>OU452169.1:6257500-7507500 GCA_911728515.1 Peribatodes rhomboidaria | reverse complement strand
TCTGTAGTTTAATTGACCAAGCTAGCGTGAACCATCTCCGTTTCAGCTTGGGCAAAAATGCCTTGGTATGTCTGACGTATGTCCGGTGGATATCCAACAGATTTCTTTTCGCATTCAAGTCGCATTTCTCAACCGATTCTCCTGAAATTTTGTGAGGAGGTTCGATAATCACGATTTTTATCGTCTTTGAGTTTTTGGAAATTTGTCAAAGTGGTGGAGATATGGGAGTTGAAGACGTACAAAAACAAATTTCAGCCATTTTCAGTCAATGTTTTAATTCAAAATATTCATAAATACCTAACTAGTATTTTGAATAAGCACGACCCGTGGAGTTCTCACTGTTAGGAATTGTGAAAAGCGCCATCTAACTTTATTCAACTCAAACATATAAATAAATAGTTAAAGCATTATGACGTCAACATGGATCTCAAACTCAAACCAATTGAGTTCAAGTATTTTTAAGCCCATGAGCATCATTAAAAGTTTCTTGAAATTGAACCTCATTTGCAGTGAGAATATTAAAAGACATCTTGATTATCCAACACTCTTCAGAGACATTCGCGGCGATAATACGGCGACATGGCGCTATGTAGGCCAACGTTTACGGCCTTTATGCAAATAAACCAAACATTATTTCATATTTTGTTTGACTTTGCGTTGCAGACCGCACTACAAAATTACCCACACACAATTTCACGGAAAAAGCAACCTTGTTTTCTTGGCATTACGACAATGTCGATTGCAAAAAATGGCAACAGTAGGGCATTTCATTACGCCCATTGACATGCAACACATCATCGATTAACATATTACCCGCAATACTCGGGAAAGCACATTACTGGTACTATGAAGCTTGTGAATAATAAAATAATATTGTCGGTTTTTAACAAATTAAATAGTCACTCAACGTGATCGGTGGTTTTCATTATTATACTATATTTTATATTATATTACAAGCCTGATGCCCGTAGGTACTACCGTAATTGTATAAAATACCAGCTACGCTGCGCGATTTTATCTGCTATCCTACAGAAACCGTTTATTGTTCCGAAAAAAAAAATCGTCTAATTTAAATGTGATCTAGGATATCAGAATATATACTGCCTACTCTGTCTAATGAATTCTTACTGTTTATTTTGTACTAGCTGTTACCCGCGACTTCGTACGCGTTTATTCAGTTCAGTTCAGAAAATAGTATCCAAAAACCTTTCTCGTGATATACTGCAACAATTATCAAATTTCATAAAGATCCGTTCAGCCGCGAAAAGCTTACAACAGCTGTCTGTTTGTAAGCTTTTCACGGCTGACGGACAGACACAGTTGCTTTTGATTTTATAATATCTGTTAGATTGATAATTCATTTCTTCAGAACTAAAATGAACGAAGCCGTAGAGTTAAAGTACTTCGTCGTTAGGCATCGTTAAGTTGTAAGAATTTTCTAAACGGAAAAAGGGTTTCCGTGGCCGCCACCAATACAACTTCAAGGTTACCTTTCTTTATTTATATCGGCTATTTACAGCTAACGTAAAAATATTCTAAGAGTTTTCCCATTTCGGAACAGACCTGAAAATTCGGCCCAATGTTTACTTGAGTAATTTTAAATTAGTAATCCTATTACTTGGAGAAATGAAGGTAAATTCTGACCAGCCGCTCCGTTGTGTTTGCGGTTTAAACTATGTTTTCGCCAAGTTTTATGTTTGGCGGGGAAGAGCGACCATAGAGCACACAGAGATAGAGGCGGCAATGATATAGTGCCGGGCTCAGGGAGCTCCCTGAGGGAAAATAAACCCTTCCCGACGCTTCCCGTGTACTCTTCTTTATGGGAAGGCCGGAATGGCCAGCCCAGGTGAACAGGTAGCTAGATTGCGAAACTATTTTTAGACCATCTTGCCGCTCGTACGGTGTTTTTCCTTTGTTATCAAATGGCAGACATTGGAAGTGAATTTTCGGTTATGGCCCAGCCTAATGTATCCGTAAGCCTTCGGTGTAGAAACTCGATCCTTTACAGGGTGCGGGTGAGATGTAATACTTGTAAGAGTTTGTAATCTTGTAGAGTTTTGTATTGTTGGAATTTGGAGCAGTTTCGCTTGCTTTGAGGGTTTTGAATTTTTGTGTATGAACTTGGGAAATGTAGCTTGGTTATAAAGGTTTTACTTGGTATGTCGTATGTAGAACCAAATCATATCGCATAGGTACCTAAAATACTTCGTTTCGTACGCAGCCGAAGAGAGATTATTTTTTGTCTGTAGAATAAAATGTAACACAACCAAACAAATGCTTACGAGAAATATTTTGTACTCACCTAAACAAATATTTCATTCATTAAGGTGCTCGGCAAGGAATCCAACCTCGGACCGTCGTTAAGCAAAAATTAGTTGTTTACTTACGTGAACATCTTTATCTATATTAAATGATACAATTTTATCTCTTTATAAGCCGTTTAAAAGGATCGCTAAGCACATTTATTCAGACACAAGCGCAGCTACAACCAATAATGATGATGATTAAGTATTTTAATCAGAAAGAAATCAGAACTCAGTAATTCTAAAGTAAAATTGTGAAAAAAACGCGCAAGCTCACGGCTATTAGTCGAAAATTGCACAAACAATCCGTAGCGTCCGTTTTGCATTATAAAGCTCATCTAATCCGCATAGGGCGGTGAAAAACGCAAATCGGACACCATTCGTTACTCCCATTTGAACCGGCCGGCTTTTTATCGCTACAGAGCGTTTGTTTGATATCTTACTGACTTTATGTGCGAATCGCGTGCACTTGCAGGTAACAACGTTTCATGTAGGCGCTGTGTTTATAAGGCACAAAACATAGATGGCATTGTAGGCTATTTAATGGTATCAAAATTAATTGCAATCAATCTTTGTATCCGACTGCGTAAGAAGGATAGTTATGTTTTTCGAGAGTATATAATGTATGTTTGTATGTGTATATGTATGAGGTTTCTTTGGCACGCCCTACAGCCTAAACAGCTCGATGGATTTCGACATGTGACGTGTCATTTGAATCATCTTGCTATTGGTAGTGTAATAGGGTGCAATATTTTGCAGTCGGGTTTTCTGTTTTCCTTTTAATAATGTTACTTTTTTAATGCAGTGTGCTAGACGAATGCAGTAACATATTAGCTTATTTTGTCCTAACTAGGCATCAAAATCAACGTCTTAGTAAAGTACGTTCAACCTACGTTCAACAATTTCATTTTTAATTTTTGGAAATAAATATCAATAATCTCGTTAGCAAATGTTTTTTAAAAGTACACCACCATTAATAAACGTAATCATGTACTGCTTCATGAACACAAGAGATGAATAGGTAATGAGGTAGGTGCATTCACAACCGCAATGAGATACGGGCTCTGTGTGCTGTTAAATAAATTAAGGACCTACGTAAAGACCTATCTCATCTGTCGTACAACCCTTAAAAATACTACGAGTTAAGTGTCTTAAACTATCCGGAATTACGAATAGAAGAGCAATATTTTCAGTGGAATTAAAGGGGTTTCCCCAGTAGTTACCAAAGTCAAATCTGGGTGTCTGCATGATCCAAAAAAACAAGGTCTAGCCTGCCTGTCTAGGTCTGCTGTAATGGCAGCAAACATCTTATGACGTCACTCGTTATCGTCATATGTCTCTTTCGAACTATTTGTAAATAGCTTATTTCGGTCTTGCTTAAGCAACGATTCACGTCACTACGAGTTGCCCACGTCACTGTAATGCTATATCTTGCGGAGTTTACCTATAAAATTATCATCTAAATGGGTGTCTTGAAGTTTTGAGTGAATAGGTTTTTTCCGGTTTCTTCCAGACAAGCGTGCTTCATAGCAAGCTACATCATTGTTTTGAATCAAGTGAGAAGCCAAACGCATTACTATTAACGAAAAAATTAATGCAATGCACGAACAATATTATTTATATAATAATTTAAGCGTAATGAGATGCTTTTACAAGTAGGAAAACGATCGTATATCGAATCATTTTCCGCCGTCGCTAAAATTAAGTATTGAATTTCACAGAGAGCTATTAAAACATGATCAGCGGTAGAAATGGTTATCAAAATATTGTTTGTACGAGGCATGTACACAAAATGTTTCTAATCACAGAAATAATTATAGGGTTCATGTTAACTGCCATATCCTCTTTAATGACTCGATCGAAAAAACAAAACACTGTACAACTATTCTAAGGCTATACAACGTTTATTGCTAACTGTGCACAAGTATAACTGTTCAGAGGCTATAGGGTCAACTGAGACAATTGCGTCAGTAGGGCAATTGCGTCTTTCAAAAATTACTGACAAACTCTTCACAAATTAAGCAACTAACGCCATCTTGTACAAATTATTGCAACTAAAACTAAAAATGTAGGTGACGCCTAATTTGTGAAGGGTTTGTCAGTAATTCTCGAAAAACGCAATTTCCCCACAGACGCATTTGCTCCAGTTGACCCTACATAGTTGATTAGTAAGGGGGTTAGTAATTAAATTTGCTTGTATGATGTCCTTACCGTAAACTTACCTTAAAAATACCTAGCACTAGGTATTTTTAAGGTAAGTATACGTAATTATAATATGACTTCAAAAATTATCAAAAAACCCAACAATAATTTATCTTACCAATCGCTTGGTTCACGTCTGTAATATTTAAAAATAGTGGCTGTGTGAGCTGAAAACCTCGTAAAAATCCAAAATTACCTAGTTGTAAGCCAAAATTTGTGAGACTGTAATTTATTTATTCTTTGAAAAAATAATGCTTCATTCAGTTTCTTGCCTTTTCTTCTGAGTAGAGGCTTTTTATCCGAACAAGGCGGAGTCTATTTAAAAAAACTTTGACGTTCATAAGTGTATCTTCGATGCCCAAATTGAATAAAAACATTTTGACTTTGACTTTGACTGTTAAAACTCGACACCAGTCAACAAATTGCCTAATTTGTTGACTGGTTGACTGTTACTGGTTGGTGGACTTGGCTTATGTATACGAATTCACTTGGTTTTTATCGATACAACATACATACATACATATCGTCACGCCTTTCCCCCGAGGGGGCTGGCAGAGGTGTCATACAACACATTTTGCCGGACGATATTCAGTCCCAAATGTGACACGGAGCGAGCCTGTCGCTATACACCGGGCTCCAGTCATGTAGCAGATGACATACAATACGCACAATGAACAAATTGGTGCGTGCCGTCGGCTGGGTTCGAACCCGCTTGCTCTGGCTTGAGAGGTGGACCTTCCACCAACTAGGCTGCCATCGTTTATCGTTACAGTTTACAGTATTATGAAGTTGCATCCTTATGACACGTGCTATGGCCCATAAACCGGTACGTGTTTACTTTCACAGCCATAACTGCAGCTATTTGGCGAAAGCTAATTTGTGTTAAAACACAGCAAACTCCTAATTACGATGCAAATTGATCGTTCAGATCACCGCATTTATAAAACGGCTTTCATCAAAATATTCGGTTACCGGAATATAACAAAATTATGGTATACACAGGCGTTAACGTAAATGAATGTATTCAACGGTAGGGCGTTATTTGCATGCGTCATTAAAAATAAATCATTTTCCGGATTATTCGGCTTTGTTACTGAATACCTAGTGCTTAATTTTTTGCTTTGTGAAGGGTGACCTTTTAAGGAGAGAGTTATTTTTACCCGACTGCGCAAGAAGGAGGGTTGTGTTTTTCTTGTGTTTGCCTATGTCAGTAATTATGTATGTATGTGAATTTATTTGTAAGAGGTTTCTTTGACACGCCATACAGCCTGAACAGGTTGATGGATTTCGACATGTGAGGTGTCATTTAATTCGTCTGGATAGTGGAAGTGCCATAAAGTACAAAATATTGCAGTAGGTTTTTTTTGATGATCTTTTAATAATGTTATATACTTGTTAAAATATTGGTCTTAATTGATATCATCACGCCTTTCCCTCGAAGCGGCTGACGAGGTGTAATACAACACCCACACTTCACCGGACGATATTCAGTTCCAAATTTGACAGGGGGTAAGCCTGTCGCCATAAACCGGGCTCCAGTCATGTAGCAGATGACATACAATTCGCACAAAATGTTCACACAACGAACAAATTTGTGCGTGCCGTTGGCTGGATTCGAACCTGCTCCCTCTGGCTTGAGAGGCTAATTGATTTTGCTAATAAAATAATAACGTAACTGACTAATTACGAGTACCTAATATACTCGTAATCATCACCTAAGTGTGTTACTACAAAATTTAAAAAGCTGCTTTTCCGCATCATTATTAAGTATACATCATCCATTAACTTAATGTTAAGTTAGTTTAGCAAACCATTTAATATACTAACAAAAGGGTTCGACAATATTAAAACCCAATAACTACTCTAGATGCATGTCCGACTCGGATCTTTCCGGAATAGGATGCCAACATTTACCCGCTCTTGAGGCAGCCGGAAAATGCGACTTCCAAGCATTTCAGGCCTTTTTGCGAAATGCAATTGCACAAGGATATTTCAAAGAAATAGTCCGCGAGGCTTCGGAATACCGGCACTTGACAGATATAACTGACTGTTTGATTCAACATCGATGCTGCTAGTTTTGGAAAAGTACTTCCCTATTGAGGAGGTTATTTAAGACTGCCAGCCCAATATAAATTGTTTGCATTCTAATTCTTATTTTACTTTAGATGCTGATAGTCATATTTCTGCTTTGCTAACTAATTGTTCACAAGTAACATTATTAAATGTAATGTAATCAGTAAATGACGTTGTTAAATGTGCAGTAGTACCTATGACCCGAATAAATGAATTGAATTGAATTGAAAATGAAAAACAAAAACCCGGCTGCTAAATGTTGTACCCTATGTCACTTCCACTATCAAGACGATTCAAATGACACCTCACATGTCGAAATCCATCAAGCTGCTTAGGCTGCAGGGCGTGCCAAAAAATCCTTATACATACACACATACATACCCACATTCATTTATACATACATAAATACACTCGAAAAACATAACCCTCCTTCTTCCGCAGTCGTCTATAAAAAACATCTACCAACTTTTTTGTATCTATTGTTAAAAACTTCGACGTAGCTTAAACAAAACGGAAACCAAGTAACCAAACAGAACTATCATCTTACTAGACATGCTCGTACAGAATGAACAACGCTTTTCCAACCTACAACAACAATGACTAAACGCCCAGACAATAACCTCGCAGTCCTATTCTAATTTGCGCCATAGAAAAATGGAAAGCACAGTGCAAAGCTCGACTCAGCCGGCGCGTCACTGGGGAAGCAGAATTACGGGCGCAAACATTGACTCTAACCTTTTACTCTTTTACTCAGTGACTTTGCGAATCACTCGCTGCGAAGTTCTCTATTCAGAAAATGTTCCTTGTAACATTTTAAATATCTATGAATTTATGGATGTTGCAGGCTGTGCTGCAAGCATTGAAACGGTGATAGAGAATTTGAGATTGCTGGTGGACGTCAATACCTGTTTGACAAACCAAATTTTTTCTCTCTAAATCTAAAAACATTTCGAAAATCTCGCAATCAGTACAATGTAAAAATTATGACATATAACGTAAAGAACTAAGGTACTTCCAATTAAGAGTCCGGCGACTACTTTAGACTAACTTCGCATTGGCTAAAGGTTTTCAATTTTCTATCATCTCGAAGAAGATGACGAGCAAAGAGAGCAGGTAAAAATACTGACGAGCCTCTAAAGTTTTCTGCAGAGTGACAAAGTGCAATTTCAATAGTTTTATTTTACTTTTGCACTTCTCTAATGATTCTTAAAAAAACTAAAAATGTCCCTTGTATTAGTATAAATTAATTTAAAAGCGAATGATGTAGACAACCTCCTTAGGTAAAGGGATTTTTGATTTTGTTTATCTTTAAATAAATCAATCAAAAGTGATCTCTTACAAATGCGGATATTTTTCATGCTATTTTCTCTTGAGGACGTATTTTAAAAAACAAGAACATAGCGGGCGGAGATGTAGTGTCAAATAAATAAATAATAAATAAATAATAAATAAATTCGGGACACTTCCACACACGGTCGCCTGACCACAAACTAAGCAAACCTTGTACTATGGCTGCCAGGGACTGATATACATACTTAGATATTTTTAAATACATACTTAAATAGATATTAACACCCAGACATAGAACAAACACAAAGGTTCATCACATGAATGTTTGCCCTAGGTGGGAATCAAACCCACGCCCCCAAGCTCAGAAGGCAGGTTCACTACCAACTGAGCCACAGAGGCAGTATAATCAGTCACTATAATCTGACAAATAGTTTCCGAAAAGTTTGACAAGCGCGTTTGTACGAAAAATTCAAAGCGTCGCGGAACTCTTAAGTATACCTATAAGTTCTTGTTGCAGACATATCAAAACGTACCATTTTACAACAGCCCACGTTCTACGTTATGTCTATCTTACACAATGAATAATATTTCACAAAAAAAAAAAAAAAACTTGTGTGCAACATACGTTTCATAACTAACAAAGCGAGTAGAAGTGTAAAACAACTAAAATCCAAGTCCAAGATAACTCTGCGCAAACCAAGTTCAAAATACCTACTTTATTTTCAGCTTTACTTTTTAGCTTTGCCTCCAAAGGTAATAGTAAATGCAAACAATGTCAGCTATGCTTAGTGTTTACTTGGTAAACTAGCTTGAAAAACTTGACGGTTTTCTGTCTTATTAAATGATATTTTTTTATTTTACTCGTAGTTATTCAAGAGTAACTGAGATTTTAGCAAATTCAACTTTATTTTTTTTTGTTCATTAGAAAATTCTTTAGCTAATCAAGCCAGATATCCAACGTTTATTAGTTGGAGTTGAGGATAATTTGTTAAAAACGGTTGCTTGGTAGTTAAGTTGGTTAGTCTAAGCGGAGTTTTTAACTTACTGGACAAGTAGATAAGTAACTTAGAATTATTTAAAATATTTTTTTTTATCCCCCGTCACCTATACTCCCGACCAATTCGTCTTTCAAACAAAAAAATAATTAATATGGTTTATCCGTTCGAGAGCTACGATGCCACAGACAGACACACAGACAGACACACACACACACTCACACACACACACACACACACACAAACACACACACACACACACACAGAGAGTGTGAGACATGTCAAACTTAGAGCACTCTGTCGTTATTGCATCGGGAGTTAAAAAAAAGATAATTTAATATTAAATCGACTGAGAATCAAATTTACAGTAGTATAACTACTCGTAATAGTCAATTTGATGAAAAACGTCAGTAGTCTTACCAGTAACACTCTTCCCTAAAACTGCTGAAAACACTCCTTCACCTGTAAAATTGTGAACTAACTCGACCTCTGTTAGCCTTCATTGTTAATAAGAACTAACAATAAAGGCTAACAGTACCTTCAGCTAACGGGACCCTTTACTTTATCAAAATACCACACGCCAACCTAATAAATAATTATAACGCTTTTTCAGTAACGTATGAGTTTAAGGTGGTTTCTTGCAAGGGTCCAAAGTGAATGCGAGGGTGAACTTCTGAGGAAACTTTTGGGTCTTTATTTATTGTTATTACCTCATTAAGGCGCCTACCTAGCGAACGATATCCAACAAATTGCGTATAAATAAGCCACCTTCACACACTCGCGGAATAAGTAAGCGGGGTTACTCACAACCTAATTATTTTAGTTGGACCTCCGAAGTGAGAATACAACGGATTCGATGGAACGGAAATAGTATTTTGGTTTCGTATACTTTCGCATACTTTCATCACTTTAGTTTAAGAAAGTAAAATCATTAGTCGGATTTTAAGCTTGCTCTTGCTGTTTTTAGCATGCATAGCTAAGAACACTCCCGACCAATGCATGCATGTTTTTTTTTTTTTTTTTTACAACAGACTAGGCATGCGTTTGGCCACTGACTCGCCTGATGGGAAGCGTCGACGTGATCGAAGGTGTAACACGCTTGCCTAGGAGATACCTATTCACTTTACTCTTAAACACCCCCGGATTGTATTTAGGTGGAAAGACAGACACAGGTAACGAGTTCCACACCTCTGCAGTTCTTACAAGAAAAGTTGACTTGAAACGCTTAGTGCGTTTTAGCGTTTTAGCGGTGTGACTTTTTGAAGGATTTCATTTGACATTCACTTTGAATACTGGGGTATCTTACCAAAAACTTTCAGTTTCGTCTATAATTCTGTATCGGTATAATTATGTATCTGTCTGTCTGTCTTTATATTACGATTATTTTACTAACAAACAGTACTAACACGCTGAAAATATAAAAATCCTACTAATCCTACTTCCTACTAATATTATAAACGCGAAAGTTTGTATGTATGGATGGATGGATGGATGGATGGATGGATGGATGGATAGATGGATGGATGGATGTTTGTTACTCTTTCACGCCAGAACGGATGAACAGATCTGGATGAAATTTGACACAGAGATAGATTATAGTCTAGAATAGCACATAGAATACTTTTTAACCGCGGGTGAAACCGCGGGACGCAGCTAGTAAATAATAAGATAAAATATTTACACAAAAAAAATTGTCATAAACTGACATGGGCTCAGAATCTTGCCGTAGGCGTATCGCGAAACTTTATGTAAGTAGACAAAAACATTTTCACTCGTACTAAATTAAAATTAAATAACATCTACAAGGCAAATGAAACCACAAGCAAGTTTTCATTTACTTTAAAAGGTGGTTAACTTCTTTCGCAAAGTTATTCTAAGTCCACAAATTGAAATTAATTTCATAATTAGTTTTACCTCAAATCAGTGGTATAATATTAAGCAGTTTGAAAACTCATTTTGCCCTTGGCAATGAAGTCAGTCGTACCTTATTGTTGTTTACTTTTAATTTGTCTATAATAGGTATTATGACTGGCTGACTTTCATTTTAATTTACAATCAAACTTACTTTATTGCAATTGCAATCAATCAAACCAACATGACTTGCAATTGCGTTTTACAACTTCACAATAATCTAACTGTTACTGTACCTACTGTATTTTATCTCTTAATTTATCCGTTTTTTTTTTCTTTTTTTTTTCATTTGGGTATGAATATTGTCCGGCGAAATGTGGGTGTTGTATCACACCTCTCCCAGCTCCCTCGGGGGAAAGGCGTGACGATATGTTTATGTTTACTTTATCCGAAATAAAAGAGCTTACATGTGCTACCTGTAACCCTATTCGGAGATTTAAGATTTTCATCTCACTTTTTTTCGTCCTTGTTGCTCTCGTTTGAAACGTCATAGGTGTGAGAGTGACCAAGATAAAATCTCATCTCATCTCACGCACAGGAATAGCCCCCCTCTGGTCCATACCAAAGATCATCCAAATTCCCTAGAGTTTTAATTTGTAAATGTAACAAACACACATACAATCATACATACTCTCTCACTCACTTATCCACTCACAAACTTTCAGATGTTAAGCAGTGAATTTGTTTAATGTGATTGGAGTCAAATTTCACAAATTTCGATTAAATATAATCATCAAACCGCTGACTAACGGTCGGTTATCCGAAACATCAGCAACACTCATCGCAAATTACGCGTTAAACTCAAAGGTCTTTTGAAGAGAGCAGGTATTTTGGACTTATTGAGCGCAAATTTTGAGGACCACAACCCTTTGAATAGTCAATGTCGCGTACCCTTATCTTGCCACAGAAGGCGACACCACATTACCAGCATTATGCCTTGTTTTGCAGCGAAATAAAAACATGCCTTAACACGAGGCTTTAGAGCGGAATATCGCATGCAAACAGTATAAAGTACGGGCCATTTTCAAAGTGCAATTTATATTGTATTGGAAGTTAGAGCGCCGCGCCATAGCGTATGTTGCTTTAGAATGATTGCTTTGCTCTGAGATACACACAAATACCTAACACTGAACTTATTCAATTCTTTGGGTACCTAGTACAATTTTATCCAACAATTTAACGGACGGCTAATGGGTTCCAAAGTTAAGCTTAATTCATTCTGTCATCATTCATTCCACATTCTACAATGCCTATGATATCAATCACAAATTCGGCACACACATATCGTCATGCCTTTCGCTCAAGGGGGCTGGCAGAGGTGTATACAACACCCACACTTCGCCGGACGATATTCAGTCCCAAATGTGACAGGGGGCGAGCCTGTCGCCATACACCGGGCCATGTAGCAGATGACGTACAATATGCACATATGTTCACACAATGAACAAATTGGTGCGTGCCGTCGGCTGGGTTTGAACCCGCTTCCTCTGGCTTGAGAGACGGGCCTTCTCCAACTAGGCTAACATCGCTTTTATTCTAATTCGGCAGATAGATTATAGGCTGGAATATCATCTAAAGGCTACTTTATAACCACCACTACACACACCACGTGACACGTGACGTACAGCTTGTTTTTGTAAGAAAGATTTCATCTTTCGTTCATCATCAAACTAGTATCATTAATGCAACAAAAAAACAATCTCCCTGTTCGATAAAATAAAAAATAATAATAAAATCTGGCATAATATTTGCAGGACCCTACGAGTAAACAGGAAAATCGGAAGTCAAACTGCAGGATACCACTAGTAATAATAATTAATGGAGATTTTCTACTGCTCTACTACTCACTGTGCGCCTACGTTTACCCACACTATACTTTATACCGGACCTATGTCCCGCGGCTGAGCCATGCCTGTGCAACCAGCTTTACATTGCCTTGTCTATAAAGAAAAATGTAATAAGCATAAGTGGAATTCCCCCACTTTATTGTGAATAGTGGACGATTAGAAAACTTTTGCGTTCCCTCGCTCGTCTTCCTTTGTAATGTAACATTAAAACTTTTTATTTTAGTGGGCATTCTTTGTAATGGCTGTCATTAAAAATGAATGCTTTATTTTTCTGCGGGGTGCTTACGTCACTCTCCTTATAATGCGTCATTCTCATTGTGGATTAGTCTATTTTTAAATGCCGACGCAAAAGCGACGGAGTGTTATAAGTTTGACGTGTCTGTGTGTGTGTGTCTGTGACATCGTAGCTCCTGAACGGATGAAATTAGTTTAATATTGTTTTTTTTTTTTGTTTGAAAAGTCGGGAGTGTTTTAGACCTTAGATTTTTTTTTGCTTCGCAAAAGACCAACGGAGCGTAGGACAGAGAAGACTCCATCGAAATGTAAACTCCACAAGCTCTCTTGTGGAGTTTACATTTGTATTTATATTTGTAGGCGACCTCTTTCTCTAAAGAGGTCGCCTACAAATAAAATGTTAGCCAATAATTATTTTGTCTTTAATGACATCGAGCACCTTGGAACACGCGGAAATTCCTATTGTGAGTTAAGCGATTGTGATGTGAATTCAAGATGTAACCCACAAAATTTGTCGTTTCATGGGTAAATATGAAAATTCCATTGTAATGTTTTTGTCTAAATTTTGTCTACATAACATAAATTGTTTCCAAAAACCGATTTACCAGCGGTATGTTGTTGTCGTTTCTTCGTATTAACTATATTTTCTAGATGAAAGTAGAATTGATGATGAAATTCAGCATACAAAATTATTAGTTAGTTTACGCTCAATTTTCACTAGAGATGGATAAAATGAAATAAACAAATATGTAAGTATATAAATTATAAGGCAAAAATAAATTGATTACAAATATATGTACAAAAACAATGAAATAAGTATTTTTACTTACCCTAATCCAAATGCGAGTAAAATTGGTCAAGGGTCACAATTCGAAGCGAATTACTAGCATTATATTGATCTTATTATTTACTTTTCTTGTGTTAATTTCAATACATGGTGACACTGATATCTAATTCTTCCGCCTAGCTTAACACCCATTTAGTGGTATATATTTTTTCTAGCTCAGTAGCAGTGTTACTTGGAACAAAAAACAACTCAATTGGTATGCGAAAGATTATATTTATCGTCAAGCACCCGGAGGACCATTTTTGGTAAATCGATAAAATAATTGGTAGTTTTCACAACACTAATTTACTCACGCATGCGCAAATGATTTTTTGTATCACTATCGAATTGTCAGATCGAATTGTTTATCGAACAGTCAATCTTTTACATCCGAGATCTGTGGTTTTAGGCTATTTTTGATGAAAATCATTGTCAGGAGTTCTTTTTTTTTTATTTACTATGGGTAGCTATTGCTTTAGTTATTTCACACTACAAACATATCTTTACAGTGTTACAAGTAAATTAACACACCACTGCTCTATGCCAACTGAAAATGAAAAATGGTGTGAAAATAAATACAAAAGACTGAATGAATAGGGAAAAATTCAGTGTTGTAAAAACAGGTGCAAAAAATTCACAACCTACTCGTATATTCAGAAGACAATTTCAATAAATTGTTTCGATATAGAAAAACCACGTACTTAGTTGTACATTTTACCACGTGTGTTTTATGCCATTATTTTTGCTAAGAATATATTTAAACATAACTAGTAGTATTTATATTTCCGTATAACGGGTATTCTATTCAATTTAAATAAAAAAATACATGTCCATATATTTTTTTATATTACACCAGATGCAGAATCATCTGACATTTGTTTCTACGCTAGAAATGAGGATAGGATAGCTGTACCGAGATTTAGACTGACTTAGTCAAATAAGTCATTTTTAGGGAACTGCGTTCATTTTTACAATAAAATCCCGAAAAATATAACAGGGCTCACTGAGGGAAAATTCAAATCACATGTAAAAATTACATTAATGACACGAGGGTATTATAAAGTTAATTATTATTTAGAAGACAAAGATGTCTGGAGCCTTCCACTTCCGCCAAGTAGCCACTTGTATTTATAGATATTACCTAGTTGTAAGCCAAAATTTGTGAGACTGTAATCTATTTATTATTTGAAAAAATAATGCCCCTCAGTTTTTTGCCTGTTCTTCTGAATAGAGGCTCTTTATCCGAACAAGGCGGTCGAATCTATTTAAAAAAAAACTTTGACGTTCATAAGTGTATCCTTGATACCTAAATTGAATAAAAACATTTTGACTTTGACTTTTCAAAAGTTTTATTTACATTAATCTATATTCACGCTCTCATATAGGTAAATAACATAGATTATACGTGGCACAGGTGCATGTAGGTATGCTTCTGAAACTAGGTAGGAACTTATAGCAATTCGCTCAGCAGACCAGCGGGTTAGCACGCCCCTGGGAAACACTCTCCTATATCATTTGCCTGCGCTCTACCAACATGATTCTAGTGTCCGTGTCAGTTCTACGTTCTCGACATTCTAACTATATTTTTAAACATTTTCCAACATTCAAACTCATAGCTACTCATAAATGAGTCATATAGGATTAGTATGCATCAAATACATGGCACCTAGATATAAGATTGTTAAGACTGTGTAAGATTTGATGTTATACTATTTGTAAGATTATAAATACTTAAACCTATTTTGCAGCGCCCTTACAGGGTTTTTGTACTTGTTATTAGTCTAAGCACTAAGCTGCACTGTATATTGGCAATAAATAAATAAATAAATCTTAATTAAGTGAAATATGCATTATTCATATGCATATTCAAGGCAGTATAAAATTGAAGGGCACATTCTATCCGTGGTAACAGAATAGAAGCTAGAAAAAGAATAGTTAATTGAATGAAATAATTATAAATCATAGGTAGTCATAGTTCCATCGGAAGTAAAGACGAAATACTTTAGAGATTTGTTAAAGAAACAGTTTTGAAGATGTACTTCCGCAAAGTAACGCCTGATTCAACCAACTATGGTATAGATCTGATGATGACTGAATTTTCTAAATCCAGAACATATTATGTCCGATCACGTTTTTTACTGCATTATGAATGTAGAAAGCTTTTCATTTCAAGTTTATTTCTAAGAGAGCTTCTCTTACAGTAGTTATTCAGACGTTTCGATTTTTAACCGATTTGCGTAGTTAATAGTTGTCTTACTTAGACTTACAAGTTCTGACTCATTAAAATGAAGATACTACTACTGTAGATATTAGCATAATAACGCAAACTGACATTAAACCTGTTTCAGCGAATAATCGCACCGTTTCACCACACTGGTAGTTAGTCTTGTACCAGATTAGGGTGTATTTATTTACATGTAATTAGGTCGATGTCAGTGATCGACGGCGGACGTCCGCGGGAGGTAAACAATCCATTACAAGCCTGTCACGGCCGCGCCACACGTTACCCTACCACGGTATTACACTCACGCCGCTGAGTGTAATAATATTCTATACTACCCATTGGCCAAACGTGAAACAGCAATTTTAAAATAAGACGTTTCAGTAAAATTAAGTACTTAAGTGATCCTAAAGGCAGTAAAGTAGGATTACAACCAATAAGTAGGATGGATGGATGGATGGATGTTTGTTACTCTTTCACGCAAGAACGGCTGAACAAATCTGGATGAAATTTGGCACAAAGATAAATTATAGTTTAAAATAGCACATAGGATACTTTTTAACCACGGGTGAAACCGCAGGGCGCAGCTAGTATCTTATAATAGTACTTGATAAAAGTAAGTAGGTAAGTGATTTCACAAATAGTCAGAATTTTTTGACCGTTTTTATTTATTTTTGAAAACGACTAACATGGCAACTGCCCAAAGTAGCGGTTTAAAATCGTTCATTACTACAAGATGTTAAATATCTATTTTTCCAAAGCAAACTAATAAATCTAGTAATGAATTCTCAGCAAAAACCACACTGCGCGGCGAACAAAGGACACGTAGAAGTACTAATATACTACTAGTCTATGGTACAAGCTACCTAGAACATAAGCACCTACACTTTGAAACTCCCTACAATACTTTTCAAAATTGAAATCTACCAAATTCATCTAATTAATAAACTCCGCTATGGAAGCACGAGAAATCAATTTGGAATCGCTCAATTAGGTACTGTTTGTTTTAAATAGGCTACGCCTCCACACCCACGTTACCGTGTTAACTCTGCAAACCTATGGTAGGGTTGCCATGTAGACTTATTTATACCGGTCTATGTAGACTGTGTAGCCCAATATGGCCGGCAAACACGCGAATTTAGACCAGCCCGCTGTCGCCCAGCGTCAATATTTACTTCTATTGACTTTTTGACGTGCTTCAGTAAGGCTTTTGATATTTTGGGTTGGTCAGTGACTTATATGGAAAGAGCTAGTGAGTACACGCTACCTAGATAAACTCTTTGTGTTTTTCTTACAAAACTTGTCTTTTTGCCAGATTTTTGCTTACTAGAAATGGAATAAGTCTTTTTTTACAGTGTACCTCTACAGGCTAGTTGTAAACAAAATGGTCAATCGAGCTAGTATCCAATCGTTGTCAAAATCCCATAAGTAAATATAGAGTTTGTACGTACAAAGTTTTATACTTTTAGTTTAAAAATTCCGTTTCCATATAAAAATTCAAATATAATCCACAGAGAGCACAAAGCAGACCTCAGTCCAGTAATCCATTCAATGCATCACTATGCGACTCTTATCTTACCACGTATAGCTACACGCCGATCCGTTACCAACATTTAGGCAAAATACAAATTCTTTTACGCACCGAGCAAATATCGCCTCTATCTCGTGGTCATAAGAGCAGTTTTTGGGCATCTAAAGTTAAGTTTTACAACATTTTACAGCGTATAATCCGACTGATATTGGAAGGCTCGTCGATGCATTCACTGGGATGCACAAAATTTTCTATAAGGATAAAAGCAAACAAGATAGCCATCGAACTAATGTTACGAGCATGAGCTGATATATCTACAAGGGCTGGCAATATCGCGATGTTGTCTTGGGTTCTACGTAGAACTAGTACTATATTTTAAGGTTTAAGGCTTAAAGACATTAATTCTCAACTAGTGACCCGCCCCGGCTTCGCACGGGTGCAATGCTGATACTAAATACACTACAGAAAAACTGTGAACGTTGTATATAAAAACATAGCGGCCCGCTCTGGCTTCGCACGGGTATAACATAAATAGCCTACTAACATCACATTATAAACCTCAAAAATAACAGTATTTCTCCACTATTTAATGGATGTTATTATACATATAAACCTTCCTCTTGAATCACTCTATCTATTAAAAAAACCGCATTAAAATCCGTTGCGTAGTTTTGAAGATTTAAGCATACAAAGGGACATAGGGACAGAGAAAGCGACTTTGTTTTATACTATGTAGTGATAAAGACATTGACACTTGAGAACAATACTAAACATCAACAGAATTACAATGTCGTCGTTTTTCAATTTCAATTTCAATTTTAATACAATTTGCCATATTTTATTTCAGAGAGTGCACGATTCATTGATAATTTGTTTAGTATTTGTAGCGATGACACCATCGATATTGCAAAATTTAAATTGAGTGAGTTAAAACTCACTCAATTTCAAACACAGAGGACCAAAACTTTACCTACTCTAATATTTCGATTCGTAATGAATGGTATTACAAATTATTTTGCGTAGTTTTCGTTACCTAGATAATTATATGAATTATTTAGCTACTTGACAAACATCTATATCTCGAAATATATTATGCATAATCTATATATTCAACACGTTGTTATCATATCAACTCTATCAAATATTTCCGTTCTGTGTATCAAATTGAAATTGATTTTTCATTTCAGGCAGTCAATTAATTAGAACAGAACACCCCAAATGCTCTAATACAGCGTACAAACGGACAAATGGGAGTTTAAAAAGCGATATAACACTTTTATTTGCTCGCGTCAAGCACTGACCGATGAGGCCGAAATTTCACAACTGAGGTTTTCAACGCAAATATTTGTTATTACGTTTTCGTTTCATTAAAATATTTGAACGAAGCAGGGTTTATTTCGGGCTTATAATTTCAAGTTTTTTGGCGTGTAATAGGAACAACGGTGACAATACGGCGGGTGGGCGGCTCACTGCCGGCGAACGTTAAATGTTTCCGTTTTTGGCGTACTCTCAAGTTAGTTAATGTTTCCAAAACAACGCCATGAACATCGGCGTACCCATTTGCGGTGCAAAGTTGGAGTGAGTCTCCCTGTGTCTACGTCAGCGCAATCATAATACCTGATGCGCTCAACTGCGTTTCTATACCAGCTACATTAACCGGAATAATCCGGTAAACTCACAAACGGACTTTTGACTCTCGCAACAAACAATACTTTCGCAAAGTTTTTCCACGGATTAACGGAATAGG
The DNA here is from genome assembly GCA_911728515.1 of Peribatodes rhomboidaria. Lineage (NCBI taxonomy): Eukaryota > Metazoa > Arthropoda > Insecta > Lepidoptera > Geometridae > Peribatodes > Peribatodes rhomboidaria. The sequence goes on along the minus strand of OU452169.1, from coordinate 7,488,320 downwards.
TAAAGAACAGTCGAAAATTGTAAGGCATAACGGTCGCAGGTTGTCACAACTTTAGCGCAAATGAAAACAATTTGTTTTCCTGGGCGGCACTCTTTCACACCGGACACCGAACCTTTTTAAGCGCATTTCACTGAAACCGGTTAAAATATTGTGGGACTAAATAAAAACCGATTCGGGTGGAAGTGTCCTAGAATTTGTCGGTACATTTTGTGCGGGGTGTGTAAAACACAGCACATTTTTGACGAGACTTGTTGGCGCCGTGCCTGGTCGCTTCACGTGTGGTGAGAAGTGTCGACTCCGGGATTTGGTCAGATGTGTTTTTCTTTTAGTACGGACTGTAGAGAAGATTGAGAGCTTGATACAGTTACAGGCTCAATTTTGTAAGGCCCTTTTGTTGACACGTTTGGATAGAATTGGTTGTTTTCAGATACGAGACTGATAAGGTTTTTGCCGAATGGGTTCACACATTTTACAAGCTTGAAAATCAAAGTAGCTTTGAGGTTCACGACGACTGCTTTCACATGTTGTTTTAATATTCTTTATAAGTCTCTCGGTACATACTCAAAAAATACCTGACCGGACTGCTTACTTCACAAGACTTATACTTATGCGAGCTCCTACGTAGAGTATATTTATGGACTTCAAAAACATTTAACAACCACACCGAGCTATAACTTCTCAACCATCCTACTTTTCTAAGCTTATAGACGTTCAATTGCCGCATCGACACATCACTCAAACTGCGCATAACAAAAACAAAAGAAGATTAATAAAACATGATTGTTGAACATTATGAATCAGCCACGTTCTGGTGCAAAGTAAAGTAGGTAGATCGGCCAGTCAGCTACAATTAACGCGACCCGCTGGCCATATTTCACTCGTGACACGCGCTATCGCGGCACGCTCGCATCCGCGGCACAAAACGCCGCTCTGAACCGCCACCAACACGGTACAAGGTATTTGTGTATGCAATAATGTGCAAACAGTACTTATGAAGGCACATTTGACTGGATAGAAATCTAATGAAAGAAGGACTAACTAGACAAATCTTTGTGGTCAAGGAAATTAGTGGCGTAACGTGGTTGGGCCTAGTGTCCTACAGGGATTGTTAATTTTTCTGAGATAAACGACAGCTATTTCTAAATCTAAATAAACAACCTTCACGCCAAATATCATTCAAGTTCGTGCAGCCGTGTCAAGGGGAAGAAGTAGGTAAAAAAACAATAGACTTACAAACTTGCGCGTTAAAAATGTTTTTATAATTTAAGTTTGTATTGTTTTCCTATGATGTTTTCTCATTATCTAGCGCTTCGCTGGTCCCGCTGTTTGCTATTTACATTCCTTAACATAAATTATAACGGTTTATGAACGCAATTTACTAATAGATACGCAAATAGTGCAGGGATATTTATGACTTCTTGGCTCTTCGCTTGCATGTTTGCGGTCGCAATATCAAACCTTGACGGTTTACATAATTTTACATGCATACATTTATCTACCAGGTAGCCTAACATTATAGCAAATAAATAAGAATGAACAAATAAATCTTAATTATGTAGCTTATAACCACGCTGCTTGGTTGTACCGAAGGCCAATGTGTTCATTGTGTATTACAGGATCGTCTCCTGTCACTTTTGGGACTGAAGATCGTACGGCAAAGTGTGGTAATTGTAATACACCTCTGTTTGTTGAGGGAAATGCGTGACATTATGGTAAAAACCTCGTGTATACAAAGTGCGTTTCAAACAATCAATTAATAAATGTATTATATTCTTATGATTTGCTATTTAATTTTGTTTATTAAATTTTGGCAAGTTTGATCCAGCGAATGCGTTTTAGAATAAAACAGACGAAAAAGCGTGAAAAATTACTTTTGCGTTCATACAAGGTAGATTCTACTCTGCAAATATTGAAAATCTAAACAGAATTATGTAGTGCGTAGGTAAAGCGAAAAATACACTAGTAAAACGCTTCGTTTTTTTTTTATAAAGGTCAACATGTGGAAGCGACATTGTGGCCTAAGATGAAGCACGAAGACCTAGTAGGTACTTATTCACTCTGGCCTTGAAAATACCTAGGTTGTAGTTAGTCGGAAAAACAGATGGTGGCAAACGATTCCAGTCCCTAGCCGTTCGTATTAAGAAGGTGGAGGCGAACCGCTTAGTACGAGTAGGTGGTATATCGACTAAGTAGGAACTTATGCGTTTTTCGACTTGTTCTGTTGTAAAAGGGGAAGAGGGGATTAAGTTGTGCAATTCAAGCGCACACTCACCAAAATGCGATCTTCGTGATTAAAGTTTCAAAAATGTATGTATAGAAAAAAGTTGCAAGGACTAAATCAAATTAACATTTTAAAATAAAAAACACCCGTATTCAGCTCCAGTTTTCTACCTCTCACCTGAATAGTTGCGGAAGGGGGCAATTAATCCTCCGTTGAGTCACGAAAATTTTTCATTTTAATTAAAGCCGAAGCCGAGGATCGCCTAATTAACCCATTAAAACAGACTCTACTCTCATTTTGTCTTTTTTTCACTGTGATCGTTTACTTTCTTACGATTTCAGAATGGAAAATTAAATTTGTAGGTATAATTGGAGCGCGTGTTAAACTGTTAAAATTTTTCGAAAACGAGTTAAGACATTTTTAAATTAACAGTTTTGTGAATAAGAACTCCCTTTAAATTAGAAAATAACTTAAATTTATTCTCATTTAATTTGACTATGTTTCTCAAGCTATGTGAGTGTGAATAAATTTTCTTTCGTAGTATTTTACACATTGTAGTGTCAGTTTGTGTCTTTGTAATAGCTTGATAAAACCGAAAATTTAAAATGAGAAAAATATTTTCTCCAACTGTTTTCTCATTTCGAGATTTCATGAAAAATATTTTTAAGACTTTTTATATCTGATACAATGGACTTAGTGTGAGCCAAGCCAATTAGGAAAAGTTTATTCTGGAGCTGTCAGTTATTTTATCCATGCTATTAAAATTTTACCACGACTTCTAATAAAACTGCGTTAGATGTAGACAAATTAAAAAAAGTTTTAGAGGTCATTTTCACTTTGAAGTTACAAAAAACCAATTGAATTGTTAAATAGATTATTTTAATTTGAAAGCAACTTCAAATTGACTTGAAGCTATAAAAACATTGAAATAAGTTTTAATAACAACGCATTAAAGCTTAATATAAGTAAAATTGAGGTTTACCCAAGTGACCACTACGAAATTAACTTTAGAGCTTAATTTTGTAGCTTAAAAACTGCCACTAAGCTAAAGTGAAGCACACACTAGCTGAAACTTGTTGCCGCCACAAAAGAAGTCGAGAGCAGCGAAACAATGGCACACGGCGCAGTGACAGTACGTAAATCTGCAAAGTTCAGCGACAAAAAAGGTGGAAATTTGCGGATTTTAGCTCATTTAAGCACTCAAAATGTAGCAGCTACGACTACTAAGTGAAGTTTGTAGAATGAAATTATAAATAACAATAGCCTTATACTTGTTAGTAGAGCTAAATACTTTTTTTCACCATACTATTCTAAAAAAAGGAATATAGCCTACTGATAGTGAAGACTGAATGACAATTTCACTTGTAAACAAATGGATGAATAATTGGTTTTGTCTCTATGTTTTATTTTGGTTTTTAAATAATTAAAAATAGTTTCCCATTGCTTTAAATGTTTTATTAAGCTGCGCCGCTACCACAAAAATGACAGTACTTGGTCATAGAAAACGCATTTATTGCAATGTTCAATTCATTTTAAAAGCGATGGCAGCCTAGTTGGGAGAAGGAGAAGTCAGCCGAAGTCAGCCTAGCCGACGGCACGCACCAATTTGTTCATTGTGTGAACAAATTGGTGCGTGCCGCCGGCTGGGTTCGAACCCACTAGATGACATACAATACGCACTTAGCGTATTGTATGTCATCTGCTACTACATGACTAGAGCCCGGTTTATGGCGACAGGCTCGCCCCCTGTCCCATTTGGGACTGAATATCGTCCGGCGAAGTGTGGGTGTTGTATTACACCTTTACCACCCCCCGTCAAGAGAAAGGCGTGATGATATGTATGTATGTCAATTTATTTTATGACAATATAATAGCTCTCTCCATAAAGTAACTAAGTATAATAACTTCATAAACACGAGTAACGATTTCCAATCTCTACTACGTATTATAATAATGTACTGAACTAATGTAACAATAACTTCTGATTAGATTAGAATCCATGTAATGTACTGTATCTACACATCTAAAAACCTGTTGCCATTAGCTACAAAACAATGCACTATCGCACACGTCACAGCGTCATAAGGCAGCACAAAGCAAGTGCCTGAATGTACCTAACAAGTACTGTCAACAAGACAAGCCGTGGCACCGCGATCATCTGAATGAATGACGGAGCCATTACCCGCATTCAAGTCCCGGCGCAGTCAGCCGCGGCAAGTGGTGGAGCCAGTGAGATTGGTTTCAATAAAAGCGCAGTCCTCCCCCATGTTTTTCTTTCATCACTCAACTTTGAATGGCGTTATTCAGTACTGAGTTATTGTCGCCCGCATTTTTGTGGTGTTTAGTAATTTTTGTTTGTTACAGGTAATTTTTGGTTTACGACTTCCGTTGGTGTCGACCTTTTTGGCGCTTCGGTGAAGTGCGCCTGGGTAAGTTTTTTTAGAAATGAAATGGCAAACTGAAAATACTGGAAACGTTGTTATTGAAAGTAATTCATAATTTTATTAATAAAACAAATGTTGGTTACCTCATCAACACTCTCGTCAACACAAATTTCGAGTAACCAAACAATATAATAATTTTAAAATAACATACTTATCTTTAGCATGAATCAACGCACGATAATGTATTTTTAGTTTTAGCACATGTCGAATGTGTAGTCAAAATTAAATGACATCCTGCAATCATTAACGAGTTGCATAACCCCGTCCGTCGCTCCACAGCCCCGATGAAATACTACTGTCCAACAAACGGATCATTAAAGTCTGCTTTAAATATGCCTAGGGCTGCGCTGATTAATCATCTCCCGGGATTAATTAGTGGTGAAAAAAACCGATGAAAAGCGCATCGATCTCGCCGTCGCCGCCGGCCACGTACTAGTAAGTTGGCGGTTGCCCGTTTGCTTCAGCAGGTTGTTGATTTGCTACTTAATTGTCGATAAATTTCTGGTTGTCTGTAAAGCATTAGTTTTACAAATTAATTAGTGAGAAACTAGTAAAAAAAGCAAACAAGTTCGTATAGGCCGAGTGGCTAGCCCTAATGTAAGAGTTTCTAGGTCTTCCGATGGCCTCTAACATGGCTTGACGACTTTTACGACTTGACAAACAATCGGGGCCTAAAATTTAACGTGTCATCCGAGCCACAGTAACGCTCAGTTGCAAATGTCACCCGCGGTCACCCATCCTAGGACTGACCGTGTCGTCCGTTGCTTAGCATCGGTGAGCGGCTACGAACATCTAGTCAAGATACTAGTCAGAAACCGAAGACTAAAAAACTTAGGCATGGAATCAATTGATTTAATTCTTATATATATCTTATATATATCTTATTCTTATTCTTATATATTTAATTCTTGTTTTTTTATTCAACTGCATTAAATTGCAAGAAAAAAATGGGTTTTGCTCTAAACGCTAAGTGTCCGAAAATCTTGAGTCCGAAATGGGAACAAAGCCAATGAAAAATATTGTCTAAATTCAACAATAATAATCCGTCAATTATTTTTTTGCTGCTGAAATCTACGTTCGTTTGCAAACACACTTTACGGCAGTTAGCACTAATAGGGTAGTTAAGTGCGGAGTGGGTAACATACTCTATCTGATTACGTCGTTCATCGACGCCGTTCGACGGACGAGGGACATCGCACCGTACTAACAGTATAGATGCTTGCATCAAATTGTTGTACTTCGCAATGTCACATCACATCACGTTTTATGGGAAAACAGTAAATGTTTAATTCTCCTGTTTTTTGTTTTAGTTTTTCACGCCATAAAAGATGCACTTAAAATTAGTTGACTAAACTCAACGTTAGTTTGAAAAATACAGAACTTAGAGTCCATACTGCCTATAAGCCAGCCAAATGGCTCATAACTCATATTACAGAGGGAGTTCTAAATGTCGCTTTTTAAAGATGAATATTTTACAGTCGCCCGTAACTCATTGTCGGCGAATTTAATACGTTGAGTGCGTTTACAGAGCAAGTTTTAAATGTTCGAGATTGATCGCCGGATTGGATGACTAAATTGCTTAATGCTTTTAGTCTGGCGGTATTAGGGATGTACCGTGTCATCGTAAAATGATAGATGTCTAGACTTTTAAAAGTTTTATCGATTCATTTGTTAAGAACTGATAACTTTTTAAAACATTGATTTTCGAAGTGAAAAGATGCCTTATGTTAGCTGATAAAGAGAAACTATGCGTAGCGAGTATATCAAAATGATGCGATACATAAATAATACTAATTGCTGTTGTGAAATTTCAAACACAATATAGCATGAGAGAGTGTGTAATTTGCGGGAATCATAATGAATTGATTTATATTTATAATAATGTTCGCAACTCGGTGCGATTAAGTAGGAAATATGACGTTGTCGAGACTGGATGGTTCGGTCGGCGCATAATTAGAATAATTGCAAAACTTTTCTCACTACACAGACTTAACCGCGATGCTTTAGAGCCATTCATTTGTATTTATGCACGCCGCGTAAACAAGTCTTAATGGCGTTTCATTTTTATATTTTCCTTTATGCTGTGACGGTCGTCGAGAAAACGTTGTACCTCGGTATTCTTCGGAGAAAATCCTAGTTGAAGTTTACGAGTGTTTCATAATCCTTGTGTCGAAACACGTAAAATTTCCTGGAGTTTTATGCAGACGCAGCGTCGTTGGGGCGGATGGGTCGTCCGGCAGCGCTGTAAAAATACATATCCCAGGAAACAAAACAAGTGTTACGTAAAAAGTAACAGATTACAGACCACTCTCGTTTACAGCGGACGCGTAATGGGCTCTTTGTTCAAATTCGGCCCTCTGAGAGATGAGCTATCGGAACTGTGCCCACGCCTCGCTTTTCGCAAATAGTTTTTAGTTGATGCATTTTTGTGTTGCAATTGGGTGAATTCGTAAAAATTTTATTTGTAACATAACATAACATATCGTCACGCCTTTCCACCGAGGAGGCTGGCAGAGGTGTAATACAATACCCACACTTTGCCGGACGATTTTCAGTCCCAAATGTGACAGGGGGGAGCCTGTCGCCGTTCACCGGGCTCCAGTCATGTAGCAGATGACTTACAACACGCACTTATGTTCACACAATGAACAAAGTGGTGCGTGCTGTCGGCTGGGTTCGAACCCGGTCCCCCTCGGTTTTCTTGTGACTAAGATAAAGCAAAATCCGCCAATTGATTATAACAAATAAAATTGTCATAATGTTCAAATATGTGCCTACGTTTTTACCTGACTGCGGAAGAAGGAAGGTTTTGCTTTTCGAGTGGATGTATGTGTGTGGGTATTTATGTATAAGGTTTCTTTGGTGCACCCTACAGCCTAAACAGCTTGATGAATTTCGACATGTGAGGTGTCATATAAATCGTCTTAATAGTGGAAGTTATATAGGGTACATTTTGCAGCTAGGTTTTTCGTTTTTCTTTTAATAATGTTACATGTTACCTAATTTACTGTGATAATCGGTATTTGCGTATAAGGCCTAAAATAAAATATCTTATACGCCTAAAGTAATTAAGGCCTGAAATATCTTATATGCAATCTACATTTAGTTGAGATTACATAACCAAAATTCATAACACAAAACTTCCAAAAGCAAATCCAACAATGATATAGCTGTACACATAAAAATGACAACTCCTCTAAACTCTCATTTTCTCCGACATCAAATTCGAGCTAGCAAATTGTCTAATCTAAATACAGTTCGATACACGTGGCTGCGGGATGACTCGCGTTTATCTTCTCGAGAATCAGGGTTTCCATTTAAGTTTGTTGGGTTGCGTAAGTAACGACTGAGATCACTCCGAGTTATGTCATCGTGTCGTCTGCGCTCCCTCGGCTGGCAGCCCTAGGCCCGATCCAACAACCAGTATCTCAACTTCACGGTTTGCGCACACGCTAATTTACAGATACAGAATCAAGATGTACAAATTTAATCTATTTATATAACATTGTACTATTTCAACAATTAATGGTTTAATTAACTTTGCTTCTAAATTTTTATAGTACATTAAAATTGAAGCACGTATTTGCACATCAATGAAATTTCATCACATTAATACGCTTGTTACAACAAATTACTTATTTATCTTTTTCTTTTTTTTTCAACACTATTTGAACATAAGTATAAATAAATCTGTGACCCTCTACGAGGCGTAGAGTCTAGTCGTAGCAAGTGCTACGCAACACTGTTTCGCTACGTACATTTTATTTACGTTAACTTCCCGTACTGTATGTTGTACTGCAGCCCTATGTTCGCACCAAATCCGCGAAATTAACTAGAAAATATAATGCGGTGTGAGAGCCCGCTGGTTGCGACAAAATGTACATAATTAGAAAAGTTTTTACGAGGAGCGTCGGCAAGTCGACGGTTGTCACAACCTGACACGGCGCCCCATGTCCGGATGGCGAATAATAATTTGACTGAGCGAATTATTTCCAAATTGTAATTCTTTTTGATACTCCTTGTTTTTGTGTTTTGCTTGCGGCTATTTCTGCTCCATATCTTTTGCAGACAATGGAAATCGTGTCCGATTTAACACATAAAAAGAATTTTGCTATTTTTGTATTTGTAGAAATACATATTAAGGCGGATCATAATTATATCGTAGTCTGAAAAAACGACAAACATTACAATACATCTTCATTGCTCACCAAAAATACAAAGAAAATATTAAAATAAAAATTCATTCGGCAGTACAAGGGCGGCCTTATCGTCTAAAGTGATTTCTTCCAGGCAACCTTCGGATGGACAGGACACAACGAAATATGACAAACGGTCGGTGGCATACATAACATAAAAAATTTGCTGGTTTGATAATTTTCGACCTTCGACATGAAAAAAAATGGTTCCGACCAATAACTCTCTTCGTTTTTGACCTACTATTTTGAAACCTACTATTCATAGCTACGTAGCTACTATTTGCAAGACATCAAGTCCTGTGTCAGCGTTAATGAAAGACCTAAGAAAGGGCCAAAGTCGTGTTGTAAAATGAAATAAAAATAATTACAGCTTTTGGCACGACATCGTGTCAACGATGGGGTTTCTTGGCCTAAATGAGTGCAATTACGAAAGTTTTTATTAGGGACCGAGCGCCAAAACTGTGGAATTGTATTTAGGTACATTGTATCCGTTGGCATAGCATGCCTTAGGTATGTTTAAAAATAGCGTTCGGAACACGCTTTTAAGAATGACGGCAATTTTTTCAAAATAAAATTGAAGAGATAAATTAACACTTTATTTACAATAATGTAGACATAACAGTAACGGTTTTTTTTAAAACAAGTCATTAAAATGGAGATGGAGAGTGTGTGTTCCCTGACACTTATAATCTGGGTGTCTTCAAGTCTCGAGTGAATCAGTTTCTTCTAGGCAAGCGTGCTCCATCGTAGGCCGCATCACTGCTTATCATCAGGCATGTTGGCAGCCAAACGCAAGCGTATTATGCATTTTTTTTTTAATGGCTGGTACAGTACAATACCAGCGACTTACACTCGAGAAATAGTTTTGCAAAACGCAGTCGAGCTAAATAAGAAATGATCATGTCTGTAGGCAAATAAGTTTCTTAATATTTTTTACCTTACACAAAAATGGTACAAGCATAATTATAGTGTCAAAAAACTTTACAAAACATCGATTAGAATTAGAAGCTGTATAAACTGCAAAAAAATTACTAGTTCGTACTAAAATGTAACATTAGCAAATACCAAGAATATCCATTACTCAGGTGATACAATCTAAATTGGCAAGAGAAAGTAAGAAACTAACTGGAAATTTCATTTCCATTATAGGTAAGTATTCTTTGATCGAATGGGGTCAGAGTGCAGTTTAGTCGTAATTCTCACAATGAACCGATTAAGTTCTTAACGAAGCCTGGGATTGATAGTACTTACTTCTGCCTTTTGCTTCGTTAGCTGCTCTCTAACTTTCACACATCGTTTTTTTCTCTCTGAGTAACTATGTATGCGGTATTGGAGATGACGCTTCGGTTAGCCGCAATATTTCATTGCAGTTATATCTTGCTAGCGACCCGCCCCGGTTTCGCACGGGTGCAATGCTGATACTAAATACACTACAGAAAAACTGTTAACGTTGTATATAAAAACATAGCGGCCCGCTCTGGCTTCGCACGGGTATAAACAAAAAAATGTTATTGTGGGATATCCATAAGACATAGACATATACCATCGTGGAGTTTTCTGTAGACCTTTTCAATGTGTACAAATAATCAGTACATTATTTTGATAAATCTCGTAGGGTTCAGCCTGCGTTTGCAATGTAAGCGGTAAAAAATTGATAATCAACGTCATCACATTAGAAACCTCAAAAATAACAGTATTTCTCCACTATTTAATGGATGTTATTATACTTAAAAACCTTCTTATTGAATCATTCTATCTATTAAAAAAAACCGCATCAAAATCCGTTGCATAGTTTGAAAGATTTAAGCATACAAAGAAACATAGGGACAGAGAAAGCGACTTTGTTTTATACTATGTAGTGATTGAGTTTCACGCGATTACTCGCAAGCTCGCTTTGTAAGAGCTTGTTTTCTGTAGTTTTATCTGCATAAATATGTCGGTGTTTCAATAAGAAATACCTGTCGTATTTGTAGGAATAGTTACGGTTTTTGGCACGAGTATTAGAGCGAAGAGTGGCACAGGTGTCACTATGAGACGGAACATTGCAAAATGGTGTCATATCTAGTACACAGTACAAAATAGCTCAATGGTTCTTACTACCTTTTTCATTTAACTGCGCATTTGTAGCTTTTACGTGAGCTCTCAAGCAGTTTTGTATTTTTATTACTCAATTCGAGTTAAAGTTAAGTGTAATTGCAAATGCACGTAGAAACTTTACGAATAGTTAATAGCATCTGACGTGAAACTAATTTTGTCCAACAAACAAACGTATATTTAACAGTCACAGACTAGTAACTCTTAGGCCAAAGTCCACCGAAACTCAAACTTTAAAAAAATGCCTTTTTTGTTTTGTATAGTATCAACATTTCAACTAAGTTCTCTTTCTGCGTTCTATATACTCGTACCTATAACATATATACGAGTACATGTAATATCGCGTTGCATTTTTCTATAATGACGTAATCTATTGATGACATCAACTTTGTTGCGTACTAACCAAATTGACCCCCTATCGCAAGCTCGCATATTTTTTACAAAAACAACGTTAATAAAATGCTATTGCGTTTTTATCAAAACGACACCCTCTTCAAAACCGTATCATTACGTAAAAATGACGTCATACGAGTAAAATTTGCGCATTTCCCAATTCACCCCTGACGTCACCAAGGGGAATAAGCACGAAATAAACGGAAAAGCACGTTAGCAAAATCCCAAGACGCATTCCCTTCTCGAGGAACATGACTTTTCACATCGGAGAATGTAAATGGCGTTTAATATGGTGTTAAGAGCTGACTGGGTTCCTCAAAATGTGAGAATGGCGGTAGCGGCTCACTTTCACGAGCTTTTGCTTATTGGGTACAATCGAGAAATTAATTTATTTAAATTAGCTTTGATCGATCTAGTCCATCGTTATTTAGGTTACGTGCAAATAATACTTTACGTCCGGTACAATATGCCTTCTATATCCTAATCGACTGACTGCCTCGGTGGTTCAGTTGGTAGTCAACTTGCCTTCTGAGCTTGAGAGCGTGGGTTCGATTCCCACCTAGGGCAAACATACATGTGATGAACATTTGTGTTTGTTCTGTCTGGGTGTTAATTATCTATTCATGTATGTTTTTAAAAATATATATTTGTTTATCAGTCTCAGGCCGCCGTAGTACAAGCTTTGCTTAGTTTGGGGTCAGAGGACTGTGTTCAAGTGTCCCGAATATTATTATTATAATCCTAATTCCTAACAAAAAATTGAAATGTGAAAGTAAATTTGTTTTTTTGTTTATTTGTTACGCTTTTACGGTTCAACTAGTCAACAGATTGTCGTGCAATTTTGCATACACCCTATGCGGGGTACAAAAAAGGACATAGGCTATTTTTTATCTCGAAAAAATTAATGATTCCTGTAGGAACGCAGGTGAAACCGCCAGGTGCAGCTAGTTAAGACTAAAAGGTAAGTTTTGACTATGTTTACTGTACCTCATTATGTAACTAAAAAGGAATTTTGAATTATGAAATTGTTACAACATTGAAATGCCTTTTTAGGTCATATAAGTCTTACCCTTAAACCATTTGTATTTTCAAACTATACGATACATAAAAGTTATAAACTGGATTTAAAGCAACTTGTGCAATAAGTAAAACACTATGTATTCCGAAAATAAATAAATAATATAGCCAAAAGCACACCCATCAAGAAACACATAAAACCAAACAAACCATTTTGACTTCATAATCCATCTTTTTAGTGGCTCAACTTCTCACATGAAATTAGCTTTAGTCTCCAAATTTCGAAACTCCTCCAAACGTTTAATAACTGCCATTTCCGCACTGACAGGGTTATTCTGCAGTTATTATTTACTGCATCTATTTTCGTGTTACCGTACTGCATTATTTATGGGCGTGAACGCGTAAGGCCGTACGTAAACTAAGCTATAAGTAACAAGCTTTAGGTATTTTGCGGAAGTAAGTTTGAGCCAGTGATTTAGCTTCAAACAGTAACTTTCTACATACGTAACTGTTTATGAAATAAGCTTTTTATTTATTTTATTTACACACGTAATTACAAAAAAAAGATTTAAAAATTTCTTCTTCAGCAAAACTATAACTAGCGTGGTAAATGATCATTACGTTAACCAATATGAGAGCAAAAAACAGTAAGCCTTGCGAAGTAGTCCTAACTAGGTTGACCCGTGTCGAGAAGTACTGCAGTCTGCCTATCTCACTTACAGATACAATAGATAGGAACTGTTCAAGGGTATCAAAATGGGCATTAATTCGTTAAGTACTGTTATGATGTGAATTAAGAACTTAAATTTCCAATTTTAAATTTAAAAAAACAACTTGCTTGAACTTACCAAAAACTTTTAGCCGACAAACATTTTTGACATTACCAATTGTGAATAATTTTTATTGATTGTTCAGTAAATGTTGTACTATTATTTGTAGACTTGTTTGCAGGAAGTTAAGCTACTGTATCGTGCAGCTTGTAACACAACAGCGTCGTATAGGTATTGTAGCAGAGGTCGCAAGCCCGCATATGCACTGTCTCCGCGATACGCCACGTTCTCGTGATGTATGAGACGGTAACTTGGTTGCCCCTTCTTGCTTAACACTCGCATGGCATAAATTCCCCACTAAAACCCACAACTTTGGTCTAGAAATGTACGGAATCCGCTGAATGAAGTTTTTACAACTCCGCAGACGTTTTCACCCGTTAACTCCTTAAATTATTACGTTTCGGTTCTCCTACACGTGTGCTGGTGTTACTGTGATTTATGCGTGACGCGCCCTTTGAATTCCGGAGAAAGTAGAGAAAAAATGTTATGAAGTAACTGAAAAATAATGTTTACTTGTGTAGGCAAAATTGTGACCCTTATTGTGGTTATACTGTAGCTAATTTTTCCTCTTTCATAATTTCCTTACGAACCGTTTTGAATTGCTTTAATTTTCAATTTAGGAAATGACGGTAAGATGGGTAAAAAGTTGCTACCTTTGGTAGGAAGAAAGCTCTTAAATAACTTATCTCATTACACATTATATTGACACGTTTATCGTCACCGTCGTAATTTAAGCTACCTCACTCAATAGGCACTCTAAGGTTTATTGATCTCTCAATAAGTAATCACACTAAAATGAAACGCTTTATTAGATGCCATGTGATGAATTGCCTATAATACATTGCCAGAGAAGCAAGAATAAAAAGTTATTGCAAAATATCGCCCGCAAACATTGGTCTCGAAATGCGGTAAAATTGCGTTTTTTTCTTAAAAAAAGACTAGCATTTTTAATAAATTTTCCGAAGAGCGATTAAAAGTGAAGATACGAGAAGTGAGGAAAGGAGGAAAAGGGAAGGCGGAGAAAGACCCAGATACCGGTAGAATGGCGATAATTTTCAGTCTAGAGTAGGTACGTGATATTTTAAGCAGTTTCAAAGCGAGGGCGATGCTAGCATTTATTGACTAAGCGAAGCAAAGGCCTCGAAGGCCTTTGCTTCGCTTAGTTATCTTCACTATCACTATCAGTCATCTTCACTTCGCTTATCTTCACTACATAGTATAAAACAAAGTCGCTTTCTCTGTCCCTATGTCGTTTTGTATCTTTAAAACTACGCAACGGATTTTGATGTGGTTTTTTTTATAGATAGAGTGATTCAAGAGGAAGATTTATATGTAAAATAACATCCATTAAATAGTGGAGAAATACTGTTATTTTTAAGGTTTCTAATGTGATGTCGTTAATTATCATTTTTTTTTCCGCTTACATTGCAAACGCAGGACGCGAAAGTTTGTAAGAATGGATGGATGGATGGATGTTTGTTACTCTTTCACGCCAGAACTGCTAAATAGATCTGGCACAGAGATAGATATCTAGGATATACTCGTATCTAGAATAGCACATAGGATACTTTTTAACCGCGGGTAAAACCGCGGGGCGCAGCTAGTATAAGACAACTCAGCATTTGAATCCGTAAATAAGTATGTTTGTATATTTGTCTGCCGGTAACTAGAGTACCGTTATCCGATATTGATGAAATTTTGCAGACAAGACAATAATTTTTTACCAATTTTTGAAGATAGAGCCGAATTAGACAAAGGGCTGTAGAGACGGGTTGTCTTGAAATCGTGGTTCGAAATCAAGTACAATTTTTTGTTTTAATTTTTGTAGTAAGACTGGCAACCGGCAACCTCAAAATTCTACATATTTTATGTAAAGTTTATATTCAAGAATTATACGCAATTGTCAAAAGTTAGACTGCTTTTATTTGCACCAAAACGTCCTCCAAAGACGTTACAACACCTAAAAATTGTTTTCTACTTTTGGATACAATACTCTGTACTAGATGGCGTTAGTTGCCTAATTTATGAAGGGTTGTCTGTAATTTTCGAAAGACGCAATTTTCACACAGACGCATTTGTACCAGTTGACCATTTATATCTTTGAGATATTCCTTGCGTGACCGAACGACCTAGCAACAGAAATTTCAAATAAATTCATTCGCCACATACGAGTAAAAACAAGAGCCATAAAACAAAATTAAAGTTGTATACGTAATTAAAACCTCCGCCATTTATTGTAAAGCAAAATGAATCGGTCGCCATAACCGACCGCGTTGCGTATTTAATTTTATCATTCATCATTATTTATGTCAATTATTGTGTAATAATGTACGCATACTAAATTAAACCTGTTGTTCGGTTTAAGCGTGATTATTACTGGAATTATTGATGCAAATGCAAATGCTATAAGAATCTTACTAGAGACAAAAAAAATCAATCTTACTTCATACTTTTAGGTATTTATTTCAGTTTATAACCATATCCGTCAGGTTAGTTTCCAAAATAATAATTACCTCATATTCGCTCTTTTAATGCAGACTATTTTTACCGAATTTCACCTGGTTTGGTTTAACTGTTTACAATTGGAAACGTCATAAACAGGCAAAGATAGTTACATTTACATTTAAATAAGTGAGATACGTAATAGTTTGAACCATATTACCTGAACGAACGTTAGCAGTGTGTAATATCGGCATAGAAGGCTGTTGCTAGTTTAAAAACTTCACCTTTGCTTGCTAAAGCCACCTCTTATCTCCACCTGGCTCACCTCTGTATGCTGGTATTGTATTTCCAAGCTGGACTGAATATAATTTCCTCTAGAACTAGTGGCTCTGTGAGCTGGAAACCTCGAGACCGACTTTTGTTCTCCTCTAAGAGTCGCATTTTTCAACCGATTCTCGTGAAATTTTGGGGGCAGGTTCGATAATTGTACAGTTTCTTCTTTGCCGGTAGGGAAAGACAGAGATCCGGACAAATTCGCACATGCGAAAGCATTTTTGTCCAAGCTGAAGGTTAGACGCTACGCTCTCTGACACTCTCTTGGTCGACTACTTCATTCTCGGCCACACCGTCAGCGTCGCTTACCATCTGGTTAGTTCGTTGTCGAACACAAAACTATAAAAAAGACACAATTTCATGACAACTTTGTCTTTTCTTCAAAAATTAAAGTGGTTAGAAAGATTCCCCCCACGTTCCATCCTTGATTCCGGAGAGAAAGGCGCAGAACCGGAATGGGTGGTCGTTCCCATCCGCAATATGTATGATAAATAAATTGCTATCCAATATCAAATGGAAGCAATACTGGTGAAATGTATATAGTAAACCGTTTACTCTTATTACTCGGTAGGTATACCTTAAAATGACAAAGGGGTAAAAAAAATTGCGGTTCATCCTTTATTGTCAACAAAAATGTCTTACAAAAATGCCAAGTCTTGAAGTCATGAAATAAGCTTAAAAAAAATTAAAATGTAAGATTATTAGTAGGGTAGATAGTAATGTACTTGTCTGTATATGTAGGGTCAACTGGGGCAAATGCGTCTGTGAGGCAATTACGTCTTTCGAGAATGACTGACAAACCTTTCACAAATTAGGCGTTACATTTTTTTTCTATCTTTAGTTGCAATAATCTGTACAAGATGGAGTTACTTGTCTAATTTGTGAAGGGTTTGTCGGTAATTCTCGAAAGACGCATTTTCCCCAGTTGACACTATATCTATATTTTTATACATAGCTCCTTTTGACTTTATCAGTAATTTCACAACTCACACATTATATTCCAGTGACTCATTTTAAAAGCAGATGTATTCACAAATCTGTTCAAGCAATTCACTTATCGTCCTACACCAAGTAGAATGTGTTTAATATTCATAAATAATCCTAAGCCTAGCCTAAAATTAGTCCCCAACGCAAGCCAAATAAATACTAAGACCGAATTTATGAACACAATCTCCGTCTATATCGTAAGTCAGAACGAAAATGAACACATATCTCTCGCAAGATTGTAGCAATGGAAACTTGGTAAAAAGATATCAAGAACAAAAAGGCATTCATGTCATTTTGAGCTGGAGACAAATGAGGCGAAGGAAATAAGAAAAATATTAAACGTGACTTGAAACGTCAAGCTGTTTTCCATACAAGGATATGGCAGAGCTGTGCCATCACACGTATGCCGTATGACATGGATAATCACAGTAATGTGAGTGAGTGAGTGAATGAGTATGAATATTTGTAACTTCTTCACTCTGAAACAGCTCAAAGCATATACAACCGGTAAGTAACGCAAAAGAAAAGCTAAAACTCAGCAGGTGCACAGCAATAGGGAGCAAATATTTGACAATAAAATAAAAGCATTGAAAGCATTAAATTTCATCAACGATCAAAATTTATAAAAGCTTACGATTTTCGTAGACCATAAAAATCTCAATGCTCCGTAAAATTGTGATCACCTTACAAATAAACAAACATTTGAATCACTGCAAAAGGGAATCGTCCAAGCATCCGAAAGAGCGCGTGCCCGAGAGCTTCGGAACCAGATAATGCGAGTAATGAAATAATGAGCTAAACTTAAACGAGCTGTAAAATTTATGTTTTGTTCAGCTTAAAAACAGCTCTCCGGAGATTTCCGACGGAACCGAGTTAGCGTTGTTTCAGCTTTTTTCGGGCGAGCTGAATTCTCGCGGTTGCGTCTGTTTTTCGGAGTTTAAAGTTCGTACGCTGCAGCTGCTTTATTGCATTTGGGTGATTAATTGCTGTTTATTTTCTTTTGTTTATTTTGTGCGGAAAATTTGGTAATAAGAAGTTGCAAAGGACAGCTAAAATTTAAAAGTTAGCGAATGTTAATATGTACATATATAATAAATACTTTTGTTTACTGTATCGATATTGTGGCATAAAAATGCACAAAAAACATAAATACTACCTAAATACCTACCTGTAGATAACTTTAAACGAAAATTTAAATTTAAGTTAAATAAAATCTACCAAGAAACATTTTAAAATAGTTTCAAGGCAAATCTAATAACAACGGACACTTGGAGTCGGATTGTGCTCACGTTGACCTCGTCTAAAAGAAAATAAAAGGAAGAACGTGTACATTCAGCCAGACTTATATAATCTAGAGATCTAAGTGGAACAGACCTGATTAACGTCAGCTGGGGGAAAGGAAACGGGGTGAAGGGGTGGGGCAACAAACAACTGAATTTATTGTTAATGGTCCTCACTGAGACGTTTAACGCTACGATCTCGCACAACTACAAATAACATTATACACATTGATGAAGACACCTAATATGTTAGAGTAGCATAAACTCCGATAAAGCTACCATTGAACCAATTAAGTCTGCGCGAGTTAAGGGGCTTATCTTTTCTTCGCAGGTTTGCGTAAATTAAGCCGTAACAAAGCAAGTGGATTTCACGCGGTAACAAGACTTTACAAGTCGCTCGAGTGTCGACTGCTCGGGAACTTTCTAGACGCGAAGTCAACCCGACAAACCTACATGTATCGCGGCTTATACCCGCGAGATTATCTCCACAGAGTATGACGATAAAATTAATACATTTTTTAAAACGCTTAAGGTCGAATTTCACACCGCTCTCTAAAAGTTTATTGCCCGTAAAATAGTCGGAGACTCACTTTGTTTGGAGCAGCATAGGATGTAGTTTCGGAAGCGAAACTTTGCGAAAATATTGTGCTGGATATTAATTGCTAGCGGAGCTCGTGTTTCCTCTGTTTTGCATGCAATTCGTGATACCCGCATTATGAACAGGGTATTAACAAAGCTTGTAATTTAACGTATTTTATTCAACACATTCGTACAACATAAAAACATGCTTAACTTTTAGCGCAGTATGAAAACGCCATTACTGTAATATTAACTCCATGAGGGTTACGCTCACCATTTCAAAAACAAAACGATTCAACGTAAAACGAATAATTTCCTTTCGGGGCGGCGTTAAAAATGTAAAACTGGCATCTCTCTCCCGTTCAATCCTCTCAGAAGATTAGAAAACACGTTACTGAGAGGTCTCGAACAATTTTCCGTTTACGTAGCGGTAATTGTCCAACAAGAGGCACGAGGAGGAGCCGCGACGCGGCGGCAGCGCACTGCGGAACCCGCAGACCGCTTCCTCCACAGAAACCTCCGATACGAGACGTGCACTGAATCCTAATACCACCTGTACTGATTTTATTTTCCCCTCCCTCATTCTTGATTCAACTATCTAATAGTTATCTGCAGACGTCCGATCATTTCGCCGCGCTGCGTTCGCCAAAACTTTTCCTCTACCTACCTACATCAAAATTTTAACCCCGATCTCTCCCTCGCAAGATATCTTAACACGACCGCCGTTTTATTGCAGTTTTTATGTTTTTCTGCAACGTTTCCTTTTGTCTAAATTATGCAGAAATCAATTCGGGCCAGTAAGCTGGGCCCTGGTAAATAATTCAGCGCTGATTGTAACGAGGGTCCGAGTCCGCACTAAATGTTCCCTGGGAACCTTGCGGTCGACAAACAAGCCTTGTTTTCCTTATCTCTGTGAAAAAATCTTCTCCCGTTGCGCAATTCGAGAGTCTAGCATTTTTCTTTGAGAATATTGCGTATCGATTCTCAATTTACTGATTTGGCACTTTGACGAGCCCCAACTTGAGGTACTTATTATCTTATTAAATTAAGTTTGACGCAAAATTCTTAGAGCACGTATTAGGAAGCTAGTTTCGAGGGGCAGCAAATGAAATCAGTACGCGACGCCCAATGGCTACCTACTCGGAATTCTGCTTGCGTGCACTGTCCACCGTACTCTCACTAATTTAATTATTTCATTAAAATAATCTGCAAAGACAGCGGTCTGCAGTCTGCACTACATTGGTTAATAGCATCACCCAAGTTACTAGAATATGTGATAAGTTAGCTAATGCTAGCTTCTGCTAACTTCGTTGCGGACCCGGCCAAGTTACCATCCTTTCTAATTAAAACCGTTAAGAGATTTGATTACATTATTAAGCCAGATAAATTGAGCAAGATATCCGCTATAAAGGCGGTCCTTAAACAGTACAAATAGCTTTAAAATTAAATCGTTTTCTGCAAAGATTTTTCCATGAAAAGTTTTCCACTTCGAAGTTTGCCACTTCGCCGAAGCCAAGTCGCGTGTAACAAAGCTTTTTTATACATTTTTATATCAGGAATGGAACGTCACGCTCGGTTTCATCGGCGCTCGTCGCCCGACCGCGAAAGGAACGCATAGACCGGTAATAGGTGACGCGGCGTGCGTTATTCCGCTCACGTTTAGAATTCCTTATATTTCATCTTTTTCTACGGCCCCGAAAAATGTCATCGAATACACATTTTCCCGTAATCCTCATAAGTCTGGTGGCCTCGGCGCGGGCCGCGGCTCCCCATCACGCCGCCGCCCGCGCCCCGCTCCGCGACAACGTCACGCGCCGCCGTGACTGGCATCCCCAATATGCCCGAGGAGCCGACAAGCCACTCTTCAATTAGATCTGTCATATTCGTTATCTTATAGGCTCAACATAACATCAGGAAAGTTTCCCTGACAATTTTCTACCTAATCAAACCGAACTTTTCCTTTGCCGTTTTCCTCTACGATATCATTTTCACTGGCGCTCGTTTGAAGTGAAACACAAACACATGTTGGTTGATTAAGTTTCTCTTCGTACAACCTATGTAGGTATATCCTGCTGGAACTTATAATGAAGTAAATATGGAAAATTTGGTCCAAAGTTGAAAGTGTCAGCAGTTAAAATCTTTCGCTGCTAATCCTTTATAAGTACCTGCTGAAAGAAAGTCAGTATACATACATTGTTTCTGTTATTTTATCATCGTTTTAAAGACTTGTTATGTTTTTTTTTTGTGTACTAATGACATTTTGTTGACAACCTTTGTAGAGACATGCAGGTCGTTGTAAATCGTAATCGTAAACTAACCCGCATGAAAAGAAAGCAGCAAAGCGAAAGTTTTTAATTGCAACGGGTGTGAGCGTCCGCGAACGTCCGACGCGTGCAGGGATTTAGGGAATCTGTTCTTATCGGGAACATGCACCTAACAGAGCATCGGCGGAAGTTGTGCAACAGTCCAACTAGTTTGGAAGCTTGGAAACTCCATCAGATACGTGAGAGCTGGCGATTACCTTAAGCCAGAGGAGCGATGTGCATTAACAATATGTTTTCTGAGCTGTCTCGGTACAGATCCTCATTTCTACATCAGAGTTTCAATAGTATTTTGGTGGTAGAGAAGGGAGAGACGCAGTTGTTCGTGGCTATTGTTTCGTTGAAGGTCTTTCGATTGTCCTTGTTGTAATGTTAGTAGGACCATATTCCTTTTCACTTTCATAAAAGCTTGTAATTAATGTAGAAATATTATTGTTATAAATCTGATACACCATCCAAAGAAGTCAAATATAAGTATAGGTATTTCATACAAGTCTCCATGAGGTTCATTTTTTAACAGTTAATCTTGTTTATGTCCAAACATGTTAGGGAAAAGGTATAAAAAATTGGTTTCCTTTGTCAGAAATAGATTTATTTATAGACTTGTAACACTCGTAAACAAGAGTTGTTTGTGTTCCTAAGTAGGCCGCATCAACTCATTTTAGACTTACGAAAGCTAATAAAATATATGAAAGTCTAACATAAAAATTATTTTGTTCCAACGTTTGTTGAGTTTCGCCAATCGTTTTGTTTCTTCTATGAACTTACTTATCGTTTTGTTTTATTTAGTTCAGTAAAGTCTCTCGCAATGTCACGTTAGCAGAACGTCACTTTTTTTTAACACTCTCACAATGTCACGTTGCACAATGTCACAAGTTTTAAAGATGCTTTAATTGACAATAGGGAACTTGCATCAAAATTTTAATGAAGAATTAGGTTAATAATTTACTTAAGAATATAGTAAAATGTACTACTGTGATATGTCTAATGAAAAACTATTGTTTTCCTACAAAATATTGTAATTACAAATTATGTAAAACGGAACGTAATTTGAACCACAGTGACGTCACTCCATACGATAAAGGCCGGCACACACTGAAGGTGCGGCACGGCACGCTTCGGCATGTCAAAGGTTCCTGTGTTGTGGCATCCCGCGTCGTCACGAAAGCAACCGAATTTCGCTCACTCATTCAGATTAGCGCTGTGCTGCTCTAAAGATAAGCCCATGGCAGGACGCGACGATGAAGCGACATGCCGCGGCATCACGTAAGACATTTTGGTCTATTCATGTAAATTAATAAAGAAATTACAGTGCACACTTCATTGAAGTAAAGTAAAAAAATAAATTGTACGCGATAAACGTCCTTAGCCGCGTCGTCCCGTGCCCCGCCATTGTGAGCCAGCCCTAAATGTTGTCAATGCAAGGACTGACGTCATGCCATAGATATTGTGCTCGTCACGTGACCCTGCTTTTTGGCGCGGACTCTAGAAATTCAAATTTCAAATCAGGATTGTAAAATTGCTTTTGAATATTTCAGTGTTTTTGTTTTTGATAGGTTTATTTTAGATGTTATTCTTTACTAATTAAGCTAAAGAATAATTCATGCAAGTTCCCCATTAAGTAGGTAGTTACCTATCTACTATCAGAGGGACTATATATTTTTTTGGGACTTACACTAGAATATACTTACAACTAAAACGAGGCGGAATGCTATAATGTCAAATTCTATTCATCCGTTCGATCTTGTAATCTCCCGTTTACGTTTTAATTAACAGTTTATTCTGTATACTATTTTATACGCTACTAGCTTTTCAAAGCGACTCGTAATAATTATTTATTTTGGCTTTAAAATTTTAGCGTGCAATAAATTCGTATGCGCACAGTTTACAGCCCATTTTGTTTAACTAGCACTATTCGTTGTAGTTTTATGCAATGTTTCAGGATTATCAAGAGATTGTAATTTGAAAACATAGAAAACTTATACTGTAAAAGCTTTGTTTGCAGCCATGGTTGCTATTATCTTTAATTACTTACTTAATTTCACTAACGAGATCAAATAGATTTCGTATAGCTTCTCTATATTTGTAATGAATCATCATCACTACTTGACTGCCTCGGTGGCTCAGTTGGTAGTGAACCTGCCTTCTGAGTTTGGGGGCGTGGGTTTGATTCCCACTTAGGGCAAACATTTATGTGATGAACATTTGTGTTTGTTCTATGTCTGGGTGTTAATATCTATTTAAGTACGTATTAAAAAAAATCTTAGAATGTATTTCAGTCTTTGACAGCCATAGTACAAGCTTTGCTTAGTTTGGGGTCAGGCGACCGTGTGTGGAAGTGTCCCGAATTTATTATTATTATGAGCCTGCATGCAATTAGAGATGAGTAAAAAAGCGTCTAAAATATAATAAAAGCGCATAGCTAAATTGATCAATTCGATAACAACAGGCGCGATCAAATTTGTTTCAAGATCCGATTGAAATAAAACCTAGAGTTAGTTAAATGTTCTCATTTCCCACATAATGTAGAGGCAACAGTAAGTCCTCGAGAGCATCTGTCTCTCGTATCTGGCAGTGGCGCCGTAACTCGTCTGTTTATCGATGAAGTCTCAGACTCCTAACAGCGCCAATATTTCAACACGTAGCGTCGTGTGGGCACTAACTAGTGAACACAGCTGGAGTTGCGGTGCAGTGACAATGTTTGGACCGTCCTCTGGGGCCGGACCGTGCGACGCATCCGCAATGAGCCCTACCCCCTACCCTCTCTAATTTATAGCAACGGTTAATTACCTACAAGAATCTGAGTCAGCTCACAACAAAGCCAATGGAGCCGCCTGTTTGTTCTAATCAAACTGATGCTGTTACAGCGAACGTGTTCTCTTGTTGACCAGTTTAGTCCGAGTTGTCACTTACGCTTTAATTTAGTGCAATGTTGTTACAATACATTTGTTTTTAAAAAGAACGTTGAAACTTGCCTAATAAGCTCTTTTCTGAGCTGATACTGAAATAACGCGCCACAATCGAATATTTAACAAACTTAAACCTCTGATAAAAAAGTGATCAATCCGTAAATAAACAGAATTTCATTAACCATATTTCTGTCGTACCGCCACCGAATTAATTAATATGCATAATGTGTATCGAGCTGAACACTAGGAAAAGTTATGCTATTTACGCGACTTTGATTAAGATTTTATATTCATAAAGTCCATTTAATTATTATGTTAACGAAACCATCTTTTGAATAAAATATAAGACGCAACTTGTCAAAGGGAATTTAATCATAATTATACTCGGTGAAAATAATGAAACAAAACTTATTTGCTTAATGAATGCTTAAAAATCAAGACGCAGATAAGGGTGCGAGGTTCTCACCTTCATTTCGCAAGAAGTGCGCGTATGGACATAAAAAATGCATTTATTCAGAGGAAAGTAGTAAAATACAAACGAATGTTTTGTTTTTAGTAGTAGCGAGAGGTCTCTGGGAGGTGTTTTCGCTGTTAAATTATGCAGAAATCAATTCCTTTTCCCGGACGAAGGCCCCGCTTGCTCTGTCTGATAAATAATACATTCGTAATTGTAACTGAGCCTGGACTTGTTCCCGGTTATCGCGGGATGCGCCTTCTTGCACGGTAATGGCCTGGCTGCTGGAGCAATACAATTTTATTTTATTTCATGTTAACTGAACTTTCGATGCATAGAATGTTGTTTGCTGAAACTTGCAGGACATTTGAGAAGAGCGGTAACCACGGCATCGCAGATAAAATCAGATGTTCATAATAAAATTGTATTGAAAAGCAATTTGTTTAGAGTAATTCTGGTCCAATGGTATTATTCTTGTGAAATAACACGATAATAGTTGCGATGGCAGTGATATAAAAAAACTGGGATCCCAGCACAATACTAAACTGTAACTAGACTATAATTTATACTTTGGTCAAAACCTCAAATACTATGGTCAAAAAATCAAAGAAACCAAACCATAGAGAAAATATAAATGAATTCAATACAATTAGCAATAATTGATATTGTAAGAATCATCCAAAATCACAGAAACAATTTGTAACTGCCACATAAAAATCGGTATAACGGATAGGAATATGAGATCAATCTACAACTACAACCGCCGAAGTTATTTTCTCTTGACAGCTGACTTTGATAGGTAAGCTGTGTTTTGATTGGCTGTTAGCTCTCTTTGTTTGTAAAAGACGCGCAATGGTCACAATTTATTTCAACAGCCAAGAGTATTCACATCACTCGATTTTTTTTACCAAAACGGGTCAAATCCGAACACCTATTTCAACGTTGCGTCGAATATGACCAATGACAATGACCTTTTTTATAGCAAGCTGACAATTTTGTTCCGCGATTTTAGAAGTGGTCCTGTAGTAAATTTGTTCGTACTAATGAGTACCATAACCCTTTTCGGCTAAACACACAGTTTCAGAATAACCTTCTACACGCTGTGTTTATAAAGCAGGTGCTTATTATGAACTAAATCCTATTATCAGGTGTATCACAGTATCCGCTCCCTCCCAATTTTGCCCGAAGCTCAAAACTAGCTTACCACCTGCCGATACCGAAATTCTTGGCATGCAAGCGTTATCTTTAACGAGCTGTTCAATATATTAACACATAAGCTGATAATGTTTAGTGCACTTAGCATCGGTGGCCCGTTATTGATAGTGCAATATGATACAATGTCACATAACACCGCATGGATTATACTCTACCAAGGCTTAGCCCAGACCAGACACAATATAAAGAGTTATTAAGAGTAACTCAATTTAGGAAAAACTAGACGGAAAATATGAACGTTTGAAAAACTTTTCGAAATCAGAACCATATTTACTTATACAGGGTGCTGGTTTTGGGTTAAGGGTGTTGTTCTGCTCGTCAAGGTAAACAACTTTTAGAACGTTTTCAAAATTCGAGAAAAAAAAAACTAAAGTCTTCGTACAAAATTTATCACGCGACTAGTTACTTTGTATGGAGACTCGATAATTTTTCTTTCGAATTTTAAAAACTTATGTTCTAAAAATTGTTCACTTTCACGGATACAACAATACCCTGCAGTATTACTACACCCAAAACTAGCACGTTGTATAATTATTTATTCTAAAACAAAATATGGATACTTAGTGGAAACGCAAGTGGCTTATCTACTTTTTCCGTCTGACTTCAAATTGATTTACTGTTCACAGTATAATAAGATCCTAGGTGGTTCTGTTTATTACTTATAGTGTGTTCCAAGTAAGTTTATACCTATGTATTTATATACCTCTTACCTTACAATCAGCTGAACTAATGATGAAATTCAGCTAAAAAGTGGTATGCTTCATGAAACTGGTTAATAAAACGATTCTTTATAAGATGTTAAAGCGGGGTAAAATTAAAAACCTGTAGGAAATCCACGAGACATAAAAAATTGGAGAGTAATCGTCAAGCCATGTCAGAGGTCTTCGGGCGGCCTAAAAAATCTGACAATAGCGCTAGCCACTCTTAGCCAGGCCCGGTATACGAACTTGATTGCGTAGAAAAAATAGGTTTTGCCGCACACCTATAGATTTGGTGAATATCCAATTTTTGCAATAAACCAACGTCCCAGCAGTTCATTGTTATTCAAGACGCGAACAGTTGTGGGCACGTCTGCAATCTATGCAATCAGCAGCAGACGGACTGACGGACAATGCACCCGCTTTGTGCATTAGCGCTCAATGCTCGATGCTTAGCAACGAAGGGAACTCCCTGGTGAGAGGGACACGACATTTGTACCTATCTGTGTGACAAAACAGGCCATATTCAAGCTGTAAATTAGAGTAGAATATAGGGAATAATAATTTAGGCTTCGAATATTTTATTATAGTAAAAGATACAATTTTATTCTAGCAATAGATAAAAACCAGACTTCTTATGAGACCCATTATAGATTTCAGCTAAGTTGTTACCTGATTGAAACACACACAAATACATACATATCGTCACGACTTTCCCCGGAGGGGGCTGGCAGAGGTGTAATACAACACCCACACTTCGCCGGACGATATTCAGTCCCAAATGTGACAGGGGGCGAGCCTGTCGCCATGCACCGAGCAGATGACATACAATACGCACATATGTTCACACAATGAACAAATTGGTGCGTGGCGTCCGTTGGGTTCGAACTCACTCCCTTTGGCTTGAGAGGCGGGCCTTGTGCAACTAGGCTATCACACACACCGGTTCACACCAAAAATAACTAGATATAAAAAGAAAATAATATCACTTACACTATAATATAAGGACTGAATGTTTAAGTATCGCCCCCTAAGAACACTGACTGGTCCATTTGGAATCATAGTTCAACAGGCAAACCGACGTGCGTGTACAACTTGTACCATTCGTGTTACAAATGTCAATCTGTATTCATGTTCCAAGTAAGTCACTCTTTCATCGTATATTTTTAGCAAAACAATACGAGTAACGCGCCCATTATGAATAGAATAGGCGCATTCAACCAGCTATAAAGAGCACGCATTCGTATGATAATAAATGATACGACTATGAAAATCCATCTTATAAATAATTCCAGGCAATAAAGCCAACGTATGGCAACATTCCAAAAAACATATTTACCGAAATAACCTAATAGTGTCCCTTTTCCAATAAGCATGATCGGACGTCGGAGTTTGGGTAAGTAGTGGCCAAGTTGGGCAACCGTGTCCGCGGCAATATCGCCAAGTTCGCCGCAGCTGGTCTCGCCGATGTCTCAATAATCTCAAGGTGCCTCCTAATCGACTCTTCCGTAGTCCGCCGCAAGTGCGACTAACTGATAAATCCGCCGACTCCGAACGTGCCCCGGCCCTATATTGTTTGCCCTACACTTTCCACTCGTCTCCCATTATTGAACGATATTCGGACTATTATTGGCGCAGACTTCTATTTATGTCTAATCGAAGGGCGACCGTTACCCGATACGGCATATAGTTGGGTATTGTAATTGCTGCTATTTTGTTAGATTGAATCCGGTTGTTTTATAGCAGTTTCTTCTTGTTTCGAGTTTCAGAAGACGCGGTTCGTGGATTTGTTTCGTAGATGTTTTGGCTCGTCTTTGAGCCGGGATTATTTGATGTTCGTTTATAATTTGTAGCAGTTAAATTAAATTAATAGGTTCAGTTTCACTTCAGCGGTGCTCAGTGTCAACTAAATATACATTTGAGTAATTTTATTAGGTCAATATTATGCCGAGGCACTTATTGCGTCATTTATATTTAGAACTCTATGTGGGTATGTAATGAGTTTATGAATGAGGACATCTTTCATGCTAATACATTTAAATCGTGGTTAATAATGGACTGATGTATGACAAATATAGTCCCAGTTGAACATACAATACAATTAGGAATTGGCAAAGAGCTGCAGTCTGTAGACAGCATGTTAATGGTATCGCATGCGCCATAGCGTGTCTATGTTGCATGTTGGATCGCATTTAAATAAGCAACCTGTAAGTTATTTTTGAAACTTTCTTGTAATTCCAGTGTTAATAGCTGGCATATCTTATAAATATTGTGTTATCAATTCTGTTTTCGTCGTTAGTATGTTTTACAGGCGTAAAAGTTTGAATTAAATATTTCTACCGAGTGCTAAAGAGTGCTAAGCGATGGCAGCCTAGTTGGGAGAAGGTCCGCCTCTCAAGCCAGAGGGAGCGGGTTCGAGCCCAGCCGACGGTACGCACCAATTTGTTCATTGTGTGAACATACATGTGCGTATTGTATGTCATCTGCTACATGACTGGAGCCCGGTGTATGGCGATAGGCTCGCCCCCTGTCACATTTGGGACTGAATATCGTCCGGCGAAATGTGGGTGTTGTATTACACCTCTGCCAGCCCCCTCGGGGGAAAGGCGTGACGATATATGCTAAAGAGTACCTTACTCTTAAAAATGGTCACGATTGACTTCCTCGGTGGCTCAGTTGGTAGTGACCCTGCCTTCTGAGCTTGGGGGCATGGGTTCTGTTCGCACCTTTTTTTAAAATCAAAATCTAGAAAATCCATGTCAAAGGTAGGCAGTAAAAAGTAAATAGTGTGAGTTATAATCTAAGTATATAATGCCTAAATATAATCACAATCACGAAAAAACAAACAAATTAATAAATCTATTGTATTTCCACAGTATTGTGTTTGACGCGCTTCACTCCTCGGAATTAGTTAGCTAAGTAAAAGAATATCGCCTTCCGTTACTCCAACAATATTGAAAGCCGGCTATTAAACCTCGTTGTTAACTCCTTGCTTGTTAATTGGTGTTTTCTTGATTCTGTACAAGCTTTTTCCGATAAAATGAAGATTGCTCCACTAGGGCCCGGGGGGACACTCGAGAGCCCGAAGAGGGGGGATAGATAATACGAGGGTAGATCGCCAATAACTTGCTCCATTGTTTGTCGGCGGCTGACTTAATAAGTTCTCCGAATTTATTATGATTTGTAGGCTCCCTTGTCGTCTTATTACGATGCTTTAACCATACTCCACTCGTATAGTGCCCTCAAATAACGTGTACCCACCAATTTCTACGTTTACGGCCTCCTTAAAAAAGATGTTCCTTCCTCTCTCGTCCTTGTAGGAGAAACTACAGGAGTGTTATTTTTTATGTCGGCCTGGAATAAAAACTAGGTACGTAACAAAGGTTTATGTTTCGGTGTTTGGAACGGAAAACGAAATTACAGAGCGTGTTTCTTATATGGTGCTGGGAAAATGTACTGAAATGTTTATTTAACAGTTCAATTTCTTTTAGTATCTTACAGAGAATCTCATTAGTAAAGTATCTATGTATGTTATTTTTTTTGCAGAAAATTAATACTAGTCAGTTTACTGTAGAAGAAAACTTACTTTGTTGAATAATTAACTTACTATGTTATGTTATGTGAGCCTTTCCTACTAATATTGCCTGTTTATAGTTTTGTACAAATATTTTCTCTATTTAGTTTAACAATACCAAATTTTCTCTACCACACAATAATTACTATGTTCTTGACATATATCAACGAAAAAAATTCATTCTCCCATCTTGAAAAGATAACAAACCGTGCAGAAGGTCAGAAATAAAAAGATTGTTTTGCATTTTTAATTTAGCCATGAAACATGATGTTGCTAGTTTTTTTCTAAGAGCAAACCTACTTTCTGACAAAGAGCAAAGCTACTTTCTTTGTTAGCAAAAAATATTCTAGCCAAAATTTATTCGCCTCATGTAAGACTTTTATTCGTCGGCACATTGTCTTAGTAATTTATGAGCTACGTCAATTTTCTGATGCCTACTTAACTTTCCATCATTAATTTCGGTGATGGATGTCAAATATGCTCCAAGTGGGCGTTGTAAATCAATCAGCAACAAATTATGGGTACGGCTTTAGGTTTATTTTTTCATAATTTAAAAAGTACTTATGTATTACTTAGCAGACTGATAGTTCCGATCGTAGTTGCAACCACATACCAAGCGGTGGAAGAGCAAAAGTTTCAGTTGGCAGTCAATTCAGGCGTGGAAGTAGCTCATACCCTGGATATTAATGCTGGATATTTGCAGGCTAAAGTCTGTCTTCTATACGACAGATAGATAATAAACCATGACAACAACAACATGCCGTCACTTGTTACATCATTTTCTAGAGTCTCTAGAATCTAAGCACTTTCATTTTGTATGCCACTTTGAGTCGCTTATCCATAGATTAACTAGCCAGAACAACAGCCCTAATTGAACTCTACAAGCTCTACAGTCCGCGCTAAGAAATAACTCTCATATAATAATAACTTTTAAAAATAATAGGTGTCGGGCCGACTTTATTAGCTCCGTTATAAGAACTAAGCAAAGATTTTCTCTTCAGACCCATTTGTTAGTGTTTTTATTTTTCAAAGCCGCGCGGTCGTTTCTAGAATTTTATTAATTTGTGCTTGTATTATTCCGTCTGTTCTTTACTCTGTAGCGTAGACGTTAAAGATAGATAGGAATATGATAAACATAAACATTTTTTTAGTAAAATGGATGTAGGGAAAAACAATTAGGTGAGTAAGCTGTAAGACCTGTTTACATCTGCGGAGGGTTTATTGTTAAAACCTTTAATTACTCACAAAATGAATGCCTAATTGGCTTAAGTAACTCAACGAGATAGCTGTTAATGTTTAATTATATTTTGATCAACGAACACTGATTGGCACTTAATTTTAATGCCATCTTCCAGACCATCAACACGCATTTTAACTATCAACACTTCTAATTTCGTAAGAACTCCGTGGACGCATCGAGATTTATTTTCAACGCAATGTTACAGCTAGTTTGATATTTTTGTAACACTCTCAATGTCAGACAAGTATAAAACACCTAGAAATGATTCAACATACCAGGTGATACATAAAATCTGACGTCCCGCAAGAATCTTCACGTCTGCGTATTTTGCGCTGCCTTTAATTTAGAGTGACAGTGTTAAATTGTTTGTTATATTTTGGTTACTTTGGTGAATAATTATAACAAATAGGTCGACGTGAAAATCCTGACGATCGCAATAAAATTGTGACGGAGGTCTTCGTGGAGTTAGGTAGGTACGTGTTTCTGGATACGTCTTGAAGGAATAATATTACTGTATAAATTTATTATCCAGAGGAGTTTTATGAAGATTTATAAAATCACTAGCTGTGCCCCGCGGTTTAACCCGCGGTCCCACAGGAACCGTTGATTGTTTCGGGATAAAAAGCTTGTCCTATGTTCTTTTCTGTACCCCAGACAACATGTATGCAAAATTTCATGATGATCGGTTGATTAGTTAGGGCGTGAAAGCGTTACAGAGAAACGAACAAACTCACTTTCGCATTTATAATATTAGTTAAGATAAAAGCCGATACTTAAAAATTTTGGTCTTCATAATTACTTCAGTAGTTTAGATAAAGATTTATGAGTATTTTAGCCTTGCATTTTGGCTAAGTGAAATGTAAAAAACCTACATAGTGACGTAGAATATTAAAACTGCATAGTATGTTAAATCTATAAGCAGTAAACCAAATCTCTTTCAATTATTCGAGTATCCTTTTAACGAAAGCGACTTTCAAACTTTCCTAATACTTTTCAATGATTTTTATGATCGCCCGGTGTACCTCAAGGCGCCTCCATCGGGCCGTCGTTCTTCGCATCCGTTATATCAGCGATGATTTACGAGCATACTCCTCCGTTTCGACAGACTCCAGTTAATGACGTCTACCCACCGCCGGAGTGCACTCAATTTTATTTATTGGCTTTCCTAAAAGTCACTTTAAGATGTTACATAAAATATGTCCCAGGGCGAATCGTGACTAACAACTATTGGCATATTCCGTCGCGGTTACAAGATCAGCTGGCTTAAGAAGTGGTTGAAAATGAAATTTTCGAGTCACATTCCAGGTAAGTTCAAAAATATTAAAGACGGTTCTTTGTATTCGTACCACCACTGTCTTAAAGCCACTTTTAGAAGCTTTGGTTATTTTTTAAATCCCTTTTCTTTTCCTATTTACCCGATCATCAAGAAGTGAACTAATAGATCTTCTTGCGCGACCAAGAGTTAAAAGCTAACCTTTAGTTAACATATATGTATTAGAAATACATTTATAACATTGTAACTCTGAGTTAAGGCGTAATCATATCACGATTTTTCACCCGCACAAGTACTCGGTTAAGTTACTCGGTTAAACTTTAGATAGCTAATCTGAAAATAATTGAAAACAAATGTGTTGTAATTGCTGAAAATGTAGACCATGCTCAAACAGTTTTTCCAAAATCAGAATGATTTTCAAAATACTTATCCAGTTTTACTGTTTTCGGTGTTTTTTTCTACCAGCCGTATTTTTTTGCACCTAATCATCACAATTCTTCATATCAAACTAGGAGCAAACAAATACTTGTTTTCGTTGATTTCGTGATAATACCGGGCCTTAATTAACCTTACGCTGAGGAATCGCAAGTGGGCCTTAGTGAATTCTGTAACTTATGTCATTGCATATACATATATGCAATGACGATTATTACTATTCGTTTAAGATTAGTGTAATTCGTTTTATCGGTGCTAATTTGAAATAAATTAAATAATAAAATATTCCAATACGCTAACGTAGGTTTGATAAAAGTGATAAAACAAATTACAATGCATATTCAGCAAAATTATTACAATCATTCTTACTACACTGGTGTAATTAAAAACACACAGTAAACACTACCACAGTAAAGCAGTAAAAACTATTATTCCAAAATAATTAAAAGTTGGTCTGTTCTGTGGTGAATGAATGAGCTCTACTGGGTGTACCAAAATAATGCGCTTTTGTACAGGTACAAATTTTATTAGGAATACAAAATTTGATACAGACCTTCAATATGAATAGTAAAAGTTTAAGATATCGTCACGTCTTGAATGGGCTGGAAGTTGTGTAAAAACCCACACTTCGCCGGATGATATTCAGTCCTACACCGGGCTCCAGTTACGTTGCAGATAATGTTAAAGTAAACGATTTATTGTAATTATAATTATTAGAACGACCAGCAAACATTTTCATAATCTGAAATAATAAATAAACTGGTTTATTTAGCTTCACTCGTATTATTATGGTATTAGTTTTATTTCATCTATCACTAGTAAACCGTTTCTTTTGAAACCTTGCACACACACATTTACTCCCGTCTCAATACATACAACATTATTAGATCGAAACCGATTAACTTCAAAGATTGTTTAACTGATACAAGTTTAATTTTTCAAAGGAATTTCAAAACTCATATGCACCGTCTTCAAAATTTTTCAACATGCCAATCTGCTTCAACACTCAATTTTCCACTGACCCGCTCAAACTTCAAGCCCGTCCAGTTTTCAGTGCAAAAAATATAGATATTGAAACACCCAGAAGTGTACAGGCAATAAACCGATCCGAAACCAATCGGTCGTCGTTCAGAACAATACGCGGCGCAACTCCATTCCCACTGTTCTCCTCACGTCGAGGAACGGGTGCAATTTCCCGCTTCCCGTACACCGACTCGAACAAAAATTGCTTTTTTGCTAGAAAAAAATAGCATGCAAATTTTTGTAAAGTCATTCGAGGGCGTGCGTTTATATTTCTCGGAGGGTAAGGAACGAACGATTGTCGCGGCGGATTCCTTTATTTTGCGAGGGGGATATTGCGCGTCGGCTGCAGGCGGGCAGCTGCCGGCTGCCTTGTTTACCGGCACCGACTCCCGGCTCCGGCCGATCTACCCGCATCCGACTGTAGATGCAGCTACACACCAACCCACCGAGCACCAGCTCTCTTATTAAACACGCCCGTACAACGCTGTCCGGGAAATTTCCGGAACACATTCCAAATTCAGATCCAGATTCGGTGTGTGTAACAGGCAGGTATTCAAAGAGATTGGCTGAGTGCGACGCTCACCGATGTTCACCGAGTTTCGATTGATAGACTCTCCAAGGTCTAAATTAAGTAATGGCAATCTGTCTGCGCAAAATTTCAGTTTGTTTTCGGAATCGGATTTGTTTTCGTTCTCGATATTCAATAAGGTATTTTTGTAACCGATTTCGCGTGCCCAAACCGCCGCCTAATTGACCGAGGAATCCCGGCCGAATCTCATTTAGCAGTAAATCATGACAGGAGTCAGCCGTTTTTATCTGACGCGTTGTTTTTCCTAACACACAGAAGAGCCCACTGTGTAAAATACGAATGAAAACAGTATCGAAGCTTAGGAGCTTTTGTTATACATATGTATAAAGCTTAAAACAAATCTTTACAGGTAGATATTACATCTACAAAAAATTACTCTTTCCTCTCTTCTAGGTCTTTTTCCTTCTTCTTGACCTTTGTTTAAGTTTTACAACTATTTGTGGGGTTGAAGAGTTACAGCATATTTTTTTCCATTGCATTTTCTTTCTAAGTGTATTAAGTGCTACCTACTTACACAAAAAATAGTCCTACGATATAGTACTTGCGCCCATCCGCAGCATTTCCCTGGAGATTCTCAGTAGCCTTACATATTCTATATAAAAAAAATAGTTGTACGTCCTCATGATATATACAATTACTAGCTGTCACCCCGCGACTTCGTTCGCGTTTATTATTTATATATAGACAGGATAGCTCACATATAGCTATCCTATCTGTTAAGTTAGATCGAACTGCACACGGTGTGCAAATTTTATTGAAATCGGTAAAGTAGTTTAGGAGTCTATAGCGGACAAACAACGTGACACGTAATTTATATTTATTAGAAAAGATAACTATGATGGCATATAAACATAAATAAAAGTAGAGTACTTGCTCACTTTTAAGGAAATGTGATTTTATAAAAATCGTGTGACCTGACACTGACAATTAAGTAAAGTGTGCCCGAGCCGACCTGGTTCCGGGTCAAGGCTCGATTTGCTCGTAAATACAAATAAATAGGATACCGCCTGAATCTCATTGCCCGATGCTTATCATGTTTTATGATTTCGTAAACTAGCGTACAAATGTTACAATAAGCGGAGCATCGTATTATTCAGGTCCTTACCATAAATTACTGATAACAATATACCCTAATAATCCTTGGGAAAAAAAGAGTTTAGCTGGAGTAAAAAAGTAGGAGATATACTTACTTACTCGTGCTATTTTATTGGAATGTTTATCAAGCATTTCAAATTCCAATTCATTTATTTGCAGAGATGCAGGATAGTTAGGATTGTTAGTAGGATAGATACAGAATAGCTGATCTGATTTAAGAGTACGAGACGAGTACATCCAGACCTGAAGGAGCGTCCATAAATTAGGAAGTAGTAAAAGAGTTAGGAATAAGTAAAAAGGTCATAAAATGTAATGTCATAGTTAGAATGTCAATCTTTTAAAAACAATTAATTCGATAAAATTAAATCTAATATAATGTCTCATGCAGTAATTTACCTTTTTTTTTTTCAACTAATAAAATCCTTGCTTTGCGTATTTTGTAAACCAAATGGTCAGCAAAGCAAGCTAAAGCAAAGGAAGTAGATGGTCAACGGTCGTCTGAAATGGTACTCAAGTACATCTAGATGATTTTATAATATTCAAAAAAATATACATCATGTATATTCAAAATTTTGAAATAAATTAAAATTATGAATGCAACAAAATCTTCATGTTGGAAAAATACTATCTAAACATCGGACACAGACAAATACAATTTAAATAGTTTCGAAATAGTCTCCCTCTTTATTATCAGGGAATCGATGTTCTAGAACCAACCCAATAATAAGCCAAAAATGTGTACATATTAAACCTTTCAGAGAATATAAAAAGCCAAAGGCTTTCGAGCGACTTAAACGCTCTGATACCAGGTTCAGCCACTCCGTCTATACAAACATATTTTTAATGAATGTAAACATCATTCAACAGTCATAATGTAACAGTCGTTTCAGTGTAAAGTCACTTATTAGTCCAATAAAGGAGAGCATTACAATACGTGGCTTCGCGTCGCGTCGCGTCGCGTGGCGTGGCGTACGAGTCGCTCCATTGACACGCGCGAATGAGCCCATTTGCTAGTTGTCATGTCTTTCCGCCCTCGTTCCGCCCCTAACACTCTGTAGCCGGAAAACCTAAATTACAAGCAGATATTTCGGTAAATGCGAAAATTACTAAAGTAGCGTTAGTTTATACGGTTTGTGGTTTTATGAAGAGACCAGAGCTGTTTGCATCAAAATAACTACATAGTTGTTTTTGCCAGTGAGACTTTACGATCCTGTTTCTTTCGACCTCCTCGACAAATTTGATTCATATTCTAAAAAAACGTAAAAACTCCAAACCTAGCAGCTATTGCTTAAAAGTGGTGGAAGATGTGTAGTACTTTATATTAATATATACCGTTGGACAAATCGCGGTGTAAGAGTCAGATGAACGTATCTACATTTTCTCAATTTTACAGGGGAGCAAAAATACTGCGAAAATTCGGCACTTCAAACTTTACCAGCTTTTTAAAATCGATAAAATTTAAGTGAATAAAACATTTTTTTTTCTGTATTATGGTGTACTTTTAGAGCTTTGAAAATGTTAGAAATTATTTATTTATATATGCTTACTTAGACGTAATTTATATTTTTTTAAAGTCGGTTGACATACGTTAGTGTTGCCCTTAATTATTTCTAAGCTTATGTTGTTATCTAGCAAAAATGTTTGTGCCAATTAAACGTAAATAGATAAACGTTGTTCTGGCCCTTAAAACTAAGCATCGAAAAAAATATATATTCTACGAATACAAAATATTGTTTTTACAAATACGTTCCTATAGCTCTAACGAGGTATAGGAAGATAATCGGATTAATTAAACGGTACTCATAATACGTTTTTCTGGTTCTATTTAAAGTGATTCTTAAGCTTTTTCGTTTTTTTTGGAATTTGTTAAATATTCACTATACCGTTACGTCGTTTTGGCATTTCATAAAGGTCTATATTGTGAACCGTTTTATGAAAAAAAAAACGTTTTTCAGTTTTTTTGTAGATACGTTCATCTGACTTTTACACCGCGAAATGAATAAACATGCATACAAGCGCCTGCGCTTTCGTTTCATTCAGTCAACTAATTCAAGTTTGTTTTCATTGCTATATTGATCATTTTTTGGGGCCCTAATAGCCAACCCAAGTTATAAACTTTTGCTGTTTGATTGTCCCCTACATATTATGTTTTGCAATTGACAACGCGAGACGTTACAGTTAGACGGATAAGACGTCATTTAGTAACGGAGTGATCAAAGGGCAGCAGATATAGATCACGATACTGTATCATTGTTTTCACTGTGTCAGCTTTAGAATAACAAGAAACCATACCTTTCTTAACTGTAATTATAATTTTACATAGCACTGCTAATGAGCAGGGATGGCCAAATTATTATCTCTTCAGCGGGCGTGACGTACACAATCTCATTTCAGTCCTATTAGTAACCCTTCTCACAATATTATTAGTATAAGCTAACTTCAAAACAAGTTCATCTCCATTTTAATTCTATAAACCTTAATTTCACAGAACTGCCTACGTCGGTTTTAATTACATAAAACCTGTGATAATTTTAAAGCCTGCTAAGCCAGAACCTTCAGCAACGTTTTACTGCGCAAATTTCAACGACTTAGATACACGTGCCGAATTCAAGATATTATAACAAAGTTTGCCGTTTCATTTTGTACAGCTACTATAATTTTCAATGTAAATAATTTGGGTATGAAGCAATTTACCTAAGCATTTCTTCCCTAAGCTCCTATTGTGATAACAATCAAATAAGTAGGCCTACTCTCCTACTCTCTCGTAACGGCCTCTATAGCAATATTCCAATGATAAGATTGGTTTCCAACTACAAGCAATCTATAAAAACAATAAAATTTTGTTTGCAGGTTACGTTGCCGGCTTGTCAGGAGATAATTTGCGAAAAGGTAAGTCCTATTGTAATCTTGGATAGAGATGAAACTAGTGATTTTGCCGGATGGGTGTAAATCTACAATCTATCGTAGAAAGTGTTCGGTAAGTGTTGTTAAGGAGTTATATCAATTAATGACTAACTCGAGTAGGTATTCATGTAGAACCTCGCACTAGCAAAATATAACTAATCATTATTCAAATAACTAGGTATAGGTACAAAAATATTTGTGAAAATTTGTCAAGCGGACTACACTAAAAATAAAAATGATCTACCACAACCTCACCCTACGAGTACCGGGCTAGTAGTATGAGATGAGATAGTGGCCGGATAGATCTCGCGCCGGCTATTTATACCGGATGCTAAATAGTGACCGGACGTCCGCCACATCACTAGGCCTAAGGTAAGCATCCATTTGTATTCAGGGACATGAGAACGGTTTCAGGACGACGAAATGGTTTGGATCTTGGAACTAGCTTTTTAGAAAGGACAATGAGAATTTACTTTTGGGGAATCTAATTTTTTAAAGCAGTTAATTAGAATAGACTTTTCTTTTATTTACTAAAAAGCTGACCTTAATTTAGCTGAGTTTAGCTGACCTTTAGATAAAATCACAAGGAACTATCTAGGAAAATAGAACGAAGAAAAACATGTACGTAACCTATCACGACACTAAATAATAGATTGGCTAGTAAAACGTGGGAAGATATAGAAGGCTCTAGACTCTCGTTAGGATATATGTGGTCTTATGTGACGTAACGTTCATGACTTTTTTGCTACATCCAATTGAAAATGTTAAAGCGTCTGCATATTACGCAAACGAAAATTATACTAAACACATACCACGACATGCCGTTGTTTAGATGGACATCGCGGTTAACAGACAGCGAGTCACGCATTTCAAAGAAACTTACACCATTATGTTTTCTTTTTAAGATAGAAAACCGATGATATATTATCTTATCCATTTATTATTTTCAAAAAGTCTTGGTGGTACTAATGGAAATACTAATACGGAGACAGTTCATAAATACCGTTTGTTCCACGCAAATTGAGGTGAAATTTCTCGACGACGTGTTCGTAAAATATAAGTGTTATGTTTCATTGCCTATTCAGTTGAATGTGCAAAAACATTCTTGTTTGTATTTATAGTCATCATCTACTGGGTGAAGTAAAATAATGGTGCAGAAGAGAAACCACGTCAGGTTAAACTCAACACTAAGGGTGCGCTTCTTCTAAACCGGAGCGGAATGGAGCTTAGCAGTGCATGAATTCACAATCAACATAACATATTGTCACGCCTTTGCCCTGAAACGGTTGGCAGAGGTATTTTATAACACCAACATTTAGCCGGACGATATTCAGTCCTAAGTGAGACAGGGGGCGAGCCAGTCGCTATTCACCGGGCTCCAGTTATGTAGCAGATGATCTTCACCAACAGATGATTAGACCAATCACAATGGTCGAAATATCGACTTCACTTCAGTGGAAGCATAGTGTCAATTCATACTGAGCTCCACTCCGCTCGTCTCTGCTTTAGTAGAAAGGCACCCTAAGTTTACGCAACGCACAGACTAAACTCCCACGTGAGACGTAAAGAGTGCTGACGTTGAAATTGACAGTTGTAATCTCTCGCTAGACGCGCTGAAATTAACGTAAATAAACTTCAACGTTGAAATGGTGCAATGTAGGTACGCTCACTTCAAACAACTCGTCAGATTTGCGTATGCTATAAATACAAATTAGAGTTGCTATGAAACGCCCCAGCATACCAAGGCTGCCATGATTCGTGCCAGTCTACAACTATTACAATAAAACAAAATAGTGAAACAGTACGACCACGGTTTTCATTCGACAAAAAATCTATCTCGAAAATGAGAGCAGGCGGCCTGTTTCGACTGCGTTTACGAGTTTCATCGAGCCGGCTTCGTCTTCCTATTTCGTGGCGGAATAGTCCTAATAACATGCCACAACTCATTCTGATTTATACCGTCTCGTTATAATTGTGCGCTTCGCTGGCGCTCGGTATTGCCTGCTGTTGCAATTTTCATGCAACCGATCCGCGAGAATGGATTCATTCTTTCTGGCAATTTGCTCGTGACTCCCCGCGCTCGCTCGAGATAATTCAATTTTGAAATGGCTACGTACGCCGCTAATGGAGCTTTTGTGCTTAATTCACCTATTCCGGGATCGCTTCCTTTGTAACCCGCAGTACGCAAATACAGATAGTCTCATCAAA
This sequence comes from Peribatodes rhomboidaria, assembly GCA_911728515.1. Lineage (NCBI taxonomy): Eukaryota > Metazoa > Arthropoda > Insecta > Lepidoptera > Geometridae > Peribatodes > Peribatodes rhomboidaria. The sequence continues at coordinate 7,447,566 of OU452169.1, read as the reverse complement.
TAGACGCCAAAAAACGTATTATGCAAATGGAGCGGATTCTGGGTTAATATCAGCACGGCCGATTTCCAGCGGTGTAAACGGGCGCGCTGAAATCGTGCGAAGGACGGCTTAAAATAGTGGAGCTATTTATTACGGTATGATTCAGCTTGTGTTGTAAAGAAACAGTTTTGTGGTGTGAACACACATAAATATAGCTTAACCGTCTCGCGCTTAGTTCGAAGTGAACGCATAAAAATATTAATCGTGGCGCCCGCCGCCGTAGCTTCCGTATCAAAGTTGCGCAGTTTCTTTCGCTCGAGTCGAGTTGATGGCAATGTACTAAACTAGGCTAACTCTCGGTTTAACGCATTGAAACTTCCCCCGTTCCTTGTGATTACGAACTCCCCGACAGTACAATCAATCGTCAACTTTTATTTGAGTTATCTGGGAAATAAAAAACAAGTAAACAAACGTCGGGTTCAGATTCCGCGGATGTTCTTTGGAAAGTTTGAAGGTGAGTCGACGACCGTCTCCCTAATAGAGAAGAAAAATACGTTAATGTACCCTCAGATCCCGAAGACAAATAAACCGAGTCGGACAGGAACGAAATAAAAGCGGGGAGGCAACGAGATAAATAACAATGATGTTGCTGAACGAGTCAGGGCCCTACTAGCAGTCTTTGTACCGGGCTCTAGCATCAAACGTGTCTCACACATACTAAAAAAAATATTACAACAAAAAAAGAAATTCTTTGCAATTCTTATTAACCGAACATAACATCTGAATAACATAATAATATTTATCTGATTTTAAATAATCACAATAGTAAGCGCAGTCTTATATGTAGGTACATTTAATGTTTCAAATAAAAAACAAAATAAAATTTAATAAAAATAAAGTCACAGTCACAAGTCAGTATAAAAAATACAATAAATGTGAATTGAATTATTATAAAATATTTTAATGAAAACGCTACTTCATCTTTTAAACAAATTCCTTAATCCTGCGAAAATTCCAGGTTCACCCAAACCGTTGGTAGGCCGCCCGCCTCAGCGGCCACTATGAGGCGGGCGGGAGCAGGCGGGGCGACTGTCACACTACTTACACTTGCCGCGTTATTAGACTATCGTTTACAACTTTACATCGGTTCACTGGAGCTCGAACACGACTGACTATTTTTAGTTCTTAACAAAGAGCGTAAACGAATACGTAATTTTCAGGAATAGTCCTGGATTTAGTCCTAGTGTTAAGGCAGTGTTTTGTTTGTAGAGCTAATTGCTGGTGCTAGTCTTTTCAGTTCAAATGTAACAGTAAGGCTAGTAGGATAATCGACCTTATAGACGAAAGCCGAATTGTGCGTGAAATATTTTTTGCTCTCTAGTTATGAAATATTGCTGATTGCCAGCATTTTTATGCACACAGTACGTTTTGGTTTTATCTTTCCCTCATAAAAGCCAATACTGGTATTGAAGTTTAGAAATTCTAAAATAACCAGAATTTGACCTTTAAACTCTTGTAGTTCACATCAAAGTAATAATGAAAATGATAATATATTTATTTAGCATAAACAAAAAAAGGCATACCAGATACATACAACGACATAGTTTAAGAGTAAGAATAATGCCAAAGTCATATAACCAAAATCATAAATAGTAACGATGATTAGGCAAGCACTAGGCAAGGCCTGTATCCATAGGAACCTGATACACATTTTTTCAAGACTTAAACTTCAAGTTAACATTAAATTTAATTGTACACTAATTAAATAAAACAAGAAAATATAATAACGCTCATACAACTATTGCAAGAACTGGCGGCATTATAGGCAAGAGCGATTTCTTTCAGGAAGCCATAGGTAGATGATGTCGATTTTCAACTTGCTAATGTTCTAGCCAGGCTGCACCTTAACAACCTGATTCAGAACCTCGGGAACGTCAAATCGAAACGAACAATCTAATGCTTCACTGCGCAAAACAATATCAAGCACTTGTCGGGAACGGAACTGCATGTTACGAGGTTGACAGTTCTGGCTCAACATTTTTCTAAATCAATTTCGGATAACATTTTGTATTTTCTGGTATGTGTTTGTTTGCTTATCAAATAAACTAGCAACTGCACTTTCATCTGCAGTCAAAAAGTGCTGTGTATCCTATGTGCTTTTCTGGACTATAACCTTTCTCTGTTCAAAATTTCATTCAGATCCGTTCAGCCGTTCTGGCGTGATTGAGTAATAAACTTTTTTCAACCTACATTTTCGCAATTATAATATTAACGTGATTCTTTTTATAGGATAGCCCGAAATCGAACGGAGGACTTATTGTTTAAGCCATGCTTATAGCCATGCTTGCACAGGCGATGGCAATCGTGTGGGGTTGGTATACGCGTTGACCATTACACTTGCCTTACTAAATAAGGTTCCTATAGACCGGTGTTTATCTTAATCTCTCAAATCAAATCAAATTTATTCATGAAAATGCTGACAATTTCACTTACAGATAAACCTAAAAAAATATAAGGGTAACATTTGTTAATTTGTCTTGTAGCACCTACGAGTACATTAAGAACATAAATATTCTTGTGCTGCAGGTGACTACATTCCTTCATATTTCACAAAGTGTAGACGTATGTACTATGTGTGTGCAAACTGTGAGTGCGTCAGTGTGTGTGTGTGTGGATACGCGTATGTGTGTGTGTGTGTGTGTGTGTGTGTGTGTGTGTGTGTGTGTGTGTGTGTCTCTTTTCTCTGTACGCTTTATAACTTTCCGTGTCTGTCTATCTCTCTGTGTATATCCGCCAACTCCTTCTAAAGCACGCAACAGATTTTGATGTGGTTTTCATCATTAGTTAGATCATTTTTAACGGAAGGTTATATATGAACCGTGCAAAGCCAGTTTAGTAAGAATTCAGTTAGTGTTATTTTGATATGCTTTTGGTTTGTGCTTTTAGGAATACTACCTAGAGCGTTGAAGAAGTTCTTTCACAGTTTGATGAGCATTAATATCTTATATCTTTAAATGAGCAATTATTGTATATTTATATATATAATTGGAATCTCGGAATCGGCTCCAACGATTTTCATACAATTTAGTATATTGGGGGTTTCGGGGGCGATAAATCGATCTAGCTAGGAATCATTTTTAGAAAATGTCATTTTATTCGTGTTTTATCGATAATAATCAACTTAAACATAAACTTGGAAGAAAAATAACAAAAATATGACTCTTCCTGACATCTATTGGCGAATAATAATACTATTTTTTGTGAGCAACTAATTGCTTTAACGACACAACAGCAGATGGCGTTGTTAAGTAACACGAAGTCAATGAGTGTTTGCTTTGAGGTTAGACTAAAATCAATTGCTTATTTTCCAAAAAACATAATAAAAAAAAAAAATACCGAGCAAAGCTCGGACATCCAGGTACTGTAATTAATTGAACAAACACACAAAGAAATAACGTTAAACTTTCCAATCAACTTTCCCAATAGCATAATAGAGCAAGAGTAAGTAAACTCGATACTAAACAAATCCAAAGATCCATTTATTCGATTTGACGTTTATGAATATTAAAATACTTCTAATCTTTTGTTGTTTTAAGTTTTCTAAAGCGATTCGATACCTATAATTCAATAAGATCGAGACTATAATTCGCTGGTTGTAGCTGGAATTGTAAATTTTCTTCGCAAGTCCGATAAGAATTCCATTCCTTTTCTAACCATTTTTGAATTTCAATGAAGTTCATAGATTCTGTTTTGTTATCGACAGAGGGAAAGCCAGCGAGCGAGGCGTCTCTGCTTAAGCTTCGGCTTAAATGCTTGCGTATGTCCAGCCGACGTCCGCCGGCTGTCTTTCTATACAGGTCACATATCTCGACGGATTCTCGTGAATTTTTTTGAGCTGGTTCGATAATTCTTAGTATTCGATTTGGAGTCCGTTTTTGCACTTATTTTCAATATGGCAAAAATATAGTTTTTTTTTTTTACGTTTCCGAAAGGTCTTCTGCCCACATAGCAACTAACAAGTTTATTAGTTTTATTACTTTGGTATTTGGAAAATAAATAAAAGATTTTACTATCACGAAAGTCCAGATTAGTTTTGGATATTTCAAATATTAACTTGCTATCGAAAATTAAAAATAGAATAAAAGACTAGAGAGAGAAAGCTTACTTTTTGATTTTATTATTGTACTTCATTATCATCATTGTCTACTGACATCAGTCCTGCTAATCATGGCTTTTCTAAACATAATATTAAATACTTACACGACTCAACTTAGTCTTCTATTTACTCTTATTACCTACTCGTATTCTATTTCCTGTTCTAAAGTCAAAGTCAAAATGTTTTTATTCAATTTGGGTATCAAAGACACACTTATGAACGTCAAAGTTTTGTAATAGACTTGACCGCCTATTGTTCGGAAAAAAAAGCACTACTCAGAAAAACACGGCAAGAAACTTAGAGGCATAAATGTAAAAATAAAAAATAAAAATAATGCCTCTAGAGGCATTATTTTATACTTGCAGTGCCTACTTAAAATTGATTGAAGTAATCTTGAATTGTAATGCTACACTAAAGCTTGCAAAAATTGTAAATACTTTATTACCTATGTACGTAAAAAAAAAAATAGTTAAAATTGTTACTTGAACTAATATCTAGTGTAATTCCGCTTTAACCAACAATTTTGATTTTGAATTTTGTTTAAGTAACAATTTTGAAGATGAACTTCCGCAAAGTAACGCCTGATTAAATCAAAAAATTGTTAGCCAATAATACCCAGACAGCATGTTTTATACTCGAAGTAGATTTGAGAAAAACAATTGATAATTTTACTATTTTAGTTTTGTAGGAAGACTTTTGTACGCTATAAAATAAAATGAAAATGAAAAAAAGTACCTACTTAGAAAAACACCTTTCCCGCTTGTTTGCTCATAAATCTACTCGTACTTTTTCCATTGCCTCTGAATATAAAATTCATAACCCATTAATTATCGTTTTATTCGCCACTCCATAATTCGAGCATGCGTTAGAAACCGCAATATCACTACTCTGGTATTACACCCCCTTGCCGACGCCATGAAGTCCCGTCTCACCCCCTGCCCCCACTTCTCACCCCCACGCCTCCCCAACCCCATGGGTAATGAATTCGACCACAGCCATTCTATCGCTATGACCTATAAAAATTTAGGACACCATTGCCTTAATCACTTCATGAGTTTGGAACGGGGTCGCTGTAGAAGTGTTAATTATTGTTGGAACTGTTTAAGTCCAATTTTAAAGTAGTCATAGAATGAGCTAATTATGAGGTTTAACCCTAGGATTTAAAGAAAAAAAGGGAAGGGAAAGGATTTAAGGGAAGGAAAAGCTTTTTGTAGGAAACATAGTTTTCAGTAAAAAATGTGTTTGGTTTAGTACCTATTGTAATAAATTTCAAAACATATCTTTTTTTTTCATGTAGAATAGGTCGGCGTTTGACCACCAACTCGCCTGATGTTAAGCGACATTGTGGTCTAAGATGGAGCACGATATAAGGCACTTATTCATTCTAGCCTTGAAGTTTTGTAGAGTGAAGAAGTACAAAGACGGCATTTGAGTGAGGTGCTACAACAAGTGCGCTACTCCTCAGACCCGTCTTCGGAACGGTTACACCGGACTACATCCCGAAACACGACTAAGTCATTTCACGGCATGGCTTGGTCCGGTGGGTGGTAACTAGCCACGGCCGAAGCCTCCCACCAGAGTTTGCTGCCCGGTTAGCACTACCCGGGGACCACGTGTAGAGAATCAAAATAGAGTACACTCCTACGGACGTGGGTAGCTCAGCCCCAAAAATCTATTACAACTTATCTATGTTTATACACTACTTTGTTAAAAGCCGTCACATTCTTGGTAAATTACATGGCACGAACCTGTGGCCTCACTATTAATCCCTAAACGCATTTCCGTAACTACATTATTTTCGCTCCATGTTAAGTAACAACATTTTCCTGCTTACTCTATAAACATAAATTCCGTTGATCCCCTTGACCTTCCCTTTTTACTTCGCCGGTGAGAGCCTGTTTCATTTTACCTCACTTTACCCTATCCCTGACGAACAAATCAAAGCGCAAATTTTTCCGAAATCGTATTTTCACGACTTTTTCCCGTTCTGATGCCCGTAGCGAAATGCAAATATTTTGTTTTGTTAATATAATATCATGCCCGTTGTGTCAGGATCGCGCACAATACGCGCACCGACTCCCACTAGCGCCTACTGACTGCGAAAACCTTCCCACCACTCCAAAACGATCTCCCATGAGCCCCTCGGCAGTACTAGAAACATCCGAAAAACCTGAAACCTCGTACACTATGACAGCTCTTCGGATATTGGACGGGTTGTAATAGCGAAAGCGTGTCCCATAAAGAACATTCTATGTTTTGTACATCTGGCTTGTTTCATTACGCTCGGTACGTATTTCAATATTTATATCGCGGATAAGTTGGAAAATTACTAGCACCAATGGAAACATTATTTTACAAGGTTTGCCGTGGAGAGAAAAAGTTGAAACAAGCAAATAAATTAAAGAGTCGACCGTTCTCGGTGTCAGCGACAGTAAAGAATCGGGCCAACACAAACGTCGTTGTCTTCAAGATTTTACAAGCCATTTATCAGTCGGTACACAAACATGTCGTCAAATGAAAACAATTGCCGCTTTTATCGACTATCTGGCGCACTTGGACATCAGAATACTGCGTTTTATTATTTTCTTTTCGCCTTAGTTCAATGCTCTTTTTATAACCGACTATAGTCTTATTGTGTTCTTAGCGGATTTTTTCCAAAATAAGTGGTAGATTTTTACTTAATGGTTCCGCGTAACTCTGAATTTTCCATACAAACGCGCTTGTCGAATTTCTTAGAAACCATTTGTCAGATTGTGAGGAAACTTGGCATGTACAATAAAATGAACTATAAGTATCTCCTTATCAATGTTCTTGGTTTTTTATTAAAAAAAAACGTCTTCAAGATTAAATAGAGCTATGAAAAATATCCACAATTGTAAAGCTTCACTTTTGACTGATTTATTTGATAGTTAGACAAAGCAAATCAAAAATCCCTAGACACAAAGGTTGTCTACATCATAGGAAAATTCCTATCAATTTAAGAATGATTAGAGAAGTGCAAAAGTCGTAAAAAAATATAGAAATTGCAAGGTACGTAGATACGAGTAGCTTTAGAGGTTAGTCAGTATATTTACTTGCACTACCCAATGCGAAGTTAGTCTTAAATGTTCGCTGGACCCTTAATATGGTAAGTATAAGCATCATTATTTATGAGTGCACAATATTTTTTACAATCCCATAGAGAACATATTTATGGTGCCGAAATTAATGCCAAAAAATGTCAATTACATTTCGAAATAAAATAGGTAAGTAAATAACTTAATTCATAAAACCGTCGTTGAAAAATTAAACTCAGTTTTGGGTGCAATGCAGAAGTATCAATCCGTAAACGGGACGATATTTCAGTTTCACCACGGCGAGCTTATGAAAATGCTCAGAGTAATTTGTTTGGGCTCAGTTCTCAGCTTACCGCTCATGCAGTGCAAATCCCTGGTTAAAAATAACTATGATAAACAATTTATAGGAGTTTATAAAGTACTTATCTGATCAGTATTATTATCCACTACAACGATCAAAGAGTACCGACATTATTGAAGTGTTTTCTTTAATACTTATAAAGTTTTTACTTGCATTTATACAGATTTGTGTCCAAGTTTTGTTTGACATTAATGTTCACCTTCCTATTGATATAATAAGTACAACAACTAGAGGCTCTAACTTAAATTCAGACACTGTTTAGAAATACTTGCTTCACTGTGCCACTCGATTTCGTATTCTGCTACTCGTGAACTATGCAATAGCTGGAGCTGAATCACTTGGAAACAAATTCAATGCTGTGCTAGCTTCATAGTCGTAAACTTCCGGCTAGACTGCCGAGCTCGGTGTTGCTCCCGTTCATTTTTAAACAAGCGATTTAAGGCAATAAAAAGTTTCAGCTAGTGTACGAAGTCAGTGAGAAACATCACATAAAATGGGCAATAAAACAAAGGCGTAACTTAGTAGCAGTCATAAATCTCGTCACAAACAAACACTTATGATGGGCTACGAAGGAAACACTAACGCAAAGTGACTGTGAGATGGAATTGAAACTAAAAACCGCAAACAAATAAAGTGTCATTGAAAGGCTCACATTCGCATGTTTACTACTTCAGTGGCTGAACCGCTAGCGCTGCGCCGCGACTAATCTTTTACCGCGTCACCGGCGCACGCACATAAATCGACCTGAAATACGAGCTATCCAAACAAAACCGATGTTACGAACTCACCTCCACCTTCCCGCTTGTAAATTCCAACTTTACCCGCACTCGACACAGACTTGCGCGAACAAAATAATCGAATCGCACGCGTTATCCAATCGAATATTTCGCTTTATTACTTCCACGGCAAACTGAAAATTATTTCGTGCGATTGAACCGCGCTGACACTTGCAATTTGCGACGTGAAAGATCATTTTTATCCGGTTATTTCGTATATAAAATATTTATTGGCTCTCCGTCTTTATTGTCTCGTTCAATGGAATTAAACGTCCGCTAAGTTTCCTCTAGAACTTTACGAACTGAAAGAAAATGAGTTATTCTTTTGTCGGAGTGGTATAGTCTGGCTCTTAGCGGAGTTAGTTCTTCATTATTACGTTCTTGTTTCCGGTCGTCGGATTTTGATTTATGGGTTTAATTTGGCAAGGTTGGCGACGACAGCCCGAGACATGTCGGAGTGTTTTCAAAGAGCCATCGTGCAATTGTTTAATTAATCTTAAGGCTCCGGAAGCGCTGCGGGTGCAGTACACTTGGCACAACTTTAAACTCGTTAAAAGTTCCTTTGAAACATTTGGCGTCAGATAAGCCGCAGTCAGACTTCGGTTTCGAGATTGTTAACTCATCTAGTGCTATAATTAAATATCTGTTTGTCTATCTTTGCCTATTTTTTACTATAGAATAACAACAAAAGACTAGAATTAAATACAATAAGGTATAATACTAATAGTATAATACTTTAATACTATTATCTGGATAACAACAGAGTCGGTAAATTATTATGAACGTTCTGACTATAATAACTCTACCTACCAACAAGAGTCTCGTAAAATCAATAAACTTCACATAAAGCATTCCGTTTGCATTTACCTGTAAAGTGAACCGACTAAACGGCAGACAACACAGGTCGTGAATTACCCCAGTCGAGAGGACAATGAGTGTTTGTATAGACATTGAAGGCACTCCTGGGCGCAGTGTCACTGATCACCAAAAGCATGTACATAACAAGCGAGCATTCCGCCTCAGACTACACAGACTATAAAAAGAACAATAAATAAAAAAAAAACAAACTGCACATAAACCACATAAATAATGTTAACGGGTGAAATGAAGTTAAATTAACGTGCAGTATAAAAGAACTTCAGAAAAAAGAGTAAGTAAAATGTTTTCGTGATTCCTAGGATTAAACTTGAACCGCCTTTACACGATTTGACCGATTTAAAATGGTAAAGTACATTTCTGAATCGTTCAAATTGTTTAAAGGCAGAGACCGACTTATATCGTTTCGTCGTATCGTAAGTTTTTTTAAGTTAGTATAGTAAGTATGGTAAGTTTAACGTGTTTGCATATTGTGTATGAGTGACCATAATCGCAACGAACGCTCGCTTAAAAACTTGAAGTCAACGTGTAATAAAAAGAGTTCGCGAAAAAGCTGACAGACTTTGCGACTTGAAACAACGTCCGAAACGCGAGCTTGGTACCTTAAAAGGCTAAAGTCCACATCCGCCTTAAAGAGTTCGGAGGTCACGTAGAAACTGAGAAACAGGTACTTACATGCTTAAAATATGCCATTACTCTCCTTTTCGACAAAAACAGAAACGGACAACACTGAAAAGTTACAGAACCACCTTTTATGTTGCGGTCACTCTATTAAACTGCAAAATGTTCAGTATTTGAATTGAGACAATGTTACCAGGTAACATTTACCTCAATATGTTTAGCCAATTTTTTTTCTATAGAGTTGATTATCTGTACTCCTTTTTAGTCTGTGATTGAGCGAACAAGGCTCATTCCGCGCGTGCAAGATGCCCGACAATGGCCCTTGGCGAATAATTACTCAAATAGATTGCCCATTGGGGCATTGTCGTTCGCTAAGCTCTCACCTAACGCAATATTAGGTTTGTTACCGGCTCGAATACCTATATTAAAACTCTTATTACAACAGTAACTATAGTAATTGACCGGTCGGTAGTCGCTGAGAGAGAATGAAAGTACGTATACAAGAAAAGTCTGTGGAAAGTAGCAGCATCATTTTCTTTTTTTGGATTATAAAAAGTTAGGTAGGAACTAGCAACCGAAGTAAAGTACTTAGGTATCAAAGTGTACCTAACTTTAGCAATATCCAAAATTTATGGAGCCCATTCAAATCCATCCTTTTTCAGGTTAACTTTATAAAAATACAGTACTTATAATCTAGCTTAAAAGTTGTAAGTAAGTAAGCAAATACTTTGTTCCAGATTTAAAACTACAACTTTAGGTATGCCTACCTATTAAGGTAAACAATTGTATATTAATTTTCCGGAAATTTAAATGGGTAAATCTAGGCTTTAGACCGAACTTTAGACCTAATTATTTTAGCGCAACTAATCTTACTGATTGGGTATTATTTATTCAGGCAAACACACAACTGATAATAAAGCAGTAATGCCATCTTATTATAATATGATTAACTCCTTGTTAATCCTAATCCTAACTAATATTATAAATGCGAAAGCGAGTTTGTTTGTTACGCTTTCACGTCTCAACTACTCAACCGATCGTTTTGAAATTTTGCATACATGTTGTCTGGAGTACAGAAAAGGACATAGGGTACTTTTTATCCCGCAAAAATAAACGGTTCCTGTGGGACCACGGGTGAAACCGCGGGCAGGGGGGCGGGCAGCTAATTAACTATCTTTCATAGAACAAAATACTAATAAGTAGGTTCGCTTATCTTAAAACATTTCAAGGTAGAAGACTTATTCAATTTAGATAAACATAGAAATCAAAATAAAGAAGTCACAACTACAAAAACTGATTTATTATGAAGTCAAATTAGTAATAATTAACATAAAGTCCGTAACTAAAATTTTTACTATTTTCTTTCGTTAAGGAATACTTGAAAAGATAATAAATGTTGAAAGGAGTTATTGCAGTTCGATTAGGGAGTATTTAAAAGTTTTATTACGCCGATACTGTACGAGTCGAGTGCAATTGTTAACTCGATGGAAGTTGAAACCTTATTGAAACTTGTTTCTTTGTTGTTTTTAAAGTAAAGATACTGTTATGCTGCTATGTTAAAACGTTATTTAATTTAAATTTTACTGCGTACTCGGTATTTGTCAGGTTTAAGGTACGGTTGTACGTCACGAAGTTTTGCTGTTCCATACGTTTTGTTGACGATCAATGATTTTTTTTTATGGTCAGCTGTTTTTTATTTATCACAGTCCTACTTCCTACTCCTACTAATATTATAAACGCGAAAGTTTGTAAGAATGGATGGATGGATGGATGGATGTCTGTTACTCTTTCACGCCAGAATGGCTAAGCAGATCGGGATGAAATTTGGCACAGAGATAGATTATAGTCTAGAATAGCATATAGGATACTTTATTTAACCGCGAGTGAAACCGTGGGGCACAGCTAGTAATATTATAAAAGTGAAAGTTTGTGAGTTTACACACTCATGTGTATGTTACACATACACACTCGTATGTATGTTTGTTACTTCTTCACGCTCAAACGGATGGACGGATTTTGATGAAATTTGGTATGGAGGTAGCTTATACACGGGATTGATACATAAGCTACTTTTTAAGTAACACCGGTTAACAGTCGGGTAACACCGCGGGGCGCAGCTAGTTTGTAGTGAAAGTTAATTGTCAGATAGTATAAGTTGGTCATAATGATGAGTAATACAATTGTTTAATTGTTTAATAACTAAAACGGCAACATGCCAATTACATCAGTTAATTTAAAAAAGTGAATATCACAACAAGTCAATAGTAATAAGCCTCAATAATCAATAACAATAATTCAACATTGAATTGTAAAATAACATAACATGTCAATAATGATATTATGATAATAAATAAAAATCAAAAAAAAAATTAGTTAATGGGTTAAATGTCAAAATAGATTAAATGTCACAATAAATTATGTGTCAAAATTAAATTACACTGTAACAATGTACAATGATATCCCAGAATTGGTCCGACCTTTAAAGATACACCCTATTTATGTTAGGGCCAACTAGGTAAATTCGTCTGAGGGGCAATTGCGTCTTTCGAGAATTACTGACAAACTCTGGAGAAATTAGGCAACTAATGCCATCTTGTACAGATTATTGCAACTACAGATAAAAAAGATGTATAGTTTGCGCCTAATATGTGAAGGGCTTGTCAGTAATTGTCGAAAGACGCAATTGCCCCACAGACGCATTTGCCCCAGTTAGCCCTATACACAAGCTTTTCCATTTACAATAGGGTTGAGTCCACTGGTTACTTCGTTTACACCATACTGACGGCGTAAAGAAACATTTCCTTAGTAAGGTGCTGTTCAAGCCGCAGTACAGAGGGTCGTCGCTGAATTTTTTTCTCGTCACGAGTCCGTAATCGGAGGTTTAGATCAACACGTCCTCGCCGGGTAATATAATTACAGTTAACAGCAGTGCGGCGACGTTATCGCGCGTATAAATTAGAGCGATTTACATTTACGGCCCGAGACATAGGCCGCCATTACCGTGAATGATGCGGGGTCTGTGGGCCCTGATCATCTGATGTTGGGAATCGCTGAAGAGTGGACATGTACGTTAGTGTCCAAAGTCAAAGTCGAAGTCAAAATGTTTTTATTCAATTGGGTATCAAAGATACACTTATGAACGTCAAAGTTTTATGACAGACTCGACCGCCTTGTTCGGAAAAAGAGCCACTATTGAGAAGGACAAGTAAGAAACTGAGGGGCATTTTTTTTTCAAAAGCAGCAATACGAATAGTGTTGAACTATTCTATGTATAGTACTTGACAGTTATGTTAGCTAAACATAATTAACTTTATACGAAAAACAAGCTAGTCAAAAAAGGTACAAATTCCTAAACCAACTTAAAATTAATAACAACGTTAGTAATAGGTATTCAAGTTACGTAAACATCTGAAAAACGTAAAACCGAAAATTACGCTCAAAATTTCAACGGAATTAAATTATTGAAACGCATGTCTAATGGCTGTATTAACAAGGATCATTATTCAATGAACCCGAACCAACAAAAACTTTAGAGCTTAATCGAGTACGCGCGGGATCGAATTAAAGTCGTTCATTACGCGTTCACTCAAATTACATCCGTCATGCCTCTCATAAATTAAATTCCCATATTCCGTGGCAAAACCTCTGCAAATTGGTCTTAATTTACTCGAAACGTATAGCCTTAATGGTAAGCGTATAAGCAATATCACTTTAATTCAGTGACGGGGCGGTAGCACCTTCATGAACAATGATTATGTACGTCATTTCATTCAGTATCGAAGCTTCCTACAAAAATAGATTTCAAAAAATAATACAGGAATATATTATTGTTAACTTTTTCGCCTCTTAAAGTTTTACAGAACTCTAAACATGTGTTTTCTTAAATTGTGATTGAGTACCTAATTAATAGACTGAGCGAGCGGAAAGCGAACCGTCTCTGCTTTACTTCGGCAAAAATACTTTCGTATTTCCTGTATTAGCCTCGGTGGCTGAGTTGGTACTGAATCTGCCTTCTGAACTTGGGGGCGTGGGTTCGATTCCCACCTAGGGCAAACATTTATGTGATGAACATTTGTGTTTGTTCTATGTCTGGGTGTTAATGTGTATGTATTTAAGTATGTATTTAAAAATATCTAAGTATGTATATCAGTCCCTGGCAGCCATAGTAAAAGCTTTGCTTAGTTTAGGGTCAGGCGACCGTGTGTGGAAGTGTCCCGAATTTATTTATTTTTTATTTACTATCTGTCCAACTGTCTTCCTCAACAGGTTGCATTTCTCAACAAATTCTCGTGAAATTTTGTGAGGTTGGTTTTTTTTGGCGGATAGAGTAATATTAGGATTTTTTTCAAAATGGTGGAGATATACAAACTAGCGAGGTCTTCAACTCACAGAGCTACTATTTAGATACTTATTCGAAAACTATTGAAAACATTGCTGTATAAAAAAATAGAGCTACGAATATGTTCGCAATTCTTTTAGGACATTTTCACAATCAAAAAATTTGTAATACGTTCAGAGATGAAATAAACGATTTATTATTATTACTATTATTTGACCGATTTATGAAAAGTTAGTACCAGAAAATCACGCAGGGCTACACATGTGAAACAGCCTACCCAAACTTAGTATTACGAGAAGTTGAGTCACTGCTTAACGTTGTAATAACAGGGGTTGCTTCCACACAATAATTCCTCCTATATAATATTATTTATTATAGTCTTGGAGACAGTCCCCAGCGATACAAGCGCGGAACAGACGCACCTCGGAGTATTGGGGTATGATCTGAATATCACTGAGGTTATTCGCGTTGACTGAATGTTTATTGTTAGGCAGAAGTGGAGGAATTCCATGATTATATTTATGTATGTAAGGCTTTTTGTGTACAAACATTTTAAGCATACCTAGAATCAAATTTTTATTCCCGGTTATTATCTACTAGTTGCGCCCCGCGGTTTCACCCACGGTTAAAAGTATACAATGTGGTATTCAACACTAAAATCTGCCGCAGTGCCAATTAACACCCAGATCCGTTCAGCTGTTCTGGCGTAATTGTGTAACAAACATCCATACAAGGATAATGGATACATCATCCAAATATCCAACCAAACTTTCGCATTTATAATACTAGTGTGATTAGTGTGATTGTGAACCTTATTGGTTCCATTCAAAGCCTTGAATTTTCATACTAAAGTAAAATAACAATATTGTAACATCTTAGTTAAACCTATATTCTTTTATAACGAGAGATAGATACGAGCGCTAGACCAAGATCAAAGCATTACTCTAGTATCAAAGCTCAAGACCTACTTCGGATCGCAGTGAAGTATGGAATAAGGGCTTATCGGTTACCCATGCCACTAGATGATTGAACAATCCTTTGAAACCTAACCAGATGGATACAATTAACAAAATGATTCTATCATAGGTTCAAAAGGTAATCACAATGCAAAACTTAGCTTAATTAATTCGTTTTATCAACGTGAGCGCAGACAATTTGATTTACAAGCAGATAAGACGGATCATTAGCTAGCTGATTGTGAAGCCCGGAGCAACAATACACCATGACAAATCGATTTACATTCCTCGTACAATGTTGTACATGATGCGCGGTATTAATAACACGGCTGAGAGAGACTTTAGATCTTCTCTATTGCTTTCGTAGATAATAGGGAAAAAAAAGGAAATAGTTTTTTTTTATTATTATTATTCATTGTTGATATTACATATTATTCACTTAAACTAGTAAGTTACATTATGTAATATACCCTGTGCATAGGGCGTTGCAAGTGTGGCGTGCTAGTGTGTACTCGTAACTAGACACAGTCAAGTTACATATCATCATAGGTATATTAGGTATAATGTTGTAAAAAAAAGTGAAACAAATGTTGTGTAGGTAAGTACCTACTATAGATTCAATACATTCAATTTTAAATATAAAGTTACTTTTAAATTGTATTGCTACATCGGGTGTGAAAGATAATATATTTAACTAACTTACAAACCTAAGTTTATATAGAGTGCAGATTTAATTCTGGTGGTAAAATCACTGGTGGTGGTGCTACTTGGTGACTTGGATCCGATTTTTTTCCACCAAAGAATGTAAAAAAAAGTGGTTTTCGGGACAACATCATAACACAATATGTGACCAGAATGTCTCGCCACTTCAATTGTTATGGTAACATTTCTAGAGTCATTGTTGGATCGGGCCCAAGGACTCGAATAGATTAATTTGTCTCGACTCTAATTTATTAGTAAATGTTTAGTTCGTAAAGTAAATAGACATGCGATAAAACGTCTGCGCTAACGGTGATTTGCGGTCGATCCGGTATCTGCGGTGCGATCTCATTTTTCCACGGCAACTGGCCTCAAAGCTAACTACATATAACGTTCATTATTGGAGGATATCGATGGAAATCTCGAGCATCCAATCTCGTGGGATCGCTGCCGGCACGCGTATTCTTGTAATTTCTGAGGCATAATTTTATTTATTAGAGTGTGCCCTCGGTAGCGCGGCGAGAACACCCCATTTGCCGCTTCATTGACTTACAACGGCACTCCATAACACTTCGCACATATTTCTGTAGCGCCTCTCTCCGAGGTCCCCGCACCTCATTATATTGCGGATGACATTTAATAAAACATTATGGATATCTCGCAAACGTTTTTCGATAACCGTCGCTGTGCACTACACACCGCAGAACTCTTTTATGGGATCAATTTTATACTCAAGTTGTGTAAGGATTCTAAGCTGTATTTACACGGTAACGGATAGTTGCGCCTTAGCTGGTTGAGCTCTTGTAAGAGGTTTGAGTTTATTGCTTTTGTATTAACTTTGCTATAATAACAGTAGGTAAGTGCTATATGCTTTGAATCTTGATAATAGTTTGAGTTCTTTTTTAGGACGGCAACAGAGAGAAATAGATCACAGACTTGGGGGGGCTATTCCTGCGCGTGAGATGAGATGAGATTTTATCTTGGTCACTCTCACACCTATGACGTTTCAAACTAGAGCAACAAGGACGCAAAATGGTGAGATGAGAATCTCAAATCTCCGAATTGGGTCCCAGGTGATGCTCGTTGTCAGCTTACTCACAGCCTCACCCACTTTATGAATAGAATCACACATTAAACATAATCGGTTGCCAAAACGAAAACTTTGAGTACACAGCTGTTGAAAATAAACTCATTATAATTAGCATACCGTACTTAATAGGCTTGATTTTACTTGAACGTTAATCAGTACGTTTAGTAGTATCGTTATCCGGACACCGCTGATGAATTGCAGTTCATTTCGATTTGCCGCACAATTAGCTATAGCATGTCCAGTTACCGCATCAGTATAAGGCAAATATTTTCTCTGAACGTTGTTATTTTTTAGCCGTGAACAGACGAACTGCCTATAGCTTTAGAGCTGAGCTAAAGCTAGATATCCTAACTAATCAAATCACACTCAGAACCACACTTCACACTAATATTATAAATAAACAAATAAATTCGGGACACTTCCACACACGGTCGCCTGACCCCAAACTAAGCAAAGCTTGTACTATGGCTGCCAGACTGATATACATACTTAGATATTTTTAAATACATATCAACACCCAGACATAGAACAAACACAAATGTTCATCACATAAATGTTTGCCCTAGGTAGGAATCGAACCCACGCCCCCAAGCTCAGAAGGTAGGTTCACTACCAACTGAGCCACCGAGGCAGTCAAAGTTGCGAAAATAAATGCGAAAGTTTGGATGGATGTATGTTTGTTACCCAATCACGCCTGAACGGCGGAACACATCAGGATTAAATTTAGTACATAGATAGATAGATTATATATAGTCTGGAATAGTACATAGGCTATTTCTTACTGCCGGTAACACCGCTGGGAATAGCTAGTATTATAAAAGCGAAAAAGAGTTTGTTTGTTCGTTCGTTTGTTTCTTACGATTTCACGCGATAACTACTCAACCGATCATCGTAAAATTTTGTGTTCACGTTGCCAGGGTACAGAAAAGGACATAGAGTAATTTTTAGCCGCGGGTAACATCGCGGATCACAGCTAGTAGACTTATAATCAAGACCTTTATTTAATTTTCAGAGTAAGTAAAATGTTATTTAAAAAATATTTATTTACAACTAGCCGCGCCACGTGGCACATTACTGCCCACGTTTATAAGTAGGCTAATTAATTAAAAGTATTAATCTATGTAGCTAGGGCATGCGCTATCTCATCGAATTTCATCCTTCGAATTATTTCAGCCTGAAAATTTTAGATAACTATCAAACTCACCCAAAAACAAACTAAGGAAGTATGATTATAACAAGTATTAGTAAACTAAATGTTTAAATATTGTTGCTACTTCCATTGAAATTATTTAAAATTGAGCACAATGTCTACAAAAATATCGAGTATTTTTTGTAGAGATTTGTTGAATCGTCTTGATAGTGGAAGTGTCATAGGATATGCAACACTTTGCAGTCGGGTTTTTGTTTTTCTTTTAATAATGTTAATGTTGATAAGCACAATGTCTACCAAAAATACATTGAATTGAGAATAAGACATTGTGCTCATCAAGTAACATTATTAGAAGAAAAACAAAAACCCTACTGCAAAGTTGCATACGAGTATATACCCCTCTATGAAACTTCCACTATCAAGACGGTTCAAATGACACCTCACTTTATGAAATCCATGAAGCGGTTTAGACGTAGTAGTATGTATGTATGTTTGAGGTTTCTTTGGCACGCCCTACACGAGCCAAAGAAACCTCATACATACATATTTAAACTCGAAAAACATAACCTCCTTCTTGCACAGTGGGGTAAACACCTCCGGGTTTTTAGATTTTATTCTATTCTCCCAAAACTCGCGTAAGAACGAAAAAAAAGCTTGCGACAACATAATACATTTAAATACAAAATGTCTCTCATGCATCGCATTGTGTAAATGCTATCTCCATAATCATGTTTCACCAATATTTGTATTTCATTGTACGGTTGTGCGTAAATTACGCGCGTGACCAGTTTTCACCTGTACACATAATTTAGTCCAATGTGTTTAGTAGAATAACGCTTTAATAGAAACTTGGTGCTAATATAATACTTTAAGTAAAGGTAATGAAATGAAAATTGTTTATTTTCAGATTTGCATCTATGAAATTATTTCATTAATTATTAAATTAAATTAATTTTCTAATGATTAAAATTAAAATACAATAGTCAGAAATAAAATGTAAAACAAGAATTAAATAAAATTGAACAATTAAATAAATGAAGTAAAATTGAATAAAATTAAATTAAATTTTTAAATGAATAATTAAAACTAGGCAATAGGCGCGTGATATGCTCTCCATGTGCGATGTAGAGGACTGGCGTCCCAGTCGCGCACTGCTTCCACCAGTGTGTTGTCGGAGCGTTTGTGTTAATTAATAATTTTTAATATCTTTTCAATGTAAGTAAATGAAATACTTTATTCGTAATGATGTTGCTCTGAGCAATTTTAGTCTGGGTTGTAAAGTCTCAATTTTCGCCCCGCGCTACCTGCGTTAAAAAATAGCCTCTGTATGAATACAGGGTTCAAGCTACTGCCATACCAAATTTCATCAAAATCCGCCTTTCTGTTTGAGCGTGAAGAAGTCCTACTTATATTATCAAACTTTCGACTTGATAATATAAGTAGGATTCGTCAAATTTCAACAGCCTCATTCTCTATTCTACAGTTATGGTCGAGGAGCTCAAAGCGATATAACCAAGTAACGTTTAACTTCCAGTGGTAGGGTGATTCCATGAATTTAATATTCATTAACAAGCGACTGCTTACTGCAAAATGAGATATTCATTTTTATTCCTTACAATTGTTACGGTATAATTTCAGCATTATCTCCTGAGGCAGGTTTCTGAATAAAATGATTAAATTGCTACAATTTTCAGCCCTTTCTTTTGAGGAGGAAAAATGAAATTTAAGTGGCGGAGTGCATCTTAAAATATCACGGTAATATCTCTTGTCAACATTTTAAGGCATGGCGTCAACTGCCATTAAATACTTCCTTAGCCATAAAAAAATAAAGATGTTAAGTAAACAAACAAGCATGCATGCCTGCCCAGTACAGAACATGATATTGTCATAGTCCCATAGGATTGTCATAAGTCAGAAATCAGAATTTATTGATAACTCCTATAGTTACACGTCACAGTTCAATATTAATAATTAAAAATGAATGAATGAATGTCAGTTGTATCACAGTTGTATTATATAGACAAGTTTAAGTCTGTGGCCATAATAACAAGTCTAGATACGAACTCACTTGTTCTTAGGCTTTGTGCACCAATCGGGTGCGTCATACTTGATCGAAATATTTTTGGTATATTTTCATTTCAATCCCGCTCACGGCGAATAATAGACATTTGACATACCGATCCGTGTTAATAATTTTATTTGACATAGCCTTCTTGTATCGAACATTAAAACGTTGGTATCAACGTTTGATAAATAATATTTAACTGAATTAACATCAGTTTACATACCATTATTATGACATACAATACAATAATTACTACATCAAACGGTTGATGTAGTAATTATTTAACATACCATAATTTTGCAAAAATTTTAGTGACTAACATAAATAGTCAACTCCTACAGTCGTGTAGTTTAGTTTTCGACAGATCCTTACTACATTTTTATACAGTTAGTTGGAATAAATAAACGCAATATATTGAAAATAAGGTTCGCTACAGTCCCAAGGCAAAAAGCCGTGTTAAAAGTTGAGCGACTGCTTAAAGTTCGTTTCATATCATAGCGAGCGGCCGGCCGGCGGATTTTGATTTATCATTTTAATTTGGAGCGGTGACGACGGCCGAGGTGTGCCCCGCCGGGACCCCAGACCCTTGGTTTAAATTTAAATCCCCCTGTATTAAATAATTATTTTGTTGGTCGAATGAAAATTCATTTATCTGTCGCGATGATCACTGAATTTCTAGACGGTAAGGTACAGAAAATTGGTTATTTTGGAGTGTAGCTACCGAACTATCTATATTTTTTGCTATTGTTATTGACAACAAAAAAGCGATGATAGCCTAGTCAGAAAAGAGACGCCTCTCAATCCAGAGGGGGTTCAGACCCAGCCGAAGGCACGCACCAATTTATTCATTTTGTGAACATATATGTTCGTATTTAGTGCCATCTGCTACGTAACTGGAGCCCAGTGTATGGCGTCAGGCTCGCCCCCTGTCACATTTGGGACTGAATATCGTCCGGCGAAGTATGGGGGTTGTACACCTCTGCCAGCCTTATCGGGGGAAAGGCGTGACGATATAATTATAGGTATGTCACTGACAACGCGTTAACAATGTCTATATAAATTTATAAGTACAAGTAGATACTTCATTTTTCGGTGGCTCTTACTTTGAAGCATTCTACCAAAAGTACCCTACAAAGTTCTAGTTATTTTAAAATAGGTACTTACACAATAACATTTGCTTAGCAATTAAATAGCTATTGGAGTAGTAGCACGGGAGCGAGCACATAATAAGAGTCCTTGAAGAAACTTAAGTGAATTGCAAAATAAAGTCACGCATGACTTAATGTGTGCTTAGCCGAGTTAGCTTTCCTCAGGGTGCGGTAGTCACCAGCTCGGTGACGTCACGCACCCCACCCGCCCTTCGCAGCCCTCCGCCCTCCTTCATTTGTTTTCTGGTGTCACTTCTTATCGCGTCTCGCAATTATTACAATTTGTCCGCTCCTCCCCTTATCTTACCCAGTTCGCTACTTCAGCATAAAGGCGGGCGACTTCAGCAGATTCGCAAGATCATATTGAGGAATCCTTTTTAACTAATTTTCGCGGCTGAATTTTTGTGGAAAACTTTGAATAATGAGGACGCCGTAAATCGCAGAGGTGGCCACGGAACGCCGCGGACAGCCGCTCCGATTGTTGTTTTGTTAACTTCAGTTTTTCATCGGCCGCTCGACCGACGACGGTTCTTGTTTGATAGGGCCATTTTGCACGACCGAGCCGGAGTTTTTATAATCCCCTCCAGATCGACTTCAACTCGAGCAGGAAGTTCTTTCAATCAGCTATAAGGAAACGGAAAAACTTTAGCTACAATGTACAGCTTTTTATCATTCTATTGGTTCTTTTCTTTGTTGAAACTAGTAACAAGTAAACTGTTTTGTTCGAATATTTAAATGACTACCTGTGATCCAATTCATGTACGGAACTAATCAAGTAAACAGTTTTGCCTTTTCATATAGTATCTCAGATATGTAGATGGTACAATAATGTTGGTAGGTGTATAGACGTCGTGTCGGTTGGGTGGTTGAATGCTAATTTTGTAGATGTGAATGTCTCTCTGAATGATCAAGTCGCAATGTCTGTCGTTAGTGCGTCGATTGCCGCTCTAAAACGCGTCTTCGTATTTTTATCGCTCCTTTGACGAAGGGGAGAGTCGCGCGCGCTCGTTGTCGCGACAAAATGTTCAATTTTAGATACAAATAAAAAAGGTCGGACGCGCCGCGCAGAATATTAACGGCGCACAATATGAACGTAGGCATCCGGAATTCGCGTCAAAAGTGCCAAAACGATGTTATTCTTTTCCGCGCGGAGGTAATAAGCGAGGCGGGCCCAGCCGTGCCGCGGATATGAAATCCAGAAATGTTTATGGCGCGCGATAATGGGAAGGCTTCGTATCCGATCTGGGTTCACGGATGAAAGGATCCACTCGTAATTAGAATCCTTAAGGCCTTTTGTAATAGCGTAATTGTTTCCCGTTGTCGCCTCGGAGCACGCTGTTATCTCTATGAATGGAACGACTCGAATACAAAGAAGAAATGCAAGCGTAACGCGAACCGTTCTAATTTTCCTGTAGGTTAGTGTAGTCGGTAGTGTATTCTATGATTGGATAGATAAGGTCTATTATCGGGAAGCGGTGAATGGCGTGACGCACGTGTCGCGAGTGATTGAGAGCCGTCAGATGCAGCCCAGGCGCGCCCGCGCCGACCTGTGCGACCCCATTCACTCGCCAAACATCGTCACTTCTAATTGCATGCGTAATTTACTAATGCATCACGATCACAATGCGCCACGACGGGTACACTCAAGAAAGTGACCTACCTATGCGTCCGACGGGGCTTCTCAATAAGCGTTATGTTACTGATAGCTTATACACGACATATTTATGACACGGACTTAGAAATTACAGAGCTGTCAGGAGTAGCGGGCTAGCTATCCGGTTATCCCATACTCTTATTGATGCACATGGAGAGCATATCACGCGCCCATTGCCTAGTTTAATTGTTTTAATTATTCATTTAAAAAATTAATTTAATTTCATTCAATTTTACCCCATTTATTTAATTGTTTAATTTTATTTTATTCAATCTATTCAATTTTATTTAATTCTTGTTTTATATTTTATTTCTGACCATTGTATTTTAATTTTAATCATTAGATAATCTATTTAATAATTAACGAAATAATTTGATGGATGCAAATCTGGAAATAAACAATTTCATTTCATTTATTTATTCATTCACTTTAAAAAAGCGTAGCCTTGAAAACGAAATAATTATATAGGTAACCATAGAAGAGTAGGGATTTAGCCACAGAATAGCCGTTTGCACTCGGAAACTTAATCAATCGAGGTAATTATATTATGACCATTGACTGCCTACCTATAGGTAGACATGGACATTTACAAGTGAACAATGCACCGTGCAATAGGTAGGTGTGTAGAGCAGTGGAGACACACGGATCGGTACACCGCAATAACCCTGGAGCCATGTTAACACGCTTAGAACAGATTTGCCCATGAATTGTTCAGCTCTGCAATTGGATTGAGTTATTGCTCGACGGACCATCAGCGGTAATAGTGTTTCCTAATTGGCTTAGTCTGCCTATTAGCTCGAATAGTCCATTTCGTGTAACCTAAACTTAGCTCTCACTTGCCTTACATCTTTTCCTTACCCCTCTCATACCTTTTACAGCCAACCCAAATATTTTCTCTACATTTGTGTAGCCTTCTCTATTACGCAGGTACCTAAGTACTTTTAAAAAATGCGTACTTCAGTTTTGTATTTAAAGGGTTTAATGTGTTCTTCCAATAGAGTTTTACAGTAATATCTCGTACATAGAAGATTCCGGTGCTGCTTTGCATTTTGGACTCGGATTGCAAAATGTTTGGGAACAACTACATACTTTGTCGCATTCAGACGGGCTTTGTGTATACCTCAGTTATGTATCTAAGCAATTTGTTGTGTGTGTATTTTATTCCTCTTATAAAAAAAGGATTACCTATTAAAATACAAAAATCATTGAAAATAACAGTTTTGGACCAACACTTTTACGGTAGGTATAAGTGTGAGTGGCCGAAAACAAAGTTCTACACTATTTTCACAACCAATATTGAGTTAGGTCCGAACAATAACCCCAACCTAATAAGTTGCCTCCGACAGCTGTAAAACAACACTCTTACCCTTTAAAAGATAAATCTTTCTAATTCAAACAATTGGTGAGCACATAGTACAGAGATTAATTGCAGCAACTTTCGCTGACCGAAACGTGTGGCAGTGGGAGAGAGAAAACAGCGTTTCCACGGGAGCGGAACAGAACGGATTAAATTGCAAGTACGCTGATGTATTTATAGCCGGGCCGGAGACAAACGAGCGCGCGTGATGGACCCGGCTCGTTATGCGAATTAATCGAAGTAGCGCGATGCAGCACCTGCAGCCTGCCTGAAATATGCTCCGAGCCGCGACGCTGATCAATCTACACTCCAGCAACACTCTGCCACTCTGCAGAGCACCTCACAAGTGTAATCTACGCTACAGCAACACTGCAACTCTGCAGTACGCTTCATAAGTGTATCTTAATGGCATGGTAGCAACGCACCGCTTGCTGCCATGCATGCCTCTTCATTTAATAAACGTCATGTTAGTACGTACGAACAGTGTGAAATATGTGCATTTAAGAAGTTTTGAAATTATTAAGACTTGGCTGTTTTTAAGCACATCTTTTATAATTGCTAATTTTAACATTACAAATTAAATAGCTGCTGCTCTTGGCTACAGAGCCCACTTTATTAGCGGTAGCTGTAATGAACCATTTAAAATCAGGAGCCTTAGACAAGTTGCAATCGTTCCTAAGCGATACTGTTTCTACAATCGCTAACGTTCGAATGTCAGCTGCTGATTGCACGAAATACGAGGTTTCAAAATGTCACGTGATCAACTCGTTCAATCAGCAGCTAGAGCGCTAGCGAGCTAGAAACAGAATCGCTTGAAAGCGATTGTAACTTGTCTAAGGCCTCAAACTTTAAAAAAATACCATAATTTTTCAAGATCACTTCCCTATTACTCTAAAAGAAACGATTAAATATGCATGTCTCATCTATCTTCTACTGTAGTTTATACATCTCTGAGAGGAATAAGCTAGCTAATATGTGAATTCAACTCGTCCGCCGTCTCTAAATAAGGCTAATTCAGACAAAAACACTGACAATTACAGTCTCAAACATAGGTACCGCTCAATTAAACTAAGCTTACCTACTTAAACATTATTGCGCCTCGCCCAAATTAACCAACTTTTAATGTGCTAATTTTTTGTCCGGCGAACAATGAAATCGCTTTCGTCTTAAACTCGGAAATAAGACATTAATTTCCAATTCCAAACAAAGTAAAACCCAATTTTAAAAGACGAATACATAATAGAAAATTTGCATTATAATATAGGCAAGGTTTTTTTGGCAGTGTCGTTTGGTAAGCCAATTTTAACAATGCACAAAAATGTCTTCAGACGTAGTAATTGTTTCTTGTAATGGTAAATAATTCAGTAGGGAATGTAGGACACGATACATACTGCATTGTTCAATTTGAACATTATAGTTGGATCTGCACCTGAGCTCAGCGTAGAGTGGGCTAAAATAACCGCAAAATCGAATTATTGGTCGTCCAATGCGACCCGCACTCGGATTGCTCGATCGAGTGACCAAATTCAGTTGCAGGCCTTGAATCAGTTATGACTGCTTAAGTTGCTCAGTGGTCTAATCGACATCGATTACCTTACGTTAGGTAGGTAATCAATATCTATTAGAGCACGCAGTCCAAAACTTGAGATACAGTGCTTTGAAAACCGCAAATTATTTTCTAAATTATTAGTTAGACAAACTACCTACTCAGCTTACTTATAAACTTAACAATTTAAATTCAGAAAAATGATGCGCAAAATTAATTAGCAAGCTAAAAACTTACCTACTAAAATATATCAGCTCTCTGAATAAAATTTTCCAGCAGTTTACCGTAAAGTTGAGCTGAAATAAATCAAAAATAGAACAACGGAACGAGAAAATCCGAGTCAACTGTTAAGCAACAACACAAAGGACGCTTTGATTCGTTCACAATGCAGAGAACAGCCTGCTCCCGGTATTGTATCGTTGCTAGAATATTTATTACGTCTGCAAACAAAACTTGAAGAAGCTAAGTGGTCTAAGTTAGCGCTAATTTAAGAGTTCGGTGCCGAAGCAGGCGCCTGGGAGACTGCCACAGTTTGTCATAACTTGGACGGTTACCGCTCCGCGCAGCCCGCCGCCGCCGCCCAGACACACGCCGGTTCATTACACGCAGCTTTTGTTCTGCTAGAGCTAATCAAAGTGCAGCGTCGTGTGTGACATTCAATACTAGAATCACGGGTTTTCAGATTATTCTGATTTTATTAATGTTAACTAAATGTGAACCAGCTTGAATTCAAGTTTTCTTACCAACAAAATATAGAGCTGTACGGTACCAAAAATGTTTTTTTATTTTACGAATGAAAATAAACTTTTGACGTGACCGCCGACGCCGCGCCGCGCCGGCCAGAAACTGCATCTAAATTAACATAATTTAAAATTCAAAACGTATGAAATACTTCATCGCAGAGAGCACGCCACTGAAAAGGGGCATATTTAATTCTTTCAACGGCACTTAGTAAGTGAAAGGAGTGAGCGAAAAAAAAAACGAAAATCAGGAAAATCTAGACATGACTTTAGAAAAAGAAAAAGCGGGTAAAAATAATAAATAGCAGTATAATGGCGATCTTCACGCGAAAGATTAGCCACAAAAGCCAGCGGATTACCAGTATTTATAAGGAGAGTTAGCGGCACGCCACAGGGCGGCTCTCGGGCGGATCTCGGGCCTTTCTGCCGCGGGCTCGAGGAAATGAAACATTTCGTTTTTCCCATAATATTTGACAATGATAACGGAAGATTGATACGAGCTGGGAAAATGATGTGCTGAAAGGGGCACGTGTCGTTCCTATGGGGGTTGATACAAACTGTTTATTGCACAGTTTTACCCACTTTATCTAAATAGGCATCATTTTTCTGGTAAAAAGAACTACCTACGTATTCAGACTCATATCATATCATATCTAATCAATTTTGGTATCTTAAACATTGTTTAAAGCTCCTAAGTTTATTCAGTTGCAGTAAGATAGTGAAATACACAACTCTAATTAACATTGGCCGTATTTGACACCACCAACATTTGAGTTCACGATCCCAACTCCAGTTTACGTTAGGCGTATTTGGTACCGACCAACATTCTGCCTCCGCTGTCCGGTCCCAGGCGGCCACATTGCCACAACTTTGCCATAACTCGTTTACTCTGGACCACCTAATTTGCTTGCCGACTCCGTACCAGTCAACTTGTCGGTATAATTTATGGCATCTTCATACTGTTTACGGGGTCGCGTAATATTCACGTTTCCCGGTTAACAATGTTTGTGGAACTCGCCCATTTGCCTAACCTTGCGGAAACGAAATTTTATATTACTGATGGGATAGATAAGAAGTGTTTTGCGTTCTCTCAAAACTTTGAGTTCAAAAATGAGAAGGAATATTACGAAAAGTAATCACATTTTTGTATTACAAAGAAGGTTGTAAATATTGCTTAAATATTCCGCAGACCGCACGTAAACTCGGAAATTAAATAAATGTTTGAGTTGTTGCAAATAAACGCGGTGATTGCGCGAGGCATTAAATCTCTTGGTCGGAGGTGGTATCCAGGTGGGTAATGAATACAAACTGCGAGGCGCGTGGTTAGCTGTAAATTAAGGCGGCGGTGGCGGCGCGGCGCCGTGGTGCGGCCGCGAATTGGAAACCACTGCCGGTACCTCGGAGGATGCAACGTGAGCTCTCTCCCTATCACCCTGAAGCATTCTTTATAAACCGCAGATTGCCCTGGGAACCGCCGCCGAGAAGCGAGCACGTTCAGGTATTTAGCAATAAACGTGCGAACTGAATCCCAAAGATATTTAACAGAATCTAACAATCGGACTTTGTAATTCGACTGGTAATTTACGATCACTTAGACGTTCAAACACAACGTCTTCATTATAGCATAAACGCTATCAAGGGTTGATTGGTTCCCGGGAGTGACATTAAATATTAAGGCAAACGCCCCAACTATATCGCACACGACATAGTCCACAATTTGCAATTACGTCAGTTCGTGGAAATGGATGAATCGATAGGGGTCATCGGCACCACAGGCATCATCCGTGAGGTCGAACCCTCACGAGGGTGTTTGCCATACATTAATGTCCTACCCTACCCTGCACTAAGAATTCCAGGAAATCGTTGCATTGCTTTTTATTCTTTATTTACCTGGAAAAACCAAAGGGGGACACAAATGTGATACGCAGAAACCGAACACATACATAGGTAACTATTTCTCGAAACTGAATTGAACAATGCAAAATTTCTAATCCTACTACGGCGGAGAACGGTAGCTACACTATTGTTGTCTACTTATCTCAAACTTGATCCGATAGTTCCGTAAATGTTTCCATTGGACCTGAATAGGAACGCGAAAACGAAACTTCTTTTCCAATTTTCTCTCAATGGCCATTAGGATGAGAAATGTAAAGTAGATTCCCGGATGAAGTCGAGATATGTGTTCGAGAAGAATGAAATTTCAAACTGAACTGGCACCAAACCGGCACTAGGATCGACTCAGCCGACGAAACGAGTCCAGGATGCAGACTTCTTCGAAATTCTTTGCATGTATCACACGAGCTCTCGGTGCTGAAATTGACTTTCGTATAACACAGTGTGTGTAGAATCTGAACGATAAGAATTCGCGGCAACTTTTATGAAATGATCGGGCTATAAATGCATGGTATAATATCCGGGTTTAGAATCTATTGTCTTGTTTATCCTGGGGCTGATAAAATGGTCGTTTTCAATGTTCGAAGGCAGTGCCAAAAGCTATACCAATATAAGTTCGGAAGTCCTGTTATGAGGGCGGCGATACAAGTTGTGTCCACAGCAAACAAGCCTCTGAAATCGTGACTTAACACAGTGTCAACAGGTTACTTGAGTCGAGTAGACAGTCTGTAATTTGGCTCGAGCGGACCAAGTTGCGGACGAGACCTCTCCCTTATTTGCGAGCCCACAAGTAACTTTAAACTGCTGAGACTAATATATAACGCGCTTTAGAGTTGTAAGCTTCAGAGCGCCCCATCGATTCACCTGTATCCTTGAGGACGCCTTGAGGCTATATTTTCAGACAAGTGTCATACTTCGACTTAAAGTGTGAATTATTAGAACGTGTTAGCTTAACGTAAATGTTTCTGTGAAATATTTATATTGAAATGAAACGTTTAACGTATTTGAATTCCATTTGCGAAACACTTTGTGGCAGAGAAGAAAATGTTTAACTCGAGTAAAGCTATTTTCTCCAGCTCATTACTTACACATTATTCACATGATTTTCAGTTAATCAAGTGTTTATTTACCTCATTAAATTAAATTTTACTCTTGCATAAATCTGAATTAGACCGCACGAGTACCTAACTAATAACTGTACGAGTAACTAATTAACTGTAAAAATCGTAATGAGTTTTCAATTAATCGGCACATACTCGTAACTGCACCGCTCGTAATAGTTCGCTGGTACTTAGTTCATTACGCCGGAGTCTAGAACGACTTAATGCAAATTAAATGGACGATTCTTTGTAGTGAGTCATATTTTCATATTAAGTGCACGAGCCCCACGGGCGCACACAATTTCTCCTTAGCGAGGGCATGATGCAGTTTTAACATACCCACTGGGCGGTCGCCGGTTGGATTATTATTTCTGACTTTTAACTATTATTGATTGTAAGTAGCATGAGCACACCTATCTTTATAACTTGAGTAAGTAGCTGCTAACTTTTTTCATCGTGTTTTATAGTAAGTAATAGTACGTATTACCTAATACTTGCTAGGCAATTATGAAAATAATTAAAAGATAGCTTCATTTACAAGCGATGGCAGCCTGGTAGGAAGAAGGCCCGCCTCTCAAGCCAGAGGGGAGCGGGTTCGAACCCAGCCGACGGCACGCACCAATTTGTTAATTGTGTGAACACAATGTGCGTATTGTATGTCATATGTCGTGTATGGTGACAAGCTCGCCCCCTGTTACATTTAGGACTGAATATCGTCCGGCGAAATGTGGGTGTTGTATTACACCTCTGCCAGCCCCCTCGGGGTAAAAGCCGTGACGATATGTTCAGTTACATTGACGTAACCTAACGTGTAAAGTAAGTCTATCTATCAATTGCTGTACTGTTAAATCTATGATGTACATAAATATTTTCTAAGCTTTTACGTTTTATGTCTACCAGCCATCCAAACTCCATCATAATTTAGAAAGAAAAACTTTTTACCTTAGTACTTTATACTTAGTTTAGCCACTCTACAAATCAACATTCTACCCTACTATTTCTCGCGATATTACCCTAATACATAACCCCAGGAGTAACCTTAAATCTTCCGAGTCGTAATTTTCTATTCCTCATCTCTAATAGCGGAGTCATTTTAAATTTAAAGTAAAAGTTGAAAAATTCAAATTGGCGCGGTTGAGCGGTGCGCCTTATAATTTACACTGCATATCTGAAAGTACTGTCGAGGCTCCCGTTTGTTCAATGGATGATGCATGAACGCGTGGATATGAATGATGAACCTATCTTTCTGGATGGAAAAGAAATAAAACCTGTCTTTGAAAGTTCTTATCGGGTAGTTTCATTTGGTGTTTGTGGATCTCTTATGAAAAATTAAAACTACAACAGATGTATGCAATGGACTGTAATATTAGCAATATACAGAATAGGTAGAGAACCTATATCTAAAGTATGATTTAGATAGTGAACGGTTTATCCAATGCGAAAAACAGACAGAAAACCGAGGTAGGCATTTACGATTTGTAGATCCCGATTGTAGATTTTCGAAGGATCGTGTTTCGAAGATTCGTAGAGACCATGTCTCAACGAATCTTAAAATAAGTTCTTAGAATTTATTTATAGGTTCCATAATAACCATACATATTTGAACATATTTACTAGACGGATGATGATTAGAAATGAGTTACTGTTTAAGATAATTCCTTCAGCGAAATCGATTTGAAAGTAAATAAGCAGTAATTGAGTCTGTAGCAGGTAACGCCTAAATAACAGGTATTGTAGATTGATAGGCAGCATATATGATAGCTCCTTTAGGTAATAGCAAAACTTTGCCTGTAACAATTTTTGCCTAAGTATAAAGTATATACGCTTACCTTATCCAACCCGTTTCCCAGATCAAAGATCGAGATCTAGTGAGTTTTCACCGTTATTTCTTTAGCTGAATCCCCTCGCACAAGTTTAGTTAGGAATTCCGCACACCTATCTTCGTATCGCGCCACATATTTTGTGTAGGGAGTCGGCGAACTTCCTTTTCCTTGTGAAATCTTTCGTTATACTTTCAAAGCTTTGGGAGTGAACCTTGGAAAAAATTGATCTCTTTGAGTACACTGGGTTTTTTTAGGATTTTTGATGCAGCGTATTAAAACAAGTAGATACTTACACATTCAACATTTAAATGGTACTAGCTCTGCTGCTCGCGACTTCGCTCGCGCTACGTACCGTCTAGTACATATTATCGGGGATAATGTAGGTACCTATCTAGGAGTATATAGCTTTCTAGTATAGTTTAAAAAAAAATGAGAATCAGTTCAGTAGTTTCGAGGATCACCCCCGACAAACAAACTCTTAAATGTTACCTATTTAAAATAAATATTAGTCTAGATAATTACTTTAGTTATTCTGCTGAGCTGAATGCATTTAGTCATACCTACATTAGGTATTTTAGAAAGTAACGGGTTGAAGCTGATGACTTCTTTAACGATGGTTTCTTTATGTATTTACCGCAAACCCATAAAAACGCTAATTAATAAAGTGACGCCTAACGGTTTCGTTTGACAATGGCTTCTTCAAAAGTTTGTTCTTAAAATCAAGAGCTTTTGTCTCTATTTACTTCCACGTTTTTAGACGAACGTGTCTACGTTTAATTTAGACTAGTCTCAGCGTACCCTAGACACGGTAAACAAATTTTAGAGGCTCGCGGTAATGTCGTACCGTGGTGAATACCTCTCCAGTGTAATATCGGGAAAAACTTGCGGCTGAGGATAGTTGCGGGGTCAAGTTAATGATATCGCCGCCATTTGCGGACCAGCCCCGCGCTGAATTGCGCTCCGGCACGTTAATGGCCTCTGCTACACCACTCTGAATATTTTAAAGGACATTCGGTGAAATTACTACAAAAATAATGTCGCTTTGCTTGTACCGAATTACCCGAGAAACGGTTTAGAGACCGGCAATAAATATGCGCGGAATCCTCTTCCTATTGCCTCACTGCAGATTGCTTTTCAGTATTACATACTTTCAGTTTTGAATCTGGAAACTGTTCGTTTCTTATCTCAGTTAGCAGTAGTGTGTTGCTCTCGAGTTTGGTATTGATTTGTCATAAAGGAAAGGTGCTTGTAGGAGTCAGTTCCACGTGCGGCTTTAGTGCTGCCAACGTTTTAAATAAGAAATGAAGTGATACAGGCGAGCGCGGGCTATCCGCTCCCCGTAGGTGGTGAGCGAGTAGGTAGGTAGGTATTCTACACGCGGCCGGTCCCGCTCCCGCTCCTCTCCGCTCCGTCTGCCGTCCTCCCGCGTGCAGACAGCGCTCTACGTGCGCCGCATAATGCACCGTTTCGTGCAAAATTCACAACTACGTACCCTCCGGCAAAATAAATTTACTGCTTCTATCTTATTTGCTCTAATTCGCGAAAACTGCAACTGGAAACTTCGTTGTTGGCATAATGATCGCACGACACCGTTCGCTGAATTAGCGATGAGCAGCAGTTGCAAGTGTATTTTCACTATTTTCGTTCAGATTTTTAATAACGGAAAAATTTCACGGTGTATCGTAGTTTCTGCACTGAATGTTCTAAAGTTCTTATGCATTTTGCAAAGTGCAAAAGTTTTGTACGCGCTGGTGGGTCGGAGCACGCGATGCATGAGAACGCGAAGCGACCCCTCTCCAACTTTTTCGCTTAGAAAGAAAATCTTCATTTAAATAATGTTTTGTCGAATAAACGCATATCGGGAAGGGTATCTACCTCGCCTCCGATGCTGCACTAAGCTACTTGATGAGATTTTACAAACCGCGCAGAAGTGCGACGTAGCCTTCTATGTTGCCATCGTCTTTAGAGATCAATATTTTTTGCGTAATTTTACACTGAAAAATGTTTTCTTGCAACATTTGAAATGATTGCAATTGTGTTTTGAAAAACTTGAAAAACCACGTTTGAAACTCTACTTTTTAATGAGTTTCTATAATACTTTACGTTTAAGACCCCGTCTTACACGAAATGACCAAAAACAAGTAAATTGTTGGCGCGTAGTTTGATTTAAATAATTATGATGATTAGGTGCAAAAAATACAGCTGTTGTAAAAAACAACCACCTAAAGCTTAACCGAAGAACAATTTTGAAAATCATTCTTATTTTGGAAAAAAAAAAATCACAAAGTATCTTTTAAAAAAAACTTTTGGAACGTAGTTCTCTAAATTTTCAGCGATTACACCACATTTTTTTCGACTATTAACCCACTTGCTCCTGAATTAACTTTTTTTGCACTATTCACTTAGAATTTCGTATACATAACGTATAAGGGACCAGAAATAGGTAAAAAATAGTTGAAAAAAAATTGCACTTCAGGGAAAGCCGGAAAATGCCGTATCTTAAACGATACAGTAGGAGAAGATAAAGGTCATAGCAGTAGATACTGCTATGACCTTTACCATCCGGATTCGAACAGGGTATGTTTTATATAAGAAAATAGATTAAAAAAATATATTTTATATTTCAATTTTTTTTATTACATTATTTTAATTTAAACTTTCTTACAAATCGTTCTTATTTAGGGTATAATATCTTTTGAAAATGTGTTTGGAAGCAATGTTACGTTGCATTTTATGCAATAAATATTGGCAAGTTTATGGCAGAAACCACACCACAATTCATCTGCCCTATATTTCACTAAATGACCATATAAAATGATGGCTTATAAAACATTTCACCCCAGTAGGGCGAACATTGTCCCCGTTATTTTTCTGTCTCGCGTATAGGTTTGTATACTTTACTAAAATTTCTATGACTGCATTATCAAATATACATTTATAGCAATCAATAGGTTTTATATTATTGACTGGACCCTGCACATTTTGCAACAAATCCCTGGAGCTCCCCATGTATAGCTTGTAATACTCCTAGAAGAAGATGGTATTGGTTCACCAGTCTAGGAAGGAGCAAAGACATTTATTTCCGGTTGTATAGGAAATCCACTGGAAACACTTTGATCTAGTGAGTCGAAGCGCAGCTGTTTGGAATTTATGCTAAAGATAATCAATCTTCGTCACCATCATCAGAGGAGTTCTCCCGTTGAACTTCAGCAGGTGCTTTGACCTGGGACCGGGCAGATTTAGAAGTAATACGAAATCTTCGTCTCCAGGGTCTTCATCAGTAACTTTAGCTTTACAATTTTCCGGTGCCATAATTATTATGGAGTCTGGAATATTTATTTTATCATTTCGTTCCATTTCCTCGAAAATTTCGTAAAGTGTGAGTGGTTTTTCTAAATTCCTATAATAAATAAAAAATCATTGCAGACGGTAGTATATTTTCCTACTGTATCTTTTACGGAACAGACGAAACAAAAGCAAAAAAATCCCCAGAAAATATTATACAATAATTTATTTATTTTTATATTTGAATTCAGTAGAAACCAAGTATTGGTTTTTTACTTAATACGTAGTAAATATCAACGTAAAATATTTTTTGAACTTACCTTGAATACGTCATTGAAATAATCCGGAAATTAAACCTTTTTTATTACTAATAAAATTAATATCAGTTCACAGTTATTATTTTGTAATGACTGACTAAAGTCTTGAGAACTACTGACAACATCCAGAAAAATGTTAAACTACCCTCATAAATGCCTATTTTTTTTAAATGTTGGTGTATCGTTTATGATACAGTAGGAGCAAGTGGGTTAAATAGCCAGATTAGTTCTCTAAAGTTCAACCGAGCAACTTATTCTTATTTGTATTATTATTACCAATAAAAACGGGCAAAAAAAAATCTAGGGGCCGATCTCATTTTGCCATTAAATATGATATACGATATTCGACTCTAAATGAAACTGCTTAAGTAAACGCGTTTGTAGGTAAAAAATCGTGCTATGTCGGAGCCTTAACTCATTGCTACTTAAAAGAATCTTCGTAATACATAGGCCAAAGTTTACACAATTATTACGTCAGAAACTAAGAACCAAGTAGGTACAGAATTGAAAACATTTTCCCAACACTCCTACACCCCTTTCGATAACATAGCTACGGTTATTAGATTTAAATAAAGTCAAAACCTTTTGTCGTGTCCCCTCTGTGTACAATCAATGCATAAAGTTGCTGTCGGGCGTATATTCCCGGGGGTTGTAAAGTAGATAATATTATGGTTTTTGTATTGAACCTACCTTCATTTTTTTAGGACATTCTTCTCTCGTGCAAGATGTTCATTAAAAAGTTTTTTGTGGGATGGCAGCAATCCTGCCATCCCATTTAAAAAACTGTTTTGATAAACCACCCTCATTTTACAATCCCTACACATTCGTATATACTTATCTGTAGTACCGAAACTAAAATATTCTCTAGATTTCTAGAACAATAAAACAATTTACAGATTAAAAACGGAATCTTTGTCGATTATGAACGTAATTTGCAAACGTTAATTGAACAGTTAGGTAAATTTTTCAGCATTAGAAGTGCATGATATTTAATAACCTATACGAAAATTCAAGGTGGTAGTTTTAAGTATAGTAATGTACCCGTCAAAGTGAACTTTAAAAAAAAAAAGATAAAAAGAAAAATAATGCAGTCTCTAAAAAAAAACAAGGTAAGTCAAGTAATGTTTTTTTCTCCTCGGAGTTTGCAACTTGAGATCTAAAATTTGTTCCCTTTGAGGGGTACAACAATACCCTTTAGTATTACTATACTCAAAACCTGCACCTTGTACCTATAAACAAGTAAACATCGTCTACTACCGATTAACTTTAATGTACCTAAGCATAGTTGGTCAAATGATGGAACTAAAACTTCTACGAGAGCTTATCAGTTTTATTCAAAACATACGACCGTGGCTCCCCCACTATCGTAGCTATACATAAATTGGTTGCTGTAAGTAGGCTTTGTCTGGCTCCAATTCTTATTAACGTGCATAAATATCATACCCCCCTTTTTACCCCCTTACTCGCTCCTGAAAAACCCCAATCTGGGGGAGTTGGGAACAAATCCACCTGTGCTAAACTCTATACAGGTTTATTTGCATCTCATCATCCAATGAAGCTTTTCGCAAGTTCTTTATTACACAAGTGCACTTTTGGAAGTTTAATGCAATGGAAATTAAAGTTCTAATTAATTTGGGAGGTACCTGATTTTTTGTAACTAAAAAAAACTTACTTAGCTGAAAAAAAGTTTGTACTTAAAACTTTTAAGTCTAAAGTAAAATTTAGCTAAGTAAGGTAAATTATGCTCTAATGACATCGCGTCAAAGCTAACTGTAAAATTCAGATTCAGGAATACGTACCTACCTACGTAAAGAATCCATTCTACCCTACAATGTTATTATGTACATGCCTACTTACATCCAACTTCACTACTTATTTGAAACTTTTGAACTCTACATCGCCAACTGACTCTGACTGACTTACCTTACTCTTTGTCTGTTTTGCCAATGAAATAGGTAGGTACCTATTTAACTAATAAGACGTATGCAGATAAAATATCGTTTTTATTTTGGTAGCGTGAAAAAATAAAAACATTATTGAATAGCAGTATTTTACTAAACTTTATTGTCTGAAACTGGTAATTTTCCCTGTTCAGACACTTGCCAGTCGGAGCCCAGAGCGCGGTAAATTTGAATTCATGCTACGAACGGGGTACATAAACCAATTACAAGCGCTGAACCAATGGCGGGTTGAGAATCGATAATTCACAATATGCCCGCTAGAGGGCAACGCCGCTGTTGACGCCGGTGCGCGCCCACACTCCTTCTCCACGTTGCGCATCTGTGCATACAACATTGTAACAACGTTACTATATCAATATTTTTTTATTAAAAAAAAAATGTGTAAAGTTATGAATATCTTTTATTTATTTTACTGGTATGTAAATCAATTTATAAGGTAATAAAATACATATTTATTCAATTTAAATTGTGCTTAAATAATTACTGAGATCGTGATTATAATGGCATAAAATCAAAATCACAGTAATTATTATTAAATCAAAGCTATTTATTAAAATTAAATAGCATTCATTTAATAAACATTTCTCTAGGAAACAGGTTTTCTATAACTCAAAAACACAACGACCCCTTTGAACGGCGCACGCTCGTACAAAGTCATGTCGTTCAGCCACTCGTAGTCAGCTGCTGCTTAGCTTGCCGTTCCGTGTCGCGCTTCTTGTCCGCTTTCAATGTTTTCCGTTTTATTTTGTTATTTCTGTGATGCAAACTGATTTTAACCTATTAGACATAGTATCGCACTGAAGTGAATGAAATTGTGCTATATTACAGTGATATCGACCGCCGGACAGCAGATTTAACGAGGTAAACGCCTTAATATTTTTGTTTGTCGTGAACATAACCTCTAAAATCGAACGCAATTCCAGTTGTTTAAGACTTTTGTGTGCCATAGAACACTGTGATACTCGAAAAAACGATGACACCAAATGTAAACAATGAAATAAGGTTAAAATAAGAAACATTTCATATCAAATTTAGGCACCAACCAAGCCCACAACACAATTAGACGCAATTCTTTATATTCGTGGTAAACACACAGTTTTGTTCGCAAAATGCATGTTCAAACAGAAATGTGTGAAATGAATTACGGGCTACTCTACATATTGTTTGTAAATTAGATTTATAGGCTAGATAACAATAGTAGTCAGTGAGTGTTTTCTCATTCTCAAATGAATCACCATGACAATGGAGTAGCCTGCCAGATAGCACAAGACATCCACGGCGACGGCGTTGGAATCCCATAGGGGGCGCTAGACGGCTATGTAAGTTTATAAACTTGCGTACACTTTACCATAGTATGTACCTAAGCAGGTACTTACCTACCTAATATGGTAAAAAATGCATAAGTGCCTATACCTATCTAATGCTTTTAGTTTCAGGAAAATAATAATTTACCGAATGAAGCGAGGTTTGACCTAACGGAGCGAGGTCCCGGAGTGCATAGGGACATCTCAGCATTTGTTTGTGATACGAGTATCGTTGATCCAATCTTAACGTCATTTTGCAGGCTAGTAGTTCATGCAAATACAATTTTGAAGTTCGAAAATGAGCGAAATCGGACGAGAAGTTATTGAGATACCTACCTAGGTACCTACCTATGCGAGGTCTCCGTGCGAGGCGAACTAGGTACTAGGTACTAGCTAGTTAAAATAAGCTACCTATCAAGGTAGAATACCTACCTACCTATACCTAGGTTTGTAGAAGTTTAATTTATATCAAAGAAAAAAAGGTCAATAAAGTATATTTTCGCTACATTTAGGTTCAAGGTCGTGTGGCCTGTGAAATTTGACCTGAGGTCAAATCGAAAGGGTATTGAACCATTTTATATGGAGCGTGGGCTGGGTTTTTGAGAGTTTTCGCAAAAGTAATGTCTACTAGTCGCAGCGCTGTGGGCGCCAAGCAGGTAGGTAGGTACATACCTACGTCAATTTAAAATAAATGTAGGTAAATATATTTACGACATTGTGACGAAGAATTGCCATAGTCCAATCTCGACTAGGTACCTATATAGGTAGTATGGTGTATGAAATACCTACCTAAGGACTATCCAAAGTTTCGCAAACATAAAAAATACAAAACATATAAAATACCTATTTAGGTAGGTAGGTAGGTATACCTATGACCTATTGAATTTTATCCTAGTAGGTACTTAGTACCTACATAGGTATATATTGAAATCTTGATTTAAAGACATATACCTAACCTAGGTAGGTAAGTAGGTACAACTCGCAATTTTTTTCTTGTACTTACGCAAATTTTCGCATGCGCATGAGGTTTCTATCTAAAATGATAACAAGTATTCAGTTACTGATAAATTAGTCCATGCAAAGCGTTTGCGAGTTCTAAAGCCAAGACAATATGTTATACCTAGGTGCCTACTAGCATATGCAATTGCAATAGTTAACGACATGTCTAGGCCACCCAGGTGTTCAGACAATACACCCATTCAAATAGCGATGTCTAAATCTTATAAGACAAAAGAAAATAAAAAAAATGCCTCTGAGCTATAAAAAGTTAGGGTTTCCCATATACTTATATGAATTTAAATTGCGTGTCTCTTTAAAATGTTAGCATGTTATGAGAAATCAGCATTGACGTAGGTAGGTAGGTATTAACATTTAGAAAAGCTAGGTGTGACACAAAATCAGAGGTGATGCTATCATCTAACGTCACGTGGTTGATTGGATAATTGCCAAGTGTCTGGTATTTGTTGTCCAATCTAATTGTGAGCTCCGCCCATCTGTTGAAATGATCAATGGTAGAGTCTTGGCGAGAGATCAGGATTTGTTGCTCTTTAACCCTGCTCTCACATTTGCAACGTAGCGAATGTGGCTGCATTTCTTCCTGACAAGATGCTACTTTGATGATGTGAAAATGACACATTTTTTGTACATTTCGCTGGCAACGTTACTTCGTGTTTTGCCACTAGTTTTTACCCGACTGCGCAAGAAAATGGGTTGTTTTCTAGTGTTTGTATGTAAGTATGTATGTATGTAAACATACTTACATCTATGAGGTTTCTTTGGCACGCCCTACAGTCTAAACAGCTTCATGGATTTCGACATGTGAGATGTCATTTGAATCGTCTTGATAGTGGTAGTGACATAGGGTACAACATTTTGCAGCCGGGTTTTTCTTTTTGTTTTAATAAAGTTACTTACTTGTTCATTATTTAAAGCCCATTTGTATCTACATTTGTAAATACATGTGAGGCTTTTGTCGAAAATTGTCGTCTCGTCGGCCATATTCCGTTTAATGTCGTAATATTGTGAGCGACGGCGAGCGACGGGCGGTCGTATGCATTTACATACATTAATGCGGACGCTACACATGCATGCACCTCTCCGAATGTGTGTGCGCTGCGAATTAACTGTAATTGAGCCATTCGACTAGCGGCGAGCCGCGTTCTACTGCCTCTGTAGTTTGCCCGCTTCGCCACCACTTTTCGCATACCTCTTCTACCGCTAACAAAATTAACCATACATTAATCTGTTGCGCTGATTCTCATTATATCCCCAACCAAGACCAATTTCGTCCCACTGCTCTTTCGCGGAGAATTCCTATTTTTTTCTGAAAAGAAATTTTCCGCTCGACTATGGTATGAAAGCGAGAGAAACCGATGCCGACGCACTAGGATATTCATCTTCACCCCTTTTTGGAGAAACAAACAGGGGCGTTGGAATTTTGTTATTAGCGTTACTGAGGGGGGTAGGTGCCGGTGCCGTCGCGCACCTGACTGATTGATAGCACTTCTTTCTACCTCGGGTCGAGCTTGTAATCGAGCCATTAATAAAGTTTACTGCCTCCAAGTTTATCCTGTGGACTCGTTATTTGCTTAATGGGCTGGCAAACGGCCGGGCACGAGACACCTGTGAAGGTCCGCTCATTGTGAATCCTAATTGACATATTGATGAAGAAGCTCAGAGGTGAAAGAGGCCCTCACTCCAGATTTCGGGTCCACGAAACGGTTATTTGAAAATCTTATACTGAAAAGGCCTTAAGTCGGCACACAATTGCTGCTCAACTTAATATTACCTCGGAATGTATTGTGTTGAGGAATTGAACCTACAATTATACAGCTTGATATTTTTCTGAGAATGGCTCTTGTAGCTTACGAGTGTCTATAGAACAATAAAGCTACTATTTGAAATACAAAGTAAAGCTAAAAATAAATCAACAGTAGCGATAGCGTACTTGTGTACCGGATGATTAACAACTAGATAATGAAACCGATTATACTTATTTACTAAAACAATTACCGTCATTGATCTGGAATTCTACACACTAAAAGACAACAACAAAGATCAAAGACCATAGTGAATCCATTGTTGGATTTGTTGCTCTCCAAAAGTTTAATTAATTAAACCATGTGACAGTTTTGACTAACGACGATATATCCCCGATTTAATAAATATTCTTAGAAGCCACTAATAAAAAAAACACAGTGGGTAGAAAATTATTTTATTTGGCTACCAAATTATCTGACAGTGAGCCGAGCTAATGTCACTCGACGGTTGAAAAAGCGACTGTTGGCACGGAGGCTTTGAACGTTATGTAAACAAACAGGGCGAAAAGGTTGCAACAAAAGTATAATACGTTTTATTTATGTCCAGTTTAAGAGAGAAATTATTACTTACTTAAATTCATAAGCAGCTTCATAAAAGAGAAAATATAAAGTAAACAGTTTGATGAATCTAGACATGTTTGAAAGTATGGATACTGGTGACTACCGGTGACAGTTAAAAACTAATAAAAGAGGTTACCTACGCACGATACTCACTTAACCCTTTAAAACTAGTTGCTGTAGATCTCGCGTCCGATGTCTGTACTCCTATGCAGGTCGCATTCCTTACCCATGCTCGTGTCATTTCCAAAAAAAAACATGTCTCCGCCATTTTGATATTATATTCCAAACATTGTTTGTTTTTCAACTGACTCGACAATTTTTTTTTGTATAATTATTAAACCTACTCACCAAATTTCAAGAGAATCTGTTAAGAAATACAACCAGTAGAGGAAGACAGAGATCCGGACAGAATTCGGACACGCGAAAGCTGTATGTACTTAAGCATGACGAAACTCACTGTAGTAAAAGTAGTAATAACAGGAAGAACTAGTCTCCAAGATACAGGTGCTTAATTTTACCTAGTTTGGGGATTAGCGCTCTATAAAACAAGTGTCCTAGGTACTATGAGAAAATAAAGAATTTGAATTTTTGTCGAAGCTGAATCATAGACGCTTTGCTCGCAAACGCTCGGTCGGTTAATTACCAAAATCTCTACCTTAAAGAATTTCCTATTAACAAAATTGTCCTTGTTAGCAAAATGACAACAAAATATTTCAACAATGACATAAAACGTAAGCCATTATCGACCGCAATTCAGCTTGGGGGTGTTAGTGTATTAATGTCAACTGCGGAAGGGAGCCGCTACTCTGTCAAGCACTCCGCACCGAGAGGCTTAACATGACAGAATGTAAACGGCGGCGAGGAGACAAGGGAGGTGCGTCGTCGTAAAAAAGATAAAGCAATAATTGCGATGATGCTCGACCGGCTTGAGTAGCACAAGTAGCACGGAGTAATTACATATTTAAACAGTACCGTAGCTCAGGACTTGAGACGTTTTATTACAATAATGTTAAACCATTCCAATCGCAGTTGGCGTGATTTGATACCATTACCATGCCATTCTGGATGCAGCCCACATCTACACCATAGAATTAAAACACGAAAGAGATGCATTAGTGTGCGTGGCTTAAATTTCAACCTCGCGTAGTAATCTTTGAGACTGAGTTACCGGTGTGGTGGTGGGCCTACGGTGCCGCAACGGCGCACGAGCCCTGGCTTCCTTCCGCCCGCCCCGTGATTGAAAGTTGACATTGAACCGGGGTGGCGCCAGGTACGGCCCTCGCTATTTTTGACCCCGCGACCTATCGCGCCGGCGATCGGCCCCGGCACAAACTTGCCGTTTTAATCGCGTGAATATGCCGCACCATTTGCAAATGCGCACAAAACGAACCATTCGTGTTGAGCCGCAAATTAGCGTGAGCTGCAATTGAGTAGAAAAAACTATGTTTTGAAGCATTTTACGAAAGCAGGTCATAACCGTGGTAAGATTTTATAAATGCTCTGGATAAAAGAGTTATAAAAGACGGATGCTTGACATTCAAAGCCAAATTATCCGAATGAAGACGATGTTGACACCGCTGCCGCGCGGCTCTCGAATTAGGTCAACGCCTACCGACAAAAGGTGCGGCGTCAGATAGCGACATTTCCCGGCGTCCAGCTGCCACGCGACCCTTGAAACAAAGAACAACCAAATATATCGTCATTTATTTGCGTTCGGTTGTCTCTCTATTTTTCTTCAACCTTTATGTGTAGATGCAATAATCATTAGGCTTCGTTTACTTAACGCTCTTTAATGTGTTTGCATGATCCACAATTTGATGCCGCGCCTGTTTGCATTGTTGCCGTTTTGCCTTCCCGATTAGGGTCGCATTCGAGATCCATATTTATTAGAGCGTAGGACTCGCGACACGACTTTCATTTTATGCGGATACATCGCACATTTGGTGTATAAAATATGTGAAGGCGGTTTGCTTTCCCTTTCAGGGATTAATGGTTACATCAAAACGATGATGCCACGCTATATATACGTTGTTAATGTCAATTTTGGGTTCTGCGTTATCTCGAGTTTCCTTATCCACCACCCCTACTATCCGATCTGATATTCTTTTCGCACAAGCACATGAAAAACGCCACAAAGAGGATTTGAGATTTTCGTTATATCTCTGTACGTATACTCTGATACTATAGGAAATATGTTACAGAATATTTGTTATTCGTATCATCTATGTAAAAATATCGCTTGTATCGTGTGCTGAGAATTTTAAAATATGCTGTAATGACTGGGCCAAAATCTTGAAGCTTCTTTAAGCTTGCTTTGAAGAAAAACAATTAGGGCGATAAAACTAGCTTGTCTTGTCGCATGCATCGTTTTCTTCGCAAGTTTAATTTTATTTTGCGTTTGTTTAAATTGTAACTGGATAGTAGCTGGCTACGCTGGGACCACTGGCAACGTATGGAAGGCAGCGGCGGAAGGACGTGTCACTCACGGCGCGCTGACGCCTGCC
This sequence comes from Peribatodes rhomboidaria, assembly GCA_911728515.1. Classification (NCBI taxonomy): domain Eukaryota; kingdom Metazoa; phylum Arthropoda; class Insecta; order Lepidoptera; family Geometridae; genus Peribatodes; species Peribatodes rhomboidaria. The sequence continues at coordinate 7,403,430 of OU452169.1, read as the reverse complement.
TGCTTTCAACCTAGCGCCAACAGAGCTTCCGACCTGCCCTCCGACACTGGCTCTGTTCAACGTCACATATCTACGGCCAAAATGCTGAAATTCTCTAAGCGGTCAATTCTCTGTAGAAAACTTTTGAACTGAACCTTATGGCTATTTTTTAGGTTATTATTATTAGGTCTCGTCCATTACACTCCCATTGGTCTGATTACAGTATCACTCGGCTACATGACTATGTAAATTTTACTGACTTTTGCATGTATACCTCTTCAATGGTGTCTATCCCATCCCTAAATGATTTAAGTGCTCGTTTTAAAATCATAATTCACACTCAAAAAATACAAATGGTCCGTCATCAACACCCAAAAACTTTCAGAGCGACAAATTACTCTAGAAACGAGACAATAATGCCGCCCCACGTCACCTCAGGGACTCAGAACAGGGTATCCCACTAATCATTGGTGAAATGTGACGCAGGGCACGACAAACAGTCACACCTCCCGCCATCCAATTCGGAATCAAATTAAACACGCCCTAATTAAATGTACATGGATATAGTAAAACAAGCAAATGAATTGGTATGTTGACTTAGACTTCTTGCTTACTTGGTTGTTCCATGAAACCTTAGTTTGGACAGAACTCAGCCGTTTATGAAAACTAAGTTTTAGTATTCCTACGATATTAACACAAGCATTCCATAAATGTACCTACTTAGTGTGTTTAATTCATCTATTAGTATCACCCATTAAGAAGTATCCGCTCTTTGTACTTGCTTACTAGCTCCTTTGTAAAAATGAAACAATTTTAATGTTATGCTGCTAAAATTTGTACATAATTCATCATTATTAATTGCTAATAAACAAATGGGACCATTATACTTTTATTTACTACGAAACCTTCCAAAATGCACCAGTATTGTAACTAAACGACGTAACGGCCTGTAAAGTAGTCACGCCGAGCCAGTGGCTCGTTTAGATTTATTTAACTGTTCCCATTGTAAATATACTGTGCAATATGTAAAAACATTCGGCGAGCTTTAAAAATAGGAATTTATTGAGCGATTTTGGCTTTATATTGAACTAAAATCGTCTACAATCAAAGCATGACTAACGTCGTATCTAAAACTCGACATTATTTTGTCTGTGACTCAGGTTGTCCGTTGTGCACGAATGCCATTCAATTTATTTCTTGCTATTTTCTCAGGCATTTACTTAACTACATATTTTGCGAAAAGATTTAAAAATAATGAATCGGTTGCTTCAAAATATTTACATTACAAATCATGCTCTAAGAATTCATATCACATTAAAATATAGCCGCTTGAACTCAATTTGTTCAATTTCTCTCTCTAGAGATTGCGACAAACGCGGAAGGACCAGTCGCTGTTCTATTAAACTAGAAAGTCGATCTCCGAGACCCAATGTCCAGGGATGCCATTACGTCGAGAAAAGAAAGCCTAAAATCGAATACGCCGTGAAATTATGTAAGAACGTGACTGAACTAACAGTGACTACACTTTTCTTATTTCTGAGAGTACGTTCGCATTTGATGGGTTCTGTCTTGGCTACAATATTTCTAGCCACGATGCGCAAACGTCGGTAACAAACTTTCTAAAATCTATTTCTAAAAAAATAGAGGTAAATGGTGTTACCAATAAGCAAATTAATAATAAACTAATAGGCAAAGTCTCTCATAAATATGCTGGTTTTCTTAATAAAAATAAAAAGCGCCTTTTAAAATTAGGCAGTGCCTTTTAAATCAGGTCGTGCATGCACGACCTGACCGGCGGCGGCCGACCGACCGATGCGACGCGACGCAGGCCACAACGCTGCCGCCGGTCAGCACGCAATACTACAGTATCCTTATTTTATTTGTCGCACCTACTAGTTATTTCGACGAGGCCTTCAAGTTTCTCTGATGTTTCATCCGTCCGGCGTCCGGCCTGTACTTACTGGAACCGAACCAATGACAAAGCTCTTTTGCAAACTAAACAACTCAGTTCATATCCATTTATTTGATTGGGTTTGAGGAATCTAGACTATAAAACAGTAATACTACAGTAGCATGTTACTATCTACTAATATGATTAAATCAAATGTGTTTGTTTTATTTGTAGAGCAACAGGAAAAAGTACTGGTGCCTTACTAACTTCCTACCACAAATCCACGGTTCACTTTCTAACTACTACAAAAGCCACCCAGAGCTACTGATCGTGATAAGCTAACTGGTACTTTCGAAACACCTACACGAGGTCCAGATACCGAAGTGCAGTGAAACTCGCGCTGATTGATACCAAACAGTTGCAAGGCGCTGCCGATTGACGAATTGGCAAATACATTTTTCAACCTCAATTCTTCTCTGACGAATTTATAGATCGGGCTCAAAGTACGTTTGCGCAAAAAAAGATCATGCTTACAATCTAAAAGTGATTGAAATCGAGTATGTAGATTTTAGCAGTAGATAGTAATAGTATGATCTTATCCTAGTACATTGTAATGCTACATATCGTCACGCCTTTCCCCCAAGGTGGCTGGCAGAGGTGTAATACAACACCCACACTTCGCCGGACGATTTTTAGTCCCAAATGTGACATGGGGCGCGCCTGTCGCCATACACCGGGCTCCAGTCATGTAGCAGATGACATACAATACACATATGTATATGCTCACACAATGAACAAATTGGTGCGTGCCGTCGTCGGCTGGGTTCGAACCCGCTCCCTCTGGCTTGAGAGGCGGGCCTTCTCCAATTAGGCTATCATCGCTTGTATCATACTGAGTATCATGGCAATGATACTCAGTTAAATGAGTCATGATGTAATACATATTATACGATACGTAATAACGATAATAACATAGATAATAGTAATAGCTACGATAAGTAATAACAGAGTAGGTAGTCATCCGGGCGGAATTAAAATTTCATTCGACCAACGACGGCGGGCTGTTTCAAAATTTGCTTGCCGTACTTACTCCTCGTTGTCGTAGCACTAACGTCCATCTGCACCATAAAACCTTGCCCAGCATAAACTATGAACTAACTCACCGCTAGCTCTACATAAGTGCAATGCCCCGTAACTGTCTGAATTGGATTTTCTTGTTTGCAGGTAGAAAAGCCTGACTGCTGCGTTACATAGTGGTAAGTAAATAAATAACGCTTTACTCTCATAGCTGCCCACTAGAATTCCCTGTGTCGGGGATACCATGGAACACACACAGATACATGGACAAGTAACATCCAGAACAGATATTTAAATTCATCAAGCGATAAACATCTGCCTGGCCGGGAATCAAGCTCAGGACCTCTTGCTTAAAAAGCAGTCGAACTCCGACTTGGCTAGGAAGGTCGTCGTAGGAAGTAATTAAACTTACCTCAGCTTTAATAGAAGGTGAAAATTACTTTCAATCGTAAGATCCTCATGCCGATTGGGACTTTCTGATGTTTGCCAGGTGAATAACATTCCAACGCCACCCACAAGTGTGACAATCTGATTCACCAATAACGGCACGAACAGTTATATAAATTGTACGTATGTTTTGGAAACTTTTTGCGCTCAGTGTATACTCGAGCAAATAGTTTTATGTCGACCATTTTGACTTTTATTTTATTTTATTTTTCGTTTATTTTCCCTTGTGCGGCCGTAAAACGTACCTGGGCTTCGCTCGCGGGGATAACGGAGCGGGCTCACGAAAAATTTATTATTGAGACCTTTTCGCCCGAGTTCCATCGACAGACATTGCGGAGGTGAAAGTTATGAATGACACATGTTTTGAAATATTACCTGCACTGAACTGCTTCCCGAGAAGAAAATTTCATGGGATGAGAAGTTTATTTGTCGTGAAATATGTGGGAGTTTTACGAGAGCGGGTAGACTTTTACAATGCTACGGATCAAGCAATTTTCCTACTTGTCGCGTTGTATTGCAGAGCAATAAGGCTGAAAGGTATAATAAAAGTATGAGGTGCGACAAATTGGATGAGAAAAGTTCGCTGGCCGATCCTTGAGCGCCTATTTACTTTGCGCTGCCGTCAACAAGAGAGATAGGTACTGGTAAATTTAAAGCTCTGTCGTAATAAAGCTTGCTTCATTCCGTAAGAAAAAAAAATTAAACCCATTTCCACTGAAAGTGTAATTTCAAGTCTTAAAAAAATTACGATCCCGCTCAAGGTAATGTACAAATTAGTCATCCTTGTAAGAAAAGGAATAAACGCGAAGGAAATCGAGTGTCAAATTGATCAATTCTTAAAGCCGATGCCAGGTAAATGGAAATACAACCTAAAATACCGATCGCTATTGATGTCAAACGAGCTCGATCCTTCGAGCACAAAACAATGCTCCACCCCTCAGATATTTCCAGGGATTTTCAATATTAAATTCACTCATCTTCGCGCGATGTTGACTCATTTGCGTTTCTCTTATTTTAAGCTTATTTTAACATTTGTGCGATCATGTAGTTAATTGAAATGGGCTTAACTGGCGTACTTGGGACGCCTCAATGGTCCCATAGTCATCCTGAAATCGACATATGCCCGGCACATGTGCCGTAATAGACGGCCATCCATTCGCTCGACTCGGCTTTAGTCGATATGCCTACGTAAGTCTGCGAGTCGAGCTTAATTGTCACTGAAAATAAATTCATCAGCCATTTATCCAGTTACAAATATAGAAAGTACACAACTTTGTCATCACCCGACCGGGGCGATTCGTTGTCGGGTGAAATTAGCGTGGACTCGCCCCGCAGCGAGCCTCTGTTTTATTCAGACCCTTGGGAGCTCTGACACAATGACAAAAATGTTGTATGGTATGTGGCGCTTATGTTTTTTTGCCAATTATGGAATTTCGCGGAGCACGCGCGTACCAGCTGGCATGTCCGCTGCTCACTACTGTGTCTCTAGCTAGGCTATGCTACAACCTCAGCCTCTATGTTTTTTTCTAATTAATCAAGAGCATTTTTATTGTTCTAAATGTATGATATTAAAATACTTATTTACTTTAACCAAGAATGTTCAGAATTCTGTTCATCCAGAACGTCACGAGGCGTTTTCAGTGGAATTGATTAATAACACTCATCAGAGGCCTCAGACAGACATTTATAATGACAAGGGTTGTCTCGGTGGTCACAAATTTATGCTAAACGATTCTCAGCGGGTAATCGGTAACGCAAAAATGCAGTATGATCCAATTTTACACCAGAAAAAGTGCAGATGAAAATGAAAAGCATTTTATGAACTATTTATAATTTTGATTAAAGTAGAATTGCTAATCGTTTTCGATTCCGTTTTCAACCAAACCGTTTCCGATTCCCGCAAACGTTTTACTAATAAAGTATTAGTTGCTAATTGATGGTAGAGTAATTATACTCTATGGGTTCGATAGTGAGTTAGTAACAATGGAAATGCTACGTATCGAAAGTAGTTATCGTAAATGCGATCAGTGTTTCCGTCGCCAGGGCGGCCTGAGTCACTGTCGGCCGGCTGGCTGGCGCTGGCGGCGACGGCGGGCATGTAGTTCGCGGAATCCTCGCAACCCTATGTAGGGGTTGCTTTCGCTAATGACCACCGGACAACGACCGCCCTCCGACTGCACGCCGCACCACATCGCACGCGAAATGCGACCTTCCTAACCACAACACTAAACTCCAATTCGGCAGATATTCGCGAGTACCACTGCGATTTGGTGCGTGTTTATATGCAGCTTTTCAATCGGCTACGTTATTTTGATAAATATGCATGAAGTCGAGACCGGCGGCGCGGGTAACGTAAAGCGCCATCGTGAAAATTTAATGACATTTCCTGGTAGTCGCGTAATGAGTCATATCCGTCGAAGGGTTAATTTTAACGCAGTATCGCAAAGCAAAATCGTCAATTTCCTATCTTTCTGTGAAAGGGGTTGAACGGGGCGAGTACTCTATTATTTTGTACCAGGATGGAATAATTAGTCTTTTATAATCGTGGTGGTTGGTAAATGCAACTGATAATTTAAATTCTATCTCTAATGTAAACTTTCGAGTGAGTATACATAGTCTAGCCATAAATATTGTTACAATACAAACTCCTTCGTTTATTTTTTTTTCTGCATTTAAATTTGGAATGCGTTTATTATGTTGAAAACTACAATCAATTTCCCGCTATTTCACATATATTTTTCGTGATTATTACTAAATTTACAACATGGAATGGGGTGTCAAAGATAACAGGATTGCAGTGATTGCGTTGCACGAAAGGGGTATGGAACCGTCGGTCATTTTCAAGACTCTTCAAAATCTTGGTATCAGCCGTATGTTCGTATATCGTAGTATCGACAGATATACCGACTCTTCCTCTGTTGAAAACCATAAAAGATCGGGGCGGCCGCGTGCGATGAGGACTACTAAGGCTGTTAATGCTGTTAAAGCCAGAATTCCCAAAAAACCCAATGAGGAAACAAAAAATCTTATCCCGAGAAATGAAGATACCCGCTAGGACTCTATCGCGTATAATAAAACAAGACCTGAAGCTTGGTGCTTATCATCAATATACAGGACATGCCCTTAATCAATGCTGCAGTTAAAGAGAGTGGATAGATCAAAACGTCATCTATCCCGTTACGCAGGTGAAAGTTACATAAATATCCTTCTTACCGACGAAAAAATTTTCACGATAGAAGAGCACTACAACAAGCAAAACGACAAAGTATACGCTCACAGCTCTAAAGAAGCTACGGAAGTGGTTGGAAAGGTACAGCGTGGTCATCATCCTGCGTCAGTCATGGTTTGGTAGAGGGTATCCTTTCACGGCGTCACAAAGCTTCATTTTTGTGAAAAAGGGGTGAAAACTTTAGCCAAAGTGTATCAAGAGACCGTCTTAGATGGTGTTGTATAACCCCTTAGCAATACACTTTTTTAAAATCTACCGTGGAGTTTCCAACAAGACTGCACCTGGTCACAAGGCGCGAACTACCCAAGCCTGGCTGGAAGCCAATGTTCCGGACTTTATAAGGGCTGAAGACTGGCCCTCCTCTAGCCCAGATCTAAACCCCCTGGAATATAAATTATGGTCAGTTTTAGAGGGCATGGCCTGTTCTAAACGACACGCCGACATAGAGTCACTTAAGAAATCTTTGAAGCAAGCAGTGGCTAAATTTCCCATGAAAACAGTCCGTACATCCATACATTCTTGACCAGACCGACTAAAGGCCTGTATCAAAGCCAAAGGTGGTAATTTTGAATAAAATAATAGTTATATTTTTGTTAAGACTTCAATACATGTGTACATATAATTTTTATTAACATTACATTACTTTATAAAAAAATGAATGCATTTTCATTTGTAACAGAACTTATGGCTAGACTAGGTATAATACTTGTGCGAGATAGCGATATAATTTTTTTATGCTTTCAGCGAGGTTCAGTCAGTTCTCCGAATGGCTCTATAAAGCTTTATTTGAGTATCCATCCAGCAGTTCGTTTGCATGTGTATCAGGATCACTTCAGTTCCGATTGCGGGTTACTTTGTGCATAAGTTCATGGCTGTCTATGTCACTTTATACAACGAGCAACGTGCGCGTTTGCTCTCTCGAATCTATGTCGGACAGTATAAAAGCAGAATGACATCTGCCTACGAGCTCTGCCTCGTTCGAGTCTGCAAAGGTTTAGTAGTAGCAAGAAAATAAGCCTTATTCCTCACACAAAAAGATCATAATAGTTATGTATCGTTACTTTTTAGACAAAAAAAAAATCAACCTTTCTAGTTCATTGCTACAAAAAAAGCTACAAGCTCGCCACCATATTCTTTGTTTTGAAACTGCGCCCGTGAGCGTTATTGGTCACAGTGCGCATTGTGATACTGTCCATACTCTACCATGTATCTGATGTTTGGCTTATCTAGATTGTGGAGCTCTCCCTAACTCTATATGTACACAAGTAATGAGATTTTCTACAAACTTCCTACCACAGTGAACGACAGACGCTTTCAACAGAGATCTGCATTCATAGTCGGGTTTAATGGTCTTGTGTTCCAATGTGACTGCCAGTTCTGTTATGTTTTTATTTAAATGACTCTTAAAAAGATACATTGCCCATATGACCATACATCACTGCGATAACATCGACCGTTTTAAATAGCAATACAACTAAGGTCAGCTGTCGTATTATGAATTGAAAGACAGACTACATCCTGCCGTTTTTATTAATTACGATTATACTATTCGTTTTAGAGGTTTCTCGCTCTAAAGTTTATCGATAAAATTATGCAAATAACAATCGCCATTTTACATTCGCTTTGCTAGCTGCCTTGGCCCACGCAAGGTGATTCAGTGATATTATAACACTGCTGGCCAATGACGCCTTCGAAAGTGCCTAGGCGATACAGACGTGCTCGGTTTATTCGGACAATCGTCAAGGCAATACCTTTAACTAAATAAATATTCAGGGTTTGATTGCTTAGAATGTATAAAGAGCAGGTTAGATTACGCAAGAGATCGCAAGAGATTCAATGCGGAGGGCTTACGTGTTTCTTCAACACATAGACTGGTATAAATCTGAAAATAGATTTTCTTTTAGTACCATTAAAAATATCGATACCCATTCCAGATTCACAGAATTCCAAAGCACATTCGCGAAGTCGGGACAAACGGAGACGACTCACTGCCAAAATGATAGACAATTTGATAAAAAGGAAAAATATGACACCCTGATTCCACAGCGACTCGGAAGACAATGCCCATAAATAATGACGTTAATGAAAGAGCTTTTTCCTCGCTTTGAAAAAATTCATCATCCATTCATTTCGAAAATAAAAAAAATCCCCGGCATATTATAGAAAAATTACGTCTGATGTTTTCATTTTTCTGCTTGGGTACCGGATTAAAGTGGAAAACCGTTCCACAGACAGTATGAGCTCATTTCCTGCAACATAAAACACCATCATAATAACAAATAGAGCAATGAGATTCAGACTGTTTTTCTGAGAGACACCGGGTGTATGCACAAAACTGGTTCCTTACTTCCTTACTGGTTACCTTTTATGAAGTACCTAGATGTACATATAAACCTAGTATGTGATTTTCAGTAGTCTAATAGAAATTTAAATTATTGTTACAAACAATAATTTTAATTTCCATTAGACTTTGGTCTATTAGGGTTTGAAGTCTGTGATGTCAAGAATTTCTTTCGATTTTTAGACCTTCCTCAAATAAATTTTTGTACATTGAATGAATGATGTGGATGTTATCTGCCTATTGTACCTAATTATGTACTTCTATTCTGATTTTTTTTTTACTTTGGCAATAAATATATTGTTCATTTCATTCATGTTAACATAAATAATATGTTTTACATCATGACTCATTTTTAACTGAGTATCATTGCCAAAGCGATGATAGCCTAGTTGGAGAAGGCCCGCCTCTCAAGCCAGAGGGAGCGAGTTCAAACCCAGCCGACGGCACGCACCAATTTGTTCATTGTGTTAAAATATGTGCGTATGTCATCTGCTACATGACTGGAGCCCGCTGTATGGCGAGTGGCGACAGACTCGCCCCCTGTCACATTTGGAACTGAATGTCGTCCCGCGAAGTGTGGGTGTTGTATTACACCTCTGCCAGCCCCCTCGGGAAATAGGCGTTACGATATGTTTATCATTGCCAAACGTAATTAGTATTTCAAAAAAAAGCTGACTCCACATGAAAATATGTGTTTTCCAATATTGTTAGACAAGACAATTCTATTCCTTTTAGAGTCTGTAATCCAATCATGTGCCATACTTTTATCTTCCCACACAGTGCGAGTGTACTCAGCTATACGTAGGCGTTCAGTCCTCAGTCTCCAATGATTTGAATGCAATAAGCTCAAGATGACCCGGCTGCGGCTAATGCACCGGGCTTAGCCGGCCGGCTCTGCGACCGACTTCGTCAAAAGGGCTCTTTCGCAAACCGGTCTGCGGGACCGGCATGCCGCCCCCGTTCCCCACCGCTGTCTGTGCCTTGAGCTCAAATACGACCAGCTCAGATTTGCAATGTTTTCATCAAACATTATCGATAAATCTTGCTTTTTATTGTGGTACAACGGGGCCAGGGTAAGACGAGATGTTGTGTGTGAGTGGTAATGTTGGTTAAGTACTTATTTTACAGATTCTATATTATGCTCAGAACTGAATACTGACATGATACAAAATCGTTTAAATGAATTTTATTTGGTTACATTTATAGTAACAACTAGCTGCGCCCTGTGGTTTTACCGGCGGTTAAAAAGCCGATATATCAATCCAGGGTATAAGCTACCTCCATACTAAATTTCATCAAAATCACTTACATACTTACAAACTTTAGCCTGTGGTTGTGAGTGTGATCAGTGTGATGACACAATGTTGACTCCACAGTAACAACTACACTATGGCATTTTTTTCTGACCATGACTATGTCTTAAGACGATCGTTTAGTCACAAAACAGTCTAATCACCAACTTTTACTTCAACGTTACATCTACGTCATATATTTTTACCGTGTACAACATGTGACTGAATTTCGTAACCATGTTAACGTCAACGTTGAATCTTCTGATTACCTGCCAATGAACTCACAATACTCAAATTTACATGTCGTTTTCGGTAACATTATTATCTTTTGTAACGTAACTTAACCCTCGTTATACATTCATTGTTTCTACATTCACCGATAGCGAAGTCTCAAATCTCTACATCGTATAAAACAAAGTCGCTTGCCATGTCTGTACTCGTATGTCCACTAACTCCTAAACTACACGGATTTTGATGCGGTTTGCATCATCAATTAGATCATGTTTACCCGACTGCGCAAGAAGGAGGGCTATGTTGTTCGAGTAAATGTAAGTATGTATGTATGTATGTATGAGGTTTCTTTGGCACGGCATATGGCCTGAACAGCTTGATGGATTTCGACATATTATTATGAGGTGTCATTTAAATCGTCTTGATAGCGGAAGTGACATAAGGTAGAATATTTTGCAGCCGAGTTTTTGTTTTTCTTATAATAATGTTTCTTGTTCAGTTACCAGACAAAGCTGGGGCAAGCAAGTTATGTTTTTCTCATTTTCGTCGAAAGATGACTTGAAGAGTGGTCAAATGGTCGCGCAGTTGTTGTTTTTAACATTTAAATACAATATGATTTGCACGGGCCATGCGCAGACGGCTTTCTGGCTGGAGAAAGTACTCAACCTGCGCTCCACTTTCTGCTTCAGTCTAGCACAGTTATAAACATATAATGCAGGTATGTTGCAGTCGCATATCGCTGAAAGTCTATAATGGGTTAGAAAGTTTAATTTCAATGAATACGTTTAATAGTGATAGTACTTTATACATTTGTTAGCACAGTCATTGATGCTTGCATTGAGTGGAATACTAACAGTAGAATTGTTACATGAATTCTCTTTCGAATGTAATTTCTTTACTTTAATTTTCATTAAGTTGTAAGCCTTTCAATAGGTTTCATTTCAGCCTCAATATAGTATTAGGACTTACATGCCTGAATTTTATCCCTATACATAGCATGGCAGGATGATTACCGTACTCCTATTCCTAACCTATATTATATTAGGTCCTTACGTATGAAATTGGCGTTTTGTACGGGAGGAATAAAATGTCGATTTTTTTTTGTAAAATATATTTAATTAATCAAAGTATGCACCGTTGTTATCTATGCACTTTTGCCATCTTATGGGTAGTTCATTGATCCCTTTACTATAAAAACCATGGGGGCGAGAATCAATAAACTCTTTGAAGGCGGTTTGGACTACTGCATCGGAGTGGAATTTTTTTCCTTGTAAGAAGTTGTCCAAATTCCGGAAGAAATGGTAATCTGTTAGAGCAAGGTCCGGGGAGTACGGTGGATGTCGCAGACATTCCAATTGTAGCTCAGCTTACTTAGTGGTTGTTTGTTGTGCAGTGTGTGGTCTTGCGTTGTCGTGAAGCAGCAGTGGCCTAGAGCGATTGACCAATCTCGGTTGTTTAACAGCTAGTTCTTCCTTCATGGTTTGCAGTTGCTGACAATAGATATCTGCCATAATCGTTTGGCCAGATTTAAGAAAGCTGTAGTGAACGACACCGGCGCTAGTCCACCAAACACTTACAAGTAACTTTTTCTGAGTCAATTTTCGTTTAGGGCAGGATTTGGCTGGGTCTCCAGGGTTCAGCCATTGCGATGAGCGCTTTCGATTATCGTACAATATCCACTTTTCATCACAAGTAATGATTCAATTTAAAATCCCTTCATTATTGTGTCGGTTGAGCAAAGTAACACAGCAGGCGACCCGTGTTTGCAAGTTCGATTCACTCAATTCATGAGGTACCCATCGTTCGAGTTTTCTTACTTTCCCGATTTGCTTCAAGTCGATTAATACAGTTTTGTCACTTACCCCGAAGCCTGCTGCTATCTCTGAAGTGCTTTGTGATGGATCCGCTTCCACAATAGCCTTTAATTCTTCGTTTTTCACTTTGATCTCCGGCCGTCCACGGGGTTGGTTCTTAAGGTCGAAATTTCCAGAACGAAAACGTTGAAACCAAAAACGTACCATGCTGTCTTTAGCGACACCAGCGCCGTACACATCATTAATTCTTCGAGCTGTTTCTGCAGCACTGGTGCCACGGTAGAACTCGTACTCGTAAATATACCGATATTTCATGTTTTCCATTGCGCGGTAATAAGCGACGCCAAAGAAAAAATAATGAGGAAAATAACAAATGAATGACTGTATTCCAAAGAAAAAAAAACCAGCTTAATGAATTTATTAATTTGAATTTCGAATTCTTAACCAAAGAGGAGATATTTCAGATCAAATTGATCAGTACGACAAAACGCTAATTTCATACGTAAGGACCTAATAAATGCGATAGTGAGATTCGTTTGGATGATTGTTACGCTTTCGTCCTAACTACTCAACCGACCATCATGAAATTTTCCATACACGTTGTCATAGGCACATAAAAGGACATAGGGTACGTTTCATCCCGAAAAATGTAACGGTTCCTGTGGGGTGGCGGGTGAAACCGCGGGGCGCAGCTAGTATATAACAAAAACTTGAACACTAACAGTTAACACCTTATATTTGTTTTGATTTATCGCAATACTTTAGAACCCGTGTTTTGAAATTTGATACCTTTGCGCTAAGCATATCTTGTTCCAAGGTAAAGTTGTGTTCCTTCGACATGGTCTATTAACTGTCTGATACTTAAATCTGTGACGCATCGGTACTCAAGGTAAAAACTTAAGCGGTCTATTTGAAATATACGAATGTGCACCGTATTTATTGACCGTATCTTTGGTTAACGTTCAGTTATTTAGCGTTGGATGCGGTTTCCTGCGGTTTATACTAATTTGCATTAGGAGATTAAGTGCATCCGCATGAAGCGATTCGGAACCTAGGCACTAGGCAGTTAGGCACCAACACAAGCGCTATCTAAGTGCGTGTGGCGCCTGTAGTCTGCCGCGTAGGCGAGACAACTGAATTCGCCCGGTTTTATTGCTTTATTCTATGCAATTCCTTTATGTTATAAGTCGTAAATGTGTTTGTTCATCAGTACGGTTGATAATACTGGAGCAATCATAGATATGTATGTACTGTACATGGACTATTGAATATCACCTGTTTTTATTGAAAACTAGCTACGTCCAGCGGTTTCACCCGCGGTTAAAAAGTATACTATGTGCTATTCTAGACTGTAATCTATCACCGTGCCAAATTTCATCCAGATCTGTTCAGCCGTTCTGGCGTGAAAGAGTAACAAACATCCATCCATCCAGTTTTACAAACTTTCGCGTTTATAATATTAGTAGGATATCAACTTGATTTAGAGAGGAATTATTTATTTAACCTAGTACCAAATAACTATCATTTTAATTTGATATTAAATTTCTCAAAAAACTTAAAAGTAAGTTACTTATTAAATTATGCAAAGTTAAAAGATTATTACATTCTTTTATTAACGCCAATTTCTCACTTAACAGTATTTTAAACATACGCCCTATCTGATGTTGAACTAAACAGTTTATTTAGTAGGAAAACATTTAATACTCATAAACTATTGGACTGTCTTGGTGGCTCAGTTGGTTTCTGAGCTAGGAGGCGTGGGTTTGATTCCCACCTAGGGCAAACATTGATGTTTGTTCTATGTCTAGGTGTAAATGTCTATTTAAGAATGTATTTAAAATATATATGCATGTATATAAGTCTCTGGCAGTCATAGTACAAGCTTAGCTGAGTTGAGAGTCAGACGAGCGTGTGTGCAAGCGTCCCGAATATTCAATTTTATTTATTTATTTTATTTCCAAAATGCAATTCAACATTCCGCATTTAATTATATGAATTAAGAATCATTTCCCTACGACTAACATACATTTACGCTTATTTGTAACATGAGAACAATGAATATATTCTCAGCAACATTTACCGAGTGGCACCGGGTTGCTTAACGCTTCAGCGTCGCGCCGCTCAAACTATCACTTATCTGCAATATAAAATCCATTTACGTAGAACCTACTATGAAGTATAGTATTACTAAATCCAAACTCAACCATAAGTAGGTAATAATGCTAACACGTTGGCTGACTTAGAATCGTCTACCTTTCATAGCCAATAATGATGAATTGTTTTACGAAAATCCCGCTTAAGGCCCGATACTATCACGAAAACAACGAAAACAAGTGTTTTGTTTGCGCCTAGTTTGAAATAAAAAACAACAAAAACGGTGAATTTTGGAAATACTTTTGATTTTGGAAAAAAATGCGAAAAGTATCTTCTTAAAAAAATTGTTTGAGCGTGCCTCTCTAAATTTTCAGCGATTACAACACATTTTTTTCTTCTATTATTAAATAACCAGGTAAGTTCTCTAAAATTTAACCGAGTAACTTATTCTTATTTGTGTACTTGTTACGAATAATACCAATGAAAACGACGAAAAAGTAACTCTGGGCGCCTATCTCATTTTACCATCAAATATTATTTACGATTTTCAACTCTAAATAAAGCGGCTTAAGTAAACGTGTGTGCGGGTGGAAAATATGACCGGGCCTTAAAGTCTAAACATTTGGTGGAGCACAGATACACAACCCAGAGCACAGATTTGAATTATAGGTAGGCAATGCCCCCTGAGATTCAGTTTAAAGGTTCTTCTTCTTAATAAAGGTTGCAATAAAGGTTATTTTAGCTGTTATTGAATGGGCAACTAAATTATAAATGTTAACTTTGATAAATTATACAAAAGAACGAAAACGAAAGGTCATTTGAAAGCTCGATGTGAAACCTAAGCGGATTAGTTGGCCAATTCACATCTCGTGTAGGCGCACTTCTCTATACATAGTTTTGCATTCAACTGAATGTAGAACTCGCTCTAAATAGGTAGCTAAATTCTAACCACGATATAACTATTCGCAGCACAGTGCTTATACGAACAGTAGGTGCTCTAGTCATACTGAAAGAACGATAAACCTAATATAGGTTTTAAGACAACTATTTAACTATAATTCAATTGTTCTATGTATCATTAAATAAATAAAAAAAATAAATAAATACGCAGCTCTTAATTCTGATTACACGTTTAAGACATATTAGAGCTCACAAAAAGCTCATGTTATTTAATGCTCTACGAAAAAGCTTCATCAATCAACGTTTACTTGAGTCAAAAGGGCAGTTTGATTTTACTGTGATTTCTTACCCTAACTAAGCACTTTTCTTTGTTATTAGGTCATATTTACCCGACTGCGCAAGATGGAGGGTTATGTTTTTCGAGTGTATGTATGTATGAGGTTTCTTTAGCACGCCCTACAGCCTAAACAGCTTGATGGATTATTAACATGTCTTGATAGTGGAATAGACATAGAGAGCAACATTTTGCAGCTGGATTTATCTATGTTTTTCTTTTTATGGTGTTACTTGTGGTTTTCGTGGAAGTGTACGTGTGTCACTGAGCATTGCCGTGTAGTTCTTCGGATATTATAGGATCCATACTGTTTTCATTATGCCTGGCAGACTTTAATGTGGGGTGCACTGAATAATTCTATATTTGGACAGAGCTCTTCGCGTTGAATCAGAAACAATTTCACTCACTGTGACGCTGGTACGTTTCGGATTCACTAAGCCACGTTTAATTTGCGTATCAATTTAACTCTGGCTTTACATGGCTGTCTGTTCATTAGACTGGTGCATTACCTACTATGATTTTTTAAGTAAGAAGTTTTACGAAGTTTTTTTTAAGAACTCTAAAAATCTAAGTTAATATTGTAAATTAAATTCAGTTTTTAAATGGCACAACGGTTTGACACTAAACAACTGTTTGAAAAAGAGAATTTCAAAAAGAGAATTCACACAAATATAAACTTTAATTTTTTGTTTTATAAAAGTCGCCAGCAAAAATAGTATCGACCATGGCGCAGGTTGGCATAGCAGGGGAAACCGGCCGGCCAGGGGTCGCGAGGTGTTTCGATTTTAATCTCGCCTGCTGCCTACCAGCACGCCATCCGCTCCAATGGAGCAATTTGCATGCTACTCGTGGCCGACCTCCGTCTGTCTACCCACTCCTACGCCCATCGTAAATTCTGTCCTTTTACTTCCAAGGAGGGTTTTTTTCTCCAGAGGAGCAGATGTCCATTTTTCCGTAAAGGGCTAATTTATTGCATGTTGCGGCAGAAGCTATAAAAGTTACCGAATTAAAAGACAGTGTCCGGGACGTGAGCGTTGACCTCGTCCGTGTTTCCGAATGGAAAGAAGAAAGGATCAACTTTTTGTTTAAGTAACCTTTGTGATCTCTGAAGATTTTTCCCGGAGCCAAAGTATAATCCCGTTGATTAGCTTTTCGGGTTTACGTAGCGAGTCTTGCGTTAATGTAGTGAAATTGCCTTATTGTGATTGAGAGAATAATGAAGGGGTAACGAACCAGAGATCGATACGATCGGAAAGACCATTCTCGGCACCAGCTCGCTTCACTTTCTAGTTAGCGAGCGCCATTGTTATAGCTGCCCTTAATTTATCTAATGCAGAAGTCATTCCTTCGTAAAACCATTCACTTAACCCGTTGAGTTTCAGTAGGCACTCTTTTTGTATTTAAATGATGTTCTTTGTTTACTTTTTACGACGCGATATTGGTAGTCTATAAATAGCGATCACGTATTTTGTAAAGAGACACGTTCGCTTCTAAGAAAAGCCCACTGTCCGCTTACTGCGGTCAAAACAGCAGTGTTGCAATCGTGCTGACTCATGCTTTAGGCTATTACAGAGCCAAGGCCGATCGGGGCCGGAGGCGTAATGCAATATTGGTCCAGCCGGACAATTTCCACTGCAATCACTCCGCTCTATTAGACAGATCCGATTGTTCCGGTCCCCACCGAGTAGGCATCTGTCTCTACGACACTTTTGTTAACCAACGCACTCACTGGTATTGATAAGTGATGTTGAAACTTTTGATCATTAAGTTATTGGGCATTGCATCAGAAATCGTGAGCACCGAGCTCCTTATAAAGCGATGCGCTTCGTTGCGAGACAACAAAATTACAGAGGAACTTAAATAGAGAATCAGTCACTTGGGCAGGAACAAAAAATAGCTGCCATAAAACGAAATCATCGAGCGCGACGAGTAGCAGACTCACCCGATTGCTCATCGAGTAATTTCGTCCTGTACTTGAGGGCTTAGCGACCAGAGAAATAAGTCTATCAATAAATATTTACACAAACCTTCTGAGGCGCTGTGCATGGTTGAACACAATGGTGAAGTTAAAATATTGCTGATCCAATAGCATTACAATCGTACAGTCATCTCCATCCAAACTTATGGAGTACTTAAATACATCCGCAATTTTGACGCACGACTAACTTCCAAGAATATTTTATCATAACATCATAATTATTAGATCCTGTACACAAAACTTAAGTGTACCTATGTCTAATGATCAATACGGCCCGTTAAAGAAATATTATTCTAAAATTTACTTTCTATAAATGAAACATAGAAAACATACCGAATAAATATAAAAAACAAGTATGTTACATTTCCTTTTCAAAATAAATATCTTGCATAATATATGCAAGGACTAAGCAAAGGAAATATTTACGTTATTCTAACGAACTGTTAGCGCTTTACTTTAAAGTTTACACTAAATATCACAGGAAGCGAGTCTGAGTAAACGCTACGTTTTGCTAGAACTCTGTCGTCCAATTTTGTCGGTATGAACTAATTATTTATGCGGTACAAAGAACAGAAATATGTAACGTCACCTAACATGTAATTTACGTAATTTTTTTTACCGTTTCTTGTAAAATAATATAAGTACTTTTTAAACTGTGTCACAGTTAAGTAAGGAGACAAGCTCATATCAGATGGATTTTATGTAGTCATTGGTAGTTACTTACGTCATGTTTCAGACTTTCTAGAATTCGTACGATAATAGTTTATCGAAGGACGTTATTTATTAAACTGACATCATTGTACTAACATTGAGCTGAATTAGACTGTCTCGGTGGCTCAGTTGGTAGTGAACCTGCCTTCTGAGCTTGGGGGCGTGGGTTCGATTCCCACCTAGAGCAAACATTTATCTGATGAACATTTGTGTTTGTTCTATGTCTGGGTGTTAAAATGCATTTTTAAGTATGTATTTAAAAATATCTAATCTGAGCATTGGTGTACCACAGGGCTCCTCAGCGGGAAACATTATGTTTATTATATTTTTAAATGACATGGCGCATTTAAAATTAAATGGAGATTTAATTCAATATGCCGATGATACTACAGTTATCGTCTCCGGTAAAAGTATGGATGAATTAAAGCAGAATGTTGCACTGAATATGAAAATGCTACGCGATTGGTTTAATATGAATGGTCTGAAACTAAACTCAAGTAAAACCAATGTTATTGTTTTTAATGCAGTATCCCCAAATCAGTCAGTCATTGTTATGCCCACAATGCACGACGAAGAACCTCTAAAAACAACTAATTTAGTGACACTTCTTGGGTTTGAAATTGATCCTGCTCTTACCTGGAAATCGCACATCAATACCACTTGTAATAAAATGTCCCGAGGAATTTATGCATTATTACAACTGCGACCAATGGCAACTACATGCTATCTCAAAGAAGTCTACTATGCGTACATTCATTCAATAATGTCCTATGGTATTATTTTGTGGGGTAACTCGACGGATAATGAGCGTATATTAAAATTGCAAAAACGTGCTATCAGGGTGTTGGTCAGGGCCAAATATAGGGAATCATGCAGAGATCTTTTCCAAACTCTAGGTATACTAACGTCAATATCGGTTTATATCTTCGAAATTGTAAAATATGTCAGGGTAAATCTTAATATGTATCAATCCCGTGGCGAATATTCAGATGTTAATGTAAATTTGCGCAATAAAGAAAAACTACTGACAGCAAAGCATAGGTTACGCAAGTCTACCAAAAATCCTATTGTAATTGGCCAACAATTGTATAATAAGCTGCCGAAATGTTTTAAAACTGCTACGACGTTTAATGTGTTCTGTTCGTGTCCCGAATTTATTTATTATTTATTTATTTACTTATTTAAATGCACTTCGTACATCGTTAATTTGATTTTGTTTGTCTTTGTAACGCTAAAATGTTTTTGGTTAGGTTTTATATAGTACGTGTACTTAATGGAAGCGAATGATAGCCTAGTTGGAGAAGGCCCGCCTCTCAAGCCAGAGGGAGCGGGTACGAACCCAGCCGACCGACAGCACGCACCAATTTGTTCGTTATATGAGCATACATATGTGCGTATTGTATGTCATCTACATGACTGGAGCCCGGTGTATGGCGACAGGCTGGCCCCCTGTCACATTTGGGACTGAATATCGTCCGGCGAAGTGTGGGTGTTGTATTACAACTCTGCCAGCCCCCTCGGGGGCAAGGCGTGACGATATGTGTACTTAATGATGACCTTAGAGCTTAGTCAGCTTACTTTCCCACGCGAGCCTATTTCTTTTTAGCAACACAAAAGTTAGACTAAATTCAACAAAATGCTAACGTGTAATCCTGAACTACTCGTAACCATTTTAAGAAGCTCTTTCAGAAACAACCCCTCAAGTCTCCTAGGAAATCTTCGAAAATGCGAACACTTGTAAAATCTCAAGTCGAGTGCGTATGGATTGTATTTGTATTTGTTAAGTGCCCTTTACTCTAGTCCTACCCTCAAAAGTAGAGTAAACAGTGGTAATTTCAAAAATCGTTTCTGATTTTATTTTGCTTAAGCCTCTTATGTATTTTTAGATGTGATCGACAAATGTATTTTCTCTTTTTTTCCGAATTACGGTAAGTATGTTTTTTATTAGAATGTTTCCTCTCTTTTTCTAATTTCATAACATACCGTTTCAGCTTAATTTTAACTCTTATGTATACTTTAGGAGGTACATAAACAAGACGAAATTAGTTCTTCGGCTGCCTCCGATCGACACTAAATACACAAGCCATTGCTTTGCTTTTTGTTGTAGAATGTTTTTATCCTAAGTCATAAAACTCGAAACATCTTTTACAGTATTCGGTCACAAGTCAGTGATTTTTATTATTTTCACGAGATGATGTCAGGGGTGCAATGGCCGAACCACGGTCGCGCTGCAGATGCGCGGGCGCAAGTGCGCTTGATGACGTTATCTACCGCATCAAATCACTAATGGTGACATTGAACCGTGTCCTTTCCTGTGATTGTTTGAAAAGGAAGAAAATCTTAGCAATATTTTCCTTTTTAATTACAAATGAAAATCAGGGAAACCGAATAGTATTTTTCATACTTTTTACAGAAGTCAAGAAAAAAATGACACGTAGCTGATTCAGCGTTTTCACTTAACTCTTACGAACTCTTACGAAGAGAGCAGGGGGCTATTCCTGCGGGTGAGATGAGATGAGATTTTATCTTGATCACTCTCACACCTATGACGTTTCAAACGAGAGCAACAAGGACGAAAAAAGGTGAGATGAAAATCTCAAATCTCCGAATAGGGCCACAGGGTAGAGAAATCAACAGGGATTTCAAGCAACCTTTGAGCCACGTAGAAGGTTAGTCGCTCAGTCAATTTTAGTGCCCGTTTCGGTAATGCGATGCGTTTGCAATGCAAACAGATTAGCTAGCGCAATTAGAGAGCGAAGCTTGCGGCTCGCGCTAAGTGCCGCCCTACGGATTACGCCTTGGCGCACTACAGCAACGTTAGCAGTAGCAACGGTGTCACACATTTACAAATGTAAGAAGAAAGCTAACCTACCGGCATTTATGAAATCAGAATGCCAACTGTAATCGACAAATGTTTTCAAGTAGTGAATTATTAAACGATGAGGGTAAGTGAAAGTTTTAGGATCACAAAATCTATCGCTTGCTCAAACTCAATACGCTTCTGGGTTCTTTGTTGGTATAAGAGTCAGTTTAGAAGTTCAGAACTAAGTCTTGCCAGGCTAATAATCGGAGTTGAATACTGTCTTGCTATGACTTGATGCCCAGTGTTTACGTACCGGCGAAGTGGACCGAACATTTAGCGATTGCCGCCTAATACGCTTCGTTCGATCCCTCGATCGATGAATCATTGATTGCTCGTGAAACGTGTGAGTGCTGATGCGGGTTGCAAATGGCTCTTGCTTATTTGGACAACTCAGTATTTGTCAGGGGCTGAAGAGGAGCATTCGAATGCAAGATGCACATTGTTCACATTAATTGATACTCCTAGATTGGTCCTACTAGTGAAGAGACACGCAAAGTGCTCCCATTTATTACATTGGTCACAGCATTCGTTATTCGGACTTCGTTCTATTTTTTTTTTTCAGAGATCATTCGATCAGACGATTTGATTAGGACCAAGTAGGCTTTGATAACATATCTAACGTAGTTTGTTTACAATAGTTGATGGATAGACCTATAATGTCATTGGCCTTACGGCATGGAACTGATTACGTTGACGAGTAGGTAATTAGTCACAGCCATACAGGTCGCAGTCAATGCTAGATTATGGCGATGTCAGTCACCTTGTCTGGTGAAGGCACGAGGGCGACCGTGTGGGTTCTAACCAATGAACTTGACACCGCCATGCATGCTAATCCTGTCAACGGCTTCACAAACCGACTGATCGGTTATCAAACGCTATATCGAGCTCATAAACCCTATCTAGTCAATTTAGATCAAACGAAATAAAGGTAGCAAAATTTGGTACAAATATGTCGCTTTATCTTATAAGATCACACCTACCGTTACAGTGACAAATTAACGCATCATCGCATAATCCACACACGACAGAGGTTATGAGCGAGGATGCGGATTATACGCCTAATTTGGTGTTTGCTCACATGCTTGCTGATTTTTACTCGCGCCAAAAGGTTGAGTTCACTTTTTCTCTAAACATTGCTTTCCATCTCATTATCGGATATTAAAACCCGAATTTAGTTTGATCATGTGAAAAGTGTGTCAAGCTAAGCCCCATTATGGCTATCAAAATTCAAGGCTACGATAATAAGCCTAAAATTTACACCATATCCCAACGCATCAATTTCTACCCGCACGCACATTTTATGGCTGTTACGGACACGCACTCCATATACTATAAATGTGAAATTATTAAAATTAAGGCTCTTTATTAATGTTGACTTCTGCAGGAATATGAAAATTGGAAAAGTTTTAGACTTATGTGCTCTACCAGCCGACAGTCGACATTACGTTAGATGTTATGAGTTACGCGTTCGCGGAACGACATAAACTCATCAATTTGGAGCATAACGGGGATAGTTAAAATTTAGTTAACAACATGCAATTTGGCTTTTTACGGCACGGCATAATTTAACTTTGCTGGAATTAAGTAAACTAACAAAGTTGCAAAGGATCAAGAATTGCTTATAGAAAAGAACGCTGTTCGTACGGAGACCTTATCGCGTTTTTGCGTTTGTTTTATAATCTTTATGGAAGCATGACCAAACTAGCGGACAACTTAATAGGTTTGCGTGGGTGCGGTAGTTCGTCGATTTGGGTCTTCATCCATTCCGTCTTGTTTATCGATTAGTCAAGAATCCGCGCCCATGAGCCAACTTATGTCATTTGGCCGGGAGTCAAGGACGACTCCGCGCGGCTCGCCGGTGCCGCGCCGGCCTTATTTGGCGATTGGTGGGCGCCAGTTTTACGACTTTGCCTTTTTTCCTACGCCCTGTTTCCATGTTGACTTCAATTCGGGTAATACATGCTCATGTGTGCCGTAGACACACAAAGAAATCGTCGACCTCCGACAGTATCTTCTTTTCAATAATACTTTGTCTCGAGGACCACGATTGTGTCCTTAATATAATCCTTTCATCTCGAAGATTACTGTCAGAGTAGAAAGAGTCCGTCAACAATAATACTAGTGTAACTGCTGATCTTTCTTCTATTCTATTGACCTGAAACAAAAGCGCGTAAGTAAATAGAACAACTCTGTTAACTGGCGTTCCTTCTTGCAAGCTCCGTCTCCTGCGAGGAATGCGTAACGTAACGATCGGCAGTATTTAACGGCCGGGCTGTTGACGGGCCATGTTGGCTGGAAAAATGGAACGTGACATTTTAAATTTGGCGCAAAGCTCGCGACATTAATCTGGCGCGTCGCCGCCCTAGCCCGCGCCGTGCGTGGCCTAATCCGCCCGCTCCCTGAACGACCCGGGAAGATGGAAAAATCTCGAAAGACTCACATCAAATTACCAGCTTTAAAGCGTAGTGAATTCCCCTGGGCCCGAGACGACACACCTTACCTTTCAGAAACGCCCCTAAATAACGTCGCGGTGTCCTTCGGGAAGTTCGAAGGTTCGGGCGCGCACGTGCTTTTGTCATAGTCATACTTTTCGTCGAGTTTTACGTACGACGTGCCCCGCACTTCGATTGAGTTCTAAAAGCGCGTTATATAACTTTACTAATAAAAATCTTGTTTTAAAGTTTTTTTTTCTTCCAAAGTTCGGTCGTCCCATCTATGCTAATACACACTTTACTCGTATATTACGCAAATGTTCGGAAAAGTGTGGTCTTCTTTTTTCTATATTATGATTTATGACTAAAGAGGCTTAATTAAGAGAAGACGCTCCAAAGATACGATCTATTAAGTAGGTATCTACTTAATTACACTAATCCATCTGAATTACAATTAAGTACACAATATGCCTCTCTCATCTTTCTCAACAGAGAGTAAATTCAACAGAGGTTTTAATTACTTACCTACCAGGTAATTTTTGACCTGGACAAGAGTTCGTTATCTTATCTATGGGACAACATCCGGGCCAGTAGTTTCAATAAAATGTTCCCAGTAAGTACATAAAAACTTTCATGTTTTCGTACAATATAAACGTCCTAAATCCTTTTGTCTGTGATTTGTCCAATAAATCAGAAAATGTTGAGAAAATTTTCACCTGGTACATAAACTTCCGAATAAGTGTCACATGTCTGATATTAACTTGAGAAGTATTAAAAGTTAGTGTCAACAGAATGAGATTAAACTCCAAACAAAGTTTACGGCTAACTTCATCACTTCCTCATACGCATTGGCGCCTGACACAGATAAGGATAATTCTTCATCTGGTGAGCTCTCGCTATTGTTGTCTGGCTGAGACTTGGCTGTAATTTCTCTTATCTGGTACTGTTTGTACCGAGTAGTTTAGCTTGAATAACATTTTGGGAACAAACGTTGTCTGGAATATTTAACAAATTTATAATAACATTATGTAAAACAATAGTGCCTCTACAACCATCAAGATGTAATCTGTATTGCTGTAAGTTATAGAAATGGAGTAGATTTCGTATATACTAAATCTACTCTATTTATTGTCATATTTTGTCCATATTGCCATACTGTACCTCTATTAGTTTATAAGTGATTCAAACTGAAGTGTAAAAAACCTATTGCAACACTGATGTAGAATTGTAGATGCCTGGTATGCATCAATTACTCGTAGAAGCTATGCAAACTTTTTATTTGCATGAAGCGATTTATGCATGTCCGCCAGTATCCAATTCAATGCAAATTTTAGATGCCATAAAAAGTACTTGCTCCACCTATACTTCCAGTGATATTGGCACAACAGCGCTTGTTTGCTTCTGTAATACCAACGATTGTTTTTATTAATATAGGTACATCTGTAGTGCTGTTTTTATTTCCGGTCGTTAGTCAAGTACATGATGATCAAACTATTCAAAATGAATATTATATTTTTTCGTCTAGGCAGTGTTCGATAACAAAAGAAACACTGTCAGCGTAAAAGGCATTTGTTTCTCTTTTAAAATGCAGCATAGAATTAGTTGTCCACTCAAGAATGAGCTCTCATAATGGAGTTTAGTTAAATCAGCGAAAGTCAATACAAAAGTCTGAAAATAAAAAGAAAACCCAATTGCCGCAAAACGCTCATGTGTCTGCGGCCTTTGTCTCCGTGCTGACGTAGTGTCGGAACTAGCTCAAGCTGGCAAGCTTTTGAATTCCGTCACCGCTCGCCGCTTTAGACGTTCTCGGGTCTAAAAAGACGCGCATAACCGCCCCCGGCGAAAGTTGCACTCTTGCGGTCGTCTCGCGGCTCACAAAGCTTAGTTTTGGCTGAGAGGGCGTTTATTAGACGAATTTCGTCGCCTAATGTACGTAGCTTTGACTTTCTGAAGTGTTTTTTTTCTTGTATGTTTTATTTCATACAGCAGTGCAGTTTAATTGTTTAATAACTAAAAACGGCAACATGCCAATTACATCAGTTAATTTAAAATAAGTGAATATCACAACAAGTCAATAGTAATAAGTCTCAATAATCAATAACAATAATTCAACATTGAATTGTAAAATAACATAACATGTCAATAATGATACGATAATAAATAAAAATCAAAAATCAAAAATAAGTTAATGGGTTAAATGTCAAAATAGATTAAATGTCACAATAAATTATGTGTCAAAATCAATAAAATTTAATATAAAAAATAAAATTACACTGTAAAATCGTACAGTTATAAGTCATCCTCTTCCTCACTTACCTTGCACGCCCTCTTCTCACCAGCAGCAGCAGCAGTACTTAGCTGTGTCTAACTACGAAAAGTTGATACACGGGAATCATTTTTTATCCAATACTAGCTGTGCCCTGCGGTTTTACCCGCGTCCCACAGAAACCTGGATAATTTCTTAATTTTTTCTTTCATAAGATCCTTCTCCTGGCAATAATAATAAACAACAACAAAAAATTGCGAAAATGTTCCATCTGTTCACGCGTGATGCGATGACCAAGGGAAATAGTGATTCATTTTTATATTTAGAGATAATGTATTCTGCATAACACTATGGATAAACAAAACTGAATGTTTCGGATGTTCTACTTGCAACACTACCATTTTGTAACGCAGTTGTAAATAAAACGTGAAATGACTACAAATCAATACCTTTCATTACAATTAACGTTAACCAAACAGACTCATCCCGGCAATCGAAACAAAAGCTTCGAGCTATATTATGCAGCATTTGTTTTGATATTTTACATTGTGCGTAGTTACTGGTAACTGTTAACTGCACCCTCGCAATTTAAACCCGGCATCACGCACTTGCGTGTCTATTCGAGGGGACTTTGACAACAGCGCGGTTTTTTCCGCATCCACTGCAATTTACCGCCCTGAGTTGAAAACTATTGTGATGTTAAAAGTGTGAAAAATGTTGCTATGGTAGGTATAGAAAGTTTATCTTAAGCAATAGTCGAAATTGGGATTTGGGAACACGTTAATTGTTCTGCGACCTTTTTTTTTTCAATCATTTCTATCAACTCTATATACAAGATCAAGCTATGTTATTTAAATCTACGCATAGTAAACCAGCGAATATCACAAACTCTACCCGAAAGCTTGAACGGAGATCGCACATAACAATGTTTACTCGCTGTTTACCTGACACCGACTGCATCATCTCTTTTATATCACCTCCTTTATTCCCGTAACTGGGTGCAACGAATGCGACAATCTCGTTTTGTCGGTTAACGCATATTGTGACACAGTGAAACGGATGCGCCATGCGGCCCTGTAATGGATTTTTAAGCACAGTTTTTCAATTTGCAAAAGCTTTATCTTAGTACAGTTGCATACGATGGTGGAGACAATAATGTCTCATGGCATATTACAAGAATACTGTACCAATATAATTATGTTGTTTTTCGTATCAAATTGGCTAAGCAAATGCATCCCTAATTACAGCATTGTCATCATGAGAAACTATGGTTTTCATTGTCACTATGTATGTAAAATTGAATTCAGACCTTTTCAATTGTATTTTAAATGCAAATAGAGAAACCATATGTTTCATGTTACATTCATAAATGTTAAATTCATAAAACTCCATCAAATTATACACATTTCTGCGATGTAAGAGTCAGCACTTGTGAGTTTAGAAGTTTGTTTATAGAGGGTAATCTTCGAAACCACTGTGCTGATTCTAAAAAATATTTCACCACTAGAAAGGTACATTATTCCTGACAAGAGTGTCATAGGATATTAAACGAGAGCGAAGCCACGGGCAGAAGAACTAGTCAGTTAGTTAATTTGTTAGTTACAATCGCTTGGAGTTGGCACCTAAAACTTGAGAAAAGTCGAGAATATAGCAAGTTTGACATTGGTATAAATTGCTGGGCATATTGGAAAACTTGTAATTGTTTTAGTTTTATATTCACGGCGGTGTGTGTAAACTTAAATGATATCACTTGGAAATTTATCCCTGTGTCTGGGTAACAGACAACAGCTGTCCCCAACTTCCTCAATGTCTTTAGACATAGTTGTGGGATGAGTTGTTATAATTTATTATTATGTTATTTTGTTGTTGGTCAAAATATTTATCGTCATCTTTCTTTCTGTTTCAGATTTTCAACCGGAGTCATATATCATTGTAAGGGAGCTCGCTTCTAAGTAAGTAAAAATCTACCTTATAATACCTACTATTAACACACACGATAACACACAATTGACTGCCTCGGTGGCTCAGTTGGTAGTGGACCTGCCTTCTGAGCTTGGGGGCGTGGGTTCGATTCCCACCTAGGGCAAACATTAATGTGATGAACATTTGTGTTTGTTCTATGTCTGGGTGTTAATATCTATTTAAGTATGTATTTAAAAATATCTATGTATGTATATCAGTCTCTGGCAGCCATAGTACAAGCTTTGCTTAGTTTGGTGTCAGGCGACCGTGTGTGGAAGTGTCCCGAATTTATTTATTTTTTTTATTTTTATTTAATAACAAATTACCGCAATGACAATAACAACCAAAGCACCCGCGTATAGGCATCTTACATACTTATACGCTCCATAATATTTTGTCTAGCCAGAAATTTATTTCGTATTTTAATATCTTGCAGTGTCTCCTTGTCATATTTTTCATGATTACTCCCCTGGCAAAATACCAAGATCTCGCTTATCTTTCGTAACTTTTGCTCAGCAGAATTGCTCAAGTATTCTGGATATTTTTCCTTACAAATTCAACATTTTTCGCTCTTATTTGCAAGATTACCTATGATCAGCTGAGAAGACTAGTCGACTGGGTTATTTTAACAGGAAAATGGCAGGAAAACGTCGGAATATTTTTGGGTAGGTATCTTGCTAATCAAAATGAGTACAGATCTGCGTCACTTCAGCCGACAGCTAGTTTGAGTACAATGCCATTCTCGATCGTACCTAGTGGATAAGACTTCTAAACATTAATTAGCTAAAGAACCAACTTCCAAATCATATCAAACTATTATTACAAACAGGATAAGCGATAATAAAATTTGACATTTATTCGTCTACTTTGAATATTTTTAGCATCGTGTTTTTGTCAAATACGGAAACATGGTGACCTTGCACGATTTCGCCGCGACCACGATCGCTCGCTGAATTCTGCGCCGATCGGTAAATACATCTAACTAACAACTCGACTCATAAACATAGGTCGTTCTATCTGTTCCTTCTGCTTAAATATTTATGAAAGAAGTAGTATAGTTGTTTTGTTTATCCTCACCGTCTGAATTTCTTATGTAGGTCGTCATTTACCGAAGAGTTCGGTACGTGTGTTAGCCAAAACTGTAATATCTTGGAGGAAAATTGATCTGCTAGCGAAACTGGCTTGGGCCTTACCGAAAAATAACCAATATTTTAGGAACTTAGTTGTTCTTTGTAAAATGACAATTAAATGTATCTTCATTTCTACCCGACTGCGCAAGAGAGAAGTTTGATATGTTTTTTGAGTGTATGTATGTATGTAAGTATGTATGAATATGTGTATATTTAATGTGAGTATGTAATGTTTCTCTGGCACGCCCTACAGCCTAAACACCTTGATAGATTTCGACATATGAGGTGTCATTTGAATCGTCTTGATAGTGAAAGTGACATAGGGTACCATATTTTGCAGCCAGGTTTTTTTTTGTTTTTCTTTTAATAATGGCACTTGTTACAAGATTTTATTTAACTGTGTTAGCATGTATGTGTGTGTGTGTGTGGTTCCTTCTCGGTTAAATTAGAACAACTTCCTGCCGTTTCATTGAACTCAAATTTGGTATACTTGCGTATCTTCTACTTGCGTGTCTTCGCTAACAATGCAATCATATGGTGGTGATCATAATATTCAAATAATTATAAATATTCAACTGTGACGTGTAACTATAGGAGTTATCAATAAATTCTGATTTCTGCCATGGAGCTGGTCTGATGATGGAGTCAGAATATTACCTTACGAACTCCTAGATAAATAACAGGAGCCTGGCCTTGTTTGGGCATACTCGTATTTTGATCAGCTCACGATTTTACTTGTAACTTCACCATCTCCATCATCATTAGTTTGATCAGATGTGTACTTATTATAAAGTTTGTTTTGGAAAATACATTTTTGCATAGTAAAAAAACTGATTATCTCTCTATTACAAAAACTACTTGAGAGTGCTATAAACTAGACCGCGCCCTCTTAAATAAAACCGAAACGTATCAGCTCCATTTACACGACAAACTCGAGTGTTTATTCACCTCTGTATATGAAAGAATAGACGAGCTTTTTTGCTGGTTTGTCTCCAGCTCCTTATTAACATAATTAACTATTTATTCTAAACAAAGGGAACCTCTAGCGAAAACAATTTGGTTTTGGAGTTCGATGCAGACTGAAATTCCTATGGAGTCTTACTTATAACTTATCAAGTCACATTTTATCATTTTAGCTAACTAATAAAGGATAGCAAAAGTGGTTATTCGTCATTTTTGCCCAGATATTGATAGTTTGTTTGAACAGTACTATGAGACTGAATAAACGATTGATGGAGTCGGTAGGCGAATACGGCCACATATTACTCGTATCTAATGCGACTACGGCCACAGAAACCGCAAAAAAAATAGTTATATTTACACAACATACAAGTATGGCGTCTAAGCGTATCTAAAGGTAGCCAATATTGCTAAGTTATTACAAAGTTGAAGCATCAGACCTGAAAGTAATACTTTCTAAACTCTATAAACATTAATATTAGTTCAGCGTCGGTTCTATTTTGCGTCAGTTTGTCGTTTGTTAGCTACCTACACTGAAACTAATTCCATAACCTGACTTGGCGATATTTTATCTTACAATTTAATTAATACAACTGAGCAACCGGGTAAATTAATAATTAAATGTGCCGCGTCTAATTAGTTCACGGCACGACGTTATGATTATGACAGAGTATGAATTAGTGGTAGGTTTATAGGTGTATTAGGTGTACATATAAAATTTGCTTAAATTCTACATTTAACCTATCTACTCTTCTCAAAACGCATGTTAGACTAAAACCCTACCATAGTATGTAAAACTGTAGCATTCTTATTTCAAAAATTTCGAGCTCTCCGTTCTCTATTTTTCTATTTTTCAAGCTTTTATTTAACTTGAGGTTAGTATGTATACATTTATGTTTAGGTCAAATCTTGGAAGATAAATAAAAACCACACTCCCGACGTTCAATTTGACTCAAATGTGTGCGTATCTGCGGTGACAATGCAATAATATGTTCTGATGCTGGAGTCGGAGGGTGGCTATAGAAACTTCTCGATGGTTAATAGTTGGCTGGCCGTGTTTGGGTTCATTTTGATCAAGCCTACAGTTCCGCTACTAACTTCATTATCATCATAAGTCAGTACACTTGGGAGTTTATTTTGACAAATACATTTTTTAACAAAATACTCATTTAGGCATCTGATAGATGGAAGACAATTTTAAATCTCTTAAGCGAAAAGGGGTTAGGATCTAGGAACAAGGACTAAGTTAGAAAACATAAAATGACAGTATTATACAACTGTCAAATTTTAGTTTAGTAAATGTCAATAATATACCCAAATGCCTTTTTACTCATGTTATGTCTCGTCCAGAGAACTCAACACGATTTTGTGGCGTTTTATTATTAGGAGATAAATCTGTGTTGACTTAGGCTCGGTGATCCGTCAATCTCCTAGCTAGGAAGGACATTTATCGAGAAAAAAAATACAGTCTGTACTGACCACAAACAGAATAGGTCTGTAA
This sequence comes from Peribatodes rhomboidaria, assembly GCA_911728515.1. Lineage (NCBI taxonomy): Eukaryota > Metazoa > Arthropoda > Insecta > Lepidoptera > Geometridae > Peribatodes > Peribatodes rhomboidaria. Next base: position 7,371,998 of record OU452169.1, on the reverse strand, counting down.
CGAAATTTTCACAATGTAGATTAAATTGAATGTTTATTATCAACATGAAACGTATATTTAATGTGTTTAACATTGAAAAGCAGTTTATAGTTCCAATTATTAAATAGTTTTAACACAGCGTCCCTCGGGACACCTGCTCGTTTTATTTAAATCTCCAATATAAACATCGCATTGCATTGTTTCTCATTTATTCTGTAACATAATATTATAATATAACAATCTGCGACATTTAAAGAGCCGTATAGTAAGGGCCTCTTTTATGTTCTTACTATTTAATATTTGACTGCTCTCCTGCTACAATTATATGAAAAAAAACATGGGGCACCTTGTCATTTTGCCTCAGGTTTTTCAGATTTTCCGAACTATCCGGAATAAAGTGTCCTACGTCCATCTTTATAATCTTTATATTATATACTACGCCACTACTTTAGTCAAATTTCATTTTAAGTTTCTAAGTTTATTCATAAAAGATGACAAACAAAGAGGGACAAAGCAATTTCCACATTTTAAAATATTATACTAAGTAGTTACTTGCTGACTTACCTCCCCCTTTCCTAACTTGAAATGTAAAGACGCACCTTGAACTTCCCGTTACTCTGTCACAAGTTTGCGTTCAACCATTTAATGCCCGCAGAGCACACAACTTCGCTCTTCCGCCCAAACTCCAGAACAATTAGTCATAAATAATTGAACACGCTCGATATTCCATTCCATTGTAAGAAGACAAAGAGTTGTCATACTCGAAAACTTTGTCAATTTGCGAGGAAACGCTAAAGCTACTTTACTAGTTGATGTCCTGGGTGGAAAAGTGGAAGGAACATCAAGAGAAGTTCCCAGTAGCAGTCGTACTTACCTTGTCTAGAAAGGGATCAAAGTGTGGTGCATTCGCCGCAATGTATTATGCAGTCCCGGAGCGCTAGCGCCAGTGTAAGCGGCTCGAATCACTTCGACGAAGAACATGCTGCGATTCCTCGAGAATTTTCTATTCCGAAAGTTCGCGGAAACCATTTCGCAACGAATATCTTTCGTAAATTACTTGCGATGGATCCGATGATTGTAACTTACTGCCATGTTTACGGTTCGTTTCTCTTTTGTTTGCGACTAACAGTTCTCTTGTGCCAGTTTTCATTAATTAGTTTGATGAAAATATTGTTTTGTATGCACAGCAAATACAACTAATAGTTAGCTTTAATAATATAATTATATGAAAGCCAGGTCAAATTGAATTGCCGTAAAATAGGAATAGCTGAAGTTTTTACAAAGCTTCAATTAAAATGTTTTAATTATCCGCGTGGAAAGCTTTATGAAAGGAGCTTGCCCATTCATGGTTGACCTACTCTTCCGCCTATCCTAGATTTCCTTTATCGTATTTCCAATTACGTGGCGAAAAGTCTTGTGATGCCCCTCTTTATGAAATGCCATTCTTGAGTAGATTTGTGACTTTTTGTCGCGTTCTTTCAACTTCTTTTGATGCTTAGAGATCTACGAGTTCTTTGCTTTTGCAAGGTTCCGTATTTGCAGGAATCGTGTGAGAAATATACTTACGAAGTACCAATTACTGTAAACATGGCTAAATATAAATACTATGTACGTTTAATCCGGGATATCGTAATACCTACGCTTGTTAGCTTGTTTGCAACACCAAATAGAGTGCATCAATTCACACCTCGCCCTAACACAACATTGGCCCACTTTGGGCTGGGCAATGCACGAGTTGTCGAGCATACTTCGGACAGACAGCCAAGCAGGCTGGCCCGGTAGCCGGGTAAGCTAATCGCATCTCATTTCCTACGTGTCTCCCGTTGTAGTGGGAAGCACAAATGAGATTGTGGGCTCACGTGTCGTTCCGGACACCCAGTCGCATTCGACATCGCAGCCGAAACCGCACACCGACAGCGGTGGCACAAAACATGCTTCGACTAAAGGTTTTACTGGCTTTATTTATGTTCGGGAGTTCCTCGAATTCGCATACTGTAATGGTCTTGCTATGTTCACAAGTTTTATTGCCAAGCTTTTGCAACCTTAAAGTTCAATTATTTTGTAACATTTATTTATCTATTTAGTAGTCGCTTAGTCTTAAAAAGATAGTTCTTCAAAGATACTCCACTAAGAGTTTTAGACCACAAACGAAATTTAATTCCGTTAAATTGCAATGAACAGCTCCCCGAACGAATAGAACTCTTTTATCGCGTTTCACGCAAGTTTCTTCAGCCGTTTCTCTACTTACACGATTAATTTGAGTCGATAAATCCGCATTAAAAGCGGAGCCACGAGGCAGCCGACCGCGGCGCTCGCTGTAAGTAGCCCGCCATTCCGGACTTTTTGTTCTCGTCCAGATCATTCGGAGCCCGACTCTTTAATCAATTTATCGACACAACACGCCGCGCTAGGATTCATAAGAGTAATGTTTTCGTTTAGCACTATATCGATCGGAAATTGGTGGGCCCTCAGTTTCGGTCGCGCTTGGTCTAGCTGGCGGGCGGCAGACGTCACTGGCCTGCGAGGGCTCCGAGACAGACGGGCAACGCGCTCGGCGCCTACCAGCCATTAGGCGTCTGCCCGATGTGGAACGCTCGATAAACTTGTAAAAACGCTTTCTACCCATTTAATTTTATACCCTCGCTTTAAGCTTTGCTATTGGCAGATTTCTTCCTTCTTTTTATAGGTCCGTCATTAACTGTATCGCGCGTCTATTATTTTGCGCCTGTTTAATTTGCTCGTTAAAACGGCAGTGTCGTTTCAAACGCAGACACTGGACTGGACGGCAATTAGAAAACCTTTTGAATTGCAACGAAATGGCTATAGATAAACCGGCGTGTTACAGCTCTACTCTGCGCTACATTTCTAAACAGATTCCCCTTAAGCAAACGATTACTATCTATGAAACGTTTTGTTTTCATAACTGTATCTGGCAGAAGGTCTGTTTATAAAATATTGAATGCTACAATACTAGTAAAAACATTTGGTGGAAATAAAACTTAAAGTTCGCAGTTAGAGTCGTACGCTACGCCGGCTCACCTCGGCTGGGGAAGTGATATTGGAGCAAAATATTTATGACTTGATGTGATAAAGTTTATGTTGCGGTAAGAGTTTTATTTCTCTCATGAAACGTACGACTATATCTCTTTTCGTAAAACAATAATATAACATAAGAAAATATTGACCAATAAAATAAAATGTTATATATTTTCCCGATATGATAACCCCACAAGTACTGTGGAATTAGGTAGCAGTTAAAGAAGCAAACTTTATCGCTCACCCTGTTTTTCTTTAGCACGACTAAAAAATGAAAGCTGACAAAACATTTTGCTGCTTTTAAGTTTCAAGACGATTTGAACAAGTTGAGAGTATATATATTACTGTTTCATTACTTCTATCACAAACTTCAACTCTACTGGTGATGATTTCCATCCTACTGGGAATTATAATTACTGAGATGTGTTATATATACGTATCTAATTATTATGATTCAATATAAACTTTTCACATGAAATGAATTCTCGGAGGCGACATATTCGGCGATTAAACGCTTCTAAACTCCTAATTATAATGTAAAGGGAACTTCAATAATACTTTGCCAGTTGTCGGGGCACGTACGAGAACTTTTATTCAGCGAATTTGGTTACGTAATTCGTTGGAAGTAAGTATATTAGTAAAAGGAGAGTCCCAGATTCCTTAAGGCGGATCACTTCGCCTACACGCACACTAACACATTTTTTTCCCTATCCTGACATACTCGTAGCTAGGGTGGTATTCTGTTCGAGCGCTCTGCTCAGTATAGAAAGCCTCGTTTCGTTTTCCATCTAGCGTCCACTAAGGCGCTAAGTAAGGTACCGAAAGTCGTGTAGTCGCTATTCGCAGAAATAGTCCAATTGTCAGAATAATATCGTTCGAGCTGCGGTACTGGCAGTATTAATATTCTGTAGAAATATTCAAGTTTTCCCTTCGGCGAGACGTTATCGCGGGCGGTTCACTCAACGCGGGTGTGGGCGGTCCGCGCTCCCCGCGGGGGTTTAATTTGTTGCTCTCTTGGCGCCTCGCATCTCACTTTCAAACGGCGTAACGCGACCTTACCACTTCCCCTTCTACGACATCGTGTACCTACTCTACCTTCCTCGTGTTCGCCTCCGCACGTTACACTAGATCGAACACACTCACAACCGAAAGATCCCACTAACACACTCGCGTGGTTCTGTTTCAAAATCGAGCTTTGATACATCCGATAAGACAAAAAGCTGTTTAATGGACGATGAACTTTACTATTAATTAGCCTGTTTTGTTGGACGCACGATGAATGTCTTTTCTTTCAGATGTCAGGCTTCTGACCTTTTTTATGTGTTTGATAGCTTCCGGGATTATTATCTGAATACTATGAAAACAAAAGATGTAGACTTGTATTTAAAAAACCACAAACATACCTATAACGTTACTTGCAAATGGAAGCTTAAAAGTGATACACCCCTTGTTTTCTTTTACCCTGTACGGTACCCGCTGAGAAACTCCAACAAGCCTTCAGTTGTTGACATTTACATTCGCGGCTAAGCTTCGTGATCCGCAAATATTACAATTCCACGTTATGTACGCGAAATATACGCCGGAGACATGCGTTCACCTTATTTAAAATTTGATGTTTTACCTTCGATTCGCGTGGCGGAGAGGCAGTACAGCAACAATCTAATCACAATACCATAAAGGAGTGCACCGTAAAATATTTATGGTTAAGGGAGCAGGCACGCCTCGGTACCCGCCCGCCTTGTGCCACGAGCCACCTACCTTTGTAACTACGGCGATAGTTCAACCTACTCGAAGACTTATCACCACCATTTATACGACAATAGCTTACAATATTTCTTGGGGGCTTTATATTGACGGCGCTCGTCTTAAAGTCACTTCGCCAGCACCACTAAATACCGAAATATGATTTGCCTCAACCTACTTTGATCCGAGTAAACAAGAATTTTCTGCGAATTCGCCGTACATTCACAAGAGGGGCTTAACGTGGCTGAGTCATGCACTTCATCTCCCAAATGTGTCTTATCCATTTCCATCTCTAATACGTACAATTTCAACCTGAAATAACTTTAGAATAGCAATGATAAGTTTGATACAAAGAAATTGGTTAGCAGAGAGGTCAATTAACGAAGTCCTGGGAGCGCGACGGCACGCTGCTCGTTACACACCCGCTCAAATTGGCGCCGACCACTGAACTGTAACGATAATGACGCCGCGTGAGTTGTGCCCCATTCGTCCACTAACGTAAGCTAACTCCTCTCGTGGGATGCCCTAAAAGCCTCTTCATACCGCTTACGTATACCTACTTCCACATTTTGGCAGTCACGCAAAACTTTGCGGTTTTTGCGGCACATAAACAACTAGCACACGTGTGCGACCGACCGCGTATCGATTGATTTGACTTAAAATGCATAGTTTCCAGCTACGGTGTCGATCGGTTTCCGCCAAATTTTCCGCTGCGGGCGCTTGGCAACCGCACTTTGTGGTGCGCCACAATCACCTATACAAATTGGAAGGTTTACGCGGTAGACGTTGCGTCAAGCCGTCCGACTGCAAAATTCAACTATGAACATTTTCACATTTGCCTTATAACATAACTCCAATCGCAGAGCGTGTATCGGCAACACTCATAATCATAGTGAGCGCGATCGACCACTGAAAGCTTTTTGAAAGCTCGCAGCGACGCGCGATGAAAGGTTCATGCGGTGATTTCGAGCGAGTCATAGCCGCTCGAGAAATCAAATCGACTGCTATAATTTTTTATCTACATCAAAGTAGTCTTTACACAGTGAACTGCTAACGTATCTACGCCGAAAGCTTATTTTAGAAAAGTGTCTTGAAAAGGGAAAGTAAAATTTGAAATCTTGTATTAATTCTGTTATCAGATACGTGATAAATTGGAAAATAATGTGCCCTCTGGCGTTTCCCTAAACCCACCCCTAATGTCTTCTTAATGCAGCATGGAGTTGTCACATTGCACATTCACGGACTGGCATTTGCGCTTTTCGTTTTGTTCCCCGTCTCCTCCCGAAAATCGTCTCATAAATAGTGAGCGTTTGCTAATAGTTATATTATTTTTTATAGTGAAATTTGTAAGACTTAATTCTCATGTTCAGAAGATAATAGTGGTTAAATTGATACTGTAACGTTTACCAGCGCATTGGCGCATCGAATTTGTTAAGCTATGAAAAGCTCCATTTGGATGTTTTTTGCTCGTTTTTCTCTTGTCGGCACACCGCGCGCCCCTTTTGTTCCACGAACGTGATCCGGCCGTGATGAGGCTCACGAACGTCATTCTCCGCTTCTCTCTTCAATCGAGTTAAATATCTGCTTCTGACACTTACGCCGGTTTGCGCTTAATCAGAGCTAATATTGTTGCTAGGTTTCCTTGCCACGAGATAGACGTTATTTTTCGCGGCTGTGGATATTTCCGCCCACATTTTGTTTCCGTGACGTGTTAGACGTAAGCGCATTACATTGTGTAGAATTCTCTCCAAGGCCATATCTCATGGTTCCATGAGACTTCGCTTCCAATATAACGCCGAGAATGACAAACGGCCCGCAGTCAAATGCGACGTAAATATTTTTAAAACAATTTTTAACTTCTGATTTATTATCACTCCTGCCGTGCTCCTTTAACGTCTACCTTCAGGTATTAAAATACTACGCTGGCTAAAATATCAGAAAAGTATGAAAAGTTTACACACTTGGAAAAAAATGCTTGAGGCAAAATGTCCCTACTTACCCTAAAGATCTCTAAGAAGTCACATTTGCCTCGTATGAAGGAGATTGAAAAGTTTCTCAGGGCTTACATTTGTTTTTTCTGCCTGTCTGATTTCAAGCTTGCAAACGTCTTATTATAAATTATTATCTTGAAAACTTCTCAAGAAGGCATCGCAACCCCAGTTCATAAATAGATGATAATGCAATTATTCTATTTTCAACGTACGAGAATATTGTTCTTTTATCCTCACGGTGCGCATAGAATTGGTATTCTCTCCGCGTTCTACAGATTTGTATAAATATGTAACATCTGCGGACCCAAATAGAACGAACAACATTCTTATATAAGAGTTTTCCACTTTCTCTCGGCTTTATCCAAACATCTTTTCTTCGCCCACTCAGGAAACGAGCGTGGTAATTTTAGCTCGACTAATTAAACATAGCAGTCGGTCGATGATGCGTATTCACGTGTGACAGTTTGACAACAGTGGATGGCGCATGCCGGTGATACCGAGCAGTAGCACGCGCCCACTGGACCACTTATCGCAGCATCGCTTCACTACGCCCGCTGTGTCCGCCATGTTTATTTTTAGACTCGCGTGTACTCATATACATTCACTATTGCGATGAAATTTACAGCGGTCGCTGCGGTTCGCAGTCCACCGGACTCCGATACCGACGACGACGCTTCAAATGACAAGCTACCGCTATTTCAAAAATGTCCGCTATTTTACGCGAGAATTCCCGCTCGGTCGATGAGCAATAATTCTTTTGTTTAACGGGTGAAAGGACCATGGGATTACTTTTATTACACGGTATTACGGAAAAAATCCTAGTGGTTTGGATAGCTTAAAGAGCATAAAGTCTATCTTAACCAAAAGCTAACTTTAGATAGGCTCTCACCCGAGAGACCACTATCAACCGTATCGCATCCCACACACGAGAGGCAGTGAACTTCCGTAAGGGTCGATCTGGATCGGTATTTTTGGGGATAAGGCGCCTGTCCCGGTGGCTAATGCCCTTGTTCGTCAAAATAGCATTAGCCGCACGCACGGGGTGCCCCTGTCAAGCCGAGATTTGGCGTAACTTAGTGACTGATTAGCAATTGGTGTGAGCTGGCGGCGCGACAGGTGGTCGGGCGCGGGAGCCTGACCCGTGGCCTCGCGCCCTGATTGATGGCTCCGGCCCGCTCTCGTTCCGACTCGGCTTCTTGTGTCAGCACCCCGTGAGCTAACCTAGTATTTCACTTACAAAAATCCTGCTTTACTCCAGTAACAAGCTCGGTTATGATTCACTCAAGAAACTTGGTAAAAAAAATTATTTCTTATCAACTCAGAATATTTAAAAATATCGGTAGGTAAAGCAATAACCGATTCACAGTTATGAGGAGTTTGACTGCGTCGTTAAAATTCAAAGACGTGGTTCTCTAGTTAGGGAAGCGATACGAACATCACGCAAATGTCAAACGTCGATTGTTGTACCTGGCGCGGTCCCACGCTCGCGAGTGCGGTCTAATAACCCGAGGTCAAGTCTCTGCTCATGCATATTCACGGGGCGGGCAGTCGGCGACTCATCTGTAACGGTCTCGCGACCGGTTGAGATTCATTGTTGCAGCGGCCACATGGCGGCCGTCGTCACCCGGCGCGCCGGCTAGCGCCCGCGATGACGCCGGTGTTGGCTTGCAGTGCTCTACTCGTCTGTGTGCAACCGGTTTTTGTTATTTTTACAGCAGTTAGCGCATAATATTAAGGTCAAATTTTTGTGACACCTACTGAATGCCATAACAAATAAAAGTTAGGAATATTTTTATTGCCCACTCCTTTCCAATATTTTTTTCGGACAATCTGATTTGGTACTATAATCGACCAGTATGGCGAAATAGGTCGAAATCACACATACGTAGATAAAAGCCAGGAAACATGCAAATTAATCAAACGCCTTTCTAAAGTTATACAAAGTAAAATGCGACCCCTTTGATTCACATCGCAAGTATTTTCCATAGAAACAAAACACTGTTAGTAAACAAGTCTGGCAGAGCTCTCTGACAAGTTCATATTCAACTAAACGGTTGTATGGTAATCTAAATAATTATAATTTGCCAAAAAACAGGTAGCCTTAAATTCGCATCGCATCGTGTTTCATTGCAAAGAGTTGTTATTAAGATTACAAAGGCTGGGGTCAGTTGAACTCCGCTAGATATTTATATTCTAATTAGGTGCCAGCAGCAGCGACCCGGGAGGGTGCATGCGTAATTCGAAAATACGTTTTTCTTCGCATGGATTATTATGACATAATATTTTAATAATGAAACGGACGGATGTGGTGTAGGCGACAAGAAAGTAAACACTGTGCCGAGAAATTTATAAAATGCAATTATGCCCTTTGTGGGGGTTCCTTGTTTCAGGTGATGGATCACGTTCTCTCTTTTATTCATATGCCATGTCTACTTAATACACTCATAATATCAATTCATTATGCTCCTTCAGGGTTGGAGCTTGATTTTATTATTTTTTATAAAAATGTAATTTCAATGTAAAATTGCGATTAGTCATGTTATAAATTCTTGCTTTAGAGCATAACTAATGCGCTCAATGTCGATACTGAACCGGAACAAAACTACGTTCCGAGTCTGATGGTTTGATAATTCAGTTGTGTCTGTCTGCTCTACCTGGGCACAAAAACGTACGTGCATAGGTTATATATTTAAATGTTGAAAAGATGCACTGTGGTTAGGTTAGGTCACTTACAAATTTTACAGCACAAATTTTAAACGCTTCAATTTTTATCATTGACTAGTTATTTAATACATTTGATAACTTGATATTAACACTAAAATATATATATATATATTTGGGAATTCGTCTAGAGTATATATATATATATATATTTATACTCTAGACGAATTCCCAACCGTCAAATATTTAAATTAATAAATCCAGTCCGCACAATGTTGCCATACCCCGTCAGGGTCATTCTGTGATACAATCTTATGTGTGTTACCCCTAGGAACTGCATGCACTAATGAGAGTAATAAATTATTGAGTATTAATGTACATAAAATACATTTTTTATGCCATAAGTAGGTGGCAAACAAGCTAACGGGCTGCCTGATGGTAAGCGATAGCCGTCGGATAAAGAAATAATGTTTTACCTCCTTTGGCACAAAAAGAACAACATTCGCAGTCACCAGTGCAATTCAGTGCACGTTACACCTACTTCAGCACGATTTCATTGCTCCTAGCAGTAAACTAAAGATGGTGCAGTAATGCATTTTACATTTTGAAGCATCATTAAATTGCACATTACACGGCCCGGGCCCGTCGGGAGGCAATTAAAAAAGAACTGTTAAGACACCGCTCGTAAAAATGAAGTCTTGTTCTGAAACTTATTAAGAAGTCTGCACAGTTTTACAGCACACGCGAAATTTTAATCAAATTCGTTGATCGCGGTCGACCTTTGCGCTCTCTTATCTTTTCACCCCAAGCACTATAAAAAGACATTTGGCACGTGAAGTCCGGATTAAAATACGTTTAATTATCGAAGCCACGTCTTTGCAGCCACATCATCGTGGCTATAACCTTGTACTTTTGTACTAATGACTGTCTATCTGCCGTTTGCTTCTTTGGTTTATTGGAAAGATCTGCAAGCGATCCTTAGGCCAAAGTTCGCCAGAGCTAAACGTTTATAGCGGACAGTTTTTGACAGTTCTTCAATAAGTTAAATGTCAACTGTCAAGTGTCATTGGACAGTTAAAAAAATAATTAAAGTTTAACGCCCAATTAAAGTTTGGTGAACGTAGGCATTAATGTCCACTACTCTTTAATCTGGTAAAACGCCGAATTATACCAAGACTGTAACAATTCCAATGAAATATAGATATCTGGATAGTTTCCCCGATAATTTGAGTCTGGCCTCGCTGTCAAGATCTATCAATTAACACGCAAACTCCATCGACGTTCAGGTGAATGTCAATTAATGTCGAAGTCTGTGGTACATCGCCGGCGGTGAAATGAATATCTGAGCGGCTACGATCCTCAGGAAATAGATACAACTCAATTATCATTAGTCCGTTCCTTATCTAGTACTTTCAAAGGAGCGAAATTAAAACAAGAAATGAAATTGAGAGAACTATTTCTTTATTGAAATGTGTACCTACTTGGAAAACCTCAAAATAAACCGTTCGTGATAAATACGCGTGTGATTGAAAAAATAGCGTGTAATGTACTTACTAAGCTTTCAGTGCTCGAAAACACGAATTCTACGCCTACTTACATTCAATAATGTGTTTTTGCAATTGTCTTGTAGAGATGCAGTCATACTTACGTAATGAAACAAACTATCAAAGCAAACAGTTGTGATACTTGGTATGGCACGACTTAACTCGCACACATTACTGAACTTATTCTTCGAACGCCCGACACTTTTTAATTATAAAATGTATAATTATTTTTAATAATTAATGTATTCAATCTATTCTGATCTTTCATTACATGCAATGTAAATATCAATTTAGTTTGGTCTATAGCGATATCATAAATTTTGTTGTATATGTGACGATGTGTAAATGTTGCGGCCACAAGCTTATACAGTGGTTCCACTGTTTACACTGCGGCGGGGTATTGCACCCGTCATTTACATATGCAATACATATCGACGTCTTGATTGATCGATGGCAAGTGACTCCAGCTTGTTATCAAACTACTAATAAATCAGACGTGCCTTCGTGTTATTGCGATACTCATATGCATATGATTATGTGTTAATATTACTTTAGGCACGTATCCAATGCATTTTGCTGCAGCATCAATTTCGAAAGCGTAAACTTCTCGTGGCATTTGTATCGATAAGTTTGTTTAAAAGTTGCATAACTTTATAGCAACATCCGCCACGTAAATGAAATTGCAGTGAACGGTTGAACTGCACTTGCAAGTAAAAGTTGCGTAAAACATTATCTCACAAGATTATAAACTCGATAATGTCGATACGTAATCGGCGCCAAAACTAGAGCCGACTGCACCTTCCCCTACCCGCTTTCCGTTGCGAAATGTCGGCTGCGGCCACAATAATATCACTTTGTACATATTTAGAAACCTGCCTGGCTCGGTGCAGTGTTATTCAATCCGCGACCTATTTGCGGTCAGCACTCTAGACGTATCAAACGCTTCAGCAGTGTCGCATTTTGCCATACCTGTCGTTTAGATTCGAAAAGATAATAAGTATTCAAATAACAGCTGAAACACTGATTTATGGATGATGCTATCAGATCTATTGGCAAAGTATACCTCCCACGTACTTATTGGCAAGAAAACTGCCTATACTCTTGAGCATTGAAAGGTCTAGTAAGGCTCAGAACTCTCAAAGTAAACTCAGAGTTCATAAATTATGTGAACTAGTAACTTTCTCAGTCTGGTTCTTACGCATTAGTGCTGCATCATGGTGATCGTTGGACTTAAATGTCTTTTAGAGGTGATTTGACTCGCTTCGCTTATGATTTGAAAGCAAATGTGTGTTTTATTGTGGTTCTCTATTATTATTATTTTGCTTTGAGTAGGAAGTGCATTAATAAAACTTGTATGCTTGAAGTATGTTGGGTTGTCGCATGACTTCAAGTTTCATACTTCTATGTAAATGAACACTTTTCTGCACTAATATCTGAGCTCGTCTATAGTACACGCCCGAAGTTTTCAGACTTATCAGCAATATTGCGGAATACAAACTACATTTTGGCTCCGTTGCTAATCCTGAACCCACCTTTGTCTAAGCCGTCCAACTTAATTAACAATTTTAATTAGCGATCATTATTTTAATCGCCTCTCCCGTCACGGTTGCCGCTTAATTTGTACATAGTTCCATAATGGGAGCGTCTAACGAATATGAAACAGTAAATTTAATTTTCTTATTCATAACAATCCTGTTATTATTTATATGTTTTACTTGGAAATATCTCTTTTCAAACGTAGGAGTTATTTTAAGACCGAAACATGACTAAAACACCATCGCATAATCGTAGTTGTGACCTAAAACTGAGTCCGCAAATATTGAATCACTTCTTCATTTCCGAGCTTGATGAGGACGCGTGCACGACTAATAAGTGGGTCAAGTAACCCTTTGGCTTGTCGAGGAGCGAGAGCAATCACACGCGCCGCCCGCCTAATTGAAGTCCAATGTCGCGCGGCCCGCCCACGGTGATTGATACCGCCCAGACCGAGCCGGCTTCTAATTCGATTGTGATATTGTTTGGACGCACCGAGGACGTCACTCCCACCCGCCTGAATCTAATCTGTACGCACGCGGATGATGTCAGTCCGAGACGCCGATCGCTCGACTCATTCTGAGTGCTCGGACGAGATACGCGAGATTGATGAGTGGCCGTCGAAGCGTGTTGTATCGTTCACGGGGAAAAACGTGCCAAGCAGGGATGGAAGGTGGTGGTAGGGGCTAATTAGTCGCACTGTAACCATCAATATCCATTAACGGCGCCGCACGCGACGCTGGCGAGCCGAGTGCCGCCGCCGCGCCGTCGACGTCGCTCGCCGCGCCGATTACCGATAGCTTCCACTCCATCTAGATACGCGATAAGGGTTTGCACTTCCGCCGCTGACCACACGGTACCAGTTAACGAAAGTGGAACAAACACGCGAACTTTATTCCAATTCCATTTTGCGAAGTAAATACAATTAACTAAATTCCACTTCTTTTCTACTTTTCACCCGCTGTCGAATCCGGTTCTTTAAAGAGCATGGGGTTTTTAGCAATTCATTATGCAACATCAGTCTTATCTGGACTGCAGTGCTTAATGACAATAACGAACGTTAAACTAATGTTTCACATTTGAACATGATATGAATACTTGATAACGTCCGTTATACGGCTTAAATTCGTTAATATATTGAAGTGATCGTATTACGTCCATAAACGGATATTTCGACTCTCTACTAAACACAATGACGATGACTCAAGGGACAGTGGCTTTTATTAAAATATCAAATTGTTTAAGTGTGCATCGGGTCGACGCGACGTGCTCCGGTTCAATATGAAACTTCTTCGCCGGCGCTTAAAGGGTTATAACCCTCGGCCCTAATCTTTGAACTATGACTTGACCGTTAATACGCATTTATAATTTGGTCTTCGATTATTTAGTACGGTGGAATGGAACGCCGAGATACGAATAAATTAGTTTCGTGTTTGGGAACAAAGCCGGTCCAAAGTTTGAGTAACGGTCACAGGATCGTTGTAAGAGTTAAACCTCTATCTGTTGGAGTACTCTGTTGGAATCTGTCTTGTTGTTTGGTTTAACCAACAAACTTGGAATCCATTTGGGCGTTTACAGGCACTGAAGTCTATCAACAGTCGTCGATCCATTTCGCATCAGTATCATTTTAGTTCCATGTCTTAGTAAGCGTAGGTAGGTACTAGGTATTTGAATTTAAAAAGATTTGTGATGTAAGAGTGTGATCTAGGCTTACACACTTCTAAATGTTACCAAAACTAACGTAAGTCGATAGCCAAGCAGCTTAAAAATAGGTTACAGAGATGCCCCGGCAATTGAACTCTGACCATTGAGTCCGGCTAATATCACCCCTCGGTCGACGCCGGTCACGTGACTTCCCTATGGCTGTCGACGCCTGGCAGGTGCAAACTAACCTCCTCATCCCCTCACTTATACTGCAGCTTCTATGCGCTTCATTTGCATTGCCGAGGTATCTTATGCACTCGCTTCTCACTTTATAATTCAAATGCTCTCCATGCATAAGAAGGTGGGTTTGGGGAAATGTGAGAAAGTGTAACGACATTTTCAAACGCTCTTTCTTTGAACTCTGCAATCATTTTTTTAACATCATTTTAAGTTTAAATGTAAAAGAATTTCTGATGCAATCAAATATTATGATCCATACACAAGAGCTGGTACAAACAACACGTTGACAGATAAATGGGATAAATTCGGATAACGTACGGCCAAGTTTATTTTTGCGATCGCATAAACAGCGCTGGCGGTCTTTGGCTCAGCTTGTTAATTCATAAGCGAGCAATCCGCCTGAAACTACCTCGTTGGCATTACATAAAACGTATGAAACGATTTCGATTGCTACAATAGCAGTCTGCCTACCGTTGAATAATACATGAGCTTCTTTATGATGTCATACTCGTATCTTACGAGATGTCCAATTTCACGAGTCACTCAACGCTAAATGTTCATCAAAATGAGTAAAACAGCTATTACGGGCCTGAATTTAAGAACAATTCAGTTGCTCTCGATATCGCATCGCTGGCTCATCGTGGGCACAACAGCGTGGTTGGATTTTGAAAGACGCCCTTTGTGAAAGTTTCGACGTTCTAAACGCTTTGAAGTGCAGCCTCGGCATTATATTGTTATGGAGCAAATAGAGTTATTTTAACAGAACCTTTTGTGCTAGCTTCGATTCGTGAATAGAAATCCGTAATGCTTCATAATTGTCCTGAAAGTTGTTTAATAATGGTTTGTAGTAACTAGACATTAAAAATAAATAATGGTAATAAATAAGTATTCTGGATAATATTGCACACACAGTCACCTCACACCAAACTAAGCAAAGCTTGTACTGTACTACATAACATAACAAATCGTCACGCTTTTCCCCCGAGGGGACTGGCAGAGGTGTAATACAACACCCACACTTCGCCGGACGATATTCAGTCCCAAATGTGACGGGGGCCAGCCTGTCGCCATACACCGGGCTCCAGTCATGTAGCAGATGACATACAATACGCAACACTCACACAATGAACAAATTGGTGTGTGCCGTCGGCTGTGTTGGAACCCGCTCCCTCTGGCTTGAGAGGCGGGCCATCTCCCAACTACGCTGCCATCGCTGTACTGTACTGAGAATGGTATACATACATATATATTAAATACAGTTCTTAAATAGATAATAACACCCAGGCATAGAACAAACAAATGTTCATCACATGAATGTTTGCCCTAGGTGTGAAATATGGGAACTGAACCTTTGCATTTTTCAGTACTCATAATCTATAGAGTCCTACTTAAGTTATATTGCGTGAATCAAGTGCTAACCACAACGACCTTGCCCCGTCGCGTTGTAATCAAATTATATGTGTTACGTCACGTTCTTCAACACCATTATGCTAATTAGTACTCGCAGACACCTGATCTAAACATGCAGCGCCCGATGATAACGCTGATAAAAACCCGAGTAGAACACCCACTGAACAACACCGAACCTACCTCCCTAACAAGAATATTCGTGTTAGTACAATTTTGTAAATGAAAACATTCTCTTTCCGCTGGAAATATAATTTTAATCTGAAACAAACCAACCAGTTTCCCTTTCTTGCTCTTTATAGAAAAGATTGTGAAAATTTACTGACCGGAATTATTAAGTTAATCTTCAATCTCCATTGCGGAGATCTAACCAGTTTAAGTAATACTTGTGCCGGATCAAAGCCATATTTTTTCAACATTATTGCGGTGCGGCCGACCTACCGGGAGGTGCGTAGGCCGTCTCCAGAAGTGGTAACTTCCTCCATTACGTCACTCCAGTGATTCACGCAATTTACTCCATGAGATTAAGACACTGTTTGGGTTTTATTTGTCTGTGACCTCCTAACGTCCTTGCTTCGATCAAATTAATAGTAATTCTTATGTAGCCAAGTTCTGACTGGCAAATTGTTCTGATAGCGGCAAATTGGTGTTTAGCTGCCAAACTTGTGGCTTGGCCAAACACAAGTTTAATACAAAAAAAAAATACCTTGAACTTTCTATGATTGTGATCATAAAACGATGTGTGTGAGCTTTAACTCTGTGTATCACATACATATACACATATCTTGATATTAGGTTTATTAATTCAATGAATAACCTAGTTCAACTTAGTAATTAGTGCTTCCGTCAGTGTACATTTAACACGTTATTAATGTCTTTATATGTATATCTTCGTACAACTATTCCGCCACTGAATGGTAACAGAGGTTTTGCCTGCAGCTGCTATAGGTATAAAGCTGATTGCGAAGAAACATGGAACGCGAATCCGAGCACGGAACAATATTACGATTACGTCATTCATAAAGTGCATTTATGTAGGGAGCGGGCCCGCCATCCCTGTGCGACTCTATGTTACCCGCTGCTACTGATATGAAAAGCAGTTTTCCGTAGTGAATAATAGAACAGCCGGGAAAGCCTTACACAGAGGCCAGTAAGACAACAAATGCGACCGGGCCTACTCACCGTGCCCCTAATGCAATAACATCAAGTTAAATCTTCCATATAGAATCTACTGTTTTTGTATAAATTAGGGAGATTTGCAAAGACGTAAACATGTCGTCAATAGAAAGCTGACGTCATGTAATAAAGTTTACACATTCAGCTGTATAAAATGCCGCCAACGTTCGTGACACATTTAATCTTGTTACTTAGTCATCCGAGATAGTCAAATTAGTTGTTTAATTTTATGACAGTCGTTGTTTCAATGCTTGTAGCTACGATGTAACAACTTAGTGTGTATCCTCTCTATATTGCTTGGAGGGAGTTTATTTAAATACGTTTCCAGGACCAATAACAGTACAATATCTTGATGACTATGGCCTAATCACCCTGGATTATGAGCTGGATTATTTTAACCCAAGATTATTTTGTCTAAAATGTCCCTTTCTACACTCCCCCATAGTTGTGTTTTTACTAATTAGATGGTCGCGAGGCCTTTCTGGGAATTGGCTCTCCTGTGTAAACGACGGTACCTTTATCCGAGTCCACTTATTTTTTCCCCTTATCACACAATCCTTTCTATTTTTACGTAGCTTCTTTTTAAAACTTGCTCAGTCGGGCTGGGAATTCCGCACACAATTGAAGCAACACGATATCCAAAGTAAGCGTACCCAGACGGCTAATGAAACTTCCCCAAGCCAACACGAGACCCGCTTGTTTAGAGCGGGCGATGTCGACCAGATGACGCCCAAACAAATCTCAATATCTGGCATATGGTATGAATATTTAGAGCAGGAAAACGCATCGAGCGTTTCTCTGCACGGCTATAAGACATCGAAAATAGATTGTGCGAACGGGGTTAGACGCACCTGTTATTTGGCTTTCGGGTGGGTGCGGTGTCGGTACGGGGCCGGGAGGCGGGGGTGGCAGATTCATTAATAATGGCCCACAATGAGACGCCTTTATTTACGAGCTGCGGCAACAGAGTCGAACCGCATCGCGCTACGCTACGGAATCCTAGAGGCAACAACATGCCAACTACCCGCGCTCACGACCCAACTCAAAGGAATATTCATACTTGAAGTACTAACACAAACATCAATTTTAAATAGACTTACCTAAAGTAGACTTGATATCTGAGAAAATTCGTAACGATGAAGAATTGAAGACATTATGATGTGTGTAATGTAAACGTTTTACTTTTTCCTTAATGCGTTGATGGATTAGTTCCATTCCAAAATTTTCGAGGATATTGAAACGAATAAGTGAACAAATAACAAGACCAAAAAAACGAACGAACTAACAAATCTGAATAATCCTAACGATTGCCCCATTGTTAAACCGCGTTTGGATGACATTCAATCATCTTAATAAACAACAATTGGAGATGTAATTGACTTGATTTCGTTCGTGTCTCTTAAGATCAAGATCTTATAAGGTGAACCCGGTACATCGGCATCGTTAGTAGAGCAGTCTATTGTCGCCTCATTCGTTTTCGTGATTCTAAAAGCTGACAAAAAATCTTCATCTCATACTAATGGAGGATGGGATGAGTATAACCGGGCTAATTTAAATGGTCACGGTCCAAACATGCGAGTCGCATGACGCAACATGATTCATGACTAGCTCGCTAGCTCAAACTACTTCAGTCTAAATGGGACAGCTCTGAACGTTTCTTCAACATTGATTTAGTGATTTGAGTTTATTCGTATGGACCTAATCATATTTATGTTGACTCAAAACCAATAAACCACGCACAATATTTTAAGGAAAAACAGTTCCGTCTCTATGTGATCGAAAACAAAATAAAATCTTAGAAATGTGCGATATTGTTCTTGGAACTACTGTTACATTCTATTATTGCGTATTTAATGGTAATTCTTAAATCCTATACGCTACCTGCCTGTATTATTATGGCTTTTGTGTGGTCTTAATGATTTCATAACTGTATCTTTGAGACCTAACGTATTTTCTATCCGCCTTCTTTCGAAGTCTGTTGTATCTTTAGACTATGAACCGCAATGATTGGCATTTATGTTTGCAACACAAAAGAATCTTTTGTTACGTTTCGTATTATGAGTCACTTTATTATATTGATCTCGATCTAGCATGAAGCATCGTTTTTTATCGGTTCAAACAGTTTTTCTTATGTGTGATCCAAAATGAAAACTAAATGCAACAAGAACTAGTACGAGTATTTGCGTCTCAATTAGGTTTATTAAATCTATATTGCTGGAAATCAACTACATTTCGCCACTTTCTGGACGGTTCTGACAAATTCTGTTTTGTAATATATTTGTATTATAATTCGTAAGTAATAAATCATTATGCTAGAAACCTTTAAGTATATAAATACCTTTATATACTTGAGAAAATAGGTTTTATTAAAGTTACGAGTGCAAAAATGTGAAAATCATATCGTCACACAGGAAATGCCAATCAAATTTATTTCAACACGAACGAAATAAACAAAGAACACGAACAGCTTGATAGAGAATAGAGGCGTAGTGATGAGGTAAGCGACCTTAAAAGCCACTTAGCAGTGCGCTCTCAGCGCGCCACTCGCTGCGTTTCTTATTACTTAGCGAATAATTCGGGCAATAACTTGCTACTCTTTACTTAGACTACACAGTACATTACATTCGTACATGTGCCGGCGTGGCGCCAATGTAATACATCACAATGTCATACATTTACATCACACTATATTCTAATAGCAGGGGCTCGCCCCCTGTCACATTTGGGACTGAATATCGTTCGGCGAAGTGTGGGTGTTGTATTACACCTCTACCAGTCCCCTCGGGGGAAAGGCATGACGATATGTATGTAATTGTGTATGTACTCGTGTATTCTAATACTTTTAATGCTAAAGAGACTACGCTATGCCCCATTCATCTCTAATTGTTAAGTGACCTTTTTTTTCAAATAAACTGAAAAATAAATAGCTCAAATAAACTGATAAAAATAGAACCGACTTAATTTTTTGGCAAGAATGAGTATTGACATAAAATATTTACTTGCCGGAAAATTCAAGGAAAAGTTTTTGTAGGGTTTCCGTAAAGTTTAGCCTATGCTAAGGATGCCATATCAAAACTCATTAAAAGCTTGGAATTGGCTTTACGTATGATTCGGTATTTTATTTTGATGTTATATTATGCACGAATGCAAATAATATGCATAAATAATTTGTCTGACACAGAACCATTCTAAAGATAAATGCAATAGACACAGTTGTTTCTACGGAATGTTTAAATTATTCTTTTGTGTAATATCTTATTTTTATGTAAGAAGTATTCGATCGATTCTCACTGTACAAATGTAAAAGTTTATGCTTACAGACAAGTATATTTCAACAGTAACTATGAACTGTGGTAATAGGATGAAACATATTATTGAGGTTGAGAAGCACCTATCTATAGGTTGTCAAATCGAATTGATGAAATAATTGTTTACTATTTACGTTTAAAGAAATCTAATTGCTTTATTACCGTGTGCTGTACGTATGGTACCAATCGGAAACCATCGAGCGGAAATTATAGTTGGAGCAGTTTAGAAATGGCACCTGAGGCACTTTCTCGATTCGGGCAGATATCAACAGACGCCAATAGAAGTTTTTCATTTCCGCGCCTACATCACGGATACGGAACCCATTCCGGCACGTGGATCACTCCAAGATGGGCAATGTACGCCAAAACGAAAATACGAAAAGTCGGAAATCGCAGACATGTTGCCAAAAGCGTTATCCGTTTTCTATTTTAGTTATACAATATGTAACGACACACCCTTTTCAATACCATTTTATGAGACTACTGCATTGTGCCGGAGCAAATTTTCTTTATACGCAACGGAAAGCCTGAAAGATATGACAAGCGTTCTGATTTTATAATGCGCAGTTTTTATGGGGAAGATAAATTCGATGTTGCTACATTTTCTCTGAACTGTGAATTAGGAGCATAACAGTTTCGCAAAGAGATCAGGGTATCTGGTAGGCAGAGAGTAGTGTACGAATGTTAATTCGGATGGAGTTAATTAACGTTTATGCGGAGTCATCAAACCGGCGGAGCCTTCAGGACAGACCCCACGAGCGCGACTTCGCTTCGCCGCTTTTAATTAAACGCGATGCTAAGAACTCGCCCAATATCCACTTTGCAGACAACATCTAATTGGCGAAAACATGATTCAATTTTAAAATGAACTAAATCACTTCCATTAAAATATTAATTTTTAATTAAGATCCTCCGATATTGAAATGTTGGTCATTTCTGAATTTAAATAAACCTACTTGTTTTAAGTTAAACACTTTTATCTGTTTATATATATTCTGTAATCAACTGTGTATAATTTAATTATGTTGTGTTTGTCAATAAACTATTTTTATTCTTTTATTCTTATTATTCTTTAAGTCAAAAGTACTTACGACGTTTTCTGAAAACAATGGGCAGAATCTAAAATCATAGTTTTCTCGTGACTTTGTAACCGCCATATTTTTACTATCCTAAATATTTTTGCACATTGTGATAGCATAGCCTGATCGCTCGCATTATCCGAAATTTTTAGAAAATAAAATCTGAGTCATCAATAAAATGTTAATGGAATTTGAACGTCTTTTAATTTAGCTGAAAACTTGCATATATGATATAGTTATGAGGTAGTTTTTATGACAAGCTTTTTAAAACAAGTATCACTTATTATTTTTATATTAGACTAGCTGCGCCCCGCGGTTTCACCCACCGGTAAAAAGTATCCTATGTGCTTTTCTAGACTATAATATTTCTCTGTGCCAAATTTCATCCAGATCTGTTCAACCGTTCTAGCGTGAAAGAGTAACAAACATCCATCCATCCATCCATCCATTCTTACAAACTTAAAATATTACGTTTTAAAATTTTTACGTTTAAAATATTAGTAGGATAAATAAATAAAATAAAATGCAAAAAAAAACGTGGCTAGACGCAAAGCACTAATTCATATCGAAGTGTAACTCCAGACTCCAACTATCTCCGAGGAAAAAAGCAATCAATAAATCACAAGTGATGCGTCCGTGCTCCTAGCAGAGGTTGGTCATCAATTACTGCGATGCGCTTCAAGGAAGCTAACCAGTTTCTAAATTCTTCGTATATTTAATTTAACTTAATTGGTGTGTGGATACGCGGCGGCAGGCAGTCGACCGAGAATCGGAACCTCTTTGTTGGCGAAATCGGGCTTAAAACGGTACCCTCGCGGATAAACCAAGCACTCTCGTTCTTATCACTTCGCTCGCATTGTTCTCTACGTTTGACGTTGCAAATTTACCCCTGTGCTCGCACCGCACTTTAAAGTTTCAAGGTGAACGCAATAGGGAGTCGAGACGCTTTAAAAGTTCATCATGTCGTACAACTTTTTGCTGTTCACCTTGAAATCAGAATTATATTGACTGAAATGGTGACACGTGACCTTAACTGACCGTTCGAGAGATGATGTCAGCCGGGTCTCTGATTATGATAAGTAATGTGCATACAAAAGGAAAGGACAAAGTGTTTGTGGGTGCTCAAACGGTGATGATGTGAATGGTACAGGAAACATGGCGCGTGCGCAGTTAACTGATGTAGAGATGAGCAGCGTGGGCGCACCCCCGCTGGTTCATTTGCCGAACAATTGACTCTTCGGCTATAGGCCAGATTGCGAACGACACCTTTAAAAGTAACATGATCTCACTCACATATATAAATGTATTAAGGTATATGTAGCTTCATATTTTTTCACTCTTCCTCGTACGTAGAAAAACTCAAACTATTTCTGTTAAATTCTCTAAATTCGTTTAAAATATTCTATGACTAAAAGGAAGAAGATCAAACACTGTTTGGACATACAATCAACAAGTTTAGAGTACAAAGATCTTGCTGGCCATAAACATTGTTCTTGGATTGTTCTCCAGTATCCGAGCAAGGAGAGAGGTGCGGTGTACGATTACACGTGTGGCGATTGGTAACCGTAGCTCAGTATGTGTTCGTATAGGTATACGTTGTACGTACACGTGTGTGCGAATTGCGTTCGGCGTGGGACGGGGCAGTGCATTTTTTGCGGGCTCGAGATGAACGGTAGGTCGATGAACCCCAACGCTTGCCGAGGCACCGAATTTCGCCAACGGAGCGCATCTTCCAGTCGTTTCGCGGAGCTGCATTTTCATCTAAGTTGCTTACGACGCGATTCTGAAATAAAAATAAAAACAACAACAAAAATGCAGAGAAGTTATTTCAAATTCTGCAAAAAGTAAGGGCATCAGATTAGAACACCAATAAACCGGCAATACCATGTTCGCGTGTCGAGCGTTGGACAGTGCCGGCAGCCGGCACGCATTCTGAGCAACCACCGGCACGGACTAAACAGCTGGTGTAGCCCACTCGTTACACGGTGAAAAACATTTAGAAACAAGTAATTAGCGCTGCTTCCGTGCTTATTCCTCGTCTTTTATCCGCCAGGAATGTCTGACGGACGCATGCTTCATACATAACTTCTCGGCGAACCTACTGACGTTGAAGTATGAACAACCGGCAGCCATCGCGGTAATGTGTAATATAAATTCAGTACGGTATTCTTCTTGAAGAGCAATTCAAATGCAATGTAACGCGGGTTAGTATCTGTAATGATGTTACTGCTTGCTAATTGGGCACCTCAACTTATTCGTATGACTCACTACTTAGGTTTCTTCCAGTAGTGATATACTGAATACGTTGTAAATATACTATGAAAAAATGGTCCCAAAATGAGACATCCATACATGAGGCTCCATACCCCAGCACCGGCCGAGGGATAAAGAAGGCTGTGGATGATGATAATAATCCATACATCTCATCGGTGTAATATAAATTTTACTTTTTTACCCACATTCATAATGTTTTGTACAAAAAATAATAATTGTACCTTAGTAAGTACTAATTACGGCTCTTTTCATACCTTGTAAATGCTTGTATTTTTGTCTTCAGCTAACAGTTTAACGATCACCTTCATCAAATGTGAAAATATCTCGATTTATTCAAAATCAGAAGCATCAAACGCAACAACAAAGTGGCCTTGTCTTGGCCATTGACCACGCTTTTACAACAGATTACTTTGCAGCTCAGTATTATTTAGATGGTGCTTGTGTAAAAAGTGCCTAGGTATCTATTTGTAGTCAAAATGGCCATAAGAAGCGTTTAAACGAGCTTTTAGACGTCACGCTTGGTGGCGTGGTGGCAGCAAAAACTAGCACACGTCCTATTCGTGACTCCGTCTGCGTCCGCGCCGCCGCCGCTGCACGCCCAGCCGCATTTATTCAGAATTGAGACACAGCCGTTGCTAATGCATTAGGATATCTTTATGTATGAATCTTAGACGAGGTCTGTTACCAACTTGTAAGCTTGTTACACTAAAGTTCGGATGAGCTATATCATTACATTTGAATACAAGAATTGGTAGAGCTTTACTTAAATCATGATGAATTTCAAGAGTTCAACTCTCTGTGATATGGTTATTTAAAGGTTTGCTTCAGGCGTCCGTGCCTTTCCATAATGGATGGCACCATATGTTCTTTTGTTAATATCTAAAGGGTAAGCCATTAAAACAAAAAGCATTGTCTGAGATCGTATCGAAAGTTGTGAGGCACTCGCAATAATATCATTGAGAGCATTAAATTAGAGTGCATAATGGTTTGTGGTATCTGCTTTGCTGGGCGAGCAAAGCAAGCGTGTCCTCGGGCGGGTCACGCGACGAACGCAAACTTGTTCCGCGGCGCACTTTCGCCGCACAACGCCTGCGCACGAGTTTATATCTCCCACTCGCTCGCACACTTCATCGAACCCTTCCCTCAATCATAATCCACTCTCGGATCTCTAAACCAAACTTTTGCCACTTACTGAGCTAAAAAAAAACTCGTCTTTTGTCTCTAACCGAAAACGGAAGCCTACCCAAAAGCTCTCAAATTATTAGCAACCCCCATTCCTCTTCCGCAGCTTGCCTGTCTCGTTAATTTCCATACTCTACCGCGAGGAGTATTACGAGTTTCATGTTCCTCGACATGAGTTTCAGGGCAGGTGTTTAATATTGTTTTGAAAATTAGTTTGATCACTAAACCGCAAATTATTGCGAGTAGAAGTTTATTAGAAACAAAGACTAGCATCAAAACTCTACCATGAGCCCAAGAAGTGGAAACAATCGGTGCAACACATTGACCAGTTAAAACTGTAAGCAATCTCCTCGGGGCGGGCGGAAGTGTGGCAGTGGCGAAAAGCTCTGCACTGCACGAGGAGAAAGGAAGCGGCGCGTCGCACGGTGTGATAAGGCGACCGGCTGGCGTCAGTCGCGGGCGAGGGCACGGCGCGGCGGGGGGTGAGGCGCGGCGCGAGGGGTGCGCGCGCACCAGCAGCCCCCGCGCCGCGCCGTTCGCCTCCCGTCAGTCGCCCGCCGACTCTGCTTGTGCTTGTGTGACTCGCGCCGCTCCGTGCACCGCACTCGTGCCCCGATCACGACGCGTGCCGCCCCGCTGTGGCCGCGAACGCGACCTCTACGCTACCGGCGAAACGTTTCTCCTAACTTACGTGCAACTTGCTATGTTTTAACTTTGGACTTTCTCACTCCCTTACCTGGCTTGTTTACCCCTCATCATGTAAGTGTTACGCTCATTCTATTAAATGCGGCATGGTCTCGTCGAAATTCGGAACTCGCGTTGAAGTGATATTACCTCGTGGAAGTTTGTGAATCCAGTGCATTCGGCGTTCGTGCGTCATCCACTCGTTTATTTTACGGATCTTCTTTGTCTGTGAACGGAGTTGATACATAGACAATATCCGAAATTCGACGGGAAAAGTTTCCAACAATAGGGGCGAGCGGTATGTTTTTATTGGCGGGCATAATATTGGTGGTACATTCCGCTCGCTCCGGCGCGAATGTCGCTGTGCCGCATGAGAGCTTTGCCTTGGTCGAACCCGCGAGGAGCATCATGGGCCCGCCGCCGCTGCTGACTACCACCAAGATAAAGCTTTCGTCGAAATTGCCTATACCTAATGTGAAAGTTACGCTAAGTAGAACTCTTCCCTAATCCCCAGACGAAACTTTCTTTTCTCATTTGTCAAAGCTTCCCCAATATTGCGTTAGTAGAGTTCTTAGCTTCTTGTTTCTCGAGAATATTATCTTCTTCCGCAGTGTTTGGTAATTTGGTTATAATATTAGTCAGTGCCATGACTGCACTTTCAGTAATATTTTTATCATTTTTCGTTGGATTTGATCCATTCAAAAAAGACCATACTCTTATTTAATATTTTTTCCCCACTTTGTTAATTTGTTATATGTGCCAATAATATCTGTTCTAATATATCTTTGTAGCCGACAGAATTTTCATCATGTTCTAATAAAATGAAATATTTTACTGTCAAGTTATGTATAGTTAACATTTTTAAACTTTATAGTATTTCATTTCTTAAATTCATAAATAAAATCACATAGGTACTTTAATGATGTTTCTGCCCTATCTGTCGTTTCTTCTAAAATATCATCTGACACCATATATTTTTGTAGTCGACAGAATTTTCATCATGTTCTAATAAAATGAAATATGGCATATTTTGCTGTCCAGTTATGTATGGTTAACATTTTTAAACGTTATAATATTTCATAAATAAAATCACATACTTTAATTATGTTTCTGCTCTGTTTGTCGTTTCGTCTAAAACATCATCTGATACCGAGAATGTCAAACATTTTGTGCATAAGAAACAACATTGTCAGTCGTAAATGCAAATTGAGCCGGTTTTGCCGCTTGCTTGGTGTTGGTGCTAGAAAAAATATTTCTCAAGTTAAAATTCACAATGGCCATACTTTGTAAATCTTTGATGTTAGCGTATCTGCAAACCACTCAGTTTGTATAATTAGTGACGGAGTGACGTAATTTTGCAAGTTCATTCGAATGATGTCACCAGGTGTAATAAATCTGATTGAAACTGAATAGAACTCACTCAAAGTCATATTTTGTTGCAAACAGGGAAAAAAACTCATGTAACATGAACATAAATAGAAACACACCTAATTCAGAAAATGAAGTTGAATTAAATGAGATTTAATAATTGTAAGTAAAGTATGAGGAAAATACGAGTATGTACGTCCAATATCCAACTATTAATATAATATTATAAACTCGAAAGTTTGTAAGAATGGATGGATGGATGTATGTTTGTTACTCTTTTACGCCAGAACGGCTTAACAGTTCTGGATGAAATTTGGCACAGAGATAGATTATTGTATAGAATAGCACATAGGATTATTTAACCGCGGGTGAAAGCGCGGGGCGCAGCTAGTGTACTATATGTCAGCTTGTGAAAAAAAACTGATCAAAAAACCTGACGATAAAACTGAAAAATTCGTTAACAGCATAGCAATTACATAACAATAATTTTAATTTTTAACTAATATCTAGAAGTGAAATTAACAAGTTGATTCGTGCAATGTCGCCAAGTAACATAAAACCTGATTATAACTTAAAGTTCTGTAAGTATTCTTATAAACTAAAACTCATAACACAAGTAAGTTAAAATCGTAATTGAGAAATCAGTTTATATCGCAGGAATAAATCATGGTGTAAATTTTAAAATCGTATATGATCCAGTATGGTTTATTTGCTTCATTTCAACAGCGAGCGAGGGCGAAACCTCGCTCGACTACCTGCTCTGCTCTCCCGACAATAAAACGTTTGTCAATAGAGGGTTCCTTTTTACTTAGTATTGTTATTTCGTTTTAATCCTGGTATGTACCTAATTGAAATATATTTTCAAACGAATGAAACTAAGAGACTCGGACTAAGACCGCAAACAGAAGAAAAGAAATACAAAATAATCTCGTTTTATTTTGTAGTGTACATTGCAATTCGACCTCTTAGTGTTTCATTCGTGAATTACATTCGTATTAGTTCTCTTTTGCAAAATCGTTATCAGACAATAGGCAAGTAAGCAAACAGCAGTATTCAATAAACCTGCTGTCCAAACAATATTATTTAACCCGGATACAATTTTAAAGGACATTAAATTTGAGTTACACAAGCCCCAAAGTAATTGCACACGTTAAGGTATCCTCGACTTAAAGCTTAAACTTAAATACTTTTAAAACAACGACGGCTAACGATCAAGGCGACGATGACGAAGTTAACTCGAAACGCGATGTGCAACCGATGATATGAAAAAAATTAAAAATATAGAACGAAGACCTCAGATACCTATGAGTACGTAACGCCTGATAAGCTTCTCGGTATCGTTCTTATCTAATCTAAACTGGCCTCAGTGAAATTCAACTAATCTGACATAGCTGAAACGAAGATTGCGAAGCGAAATTAATCACTGATAGAAGGTTGTGTCGGGTTTAAAAATAACATCCGGCGGATCAGAACCACGAAACGTTAAGAAATAGTGCCATCATTAAATGTAATATCGAAGTAAGTTGAGTAAATAATGTTAACGGTCATAATGAAAATAATTATTTGACCTAAGCATTTCATACAAAATTAAAGGAAACACAGTAAAGATCAGAATACAAATTAATTTATGATAAATTGTCGTCAATTAAAAGTAATAATTCTTACAAGAATTGCTTTCATTTTGGAATAGAGTCAATAAAAATTCAAATTACAACTTACATATTCAGATACGGTTACATCTTTTACATCTTTTTTCCTAACAATAGATTTAAAACTTTTAGCACATCATAAAAAGCACTACTTATTCTAAATGCAGTTGCAGAAGATCTCCCAAAAAAAACGCTCTCGTAGCCTATTTAAGTCAATGTTTCTTAAAACTTTAAAAGTTCTATCTAAAAAGAGAAGTAAAGCACAAAACAGACGAAGCTAATGCTTGCAATGAATTTTTCAAAGCATTTAATCTCCTCATTTATTAACTTAATTCTTATAGCTTTAGGAATACGAAGAAACGCGCTGTTAGAAATGCGCTTGCTCAGCTGCGCTTGATAGAAATTCAAATATAAAATCTGAGGTCTGTATAGACTATGATCACATAATCACTGAACATCATTAATATTTTTGCTATTTTTATAAAAATTAAGCAAAAAAGAGATGATCGCAGTAAAGAGTAAACCTATTATTCAAATCGCAATTAATTTCCTACATTTCTTAATGTCGTATTTAGTGTTTTGTCGAGGAGATCAGTTTAATGTCCGTGTACTGCCGCTGCCGCCTTAGCGACGGGCCCGCTCCCAGCACCACGTTCGATAAGGCGTGCACATTAACGGGCCCGCTGCAGCGATAGCGTCGGAATCGTGTAATTTGCGCCTCGTAAATTTAAGCCGTCGCAAATTTTTCGCCTCTCTCGCTAATTACCAGTCTAACGTCGCCCCCGGAGACTGCTAAATGCGCTCCGTACACGTCCAGAATGCTAAAGTAGAGCCAAGTGTGGAGGTAGTTTGCGAGTGATCTGCTTTGCTCTGCTTCTCGGTCGAACACATTCAACAATGGCCTTTGTTTTGGCTCCAATGAGTTGCATAGATACTTCGGTCCCGAATAATCTTCTGATTATAGTTGATTGCAGTTAGCATTAAAATAAAATTTGCCATGGTATCTACTATCTACCTTAATTTTGTAAGGTGTGCTTAATAAAGCAGTAAATGAGATAATATCAGTAAATGATGATAAGATATTGTTACTACACGAGTTAAAAACAATTCTGCAATCTATGTTTATTTAGTTGATTTAACAGAGCTAAACGGGGCAATAGACTTTTTCCCTAATGATGTGAGTCAACATAGCGCGCGTTGACCAGCGCATACAGATGCGAGTCGCGCGAAGAATAACAAATGATGACATCACTGGTTATACTCAATATACAGAATGTAACATCTGCCAATAACGCATCGATAACAATGGAATCTCAACCATCTGGTCTAGTTATAAGACAGGAATACTAAAGAACTATCATTTAAAATTCGTCCTTGAATGTCATTATGAGTCTCAAGCACGCGTAGCATTGTCAGAAATACTGAATATGAAAACTTAGTTTCAACAATGCCATGCCCTTAGTACTCACTTATTCATCGCCTGTAAATGTATAGGCCACGTTTTTCTTCACTCTTATTTGACAGCTGTTTTGCATCTTGACCATATTTTTTATAAATAGCCGTTGTCGAGGGCCTTGCGTTAAACGCGACAACAAATAGGGTCCATAGAATGTACGGTATAGTATTTCTATGTCATATTTACAAAGGATGTCCTTTTTCGTCCCAGATACATAAGTAAATTTATACTTGGACAACGAATGAAGTCTATAAATTTATGTAACTTCTCAAATGAACTCGCGTTATTTTACACAAGCTACGCCCCGCGATTTCACCCACGGTTAAAAAATCCTATGTGCTATTCTAGACTATAAGCTATCTCTGTGCCAAATTTCATCCAGATCTGTTCAGCTGTTCTGGCGTGAAAGAGTAACAAACATCCATCAATCCATTCTTACAAACTTTCGCGTTTATAATATTAGTAGGATGAATAATAAGAAAAAAAATATCATTTTGAATAAATAAATGGGATTTACTAAATCTTACACGTCGGAGATTCGATTACGCATAGCAAGGAACTTATTAACGCTTATGCAGCAGCAGCTAGCAAAAGCAGCAGTTTTTGTCCCTCGTCTGCTGCAGACCGCGACATTAATTACCAAGGTCGCGCTGTGATCATGCCTTACTTTCCGTCTATTTAAAAAAAAAACCTACAACGACCTTGACGCCTGGACGGTTTTTATCGTCCGCTGCTCTACTTGATGCCGTGGCCGGTTGATTGCCGTCACCTCCGGCGAAGATAAAGTGCTCACCGATAACTGAAGAGCAAATGCCACGACTCACTCTTAATTTTATGCAAAATGCGAACAAAGATAACGAGAATGTTTTTAATTTCGAAAGATAAACGTTGCACAAAGCAGTCGACATTAAGTTTTGCTTGTGACCTAATCGAGGTAACACGTGCATTGTGTTATAAAAATGGCCAAATTAAATGTCAAGTTACAAAGTGACAGACATTATTTGCCGGTGAAGGTAACGATCAAGCGGCTGGTTTCGAGCGGCCACACCACGTATACGGCCTTACTCCGATTTCTGTCGAACTGAATTTGATCTCATATTACAAAACCTTCGAACGTTTTAACGTAGGTATATGCGTTCACTTTCAAATTTCAGCTCGCTGAATCACTATGATTCTTTGTTCGTTACGTTCTGAACAGTTTCGTAATTTTTTTATTGCCAATATGCACTCAATCTTTAGTGCCGTATGTCTCATTGCATCAACAATTCTTTAGTAATTATAATTGATTATAAAATGAAGAAACTAGCGGTAAAGTCTTTAGGCTAAATTGTATAATGATATGAGGGGTCCAGGCGAGCTTCTAGCATTCTTTATGTCTTGATAGCTCAGTGGCGAGAGCGCCCTCAGTCTGTGGGAGACCCAGGTTCGAATCCCGGTCAAGACCGCGGATGCGACGAAGTGCTCTGGTCACCGTTACAAAATGAAAGTAATTTTCTTCTAGTGCACTAATACTCTACCGCTCTTTTCAGCAGACCTACTCGTATCTATTAAATTGAAAATAATAAATTCCTTGATGGTAACTTGATCGAATCGGGCGATCTCACAAAGGCGCGCGCTCGACTGTTTTTTCTGCCTCCCTGTACCCCACCCTCTCAGACCGCCCTCACGAGATTCTTATTTAGATTCGCTTCCGTCTGATTGCTCTTGGTAATCTTTTCACTGGGTTATTGAATGTCTTCCCAGTGCGTGTCGAGCGCCGAAGGAACTCCCAGCTATCGATGCCGGCCAACGTAAAAGGAATCGGACTCCGATATCCTTTGAAGCCTCCGTACTCGATTTCTTGTTTAATGTATAAAATAAAACCACGGCAATTCGCTCTGTGTAATAGTTGGTTTCTTTGCTTTTTTGCAGTAAATGGTAGGAAATTGTCCGGACATTAAATAAATAGTACTCGGAGGAATTTTATATTATAAATTAATACTAAATAGATCAATATTGAATGCGGCATGTTTTAACGACATTCCCTTTTCAGCAGCCGTTACATGTTTTAATGTTTATGTTTTAATTTTCAAAATACTTATTCTATCTGTACCTGTAGAAGTTTGAAATGAAATAAGTATATTATCTTTTTTTCTGAACGTTTGATTTCGTAATAGAACCGCGAGCATCCATAAAATTCTGTTGCATCCGTCGAAAATAAAATTTTGGTAGATTTATGCATAGAGTTGAGCGCGACGCTGCGTTGCCGCACACCGAGCTATTTTCAACCGGGTTATGCTTTAAATAGCACATTACGATAGGATTTGGTTTCACAAGTTTTTCCCTGCTCCCGGCCCCAAGTCGTTACGATTCTACTGGCGGCGCCCACACAAAGAATTTTTTCGCGAGATGGCTCTCCTGACACTTATTGGTCTTATCATGTGGGGACTCCTCCTCTTGTTGATGTCGACGTCAGACATGATATTTTTGTTACCCGTCTATATTTACACTGAATTTGTGTCGATGTTTTGCTACCGAAACTGAACGAGGAAGCTGGAGATATTATTATTGTGACACCTGTCCGAGACACGGATTTTGAGACAACTAGAAATACAAGTAGACTAAAATTAAATCGTCTCGTCTCTAATAACTGAATTACTTCGCAATGGTGATGTAATTTTCCTTTTATTCGTTGTTATTGTCATTGCTGTAAACGTTTTCCATGTATCTCTATAGATAAGTATTTCCTGAACACATTATTTAATTTAATAAACTAAAACTAATATGGAATATTATAACCTAGTACATTAAACACTGTGTTCACATAAAAACACAGGAAGAAGGAAACTGGGTACCTTCAATTCAAAAAGCTATTTGTCTCTCTCATAACTGCATCATCGTATTGATTCATATTCATATGCTCATTCCAATCATTAGAACTCATTCCTGATATTGATGACGAGGCAGCAGGTTCGAGGCGACGTTCATCAGTGTCAAGGTACTTGAGCCAGCATCCAGTTAAAAGTTTGATAACAGCTAATTCCTCTTGCGCACCTTACATAGTTCACAACGCTTAATGTGGTGGCTATTAACAAGGCGACAGAATGAGAGCTGGACACTAGTCGCCTAGAACCTGGCGCCCACGCGCCGCCGCCGGCGCGGCCCTCAGAGCGGCCGCCGCGCTAGCTTGCTAACCCGGTAGCCGCTTGTGCTTGGCTCCGGGGCGCGATGCCCGGAGAGTAACCAGTGTGTTTTGTTGTTCGCAGAGTTGAGCCCCGCACCGCACCGGCTTGCTCGCTGACCGCCGAGCCGCTAATCTAGCTTTTTTCGCGCCCCACCGTCGCCCGCCCAGTTCCGCACAGGCTGCCGCCATGCTCGCGCACCAAACACAGCTCGCCCTCTACTAAACTCAACCGTCAACATCGATAAGATCGCGTGTGATAATAATAATTTAATACTCGCCTAAATAAGCTTGCAACGTCGGTGTCTTTCTAACGTAATTGTTAAGATTAATCGTTTAGTAAGTAGTCCGAACGCGTGTAGTAATTTCGCGCGTGTCCGTGCGCGTGTGCAGTAGTGTGTGGCAGTGAGACGTGCTCGTACAGCGCCGCCGTAGCGCCTCAGCTCCTCCGGAAGTGCATGCCCGGAGCGCGCGCCCGCGCTCGCCCCCGCCGGCCTATGCGCCGCACTAGTTCTGCGTAACTGCGCGCGCATTTCCCGCTCCCTTGACTTTTGTGCCTACAATGGCCACCATGGTGAACATGAACAGCCTCCTCAACGGCAAAGACTCTCGCTGGCTGCAGCTCGAAGTGTGCCGGGAGTTCCAGCGGAATAAGTGCTCGCGACCGGACACCGAATGCAAGTTCGCTCATCCTCCGGCCACCGTCGAGGTGCAAAACGGAAGGGTCACCGCTTGCTACGACAGTATCAAGGTAAGTGTCTACAACATTTTAATATTTTGTAGTAGGAACTCAAACACAAACAGCTCGAGCTCAGACAACGAACATTTCAGAAAATCGAAAACTTAAGCGAGTTTTCAAGACTCGAAAACGCATACAATTGTGATTTTCCGGTTGAACAAGAACAACCCCTCAAGGCGACATTTCGCCGCCGCCATTCCGCTCGCCGACCTCAATCCCAAGGCTAGCATGGAGTGACGTCACCCGCCGCGTCGCCACCGCCGTCGCCGCCGAGACGTTGTCTGCTATTGTATGGGAATTGGCATCGCACTAACATAATGAGCAGGACGATGACTTGCCGACGATACCGCCGCCGCCCCCGATCTATAATAGAGTTCATTTAGAATAATTGTTTAATTATTTTCAAGATTTGATTAACACTGTCATTCTTTTGTCAAATCGCAATATTTTGTAATTGGCGTTAACTATGATTCATAGGAGTTGCGATACTTGCGATGCTCGCACAATTAAAACGGTTTATCGGTAACTTTGCTCGCTTATTACGTTATGCGGCGTTATCAGCGCGGTAGAGCGACGTGATAACGCGTAGGTATTTCTGGCAACTGGAGGGCGATAAAAATTAAAACCGAAATGTAAACGCGCACCTACACCGCGCCGCGCAAC
Organism: Peribatodes rhomboidaria; assembly: GCA_911728515.1. Classification (NCBI taxonomy): domain Eukaryota; kingdom Metazoa; phylum Arthropoda; class Insecta; order Lepidoptera; family Geometridae; genus Peribatodes; species Peribatodes rhomboidaria. The sequence goes on along the minus strand of OU452169.1, from coordinate 7,337,482 downwards.
GTTGCATCGCCGCCGGCATTCGCCTTATCTCCCTTGTGTCCACTCGCTACAATTTACAAAATTATTGTCAAATCCTTTCGTTTTGCAACCAAAAACAAAACTATGGTCACGTTCACGATCTGCATTATCGACGTAATATAATACAGCTGTATATCAAATCTTTCCGAACGAATGAATTTGGTATTAAGTTTCGTTTTCTAAACAAAGAAATTGTGATAAATAAGAGGCACTTTTCATTTCTTAATATTTCCCCTTCGTATTTTCCTTTGATGCTCGGTTGAATAACGCGATCAAGAGATAAAACGCACAGAGATCGGGCCGGGAGCGCGGCGCGCTACACGGCTAAGATTTTCACGTCTGCCTCGGCTGTTCTCTATTCAATATGCTCGGGCTCGGGCCCCACGTTTGTAGCGTTACCTCTTGGATGTCGCCGCTTCTCCATCCTCCATACCGTAGGCGACTGCTGACACGTTCCGCCGAACCGATTTTAAAACACTTTCCCGTTCTACATTTTTACCTCCTCCCACATTTCGGCAGCCATAAATCAGTACAATACTTCTTCTCGGATTTGGCATTCCTCCATGTCTGACCAATATTTCGAAATATGTTTTTTGTATAATCCAATTATACTTTGTTCAAAATACCTTGTGCTGGAGCGGTTTCAGTGAAAGGACGTTGTAAAGATTGTGCGATAATTAAGTTTGTGCAAGGCTTTATGTTTGTCCGAAACGCTAGACAAAAGGGCTGACGTGTATTGTGTGGGTTTTGTGCATCAGAGTATCGTAAGCATGTCCTATAACAAAGACGATAAAGTCATCTGCACAACTTTCCGCGCTCTATCTTCGCTATTAGACGGGGTTGTGTAACTTACCATTGTGTAGGATACAATGGTACTACTAATATTATAAACGCAAAATTTTGTAAGAATGGATGGATGGATGTTACTCTTTCACGCCAGAACGGCTGAACAGATCTGGATGAAATTTGCCGCAGAGATAGATTATAGTCTAGAATAGCACATAGGATACTTTTTAAACGCTGGTGAAACCGCGAAACGCAGCTGGTTATGAATAAGTCTGTATTCACAACAGCCTACGGCCCTATTTGCCGTTACATTGTTTTGAAGTACCTTGAACACTGTAAATGATTTCCGTGCAAGCACATACGCCAGTCCTAAAACCGCACACGAGCCGAGTGAAGCAGGGGCTGAAGGAAACTTTAAATAATCCCCTGGAGAATGTGAAGTAGTGCACGTCGCGTCGCTCCGGCACTAATCTGCGCGATAAAAACCATCTCAGTAGCGGTGGAGAACAGCGCTTATACTGTTGACCGGCGATGGAGCGTCCAGATATTTAACTGAGAGGACGAAAAAGTAAACAAGGGCTTTGTGGGGCGCAGTAGTAGGTATACTCTCATTGAGGCACTGCGCCCGATTTGCCGAGCCGCCCAGCGCACGATGCCCGCTCTAATCGGGTAAAGCGAAAAACTACATTCTTTCTTTATTTAAACTCGAATTGCTGTTTGTTGTACTCTCTCTTCTCTCATTCGATACAAGTTGTTTTAAATACAATCCCAGTTATTGTCGACTAGCAAAACTAATCTCAACTATTTCGTCTAGCTCGGAAAATAAAAAAATACTTTTGTTCGGTTACGAGATCCTATCTCGGCTCATACAGATGAAACTCCTTAAGATATAGGATAACTATATATGTGCGCAAAGACAACACAACTTACTTTATATATCGACTCATTCCTGACTAGTCGGCTGTATATCTACGCTAAAGTTGTCTCCGTCTCACCGGGGCGCATGTAATCGAGGGCTGATCAAACAAACTCGCGACGATTCTGTCCCGCGCCGCCAGAGGCTGGCGCTCGCGAAACGTCTTCCGTGATTAAGCCTTCAATTACGCGATATGACGAGGGGGTCATATTTGATTAGGCTACGTGTTTTGTTGATTAAATTAAGCGAGCTTATTGCCTTATTCACTTTACCTCACCCACACGCGACTGATACCTGCAAATGATGAGTCGCATCCACAAACCGGATTTCTGTCTAAACTCGTCATCTTTGTTCTATCTATAGGTATACGTTTTCTGACATTAAAACGGCCTTGGAACACTGACCGGCGCACAGTGTTCTCTGTAGAACAAGCCAGGTGGACAAAAATATATTTTCATTGTTTCGGAACCATGAAAATATATTATAATAATATAAAATAAAAAAAATAAAAAATACATAGTTTTATGTATAAGAAAAAAATATTTTATATTTACACTATTATAAAACAGAAAAAAATACTGAAATAATAATACAATTACCTTAATCTCTACAAATATTACCGCTAATTATATGTACAACCTTAGACTATTACATTATTTACAAAAATTACAAATACTAACACTAAAAGGTAATATAATACACTACAGGTACATTAAAACTAATTGTCAATATCGGAATCATCGGATTCTGTATCGGATGATTCCGATACAAGATAGTCTTCCTGACTTTGTGGAGGTCTTAGTTGCTGTGGAAGTCGAGGCTCTATAGTAGGAGCTATAATGAGCTTTAGGACCTCCGCACACAATTTATTCGACTTTTTTTGGAACTTCCCGCAGGCTGTTAATCAGAGGATCAGATGTTATAATCAACATAATGAGCAAATCTCTTTCGTGGCTTGACGCGAGCACTTTCTCGTGTTGTGCTCTCTGAATCTTTATTTATTTGGTCGATAACATCGTCGATGATGGACGAGGATTTTGCGAGATGATATTGTTAGCTTCGTCGATTAACCTAAGAGGAACAAACGAATAAACAAAAAGGAACTCATCAGTGTCTTCGCTGTTCTCAAATCTCTGTGTGTAAGCACTATGACCGGAACTCCCGTCACAACCCCATTTACTTAAAAGAGTAAATGATGAATTGGGGAACACACTTGTGACAACTTCTTTCTGAGCTTCTATTAACCGTTCCGCTGTTTTGTTGAGTAAAGCTTGTAACTCAATTTCTGCTCGAGATTGTGTCACAACAATGTGCTCCTTTTGTGCTTTTTTTGATTTAACAATGCAATTATATGATGGAAACACATGGTGCCCGACCTTCATAATCCATTTCCTAGTCTGTTTATAGGAGTGAGTGGTCGACTTCGAGTCGAGTCTATATAGTAGGCTAATGCCTCGTCACTACTTAGTGGTCTATTATTCTGCACAGCACTGGGTTGTTGAAGGCTAATGCATACACTCGCAGAACTCGGATTTTTGCCAATGTCCTTTATAGCCCTGGCAACGTCCTTTTTGGACACGTTTTTGTGTCCAGTAGATCGTGCAGCTACTTCTGCAGCAGTCATCAATTCGCCAACACTCCGCGAGTAAACTAATTCCTCAAGTCTACGTTTTTTAGTTTTGAAAGACGAATCTTCGAAGTCTTTTTTGGGTCTTCCGGGTCGAGAGTGGTCAGTGGATGAGGTAGAAGGTTGCGGTTGAATTGACCGCACGCAGAACTCTAACTCTTCGCCTTCTAGCCACAACTTATTCTTGATAAGAAAACGCTCCCTTGACTTTCCTGAAGAAACCTATTTGGAAGCGATTTTTGAAGAAATACTGGCTAACTTCATCTTAATGTCTCTTTGACTATCTTCAGAAATTTCAGAAAACTCAAACTTAGACGAAATAAATTCAAATAGACGATCATTTCTTTCGTATTTTTCGTGTCTAAGCCATTCTTCGAAAAACTCTATGTTATTAATAGAGTGAAGCTTTTCTGCAAAAAAGATAAAAAAAAATAGTTGTACTCATTTGTGCTACGTAAAATATATGTCACAATAATCTATAGTCATGCAGCTAAAACATATAAAAAAATTAGCCTGGATACAAGAGGATACATGCTTTTCCCATACTCGATAAGTTTGAAATCAAAGAAAAAATATGTTTTTTTTTGTGTTTTCGTTGATAATCTACTCTAATGATTTTTAAGGCTCATTAAAAGATTCTAATAATAAAATATTAATATACATACCTTCAGAATTGAAATCCATCACTAAACTTTCCACAAAATTAAAAACTGCCACAATGAGGTGCTAGTGAAAGTGTCGCTAAAATGCAACTGACCTATATTTTAAATTACATTTACCTCATTAGCTCACTTTGATAAACAATGACTCATTAGTATGGAATGTTAGACATAAATAGTTCTTGGAATTGGGGGTTTGGGGGTTTTGTTTACAGGTACATAGTACTCATTTCCGGGAATTTGATTACGACTTTTGTCCACCTGGCTTGTTCTACAGCGCACACTGTGCGGCGTTAAGCAGTGGCTCTAAACGCCCACGCGTTTTAACAGACACTTTATCATCATTGCCAGTAAGGTAAATACGTTGCATCAATTTGCTCAATAGAGTTGGTAGAGCATCGATTATGTCATCATTTTGATACGGTCTCGACCTGGTGCTTGTGAAACTGCCAGACAGTGACTTCATCTCTTCAATACGCTTTTTGTTCAAAAAATTACCCGTTTTTGCTATCGATTCGTTCCTAAACACCACAGGTTAGTAGATCGTTTTAAAGTGTTGCGTGATTACCGACTTTGCGTGCGGTCACATCGGATTAGACCTTATTCCAATTTAATAACTGAAATACAACTTAATTACTTACACACCTACAGCTACGAGTAACTCACGGTTTTTTCATTATACGAGTGCCAAATGTTTGTTCTTATTTGAAACATTTGAACGTTTCAAAAGCTTTGCATAACTTAAAACTCATGATTAAAACTGATTCAACTGTTGCACAATTATACAATAAAAGGGCATAGGTATAACATAAAGGGCAAGCAGTGAAAGTGCGCGTAGGTTAGTTTGAGCTCATTTTCTGCAGCTTACAGCGTGTGGGTAGTAGTGACAGATTCACAGAACTTCGATGCTGTCGTCATGCACGTCGCATATACTGACAGGTCCTCCCACGCTATTAAGACTTACTGATGATAACGTTTACGTCTACCCTGATTTCGCACTTAACTTATTTCAGACGAAACGTCCTCAACACATATTTAATTAAATAGGTCTGTTCGTATAAACTTCTTCATTAAATTTATACATTTAAAAGTACTTAAGCAGAACATATCGGAGGTTGTTATTACTTAAACTCTTGAACTTCGCAGCGGAATGTGTAGGTATAGCAAAATATTTAACCACGCGATATTAGGTAACCAGTGTAAGTAGGTACAGTCCAAAATTAGCGAAGTGGCGCGCCGCCATCTTCGAGTTCTTGGAAAGTATAAATCGCTTCAAGCAACCTGTGACTCGAATCCATTCAGTAAACTTTCCTGTTTAACTATTTTATTACTAAAATTTTGTTATGCATATCTGTTTTTTTTCACTCGTATCTTTAGTCAACTGCCGAATTTTTTTTTTCTACGGATTGAATGACTTAGATGATTAGAGATGATCTGGGCCTTAACTTCAAAGAGTAAAATTATTAAATCAAACCGTTATCTGTCTGAATTTAAACTCATTGAAGCTTGTGTGCTTTTAAGTTTAACCTTGCCCAATGAGAGCTTGTTGCGGAACATTTGGGTTATGATATACTTACTTGCATGACAATATTAGCATATTTAGACCTTTATAAGGAATATTATTAATACCAGTTCAAGCTAATTTATCTTCATTGCCGTGCAGTGTGCTAGTTAATTTTGCAACTACAGAACTCCCACACCCGTTCTCTGTAAAAATATTTCTAACTGTAACACAAGCATAGATGGAAACAATTCCGGACATCTCCGGTACTTAGTGTGCACAAACAAGGTCACCAATCTCGAACTCGAGATTGTCCGTAAGCCTTCTGGCAGTGAATAGGTAGGTATGTAAGTAGACGCGAACGAGACGGCGACCGACGCGGCGGCGGCAAGATCCATTCGAATAGCAGGCACCGTTACGTGATTTAGTGTGGGTATACCTATATCGTCTAACAGATCTGTTTGTCCGTTCTCCATTTGTAGGATGTAGAGCGTTCGGACGAGGAATTATCAGAAGCGTTTTACCTGATCCACATGACAAGTTTACCAACCTACTTGGTTTTGACTGCGAGTACGCAATTAACACGGTCTATTGACGTTTATCATTTTCGCTGGCCTTATTTGCATGGAAGCGAGTACAAAACTCATCGGAGACTTGTCGGGTGTTTTGCTCGTGAACGTTCATTAGCTTTGTGCCGATACGCTGTGGGCGCACTCGTCGCATTGCCATCGCTTGCATTAGTTTTGAAATCACTTAATCTGACCTGGATCGAACCCTAGCCGACTCCAAGTAATTGCTGCATAAATTGTGGTGCTCGATTTTAATTGTTCCACCTCTTTGGCTCTCTCGTATTTTTGGTGGAGCTATTCAAATTCTTTAATGGAGTCTCTCTTCAATGTCAGTTGGGACTACTTGGGACATATCGTAAATAATTTTCATACTTCGAATTTCAAGCACTTACTTTTCCACATGATGAAAGATTGCGAATCGAATCGAGCATGGGACCCTCCAACCCCAGATACTAATAAGATCCAAACTTGGATGCGGAGTCGTTACGCAGTTATAAATAACAGAATTTAATAAGATGTCCAACTTTCACATGGCGTGATAAGTGGGGTGTCACGTTTCGTTCGCTCTCGGATTTCGCCACTCTCCGTTCAAATTGCACTCCGACTGGAGTTCGTGCGGACTCCGTGCACTCGCTTGGCAACTTATTACAACATATTGAACACTACTCGCGTGCAATAACCCTATCAATTTTATTCGTTTAAACAAAAACATCGTTAATAACGGGACTTTATACGGAATGCCGGTGCGCTATAAACTACTGTTCATGACGACTCAGTTCGCTAAATTCGCAACGTCTAAAACGTCAGTCTCTAAATTTAAGAGTCCGCCGACCGCTTTGAACTAACTTCGCATTGGCTTAAGGTTTTCCATAGCCATTTCGTCTAGAAGAAGATGACGAGCGAAGAGAGCGAGTAATGATACTGACGAGCCTCTAAAGTTACCTACAGAGTGACACAGTGCAGTTTAATTTTTTTATGACTTGGACTTCTCTAATCATTCTTAAATAATTAAGAAAGTCGCTTGTATTTTGGATTCATTTAAAAACTAATGATGTAGACAACCTGCCTATGTAAAGGGATTTTTGATTTGCTTTGTCTATCTATTGAATAAATCAGTCAAAAGTGACCCCTTATAAATGTGGATATTTTTCATAGCTCTATTTTCGCTTGAGAACGTTTTTAAAAAAAACCTAGAACATAGGGGCGGAGATATTGTTAATTTAATTGTACATGTTAAATTTCATCTGATAACCTGACAAATGATTTTCAAGAATTTTGAGAAGCGCGTTTGTATGGAAAGTTCAGAGCGTCGCGGGACTCTTAATCTTTTCACCGAGCACAAATCATTGATGAAAAATTCTGTCAAGCCGTGTCCATTAGGTGAAATGTGTTTTTAAGCAGTTCTACTCTACGTGGCCTCCATGACACTTTCAGTCGTGTCGTCTGTTACCTTTGTGGATATTTATTCCGCCTTCAATATTAGGGTGTTTCGCCAATGCAATGGAAAAACTGACGTACTTCTATTAATCGAAGTCAATTAAAAAAAGTGATTAGTCGAGCGGTCATTTAGAGGGATTAATTTGTTAGAATGAAGAGACTATAATCCACTAGCATTTCTGGAGTCGTCAATAAAAAATACCACGAATCGCTCGCGAATGAGGAGGGGCGGCGCGCGGCGCATTCCTACATGCCGCGCATTTCCATCCGATATTGCGCCGCCATTATGCCCTGCTCCTCGGCCTCCCTCGCCTCCCGTAGACCTCTCCCCGTCGCCCTTTAATTAAACGGTGAGGCCCGAGAGACACGTCTCCACCACCAACGTGGAAAATCACGTAAATAGCTCTAAAGTTACTCTGCACGCTATGCTTCACTCCATTGATAAGAAAACTTGGCTTCCGCGCTGCCGCTCTTATTACATTATTTTTTCATTAAAGCTGTTCAAACAGATTCAGGTTTATTTTTGCATACAATCTTGAATCTTTTCTTTAATGTCTGGGCTACGTTGAAATCTTAAAAATAAGATTACGATTAAGGTGCTGGAGCGGTAGGCCCATAAAGTACGCAAATATTTTAATGGGGTTCTCTCCCCTGAAAGAAATAGCTTCGCAAAGTCGTTTCCATGGCGATGGCTAGGTGAAACAATGCGTGTAATTCGACGACATTAACCTCCTTTCTCGACACATCCGTGTAATAAAATAAAGGCAGCCCGGAGCCCTGACAGAGCTCGTAATGTCTCCGACGAGGGCCGCGGCGGCGGGTGTAGGGTGTAATGAGCGGGACTTATCTGCTCTCATTTGCATGCGGAGTGGCTCGACCTTGGCACCTCGACATCTCGGCTGTTCGTGCACCATTCGACAACACCTTGATTCGACAGGGCGCAAGTGCTTCAATGACAGAGCACACGCTAACGTGGATTGCCTACTAATAGTATAAATACCTACATACAAGATTCATTTCATACTTACAAAGATTTAAATGTCAGACCGGCTCATTTTTCATACCTTTTCCTAGCATCAAACACATACAGCACATATCATACTCATACGTTAACATTTGCTAAAGACAAATTCGTGATTACGTCTAGCTTTACACTAGATACGAATATTGTAAAATAACCAGTCTAGTCCTTTTGTGCTTGTCGTATATACTTGGGCTGCTTAGCTAGCTAATGATATACTTACCTAGCCTACCTATTTCAATCTGGGTATCTCTATCCTATTTCAAGTTAGTATAATGTAACCTAAGTATCTCTATCCTTTTACTATAATTGAGATGGAACTCAGGTGAATAGGACTAATTGAATGTGGAGAGATAGAATTTCCCAACAAAATTGGTACCTTCCCAGAAATTGTGTCGCCCCCGATGGCATACATATAACATACAGAATTCAGTGTGAGCCGTGTCCGACCTGTGAAGGTATTAAATAATTCTATTTACTTATACCTTTCATCTTTTATATGAAAATTATGAAAAAAAAAATTAAAACATTGTAAAGGTACAACATAACATATCGTCACGCCTTTCCCCCAAATGCTGGTAGAGGTGTATTACAACACGCGCACTTCGCCGGACGATATTCATGTTTGTATGAGTAAATAAATTAGTTCATTATGTACACGGTAACTCTACGGTAAAGCAATTGCCACCGTAGAGCATGACACTACAAATAATGCGATAATTGCTTCACGTAACGCTTGCTGTGTGCATTGCCAATTTCCATAAGTTGAAAAATTATTTTTGGAAAAATTAAGCATGATTGTTTACTGTCATGCCCCTTGCGAGTCGGATAGTATACTTACACAACACGGTGCATAGATGTTTGTAGTAATGCCATATCTGGTTTAAGAAATTCTGCCATCGCGGTATTGAGTGATTGGTCACGAATTCCATACTTATAGTGTACAGGCGAACGGCAGCGGCGCGCAGCCGAGACGAGAACAATGTGTAGTGTGAAGCGGCACTTTCCTCAGCTCTCGCTTTTGCTGCGATCGTATCGCGCGGCTGCCTGTCACACCGTCTCCGACCAGATCGTTATCCGCAGCCGCACTTAGGCTCCTGAGATGGACAGATGGTTTGACAGGCAATCACTTCGTAAAGTGCATTTTCAGCCGAAGGCAAAGCTCCGCGTCGTCGGTGCGGCACGCTGTTGCAGCCCGACGACGCTTTACATGACAATTGCGACGTCCCCGGGGCATCCGTCGTGACTCTCAGCTGCTCCGGCTCCGCTTCGCTACCTTATGCAATATCGAACCGTTTACAAAACAAGTATAAAACCTCCACCCATTTATGTCTGTACACTTATTTTACGGTCACATTATAGCTGCACAAAGTGAAAGTATATTGTATGGGTAAAATATTTCTTTACATCCCAGCGAGTGAAAGGTGTGAAAGTTCGCAATATGCCCACGTAATGTAACGTATTAAAGAAACAATTATGGTGCTTCTCACATTGACCTAATGCAGTTGGAAGAGCATCCGGAGGCGGTCAATAACAGAAGCGGGGAGTTCGGATGTTCTTTCGCGACTACGTTTGCATAATTGAATACGTTCTCTAGTCGCGTCACGTGCGCCTCCTCCCGACTTAGCATCCTTAATTAGCCTACGTATTATTTGCCAATTAAAGTGAATTCTCATCGCAGACGTGACACGAAACCAGGCTAGATTACTTCGGGACGCGCCCCCGCTTTGTTTGTGCGCAAACAAACCGTTTCTAATGTTATGCCGGCGAGTATGTCACTTCAGTCGGACACACTTCATGCCTGCCTGAGCCGTATGTCAACGAGTCGCGATGACGTATTTCCTACTAATGGATTCACGCTACCGCATAAACAAAGCCTACGCGCCTCGTGATGAGCTGTCTATTATAATGAGAAAGAGAAGAGTACTCATTCATTAGACAAATTACTTTACATCGTTTACTGAAACTACCGGGCTAACTAAGTATATTTTTCTTTACGAAGTTTAATGTTTTGATTTTAATACTGAAAACGAGGTCAGTATATCTACCAATATCTTTGAATATATGATTATTGTTTTGAAGTTTTTAGTAATTTGGCACAGATACAAATACATAGTTTTCATGTTTCCAATAAAAACATCACTGTAGAAAAACATTTTAGGAGTATGTGGTTATTTATAGATGCAATTCAGTGGCTATTTACCTGCTCTTAGAGGAAACGCGAATGACGCAGATCGAACCGCTCGTTAGTTTACATTTTGTTGGCACATAAATGTAACACGGCTTCACAATATTTTCGCGAGTTACACGGCGTGCCGCGGCGGGATTCAAGGCCAGGCCGTGGTGATGTCGTGTTCCTGATCCAACCGGGAATGCCTCTCGCTCGCTCCCGGCCGCCCCTACAGGAATGCGTGCAAAATAAACAAGCCTGACCGGTTTGGTATCACGTCGCGTACTTTGCCCACGACGAGGCAGACGCAGTCTCTCCACCATATTTTTCTTGTGTATTCAACATATTAAATCACAGATCCGATGGTCAGCGGGCCGAGATAAGTCGGATTACATCCATCGGAAAAGGTATCTCCGCATTCGAATTCGGAGAATTCGCCTTTATCGCGAATTCTACGTTTTAGTGGAATTTGCTCACTTAGTTTCTTTGAATACCTGCTACGTTTGTATTCTCGCCAACTTGCAAATAAAACTTGTTTCCCATAATTTCCTATCCTCGTAGGTGGACTTAGAGACCATTAGTCGAACTGAAGTATAGACTAACAAGCACTGTACAAGTAGATAGTCTATAGCTGTAACTATTATCATTAGTCTGTGTGCATAAAGCAAAGTGGAGGTGGACAGGGACACTGGGCAGCAAGCAGTGTGAGAGTCGCAACTAGCGCCGCCTGATCGACGACAAGAGCCATATATCACGGGTGCGGCGCGGCCGTGATGTATCGCCGCCGATCAAACCTCACTACAAACTATCCGCGCTGTGCACGTACATTATCCATAATAAATGTCATGTGCTTATGTACCGCTCCCGGGAACAGGAAGGGATGTAATATCGACAGAGATAGACGGCGACGGCATGAGACTAACTTCCCTCCCCGAGATTGGAACTTATTGAAGCTTAGACACTAAAAACTTAAAGCTGATTTATCGGCGACTTTTCTAACGCTGTTTATTCCTGTTTGTGACTTTTATTCTACAGTGGCTCCCTTCGTCTGTTTACGGGGAGCAACATCACTGGAACTCTTCGATAGAATTGTTGGAAAATTTGTTTTTACGATCTTGTTTACATTTGCTCGTGTTTGCGGCGGATGCCCCACTCAATTAGCGGGAGGCGTGAAGACGAGTGCCAAGTGACAGTTGTGGGTGCTCCCCGGAACCTCGGATCTTGTTAAGCGGCAACTCACAGCGTTCATTATTTAGTAGGTAGCAAGCGTGCAGAGATTACGGCGCAGTTACACTCAGCTCTAAACCGGAACCTTCCTCAACTATTAAATTGACTTCGTTACTTTGCATTTGAATTAATAATGAACACTTACCGAGATTGTCTTCCAACTTACTACAAACTTACGTCATAAAACTGACACTTTTTGTGAGCTAATTTTCATGTTAAAGTTTAAAACCGTATTGTAAGTTAATCAAACTTCTGTACTTAGTCACCTCATTTATTATCCAGGGAAAAAATTCTTAAGCTCTCGCCCTCGGGATATCACGTCAATCCTGTCTCTGACAACTTTCTACTTCATTTTAAAAACCCTACTTTTCTATATAACTTGGAATCTTGGAAGCTTATTTAAGCATAATACAACCATTAAAGCGATTACGGAGCTTTAGATGGCGTCTGCTTAACGATACTGGGTTCCGCGATCACGATATTTAAAATCTGGACCTCGAGCTTCGCGTGTTATTGATCATTTATCATTTGTCTTTGTGAAACTACGTAAAATTAATAGCTCTCCCGATTAATGATCTAAAAACTCGCTAAGAACATGTTAGCTACATTGATGTAAACAAGTAGTTTTTATTAATTTTAACGGACACCAAATATTTAGTGAGACTTAATAAAATGTTTTAAAGCGTAGCAAATTTTGTGACAACATCGGTAGAGCTACATAAATGGAGAATTTCGCCAACAAATTATTTATTTACCTATACTATGTATAATGTGCTAATGCCGTTTAACCATCTCAAGACTAAATTGGCTTTATTAGTTAGTTTTTGTAGTAATCGTCGTGTAGTTTACGCAAACATTGATGATTACCAGAATCGATCCATGGTTTGCACACAATTAACTTGACGAGGTTCGTCTACAGTACAAAGTAAGTATGTAGAGGCATTATCGTGGAGCTCAGTGGAGCCGAGTTGAGCACAGTAGAGTTTTTGTCGGAAGGTTCGTTAGTCGGCGCGAGGTGGCGCTCAGTGCGTACTCGTGCTCAAGTGCTCCTCCAACTCTTTAACTGCCTACATGAAGGACACTCGACAGTGCACTCTCCTATTATAAACTGCGCTTTTAATGGTTTTGCGCCGATTTTTAATTATTTTCCCGGTTTTTGCCTGATTCCGTTTTGAACAAATCACGCTAACAAGTCTGCTGCTATTATTGTACATGGGTCCCGTTCCGTACCGTTAAATTGGTTTATTTCGGCGTTTGTTATTATATCTGTGGGCGAAATGGCTTTAAACCTAAATTAGGGATACCCAAAGTGAGGGTAAACATTGTCAAGTTCTCGAAGTTTTAACCCTGACTCACGCTCTTCATGCCCTAATCAGTTTAAGGCTAAACCACTAAAACCTAAAGCAACTTTACTCTCATCTCAATTTAGATTGTACAACGAAGTAGTTGTTTTCCTATACTTTACAGTTACAGAAAATCTTACGGGGTAATGAGGCCCTCAGACTGGGTCTTGCGACGAGGACTCTTCAGTGTGAGAGACCGATGTCTAGGATCTCTAACGATGTAACTTCACAAGCATTGATGCCTTTCTTTAATGTTGACCATCACCTCTTGCAGAATCACAAAGGATTCTGTTTTGGATTACTAATTTTCTAGAAGGTAATCACGGCACCGATCCTATTTCACTAGTACTTAAGCTGTTCAATATTGATATTTGTGTACAATGGCATGTTGCAGTCCAACATAACAAAGCGTGATGGATTAATCCAAATCAACTACGGCTTACGCGTCCAGTGTGGGTTTACGTACGTGCGTGGTGTAATGCCAACCAGATTACTCGCACTTGGCTTTGCTCATTCCAGCACCGCACTAAACTCATATTCGAGCGTTAATCCCGTTAGTTCGCGATAGGCTGACCGCGTCCGACGCTGCAGGCACTACCAACAAAATCTATTAAGTTCGCCAGCTTGCTCCATCATAGCGTGCGATAATGCAAGCAACGGATCCGCGCCGTGACGCGCCGCGCGGCTAAACGTCGGGATGTGCGACGACCGCGGATTACCGCACGCACAATATCCGCCAAATTGGATAATACACTTAAAATACAATCGCGCTATGAACGCGCTGTAATCTAGTGACGCGGCTGCCGATGAGCATATTAATTTGTCGCGGGAATAGGATTAGAGGCGGTGCGGGGCGATACAGCGGGTGCGTGATCGCATCACCGGATTACTGCGCTGATATAAAGCACCGGCGCTGCCATCGCGCCCAAATTACCCCGTCACATTCCAGACGAAATATTGCCGCGTTGAAGCTCTCATCGCCCCTTTGAAACATGCGAATCCCGCTGCAAAGTTTTGATTTTTGTTTTATCATAAAAACACCACAGTGACAAATTAGTTTCGAGTTACAGATATTCGTAAATATATCCGCAGACAGTTCTGCGCGGCGCGTCGTTCGGGTAGAGTTTTAAATGGTTTCCACGAGTTGGGTGGACAAAACTCCGAGAGCATCTTAGAGAATGGCAATATTTCTTAGTTTGACAGCGGGATCGCGGCGATGGAGAGCCCTCCGCGCCTCGCCCGCGCCGCCGCCGGCTGCGTCTTGGAACTTTCCGGGCCGAGTATTCGCGAGAACTTTTTAAACTGTACACTTTACGTTCTTTATTGTCTTCGCGGGCTCTTCTTTCTGCGTAAAATTTAAACATCCACTGCTCACAGCAAACAGCAGCAACCTGTAAACTTCGACGCTTCAAAGTTTTCACATAATAGATACAAACTACCGCTCTACAGACTTAATGCGTCTGATGGTTTCCCGATGCTTCTAACGAACAAACATCTGTTCGTTATCTCCTAGCAACAGTGGAACGACCGTTATGTCTCGTCTCTTATGTGTTGAGGACACGCTACTGGTTTTTCTGAAAGCTCCGCCCTTCGTGTATCCTCTTGCCTCGCTCCTCCCTTCGCTTCTTTCATTGCCCTACTTGTTGAACGGACACCTTGAATGCCCATGAATTACGACTCATGTGATTCGCCGTTTCTTTTTTATTGAGTCTCAAAAGATTCTTGTAATCGCCGCTATTATAACTGTTTTTTGTGAGTACATCTCGAACTAAAGGGGGCACTTTGATTCAGTAGCCGAGTTGGAGTGTTGTAGTTGTTGAATCAACAAGAAGAACGGGTCGCGGCGGCTCCGCGGCGGCGCGAACTCTACCCGTGTCAGCTTAAAACAAAATTTCGCCGTGAGTCGCCGGATAGCGCCAGTTAACTTGTAACTCACTTTTGATGTATCGCTGTTTTTGTCGAGTTGGACGCCTTGTAAACATCGCAGCGGAAAAGTTTAGGGTCCACCCGTCTAAAATTCAGACACTGGCTCGATTAAATGTACAGAAAAAGAGTTGTCCTACACTGGCTTTATATTTCAGCTATAACAGTTTTGTTGAAAGAAAAATGTTACGGAAAAGTTTATAAAATTATTATCGGCCAGGAGGGGTTAATGAGCTGCGACAGATTGTAGTTGGGGGCTATTGTACAGGATTACACTAGAGGGGTCCCATAATAAAACAATGCTTGAACCCGACGGTTTTATGAGCCGATCTCGACGGAGATAGCGCCGGCAGGGAAATAAACATCGCGTAAAACCATCCGCGCTTTTACTCACAAACATTTTCTATACGACTCCCCTTCTCAATATTCCGAATGTGAAACCTAGCTATTAATATCTTTTTTCTATTTAAATGGTCAGTGAGGTCATGTCTATTAATATTGAACATCGCAGACAGTAGACGAGACACGTGCGTGCGTACTACTTACGGTTTACGATCGCGCTGTAGGCACGTTTGTAACAACATAATCATTACAAATGCATACATAAGTGGTGTTCGTAATGCTTGAATGAACTAAAATCTATGTGCTTAAATTGTGCAGTTTCAAATGAAACATGTATAAGAAACTTAAGTTTTCAAGAACAAAGGAATCCTTAGGGCTAGGTGACGTCACGCATTGTGGGTGGGGTACGAGTGCAGGCGCCAGGAACAAAGGGCAGATGCCACGATTTCATCACGAACCGTCTCCACTCGTCTGAGCTAAATTAAGCCTAATCCGGAATCGGCCTACTGCCGCTTGATTTACGAAAACCAACATCGAACTCTGCATCGCTTCACGGAAAGTAGGACTGCTCTAATCCAATTTATTTTCGATTTCTCCCACGACTCCACGGAGATGCGGACGATTTCCT
The DNA here is from genome assembly GCA_911728515.1 of Peribatodes rhomboidaria. Taxonomy (NCBI): domain Eukaryota; kingdom Metazoa; phylum Arthropoda; class Insecta; order Lepidoptera; family Geometridae; genus Peribatodes; species Peribatodes rhomboidaria. The sequence continues at coordinate 7,321,315 of OU452169.1, read as the reverse complement.
CTCGTGCCATTATGATATGTAACGCCCAACGTTATGTTTAACTTTATTTCAGGTACTTATAATCAACATATGATGATGGCAATAGGCGGGTAAGTGCGGCCGCCGTCGGCTCTACGGTTTTATGTAAATGTCCGCCGATAAACCGACCTCCACCCGTGCGGCGTGGCTCATTTGCATTCATAGGCTCGTAACCCTTGCTCGGTCTTCCTTCGCTTATGCAGCCTCGGCCGCGCCGCGTAAAACTCGCTGCCTCGCCTTTTGCACGATAATTTACGACTCCCCATGTAATACGTCCAGCGGCCGATATGAGTCGGGTGTATATCCATCCGGTGGTGAACGCCGTAAGGTCTCGCCGTAGCCGTTCGATTTACATATTATATTAAAGTCTCCGTCGCCGGAGTCCCTATTCCTCGTCGCCACCGGCCGTTACGCTCCAACTTTTCTCAATTTTTCCGCCCATAAAGCGCCCGAAACGAAACTTTCTCCGTCCGCCGCGTGAGGTCGAGTGTAAATACACTTTTTATAATGTACTTTGTCACTCCGCCACCATGAAAAAAAAACTTATTTTCATAACGGCCTTTTCAGTCCTTACTATAACCGTAATAAATTTTCTGTTATATCGCGGACCGGTGGTTTGTTATCATCATTAAATTGTAATAGTACCTGGATGACCGAGCTTTGCTCGGTATTTTTTTTTTTTTTAATTGTGTTTTTTGGAAAATAAACAATTGATTTTAGTCTAACCTCAAAGCAAACACTCATTGACTTCGTGTTACTTAACAACGCCATCTGCTGTTGTGTCTTTAAAGCAATTAGTTGCTCACAAAAAATAGTATTATTATTCGCCAATAGATGTCAGGAAGAGTCATATTTTTCAGTTGAGACTACTCAAACGCCTCCTTTTTGTTATTTTTCTTTCAAGTTTATGTTTAAGTTGATTATCGATAAAACACGAATAAAATGACATTTTCTAAAAATTATTCCTAGCTAGATCGATTTATCGCCCCCGAAACCCCTTAAATACTAAATTGTATGAAAATCGTTGGAGCCGATTCCGAGATTCCAATTATATATATATATATACAAGAATTGCTCATTTAAAGATATAAGATATGCACCTACCTATAATTAAGAAAGTAACCTAATATATGCATTATATCAAATCAAGCTGGCTCAATAATGTTTATATTACAAGAACCAATCATATTCCAAGTAAAGTGAAAATGAACTCTTAACGGAAGTGGAGCATTGGATTTGCTGCGCACAGAAATTTATACAATACTAATAGTCAGATTACCACATTTTTACCGATAAACTGGTGTGATAGTGTGTGAGTGTATTAATACTCCAAGTATATTATAAAAAGTGCACCAGCGTCAAGTTATACAGGCCAAAGAAAACACGTAATAAGAACAATTCCTACACGGAAAAAAATGCCACTACAAAATTGCTTAGATCAAAAATAAGATTATTCTCAAAAATATTGTTTAAATATGAGACAATATTATCTTAATTTGAAACATTATTATAAATCCAAGAAATGCAGAAGTCTTACAATAAAAATAAATTATTCTCATAATTGATACTAAAACTAAGAATAACATACTTGATTCAATACTTTGTGGTATTAATTCAAGAACTATGAATGTTTTAACCAAAGAAAAGATTGAATTTTCCAATCAAGAGCAGTTTTTTTTCATTCAAAAATATTAGACACTTGATTTAAATCAAATTATTTAGTGTTCGTTGAAGACAACATTATTCTTTATGCTAGAAATAATTTATATGGAGATATTTATACCAAGAATTATAGTTTCTCGGTTAGGAAGCATATAGATTATCTTCTATTGAGAAAATTATTCTTCGGTAGAGATCTTTGAGACACTCAATTTCGAAACAGTGAATGTGTTGACCAAAGAAAAGATTGAATTTTCCAATCAAGAGCAGGTTTTTTTGCATTCAAAAATATTAGATACTTGGTTTAAATCCAATTATTTAGTGTTCGTTGAAGACAACATTATTCTTTATGCTAGAAATAATTTATATGAAGATATTTATACCAAGAATTATAGTTTCTTTGTAAGGAAGCACAAAGATTATCTTCTATTTAGAAGATTATTCTTCGGTAGAGTATTTTGAGATACCTACTCAATTTCGAAACTGAAACACATTCAGTTTCGAAATTGAGTAGGTTTTAACACTAAACAAAGATAGGATTACACTTTCCATTCAAAAACATTTTTTAAAAGTACTTTACCATTCTTCACGATTAATTAAAAAAATATCAAAAAACTATTGGCACTAAAGTTGTAGATAATCTAATTTACAACCACTTAGGTTCTTAGTGTTATTGTTGCAAAGTTGAAAATGACTGAGATATTGAGCAAAAACCATTCCTTGACAAAAAATAAGATAACAGACAAGGTGACATATGACTTAACAACTAACCGCCCGAAATTGGACGGTTATTGTTATCGTTATTTGTGACGTCATTTTAACCATTGCTAAAATGATGGAACCCATTACGGCCAGTTACTCTTTGGTTATCGTTTCGTTAAAATTACCTAGTTGGTGCAACTCACTCTTAGGGTTACGCCCACTAAAGATTCCGGCAATAAAAAATACTGTACTCGTAAAATTACTGACGGGAATTAATGCAAGGTCAAATGCTAACCGGACTAGGCCACAGAATAAATAATAGTACAAGTACAGAAAATTCACCCCGTGATAGCAAACATGCGAATTCAATCCTATTCACAACTTATCATGCATACGCCTATAATACGAGATGTTTTTTTTACCATTTTTAACCCCCTCTTGGTGATACGTGGTGACGATTAAAGAGCAAAAAAGACACGTGTTAGGTATTTTAGTAGGTCGAGTCGAGGCGCGCGAGGACTTCGTTCGTTGCCAGGCAACAGTTAGTCAAAATCCCACTAGCTAGGTATAGGTAGGTACAAGCCGCTTTTCAGTTTAGAAATCGCGCGTTTGACGAAAAAATAAATACACGTAATATGTACGTGTAAAGCCCCTCTTCCTCTTTCTGGCCTCACGTGATTAATAAATAATAAATAAACGGCCCCTAAGTAGTTATTTTAAGCCTGTGACAATGCGATTAATAGGTACCTTAGCTGCTTTTATTCAGTAGGTAATGAAAGTTCATAAATTATTACTTACAAGCTGCGCCCCGCGATTTCACCCGCGGTTAAAAAATATCCTATGTGCTATTCTAGACTATAAGCTATCTCTATGTCAAATTTCATCCAGATCTGTTCAGCTGTTCTGGCGTGAAAGAGTAACAAACATCCATCCATCCATCCATTCTCACAAACTTTCGCGTTTATAATATTAGTAGGAAGTAGGATCTAGGTAAGTATAGTAATAAACGGTCAACGAACAATAATATAAATGGATCCCGTACGCGAAATTAATTGCATTTTGCTAAGTATACTTATTTATAATACCTAATCATGTTATTTAATTGTTAAAAGCTGGAAACACATAATATATTGTATATCGTATACCTACCAGAAAGTTAAATGGTTCGTGCCATGTGAGACAAGGGTTAGTCTTTGTACCTACTGATGTATTTAGCATTTATTAATTTGATTGAACTAAGTAGGTATATAAACATATTCAAAAATAATGGTTCTTAAATTCAAGAAAATTATTCTTGGCTCATACACTTGATATTGCCACATTATAAAATTACACCAATATTTGGCAGTTTCACATAAACGCATAGGCGGCCAAACGCATCGAGATTGAACGTGTAGGTACGGACCGCCATAGAAACTACTTCTAAAATATTAATGCTACTGAATTCAGTGAAGTGTTCTATTCAATTCAATTCAATTTATTTATTCGAACCATAGGATATTTCAAACACTTGGTAACGTCACTGTTTACAATGGTGTAATAGCATTTAGTAAGTTAGGATATCGTTAGGATACTAAATTCAGAAGCAAGGGTGGTTTCTGATTGACTGAATCATTTAGAAACTTTTGAATTTTGAACTTGCTTCTAAATTTGCTTCTGAATTTAATCTACTAAATTTAGCCAAGTGTAATATGATATGATGATGATGAGATGAATATGATAATAACTGAATTTAATCTACTAAATTTAGCTAAGTGTAAACCTACTAGAAACTAAAACAAGTGCGAGTCCGACTCGCGCACCAAGGGTTCCGTACATACCTACTAATAATAATTATAGTCAACAAGAAATATTAAAATCAGTAAAAGTTAGTTAGTTTAGAAAACAATTTTAATTTGTAGTTGATATGTATGGTCTTCAATACGATCGAACTACAAACTAACTTTGTATTGGTTTTTTTTCGTCAAATATTTATAAATTCGCAATTTTTCATTTGGTTGTGTTATAAGACCTTGCTTCATGCCAAGTTTCATGATTCTAGGTCAACGGGAAGTACCCTGTAGGTTTTTGAGTTGAGCATTTTCCTTTGAAAATGCCAAAATTAGCAGCAAAAACAGCTGTATCTTTTGATTGGGTTGACATGGAGACCATGGACTTGAGTATGTCATATAAATTTCAGCTCCATACCTTCACGCGTTCTTGAGAAAAAGGGTCTTGACAGACAGACAGACAGACGAACAACGAAGTGATCCTATAAGGGTTCCGTTTTTTTCCTTTTGAGGTACGGAACGCTAAAAGCTGACTGGAAATGTGACCTATCTATGGCAGTGGAGGGTAATAATATTGTTATTCAAATGTGTGACCGCAGGTCAAACCGCGGGGCGCAGCTAGTATGCCATAAATGCACACAGGTTAGTATAGACCGAGTAGCTAGGTTTGGTTATGTTTCTTGCCACCCAACCCAAGGGCCTCTGACACAGCTTGACGATTGTTGTTATGCTCAGTTGTGAATGCTACCCGCGGTCATCTATACGAAGATTGACCGTGTCGTCCGTTGCTTAACATCCGTGATCAGTGGTTAGAGCACCTAGTAATAAATAATAGTAATTAATATATTAATAAATAATAGTAATTAATAGTAATTTTCAAGTAACTCTAAGTAATTTCAAGGAATTCTAAGTCATTTTCAAAATTAAGGTTCAAAAATACAAATTTTAATAAGTTGAGACGGACGGACGGGCAGAACAAATTTAACGGGTTCCTTGTAACCCAAAAAATTTAAGTAGGTTTTTTTACCATGGTTCCGGCGACTTTTTAGCGCTCTTTGCGGAATCAGTATTGGCAACACTGCGAATGAAGTTCGCTCGGTGGCCGCCGCCCAGGCTGCCATTACATCTAACAGGTTAACATCGTGTGTGCGCGCTAGTTATTATTTTACAATACAAGTGATTAATAAGAGGTTCTTTGACTGTATTTTAATTTGGATGAAAGTGATTGGGTCCTACGTAGTTCTTTATCATCTTTCGATAGTGAGTGTTCGTAGTTATTTAGTGACCAAGATATATGTAGCTACCTACTTAACCTAAGTTACGTTAGGTAAAAAAACAAGGGATTACTACATTAATACAGTAATTAAGATCCCTATAACGGAGAAAATGGAAGAATTGCTCACCAGTTTGAATATTCCCCCGGACATCATTGAACAATTTAGTGGTAAGTAAGTAACTGTAGTCTTAACCCGAGAGACAGATGTTTTAACCTTGCTATGAAGATAATTTTGTTGTTGGATTAAAACTTGTGATTCTTCGTTTCAGTTAATTGTATAACTCTCGACCAAGAAGTTAAAGGAGATCTTCTGAAAGAGTTGTGTTCGACTATAGGAACACGTATTAAATTAGAGAACAAAATCGAAGAATACTTGACATCGTTGATGACGGTATGTACAGTCAGCTTCGATTGAACTTCTGCATTTTGCATACACGGTGTCCGGGGTACAGAAAAGGACATGACTGCTTTTATCCCGGAGAAATTACCATTTCCTATGAAACTGCGGGTCGAACCCACCCCACCCCTGTAGTAGTGTAAGCTATCAATAAATTAAAATGCACTAATCAATTTTCTGTACTCGGAGTAAAACTGAGTAATACCTATTTATTAAAAATTCTGAAATATTTTAAGAAACTGAGTAGAGGAAGTGGCTCGCTTACTTCACTGTACCGATAAATTGGGGCACACCTATACTCATGTACTAAAAACACAAAGATAAAATTTTTATTTATTTTTCAGACCGAGAATATCACCATTACCACAGCTGACATATCGGATTTATGTGGATACGGACGTAGACCATATAGAAAAATCTGTTTCTGAACACACCTAGCTTACCAGAGTTTGACTGACCTGAAAACACTGCTCACGACATCTCCATGTGGAAAATCAATTTTGAAGTACTACGAAACCAACAACTAAAACAAAAACATGAAAATACTTCTGGATATATGTAATATTGTTTTCTAGTAAATTAAGTTGGCAGATTTATCAAAAGTATGTTCAATTATTTTAAATCTCATAAAATGGTGTATCGAGTGAGTAAGACCATGCCAAGACATTTATTTCTATTATTTTAAGAGAGTAGAAACAAAACTCGGCAATTTAGCTCGACTAGTAGGTTTTTAACTTTGTGCCTAATAATTTTGTATGTTTTTCTTTGATAAATACATTACTTATTAATATATTTTTTGTTTGTTTTACCTGATCAATAGAGATTAATTTCTTGTATTTCAGTGAATTTATTAATTGCATAACATGTTTTGTATCTTAAAAAATGCTAATGTCAGTAATTGTTTCTGTATCTATATAACATACTCTAAAACATTTTCTACATTCAGGTGCACCACAGATGACGGCGTGGACCAGGCCAGGCCGGTCAATTTCACCGCGATCGATAGAACAAAGGGTATACTGCCAACCCACACGGTGACGCGGGCACTGGCGGCGCGACCAGCCACGGTCTTTTTGACCACGTGTGGGTTGGCAGTATACCCTTTGTTCTATCGATCGCGGTGAAATTGACCGGCCTGGCCTGGTCCACGTCGTCGTCTGCGGTGCGCCTAAGAATAGTACGTTTTATAATGAGAATTTGATTCTATCACTAAAACACAAGCTTACTTTGATACAAGAAATTATATTCTCAAAAAGAAAACCAAAAAACCCTTAGTTTAAGAATAATTTATTAAAACATCATCTCAATTCAATAATATAGGTCTTCTTCGATTGAAATAAAGTTGTTTTTGTAAGAAGACATGGTATTTTTAAAATAAAAATACGTTTCAACTCAAATCTAGAATTCATAGTTATTAATCTGAGAATAATATTAACTTGGAATCAAAATACATGACGGCTTATATCTAGAATTCATAGTTATTAATCTGAGAATAATATTGTTTTGAAATAAAAATACATGACACCTCAAATCTAGAATTCATAGTTATTAATCTGAGAATAATATTAATTTGAAACAAAAATACATGTTAACTCAAATCTAGAATTCATAGTTATTAATCTGAGAATAATATTAATTTGGAATAAAAATACATGCTACCTCAGATCTAGAATTCATAGTTATTAATCTGAGAATAATATTGATTTGAATTAAAAATACATGTCTTAATTTAAGACAGTCAATTTAAAACAATAATATGCTAATGTCAAGAATTCATTGTTTAGGCCATATATAAATCATTATTATTCTTGGCCAATAAATATTGTCTTAATAGGAGAATAGTTTTTTTTCTGTGTAACGCCATTGTGTTTACTCTTTGTCTGAACGTACGCTTGCAAAACTGTAAGTAGACCGACATACACCTGTGTAAGCAATTCAACTCGGCCTTGACTCTACAATAATAAACCATAGGTTTGCTGCATCACGTTTTTCAGTTATGGATGAGGCAATTATGTGCTTTAATTAAAAACAAAGTAACCTGCGCTTCACCATAATAAACTTATACAATATGGCCCCACGCAGAATAATGGGGCTCACCTCAACACCATGACCTAGTCTATGACAAGTTATGACGTAATACTTACATATTCTTTGATGTATAAATAAATAATCATCAGTCATGGTTACTAGGTATGGAAGTTAGTCGTGATTATAAAATTATTCAATGAAAATTGAAAATAAAAGCCTGACAAGAACTAAACATTTTGATTTAATATTAAATTAACGTTAGTAAATTAGTCTGAAAACTTCCAAAACTTTTCCAAACATGAATATACACTCGATTTTAGCATAAATAACACCACCATGTGACAGTTAAAAGCACATCGATGAAAGCTCGCGTGACATTGTCCCCTTCGGCATCGGTAGTCTCTCTAGTTATAACTTTACGAAATATGACGCACGTCTCCAACCCTTTGTGATGTTTTCACGACTATTACTCGGTTTGCTCGCTGCCTTTGAGTTGATCCCACTTCGCTGCAAAATCTCGCTGTATTCTTATATCCCTTTGTGCGTTGATCCAGTGATTTGGTCGCATTAGCGAGTGGATCGGAGAGCCAGTAGCCGGTGGAGGGGCGCTCTCGGTCGGCTTCGTGACCCGATAGCGTCAATCTAACGCTCAATTAGCCGAATGCGATTATCCGATTCGGTTCCAGAAGCGCGTCTCTACCGCGCTTCCCAAGACAAGCGCCAACTTTATTAATTAAGCCGTGTCTTATCTCTTGTTAGCACTCATTCTATTATTTGTCTTTTCACCGCTCATTTCCATAATTTCATCGGCGAGTAATTACTTACCACTAACGCGGAACAATGTTTCTCATTGTGTTTGCATATTTTGTCGTGGTTTGCGTTATGAAAACGGTCTGAAAATGTTAAGTATTCAAATGAAATACTTAAGTTTTTCGTATTTTAATTATTTACTATTATTATTCATTAATGTTCATGGAAAAGCAGCATACGATCTTAAACCACGAAGTTTAAGAAATCGATGAAGTACATAGTTATAGTTACTTATTGATAAGAATGTCATTCGCTTTCAACTAATAATTGTAACTACGCCATTTTAAAAGATTATCTTTTATTGTATCGCTTACTGGCTTTACTAGAACTACCCTTTTCATGTTCATGTTCAGTCACTTAGTTCGCGATGCGATACGTAACGTTAGGTCGGAACGTGCGGACGACTGCGGGCGTGCGGCTGCGAGCAGTCGAAGCATTGTTTTCCGCATCTGTGAGAAATGGCTTTTGTTGTTAAAATGATGCGTCAGTTAAGGGCCGTTGTGGGCTGGCGGCGCGGCGGCGCGGGTAGGAACGGCGGCGGCCATTCTCCCCCGCTGTGTGTTTAATTAGCTTAATTGACATCGCGAGGCGCGGTGTCCGAGCGTTTTGTTTGCGATATCGCGTTACCGCGCCCGCCGGTTGTCGCGACAACGTCGAGCCAGCTGTCGCCAAACCTTCGCCACAGTAAACGTAAGAGCTTTCACCATATACCATAAGATAAAGCCAAAAAGTACGTAAATTCTTCACTGCCTATTATAACAAAAGACGAAAGAAAAATCGTTCGCCGAACAAATTCTACATTCATTTCTGTAATACATTTGTATGACAGCGGCGCCGTTCCGCCGGTGGGTAGACTGTGGGTAGGCTCGTCTCAAATCGCCGAGTCAGCATGGCGTCATACGGCGTCTAGAATACGTTTCGATTCGCCTTCCGCTTCCCATGTAAAAAGGTAAAACTTGCACGAAATTTCTATTCCTTAAATGGCCCGAGGAATAAATTGTAGTTCGTACGTGAACGGTGTTCTAATGATTCTTTTTATTGTACGCAATTCCACTATTTTGAAATGTTGGCATTTTTATCTGCGCAATATTCCTGGTAAATGTAGTGAGGGAGCAATGTTACAAATGGGGTCATGACATGTTTCCTATAAACGAAATGATGAGATATGGGCAGAGATTTAGATCTTAATCAGTTAACTCTTTTGCAGGATTGTCAGATAATTTGTCATGATCTTTTGGTGCCTGATTAGGATTAGGTACTGTTCGTCAGTTGAACATACTCGTATAGCTCGAGAAAATGTTAACTCATTAAACTCGTTGAGTCATTTTGTCGTTTACGCTGTCATCTGTTACTGATTTCTATCAGAGGGCTCAGGGAGACCCGTATCATAGTGTAGTTTGGAAATCGGTCGTGCTAATGAATATACGCTCTCAGGGCCGGCTCACTCATACGGAGTGTGTGATTAATCTCACTCCGGACAAAGAAGTCGTTTCCGCGAGCCCTCGCCCCCATCGATCATCCAGCTCCTCGAATAAAAATAATAATAAATAATGAAAGGGCCGCCGCCATTGTCCAGCCGACGCGTGCGTGTCAGCGATAGTTTTAGTCGTTCAGTTATGGATCGGCTGGCTTAACAATACACATACGACATGTATATATTTTGCTAAAATTCATCATCTCAGTTATAAGAAGGACCAAACATGTACCGAACCCAGTTTTTCCGACCATTTCATTAAGACTAAGCTATTCCAGTAAAATTAAAAGCCTGCATTCCCATCGCGTTTATATAAGTGTCTATTATCGACTGTACAAGTGTGCCTCTACTTATACACGATTTCTCGACCGATATCTCGTAAAACTAAGCTCAAGTGAACGAAACTCAATATACATAAATATTCATAATAAGTGCACTCTCTCGTTCACATGCGTTATAGTATTTAAAAAAATAAGATAATAGGGACGTGAACCCGTGCGGGAGTTAGAGCATTTCTCTATTTCGTAGGTACATGACATTTTACATCATTCTATTCAGTTTTTTTTTTTTTGCTTGCGTCCCAAGGTCGTGCCAAGTTTCCGTTGAGAGTTCTCATGTTTTTACCCGCCATTATCGTAAGTGAAGCGATCGAATGAATAAATTGTCGGTGCTCGCACAGGTTCACCGTCGACGAAACAAAACAGGGGGGGACAAAGGAGTTAAAGCTATTTTTGTTTTTGCTCATCGAACACAAAACTGTTTAGGTTATATCTGGTTATTTGGAAACGAAATGTTGCTTGGCAATGATGGAAAGGTATCTTATTTCCAAAGTCTGTCGTACTTGTGACGCGTCTAGCTTGTTGTCCTTCATTAATAATATAGGAAGAATTTAACATCAATTTATTAAAAACATGAATGGTAGAGCAAAGAGCAGTGTTTGATGGATGACTGCGGGCGAAGGCATGTCGCAGCAGACGAACGGGTCGAGCGCGCCGTTTGAACCTTCACTGAACAAATGTCGCGGCGAAATCATTCACCTTTGGGAAAAAGCCTTGAACTGAAAAGTCGTTTTGTATTTGTTTAACATCGAAACTAGTGTTGCTACAAAAGTACCTTACAGTTTATATCAACTTTGATAATGTGCTGGCTGAGGAATAAAGAGGCAATTAGGTACATAGTTCATCGGAACAGTGAACTTCGTCTGGAACTATTACGACAAATCACCAAGTAATGGAGATACTCCCCGTTCGCCTGTAGAGCTTTTTGAGACACTGGTGCTTGCACACTGTAACCGCATTCTGCACATAAATAACTTTATATGAACGCTCTAAATCTCATTACGGGCGCTGTAATAGCTTCCAAGGCCCCGCTGTCGGTTGTGACGGGAATATAAAGCGAGCTTGATTTATTCCTTCAAATTAACCGCATCGTTGTTCGGGCCAACTCTCAAGTAACGGCTACAATAGAATCGCACGGGAGACGCCGGCTCCCGGACAATATCCGATACAAATGGCCGACGATTTCTCACAATTTCGACTACGCGTCGAGACGCGTCTGCTGAAAAATCGAACAGAGCGCAGCCTCCGTTGCCGTCCTCGCCGTGCTGCCCGATAGCGTAATACCAAAACAAATGGCCTCCTTTGTCGTATTTTTATTCTAGATACGTGAGTTATATTACGAAGGGCGCTACATTCCGATGCTTTTAAATGTTATAAAGAATTCCGCCCGCTAATTTATGTGCACAAGTAAGCTGGCAGCTGTACCGATATTCTCAATGGTAGCGAAGAACTGAACTCCTATTTTTCGTTCTCACTTTTTATTGTCTCGTGATCGGAGGACGGCGGATCGTTTCCAATCGCCGCTGGAATAATTGGCGGGATCGAGCTCTCGGCAAACACGCTGCTATGAAACCGCCGCCGCGCTTTAAACCGCTCTACAAAATTTCTTTTCAAACTGGACGGATGGAGCTTTTATTATGACGCCATGATTGATTCTCAGAACAGACTCATTGACTAATTGAGCCTTTTCGCGGCGAGATTTTTCCATTTACCTCAGAGCTTAGAAGCACTGAATATAAAAAGCAAAAGATTTTTAATTTCCAAGTTGCCTCTGAACGATTTCTATGTAAAACCATTACATGATTGATTAAAGTGGAACGACCCAATTAAAACTTATCAGCTCGCTTTTACAGTAATTCATATTAAAAATACCATTTTCCTTGGCTTTGTCCTCTTCGTATAAAGGAGAGCCGTGTCCTGTTTAAATTATTTATCGAACTGTGTAGGTATGCAGTGAATCGATGAATTCAATTTAGATCGTCGGCGGCGGCCGTGCTGGGGCATTAGCGGCGCACAACGATCCGCTATCTCTGTTCTCGAACAAAGAGAGATGAAATTTTAATCGGTCGCGTTGTCTGCCATCGTAGAAGTTAGTCGCGCGCGCCGGACGGTGAGCTCGTATTGTAATGAGAGCCGCGCGAGATCTCCTCGCCGACTGAATAATACATGTGCCGAATACACTCGCCGGCCATAGAGCGGCCAGACCGCATCGCACCTGACCTCTCCAAGCACTCCTCCAGGACTACTAGCCGAATCGATCATCTGCCCCCGACCAAACTCATATTTTATTTACGTATTATTAGCACAGAAGTCCGAGATGAGCCTATCATGAATACTTCATAAGACGCCACTCCGTTTTATACCCTCATACCTCTGAAAAAATATTACACAATTTTTCCACCCAATCTCTCGATAATACCATTTTGACATTGATTATAAACGAGGGGACTTCCTCTTTGCGGAACGTGACTTGCTTAGTCTAAGACAATTATGAGAAAGGGATGAATTTGTATAATCAGATTCTTCAAAGCGGTCAGTGGGCGAGTTTTCTTGTTAGATAGAATTTCTCTTCTGGAATTTAATTAATTTTGAACCGGATGCGGTTGCCTCTTGCGCCTTTTCTTTTTAAATACTTCTTCTGTAAATTGTGTCCATTCAATTAAGGATCTTCACTACCTTCGCAAAACTTCTACATCAGCAACTAATGCATTTTTGTGTCCTTTTTTATTAAGAAAAACGGTCAAGTTCTATGCTATGGATACTATTTAATAAGGAATGATGTATTTCTCTGATATGAGATTGGCGGGATGTTTGATATGTTGTAAACTTGCGACGGAGGGTTTCCGCGAGTTGGAAGCCTCAGCCACCGGCGACTGGCAATCTCGTTAAAATGTACTACGAAACTTCGCAAAGACCGCATTTATGAAATCACATGCTACGGCTAATATCCCATTAGTAGTTGTTTACACTACTAGCTGTACGAGCTTGTATATTAATATTGCGAGCTTTTGAAGAGACTGAAACGTCTTTAATTACAACGGCTTTAGATATATCTAATTTTAGGACAGTATGTAACGCTTTGATGTTGAGAATGTTTTCGTGGCTGTGAGCTTTTCGTATGTTTTATTAAACTGAAAATTGGGTACGAGCACACAAACTTTTCAACCATTAATGCTGAAATATTCTCATATTATTATGTTGTTGAAATGCCAATTGGTGACCTAGTTTCCTGTCGTATTTCCCCGAAAGCACATTTTTGAAATGGCACCATTTAGGGGAAACACGTAGTTGTCCACTTGCACCGCGGGCGATGTCGTTAGGGCCGCACTGTCGGCTTCGTCCTTATCGCGCCACTACGAGTAATGACGCCTTCGATCGCCGTCTAATGGCCTCCGCGGGACCACTTAGATACGCAAATGAGCATCGACAAACACCCCACACCAGCAGGCGCGATTACGCGTACACATTACACTTGCCAGAATGACGATTGTCATGCCGTAACAGCCCGAGCATGCACTCGAAACTCTCGTGTTCACGCCGCAATTGGATCGCTCTAATTGCTTTCGAATTCTCCAGATGTTATCTCTGAATGGCCTTACCTTTCTTTTTGGCGAATGGTTATCGTGCCACGAAATCGACCAACGGGGTCGACTGTCTAAATCTGTCTTCGACTAAATTCTCACCGAGTGAGAATTTAGATAGGCTTCCAACTAAAAAGTGATTTCGTCAGAATACGCTCATAAACACCAAACAAATTTGGTACATAAAAATAATAGCATACTCGGCTCCTAACGTCGCAACGTATGTATTACATGTTCCAAGTTGAGCACATTCAAGTCTGAATAGCTCGCAACCATGTGGAGCATCGTGGAGTAACTTAAAGGTCGCGATTTAACAAGGTAACCGGAGCGGCGGACGTTAAAATTGGCGGTGCCGCGGAGGGGGCGAGTGCACACCCGAGCGCGATCACCCTAACAACCACTAGTCGCTCGGCTTACCTACATACACTGAATGTGCATTAGATGCACCCACTCACATGCAAGAGCTTGTCTATTGTGCGGCGGAATGTTTTCTATTTTCATCTGCTCTTGAATTGGACTTCAAGACTGCCAAAGTGAAGTCGAGAAGCTCTTCGCTCAAGTCAAAGTTAATCGATCTTAAATGATCTTTCATCGTTGTTCTATTTTATTCAAAATTTTAGTGTTTGGAATATAATTTGGGATTATATTGTACTAGCGTTGGGAATAACACTTATTCTCAGTTCGAACTATTACAAAACTGACAGCTAAGCTTAATCATTTTCTCCACCCTAGCACTAACAAAAAATATTTAGTCTCACTTCAACCCTTGCCACACTAGCTGACGAATGAACTATAAGCAAAAACAGTCTGTGTTGATCCTTCGCTTGACATGTGTCCCCCACTGGCTTACCATCCCTCGGTTGGCGTCCATGCAAGTGACACATTAAACTCTTATCACGCGGGCTCCTAAAGCCACGGCTCCTAAAACAAACACCACGTAAATACGGGAACATTTGTAATTGACTATTCCCGCAATCAGTATTTCGCAGCCAGATTTCTAGCCGAACATTAAGTGAGTAAACACGTTCATTTTAATGAACAAAGAGTTCTTAACGTTTATTACAGCAAGCTGAGCAGAGCTTTCCTTTCTCGCTACAGTCGTTTGCAATCTTATTCAACAATCTAAACGTAAGTTTTAACAGATGTGTCCAGTTGAAATAAAGAAATAATAATGTTAATAGCTACCGAAAGCGGAAAGAGAGAGGATATTCGTGTCGTTTACGTCGTTTGTCACGTATAATGTCCTACATAAAATTTTATTCCGCTCTAGAACAAGTGCCCCGCCCAGACGTGCGTTACTGTCCGGTCTGGGGGTTCGGAGTGTTGGACTTTTATCTGTAAAGAAAATTTTATTTCGGTCATTTGAATAAATAACCCGATTAACTTATTGGCTAAATATGTATGACTTTCGCATTGCATCATCACAAATTTAATTAATTAAAACTAGTAGATCAAAATCACATTGCGATTACCATCATGCAAACGACCTGTTCGTATCAGAACACCTGGATAACGTTCCAATATAAAAGCTACATTCTTGTTCGCCCTCATTCAAGTTTCATTGTGAACTATTGCGCCGTAGCCTGTAGACCTTGCGTAGACGGTAGAGATGCCGTAGCAGCTCGGGTGTAGACTCAGTATGTGGCTCTAACGCGCCATAAACCCAAACGAGAACACCACCGAGGGGAGTTCCGGCGCTCTGAAAAGATGTTTGCGTCACGAACAACAATACCGGCGCGCCGCGGCGGCGCCTGCCCAGCTGTAAATGGAGAGCACATTAATACCCGACTATGTAATAAATGTTATTGTTTGTCATAAACTTTGTTTTATGAAGGTCGACCGGCCCAAGCACTTGACGTAGTCGGACCTCTAATAAAGTTAAACTTCTCTTGATATCCTCACGGATTAATTCGCGATTACTCGCTAAGCTGCACTAAATAATAAATTTTCAAAATACTGCTGGTAAATCGTTCACCGATCGCTCCGGATAAACGATTTCTGTCCGCCGCCCGGTAAGAGCAAACACAAAATAATCTTATTTTGATATTTCGAGGAGATATTGCCCGCGGTGCCTGGCGACGTTGCGGAATAGTCGAGTCATTGCAAAAGTTGCGCTTAGCTTCGCAGCAATATTTTCCGCTGCGATCTTTCCGTAGCAGGAGACTAGGTTTACTGAGGCTTACACAAATTGTTTCATAATTGACGATGCACGTTTCTATAGAAGTATGCTTGAAGAACTTGTGCCCGTTTCTATGTCGGTCAAGGGCTTATTTGTTTAATCAAACACTCGTTAACTTCACCTGCGTATGAATGGTTTGATTGATACAATCGAGTCACGACCTCGACGAAGCTTATTCAACGTTACAGATAATGGAAACGTGAAGCAGTTTAGTAGTGATTGATCGTGTCCATCGGTGCGCGGCGTGGAGGTGCGAGATGGCGGCGACGGCACAAGGAGCCGGCCCTGATTAGTATGTGGCTCAGGTTCGCGCGTCTATGCGAGGGGCGGCTTCAAGACGTTCAGAGCAATTTTTCAACGCTTCGGCTTCGTGTTCGGCAAGCCGATGGCGCACGCCGCACTGCAGCCGCCTACCACCGCCCGCCGCGCCACCTGCTCCCGCGCTCGACTGCTGCAACTTTAATCCCCCAATCCGCCACCGCACGACCGCACACCGGCGCGACGCTATATTTCAATTAATTCGACCATCCATTCCCGACGTGAACCACGCGACGCTTAGCTCATAGCTGGCAGGACGATGACGCCGGCACCGCTCGAATATGTCATGTCGAGGGCGCATCTACTCGACGTCCTCCCGCGACGCGTATTATTCCTATATTCATTACTCTGAATGACTTAATATTTGAACAATAAATTATTATTCACGAAAGCTTTTCTCTCCGTTTTGGTGGTTTAACTTTAAAACCCCAATTCATTGCAAGTTTTGTTTTGCATATTAATAGGTTGTTTAAACAGTTGACTTTGTACTGAAGCCCGCCATATCTCAGAGTTGATTAACGTTTGATACACTTGCAAAATATCTGGTATTAAATTTGCAGAAATTATAATAATAGTTATCCAATCACCCGTTTGTACACGGCGGCGGTGAAACGTGCTCTCGGTTCGCGCTGAATCAACTGAACCCGAACCGCCCCGCCGCAACTGAATGTACTTAATTCGATTTCGATTGTATTAAACCCCACTCTGTCTCCAATTAATGGTCCCGAAAAGGACTCCCCATAATTTACCGCTAAATTGCATTTTGTTTTATACCCTTTCTCAAATTAAACTTCCGCTAGAATAGGTTAACTTCAGCTCTGTCACGTGTGTGAACAATGTATCAGATAGGTATATCCAATTAATGTCCAGTCGCACGTGAAACATTCGAATCGACAAAGTTCAGGCGGCGCGAGTCCGTTGGGCAAAAGCCGCAAACAACTTTACACAGTGACGTTACATGGTAGGATTGGTAGGGCGCAGCCGGCGCGCGGGCGCAAAGTAATTAGATAGCTGTTGTATTGTTCACTTGTTCAGCACTTTTCCAATGAGCGGCCCTTGTTCGTTTCTCGTGTTTAATTGCGAGCCGCGACGTAACGGACAGCTCCGTTTTTGTCCCGCCCCGAATGAGATGAACCGCACATCCTTTAATGAGTCGCTCTCGGAGCATCCCTTCGGACATCTACGTTTCATGGACTCTTGAACTTTCCGCATTTAAAAGCCGATTTGTCACTTGCGCCCGCAAGGCCGAGCACCAGATAATTAAATTGTACTTTTACTATAAACGCTACCCTCATCCAACAAATGTAACTTACCAACTGTTCGTTTAGTGACATTAGTGTTTTTAAAATTAAATCATTTAGATTGAATAAATGGCATTTTTAGAGAATAGAGCACGCGTTGAAGTCTTTTAAATGACACTAGCATGCGACATTAAAAACTCGTTGATGTCTTTTTTTATGAAAACTGACCAGTAACTTTTAAACCATTTCAACACGATAAAAATCTAACATCCTACTTTAAAATTAAAATGATTTTTACATATTCACCCTCTGGTCAAATTAAATGGAATCAAGTTAATTGTCGGTAAACAAAAAGTTAGGCGTCTCGGTAAGTAAGGCGGGCGGGGGCGCACGATGGGCATTCGGCCCGCATTCGGTAGGCCTAAATAATTGACACTCAGAAAGAACGAGTTGTAGACATGGGTGCCGCGTGTAGCTTCACATTTCACACCAAACACTTTCCCAGAACGCATTAAAGTTTTTGCCCGACCCTGTGTGTGTGTTGCCCATTCACGGTAAATTTTCCAAATTCTATCCCGCAACTTATTTATTGAAGGGGCGCGCGCTTTCGTAAATACTTCGCTTAATTGACACCCGAACCTCGAAACTTTACGTCCCGCCTATATAAATTATTCATTCCCACTAGTGTAGACGCGACAATAGCTGTATTATTGCTCGGTATAATATTATGGTCTCGTTACGCCCGGTGGAGGTATCGGATCTTGTTAACATGTGCTACTGAGTGGAATATCTGAACACGTAGCTTTAATTAATTACGGTATGTCGCTAATAATGACAAGGGAGTTTACGCTGCGGCGGCGGCGTGTAGGGTGTAAGGCGATACTTACCGCGGAATCTGATCCGCGCTTGCAGTCCCCGCCGCGCGTCTCGCTCGCTGTCTCCGCAACTAGCTGCCACATCATCTGTGGCGTCTCGCCGCGCACCGTCACGCCTCTACCATTTGTCACAAAACTCTACCACCACATCATCGTTCCCAACTAACTTCTGCTTCAATCGAACCTACAGCCAATAATGCTCCCGTAACTCACGAAATAATAGACAACTCCAAACTAATGTTTACCGGAATTAAATCACTTTCGGAATTTTCGATTACGTGCTTCACGAAACTGGCTTTAGTGTTATTAATTTCCTCGATATACAATTATATGCTACTTAAATCATAGTCAGTATAGCCAGTAAATCAATTTGTGCACGTTAAACAGTGAGCAAGTGAACAGCGTGCACTTGACTAGACAGTCAGTAAACCCATCTGTTTACCGATCATCGATCGGCTGCACTCGCCGGCTTCCCGTCTGGTGTCAAGCGTTACTTCAGTCTATCGCGGCTTTTCATCGCGCCAACCCGCACTCTCCTGTATCCATAAAATTCTTTTACATAAAATAAATAGCTACACTGTGAAAAATACACCGGCGCTCGGCAGAACCGCTCCGCTCGTCCATTTTTCGAGGTAACCCGTTCGTAGGCTCGAAACAAAGAGGCGCAGTTCCGAAACAATCAAATTAAT
Source organism: Peribatodes rhomboidaria (assembly GCA_911728515.1). Lineage (NCBI taxonomy): Eukaryota > Metazoa > Arthropoda > Insecta > Lepidoptera > Geometridae > Peribatodes > Peribatodes rhomboidaria. The sequence goes on along the minus strand of OU452169.1, from coordinate 7,301,961 downwards.
TTTCTCCGTTGTTGTTTAATTAGCGCCGACTCTTGGATGGCGCGGCGGCGGGCGGCCGATGTTTATCATCGGATACAATCACACCCCACCCCCGCCCCCGCCCGCGTCGGCCCACCGGCTCGCCACGCTCCAACGAAACCCATTATTATCAAAGTCAAGACTTCACACCGGAGTTACTTTGGTTCGTCACTCCTGCTGCCATTGTTATTATTAGCGACATTGTTCACCCTAATAGACTTTGACGTAAACAAATCGAGAGAAACGACTAATTTGTGTAATCTTTTTGTTTCAGGTAATCTACTTAAGAAGTCCGCAATCTAATCGTTGCAAAATGTGATTTAAAATTCGACCCAGCCAGGTATGACGTATCGGATATTATCGGTTACTCGAGTAGACGGATATAGGGGTGGTAAATATGAAACTGAATAGTTTGTGTGAAGCCTCATCGAGTTAATCTGAAGCCATATTTAATTAAATTGTACCCGCGGTGGCCGTCGCCACGGGCCATTCCGTGGACGAGCGTCTTCTAACGCGCACGTATCGTGTCTCCGTCGGTTAATCATCAACTCACTTGGATTTATTGCCTCATTAGGTGAGAATTATTCATCACCATTTATTATAATTAATTCAATGAAACGTCAGAGACGTCTATCACCGTGTCTGTTACGTGCTAAATACGAATAGTGTTCTTAATTAACTGTGCATGTTTTATACTGACAATAAAATATAATTAGTTTTCTCAACTAACTAAATTTTAGTGCTCGCATAAAGTGGGTGCCTCTATAATCGGACGTAAAGTATCTGCCGTGGCTCCGAGCGCTTTCAATTTTGAACTCATTATAAAGTTCGGTTTCGAAGTACGGTAGGTATATCAGTCTTGCTAAAAAAAGGAAAAGAAGTATATCCGCATCTCGGTTTGCACTGTGCCCGTGCACGTCTAGTCCCAGACCCGACGCGACGGCTTCTAATCTAATTATCCACCGAGCTCTTCAAAAAACTTGCGGGACCGAGTGCAAGCTATTTGCTCCATTCTTTCCCTTTTAACTCGGCCTCTCCCTCTGAATAATGGCATACTATTCTATAAAATTACATGCTGTAAAGCTTAATTTAAATTTTGTTTGTTGTCTGAATTACTTTTCCTCGGGCTTCGAGGGGTAGATTCGAATTTAAAACCTTTTCTGCGTTTTAGAACTTTAGATTAAGTTGCTAATATGGAAACAAAGTAAACAGCCGGAACAGTTTGCAGTTACATTTTGTAAAATTAACTACACTGTTGTTTAATTAAGATTTTAGTTTGTTTTATTGGTATTAGTAACGAGCCCTATTCGCTCAGCAAACAATCACTTTCCGTTAATGTGAAATAGAAACGATTTTCCTAATTAAATTATGCCAAATTGATAGCTCACATATTTGTAGTGGAAGCAATCGTTAGGCGGGCCGGCGAAGGGATTATTTTCCGTGTCGGACCCGACCTGACCCCGTCCTCCTGACCCCGGCACGATCATCTGCCACCACCCTTCATTCGACTAACCTGTTTTACGAGATAAACGCGATAAACACTTTACCTACTTGAATATTAAACGACGTACTCCGAAGTATACTAAGTTATTTCGCCAAATTATTATACTGGCACCCTCATTACTAAGTAAAAGGCACAACAGAGCACTAACACGTACTTCTCTCGCAACTGCAAGACGTTTCCCCAGTTACGAAATTAACTCGCGAGTACCACACGACCGAGTTAATTATATACTTATGTAAACGCGCTGCAGGAAAATAATTTAAAGCTAATTCATTGCAAATAAACACGCGACTAAAAATAGCTCGAGTTTTGAAACTAAAAACACGAAAGGCATTTAAAAGCCCTACCTACAAAAAACTGCTAAATGTAAAGTAGTCGTAATACTAAAATATAATGAGATAAAGAGCTGCTCCCGAAAATCCGGCCGTAGCTCTAAAGAGGATTTAATCAAATTGGAAAATATGCAGCCGACACGGCGTAGTTAATATGTATTTCGGGCGAGCGTGGCTGCACGGCCCATACTCATACGCCTAGTGTATTTTGTCGGCGTACTAAACGGCTCAGCTTGTAGCCACGGAATAATCATGTAGACAGTACTGAAGCTCACCGCGCTATAGCAAACAGTGGACTGAATTATGTGATAGTGCCCCAATTTGACTAACAGAGCGTTACAGACTGGCCGATCATTTATCTTTGCAGATCCCTCTACCCTCACATCGGAAGACCAGAACGCCTGCCTTTTAGTTTTTTCCTAAAATCATCTCTGCAGTTTGTTTCTACTTGCATGGCTTTACACATTTTACATAAAATTTTGACTAATAAAATACGTCACACATTCTTTGTTTATTCTTTCATTCCTTTTTTTTTAAACCACCTGCAAACCACTATCACTAGTGAAGCTCACAGTCATCGCCAGCAAAGCCAAGTTTTACTTTACAATTGCATCAACGGGCGCAAGTTTTCGTGTACCACCCAGATGAGTTTTACATAAACTTGTGCAGTGTATTATACAAGGCTCCTATTTGTAACGCGGCGGGTTATTAATAGCTCTGATAGCGAGGTGGCCCACGGCATTGCACGATATTTGGGAAATCCGGATTTGCATAGGATAATAGGGACGCGGCACACCGTCGCCAACCAGCTCCGGACGCGGCATAATGTTGCCACCTGTTATAAGTCAAAAAATACTATCTCCCTCCCTCATAAAGATATGTGTGACCGCGGGTGGCATTTACAACTGAGCGCTACCGTGGCTCAGATGTCACGTTAAATTATAGGCCCCGGTTGTTTGTTCTATGACAACAATCGTCAAGACGTTTCTGCCTACAAACTGCTACGTAGTTTGGCAGAGTTGTATATTAATGCATATGTTAACTTAGATAAATAAATAAATTAAATAAAAAAAGCCATGTCAGAGACCATCGGGTGGCCTGAAACGCCGACATCAGGGCTAGCCACTCGTCCTATACGAACTTGCTTTATTAAATTAGTACCTGGATGGCCGAGCTTTGCTCGGTATTTTTTTTAATTTTTTAATTGTGTTTTTTGGATAATAAACAATTGATTTTAGTCTAACCTCAAAGCAAACACTCATTGACTTCGTGTTACTTAACAACGCCATCTGCTGTTGTGTCGTTAAAGCAATTAGTTGCTCACAAAAAATAGTAGTATTATTATTCGCCAATAGATGTCAGGAAGAGTCATATTTTTCAGTTGAGATTGATTATCGATAAAACACGAATAAAATGATATTTTCTAAAAATGATTCCTAGCTAGATCGATTTATCGCCCCCGAAACCCCCTATATACTAATTTGTATGAAAATCGTTGGAGCCGATTCCGAGATTCCAATTATATATATATATATATACAAGAATTGCTCATTTAAAGGTATAAGATTTCTGCTTAGACCGAGTTCTCAACTTTCAACGGACAGTAACGCAACTGCGGAAGCGGTAGTGGTTAAATTTGTATGACATTTGTTCTGCAGTCGGCGTCATAGAGAACGGTATCTACCTTACAAATGGATAATAATGTATTACAGATCACCACTCTTGTCCTGTTAGCCCCGTGAATTTTGTAAACGCGGCCTTATAACTGCTATGTATTTATATTTTTTTATAATTTAAAGCAGCTATGTACAAATGCGCACTTAAACATAATTTTAATAGTTTTTAATAGTTTTTTAGACATAATTTTTAATAGTGGTAATCAAGCTGTTTTAGTGAGTAGTTCCAAACATGCCCTCTCATTTGTGTGCATACTAAATGTAATCCAAAAATACCAAAAAATTTGCAAGTAATCCAAAAATACCAAAAATTTTGCAAAAAGTTCGTTGCGGCACAATCTGGTCTGCACTCTACCTTCCGCCGTCTGACTCTCTGCATACGTAACGACTCACGAAGGCCACGATACACTGGTTCCCGGAACGATTACACCGAACGGCAAATCATACGCGAGCTATCGAATCTGAATTACTGAAAAAACGAGTCAGTGCTTTCTCTAAAAAAGTCCACGGCCCGTCGCATCGTAGACGGCGACCGAACTAGTTTTTCCGCAAGGAATTTTTAGCTAGACTTTACTATTTTAGAACATTTTTAAGCAAGTCCCTGTGCTGTTTTTTTTCAAACTCCAGACTAATTTCACGTGCTACGAAAAAAGACGCACTTATCTAAAACATCATTGTGAATAAAATTAACTACTTATAATACGATAGATAGTATTTTTTTCTCTGAACAGTTAGTACCTCCCTCTTTTACCCTTACTTACATCGATCGACTCGTTCTCATTAGAGACCTCACCAATAATCGCAGTAATTACCTCTACATGAGTGCTTAATCGCATTACATCTGCCTCACATGTCAAATCTTGTATGGATTTTATTACATTTAATTAAGCATCGTATGGTTTATTTAATCAATTAACTTGTGCTATGTTTAACTTTAGGCCCCAAAATGTGTAATTAATGAACTTGTTCAATTCAGTACACATAGCTTAAATCTCTTTTCCTTTAGGAAGATCTCGATTGTTTTTGTATTGTTCTTGTTTACGAGTACAATAAAACAGAACAACTTCTAACTTTAACTGTGTCAAAAAGTTTTTGATCTACTCGAAAAAATGAGAGGTCTGAGGATAAAACTTCTTGTAATCCTAATTCGATTCCCAACATTATATTAGTATTAAGAACTTGAATAAGTACAACATCCTTGAAAGGCTTTAAACTTTTTACATCGTTATCAACTCGTGTTTTCAAATAATGTCAGTGTATTACGACAGTTCCCTGAAGTCATGAACAACAATGTATCACTACTCACGGACTTAAAGCCATCGTTAAATCCGCCTATATTAAGTTAGCTCGGCATACAGCCTCTATCGAGCACAATGTCTCAAAATATCCGTGAATCATGAATGCGGAGCGGCGAATCTGTTGTTTACTCGTAAACTAAACTGCTCGTAATTATATCATCGCCGTTTAAACTTTATTGGCGGAGGCGAGACTTATCTTGTGACACGGCCAACTGCCGCTTTGAACCTTCATTGTTTGAGCTCGTCTTCGTCATGTTTGATGGCTTTTAGTTAAAAAACTTGCCTTACCTAAGTGCTTAGTCTTTAGTCTGTTAAAGTATAGTCCTTTTTGTCTCCAAACATTTGAAAAGAATGCAAGAAAAATAGTATTGTGATTGCAAAATTTTTGTGTTTTCAAATCTTTGATTTAGTTTAGGCAAATAAGAATTAACAGCTTAAGCTCGCAGAAAAGTATTATCTTATTAAAAGTTTTAAAGGTAGAGTCTGGTTTAACTTAATTAATGACCTAATCCAACCATCACCGTTCTTTTATAATTGTACCAGGCGCACCAGTAAGAGACACCCTCTCATGGTGGAAATTCCATTAAAACGCACTAAGCGTTTCAAGTCAACTTTTGAACTGCAGAGGTGTGGAACTCGTTGCCTGCGTCTGTCTTTCCACCTAAATACAATCCGGGGGTGTTTAAGAGTAAAGTGAATAGGTATCCCCTAGGCAAGCGTGTTACACCTTCGATCACGGCAACGCTTCCCATCAGGCGAGTCAGTGGTCAAACGCATGCCTAGTTTGTTATTAAAAAAAAAATGGCGTGTATACAGTGTTGAAGTAATTCGCATGTAATCTAGTACAAACACCTGCAACCCGCAAAAGTCAAATGCTATATCATAAACACCCATCTGATTCCTACCTTCGTAATAAACTTCGTTCCGAGCTTCACTCGAACGGCACATGTTTAGATAAGTGAATAAATTTCCCAGAAAGGCCGGCCTTAATGTTTGCAAATGTTTGGGCATTTTTCCTTATTACCGACCCACGAACGATTAGGCGACCTTTATGTTTCCTGTTACATGCCTTTGTTTCTACACTCGACGGTATTCATTTCATCACCATAAGTGTTATAATAAAAGCGGAGATCAAAAATTATGGCACGAAATTTCCCTTTGTTCCTTTTTTCAAATGCATTTTAGCTTTTCCCCCTCTTAAATCAAATTATTTTCTTGCTAATGACTGTACGCGTGTGGCAATAATAATGAAATGCATAATTATAAAATGTTATCTGAAGCCTGAATCTAGAACGGCGGCGGTAAAACTAGTCCATTATTGGGTAACGAGTGCACAGGCTCGTAATCGCGTTGCTGCATGCTCAATCGAAGCGACCATTAATGTAATCAAAAATAGAAACCGAACTATGATAATAATTGGCGCGGGCCGCGTCAGGGGCTCGGGGGGTGGCGCGGCGCTCGCGTGTCTCATGTATGCGCCGCCGCCGCCACGACGCCAGACCAGCCGGCGCCGCGACGCCGCCGTCACAATGCAGATATCGTGTACTCGCCACCATTCTAAGCCCACCTAAAACCAGCCCTTGCACCGAGCGCTCTTATCGGCCGCCCGCGCCTACACTACCGATGAAAAGCACGAGTGCCGGAAATCGACCTCCATCCACACACACATCGATAGACACGAAATCCGCGCCCACCGCGTCGTCCTTTGATTGATGCCCGCGTAATGACCCAGGAAACTATTTCCTTCGTATTTCCTCCACTCAATAAAACATCGAATATGCTTATTTATGTGTCAGTTTATTTGGGGTTTTGTCAGTGTGCCTACAGGCTACTACATACCAAATACCGTCATTTGTCAAGATTATGGCTGTTTGGGATAAAGAAATGAAGAGCTGTTATTGTTTTGAATATTTTCCCTTTCATGTCCGATCTGTCTGTATGGATCCGGGACACTACCTGAATTACTTCTTCATTGAACATTTTTTTTTTTTTTATAAAATGGTAAATGATTGCTGTCACTATAAAGCTGTCGCAGAGATTTACAAAAAGGAGAAAATTTCCCAGACGCGAATAAGATACCGCGTGACCTTTGACCGCAACAGAGTAGTGTATCAAGATGAAACGGAACAATTAGCACGTACAAAACTCGTCCGTCACGGGTTGGCGCCGAGTGGCAATTACGGTATTTCATCCTCAATAAAAGTGCACTCAGGCGCCTCTAACGCCGGAGAAAAGCTCCCCGTCGGATATAAAGCTAATGTGCACATATAAAGATTTAAATGACGGGTCGGACGGTCGCCTCGCTCGCCGTATCACCCTGAATGTGAGTCATAAAGCAACTCTGTGTGTGACTGTTGTTGATTGCGATCAACCCTTTCAGCGCGTCGAGTGCGACCGCGACTAGACACTTCACACGTCTCTCCCGTTATCACCGTACACAATCTCCGCATTTAGCGAATTTGTGCGTTGACAACGTCACCAGTCTCTCTCGTCGAGCTAATTCCGCCCATGCTTTACGGATCCTTTGTGCGTGTTATTTGACTGAAATGAAGGAACTGTGTGAAATGTGACCAATTTGTTTTGGTAACAATAACACAGTAGAGCAATACTGATATTCTTTCAAGTTTAGAAAACAGTGTCGAATCAGCTTCCTCGTCAAAACAAATAAGTTTTTCCAACCCCTGCTGAAATACACCAGTCGCAATAAGTTCCATTACGTTGCTTCTGTGAAAAAGGAACTGGCAGCAATATTTACGTCATTATATACTGCGTTATGGACTGAATAACGACAATCGTGTACCGTGAAAGCAAACATTTTGGCGATTAATCTGGAAACACTGTGCTATATCGAGGCGTTTGCTGGAGGCGGCACATTTATTTTATGTGCCGGCAATGTTACATACGCTATAAAAGTCGTTAGGACCGGCGTAACGTCTCGCCGGGCGTCTTGCCCGCTTTAATTATACCTAGATAATGCTCCGACTGCTCTCCCTATGCTCCGCCGCGCCGCCGCCACCAGTCTTCGCGACATTAACACAACTCGATGTAATAACAGCGCGCAATTGTGCAACTCCCGACCTACCCTCAAATCTCCACACATTCAGCCCATAAAAATCCAACGTATTTTATTTATAAAGCGAACAAACTTTCTGTTTGAGTCATAAATCATTGCGGTAAATAACTTTGGGTGTGTTTAGAAAATTGATTTACGACGACGTTTTTACTAGCTTCTTGGGCTTAATAAGTGAAATGCGATTTTCACGTACAATATTATAAGGCTCATATGACACGCAATCGCGGCTGCTCGCGCGGGTAGAGCAAACACTAAATTAATAATGGCATTAAACAAAGCCGTCTGTCATGGTCGGAACGCAGGTACCCATGCCAATAATCATGGTTATGGTTCAATCGAACCCGTACACGGGTGATTAATGACTGCATTAATAGCCCATTGGTTGTGTCTAAATGTCTCCCTGGAATTGATTGGACATGTAAAAGCATTGAGTTGCGCGACTTATGTTTGGATATTTCTGTACGTACTAAAACTAAATAAAGTAACTCCATTAAAATATTTAAAGAAACTGGGCCAGATTTGTGTTCTTAATGCGACTGTTCTCGGCGTGTGGCCGTTTTCTTGTATAGAGAGGGCGACTCACGCCGAGACAAGGTTGAAGGCAGGGTCGAGCCCAGGGCGCAGATGGAGATTTATCACGCCCGCCGGAGCCGAGACTACAAGTTCGCGCATTAAACGAGTCCGGGACATTAGCCGCGTGCAAGATGCCGCCCGAGATCATAATTAAGTGCCGCCCAATTTATCGGTGCCGGTGCGACCCGCCGCCCCCGAACTCCTCTTAAACTTCCCTTATCATACCAACTAAAGGCTCTTTATTTCGTAGTTAGCCCGCTTCGCAGTTATCGCCTTTTATCTCTGCGAAGCGACGCCGACGCTCCGCTTGCCGAGCGGCCTAAATAACAATTGTAATTTAATGTCAAACTCTCACAGATGGAACAACTGACGAAATAAAACTACAAATTCCGCAGACTAAAGACACTAACTACCCTACTCCTCGGAGCTGCGTGTTCTCTGAAAGAAGCCGATATCGCTCAACGGTTTTCTATTAACTTCAGTACAAAAGCAGAGAAAATACCGTTAAGGAAACGTCCCAGAAACCTTTGTTGTGATACAACTATTGTTGTCTTCAACACTAACTGTAACAGATAAGCAGAAAGTCTAAAACGTTGTTTTAAAACGAGTCCTTGTTTGTGGTGTGATTCAGTTTAAAGATTAACAACTTTGGGCTTCTCGTTTCTAATGCTGAGCGAAGCGTGAAACTTGATCTTGTCGAATTAGCATAATTCGGCTTGATTTGAGCGGAACCGTCGAGTTTTCAGTAAACATTAGCATCGGACTCGCAAAGCCTCTCTAAAGTAAGCAAGAAATTTGAAGTGAGATGCTCGCACGTAGAATTCTGCTACGTCGTAGATGTTCAGTCTAATTACTGCATGAGACTAAACTGGTTAGTCGCCGGCCGGGAGACGCCGCGCGACTCCATATCACTTTGCATTACTCTGCCACGTCGCGTTTGGTTCACTGGATGGTGCTCAAACGTGTGCTAGTAGCACTTGACTACGGACACGGTCTACGTGCTAATCTCAATAACCAACTTATATTCTAATGATATTTTAATGTGATTGTTTGGAACTGAAAAAGGTCATGAATATAATTCGCACGAAAACGTTAATGCTTTATTTTCATTATGTCAAGACTTTTTAGTTTAACCGCCGAAGCGGTCCATCACGCAATCTATAAATACGCCAGTATTATTCACAGTTCTGTTTGCCCGCTTTTACATATGCGGGCAGCCGTAGCCTAACTTTCAACGGCTAATTACGCTTCTCAACTCGAGAAACGTGGCCGCAGAAAAATCACTCGACGGTTTCACAAACGGTATTCATTATGAAAGCGTTCACTGACCTTTGTTTTTTTCTTTCTTTCTCCCCACGCCACGTTAGTAAAACAGGCAATTTACGCGAGCCTATAAGTAACAAGATTCATTAAGGCTGTTACAAAGTGGCGCTGGCGTTCTTAAAGCGAATGGCCCTCGAGGTTGCAGCGCTCATAATGGGCGTACGAGCCAACGAGCCGGCCGAGGCGCCGCGCGCAATTTAATGAAACACCTGGAGAGGTCGCGCCCGCTTCCGTTGCATTAATCTCGCACCCGTGGTCCCAGGCCGAGGCCTCCGAGCCACTCCTCCAACCACTTGGCCGACACGCCGCTATATTACCACCTCTCTCCGGACCGCCGCTTAAGATATTGTTTGCTTTGTCCACGCTCGCTGCCAATTTAGCCGTAATATACCGTTTTAATAACGTGTGCTCTGGCGTACTATCCTTTACTTAAACATAGTGAATAGAAGTGGCACGCTAATATTAAAAGCCGGGATAAACAGCGGCGACCGCGCGTCGGCCGTCGTCGGTCGCCCGGCCCGTGGGCAGCGCAAAAGTGGCCGAGATAACTCCGACTCCGACCGAATGCATATTTTAACGTTAAGCTACGGCGCGCCGCCATGCAAACTTGTTAGGAACTTCCCTGAAGTGAATAATTCTTACTTTAAGGTATCTGAAAACTTTTTTTCATAAGGTAGATGGGTTTCTGTTGATTTTATTACGTTGTTAGAAGGTATTTCTTCGTGAATACTTATATCGTAAATTTCATCGTTAACGTTCGCAATTACTAATACAAACTCCATTAGAGAAGCTCAGTTCGTGACCACTCAAGTTATATTTAGGGCGAACTATGTCATATGAAATCAATCTGACGCGTAGGTGTTAATGATATTTGTTTGTGGTTATAGGCGTGTTAGGAATTACGTCAGCAATGCTCACAGCAGCTCGGTATCGGCGCCGCGCCGCCCAGAGTCCGCTGTAAAAACACAGCGAGCTGTAAACACGCGCCCCTCTCACATGACGCCTCATTAGCCACTCCCCTGCGCCTCTATAAATCATTTTAAATTCAAATTCTACTTACTTTCAGAATTGACTTTGCTTACCTAATTCCCTCTCTGGCCACAAAATTTTGCAAATTAGATTTTCACCTTTCCGTCGCACAGGCTTGTCGGGGAAAAAATCCAAGCATCCGGACCGGAATTGGGCCTGCCATCGTGAGCCTATGTCATGATTGGTTGGCATGAAACCGACACCTCTTTCCGTTAAACCACGGGTATAGGGTAATATTCTACTTAATTTTGTCAATAAAATCTATGACGAATCAATAAACAACAAGATTTTGTATCAATACTAATAGTTTATTATGGTTTATATAGATAGATTAATAATAGATTATTTTTAAATTGGTTACATTAAAAAGCTTTTAAAATTTCACAAATTTCTAAACACGTTCAACCATTCTTGCAACCAAACAAAAAAAAATTCTCGCTTTGAAAATGAAATGACAACATTGTTCAGGCGGTGAAATGCCGCTGCAATACTAATGCGAGATATAAACCTCCGGGCGAGCGTGTGTGGCCACGTGCCACTGATGCCCGCTGCCTACTCGATGCAGGAGTTGGCACGACTCACCGGCCGCTTCTATTTCCGTCTGTCCCCAAATATTTCTGGCGCCCACTTTCGTGCGTACAAGTGGACGTTCGGGTTAGCGACGGGATCGTGTCATTCATCTGCTCGTTAGTCCATTGTTTTCCTCTCGTGTCGATTTGCCGCGTCGCGTGTCGCTCGACCAATAGTAAAATGTGCCATTATAGATCGGCATGTGCGTGCGACCGCGCCGCGCATCGCCGCCGCCGTCGCCGCGGACCGCACGTCGCCATCCATCAATCCAGATCGAACGTTCCGATCGATTAGCGATAGCACGCCCCGCCTGATACCGCATTCTTGACAACGTTGTTGGCTCCTCGCTTTGTTACGAGAATACAGTTTAGTTAGTCTCAGCTAATTAACTGAGTGCACATTTATCAATGCGGCAATAGGTGACAGCTGGAAGCGAACACTTGCAAGTTCTAAACTGACCCGACCTAACATTCTCCCGATCAGCAATCAGACCGTATCACAGTTGGCAAACAAATATTGTGTACTGCGCCAAGAGGTCTGAATTTTATGAGGCCGAGGTGGTTCGTTACGGCAGAGTTTTATTAAAAAAAACTGGGAAAAGCTCACATTTCGAAATTAGATTTTGGGATTTCGCTTTTATAAATAAACATGTGTAAGGTACATTGTTACCATAATGCCAAGTATAATAAAAACACATGTTAGGTTTGATATTGGTTAAGCAAGAATCTGTGTTCTAGGATAATAATTATATTAGTGGCTTGAGAAAGCAGTAAGTTGTTGGCAGAGTAACGAGGGCAGCGCGCGGCGCGTGCCGACTGCCGCCAGCGCTGCACTCGAGGGCTGTTCGTTATACACGTCATAGTTTGAGAGTGCACTCGGCCGCTCGTTCTTCCTAACGAGACACAAGGCGCCTCGCTTCATTGATGTCGTTTTTGCTTTAATCGCCCGCCACTGCCAACTCGAACGGGAAGCTATTCACCGCGAAACTCCCACTACATTCCCTACATCACATTACATTCCCTTTTATACGGGTGTATATTATTCCGAGCGAACCTTATCTCCCAGGAAGGAAAGCGATGATGAAACTTGAGTCTCGGCTAACCCCTTATTGTATTGCAAGTGCGCATTGTTGTGTTATAAAGGACACGGCGAGGGTAGCGCGCTCGGTTTGCTCCTTCCTCTATCACACAAAAATGTTATTAGTTTTGGGCGGTTATTGGCCACCCGCGCACGGTCGACCCTCTCATGCCCATCCCGACCAAATAGGGCATATTGAAAGTTAATGTTTAATTCTTGGGGCCTATTGTAGCAATCCAACCTACATTGCTTTGTAGTTCAAAATAAAATGTTATGTAATATTTTATAACGAATTAATGGATTTTACGATAGTTATGAGAACTTGCTTTATTATTATTTGTAACGTACCTACTTATTATCCGTGATATATTCATCTTGTCGCTACGCTCTTGACAGAGCGGCCGTAGTCGCCATACACTACATATTGTTTAGGCAGGAATATCTCGAGAATCATCCGTGATATATAAAATCAAAACACCTACTATACACCGTGCTTATAGCTTTCTCCTGTAATTCTCTAGTAACTGTTAAAGCCATCTGTTGTAGCCATCAACAATGGTGCGTAGGCAACTGAATTGCATCAATTGCACTCCAAGTGCTGCGTCGTAACACGCCCTACGTAGGGCGGGCGGGAGTGGTTTGCAGGGCTATTCGTCTCGGACGACGTGGCAATTTGTATTGCTCGCGGCATCACTCACCGCTAATCGCTTGCTGCTATGCACCTGCATTGATCCCTGTATCACATATAAATACTTGTACCTACGTATATTCAATATATGCACAATACAAAAATCTTTATTGATATCAAACAAAATATAAAACCAAACTAAACATTAAAATATAGATGTAATGGGCGGCCTTATCGCTTAAAACCGATCTTTTCCCACCTTTGGACTGAATATAAACATTATGATCAAGCATAGACGATGGTGTGTGCTAAAGAAATTTAAAATAACAATATTTTTTTTTACTTACAACATTAAAGATTATAAAAAACTTCATACGAATGCCTACATAAATACATATACTAACCTGCCTAGTTTAAAACCCAAACTACTTACAGTACTTACTAAGTTCTAGTAATACTGGAAAAGTTATATTCAAAAGCTTAGCCTGTAACACGGCTGTGGGCTCGTCCATTAGGAACTAAGCAATCAGGGATCTAATCAAAGGCCAAGTCTGTCTATCAGCCCATAAATACGAGTTTAATAGTCCCCGGCAGAGTTAATATAGTAAGTAATGACGAAACGTGATCACCCATTCAAGTTTCACAAATGGGTGGATTCGAATCGAAACTCAGCTAAAGTAGACGGTACCGAGTAACAGGAAATAATAACTTTATCCCGAGCTTAAACTATCGGAGAAGAGGGCCGTCCAACTAACATTATGCCTGCCAGTAACAAGTTAATCTAAATGCAGCCGACACTGCTTCCACTAGCTAGTTGTAGCACGCATCGCCAAAGTTTAATAACTGAGAAAATTTGGAGCGTGTCTGCATCTGATTCAGCTTTCAGCTCAAGATTCACACTTGCCTTGATTGTTTGTTCTACATTTCCGGGTCGAGGAGTACACACAAAACTCTACTTTGACTCTAGACGGCAACTACCGCTTACCGCGATATTATCGGACGTACTTTACAAAAGTTAGTGTGTAAATCACGCCAAAGCTGCTCCGTGGACATTATCAGCGAACGCGTCCCCTTGTCGAGCGCTGAATATTCAGATGCCATTTGTTTGTATACGTATTTTCTTTGGAAGTGCGATAAGCGCTTTTCCGTTTTTTCATTGAATAAAATATAGCTCGGGAGGCTCGGCGCGCGACGATAAAACGTCTGTGAAGCCCTTCCCGTCACGTAGTGCGACAGTTAATTACGCGGATGTAAATAAATCATCATAGACGGGTGCGGCGGAGGGCTTCGATTCCGAAAGGCAATTATCTCGCGCCTCATTGACGTCGAAAATGAGCAGAGCGCAGAACCGCGCAGCCCCCGACACGCCTCAGAAATATTTGACACTGCCTAAGACGCGGTTATAAGGAAAAAAATCGAGTGGAGGATTTCTGGTGGGTACGTGCCGGGCTCACGGCAATTGTGATGCATGGAAGGATTTCCGCACATTCGACCGATATTGAGCCGAAACCGCGGCCGCCGCCCGCTCCGTTACACCACATATTGCTTATCGGAATGATATCGAATGAGGTCCGCCATTTTCCTCTATTTTCAAAGGCCAAAAGTGTCGCCTACCTGGGGCGCGCAGCCAATTCTTATCTTTTTCATTATCCACTTATGTGCAAAAAAATCCCATTTTGACGTATATTGTGATAAACCCTAGCCTTTTATTGTGTCGCCTTCGTGATGTTCGCTATAAAGTGTTTATTGCGTGATTCCAGGGTCGGTGTAACCGTGAGAAACCTCCCTGCAAGTACTTCCACCCGCCGCAGCACCTCAAGGACCAGCTGCTGATCAACGGCCGGAATCACCTAGCACTGAAGAACGCACTCATGCAGCAGATGGGCCTCACGCCGGGCCAGGTCCTGCCTGGACAAGTCCCCGCCGTGGTGAGTTCTTACTAACCTCTGTTACAATAAAACGCTTTGAGCGATCGGTCCTCACTCGTAAACTATGCACGCAACACGCAGCTTTCGGTGTACTCGCTACCCTCGTATTTACCTTAACACCTTTACCTATGCGTTATTACTACGTAGAAAACAAAATCCAGTTTAAGTTGTGCCTCACATAAGAAAATGTAGTTAGAGAAATAAGTAAGTTAGAGACGCACTGAGCAGTGTAAATATTTTCTGCTCTAAGTGAATTAACTCTCATTTCCACATAAAGTTTTCTCGGAAACTTAATCACGTGCACGTTGTAAGTTAATGGTAATTCACCTACTTGGAGGCGCAATCCGAACTTAATTTAAAGTTTTTACTTTAAATACGTGCCTTAGTCAGTCTTGTACACGTACTTAAATTTGTATCTACGTTTTTAATTTAGAGCATAATTACATTTGGCACAACTTAAACTTTGCCGCTACGGTGGCCGATCGCTCCTACTGGCTTAAGCATGTTTGTACAATACGTTCCTGGTTAGCATGAATACTTAACTCTAACTTTCTCACATTATGTATGATCTGGGTTTAAGCGGTAATGCACAAGTTAATCAGCCAACATCTCTGTCCCTCACTGTTCACCTTAACATCGCGTCCGATAGTCCTCAACGTCTCTGCGCACCGCTCTGGTAGTTGATAGAGGAAGCTAACGCGACTCGCTTCGTGTAGAGTACAGTAGAATGTGGTAGAGAATGGTGCGGAGTGGCGTGGAGGGTATCGTCGTGACGCCTCCTCGCACGATCAGTAGCGTTTGTGTGGTTTTGTGTCGAGGTGGGCGGTGTGAGCGGCGCGGGCGCAGCCGCAGGCCACCTCACCGCGCTGGATCCGATCAGTCTCGCCCTGCTCGCTCCGCAGGTAACGCCGCTGAGCGCGTCCCACAGCCACCGGCCTTGTCACTTCCTTCTCTTTTTCCACACTTTCCGGTGTCCGTCGCCCCTACCCCACATCCCTGTGAAATACTCTACAACAGTAACCGAGCACTTGCCTGGCGTTAATTCCTTGTAATTTATTTCCCGGTTTTCCTATTGTAGTACTACTGGTGGCCGGTGGATAGCTTGAATGGAGAAAACGTATGCTTCTTTTAATATTTTTCTATTCGATTCGCATGATAAGCTTTTCTGGCTGATTTCTCAAAATTAGCTCGTTCTTCGAAATCTAAAATTTTATGTCGCTTTTAATCTTGTGATAGTTGGCTTGCTTAGTGACTAAGGTGGAAGATTTTTAGTTACAACGTTTCTTGACCACATTTTTACAATTGACTTTGTCATGATATCGTCGACCACAAGTATGGTCTGCATCGCAAAAACGAGACGGGCAATATTTTGTTTGTCAGGTCAAAAAACGTTGCACAGCTATATCGTCTAAAAACTAACAAGTGAAATATTGAGTATGTGACCGTTCTAAGGGTGTAACTCTATAAGTAGGCGTGTCTGTGTGCGCAGGCGACGTCGCCGTACCTGTCGGGCGTTCCCGGCGTGGGCTCGACGTACGCGCAGTATTACGCACCGCAGCTGGTGCCGGCCGTGCTGGGCCACGATCCGGCCGCCGCCGCCGCCTCGCCGCTCGGCGTCATGCAGCAGCCGGTGCTGCAGCAGAAACTGCCGCGCACCGACAGGCTTGAGGTAAGCATCTTCACCACCCCACCACACTGCTAACTCACCGCACCGAGTTAGAAACCAATCAACTGGCGACTACTTTGACTTGATTGATTTCTATCTTAGTGCATAAACTGGAAAGGAGTCAACTTACATTGTCATAATGACACTTGACTGCTTTCTAGCTTAATTTAAGACTCTTCCATCTACACCCGAGTAGTGCTTCCCGATGTTTGCCACTTTCGCCGGGGATCGACTCTTACTTGTCTCAAACGTGCACAGTTGCAACATTCGACTATTCGTATCTTTCTGAATGGTTTAATAAACTGTGTAAAATTTTAAGGAGTTAAATTTTAAAAATTGTTTTTTTTTTTACCTGAAAACCAATTTTTAGGTGTTCTGAGAAATATGTCACTAATTTCTGAACTAGATTTTTTTTTAGTATTTGACTTGTATTATCAAATAATACAATAGTGGTCCAAAATGTTTCGCTCACCAAACGAAACTAATACGACAGGACTAGAATAATCTGCGTCTCTTTTCACTTCAATATATGAAAAAGGGATAGCAACAATTTTAAAACTGACAAATTTAGTTTGTTTAGAAAAAGTTACAACAAAACCGAGTTTACTGTGTCGTGTTACAGTACTTTTGTTTGCATTAAATAAGAATGGTAACGTTCCGAAAATCGAGGGTAGTTTGATAGTATCAGGTTCTCTCAACTGTGATCGCGTGGCAGCACTGGTCGTGCGTTGCAGCAGCGAGAGTCGGTCCCCGCTGCAATAAGGCCGATGAGCGCCACGCCCGTTCCCGTGTGTCCGTAGCGCGGGCGCACACGCACGCTGGGCGTCCGCGCGTGCGCTTTGCGAGCAGCACTCGCTTACTCCCTCTGGTGGACGGTTAATCTACACTGTCGGCGCAACTACCCACATTTTCTGTAATGTAGACTCCATATTTACTGGGCAAGAAATAAGCGAGCATTCTACGTTAAATATGCGGATGAATGCACGAAATGAAAATTACTCTCTTAAATTTGGTTTGATTGAACGACTAGGCTAATGGCATATCTTAGTATAGATGATGTCGTTACATATTTGCCCATCCACGCTATTGAAGGATATACTGTAGTCGTCTAGTCTACTTCAACTTGCCTTATTGATAAACAAATGCGCTCACAGTGTAGAGGTACCCAACGCTTGTTCGATAGTCAGATACCAATACAACGGGTGGAAGTTGTTGACCTGAATAGTGAATATGCTAGGTGTAAAATCATGTATTCAAAAAACAATTGACCAAACTGAAATTGATGCGACGGATGCGTAAATAGGGTAACTGTTAAAATAAAACAGAGAAGCGGCGTCCGGTTGAGACTTTTCCGTAAAATCTTCTACTGTAAACTCATGGAAACTTCGTAATTCGTAAAGGGTCGAGCTGGTTAAATATGATAAACCTTAAAAGTAATGTGATGTTTATACACACACACATAGTATCGCGTGGGTGGGCCGTGCTTAGGCTGCTAGGAAACAGTTGGAGTAGAGCTAGAGAAGGGGTAGAGAGGGCTAGATGTTAGTCGGGGCGGCGCGGCAGAAGGCCTCGGGCGCGGGAGGGGCTTGGCGCAGCGGGCCGGCGACCGACTGGAGCCATGGCTGGTGTGTGGTGGTGCAGGTGTGCCGGGAGTGGGCGCGCGGCGCGTGCAAGCGCGCCGAGGCGGAGTGTCGGTTCGCGCACCCGCCGCCGCCCGTGAGCGCGCACGAGGACGGCTGTGTCACGGTGTGCATGGACGCCGTCAAGGGCCGCTGCGTCCGCGACCCCTGCCGCTATTTCCACCCTCCCCTGCACCTGCAGGCGCACCTTAAGGCGCAGGCGCGCGGCGCGGTACGCCACCAGGCTGCACGCTCTCGCCTCGCTCGTACGCGCTTCTGTTGCCGCTTGGTCTCGCTCGCCGCGACGCCGCTTTCGTTCGCAGAGCTTCGTTCTGTTCAGTTCGCGCCACGCTTCCGTCGCACTCACGCTTCACTTTTATTTTTTATCTATCGCATAATATCACCTTACGCCGAGCTTTAGGTGTATTCTGTGCATCTACTACATCGTTATTGTTTCCGTCCCGTCCTGCGACGCTTGGCTTCACGTAGACGGCCGCCGCAGCCCAGCAGCCGGCAGCGAGCGCGACTTCGGAGCTGGGCAAGAAACGGCCAGCGCCCGCCGAGCTCGAGCCACCGGTACAACGCCAGCTTTGCACGCTTCAGTCCGCTCCTTGTCCCGCCCGCACGATCCCTCCGCGGCCCCTCCCGTCCCGCGGCGCGGCGGGCGGCGCCGGGCCGGGTCCCCCCGCCCCGCCCCGCCTCGCTCGCCGCGCCCCACCCGACCACGGACACCTCCATCAGTCTCCGTTCAACTCTCTGTTTCTCGTTTCAGATGGACATGAAGAGCGTCGGATCCTTCTATTACGATAACTTTGTAAGTATACGTAGCGAGAAGAATTAGCGTAGGTCGCGAGCGCTCTCGATCGCGGACAGATATACTGACCGGCGACGTTGTACCATTGCAGGCGTTCCCGGGCGTGATGCCGTACAAGCGGCCCGCCGCCGACAAGGCCGGCATGCCGGTCTACCAGCCGGCGACGACGTACCAGCAACTGATGCAGCTGCAGCAGCCGTTCGTGCCCGTGTCATGTGAGTACCCCGCACCCGCCACGTCCGCCCCGCCGGCCGCGGCGGGGGCCGGGCCCGCGGGCGGCGCGGCCGCCCCGCCCCCGCAGCCCCCGGCGGCGCCGGCCCCGCCGCCGCCGCAGCCGGCGCAGCCGCCCATGCCCGCCAGCCCGCCGTCGCCGAGCGCGCCGGCGCCGCCGCCGCCGCACGAGGCGCCGCCGGACGCCGCGCAGCTCGCGAAGGAGGTGGCGCAGAAGAACTACGTGGCGGCGCTCGCGTTCGCCGCGCACCAGTCGGCCATGGCGCACGCGTACACGCAGCAGGCGCTGAAGGCGCGCGCCGGCGGCGTGCCGGGCGCCGCGGCCGGCATGATGCGCGCGCCGCTCGTCATGCGGCCGAGCTGGCCCGCGCCGCACATGCAGATGCACCCGTACTACCAGCACCCGTACATGTACGCGATGCCGCCGCCGACGCAGCCGTCGGCGGCCGCGGCGGTGGCGGCGGCCGCGGCGGCCGTCAACCCCTACAAAAAGATGAAAACGACATAGAGCGCGCGGCGGGCGGTCGCGGTCGGCGGGGCGCGGGCCGCGGGGTCTCCGCGTAGAGACTCGTACCGTGTGCGGCAGTGCGCCCCGGCCTGTCGGGGCGGTTAGCGCTAGTGTCACATTTGTATTGTAAGGACGACGCGAGAGGACGAGCCCTCGCCGATGTCTCAGTAGTTTTACGCTATATTATCTGACTCTATTCTATTGTATTTTACTCACCGTTAATATTCCTATGCGTGTATATTTCTCTTATCTACGATCCCGGTAATAATAACGCTTGAGATGCATGACTGTAAGTTTTTTATTACCTCTTGTCGATGATCGTGTTATCGTGAGTACCTGTCGTCGTACTGAGAGAGTTGAGCGCTTGGTCCGTCGATCCCGCTACGTACACGCTTGTTCCCGAGGGAGGCCGCACGGGCGCTTTGGCCGATGTGTCGATCCCGTACCTAGTGGTTACCGGCTTGCAGCAGCAGGCCCGCACCTAACACAGCCGCCTTCTAATTTCGCATGGATAGAATCCACCACCCTATACGTTTGGCTCATCAGGTATTATTCTCATGTTTCTAGTGGCTCCTCGTGTGCGCTATGTGTGCGGCGTGTTCAGCGGTAGTGCGGGGGCGGCGAGCGCCGTCCCCGGTTTTACTTTCGGTCGCACTTCTTTCTATTTATTTGACTCGCTTTCTGTTACATGCCTTCCGAATGACCGCTTCGGCTGTCGTCCGCATTGCAATCTTTTGTCGCTTTTTGTGTCGGGCGGACAGGCTGTGCGCCTCCCAACGCGCCCTATGTCGTGTACACGGACGAGCGCGGACAGGTAACGAGTGCCGCGTGCGCCCCTCCGCCACGCTTGCACTCCCATCACCAGCGACTCCGACGCATGGCGCTAACTAACGCAACGCAACCACACACCTCCAGCGAGTGCGCGTTCACCGGCACAGCACTCCCGCTCCCTCCCTTCCGCGCCCTTGTCTCACGACCTCACTACGCCTCGCTCTAACCGGTACGCTACCAACGCATATCACCTCTACTCTACCTGCGCCATACCAACGCTATTGCTTCTTATGTTTTGTTTGTTTGACAGCTCGAATAAAGTAATATGTGTGAACAGTTGACGAGAACAGGCCTAAGCTCACAACGAGAAAAGATTGAATGATGATGAATGTTTCCGAGTTTGATCAATAACAATGCTAGAAACACGCAAAGCTCACAAACATCATTGACTAAGCAGTAACAGTAGGAGCGACCAGTTGAGTATAAAATCGAGCTTGCTTCTTCACCCCGCTTCAGTAGACATCTGTTTAGTTGTGTTTTAGTTTGATCATGCTTCGAGCGGGCTTGACAGTCTCTGCTTGTCGATAGCGGGTCCGAGACACGCCGGCTATTCACGGTACTGGGCCGACGTACGCTTGGTGAGAGAGCTTTTAACGATCTGACGACACGCACCCAAAGAACGATCTCTAGGAACCGATAATGCACACGTCCGCAATTATTTCATAACCGATATATTATATTTCGCTAAATCAGGTGGCCTGTACTGTACACACTTCCTTTACGATTCGCCTTATAATATTGTGATAACTTCTACAGCCATGACTGCAACTAAGCTAGAGAGCGGACGCGAGGCCGGCCACGGACGGTCCCGAGTAATGTCCGAACATCTCATGTACTCAATGTCCATCCACACCATCTTAGTCATTGTGCTGTAACTGTATCGAATATTATTGTATTGAACAGTTTATGCTACAACTTACATGTTGATGATTTTTAGTTTTTGTATAGTGATACATACTCGCTTTCAAATGTGGAAGAAGTCACTCTACAGTATTGCCTTGCTTACACCTGGTAAGATACAATCAGCTTACTATAATATCCTCAGTATAAGTGATTTTCCTGTATGTCCGCCTATACTGAAACACGCCGCTTTGGCTCACGCATGCATTACAATGCAGTACAAAATGCTACCTTTACATGTCCGCTTTCACTTAACTAATCAACGTTTAATTTGAACTTAATACAAACTCCGGCGGTTTCAGTAAAGGTGTTTTTATTAATAAAATTTTAACGAAGCCATTTTATGACTCGCTAAAAAGTTGACGCTAACTTAACGTGCCTCGTACTTAACACACGGCTTTTTAATTTAATAGAAGTGATAAGTAATTAATATTTATTAAATAATTTGTACATTTTGTGTTTCTTCGGAAATGGTCAACTTTTTAGCCACAAATATTTCACCTTAGCCAGTGTCAACTATCAACTGCTATAAGGGGGTTTTAGTTTCACTCATTTTTATACGCTTTGTATTAAATTATTTTGTTTATGCGTAAGTAGTTGGTAATTGAAATGACAATGGTGAAAATGGAAAAATCGAAGTGCTAAACTTTTCTATAATATTTAAATGAAAGTTTAAGGGAATGTCAGGTATTTCAAAATCGGAATCGCACACGGTAGACCAGGCTAAGTTCAGTGTTGTGGGTTCACTTCGAATTTTCTTGTAAAATGCTTAAAATGCTTCGCCAACGCGGCTTCAATTCCTCGCTTCCGATATGTTGAGGCCTCTCTGATGCTTATATAAAATGTTCACGTAGACGTAATAATTACTTGGTTTTCTTTTGTTTGTCGTACAGTAACCGCACTTCTCTAATGGTCATTATGTTGCAGTTTGTACTACCACTAACATGTCACGTCCAGAACTGTCATGTAAGCTAAAGGTATAATTTTAATTTGTCTATTTAAATTGTAATCATTGGCTATCAGCCGACGAGCATGACCGTCTTCTATGTCTACTGGAAAAAAAAAACCTCTGGAAAACTAAAATAGTAAAATCATCACAGCCGACGCAGACACCTGACGTAACTCTCCCTACACAGCCTCTTTTTAGCTTTATTATAGCAAGATTTTGGTATTTATGGGTACACTTTGGACGCTCAAAACCTCTAGAACGCCCTCGCCCTGGTAAAAGTTGTCTAGCATCATGCTTTAGCTTTTTTGTAAAATATAGTCACGCTTAAATAAGATTGGCTGCGCAATAATGATTATACTTCAAGCGTTCTGCATGCCATTTAGATATTATATATTCATTCCTATTATGTGCATAGTGCTGCGTACTTAACACAACTCTCTTGACGGTTACGGAAGCTCGTTCACGAGAATAATAACTAGCGTTGAAATTTTGTATTAATTCATTAATTTGTGTACTTGTTTTTCCCCCAATAATTTTTTATATTACAATATAAAGGTGACACACGTCAGCGCGCACGTGTATAGAGAATGCTTGGAAGATCCGATCATATTGTGCAACGAATCTTGTAAAGTTCTTGTAATATTGAAGCAGCAAAAGTATTCATTTCGAGCGATTTTGCCTTCCGTGTGTCCCGTTTGTGTTAATATTTATGCAGTAGAGAAAAGAAACTACACGCATTGAATTGACCGGTAAACTTTTCCGAGGTTAGCACGTCTACGTCTTCTTCGTAGGTTTTCAGACGGCTCTTCACCCTTGCTCTTTGATATTACAAAAACTATCCCAGCGTTATTTTTCAGACGGCTGTGCAATGAGGATAATGTTCAGTGTCCGATGTATGAATGTCTATACAGTGATGAGATAGAATTAGAACTAACACTATTAACAGATTCGTTTCGTAAACCGTCGCACAAACTCTGAACAATACCTATTTATTATAACTGCATTTCATTCTGAATTCAGAGGTTCTTTGCATTTGTTTTTATCTTGGAGTTTATAACAGACTTTCTACGACTGTTTATGAATGTAGTTTTAGACATAATAAATGTGCCTACGAATATTCCAGAGTGTAGTCTCGACCTCGTAATGCTGAAAAGATCTAATACGACTTTACAAAATTTTGCTCAATTTTCAAACCATTTTATACAAAAGAAATCGTATTTTTTAAAAGTTACTCCAAAAATGGAAAAAATGGTTATATACACCCCAAAGTGTACGTATGTGTACCTCAAAAAATATTTGCATCGAATTTTACAACGCCAACGATTATACAAAAAATGAGTAAAAAAAGCACGTTGCGATTAAGATATTTTTCACAGCATTAAAACGAAGTGATCGATCATTCTGGAATCATTCGTCTGCATCCGATAAGAATTGAAGACAATAAATACTTATCATTTCCTTGTTATGTTTTCAGTTACTGGACACCCTCCCGGTGTGCCAAGATTTTAATCGGCAAGGATGTTCAAGGCCTACCTGCAGATTCGTTCACATACGCGAAGGTAAGACACCTAAATTACAATTCTCACTCCTTTCTCGAAATTCCAAGAAAGTTAAACTCATTATCATGACTATCGGAGCATGAAAACATTCATGTAATGTTGACAAATAGAAACTGAATGATCAAAGATATTTCTGATCATACCCTAACTACAATCCCGATCCCTAACTTTATGCATGTCCACTCTAGTTCTTAGTTACCTTGTTAGATGAAATAGCGGTGTAACCTTTGTAGAGTTCATATATCTTACTGTTGTTCTTAGATCACGTTATGTTTTATTTTGAGTAGATTTTAATAATAGAAATAGTAGTCTGACTTTACTGTAGTTGTTCTTTCCCATGTTAATCTCTGTAGCTAGTTCATTCTATATACTCTCCCTTAATCTATTCTGACTTTTTAATTTATAGAGAGCTCTCTTAGAAACTCTTTTAATTCGTGACTACCCTCAAATTGTCGAATTTTTACTTCCATTTGTGTGTGTTAAGGGATTAACTCGACGTCTAGTTTCCGTACGACTTCGGCTAACCAGAACATAAAAATTATAATTATTTATTATACTTTACCATTATACGGAAATAAGACAATTATATTTCCGATTTGTCTGAAAAAAAGACCTACAATCTCAAGATCAAAATATATTAGTTTACTCGATGTCATAAAATAACTCAAATATATACATATATATTTTTAAATATATGTAGCTCTCTACTTGTCAAGTTCTGTATGACCAAAGTTGTATGCAAATAAAGCATTGGAGTAATCACCTTAATGAAACGCTTGATTGTATGTTAAAACGTCGTGTGTATTCCAGGGTGCGGGCTGCAGGTGGTGGGGTGCCGCGTGGTGGTGTGTCGCGACGCGGCCGCCGGCACGTGCCGCCGCGCCGCCTGCCGCTACTACCACATCCCCGTGCAACTGCCGCCGGCCCTTCGCCCTCCCTAACCTGACCCGTCGCCCGTCCACAGCACTCCCTCACACTCTCACCTCGCACTCGCACCCCCTCACCTCGCAGACCTCTCCTCGTCCATTCCACCGTCAGCCCTCGGCGGCGCCCAGCCCGCGCCCCGCGGTATCCATATCGATCGCGCCTCTGGCACACTCGGGAAAGGCAGGTTCGGCCGGATCGCACTGTCACTCCCGTCGCGGAGGTGGTGATATCTTAGTGAATATCGGTTAGTATAGAGCTGCGGGCGCGCGCGGCTCCGCGCGGGGCCGCGCGCGCCCGCCTGGGACGTCTAGTCTTCGGGAAGGAGTGTGTACATAAGTAGCGGGATATGTTTCTCAGGCACGGTCATGCGATTGTGATATGATAGATTTCGAGACGCCGGAGCCGTTCGAGTAATTTTATCGAGATCGTACCGAGATCGTCGAATAAATAGTAGTTAGTGAGGTTTCAAATGTTTTATTACTATTGTATAATTTTTTTAAGATACGATATGAGTTCCTGTAAAGATCGGCGCGGTGGCCTCGGCGCCGCGCGGACACTTTGTTGTAAATAAGCGATGTACTGGTCGGGTGGTGCCCGCTGTCGCGTCACCCCGCACTCCTAATGTGAGCATTTTTGTGAGAATTATGTTACTTTTTTACGTACGTTGTAAAATTATAATTTTTCTAGATGACAAGTTTTACACTAGATTAGATTAAGCGAATCAGTAATGAAACACCAATAGAGTAGCCGCTTCTCTCCTTCGGCACCGAAACTTTTGACGCCGGAGCACAATTGACTTGGAGCGGCGCGGCGACCCGCCGCGGCCGCCGCACTCCTTAGCATAGGTCGCGACACTCGTAGAGTGATATAGAAGACAGACAATCGAAATACAATGAACGTTATCGGACAATATTAAAACGAAGAAGGCATACTTCCAAGCTATTAACCTAAATTTTAGGATAGAACGTCAGCTTTTTCCGGTTAGATTTTGCTAGATAATCATACTTTCGACCGATCGATCCCAGTCGTTCGATGCACAAACCGTAATCGACGATCGAGTCCGGTCACCTCTCGGTGAGTGCGGCACGACGATGTTCAAATAGCTACCTATATTGTTTTCGACACAAACAGTATTAACGTTTTGATCAAATTTATCTGGTCTCGTATGTATGTAGAGGTGATATGCGGTAGAGAGGCGGGAGCGCGCGCGGCCGCCCGCGGCCCGCGGCTCGCGGCCGCGGCCTGCGTTGCGGTCTCGCGGATCTCGAAGGCATGGAAGCCTAATGCCTAATATTATTCCTAGTCCATATCCTTTTTGTTGATCAGTCATGCGATTAATGTTAGAGTAAATAATAATTTGATTTATTCCTCCCATTTAGTGGATATTTTGATAATGATATATTAATAATGAAATATTTAAGACATAATACATATTTGATTCTAAATCCTGATAAAGTGACACTAAGTTAGTAATTTAGTCGGAGGGATACTTGTGCCGTGATTATATTTTTAGGTATATATTATGGAATAATTCCTAGCGTCGGAATTAAAGAAGTGATTAATGTGTAAGCGTGTTATATTTATTGTCGTAACGTAAGTGGAATGCCATATCGATAAAAGGTGAATATCGGAGCGGAGTCAAACTCGTTAGGATCTGGTTGCGTTGCGTTGTGTTGTGTTGCGTTGGTTGGTTGTTATGTCGTGTAGGTCCGTGCATGTTGGTAACTGGTGTTCGGGGCCTGCGCCTCACTGAGAGGCGAACTTGAACTACTCACTTTTATCAATACGGCACTATGACTCTTAAATGTACCTATAAGTTGTCATTTATATTTTTGTTAAAATTTATCGTTTCACGATTATTTTGTTGGCTATAATTTGTAAATCAAAATTTTATGATCTGACGCATTTATTGTAAGACAATCGATTACTTTTATAATTGTATAATTAGTGTGATATAAATAATGATGGTAAAAATTGCCGTTAAGAAAGATTGAACATCGAAAGTATCCTTCCCGGTAGAAGGGACTCTTCTGGCCCAAGGTTTCTAGTGGATTTTTATATTTTTCTTTTTGTTGTATTTTTAATGTTGCGTGTGTCTTACACATAATATATTTCATTTTTGTGATATTTTTAACTATAAAGTACTGTTATTATAAATCCAAGTGGAATAATGATGACCTAATTAATATTCAAGAATTTATTTGTAAATCACAAAAAAAATGTAAAACTGTAAATATATTGACAAAAAAAATGAACTGCAACACAATAATTGATTAATTATTACATCTCTTCATCAAATACACTGTAAGTTGTTTGAGTACCTAAAATATTGGTATCTTATTAAAATGTAGTATGTACCTACAATCTACTTAAATAAAGATAAACCGGTCCAGTGAACAAAGTATTGATAATATTGTAAACATTTTTTTTATTCACGAACAATCACAGAAAGTACATGACATTGTAATATTATTTATAAAATTACTATGTGATGTGATCTTCGGATCAATTTTGAGTACAGTATAGATAATAAACAACTGAATATGTGACTTTTATCTTTTATTTATAATTAAGTACCTGCCTAATATCCCACAAGATTAACATAGAGTAGGTAGTGGTAGTGAATCGGCCTGTACTATACAGGCCGATTCAAACTTAATGACGGCTGTGAAGTTAGGCGCGAAACGCTGCGCAGTAGCGAAAGTAAAGGCGGGCGTTAGAGAGGCAAGACGACGCAGTCTCGCTTGCGGCGCACTTCACAGCGGCCATTCAGTTTGAATCAGTTCTTATTAGACCTTGTTCTACCGATCTACAGAACCATTGAAAAATCTATAGAAGTTAGTTAGCACAGTATTATAAAAATAAAATATATGTTATGTTTCCTTTGCGCGCTAGCCTTGTTTTTGTAAGTGGTGACCTGTATTTGGCCTATCAGTTGGTATCTTTGTATTTTCATGTTAAACCAGGCTGTTTGGTCATCCAAATAAAATAAAATAAAACATCGGGACACTTGAACACACGGTCGTCTGACCCCAAACTAAGCAAAGCTTGTACTATGGCGGCCAGAGACTGATATACATACACTTACACTTTTAAATACATACTTAAATAGATATTAACACCCAGAATAGAACAAACACAAATGTTCTTCACATGAATGTTTGCCCTAGGTGGGAATCGAACCCACGCCCCTTAGCTAAGAAGGCAGGTTCACTACCGACTAAGCCACCGTATTGAATAAATAGCAGCGCTGTAAAGAGGACGATGAGTTATTCCGTACCCAGCAACCTACTGCTGCAGTAAAAAGTACCTAGAGAGGATCTGAAATTCAAAGTACAGAATATTTTCTAGATATCTTCAGATCACAAATTCACAACTTAGGGCGCACCAGAATAGTTATTTCTCCGTTTGTCTCAGAAGTCATTATTAGATAAACAAGTTGTCTGCATGATGGTAAACGTGAGGGCGAGCGCCAAAAGTAGCTAAGTGAACAAAATACCTTTAATGAGCGCTATGACTGACTCTCAAAAGTAATTATTATACAAACAGGTCGTCTGCCTGATGGTAAACGTGAAGGTGAGCGCCAAAAGTAACTAAATGAACAAAATACCTTCTAATGGGCGCTCTTAGAAGTAATTATTAAATAAACAGATCATCTGCCTGATGGTAAACGTGAGGGCGAGCGCCAAAAGTAGCTAAGTGAACAAAATACCTTGTAATGAGCGCTATGACTGACTCTCAGAAGTGATTATTATTTAAACAAGTCGTCTGCCTGATGGTAAACATGAGGGTGACCGCCAAAAGTATTTAGGAGAATAAAATACCTTACCCTTACCTACCCCTTTCTTCACGGCACACTGGGCTACTACGCTTTTACGCTACCGGTTTTTACGGCGAGCATCGGCTGCGTCACCGAAGACCATCAAGGAGTACAACCTGCAGATGGCCATCGGAGATCAGAACGCGGCGGTGATGGAGGCTCTGGGACGGGAGGAGGTCATGATGTTAAGATAAAAATAGTTGGCAGCCAGCTTTAGCAGCCAAATAATCCGACCAAATTAGACTTTTTTGCTTAAGCAATTAGGAGCCTTTATTCCCTGAAATCCAATTTAAATTGATTATCAATAAACACACATACTTAATAATAAAACGAGTTTAAAGAATTGTTTCAGGACAAAAAATGTCTGCTGGCAAATCACGACCACCCTACGTAAGCGTAGAGCGGTCGTGATTTCGATAATTACACGCTATAGCAGGAAACTATCTAGGCTATCGAATTAATGTCCTTTCAGCCAGGCTAAGCGCCCGCTAAAGCCTCCAACGGTCATACTAATTGAAATATTAGAAAATTGTCACAATATTCAGATACCGCGGTGGATTTCGACCGGTGCGCCGGCTAGCAAGAGAATACAATCCTACGCCATAGTATTAGTGACCCCTAAACTATTTGAAAGAAACCTGAAAAAACCTGGCTTAATAATTCATTAAACCTGTAAACCTGCGGTGCTATTCACAATCATTTGGTAACGTTTCCGATCGGATCACAGAAATTTCAAACTCAAATTTTTCGAATCTCAGTCTACTTTTATTACATTTTGGAGTAGGGAATCAAGTATAAAATAAATCCGATCGGAAGAATTAATCACGTTTAAAAACTTATGAATTTAGACTGAGATTCTAATAATTTTGGTTTAATATTTTTGAAATCCGAACGGAAACGTTTCCGAATGGTTGTGAATAGCCCTGGGGGGCTATTCCTGCGTGTGAGATGAGATGAGATTTTATCTTGGTCACTCTCACACCTATGACGTTTTAAACGCGAGCAACAAAGACGAAAAAAGGTGAGATGAAAATTTCGAATCTCCGAAAAAGGCCCCAGCTGAACTGACTATGACATTTCTTAATTGTTTTTGAACCAGAATATCGTTATAAAAACTACCCATACGGATGAGTTTAATACAACCTGAACGTTTTATGAAAGCTACAAAATAATACGTAGTTCCGCCTGGCTAAAGCTCAAAGACAAATGAAAATCGGTACCACAAATCCTGATGTAGAGAAATATTATTTTTTATACCCTACGCTTATAGTGGCAACGAAACTTTTAGGCACGATAAGCTAAATTTCTAGGCTATCGAATGAATACAATTTCAGCCTGGCTAAATGCCCGCTAGAGCCTCCAACGGTCATACGAAGTGAAGTATTTGAAAGTTGTCACCAAAATCAAATACCGCGGTGGATTTCGACCAGTGCGACGGCTAGCAAGGGAATTAATGCTATATTTATACTATCAGTAACTCTCTAATCTATCTGAAAAATCCTGAAAGAGCCTGACTAAATGATTCACTGAACCTGAAATGACTATGAAAATTTTTCAATTTTTTTTCGAACCAGCAGATCCTTAAAATAACTACCCTTAGACGGATAAGTTAAATCCAGGCTTTAATTTTAATGAAATTTCACATATCTAGCTACAAAATAATAGGCAACTCAGCCTGACTAAAGCTCAAAATCGGAGAAAAATCAATGCCTGAAATTCCGAAGGAGAGAATAATTTTGTGACCCAAGTTGCATGGCTGCTGGCGAATAACGGCCGCCCTACGCTTACGGTGGCAGCGAAACTTTCAGGCTCGATAAGCTAAATTTCTGGGCTATAGAATGAATACAATTTCAGCCTGGCCCCCTAGAGCCTCCAACGGTCATACGAAATGAAGTACCTATTTTTCAGATACCGCGATGGATTTCGACCAGTGAGACGGCTAGTAAAGAAACGAATGCTAGCTACCTACGCCATAGCATCAGTAACCCACTAAATTATCTAAAAAATCCTGAAAGAATCTGGTTAAATGATTCACTGAATTTGAAATGACTCTACGAATTTTTTTGATTTTTTACTTTGCACCGCCATATCGATATATAAACAACTCAAACGGATAAGTTTAATCCAGCTTGAAAGTTTTATGGAACTACTTAAAAACTTATCTAATTACAGAAAAATACGTAGTTCGGCCTGGCTAAAACTCAAAAACAGAGGAAAATCGTCGCCACAAAGCCTGAAGTAGAGAAAAATTTCAAGATATAAGTTGGCTGCTGGCGAATCACGGCCAGCCTACGCTTATAGTGGCAACGTAACTTTCAGGCACGATAAGCTGAATGTCTAGGCTATCAAATGACTACAATTTCCTAAAAGCCTGGCTAAATGCCCGTAAAGCCTCCAACGGTCATACGAAATAATATACTTCACATGGGGCCGCAAATCAAAATGACTGCTATTAAATAAAGAAAACGTGAAGAGGCTAGAGAAAAAAAAAATGCTTTGAAAATGACATCTGAAACTAATTTAAATGACAGCTTTTCTACCATTGATTCAAATGCCATTGACAGCAGACAGTGACAATTCCTAACTGTCACTGTCATATCACCTGTTCATTTCCATTGTTGCATTGCAATTGCTACAAGTTTAGGTATTGCAAATTTTAAAAAAGTTAGAAAAACTAAACGAAGAGGTGATTGTATCTAGTAGAAATATGTTGTTTTATTTGATTTTATTACGTTGTGTCGAATAAAGTTTGACGAGATGCTTCATGAGTGATACGTGTAAACGTAAAAATTGTAGAGCAATTTTGGGTAAGTTTGCTCAGTGTTATCGGACTAATTTACATTTTTGCAGCAGACAAATTAGGATGAGTAGGTATGCTTTTAAAAACACAGAATTCACTAAGTTTTAAAAAGCTGTTTTCTTCACATTGCAATGGGATTCTTTAAAGGTAGAACAAAATAAATCTAGATTGTAGTTTGCTCCAAAAAATATTTTAACAGTTCTGAGACTAACCTTCTGCATAATAGCCACAACACAACAGTATTGTCACAGCTAGTTAGTAGTTACTTGATTAACTATTGCATTACTGCTATCTCATATTTTTATGTACTCATATTTTGTTGCAGTGAAGGTTTTACCCAATTATAATGTTTGCCAGTCTAAAAAGTAAAATCAAGGAAGAAACTGGGAGTGACATCACTAAAATCACTAGTAGCTGGCGCTCTGGAGCCTTCTTAGGCAGAATCTCTCTCCGTGATGACTCAGTAAGTAAATATTTGCAGGTAAATAAGTTTAGAATAATAGAATAAGTTTATTTTTGTAACAATAACAAATATATTCCTAAAGATGATCTGTTGCACACACCTGTACTGAGTTTTCATTAGTTGACATATAATTTTGCACAATAGCGCACGTCATAGAATGAATTGTTCTAAAACAGGAATAAGTCACAGGTTTGTTTATAATTACATCTGTATTTATTTATGACATAATACCTGCTATAACCCTTATTTTAAGTGATGATCTGGTTCAGGATAAAGTATGATTACCTAGAGAGAGTAAAAAAACTATTCACTTGCATCATGAAAATACACCCAAATTGTAACTATTGTGAGAACATTCATTAAAACATTAAAATTGACAATCTTTAGACTGATAGGAATGCAAGAACTATAAGAATTTTGTCTCATCCTTATGTTATCTCCAAGCTTATTAAATCCAAAGATTCTACCACATTTTTACTAAGTCACTTTTCTATCTACTTGTTTGTCCATTATTATCTCATTTATTAATATCTATCTGTCCAATTCATTAACAGCAAATAATAAGTGTGATGAGATAATTGGCAAAATTCATAAATATAACTTTACTCTCCATTTTAATAATAATTAAAACCACACATACACATTCCTGCTCAGTGCCCGTAAATTTTTGATGTTTTTACTTGACTGCCCAGAAGTAAGGTGTTTTTTTAGGTGTATGTAGATATGTATTTTTAGTGTTACAAATGAACTCTTACCACCTAAATGACAATACTTTGTACCACACACTACTTGTACAATATTAAATAAATCAGCCTGTATGACTAGATTGATTATAAAAATGTGAGGCATCTTGAGTTACTTTAATAGCTTAGTGACTTCAATAATTTACAGCTAGTTGTTTATTTTCTTTAATACCTAGTTATATTTTATTTTCAGTCAACAGCAAGCCCTTCAAGTTCTGGTGGACCAGGAGACACCACATCAGATGTAAGACAGCCATCCTGTTTATTCCAATTTCACTTTTTATGTAAACCATCTAAATTAGTCAAAATTGGCAGTTACTGAACTATAATATTATAGAACTTGTTGATTTCATCCAAGTCCAAAGGCTCATTTTCATTAGTTGTCATGCCATGCCACATGCAAAAGTTGTTTTCATTATTCAATAGGCTTGCATGCAGTTTGCGAGATATTTTCAGTTCTCATATTCCATTGACCGATGGCCGCTTGAGGGCTATAACGGCTAATGATGTTGAAATTGAAAATCATACTTGCCTGCTAAAATCAATATGAAAACACGAAAGGGATTTTAGTCAAATGTGGTTTGCACTATTTGATACCTTTCTAAAAGCCAATGCTTTTTATTAATTTTCCTGTATCACACAAAAGCTATGATAAACTTATCAGTAACCAGAAAAGATAACCTTGTCAGTTTGCTAACATTTTAACTAATGACTAATACCACAGTCTGTTTCACACCATATAATTTGTACATGGACATATAGGTATATCAAAATAATCCTATTAACTTCAACATTAAGACTGTGATCAACATTTTCTTAATTAGCTACTTCCAATCTTTTGAAATAACTGGTTTTGAAACTCATCAGGCCAAAAGTAATACCTAGCCTGGCCAAAAGTAGTTCTTATTAAATGTGTCAAGCCAAGTGACACATTTAATAATAACCACTTTTGGCCACATTAACTTCAATTAACTGGCCAAATTCATGTCATTAGGCCACTGTGGCCATAGTGGCCACTGTGTGTGTGGTCTTTTAGTAAACCATGACTCCTACCAATACAACTCACCAATAGAAGTAAGCAATCATCTGTTAAAAAGTAGTAGCTTAATGAACCTTTATCCAAGCAAAAATGTTTAATTTCCAGTCAATATCACCTCAACTGGAGTCATACCTATCAGACCGCACCGGAGGCCGAATCGACCAAGCAGCTCTGACACAGCAGTATTCAAACCAACTAGAGAGCAAGCTGCGGGAAAGAGACGCGTTTTGGGAGCAAAGGATAGAAGAACTGAAACTTTCACTCGCATCTGTACAAGGTTGGCGCAAGGTTCTATTACAAGGTTGTGAAAGTTTGTTTGCAAGTGTTTGTCAATAAGAATTGAAGGAATGTACGAGTAGTTGAATGATAAAGTATTTTTAGCAAGCTTTATGATGACTCACAGCAATCTGTATTATGTCCATAAAGTATGGGCAGAATCCGAGTACAGATAGTTGAAAATCAAATATGATGGTAAACTTTAGTAAAAGTTCTTCTTCAACTACAGACATAATAAAATAAGTGATAGGTTTTTGGGGTAGTTACGTCTTTTTTGATCAAAAATTTAAATGGCAGAAAACGACAAAAGATGGTCGTGGGCGTGTCGACCAACGACCCTAACTTTTGACTTGA
Source organism: Peribatodes rhomboidaria (assembly GCA_911728515.1). Taxonomy (NCBI): domain Eukaryota; kingdom Metazoa; phylum Arthropoda; class Insecta; order Lepidoptera; family Geometridae; genus Peribatodes; species Peribatodes rhomboidaria. Next base: position 7,267,433 of record OU452169.1, on the reverse strand, counting down.
CAATAGTTACTCGTAAGTAAGCTGGTTTCTTAACCCCCTACGCAAAAAGACGGGTGTTACAAGTTTCAAGTGTATGTCTGGGTATCTATGTTTCTGTGTGTCTCAATGTTGCATCTTACATAAATCCCAACTGGATTACTGGATAAACCTGTTTCGTTTTTGTTTTGCATTGAAGGTTAATTAATCGAGAGTGTTTTTAGATATAATATCTTCTGTCTATGCTATACTGTGTGTCTTACTCTACACACTCTCTGTCTCTCTGTATTCTATGTCTTCTGTATTATGCTATAATATATAATATAGTCGCAATCTTTTAAACTTGTACTTGTTTAATGAATTGTGCAGGTGAAGAGGCACTAGCAGCGCAGGCGGTGGCGCGCGCCGCCCAGGCCGAGGCGGCGAAGGCGGCCGGCGAGCGGGACTCGGTCGAGCGCCAGCTGGCGGAGCTGCGCGCGCGCCTCTCGGCCGCCGAGCGCGCGCAGGACAGGCTCGATGAGCTCACTGTACGTTTCACTGTATTCTTGTAACTACAAGTAACATCAAATCATTTTGAACTAGAATTTGATTGCATTGTTGAAATTAAGTAAACAAATATTCTTGGCCATCTGGCTTTTGTATAGGGTGGTTTTCGCCTTTATTCAGAACTATTTTATTTCATTAAAAATCTATTAAAATAATACTTTTTTAAATCGACCCTGAGAGCAAATAAAACAAAACTAAAGTTTGTTACTAGTTTCAAATGAGACAGCAAATCATATAAAATAATTAATTTTGGACACAAACATGTAACGTATTGGATGTAACAATTTGTGTATGGTAATATAACAAATATTGTAGGAGGAGCTGGAGCAAGCTCGGCGGCAGTGGGCCCGCGAGCGCGCGGAGCTGGGCGCGGCGCTGAGCGCGGCGGAGGCGCGCGCCGCCGACCGCGCGGACGAGCTGGCGCTCGTGCGGGCCGCGCTGCCGCCGGAGAACACGCTCCATCACATGCACGAGGACGGTCAGTGTATGTAGAGTGTAGGAGGAGCTGGAGCAAGCTCGGCGGCAGTGGGCCCGCGAGCGCGCGGAGCTGGGCGCGGCGCTGAGCGCGGCGGAGGCGCGCGCCGCCGACCGCGCGGACGAGCTGGCGCTCGTGCGGGCCGCGCTGCCGCCGGAGAACACGCTCCATCACATGCACGAGGACGGTCAGTGTATGTAGAGTGTAGGAGGAGCTGGAGCAAGCTCGGCGGCAGTGGGCCCGCGAGCGCGCGGAGCTGGGCGCGGCGGACGCGTAAATGTCAAAACAAAAACAAAAAAAAAACTTTTTCACAAAGTCCCTAAGTCCCTAATCCCTTTCAAACCGTCAAAAATTATTTCCAATTTGTAAAACCAAAAAGTTACAACTGGGCTAATTGATTGTATATTTCTGCAACAGATAAAAAAGATGTTTCGCCATCGGGTTGCGCGGACTACGACCGCGTGTGCCGCGAGCGGTCGGTTCTCACCAGACAACTGCAGGAGGCTAAGATGGCGCTCGCTGACGTCAAGACTTCCTGGAGTGGACAGATCGCTTCTTTGGAGACGCAGGTACTAAGATGTATAAAAAGAGGAACAGAATTGTTACAGAAGGGGATAGTCAAATTATCTTTGACTAATAAAACTATTAATCTATCCGTCAAAATTGAACCAAAAAATGAAACAAAATTGATCGCGGGACTAATTGTTTTCAATAGAAGCTAATTCTTCGAATTTAGCAAAACTTATGCCGATACAGGCTTCTTTTCAATGTCAGTTCACATTCCTACGAGTGCAGTGCAGTACAATAAAATGCGCCATATTTTGACATGCAAGATATTTGAACACATCATGTAATAGGTGAAGTCACAGTTCAACGTTAGCCTAGTCTGTAATTTAAAAATGATTGGTTGGTTACTGAATAATATGTTTTTATAGTCAACTTGTAACATACAATGAATTGGTGACAACATTTTCTTTGTCTCAGAATACATAGATCCGAACGTGTTATATTTCATCAGTTCACGTGTGTATGTAAGATACCTAACTTAATTCTGACTGTAAATAAAACTTTAATGGTGTATGTTTTGCATGAGAACTAATTCGGTGCACTTTATAAGTTAAAATAACTCAATAATACTGAATTAATAATTCACTCTTGTCAAATAAAAATATGCAAGTTTAGTCTCACGGTTACATGACATGTGTTGTACTTTAATGTGATTATATCATTAGTGTGTTACGAGCAAAAAAAGGTAGTTTTTGTATGTAGAGATGTGGCTGTACATGATAACGCCATATGGGCAAAACTGTCTAGGTTTTTTTGATAGAATTTTAAAAAGACAATAAACAGTCGAATTAAAAACCTCCTATTTTGTCGATTCGAAGTAGAAGTCGATTTAAAGAAATGCTTCTGCATTCAACTATAGGTTTCATGTTTTCCTAGAACAACAGTATGTAAGTCATTTTACTAAAGTTTGCTAAATAGTCTAGTAGCTGTTTCCCGCGACTTCGTTCGCGTTTATTCAGAAAATAGTATCCAATAACCTTTCCCGTGATGTACTGTAACTAGTTATCAAATTTCTTCGAGATCCATTTAGCCGTTCAGCCATGAAAAGCCTACAAACAGACAGACAGGTTTTATAATATTAGCATAGATTTGGACTGTAACACACCAAGTTACACCATAGGTCGCGAGGCTATCTAGACAAGCGGGCGAAGAGGGCTCGGAGAGGCGAAGAGTTGAGATGGAAAAGAAAGAGATGCAAGACAAACTAGTCAACATGGCAGCGGACCTGGAAAAGGCCAAACAAAATCTGATGAACAGCGAAGCTAAGGTACTCGTATTATACTTGTGTTGTCGTATGTAGATTTGTCTTGCTTGTAGCGTTGTTGCTTTTATACATAACTAGCTACGCCTCGCGGTTTCACCCGCGGTCCCACAGATACCATTTTTTCGGGATAAAAAGTACCCTATGTCCTTTTCTGTACCCCAGACATGTATGCAAAATTTCAAGACGATTGGTTGAGTGGTTAAGATGTGAAAGCGTTACAAACAAACAAACGAACAAACTCACTTTCGCATTTATAATACTAGTTAGGATAGGTGATAAACATTTCGTGTTAGACTTTCGCCGAGAGATTTGATTATAAAAGGTTTTGAACTTAGTGAGGCCGTGTTTTCGACATCTGTGTGGACTGCGGAAAAGAATGATGAAAGCATAAATTAAAATATTTTAGCAAATAAACTGTAAAAGTGGCAAGAAGAGCTCACCAGTTTTCATATAATATTTTCAGAGTACATTAAGATTTTTTCTAAAATATTTTTTCAAGTTTATTAGCAAAAAAATTGGAGATTAAAAAAAAACTTAGTCATTTGCAGCCATGTCATCTTTCTATAATATCTTTCATATTGATGTCGAAAACACGTCTTATAAATAACAAGCTTTCAGTCAATTCTATAAATACATTTAGAATACGCCGTGATCCTCTGATATTTTGTCAATATAGAAATCAAAGTAAGCTCTTCCATTTCCCTTCCAATTAATCTTGCATGACTAATTATTACATTACTACCTTTAATTGCTTAATGCGAGCTCTCTACAACCCAAAAAATCATCGTGCTAGAAATCAAGTGAGTTGATAAATATCTACGTTTGTTTATACTTAATTTTTATTTGTACTTTAATCACCACATGTTAATACGCTTACTCGAAACGAGTTATTTATTACCTCACTTGATAATCGTGTGTGTAATCAATCCACAATAAATGTTTTATGATTTTTATCAATGTACTTTAAGACCTGAGTCGCTCAAATCGTACTCTGTATTTGCTGGTTAGCGCTACATTGGCCCAAATTAGCGCCATTTTGGCTCAGAGTGGCGCCATCTAGGCTCAAACTGGCGCTATCTTGGCCTAAACCGGCGCCATCTTGGGCAAACCTAAGCAAATTAGCCTATTATTCTTACAAATTCTCGAACGGCGCTATATCGTATTTGTGGGGACGCTAGGTGGTGCGTCTCAACTCGGAGGTGCATTCGTTGGCGATGGAGGTGAAGTCCCTGAGGAACTCCGCGAGCCACGTCGGCGTGAGTCCCAGCTTCTACACCATTTAGTACTATAATACACGCGACACTTGCCTAGGCTTAGCACGATGCTTGAGACGGACGGAAGCGGCGTGACGTGCCGCTTTTGTTTTACAGTCTATATGCACTTAAAGCCCGAGAGGTGATTGACAAAATATTGCAAGCATTTTCTATAGGCTTACTTTTTAATATTACTTCACCTTGGTAGAGTAAAGAGTTTTGCCGTCCGTCTGCTAGATTCCTTAGCGTTTGACGTGGCGGCTTAAAGTTTATAAAGAAGCAAGGTGTATATACCTCGTACTCGTATATACCTTACAACTACTATTTTAAACCTGAAAAATAAATTTATGGGCAGTATATCAATTTAAAATAAGTTTATAATCGTCAGTTAATCCCGTTATTTAACCGGGTGCGTATTTAAAATCATACATATCGTCACGTCTTTCCCCCGAGAGGGCTGGCAGAGGTGTAATGCAACACCCACACTTCGCCGGACGATATTCAGTCCAAAATGTGACAGGGGGCGAGCCTGTCGCCATACACCGCACTCCAGTCATGTAGCAGATGACATACGCACATGTATTCATACAATGGACAAATTGGTGCGTGCCGTCGCGGTCGGCTGGGTTCGAACCCGCTCTCTCTGGCTTGAGAGGCGGGCCTTCTCCAACTAGACTATAATCGCTTCTAAAAAATCAGTGTTTAAAAAAATGCTTGCAATTTCTGTCGCTCGCCTTTTCGGGCTAACAGGACTATTCTGTTCAAATAGTATTTTATGATTACCATAAGTAGATGGTAATCAATGGTAATCTTGGTAGGTTCGACCGCCACGCCGCTTCTGTGCTACTCACGCCGTGTGTTTACAGACCCATTATTTTAGCAATTCTTTATTGTATTTCGAGATTTAGAGCTTTAGACAGTATAGTACAAAACTTTGGTAGAAATTGTATCAGTCAGTTTTTAGGGCATGAGTAATTAACTTGACCCGCAACTAAATGTGATTCGCCTGTAGTTTTTTTTATTTTTTATTATCATGAATACTCTAATTTTTATTTAAAAAGTACAAGTACATTTTCACGTGCTAATTCATAAGAAAATGTCAAGCAATTTAATTCAATTATTCTAAGGGCCGATTTTTCAATCCTTACTTTTTTCGCCTAATAACTACCGAGCCAATAACTTTATTAATCTGTTTATTCGACTCATAAACGGTGTTCGGTTTTTCAATACAATTTTAAATTGGGAGTAAGTATCTGACCATTTATTCATTGTGTACAAAAGCTAACTTCAGACAGTTGAAACAAAACTATAAAATATCCACGCGTTAGAAAAGGACTTCGAATTTTCACTTTTCGCTTATGTCACTCTATTGTCAGTTTTAGTCTAAACGTCACTGTACTACTAATCTGTGCAAAAGTCGTCGGCTGGTTTGGCTATCTACCTTTGTTCATGGTAGTTTTTTTTTTATTTTTATTAATTTAGTTTCTGCGTGCCGGAAATATAAATCTTTTTTGACAGTGACAACCCATAAGACCATAATTTAGACAGTCTCAACAATTTATTCCATAGAATAAACTGCTATCTGGCCGTTCCACCGACAAATAAAGTTATACCTCAGATAGATGAGTTATTCGTCTAGTAAATGATACCTGACCATTGAAAAACAGAATAATTAGCTATCAGTTCAATAAACACTATTTGTTTGTTTATCTGACCATTGAAAAATCCGCTCCGTATCAGAAGGTCTATCAATGAAAATGACGTAGTTTGTAGAACGACGGCATATGAAACGTAATGAAAATATGGTGACAATGTCTTGAGTGGCAAAACGACTTACTAGTAAAACGTCCAAAATGTTAAATTGTCAATGATGTAAAATGTTAAGGATACTTAATAACAAAAAAGGAATATAATTTTAAATATATATTAACATAATAAAATGAAAAAAAAAAACATTTTTGTCAACAACATAGAATTTCGATTCCTATATTGTGTCAACACAACAAATCAGTCTCCAAAAATAATCCGTTTTATATGAGAGAGTCGCTGCAAAAATACATATTATGGTGTTATCTCTTGGTTATTTAGTTTATCGGATTCTCTCTTGTATTTTTTATCAAAAATGATATAATTTTTTTTACGTCTTTGCCCATAAAATAAACCGCGTCTAATTTTCAAGTCCTGCCATTTTGCTTCTTTTCGCAATGCGTGAATAAATAAAGGTAATGCCTTTTTTCGACCCACTCTGGCATTAAACCTTCTGTTCCATCCTTCCAAAGCATTATTAGTACGATGCCTTTGCCCGAAACAACTGATATCATCCGGTTTCATATCTATAATCCATTGTTTATGGAAGTAATTGATAAATTGCGAAACATTCTCATTCTCCATGCGTTCGGCATCATCATGGATTTGGGACCATACTTCACTAATGTTAACTGCTGGCAGCAACGGTAAATTAGTCAACAGCCTTGTTATTGTCCTACCACGATTGGAATCAGAAACTTTTAATTTTCGTGACTTTCGCCACACGGCGTTGTTAAAGTGATAATAGCAACCACTAAGTTTTCCTTCAGGAAATGTTAAACGGAACGCGTTAATCTGTGCAGCCTCATAATCACACTTAAAATATTTTTTGTCAAGTCCAAAATGATGTTTGACGAGAGCAAAAAGTCTCTGATATGTCGATTGTTTTTATCGGGTAACAACGCATACAAAATGGGTACCACATTGGTTGTTTCCGAGCAACTCTCTATGTCAACGTGCATTGAATACAGCTGAGAAAACGGTGTAGGCACCTTGAAAGATCCATCTTCGAAATAGAATGCAGCCTTATCTGGCATTTTTTTCATAAAATCTTGGCAAAGTTTAGTGCAAAACAGAAATATTTTGTCATTCTCTGTGCCATCAATACAAACTAGAAAATCTTTGGCCAGCAGTTCTGGAATCTCAACTTCATTGATGCATGAAAACTCTGTCTTTTGTACTTTCAAGAAATTCCTCCTTGTTCTATATAAAGTATCTTTTTTTGACTCGAAACTCGGTATGAAACTTAGATTTGAATCACAAAATTTTTTTTCAAGAATTTTTGGAATTGGTTTAAACTTCTCGCACGCTTCCTTTTTACATAAATCCATTATACGGTCATATTCATTTTTATCTGGGTTTCTTTTGCACAAATGTCCTATCCCCCTTTAATAATTTTAGTTTTATTTGCATTTAATGTAAGCATTTAATTAAATAAGCGTTCCGTAAAAGAAATCTCCAATAATTAATATGTTGACGCAGTTGCCATTAATCTTATACCTTTAAATGAGCAATTCTTGTATATATATATACATATATATATAATTGGAATCTCGGAATCGGCTCCAACGATTTTCATACAAATTAGTATATAGGGGGTTTCGGGGGCGATAAATCGATCTAGCTAGGAATCATTTTTAGAAAATATCATTTTATTCGTGTTTTATCGATAATCAATCTCAACTGAAAAATATGACTCTTCCTGACATCTATTGGCGAATAATAATACTACTATTTTTTGTGAGCAACTAATTGCTTTAACGACACAACAGCAGATGGCGTTGTTAAGTAACACGAAGTCAATGAGTGTTTTCTTTGAGGTTAGACTAAAATCAATTGTTTATTATCCAAAAAACACAATTAAAAAATAAAAAAAAATACCGAGCAAAGCTCGGCCATCCAGGTACTATGTCATAGTGTAACAACATTTCGCTCATACTGTAAAATTTGAAGTGGCCAGCGAGTATAACAAAGTAAATCTGATGTAGTAATTTAAACCTCAAACGAATAAAATTTTATTTCCGCCCTATACTAAGTCCTTTTCGGAAAAGAGCTAACACATTTTGTTCATACCCGTACTTCATAATCGCGTCAATTTAACATTTTGGACGTTTTACTAGTAAGTCGTTTTGCCACTCAAGACATTGCCACCATATAGACGTTTTCATATGCCGTCGTTCTACAAACTACGTCATTTTCCTTGATAGACCTTCTGATACGGAGCGGAAAAATCGGCCCTAATTCTCTAAGATTATTCCGTCACATTCTAGTTGTGAAGTAATGAGCTTAAATTCGTCTATAGTTGGCGACATTTAGCCTAAAAAGAATAAAAATAAATATTGATTTTTAAGAGCCTCGAAACTCATTTTGAATAATAAACACATTAAAAGCAGTTTCTATCATGTAATGACGCAATATAAAATCTATTTTGCATAATTTTTATCAACGACTTCCCACTCCGTAGAAACCTAGTAAACGGTCAACGTTTCCAGACAACACATTAGTGGGATAGCGCTTATACAAAATCCCTGATCACAAAATGACAGTCCGATATCGTCTAGTTGTAGTTGTCTATACTGTCGTGAGAAGTCGTTGGTACTAATGGAAAGAGTGCTATGTTTGTTCAGTTATTGTATAAAACAATACCTTTTCTTAGCGTCACTACATATTATTGTTATATACTTAAAGTTAATTTGCATTTACTATGTTGACTTGTAGTTATATTATTCCTATTATGTATACTTAGTCAGTAAAGTTCTGTTTACTTAGCGATCTAAATAGGAACCTGTAATAATTGTCGTAGAAAAACAGAACCCTGTTTTTAATCTCGCAAATTATAACGTGCGTTGTGAAAATGTTTGTTGAGTATAGATCGTTTTTAGTGAGCATGTTTCCAAAAATACTATTTTAAGCCCTATCGCAAGCACTATATGCTTCAATTTTATGCACCTGCTAAAAGGCAGCTTTGTACTTTTTTTTTTGTATGAAGCGATTTTTTTTTCTAGATAAGTAACTAGTTTTGTGGTTTTGTGTACTTAGTTATTGTTTAATTTCATTTATTACTGGTGCTGCCGCTGGTTTTACTCTCCATGCTGCAGGGATTGTAGCTACATGCATTTTAAAATAAAAAATAGTCTTTGTTTTTCTCCTCTATAACATTTCAATCATCCGTTTCGATGTTATGGATTTAGATGGGACGAACACACAAACTTTCACATTTCTTATATTAGTGTCATATCCTTAGTAAGAACTATTCAGCTAATTAAAACCGATTTAGAAGTTGAGAAGTATTAAAATTAAGTAAACAGACTAGTTTTTAATAAATAAGCTTGTCAAACAAGTCGCGTCTAGAATACATTTTGAATCTTGAATTTCTAGAATTTATAATTCAATTTGTCAAGTATTCTAGAGGGATAACTTTTAAAGGGTTTTTTTGCAATGTTTTTGCTGTAAAAGGGTTCAGCTAGCGCGTGCGCACTATGCCTTATAATTAAGCACATTGAGCTCACCAACGCTATGTTATACTTAACTATTACAGTACAATACACTAGCAGTAAGGACACTGTTACCACAACCCTATCCTTACTAAAAAAGAGGCACCAATGACACGAAATGCCATAATAAACTGCTTACGAAAGTTACGAAAGATCAAAAACTATCAGACGGCCGCAGCGAAATATTCCACTTGTTACGTAAGACCAATTGGAGCAGTCGATGAGAATTTCGTTTCATTTATATCTGGTCGCAGGGCAATACACACGCGTTTGGTTAATATGAATGAGACGCCGCGTTGATGTTTTTCTCGCAATAGTGTGTGTGTGTGTGTGATGTGATGTGAATCCCTTTGTCACATGCGTCCATACTGACTGTTATTATATTGATATCTTATGGGTTTTTTTATCTGAAAGATAAATTGATTGTGTTAACAGCACGTGATGTTGTCTGATGCCTAGATAACATTGGGCACTCTGTTGATACAGGTGTAGAGTGCAGCAGAAATTGTGCTATCCGTCTTTTTTTTTTTTGTGATTTTATTTTCCTGTTTTCTACATTCCATGTAAGTTTTAAGATTTTTTTATGTTTTACATTTATTATAGAGCAGCTTCGTTATTTACTCCTTTATTTAGAACTTTATCTATTTTAAAAGGGCTGCTTTATTCAAATTGTTATTGTACAATTTATTTACTGTATATGGTTGTTTTTTTATTTTTTATAGTACTTTTTTATTGAATATTATTAAAAATTATTCTTTATTGACGCGTTGTGTTGACTTATAAATATTTTTTAGACTATGTCATACATTGTATTTTTCTCAGTTGAGAACACGTATTTTCGTAAATAATTGTACAACGAGTAAGAATGGTAATACAAAATATTACAAATACTTACACATTATTATATATCTGACAATTTTATTTGATGTTAAAGCACGATATATTTTTTTAATAAACTATGTTTTTAGGAATCTTTTTTTTTATTATCCCTCGAGTTGCATTGCATGGTAGAGAGCTGCTAACCGCTTCGCTAAGAGGTAATTCTTTTGCATGTTTTATACTATTCATTATCCGTGACTAAAACATAGACTTTGGTTTTGGGAGTACTAAACTACTTCATGGCTATTTAATTTTGTCGTTCGCAAATTGTGAAATATAAAATCAATTTAGAAGTACCTACCTACAGATCAGCCCTCCCCTCTATTCCACTAACCATTTTTTTTAAATAAAAAAAATAAAAAAATCGGGTCATATTCCACACACGGTCGCCTGACGCCAAACTAAGCAAAGCTTGTACTATGGCTGCCAGAGACTGATATACGTACATAATGTATATTTTTAAATGCATACCTAAATAGATACTTAACACCCAGACATAGAAGAAACACAAATGCACTTGATTGTTAATGAATTGCCTCAAATTGACTCTATTCGTATGTCAAAAGTGTCGAGAATTCATTAAGTATTTTTAAAACAATTGGTTAGTGGAATTGAGGCCCAGCTCACTAACAGTTGCCAAATTTTTAATGCCATAGAGCTGTTTTTTAATAAGAATTGGTGTAGGTATGTGCAATTTTATAGTTACTTGCCAACAGATTTTTTTTTTTTTTTGGGAAAACAATTTTTTATGACCACTTTATAGAACTCAATTAGGTAGCAAGAATTTGTTAAAAATTGGCTTAGTAAGTCGTCAAAAGATCACAAAAAATTTAATGATGGCCTAGATCAAGAACTAATAATGCTTAACTCCATGCATAGAACAATTTTATTTATTAAACAAAATACGTAGGTATAGAAATTAGCCGAAGTGAAATAGTCTCGACTATTTTCACTGCGTAACTAATTTGATCTGGCTCAGTTATTGCAAGTGCTCACAGACGCTCAACAGTCATGGATATTTCCATAATTGAATTACTAACTGTACTATGTGGCACATATCTACACGACTTTCTTACACAAGAAACTTACTTTCTTATTACAACGTTGTCTTATTTGAACTAAACAATAAAGCAGTGTTAAATTCGTTTTAGAAGTGTATAAAATGCGTTTAATTAATAGTGAATCAGTTTTCTAAATGTTTTGTGAAAGGCTGCGGAATTTACACCTGTTTTCTATCAAAGTAAGGAAATTAATGCACAGTAACGGGCTTTGCGGTATCGTTTCGTGATGCTATCGTTTTCACGTGGTTTTAAGATAATATCAATGAGTAAAACCCGACTGAGATTAAAATTATATGGCCTTTTTTAAAGTGATATATTTAACACACAATACTCTTTAGTACTTACCTACCTACTTATAAATTTCATCGTAATTTACACTGATTTCCTTCACATAATATTTCAAGGTACAGTACTCAAAACAGCATAGAAATTTACACTTTTTTAAGATTCCAAAGTTTTAGCAAATAAAGTTCAATTTAAGAAACCTTTCAGGAAAAAACCATGGACCTCCAAACTCGAATAGACGAGTTATCCGAAGAGAATCAGAACCTCGCTGAGGCGTTGGAAAACGAACGGACGTTAGTGAAGATACTGCGAGAGAAGGTGGACAAGTCAAACCGACTGTACGACGAGCAGAAGGCGGAGGTTCATCATCTCAATTCTGTCGTCAACGAGATGCAGCATGACTATGTTGACATGCAGCGCACGATTGAGAAGTGAGTACCACACTAACATAGTAAACTAGCTTTTACCGGCGAGTTTGTTCGCGCTTATTCAGAAAAGGCAGAGGTGTTGTATTACACCTCTGCCAGCCCCCTCGGGGGAAAGGCGTGACAATATGTTATGTTATGTTTTATTCAGAAAATAGTATCCAAAAACCTTTCTCGTGAAATACTGTACTTAATTATCAAATTTCATCAAGATCTGTTCAGCCGTTTAGGCGTGAAAAGCCTACAAACAGACAGACAGACGGAGTTATTTTCGATTTTATAATATTACTGGCTACACCCCGCGGTTTCACACGTGATCCTACAGGAACTGTTAATTTTTTCGAAATTAAAAGTACCCTATATCCTTTTTTGTACCCCAGATAACGTGTAGAACGTCAAGACGATCGGTTGAGTAGTTGAGACGTGAAAACGTTACAATCAAACAAACTCATTTTCGCATTTAATAATAATAAATAATAATAAATTTGGGACACTTCCACACACGGTCGCCTGACCCCAAACTAAGCAAAGCTTGTACTATGGCCGCCAGAGACTGATTTACATACTTCGACATTTTTAAATACATACTTAAAAAGATAATTAACACCCAGACATAGAACAAACACAAATGTTCACTACATGAATGTTTGCCCTAGGTGGGAATCGAACCCACGCCCCCAAGCTCAGAAGGCACTCTACCAACTGAGCCACCGAGGCAGTCGTATTAGTATTAGTTAGGATAGCACGGATACGGATGTGAAAATTTTGATAGATGGTTGGATGATTGTTGCTCAATTACTCCTGGCCAAGAAATATAGTCTGGAATAGCACGTAGGGCTACTTTTTCACTGCGGGTATCATCGCGGGTCGCTGCCGGTAGTCCTACTAGGTAATTAAGGCGAGCCTGGCCAGAAAACGTCTAGCAAGAATCAACTTTCCTCTAAGATAAACCATGGTTTTTACCGTGTAAAAAAAAATATGTTATTCTTAAGCATGTTTTTAAGTGGAATCATAAATCTGATACATGTTATGAATAACTTCACTCGATAGAAAAAAAATCCAAAGTCACCTCTATTTGGTATTTTAAACACGATTTGCGACTTAATTTTTACAAATCATATTGCTTTTTAATTTTTTTTACGAATTACAATGCAATAAAAAAATGGAATCATAAATAAAAATGTTAAAAAGTTAACATGGTAATTTTATATGATTTTTTTATCACGAATTCATGGTAAAAAGGCACGTTTGCGTGACCGCCAGTCCGCCCGCAGACCCCGTCGACGCCGGACGTGTGCCAAATTTTTGTGATCTCCGCAGTGCCGCACACACCAACACCAACCAAGCATTTAGTTTTGCCATAATGGGTAACAAACATAATAAACGAAAAAAATGCTCAAGTCTGGCTTTTAGAAAATCGTTCGAGTCAAGGAGCAAACGTCGGTAAGTAGATAAACTTCTACTAGATTAAATTGGTAATCATTGTTTTTATTTACTAGAATCGACATTTCTTGCATTGCTTTTTGTAGTCAGATGATGTATCAACAAATCTATTAGTACCTACTTATATTCGTTTTAGTGTTTTCAAATATCATACTCATCATCATAGATACTTTTTTGTCTCGTTACGTGTATTCACGATGTAAATACCCGGCCTAGTGGTATACCTACTAGTGATATTTATGTAGTTATACCTACCTACAGTTACAGTTTTTTTTTGCAGAAGACTACTACGTAACAAACTCCAATGACTTTGGAATTGACGAAACGTAAGTACCTACCTACCTTTTGTACCACGCAGGGAGGCGGGTGTTCTGCGAAGTTCTGACTATGTCGGTCACCATTTATTATTTCACCCAGACAACTTGTGAGATACGGATACGGAGCGACGTTCATACTTTCATTTTTCTTGAGCATCCTAAACTGCACAACGAGTAAATACTCGCCCTAGTGGCATACCAGTGATATTTATATTTATATAGTTATACCTACTTACACGAATACCTATCTTACAGTTTTGTTTTTTTTTTTCAGAAGAGTACTACAACCAAATTTAATAAACTCCGATGACATTGGAATTGACGAAACGTAAGTACCTACCTACCTTTTGTAACATGCAGGGCTGCGGATCTTCGCTAAGTTTTGACTAGGTATGTAGGATGTTAGGTGAGATACGGGACGACGTTCATACTTTCATTTTTACTGAGCAATCTGAACTGCACAACGAGTAAATACCCGACCTAGTGGCATACCAGTGATATTTATATTTATATAGTTATACCTACTTACACGAATACCTATCTTACAGTTTTGTTTTTTTTTTCAGAAGAGTACTACAACTAAATGTAATAAACTCCGATGACATTGGAATTGATGAAACGTAAGTACCTACCTACCTTTTGTAACATGCAGGGCGGCGGATCTTCGCTAAGTTTTAACTATACAGGATGTTAGGTAAGATACGGGACGACGTTCATACTTTCATTTTTACTGAGCAATATGAACTACACAACGAGTAAATACCCGGCCTAGTGGTATATCTAGTAGTGATATTTACGTAGTTATACTTACCTACATGAATACTTATCTTCGTTTTTTTTTTTGCAGAAGAGTACTTCAAGAGAATGTAATAAACTCTGATGACATTGCAATTGACGAAACGTAAGTACCTACCTTCTTTTTGTAACATGCAAGGTGGCGGATCTTCGCTAAGTTTTGACTGTACTGTATGTATGTAAATTATATAGGGTGTTAGGTGAGATAGGGGACGTCGTTCATACTTTCATTTTTGACTGAACAATCTGTACTACACGAGTGTTTGAGTTATAGCCGTATGATTTGAACACATCTAGGCCTGATTAGTACTGCAACGTGATTTTGGCTGTTTTGAAGAAAACTCGTAAAGTTGTATATTCGTTTTTAACGATTAGCGAAAATCTAGCATTTCGGTAAATCTTGTAAGTACGGCTTTTATAAACCTACGACTGGTATGGATGTGTTCGTCGTTGCCTTTGAAATTCGAAACTGCCGGTTGTAAGAAGCGATAGCGGGGACAGGCGAAGCTATGTATGTACGTCACAAAGATGGCCGCCGACCGTTGTAGATTATTGCTTATATCTCGAGTTCTATCTCATCAAATCAGTTGTTTGAGGTGTCATTTGAAAGCTCATTTATTTATAATGTAGTTGTTATATAATTATGTACATACATATCAACAAGCTTGAACGACAGCTTCCGTGCGCGAGTCCGACTCGAACTTGGTCGGTTTTTTAGAATTTTTATATTTTGAACTCTTGGACATCATACTTATAAATATTTTTTTTATTTTGTTTTAGGCACGTGGATGACATTGACCCTGTTTCACTCAGCGTGGTCATCATCCTGCGTCAGTCATGGTTTGGTGGGGGGTATCCTATCACGGCGTCACAAAGCTTAGTTTATCAAGTGTATCAAGAGACCGTCTTATATGGTGTTGTACATGTACAACCCCTTAGCAATACACTTTTTAAAAATCCACCGTGGAGTTTCCAACTAGACTCTGCACATGGTCACAAGGCGCGAACTACCCAAGCCTGGCTGGAAGCCAATGTTCCGGACTTTATAAGGGCTGAAGACTGGCCCTCCTCTAGCCCAGATCAAAACCCCCTGGACTACAAATTATGGTCAGGTTTAGAGGGCATGGCCTGCTCTAAACGACACGCCGACATAGAGTCACTTAAGAAATCTTTGAAGCAAGCAGTGGCTAAATTTCCCATGGAAACAGTCCGTAAATCCATAGATTCTTGGCCAGACCGACTAAAGGCCTCTATCAAGGCCAAATGTGGTAATTTTGAATAAAATAGTAGTTATATTTTTGTTAAGACTTCAATACATATGTAAATATAACTTTTATTAACATTGCATTACTGTATAAAAAAATAAATGCATTTTCATTTATAACAGAACTTATGGCTAGACATGCATACATATCGTCACGCTTTTCCCCGAGGGGGCTGGCAGAGGTGTAATTACAACACCCACATTTCGCCGGACGATATTCAGTCCCAAATGTGACAGGGGGTGAGCCTGTCGCCATACACCGGGCTCCAGTTATGTAGTAGATGACACACAATACGCACAATGAACATATTGGTGCGTGCCGTCGACTGGGTTCGAACCCAGCAGAGCAAAATTGCCACTCCCAACTAGGCTGCCATCGATTCTACAACTATATCACAGAACAAATAATAATACTACGTACCTATAGCTCAATAGTATATATAAATGTAAATATTGTGAATGTATATTTTTGTATTGGATGTTTTGTTAGTACTAGCAGAATGTCCGCCACTTCGTACCCAGGGTATGTATACCTATATATCCGGTATAAGTTTACTCGATTCTTTCATAATTATTGTTCAAAATTATATCTGAATCGTGTAGTTTTTTAACTTTGTAACATTTAACAAACCATACAATATTATTAGTACGCACCTAATGGTAAAGTAAGGTAATTAAAATTGTTATTACCATTGTTATACAATATACCCAAAAATAATGAAATTTACTATGTTGTATTATTTAATGAATACCGGTAGTTACACAATCATTCCAACACCCTGTATAAATATTTGTCCTAATAAGGATAACAAGTTGCCTATGTGTCAATCCAGGGCATAAGCTAACTCCGTTCCAAATATGATCCTCATCCGTCTAGCCGTTTAGGTGTGATTATGTGAAATACGAGTAAGTACCTAACTTCCACACACAATCGCAATCTTTTGTATTTATGAGTGTGAAGTGTGATAAAATGGAAATATGACACTACCGGTAAAATGAAACTAATGCCACGACTGCTCACACATCAAAAATACAACAACTCGTGGACATGAGATTGGTTGTACCTATATTGGCTTGAACGGCATTTTTTAGATTTTTTTTTGTTTGGCATCAAATAAAAAATGTTCATAAAAATGGATGAGTACAATGACGGACGGATTATTTTATCGATTTCCTAAAAATGTGTGTTTAGGTACTCGATACCATAACGTGACTGACGGGTGAAAGACGTGCGCGCGGCGCATCGCACACAACTTTTGTGTCGCGTGAATGAATACGTCGCGCTCCCAAAAAGTGCGGCCTGAGGTAGAGTAAAATACCTAAAGTTCTGGGAAAGCCTCGCCTTAATGTTATAAACGCGAATGTTTGTAAGAATGGATGGATGGATGTTTGTTACTCTTTCACGCCAGAACGGCTGGACAGATCTGGATGAAATTTGGCACAGAGATAGATTATAGTCTAGAATAGCACATAGGACTTTTTAACGGGAGCGGGTGAAACCGCGGGGCGCAGCTAGTATCCAATAAATCTGCTAAGTTTTTTTCTGTATAAACCTACTATCTACTGACTACATTTTTGCGAAAGTAAGTTTGCCTAAAAAACTAGCGAGTGTCCGATTTTATGCGCCGCCTAGATTCAAGATTCAAGATATTTTATTTGCAACCATACAGTACAAGATGTCAAAAAAATATGAGTACACAGTCCAATGGATCGTAATAGCTTTTGTGATGGCTTGGCGGTAAAGTAGCGAAAGTTGGGACTTACATTTAAAATGAAATGTGGTTCTGCAAGTAGGTAACTAGGTACTATTCTAGCGGAGTGGTATTTTGGGGCCTTAATTTGAGCTATTCCTAATTGTATGTACGAGTACCTACAGAATTGTAGTAGGTATATACATTACTGATAGTTTAGTTCTCAATAGATCAGTAACGCTTTTTTTTCCCGGTTATGTCTTCGTTCTAGTCCAATTTCGACTACAACAATCAGCCGTTTTCTTTGAAATAATAAAAAAAAAACAAATCAAACTGACGAAGGCAGAAATACGTTCGCATTTATAACAATAATGCTATTTCTATTTCAGAGAAAAACGAGACAAAGACGAGGCACTGTTACGAAACGCGCACATGTCTCAAACGATAGAGATGAGCAAATGCAACGTACGATATCAGGAGACCGAGATCACTGATCTCAAGGCGAAGATAACCGAACTGGAGGGCATTATCGCTCAGCATAAAGAGGTAAGATAATATCACAATTTATTGATAATCTAGCTAATCTGCTGAAGAGTTGTAGAATTAAACTATTCGGTTTTCATCAAACACTCCCGACTAATCCACCTTTCCAACAAAAAAAACATTTTTTTTTTTTTTTTTTTTTTATGTACAATAAGTCGGCGTTTGACCACCAACTCGCCTGATGTTAAGCGACGTTGTGATCTAAGATGGAGCACGACGACCTATAAGGTACTTATTCACTCTAGCCTTGAAGTTTACTAGAGTGAAGAAGTACAAAGACGGCAGTTGAGTGAGGCGCTACAAGTGCGCTACATAATCAAAATCGGTTCGTCCGTTCGGGAGCTACGATGTCACAGACAAACTCACGCACAGAGACGTCAAACTTATAACAGCCCATCGTTTTCGCGTTAGGGGTTAAAAAACGAGTACATGCTAAGGAAGCCTGGGCGTATGTGACGTCGCTGACAAGATTCAGGAAAGTTGGCTGAGGTGGTATAGTCACGTGAAACAGTAGTAGTGTGGAATACTCTGCCAGAGTGTGTGTTCACTGACACTTATAATCTGGGTGTGTTCAAGTCTCGAGTGAATCGGTTTCTTCTAGGCAAGCGTGCTCCATCGTAGACCGCATCACTGTTTATCATCAGGCATGTTGGCGGCCAAACGCAAGCCTATTTAGAAATTTAAAAAAAACAGGCCACCCAACTACGTAGTACACTAAAACTTGCATCCTCGATAAAAGATTAGAGGAAGACCCAAGGTGGGAAGAAGTGTTAACCAAAAAAAACACAATCCTACTATTGTCTAATAGTATAGAAGCTATCATACTAGTAGTAGCAATGCCCTACGGTTTTACTTGCAAATCCATATAAAAAATTTTTCGTCATTAAAAATATGTCATTTTGTTGGGAATTGTATAATTAATATGTTAGAATGTGTCAGTATGACTGTTTGATCAAAAAAGAAGAAAATTAATATTTATTTTACTTAATTTCACAGAATCAAGCAGCGTGCATGTTAATAAAAGAAAACGAAGAATTAAAAAATGCTGAAATAGATGAACTGAAGAAACGGATCGATCAACTGATTGAAAATGAAAATACACTCCGAAAATCCATACAAGACTTAGAAACTGAAATCTGTGATAAAAATAAGGTAAATACTCGATTACGTTTATAATTATACAGCATGTTACAAAACCCGGTTATATAATTGAAGGGCATGCACACACTTATAAAGTATTCATGCAAAAATACCAAAAAAATGCACGTTCAAAATAGCAAGAGTTATGGTCGGTTTAAGAACGCAAGAAAGAAATATCACATATTATGATTATGACACGGGAATTACTCACGTACTGTACTATGCGCTATTACTGTACTGTACTGTATGCTACGCGAGACGCAGCCGCGCGCGCACTCGCCCTGATGAAGACCGCCGAATGCGGTTGAAACTATAGCCGGAATAATCACTAAATCGTACGTGAGTAATTCCCGTGTCATAAATGTGTGAAAACCACCTCAGTTTCCATAATGAAATATCACATGTTGGCGGCTTTTATTCTAAGAAAGTAGCGACACGACGCGAATAGATTACAAGTAAAACCGATTCGATAAGTGGCTACATCCGCAATTTTAGGAGGGCATACCGCGAAATGTCTTCAAAATATTTAGAGTCAATATTTAATTTAAACTAGCTTAGTTGCATCCTTCAGCTGATACTGGATGCGCCAAAAATAACACCCTGTATGTACAAGTGTGTCTTTATTTTAGCGACAGGCTCGGCCCCTGTCTCATTTTTAACTGAATATCGTCCGGTGAAGTGTGGGTGTTGTATTATACGTCTGCCAGCCCCTTCGGGAGAAAAGCGTGACGAAATGTAACGTTATAATTATGTCTTGCTTGGGAAATTATTTCGCTGAAACACCATCTAATTGCAAGAACATTAGCAACATCTACAAAATTAATTATTAAAATTATTTAGACAAACACGCTCCTGAAAAACTCAGCATATCTTAAAAACTTTTTTTTTTCTTCTTTTTCAGAAAATTAAATCATTAGACAATCGGATATCGGACATGAAGAAAACATTACAGCGAGAGCTACAGAGCAGTAAATCGGACCTTAGTACTGCGGAGGAACAAGATATTAGCAGAAGGTAAGCTATGCATCATCTTTCTACATTATTTTCATATTAAGTGGGCATCATATAGTATGTACGAGTACGTATTCGTCTCGTATCGATCGATTCTGTCTACCTCTACGGTGCATTTCTTAACCGATTCTCTTAAAATTTTGTAAGCAGATTCGATGTTCGATTTTTTTGCCGAGTCAGTTTTTTGGATTTTTTTAAAAAATCCGTAGATATGGTTTTGAATGATGGACATGTATTCTCGTCTATTGACGATCAAACAAACGACGACAAACAAACTATCCATCTATTAACTTATGTAGGGTTAAGCATACAAAGCCCTTACACAATGGTCCTTCGAGCCGGATGCCACCATATCAAATCAAATCATTTGTTACGCAAAACATGAGTAAAATTTACAAAATTTTAAAATAAATATTAAAAGTAGCTGAGCCATGTCTTAACCTATCGGTATGCGAAAATAACATTGTCAGTTGTTGTTGTTGTTGTATGTGTAGAGAGTCTCTATAGAGAGGGCAACTGAGTATTACGAGTATGACAATAATGTAATTTGGGCAACGGACATGCAATATTATTTAATTAATTTTTAGAATTATACAACATGCTCAGAAAAAAAATTTAACGACTGAATGACAATGACCATATTTTCTTCCAGATATCTAAAACACGTGATCCTCCGTTTCCTAACCGCGCGCGAGCTTGAAGCTCGTCAACTGACGCGCGC
The DNA here is from genome assembly GCA_911728515.1 of Peribatodes rhomboidaria. Classification (NCBI taxonomy): domain Eukaryota; kingdom Metazoa; phylum Arthropoda; class Insecta; order Lepidoptera; family Geometridae; genus Peribatodes; species Peribatodes rhomboidaria. The sequence continues at coordinate 7,246,477 of OU452169.1, read as the reverse complement.
GCTCTCAGTCTTGCTTCGTCTGTCGGCGCACGAGGAGGCTCTACTGCGGGCTGCACTGCCACCACGCACCGGGATCTCCGCCTGGTTCCCTTCCATCACTAACACTTGATCACCGGGGCGTGGATAGGTTTCAGTTGACTGTTTGAGTTGTAACTCGATGAGAGAGTTGAAAGTTGTTACTGAGATGGGAAAGGTTGGAGGGAAAGCATGAATTGCTTAATACAACACATTTTTTTATTGACAAAATAAATAAATAATTTGGATTTATCATGAAATGAATTGATTAGAAGGGATTAAAATGCTTGAACTATGCAATACAACGTCGGCTAAAACGATTCCGACAGGCAATTTTTAGATGGACAAGACTGAAAGAAATTCAAACACATCGTTAGTGTACGTACAGTCGAGTCTGTATGTTTTTATGTGTGGCTTGACTAATTTTGGATTGCAAAGTGTCGTTAGTTTGGCTTCATGGTAAGAATATTTGGCTGTATTTTAAAGATTTTTTTTAACCGACGAAAAACGGAGAAAATTTACAAATCAACTTTTTTTTTTAATTTTGAAATTTTTAATTTGGATTTTTTTTTTTAATTCTTGACATGTATACCTTAACATTTATGGACTAAATGTTGTAAAGCGTCTCAGTAACAACTAAAATTTAATACTTGAGGTTAATTTTATTCTTCTATAAATTTTTCGGTTTTTAAGGCACTCGAAGACCTAATCGAAATTTACAATTAGCTTTATTTGACATTCCTGTTTTTTTTTGGTGCTGAGCTACGACTCGAATTTCTAACTAAATGTCTTTTTTTATATAATAAGTCTTAATATGTACCTATTTGTGGACTAAGCGTTGTAAATCATCTCAGTAACAACCTAAAATTGAATACATAAGGTTAATTTTGTTCTTTAAAATGTTCGGTTTTTTAAGGCACTCGATAACCTAATCGAAATTCACAATAAGCTTTAATAAGCTTTATTTGACATTCCTGTTTTTTTTTTGGTGCTAATCTAACTTTTATTTGTGATATTAATTTTTACAAAGAAAACGTTACGTTGTATATATCAGATGTTTATTTTCGGAATAAAAAATATATTTTTTCTGATATTAATTTAGAAGTAAAGTACTGTTTAAACTTTTGTCTGGCACTTATTAGCTTCGATTTGATTGTACCATTCATCAAACTAAAATAAATAATTGGAGGGTACTTAACTAAGAAACTGTTTGCATCTCTTTTCATTTATTGATGTAAGAAAGAATGACAACTCTTTTAAAGCTGTGAAATTTAGTTTAGTTGAGTGGTACAAGAGAATCGACACCATTGGCTTCGATTCCGATGTAAACTATACGGAACTGGGTGCTATTGCTGTCTTTTACTAATAGAAACACAAGAAAGAGACAGCATGAATTTTAGTTCTGTCAAATAAGTCGGAACTTAGTTTTCCGCACTAGTTTAGTCTGGTAGTAAGCAGGTGCCGACTAAAAGCAAGTTTTAAATGTCGCTTTTCTTTGCGGCTTAAATCCGGTGACAGTTTCTTAATATTCTAGTTTGACAGCGCTCAAATTCAAGCTGTCTCTTTCTTGTTTTTCTTATAATAAAAGATAGCGATAACACCCTGTTTCGCTTAGTGAGTTGACAACAGAATCGATGCCATTGTGTTTAATTTACGTTTTTTAAGATTATTTATTTTCTAAGATCATGCATAGTATTATTATACTAGAATATTATAAAACAAATAATTGTATTATTGCTAATTGAGGTTGCCTTAATAACTGCTAGTCAAAAACGTTATTTGTACCTTTGTATAAAAATTGTTTTGTGTGCCCTAAGCTTGTAAATCGTGTTCCGTGAAAGAAAGGCGTGTATAGTGTGAAATTGTTTTAATATTTTTAACGGAATAATTAATATTGTACAGTATTTGTAAAACTGAATGTTAATATCATCAATAACGTAGGTATAGATGAATCTACGAAGAAGCGTCGACTGTTATTTTAAATTGGTTACAGTAATATTATTAATGTAGTAAAATGCTCTATTTCAGTGACGGATGCAGAATTTTGGTTTGGGGAAGCTTGACTTAGGCGAAAGTAAGCTCTATCAAGATAGGTTACGTTTTGGTTTGACTTAGCGAGGCTTATTTTGACGATTAGCGAAAATGAAATTAATAATCACGGGACAGCTATTAATTTTAGGAGAGAAAGTCGGATGCATCTTCGTGGATTCCGTCTCTAAAATTATGGCAAATACTATAAAGTTAATGGATATTATATAACTGATCACTGCCCATTTGGTACTTTGTATATAGCCGCCTTCAGCGCTATTGTTTTAAGACTGGAGTTAGAATCACTCTGACTACTGACCGATGCGACGTCGACAGTCACTCGAAGTACAATACGCGCGCATCAGATGACGTGCGGTGATCTACGACTTTTTTAAAGCACTCCAGGCCCTCGATTCTGCTAACCAATTGTTTTTAAACTGTTAATAAATTGCCTCAAATTGACACGTTCTGTTTGTCAGTAGTGTCAAAGGTAGAAAATTAATTAACATTTTCAAAATAATTTGTAGAGTCGAGGCCTTATGTTATTGTAAATAGCTGCTGACGTCATGACCGATGTTAGCGTCACTCTAATTACTGCCTAAAAGCGCCTTTACACAATGCGTGCGAAATATGCATTTGAATATAAATGCGTAGTGTTAATGTTTTCGTGTTGAGGCGCCTGAATGCCCTGGCTTGCTCTTGCAGGCCTGACCGAATAGCCTGACCTAAAACTGCAGTGCAGTTTGACATAAAATGCGCTTTAGTAAATGTTAAGTTTATTGTAAGGAATGGTTACAGAGGCAGTCTTTTAAACGATTTGGTATATTGAATGTTGTAACTATTAGCAGCAAACTGCGGTTATACTCGGTATTGTATTTTTTGCTTATTTCGGGTTAAAAAGTATCCTACATCCGTCCTTGTGATTTACACTACTTTAGTGCTGAATTTTAGCCACGACCGTTCAGCTGTATACGGAAAGATACGAACCGAGTTTTGCTTTTGTAATATTAGTATCGCAAATCGTTTAAAAACGAAGTAATGTAAACAAAAAGTGGAGGATACTTTTAAAGATCTGTGTAAAGATGTAAATCTACATATTTGTATTTAGTTGTAGTACATAAAAATATTTAAGACTTTTATTTTTGTTACATATTATTTGTCGTCCACTCAAGCTAAAAATGTAAATAAATAATGCATCAGAATGATAATGTAAACTTTGGTTGATTTTTTTTACTTCGTGATTTAAGAGCTTGTATCTTTTGTCAGCTAAGTAAAGAACGAGCTATAAATGGTAATAGTATACGATTGCACGAAACCAAAAAAAAATTAACGCCCTTAGCACACAGTTATCCTTAAGTCAATTTCACAAAAATCTACTTGCGTCAGTCTAACAATTACCTACTTCTTAATAAGTAACAAAACATCACAATGATAATTCAGTGCTTTTTGCGTACATGAGTGTTGGGCTTATTTTTTGTATGGTTGAATAATTTATTTTTTATGTACCTTTAGTGTTATTTTATTGAAGAAAATATAGAGTATCGTTAAACATAAAAATTACTGAGTTTATTTTCTAACTTATCCTAAATGTGAACACGCCACAAGGCTTACTACATCAGCTTCCGCTAGACATCATTTGCAATCACAATTTAATCTTAAGTTGCAGCAACTCTATTCTACACTTGCTTTAATTCACTAACTTTACTCTCATGATTTTTCTAAAAAAGAGAGGACCAAAATAATAGCGCACGCGTCAGAGTACTTAGAGTAGAGCCTCTGGTCGCACAGATCCGATGCCTGGTAACAGGATATGCTAAATTTACCAATTTTTTAACGATTTTGAAGGATCGAAAAGTTTTCTGATAAAAGCTACACAACATTTTTTTGAAATAATTTTTTTCTACATCTAAACAATTGGTCGATACCAGAGGCAGTATTTCACAACCTCTCCTTAATTACTGCTATAATAATATCCGGGTTGCTATGTCGCAGATCGCTAAACTTTTTCGGCATTTTTAAAAATGCGCTCAGGCTATAACATATAATTAGGCTTAGGCTATATCAGACTAAGTATATAATAAGCGCAAAGTTTCTGAAAACGAACAATTCTTTAACAAACTCTATTTATATTTCCAATACCAGACTTGCAATGATACCGACTGCTTTTTTTTGGACACAGCAGAAATGGCCTCCCACGCAGTTGCTACACTTGACTGTTAGGTACTAGGTACACCCACCCGACTAGGTTCAGAATTCAGAATTTAATACAGTTTCGACCGTATTGATATATCCATGGTTTTGGTCGTAGGCTCTCGTACTAATGGATTTCACTAAAGAAATTTCACTAAAAGGAAAAACCAAAGAACATTTAAATGTAAAAACAAAAGACGAACGAAATGTGGATGCTAGACTGACGTAATGACTTAAAATGAACAAGGAAGTGATCAATTTGGAAAATGTACGAACTTAGGAAGTGGACAACTTTGGAAATGGACCAAACCAACCGGAGGACTCTAAATGTAGAGCGAAATAAAATAAATGTTAATAATAATAATTCTAACTATTGACCTATCACCTATGACGAAGAAAGCAAGGAGAAGTAGGTACCTAGTTGTTTTAATTTGAATGATGCAAACTATACAACGCAGTCCATCCATAGAAATCGATGGTGCGATTCGTCGAGCAGTAGAAGGCGTAAGCGAGATGGGGCGCATTAATTCGAACTCTACAGGCCGATTCAAACTTAATAGCTGTGAAGTTCGGCGCGAAACGCCGCAGTAGCGAAAACGAAGGTACGCGCGGGCGTCAGAGAGGCAAAATGCCGCAAGTCTCGCTTGCGACGCACTTCACAGCAGCCATTAAGTTTGAACGAGTCTGCATTCTGTACAATAGGTTCTATTGTTAGAACATTTGAATAGTAGAACAAATTGAAACTACTCGTATGATAGTAGGTAGGTACTTGTGCATTAAAAAGCAAAACACGTATGCCCTGCATCGGATGTCTACATCATTTCATTATCATTGTGACATGCTTAATTTCAAGTAAAATTATGTAGACAAGCAAAAGCAATTCTTTTCAAAAAGTAAATTATGTATTTACCATAGACATAGAGTAAAGACCCCTAATCGGTCAAAAATAATGATTCCAAAAAAAGTAAACCAAACCATTGAAAGTCAACCAATTCACTAGTCAGTCTTCGATGTCATCCAGTAGCGGTTACGTCTCCCCACTAACCAATAAATATGGTGAACTGTGTAGTCTACTCATGCCGAAATTTCAGAATATCCAAAACAGTAAAAAAAGGCAACGTCACATATCATCCGTAAGTCTTAAATATATTTTTATGTGCTTTAAAAGCTAATAATTGTAAATAATTCTTAATGTCAACAGAGCGAAAAGTTGCTGAAAAACGTGTTGCCACAATGTTTTTTTTTATTTTCCCAATAAATTATCTTTAGGTTTCTTATGGATCCAGTTTAGCCGATCAGTGGACAAAAATAATTCGCCAAAGTAAAAATGAAAATTAGTGGAAACTTCGTCGCCTTTCAACAATTTGCTCTGTGCACCTTCGCAAGAAAGAAAGATACGTAACAGTAAAATATCGTGATAAGCAGGCGTCAGTTTTATTTTTATGTAAATGTAATGTTATTTTATTGCCGAAAAAATAGCATAAATGTATGATGTAAATGGGCGTTTTTCAAAAAAGATGTACACGTGACGAACCGGAGTTGATTTTTGTTTTTTAGATTTTTTTCTGTATTTTTTATCTTATTTGATAAAATGTACTTTAAATTAAGTAAAATTCAAAAATAAATAACAGTAATACGAAACATATCGCGATAATCTTAATTTTTACGTAAGAGTTCACAGGCATTTGCTCTGGTTAGTCACAATAGAAAAAAGTTAATAAAATGAAAAATATGAGTTGTTTTATTAATTTATCTTAATTAAACATTAAATAACTTTAAAATCTTTGAAACACCAAGTCAAAACATAGATAAAACACTATAATTATTGCGTAGCAATAATTTTTCTTTCGAGATCGTCACAGTAGGAACTTTTTACCTTATAAAGTTTACATTTACTTAATTTCTTAACGACATTCAACTTTTAGAGCTAATAAATATTATAAATATACAACATCAGCGTCCTAAACAACCACATATATTAACAAAGAACTAAACATTTATTGAATTGTATTCATTATTGTCTACATAAAAATATGGGACAGTGACTATCTGGAATTCTACGAGACTAACTGGAAAAAAATAAGCTACGTTTACACTAAGAGAATTTATTTATTTTAAGAGAATTATTTTAAAAAGTACTAGCATAGTATTTATTTTGGCCTACATAATTTTATTTTAACAGTCTTTAGTTTTTTTGATGTTCGCTTTCTTCTTTTTCCTTTTTTAATTTTTGTTTTTTCTTTTCTTCCCTCCATTGTTTTCTTCTAACTTCTTTTTCTTCTTCTGTCAAGTCGTTAATTTTTTTTCGTTTATTTTGAAGTCGTTTTAACTGCTTTTTCCGTAGCACTTCAAATTTTTCGGGGTTTTGTTTTAGTTTCTCCCGGTATCTTTTAGCTCTTTCCGCTGCCGTGAGCGCCATGTTCGCTGAAATGTATTAGATTGACTTAACATAATATTATTATTGTATTAAAACTGCTTACTCATTATAAACAAGGTTCTATTCAGATAAATCTTGGTCCCCCAAACTCCCTGTTCTTCATAATGATGAGTAAAATGACCAAGTACATCCCAAGGCAATAGCTTTCTAAATTTTAAATTTATCCAAATAAGTTCAGCTGTTTCAAAGATAGTGATGACAAACATACATGAACCAAATTTTATAATAGAATTTAACTTTATATAGTATGATAATTAAAGAATTTTTTAGTATTATTCGTCTATCAAATATAACCCCAGCCTAATAGTTCCGGTGCGTCACAAAATGATTCCGTCTATACAATACGTGACGAACCTGACGTGACGAATTGATACCAACTAAACTTCAAACTATAATTCAAGCCGTTGTATTCATTTTACGGCTACTTGCGATTTGTTTTACAATAGTTTAATACCACATTTTTGATTGTATTACGGCAAATAACTTGATAAACTGCTACATACCTCATAAAATCCCGTTGCTATCTGGAAGTTCAATTCGCAACCCACGTGTCGCGCCCGCTTTCGTCACAGATTCTGACTACACTGAGATATGTTTCGAAATGACGGTTATACCACAGACAAGATTAATGTTGCCAAAAACTAAAAATAACCATGTTTTAGGGTAATATTTTGTCTAAGTATTAAAAAATGTATCGTGACTATTGCCGGAATTCCGGTTATGCCATTTCCCTGGGACAACACATAAACAGTATTTTGAGCTAGTTTAAGCTCAATTACGACAAAATAGAGCTCTAAATCGTATTTACAAGTTCAACATTTATCTACAGAATACAAAACGTTGGCGCTATTTAATTCATGTAATTTTTTCTGAGACTTGAAAGTTCTAATCATGCAGGTGGGACATGAAGATTTTACACTTTTTTTCCGTTTGTTTTTATGATATATTAATACTAATAAGTGTTAGGTTGTACATAATAGTAAATTTAGTAACTTAAATATGTATTCATTAAATAAATACGCCGTTTACTCAAGTACGTACATACATAAATTATAAAAAGAGAACTAAAGTTGTGGACGCCATATATTCGCGAATGTACATCTTTTTTGAAAAACGCCCAAATAATGATAATGTGTAAATTTATGTGTAAATAAGATTAAAGGGATTAATTACTATTGATTTTAACTCAAATTCGTACTCTTGATTTTTACTTAAATTCTTACCTTTTACCTACTCTGATTTTAGTTAAGGTTTGCATACAATCTATAATATTAGTTTGTAGTATAGTGTCATGAATGGATCTGGGTAAGACTTTGTGTGTAGTTTAGCTCTGGCCTAAGCTGGCCTAATACTTTCTGGTCTCGTGATTTCTTTAAACTCTGATCGTTATATAATTTACCCAACTAAATCGGGTAACCTCTTTTAATGGCAAGTTCATCACGTATAGAAAAAAAAAGGTTTTATTAAGGTACCAAAATAAATTTGACACGTTTCGAAATCGTGTTTTATATGAAGACTATCCTTCTGGACCTATGTAATAGGGCATATTCTGTGGTATTTACCTATTTATTACGCTGGTAAAGGTTGGTTATAAAATAGAAACACAAATATGGTACTTATTCATTTATTTACAATTCACCTTACAATTTGGTTTTGGAGCGATTTCAAAAGCTCTAACTTCTATTTTATTCTAGTGCGGATCGTGATTCAAGGCACAAAATCTAAAAAGATCTATTATCACTTACGCTTTGGTTTCAAATCATGTGGAAACTAAACCACGCCAAGCCAGTTTGACTAAATGCAAAGTTAGAATCAGGCAGAATTTTTCGTCGCCATTAAAGTTCATAAAATTGTGGTTTTCGAAAGATTTAAAAGCAAAAAAAAAAATAGTGGAATTAGGCCAAACTAATTTTCACCTTTTTCAAGATTGTGTGACCTTTGAAAAGAAAAAACAAGACCAAAGTGCACCGAAACATGACAAGGTGATTTAATTTTAACCGTCTGTTTTTGACAGCCAATTAATATGTTACATGTTAACAAGCTTATCAATATGTTACATTTACATGTTAACATGTACATTTTGATTACACAAATAATCGTCATGTTAAATTTGGTGAACATAGGCCTAGAAAGGAATCACGCTTTTCGTATAATGAAATCCAATTTAACAGTAACATTGAATAAAAATACATACTTAAAATAAAAAAAAGTTTTTGCTTACAAACGTTCTCGCATATTTATGTAGGTACATTATTAAATAGGAACTCAAATCAATTTTAGTGGATTGTAAGTGTTGAAGTATACTACTTATTTGACTAGGTGATGTGGAATGTAACTATTTAATATTTTCTTTGGACAGGTAATAAACTGTATATCCACCTAGTTGCGACAGCCTTCTACTTAATATTTTGCTAAATAAAAACACCCTAATAATATTATTCCAATAATAACAAAATTATACCACACAAAACCAATTTACCATACGTATCGTTTGTACAATCATCTTTTCCTTTGGACGCAGCGCTGGTGTTGCATTTTTTGTATGAAACTGCAAATTAAATCTATGAAAGTACGTTAGTTCGCAATAAGCCCACGAGACTAGATAAATTGAACAAACTACGTAAGGTATTGCGAAATGGATTCCGTTGTACCATTCTCAACTTAACTATGGACACATGGGCGTACCCAGAGGGGGGCAGGGGAGGGGAGAACATGTATGAACTCGCCTAATTACTAATTAAAGTGTAAACGGGTTATGCTATAACTTTTAAATAAACCGCGCAGTAGACACTGACAAAATGCACGATGCAATAGGGACCTTGCATCCAAATTTTAATGACATGCACAGAGGATGGCCACCGAGGGAGTTTTAGTGGGTCAATCCCCACATAACCCGGATGCACCCCAATAACATCCGGGCATCTTTTTTTAAGAATTCCCCCCCCCCCCCCCCCCCCTCAACAAAAACAAAAAAAGGTGTGTTTATGTAGTGTGTATGACAAAACAGCCGCGGACGACCCGACCAAAAAAATCTGACTTGCCCCCTCCTACGCCAGAAGCTGGGTACACCCATGTTTATGGACAGATCTGTAATTACTACCTTTTCATTACAGTTTATTAGACAAGTACAACAACATTTTTAGTCTGGTCAATTTGGTACAGCAGAATACACACCGCAGTTCTGTAAGGGTCAATTCACAACGACAGCGCACATCGCGCGCGCGTCATCCAGCGGCGTCGTGCAAAGCGATGGAAATTGGCCCGAACGAATAGAAAAAAAGTTTTGTAGATAAGTAAAGTACAAAAATTAACTAATTAAACCTAATAAGGTCAAACTGATTCACCCCGCCATAACCTTACGATATAAATATTATAAATTATTTATTAACCACAACAATTCTTATATCATTGACTTCTATTGCTTTAGTTTCATTGTACCAAGTTCCAATTGATCGCTAAATTTTTATACATATTCACTACCTACAGTTGACCAAAATTATGATAAGTACTTATTATGATGCAAAAATATGATTAAGGATTATAAAGGAGCGAGGAGCAGAGTGGCGAAACATTAAATACGAGAATTGCACAAAAATTACGATAGCATCAGCGCAAACCGGCGACGGCGGGGACGGGTTTATAAATGTATCAATGAATACCTATTTTATTTTATTCCATCGAAATAAGGTAAATTCGAAAAGCTCGAAGACCGATCTCGGAGTATGAAGAAGATCCACCTTAACGTCGCTTTGCGCTGTCCTTAAATAATTAACGTCACAAAGACGTAAATTCACGTCAAATTCCTGTATGGGTCGTTCACAACATCATCACTCCACTCCTGCTTCGACGATGATATTTGCAACTTTATTACATTAGCTATTTACCAAAAAAAAAACGTGCCATTCCTGGGCCCCAGTTGTAACATCTTATTGAGATGATTTTTATGTTCAACCGCTGACGCTGCGCGATTGCGAGTCGTATCGCCGCGCAATAAGGTTCATGAAAACGCAGCGTCGGCGGCTGAACCTAAAAATCATCGAATTAAAATGTACGGGCCAATCTCACTCGCGCCACGTGCATCTTTGATTGATTCAGGCATGATTGCGTTTGCGAGTAAAAAACTAACGTAATCAATCTGCATGCCTAAATGATCGTGCCACCATGCTATATGTTTATCCGATTAAATACCTACAATAACCGATTTTCTAAATGTGCTCTTAGACGAGCCATATTTGCACTGCAATTCTGGCCTGGCACTGTTAATATAACAGTTGTGTTAATAGTGTTGTAGCACTGTTAATATAGCAGACTAGCCCGGCCATCATCAGCCATGATAAACGTATGACTATATGCCCGGGCCACTCAAAATATTATCGAAATATTGCCAGACCAGTATTGAAATAAAAATATGGTCCTTCTACGAGCACCATAACAATACTAGTTTTACTTCAAATATCACTAAATCTGCGCAAGAGCTTTCCAAAGTGTGAGCTTAATTTAGATATATTTGCCTGATTTTACTTTTACGAACTGCCCTAAGAATAGTTAGATAATTATAAATCGACCATTTTATGAGTAGGATATAATTGTATTTATAGTAATTCATCATCAGTAACTATGAAGCAGAGATTACCCTCTTTAAATGGAGCATAAGGAGATTCTTTTTCCGAAAATAATGCACTAAAGTTTGAATGGGCCGAGACAAAATGATTAAAAAAAAAAAATTAAAAAAATCAAGTAACAATCTATAAAAAAAAAATGAATCACTGAAATGTATGAACCCGCATAACTTGCGAATCACTGCCCTAAATTGGATAATTCTTTTTTCTTGCGTTCGTTATTGTCAAGACAAGGTTTGTATAAAAGAAAATTTAAAAATTTGAAGAAAAAAATCGCGGGATGAAGATCGCCGGTCAGCGAGTAACAAATAAATAACTATTTATTTGACTATCTAGGTTATATACTTTCAGAAGAATCCTGTCCTGATTGACCTCACATGCCGAACTACGCTTCCATCTCGGTCTGGGCCGTGGTAATTTAAACAGCAAGAGAGAGATAAAAAAGGTCCGAGAGGCACGTTCGATCAGTCAGGACCCCGCTCGTTTTTTTTATCAATACATAATTACTTCGAAGGTCTTTAGTAAAGAATCTATAAAGGGTAATCAGTGCTGTATTAATAAGTACAGAATTTTCCACAAAGTTCTATTACCACACGGCCAATGTTACCATCGACTTGAGCCAGGTTTATACTCGCTACAACAGCGAACAATCGATTGTACAACATGTCAGTGCTTTATCACAGTTACCTTTTGACTTTTGTTACAAAATATAGCTTTAAGCTTGATTTATATTAGAAAGCCTGGCCTTACAATAAAACTACAGATAAATTTATATAGACTAGAGTGGTCAATGTTGTTTTCAAAGCATTGATGCCGATTAAAAACTGCAAATGAATGTGACGTTAATATTTGTTTTTTTTTTAATGTTGCAACCTTTTTGGTCGATGTGAATCTAGGACTACATTGTGAAGGCAGGTAAATCTATCAGTGGCGAATTTACGCATTTTCTAAACGTAGCAAAGTTTAAAGTGTTGCTTATCCAGTAGTCGCTACTATTTTTGGCATGAAGTATAGCGATCCAATCGTAATCGGTCTTTATGTTTGTTACCTTTTTTAAGGTTAAAAAAACGCTCATTTTTTTATCCACTGCACGTTTTGATATTCAGCCAATTATCCATAGGGAAATCCGCCACTGTAAATGATTGTGATTCTAAATAACTTTTTAAAGATATTTTAAGTACGAACCTATGTTAGATGGCTGTTCAAAAGTACATACGTTTACGTAAGTGTACTAAACAGAACCTTTAATGTTACCTTTGACATCTCAAGCATTCGAATATTTTGTATTTTGAAGATTCAAAAGCATTGTAGCGGACAATTCGTTTGAAGGCAGGTACGGGTAGATATTAACACATTAAGACAAATACCTTGGTAAAAAAAAGAAAACCTAATATGGATACCGAATTATACACCGCCATCAAATAGAAACTGCTACAGCGCCAACTTGAGAAATCTTTTTCTTGTCATTCACACCTTGTATGACAAATGACACGACACATATGTAACATTTGTCATACATTCACAGAACGTATTCCAAACATCAACTAAAACTTTGATTACATGTACACGAACAAATCGATCAACAACTTCAAAGTGATTGAAATCCACAAACAATTTTTATTTTATTATCAAATGACCGGCCTATGGTATTCAATTGATCGGTCTTAGTTGTCCAACTGATCGGCCTACAGCTTGATCTTCCCGTGGCTGATGTCGGTGAAGAGTTGCGACGTAATCGGAACGAAGTCAGCGCCAGAACGGAAGTAGAGAGGCTCCTTGATGACGTCAGGGTCGAAGCCTTCCTTCTGGTACTGCAGTTTCTTTAGCTTGAACGTGCCTGGAAAAAGGGACAATTAAAATACTTATGTTCCTTTAACTTAAGATGAAACCTGATTCAAATGACACCTCACATGTCGAAATCCATCAAGCATGAAATATTATTCTTAGCGGTTCACTAACGATTGTTGTTATGAGACAGAGCACCGGGGACTACCCGACCCACGGACGGACGCTCAGTCTTCAATACCCCCCACGGTGACCCATGCGAAGGCTGTATCTTTGTGGAGTATTTGCCGCACACCAGATCGCGGCGAGCTCGTTGCGCATTCCCCTCGCTTTAAACTTACTCGCAAAATGCCAGTTTGATGGAGCTCTACATATGTAAGTAAGTAACCCAATGAACAACCAAGTAACTAACTATCCCAAGTAACTAACTATCCCAAGTAGATAACTAACCCAAGTAAATAACTATCCCAAGTAAATAACTATCCCAAGTTAAGAACTATCCAAGTAAAGAACTATCCCAAGTAAAGAACTATCCCAAGTAAAGAACTATCCCAAGTTAAGAACTATCCAAGTAAAGAACTATCCCAAGTTAAGAACTATCCCAAGTTAAGAACTATTCAAGTAAAGAACTATCCCAAGTAAAGAACTATCCCAAGTAAATAACTATCCCAACTAACTAACTATCCCAACTAACTAACCATCCCAACTAACTAACTATCCCAACTAACTAACTATCCTAACTAACCAACTATCCCAACTAACTAACAACTATCCCAACTAACTAACCAGCCCAACCAGCTAAACATCCCAACTAATTAACTATCCCAACTAACTAACTATCCCGGCTAACTAACCAGCCCAACCAACTAACTAACCAGCCCAACCAACTAACTATCAGCCAACTGACCCGTGATCTCGAGGTCCTGCATGATGCGCAGGAACAGCGGGCGCGCGTACGAGGGCAGCGAGTCGTCCAGGTCTCGCGCCAGCCGGGACAGGTCCAGCGAGCGGGACGGGTCGGCGATGGCCGCCATGCCGGCGCGACCCTCCGTCTGCGGGATCTGACGGGGGAAAACAACACCCTGTAAGGCTACCGCTCATTGGGCTACTAAACATGATCACTATTGTTCGTTAAACATCTTTATCTATTTATCTAATTTCCTTCAAATAAAAAAATAAAAATTTTGGTGGTCTAAAGTGCGGGTGGCCTCATCCACTACAGTTTGTTAAACACAGCTCGATTCGCGGGACAGCCATCAAAATTACAATTTGATGTATGACATACGAGTATGTCTTGATGGAAGTTCTTGCCTATTAGAAACGATACCCATCGGTACAGGGAGCATGCGCATTGTCCGTTCATCATTGTGTCATCCTTGAAAAAAAAAGTTTTGCAAAGTAATTGAGGCCCGGATTAAAGGATTTACTGCTCTGTACTCACCGAGACTCCATAGACAACGCAGCCGCGCTGCCCCAGCGAGGGCCCCATAGCGTTCTCAACCTCCGCCGTGGCGACGTTCTCTCCCTTCCACTTGTAGGTGTCGCCCGTGCGATCGCGGAAGTACAGGTAGCCGAGCTCGTCCGCGACGAGGATGTCGCCAGAAACGAACGCCGCGTCGCCCTTGCAGAATATGTCGCGCTCTAGCTTCTTGTTGCTGTCTTTCTGGAATACCAAATGGGGCGTGGAAATTACGTCTATTCCTGGTTGCCAAAACCTTGATCGCCACCACTAGTGGCAATATGGTTTTTTTTACTGAATGCCATCAGTGGTGGCGATTAGTTGGCAATCAGGAATATTTTATTTTTTATTTATTTATTTATCAAGTTACTAACATACATATGCATTAATATACAACTCTGCCTATAATATTCCTCATTGCCACCACTGGGCGGCAATCGCTAAAAAAATCCGCATTGCCACCAGTGGTGGCGATCGAGTTGGAGGCAACCAGGAATAGACAGGTAATTATAATATTTACGGGAAGTACGTACCAATGGCCCCAACAGTGGCTAAAATAGGTAATTGGACAGGGGATACCCCGTGAGAAATCGTGATTTTTCTTCAGTTTTGTTCGTTATTATGACCGGGTGATTTAAAACTGCGCCAACTTTTACCACTCTTCCCTTATATCATCTCGATAGCTGTCCCCTATGAAACGTAATTTGCATAACACACACGCAGTCAGTCTTTCTATCTCTCTGCAGCGTCGTATATTATATCACTCCTTCCAGGTATAGTACTGAAATGTCTGAATAATTTACCTTGTCAACATATCCGTGGTACTCCCTAGATGCATTGCCCTGGGCTATCAGGCCGATGAACATTCCAGGCTCATCTGAAATCACAGTCAAAATAGATCCAAATATAAAAAAAGTTATTTTAATAACTTAATAACAAATTTCGATTAATAATACATATCTAATACATTATATTTTATTAAATCTTATTTCAGATTGTTTGTTCCACTACGCATTTAGGTGACCTAACTTCCGCTAGTCATTATCATTAAACTAATAAATATGAGTATTTATAATATAAACAATTTAAACAATTTTATTTATCTTGATCTGGCAGGTGACAGTGGCAGTATGTATGTATGTATTTACTTACGGCTTTATTTACATTATATTTATTAGTCAATGTAGGTACCTACACGTTATATCAGTTTTTTAAAACCTAGACGCAGGCATAAAGCAGGGTCTTAATGCCTGCAATATGAGGTCGCTGGATGGTAAAGACTAAAGAGATTAGACTAACATCCTTATGTCAATGTTACATCAGGTTCATAGGGTCCAAAGGCAGTCACAAATACCCTATTTAAGGTAAAAGGTTGCTGAATTAGGGCGCTAAATATAAATGAGCCAAGTGCACTCACTATATAGGCTGCCATCTGATGCAGAATCTGTCTTTTTTTATGGAGAATAGGTCGGCGTTTCACCACCAACTCGCCTGATGTTATGCGACGATGTGGTCTAAGATGGAGCACGACGACCCATAAGGTACTTATTCACTCTAGCCTTGAAGTTTTGTAGAGTGAAGAAGTACAAAGACGGCAGTTGAGTGAGGCTCTACTAGAGCGCTACTGCTCAGACCCGTCTTCCGAACCGGGTCCGGGTGTCCGTCAGTTACATCAGGTTCATAAAATCCAAAGGCAATCTCTAAGACCCTATATAAGGTTGCTGGATGAGGGCGCTATATGGTAAAGAAGCCACTGTTTTATTTTTTATTTTTTTGTGGATTCTTTGTTTTTTTTTTTCTATAAATGAAAAACTACTTAATACTACTCCTAATTTATCAACTTACTTCAAATTTATTGACGTGACAACGTGTAATAAATCGATGAACGCCGGCTGCACGCACGAAAAAGGATGACTCATTGTCCCGTTACGTTACGATCGGAGCGAGAGCGCTACACAAGCGAGTGAAAGGCACGATCGGCTTGCGCCGCATCTATCTCTCTTCCACTCTTCTTTTTTTATGACGTTGTCACGTTAACTATCGTCCGTAAACCGTCTTTACAGACAACCAATTGTTTACTATGTTCTTTGTTTTTTTTGTTAAAAAAGGGTCAAGTGTACTGACTAGGCAGGCATCTGATGCAGAGTCCGTCAGGCCCGCGCACCAGCGCGCCGTGCTCGTCAGCTCGCACCAGCGCGATGGGATGCAGGAACGTCGGCACCAACTTGGGCAGGAAACCAACCGCGCCCACCGTGTTGTCCACGTTTACTGGAACACGCGAATATATTCACATGAGTTTCTTTGTAAGTATAAATACGTAAAACTTGACGCACTAATGTATTTTGAATGACAAACTAGATGTATATAAAGCAGTGTTTATTTATCGTTTGGGACTGAATATCGTCCAGCGAAGTGTGGGTGTTGTATTATACCTCTGCCAGCCCCCTCAAGGGAAAGGCGTGGCGATATGTAGAAATGACTAAAGCCTATATGACTATGATATGTGTTATTTATTTTCTTCATTGCTTTATGTATTTACGTTTTTACAAGGCTTACATTTGGCATTTGTATGTGTACAAAAAATGTATACACATTTGTATAACATACAAATATGAAACGCCAGAACAGAAAATGTATGATACACAAATGTATGTACATTTTCTGTTAGGGCGGTGCACGATTATTTATAAGATTCATAACAGATAAGGCTCGACACTCGGTTTTGCTACAAATGAAGACTATTTCGTCACTATTTCCATATTCTCTATGCTTGCCTGCCTATAAGATTTACTTACAACTTTACCTGATCAAATAAATAATCAGTAGGGTCAACTGGTACAAATCCGTCTATGGGGGAATTGCGTCGAGAATTACTGACAAATCCTTCACAAATTAGGCAACTAACGCCATCTAGAACAGACTATTGTAACTAAAGATAGAAAAAAGATGTAGGTGGCGCCTAAATTGTGAAAGGTTTGTCAGTAATTCTCGAAAGACGCAATTACCTAAAACTAATACCAATACCCTATACCTAAATACCAATGTACATAATAAGTCACGTTATTTACATAGTTTCCGAGTTCGTTAACTTTCATAATATTTTTATATGTAAACAAGTCCACAGTACAAAGTTATTGAGGGCTACGGCTTATCAATATTAACCACAATACAAAGATACGAATGTGTACGAATATGTGTACGAAGCACTTACTAATGTTCGCATTGCCCTCCGTCGCGCCGTAGATTTCATTTATCTGGGGCACTTTGAACCTGTATGACAAAAACGTTTAACATTAGCAATTTATATTCTCAGGAAGTACAAAAGACAATGAAACAATAAGTCCAAAGAAATTAATGAATATTGTTGAGTCAGTTTACTTTTTATTTAAAGCGATGATGCCTAGTTGGAAAAGGTCCGCCTCTCAAGCCAGAGGGAGCGGGTTCAAACCTAGCCGACGGCACGCGCCAATTTGTTCATTGTGTGAACATATGCACGTATGTTGTATAAGTTCACATATGTTGTAATGCGTATTGTCTGTCATCTGCTACATGACTGGAGCCCGGTGTAAGGCGACAGGCTCTCCCCTGTCACATTTGGGACAGAATATCGTCCGGCGAAGTGGGGGTGTTTTATTACACCTCTGCCAGCCCCCTCGGGGCTTCTCTAAAGTAATCTACACACCAAGAGTGGATTCTTTTATTTTTATTCTTAGCGATCATTGAGTTTGCTCATGCCTATATAAGGAAAGGCGCTTCTAAACGGCCCATATTGTTTTATTGCAGTACTGGCCAGACAATAGTGCGCCAATATTTTGAGAGTGGCCCGGTCACATAGTCATAAATTGCTCATCAATCATGGCTTATTGGTTATCATCAGGACTACAGTCAGCAATTTTGCTAGTATTTCAGTAAAAATTTGTCCCATCAGGAGGACCCTAAATATATTTAATCTATGAATGTCTCCAAGGTGCTTATATGCTCTTACTTTAAAAAATATATGTAAAACAGACCACTATTATCATCCAACCCATTGAACAATTATATAACAAATATATATGTCATATAGAAACATGACAAATTTACTAACAAACAATTTTTTTAAGCTTTCGTAGTTTATGACATTATTAGAAATTTGCTTTATCTTGCTTTATCCACTTGTGTGATAAGTAGCTTACAACAATGAAAACCACTTATTTGTTTATCGCGCAATAGTAAAATTAATTCCTTGTAACTAATTCGCTAATCTTCAATTTGTCTAATGTGTTTGTCTTTATTCAATCTTGTCGATCTATTTAGTAAGTAATATAAGCATAAAGAATGTAATGCTCTTAAAACTTTCGCATTTCTAATACTAAATCAGTAGAATTGAATGTCAATATATATTGAATAGTGGAAGGTAGAAGCCTGCTCATAAGGTCACTCCAGGACTCCAGGTCACTGAAAGAGCAATGGACCTCTCCATTGCTTTTTCCGTAAATGGCCCATGATCGAAGTTTCTCTGCGAGATCGAATCAGGATTGAAAAATCCGCAGGCAACCAAAGTAACAGGCATAGCCCGAAGAATTGCTAAACTGAAGTGGCATTGCGCAGAACACATCGCTCGTAGAACCGACGACGGATGGAGCAGAAAAATTCTCGAGTGGTGACCACGAACCGGAAGACGTAGCGTGGGAAGGCCTCCCACTAGATAGACAGACGATTGGCTCGGATGCCAGCAGCGCAGGACCGGTGGGTGTGGAGATCATTGGGGAAGGCCTTTGTCCAGCAGTGGACGTCTTACGGACTGACATGATGATGATGATGATGATGATGATGATGACATGATGAGAGGTAGGTAGTACCTGTCAACGATCTGCTGCCAGATGGCAGGCCGCATGCCGTTCCCGACCATGATGCGCACGCGGTGCGCCGCGTCCGACTCGCGCGCCGGCTGCGCCAGCAGGTAGCGGCACATCTCGCCGATGTACTGCGCCACCTGCACAATATGCAATACAATTGGGTAAATGTCTATTCCAACTTCACTAAAATTTATAATATTCTCCATATACAGCATGTTACAAAAACCCTGCACACTCGTGCAAAATACAATTAAAAAAATTCACGTTAAATATATCAAGAGTTATGGCTGGTTTAAGAATGCAAAGAAAAAATAAGCATAATTTGCATTCTCCCGTCGCACAACTGGATACTGGAATCGCACATCGCAGATACAACCGGGTTATATATATAAAAACACCCTGTATACCACAGCAACTCAAAGTAGGATCTGCAAACCCCCAGGGATTCACCAGTGATAGCAGAGGGTTTGCGCCAAGATTTACCATAACATTACATCTGCCTGGCTCGCTCGTCTAGTGGGTACCGAATAGGCACTATCCTACTCTTAGGCAAAGGTCTTCCTCATCTCTTTTCAGACCGTGTGATTACCCAGATTCGACACGATAAGACAACTTATCTTGAAATTTTCACAACGGATATCACAATTTTTCGATGTTAGCGTGGTGGGGCCAGCACACAGCAATACAGATGATATCCAAAAACATTATGTGACATTTCAAAAAAACATTGTGGAAAAACAATAAGATTGGTGGCAATACAGGATTGATTATCGAAATAGGGAAAAAATAATGGCCTTGATGAAAAGGCCGATGTTGATCCCTGAGGTATATGGCTATTTGGAACTATTCCTGTTTCTTAAAACCAAGTACATACTACCAATAAATAAACCAACTTATAAATAGGAAAGTTAATTTTCTTGCCAATAACACCTTCTTACCTTCTACAAGAAGGTAGATAGTAAATAGAATCCCTCATAGTAGAGCGACGGAGACGAGCAAAGTATCAAGCCAAAAATGATACGTAGAGTACCAGTAGTCCGCGGTATGTTAGAGCGGCAGAGTACCACATACCGTGCAGTTGTACTTGATGCAGTCGGTCCAGTAGTTGGAGGCGGAGAACTTGGCGCGCAGCACGGAAGGTATGCCGTCCACCAGCGCCGCGCCCGTGCCCACCACGCCGCCCGCCGTGTGGTACAGCGGCAGAGAGTTGTACATCACGTCGGACGAGTCCAGACCCAGCATGTGGACTGTCGCTACCACGACTAGCAGGTACCTGGAGAGGTGAGCATGGTTTTAAATTGGATCGATTTTCTATTAACTATGAGTAAAATTGGCTGCCTATGGCCTATGTTCTTTTCTGTATCCCTGACAACGTGTATGTATAATTGCATGATGATTGGTTGAGTAAAAAAGGCGTGAAAGCATAAGGATGGTTCTAGTTCTAGACGGGCCATTTGCAATATTGCATATTGCGTATTGCAATATTGCCATATTGCTTTGCTGGCCCAACAATATTGTAACAATATTTTGAGTGCAGCCAGATCATACATTTCTAGCATAGCTGATGATAGCTAGGTTACAGTCGGCAATATTGTTAGTACTGCAGTAAAAATATAACCCGTCTAGGAGCGCCCTAACAAACAAACAAATTCTTGCATTTATAATATGTATTAGGAAAAAAGTTAGAAAATTACTCCAAGTAGAACTAGTGCCCATAAGTACACGTTCTACTTGGCCACACTGCTACTATGTTACACTTGTCGTTTTAGTTGTCCATAGACAACTAAGCTAAGGTGAAGGGAGGCTAGTGACAAAGCGAAATAGAAGATTGTTGGGAGACCATGAGTGACAGGGCTGTAGCGTCGCAAGAAGCTTTATCTTTTGGAATTTCAATAAATCATTAATAATAATAGCAGGAAGAAATTCTGTAATAACAGGAAATCAGGTGCCGACAAGGATATTAATTCTATAGCAGATAGTAAGTCGTACGCACGTTGGTGGGTAAACGACATTTTATTAACCTACATACACAGTTGAAAACCACAAATTACGTAACTTCCTCATAGGAAATAAAGCACTATATTTTGTAATTCTGCCAACAGAGTAATAAAATAAACTTGAATATGGGCAAAGAATAAGGTAACATTTATTTAGCCGATTTTTGGCCCTATTCGGAGATTTAAGATTTTCATCACACCTTTTTTCGTCCTTGTTGCTCTCGTTTGAAACGTCATAGGTGTGAGAGTGACCAAGATAAAATCTCATCTCATCTCACGCGTAGGAATAGCCCTCTTTAGCAGATCACCGAAGTTTAATAAATTTAGTACAGATAGCGGTAGAAAATAGGGAACCTCACATTCGACCTCCAGTCACACGTTTAGTTAGCTTTTACATAATTATGTATCTATCCGTATGACGGAGTAATATAACTATTAAGCAAGACGTTAGCTACTCATCAGCCTGTCATCATCTTCGTTATCATAATTTAAACTCGAAAGATGTACACTGCTGGACAAAAGCCTCCCCCAACGATTTTCACAATGACCGGAATGTCTTGCGCAGCTCGCATCCAGCGGCTTCCCGCGACTCTAACCAGATCATTGGTTCACCTTGAGGGAGAGGCCTTCCTATGCTGCGTCTTTCGGTTCGCGGTTACCACTCACCACTACCCTACTTTTCTACCCCATCGGCCGTAGGTTCTACAAGCCGCTCTACCCACTGCCAAGTTTGTCAATGTCGGTTGCTTTGCTTCGCTTGTGGATTCGTCATTTTCAATTTGATCTCGCAGGGAAACTCCGAGCATAGCCAGTGTGTCCACCTATTTTTCTATGATACTCACTTAGAATTAGGCAACACAGCGGCCTTCGGCATGCCGGTAGTCCCCGAAGTATAGATATACAGCAGCGTATCCTTGTAGCCAGGCTTGTCGGTAACCAGCGGGTACTCCGGGGGGTGGCGGTTCATCTCCGCACCGAGGTCCAGCACGCCGGGGCCGCACTCGCCGTACAGCTGGAACAGCTTCAGGTCGGGGGGGAGCTGGTCGCGGATCTCTTCGATGGCTAGAGAAGAAAGGCAGTGTGAAATACTAAGTACCTACTTACTACCTATTATTATATGTACTAGCTTATTTTACGTGGTTCGAATAACACGTTAAATTGTATGCCCCGGTTCTTTGTTCTATACAACAATCGTCAAGCCATGTGAGAGGCCTTTTGGCGGCCTAAAAACTGACATCAGGGCTAGCCACTCAGTTTATACGAAATTGCTTTATTTTACTAAGTAGCTGAAGGCCTGATGCGGAGGCCGTACGCGGTACAGCTCGGCTTTCAGCGCGCCTTCCCCCTAAAGGAATAAGTATAAGAAATGCCCCCTTTACGTTTAATTTCTACGTATTATTATGAAATCTCTATAACAAAAATTTAATTGCTTCTAGAGCCTAGACCTACGTACCGCCTAGGCTGCGCGTTGTCTTTTAATATTTTTTTTATAACTTTATCTATACTAAGTGAATACATTTAATTTAATAACATAAAAGAAGTAAGTAAGTAAAGTAAGTAAATTCTGTGATGGCCTTTAAATTTATTTAAAAACATGCAAAAAAGGCATAGGGTAGGTATAATTAATATTCAGAAAGACGAAGGTCACACAATTTGAGAAACATTTAATTCAACATTTATGTATATTTTATTTATTTATCTTTACGACTAGTCTTACAGGATCTGTCTAACACAAATAGTGAAGTCAAACATTTCAAGTAAAACAATAAAAAATTAAATTACATTATTTCTTTTTATAATAATTAAATGATGTCATATCACAATAAATAACAGTGTGTGTATTTAGCATTTATTAAAGCAATTTCTTAGGTCATGCATAGTTTGTTTTAAATGATATAAATTTGTATGGCAACCTAGAATGCCCGAAGTTGGTAAAATCTATATTTACTAGATAAAAATGAATGACAGATTGGAGCCATCCGCTGCGTGTTAGCCGACCTAGTTACAGGTGTTTACGCCGTTCGACGTGGAACAGTGACTATTTCTGAATGTATTGTTAAATGATCGTTACCTATTTAGGGACGCTTCAAGTAGAAACATTAACGTAGTCTTATAACAACAATGACCGGTAAATAATCTTTGTAATTAAATTCCTTTGACCGTTTTAGTGGTCTTTCATAGAAAGAATCATGACCAGTGCCGGATTAACTACGTAGCAAGAGTAGCAATTGCTACGGCCCCGCGCGAAAAGGGGCCCCGCATATTTAAGCTCACTCATCTTTGCCTAAGCGTAATCTTTTCAGTGTAACTTATTAAAATGTGGTATCAGTGCCGGATTAGCCACATAGCAAGACACAGCAAATGCTACCGGTTCCGCGCGAAAAATTAAAACTATAAAAGCCCTACACCCAATAACTTTTCTCAAAATAGGCATGCGGCGCCAAATTTCTCAAAATAGGCGGGAAAAGCGCTGACCATACTTAGCAACACCACAATACTTTCAGAGGAAATTAGGTGTTTTGGTGGGAAACCAACTACTCAAGGGCCCCTTTACATTTGCTACGGGCCCCGCGCTCGCTCATTCCGGTAGGTACTGATCATGACCCATTTTTAATTATTACTATTTGTGACCAGAACCGCGGCCAAATGCCCCACCTAAAAAAAAGGAAGAGAGCGCCCCCCTCCAACTAGACTAACTGAGTACCTAATTGGTACTAAGCCGGGGCCAGAGATTGTGGGAAGGGCCACAATCTCAAAGGGCCATGTGACCAAAGAAACTTGCCCCCCAAGGGCTTTCGCGGTACCTGTATGTGATGTGACGTATTAAAAATGTGACCATGACTTGTCATTAGTATTAGTAGAGCTATAAAGAGGCTTTCAATCGTTATTTTCAAGAAACAAAGTAGGGAAGCCTTGACACCAGTGTACAAGTGGCGTATTTCTCACAAGCTTGCGACAATTACGCTGCAGGTGAAAAAAAACACCTACAGCTACGTACATTCAGTAGGTAGTTTAATGTTATGTTGGCGGCATAAATCAATGAAAAATATAATGGAAAAAATAACTAATGGGTCTGATAATAAAATTAAAAACCTGTGTTTTGAATTGTTTAAGATAAAAATAAAATTCGTAAAACGAACCGTAAGTCTGATACACATAATATTGTAATAACCTAAAACCTCCACTGCCTGACTTCTTTATCAGAGCAAATCCGACTTGGATCGGTTAGTTTAAAAGGCTTGCTTCGTGGTTATTTTTTATAACAATCCGAAACCTCCCCTATGTACTTAAATGACTGGGCTAGGCAAGTAGTGAACGTTGATATGCCTGACTATCATCAGGAAGCTAGTTAAACGCCGCCGTTTAGTAAAAAAGCTAGGCTGTTAATTGAACGGCGAATTAAGCTAGTTGGCTGCGACATATAGGTACATGCTTGTATATATGATACGCGCGAATAACATAACTCTTCCTTTGGCAGTCGGGTAAAAACAGTAATGAGACGGGCGAATATATTCCTGTTTCGCAACTAATGGCGTTATCTAGCTGGCAATTAGGGAGCTCGTTTCCGGCGCAACAATCAGTCAACGCCATCGGCGAGATACGGCCTCGTCATCGTAAGAGTCGCGTACACTCCGCTGTCATCGAGAATTGAGAAAATCCATACAAATCATTGCGTGTATTTTTCTTTGAGCTCAGTGATCGGAGTCATAGTTTCGGTGACGAAAAAACCAATCCCAAAGATCAAGTTATGCATGACTGCATGTTAGAACGCTCATCGTCAACATCATTGTGGGCCCTTCGAGCTGCACTGTTTGCTCAACCGTCCCTAACAAGATTACTCTCCGCTCCACTACACTACACAGCACTTACCAGCGTCTCGCAAACTCGAAACGCAAACTAAAAAAACGTGGCCTTAGAGATCTTCCCGCTATTTACGGACCAAGCCGTGCCGTGAAATGACCTAGTCGTGTTTCGGGATGTAGTCCGGTGTAATCGTTCCAAAGACGGGTCTGAGCAGTGGCGCACTTGTAGCGCCTCACTCAACTGCCGTCTTTGTACTTCTTCACTCTACAAAACTCAAGGCTAGAGTGAATAAGTACCTTATAGGTCGTCGTGCTCCATCTTAGACCACAACGTCGCTTAACATCAGGCGAGTTGGTGGTCAAACGCCGACCTATTCTAAATTAAAAAAAAAAAAAAATGTAACTGAACGTTAAACTCTAAATACTTACAGCTAGCAAGTTGTTGGGAGAACACGATCGCCTTTGACTTAGCAGCGAGGATGCAATGCAGCAGCGGCTTGTGACGCAGGTTGCTGTTGATTAGCGCTGAGACTGCACCCACTTTAGCCATGCCGAGCCACGACCAGACGAACTCAGCGCAATTCGGCATGAATACGCAGACCACGTCGCCACGCGTTAGACTGATGTGCTCTTGCATCACGCGAGACACTTGGTTAGATTTTGCGGCCATCTGTACAAAGATACAAGCGATGATAAGTGATGATAAGAAGATGAAGATGAAGAGTCAAGCTATGGTAACCTAGTTGGAGAAGGCCCGCCTCTCAAAGGAGCGGGTTCAAACCCAGCCGGTGGCACGCACCAATTTGTGATGGTGTGTGGCGACAGGCTCGCCCCCCCCCACACTTGGGACTGAAGGTGTTGTATGATACTTCTGCCAGCCCCCTCGGAGGAAAGGCGTGACGATATGTTATGTATGTTATGCTGTCCAAAGATACCTAGATAAGTACATTATACCTTAGGAATACTGGATGTAAATTGAAACTTTTGACATTTATCGAACTGTGACGTGTAACTATTGGAGTTAGCAATAAATTCTGATTTCTGAAATAAAAGGGATGTCGAAAAATGAGTCCGAAAAGTTAAGACGCACTTAAGCCTGTCTATTTGCAACATTGAACCTCGATTGCCTAAAAATAAATAAAGTAAGGTTTAATCCGAATTCAAAAACTAAAACTGGACCCATTAGCTACTTTAAAACACCGCCAGATGTGGCTCCACCTATTAGAAAGGTAAGTACTTAGGGTACCCACTTAGTTAACTCCCAGTCCTTTTCAAGCGTCAGAGCGCTTACTTTGAAGGGATAATGATAACGATCCCACGCACTAAAAGCTTTTAGCGTGGCCATCGTAAATAAAGTTTTTATTATGTCTTTTGACTAGATAGATCTTCCCGCAGCCACGCCACGTCGAGACGTTAGGCGAGCTGACGATGGTTCTAAAGTCCGAATTGTGCTTGGACATACTTGTCGGAATTCTAAGCCGCCGCAGCCATAAATATAACGGCCTTAGATTAAAATTATCTAAGATTATGAGTCCTAAATCCTACTTCCGACTAATATTATAAACGCGAAAGTTTGTATGTATGGATGGATGGATGTTTGTTACTCTTTCACGCCAGAACGGCTGAATAGATCTGGATGAAATTTGGCACAGAGATTGATTATAGTCTAGAATAGCACATAGGATACTTTTTAACCGCGAGTGAAACCGCGGGGCGCAGCTAGTAAATAATATTTGACAAAAATAGCAAAGTGCCCAATAAAGTCAAAAGTAACTTCTTCATTCTCTTCCAGGTATGAAAATAGATATTTCAGAAAGAGAAACTAAATGTTGCGTTACTCCAAGAAATTGTAGAAACAAAATCGGTTTTCTGTAAAGTCGGTTTACTGTAAGATAGTTTAACGTGACAACGTTATAACAAAACATTGATGAAATCTTCTCCTCGGACGCATGGGCCAATCAAGTGCGGAAGAGAGATGCGGCTCAAGCTTATCGTGCCTTTCGCTCTCTCGTGTAGCGCTCTCGCTCTAGCGAGCGTAACGGGACAATGAGTCATCATTTTTCGAGCGTGCAGCCAGCGTTCATCGATTTGTTAGACGTTGTCACGTCAATATGAAAATAAGTAGATAAAAAAAAGTCAACATTTATATTATAAGGGATGGGGGAGAGGCCTTAAATTTGCTCAGCAGAATTGTGGTATGACATTAAAGACTGGTAATTAGGTTCATATTAAATACTAGCTGCGCCCTGCGGTTTCACCCGCGGTTAAAAAGTATCCTATGTGCTATCTATCTCTGTGCCAAATTTCATCCAGATCTGTTCAGCCGTTCTGGCGTGAAAGAGTAACAAACATCCATACATCCATCCATACATACAAACTTTCGCGTTTATAATATTAGTAAGATAATATAGGAAGTTGTACTGTACAGTCCTCGAAAATATATATTACCCTACGTATTACGAAGGATAATAAATGAAAAATGCATTTTCCATGTAGGTACCTACGCCCGATAGAGGCGCTATCCCATTCTACATAATATATCTACATTTTCCTATCGAATGCAATACTATACGTATGTTTTGATGGTAGTTATGTTTGGTACTTACTTCGCCAAAAGTCCAGGTCCGGTCACCGACGACGATAAAGCACGGTGCGTCCGGATTCTTTAGAGCCCGGCGCGTGAACAGCGAGGCCACGGTGGCGTCCTGCCGGCCCCAGGCCTTCGACCTGATCATGCCATGTGCGTAGCGCCATAGGAATCTGGAACCAACGGAAAAGTTGCTCAGAAAGGAAAAATGGCTTTAGAGTTTAGTTTATCAATTATCATAATTGTTTAATGCGCTACCTAACTGTAGCCCGGTCTATGGCGAGGCGATAGGCTCACCCCCTATCACATTTGAGACTGTATATCGTCCGGCGAAGTATGGCTGTTGCAATACACCTCTGCCAGAATCACGCCTTACCCTTCGTGGTAACGCGTGATATCTTATGTCATAAAAATGTAGCCCGACACCATGGGCGTACCCCCGAGAGGCAAGAAGGGGGGGGGGGGGGGTATCTGTCCAACCCTGGTCCCTAACTCAGTGCTCAAAATTTAGGTATTTAAAGTAAAAAAAGTACGTAAATTTACTTCTGTCCCAACCTTAACAAAAGTGTGGGAACACCACGTGTGGGATAAAACTCCAGTCCGGATACAAAGACTAACTCTATCTATAACTCTACCTCGCAATCAAAATCGTTCAAGCCTGTAGGACGAGTCAGGCACTTAAACTTCATACATTCATACAGTCGAAAAACATAAACCTCTTTGTTGCGCAGTCGGTTAAAAAGATAGGCAAGATAAAAAGAAAAGGTGAACGAGGTTGAATCCGCAAAAACGTGTCTCATTATTTGTCAATAGTTTCTTATATCGTTTTTTAATCAGGCTTGCACTGTAGCCAAAACAAAAAATAAATAAATAGAACCGGGTCCTACACTTGACCCGTGATAACAAATTAGTTAATAACTTCTAAACAAAGTTAGAAATAGGTAGTATTAACATGAGTTAGTTGTTTTTGTTACCAGTCTACAATCATGAAAGTTTCATAATTATCTACAACTCTACGAATATTTTTTGCTTATTTACTTTGTCCAAAGTGTGTACCTAAAAAGAGTCATGCCTAGCCTAAAAAAAATAGGCCAAAAAGGTGTACATTTAGACCTGTCAGGTCAAACTCAAATCAAAGAACTTGAAAAAACTTTTATACATTTTCATTCCGAGTAGTGTAGGTATAAATTCTAGGCATACTTGCTGTGTAGAAGCCATAAACAGCATTGCGACGTGGTGGGCTGAAGTCACGCAACTCGTTGGCGTATAGTATTATACAGAGAAAAGGAAATTATCCATAATCCAATAATATAAAACAGTATGCATAACCTTCACCATGCCAAAGATGAAAAAAAACGACCTATCTACTTACTTACGTAGGCAGAAGAGGAAAATCATGACACCGGACAATTATTTAAATTTAATTAAATATTTAATTAAAATATGTCTACTCAACTACGAGTACGTACTTATGAGAATGCCTATTAATGAGTAAATTTCCTTCCCTAACGTATGTACCTACTTAACCAAGGTATTAAAAAAAAGTGTCTTCAACAAGGTTGAGGCTTTCAAGTAAGTAGTGTACTCGTAAGTACATAAAGAACATTAAAAATCAAAATCATGTTTAAAATATCTACTTATATGTATGTAGGTATGTAATAGCACATAAGTACCTATATATACCATTGTATAGTTACGACGAGGCGATTGAAGTCGATCGATGACTAATTCCATTGTATTAAAACAGTTAGTAGGTACTAAGGTAGGTTAGTTAAAAACGTTCATATGTAGGCGAGCAACCTCTTACTGAATTTTTCTACTAATCGAGTTTTATTTCAAAATATTTTTGTATTTGGTGAAATAAATGGTTTCTTTCTTTCTTTCATTCCAGAACTTTAAATATACATATTAGTAAGAAGTAATACAATTAATCTTTATTCATTGTATTACCTAGGTACTTACTGTATATTTATTCTGTTACTTGTGTACTAATATGTATCTGTTTGGGAATTTTGTACGGATATTACCTACTTTGCAAATATCTTACATCCTTATAATTATTCCCTAGAAGTACAAAAATATTTCCGGAGCAAAAACCGAGAATGAGGAAATAACGTGTACTTAATTGCCTATCACAAAAATACTACCGACCTTTGATATACCTACTCCTATTTCCTCCTACTCCTTTATAAACTGACAAACGCTCGTTCCCGACCCCAAAGTGGAAATTCAGCATTATCTCGCCATGTCAAGGAAACTCTCGGGAAACTTTCGAAGCATTGCTACGAATTATGGCGATAATCTGACATGAAATGAACAAGATGAAGTCATTGAGTCACTATGTACCTACCACGTATTAGAGTTTGCGCCCACCTTGCCGCATTGTTCCATTTCAATTGAGTTATCCTAGTTATCTCTCCCCCAGCCACCTGCTGACGCTTGTTATGCTGACGTTTTTTATCCATCCATACTTCCATTGTAAATTAAGAATCGAAAGTAACTCTGTCTGTCGGTCTGTTTGTAGGCTTAATACGGCTACACGGATCTTGGTGAAATTTGATAATTAGGTACAGTATATCACGAGAAAGGTTTTTGGAAACTATTTTCTAAATAAACGCGAACGAAGTCGCGGGTAACAGCTAGTTATCTACATGGTACTAATGTCTTGTTGCCAAATCGTCGCCGAAACATGGGGGGTCTGTACTTTAA
Organism: Peribatodes rhomboidaria; assembly: GCA_911728515.1. Classification (NCBI taxonomy): domain Eukaryota; kingdom Metazoa; phylum Arthropoda; class Insecta; order Lepidoptera; family Geometridae; genus Peribatodes; species Peribatodes rhomboidaria. The sequence goes on along the minus strand of OU452169.1, from coordinate 7,216,010 downwards.
GATACTCCGTTTATATAGAAGATTGATATAGCGTAGCGTGTGACAGAGTGAAATTTATGACATGCGCCTCTACGATCATCGCAATGACTTTGGCGTCACTTATTAATTGTAGTAGGTAGGTACATCAATAACAGCTCAATGGATGAATTAGCGGAAATTAGTTTAGTTTGGCACAAAGGTCGATAAGAAGAATAGGATTGAATCTTCAAGCACAAGTTACGTAACTTTAAATACGTAAGTCAATACTTGAGGCTGAAAACTAAAGATTTTGGCATACATCCAGTGAAGACTTGGTAATTTTGCACTCTCTACAAGTCTTATGAAGAAATTCGTAGAATAAATTGAACCTATTCAAAGACAAAAAGCATGCAAATACGAACTTGGTAAAGACAAAGTCGTAATAGAACAGGTTGAGTGGCCGATCCAAGGCCAAAAATTAACCGTAGAGCGCTGTAACTTGCGGTCACTCATCTAGAAACCGGAACATTACTAAACAAGCAGGTGCCTCTCACAAGTAGGTAAGTCGTGCTACCCCAGTAACACTGAGCTTGCTAACATAACATATGGTCACGCCTTTCCCCCAAGGGGGCTGGCAGAGGTGTAATACAACACCCACACTTCGCCGGACGATATTCAGTCCCAAATGTGCCATGAGGCGAGCCTGTCGCCATACCCCGGGCTCCATTCATGTAGCAGATGATTTACAATAAGCACATTTGTTTACACAATGAACAAGTTTGTGCGTGCCGTCGGCTGGGTTCGAACCCGCTCCCTCTGGCTTGAGAGGCAGGCCTTCTCCAACTATAGGCTGTCATCGCTTTTATTTGCTAACAAAGATAGCAAATAAAACGTTTTTAAATTGCTGTTCCTAGATACATTTACCAATATGTATACACAAAAGATACCAGATAGATACACTAGTTAAACACAGATTTAAACCGAATTATTTTAATCATGCAGATTGTAGTTGATCATACCTATATAATATGGAGAATTGTAGATGATTAAAATAATTTAGGTTTAAGTATAAAAATCATTAACCGATGTATGGGTATCATCAGATTGTTACTATTATGATTCTCTAGTTGAATACATTGCTTATTCATAAAACCATAATTGACCATGTCCTCTCCATAATAATAGTACATTACCTACATACATACATGCAAATATATGTGTGTATGTATAGTCAGGCAGAGACCACTTCTGTTCTACCCTGTTTCGTAAATCTACTTTCATCCATAACACACCATCCATCACAACGTTTTCTAAAAGTACATAATAGTACATTAGTAGGAAAATTTTTGGAGCCCGCTCTGATGGTTTACTTACCTAATGAAAAAAGCTGGGGCTATAGCACTGGCAATAAACATCATCATTAGACTAACCTAGCTAGCTACAGTATTGATTCATTCTTTATTTATACTTATATAGGTTTACGCAGTAGCTAAATTGATCAATATTCCGGCGACCCCGCGAAAGGTCACTGACAAAAAACAAACTTTTAGTTGTGCGCAAAACGCCTACTGCGTGCTATAGAATTTATATTTAGGACTTAAGTAATTTGGTAATTTAGGAACTTACTTAGGTAAGATTCTTTTTTGGTTTGAGCGTGGAAACTTTTACGCTTCGAAGAGCTTCTGAATACCTAGCTGAAGTGAGCGTTAATCATTGTATTTTAAAATTCGTGCCTTTCAGAGCTGGGTGCTTGCAGTGCTGGCAGTCTTTACCATAATTGTGAAGATTCTTTCATATATGCTAATAACAGTTAAATTTCTTTAATAACGTTTAATCACTGATCACTGAGAACAAAGAAGTGGATGGTATGGACCAAGTTACCAACCTAATAAAATAATGTAAACACAAAACACCAATAATTTGCTCTCCCTCCACTTGGATCTACAGCTCGGCCCCACATGTGGATCCACGGATACCTTTATCTTCTCTTAAATCCACCAGTGGATTTAAGAGGAAACAGAAGTATCTATGGATCCACCGGTAGATTTAAGAGATAAAGGTAGGTATCCGTGGATCCACATGTGGAGCCGAGCTGTGGATCCAAGTGGAAGGAGGTCTAATTTGCTCTTACATATCTACTTAACTTACAACTAGCCTCGCCCCGTGGTTTTGCCCGTGGTTAAAAAGTTGCCGTGTGTTAATCCAGGGTATAAGCTACCACTGTACCAAGTTTGATCAAAATCCGTCCATCCGTTTAAGCGTGAAGAAGTAATAACAAACATGTACACTTACAAAGTTATCACTCTTAGCAATAAGACCGCCACTTGTGGCACTAGTCTTATAACTAAATTATCCTGTTTATAACTCCATTTTATTGTAGGTAGGTACCCACATAAAGTTTACAGTACCAGCATAGATGTCAGGAAGAGTCATATTTTTCAGTTGAGATTGATTATCGATAAAACACGAATAAAATGATATTTTCTAAAAATGATTCCTAGCTAGATCGATTTATCGCCCCCGAAACCCCCTATATACTAATTTGTATGAAAATCGTTGGAGCCGTTTCCGAGATTCCAATTATATATATATATTATAAACAAGAATTGCTCATTTAAAGGTATAAGATATTTATCCATCTACTTTCTAACAAGCATTCTATACAAAAACCTAGTTACTCAAAGTTCAGATCCATTTTAAAATAGCCACTGAGGTTAATGCAAACGCAAGTGACATTTTATTCGTCATTCATTACTATCGTAAGGGTCACTTTACATATAGGACGATCGTAATTGTTAGAAATATTTGCCATTAGTAAACAGTCTCTATGTACTGATTAACTAATTAAGTACCACCTCAATATTTATTTTTACTCAGCAAATTTGCAAAATTCTATGGAGTTAGGTGAGCTACTATAATTCAATTATATAGTAGCTCGCTAAATATGGTTTATCACTATTTACATTATTGCGTCTATTGTACTTAACTTTATTTATATTAGGTCCTTACGTATGAAATTGGCGTTTTGTACGGGAGGAATAAAAAGTCGTTTTTTTTTTGTAAAATATATTTAATTAATCAAAGTATGCACCGTTGTTATCTATGCACTTTTGCCATCTTATGGGTAGTTCATTGATCCCTTTACTATAAATACCATGGGGGCGAGAATCAATAAACTCTTTGAAGGCGGTTTGGACTGCTGCATCGGAGTGGAATTTTTTTCCTTGTAAGAAGTTGTCCAAATTCCGGAAGAAATGGTAATCTGTTGGAGCAAGGTCCGGGGAGTACGGTGGATGTCGCAGACATTCCAATTGTAGCTCAGCTAACTTAGTGGTTGTTTGTTGTGCAGTGTGTGGTCTTGCGTTGTCGTGAAGCAGCAGTGGCCTAGAGCGATTGACCAATCTCGGTTGTTTAACAGCTAGTTCTTCCTTCATGGTTTCCAGTTGCTGACAATAGATATCTGCCGTAATCGTTTGGCCAGATTTAAGAAAGCTGTAGTGAACGACACCGGCGCTAGTCCACCAAACACTTACAAGTAACTTTTTCTGAGTCAATTTTCGTTTAGGGCAGGATTTGGCTGGGTCTCCAGGGTTCAGCCATTGCGATGAGCGCTTTCGATTATCGTACAATATCCACTTTTCATCACAAGTAATGATTCGATTTAAAATCCCTTCATTATTGTGTCGGTTGAGCAAAGTAACACAGCAGGCGACCCGTGTTTGCAAGTTCGATTCACTCAATTCATGAGGTACCCATCGTTCGAGTTTTTTTACTTTCCGGATATGCTTCAAGTGGATTAATACAGTTTTGTCACTTACCCCGAAGCCTGCTGCTATCTCTGAAGTGCTTTGTGATGGATCCGCTTCCACAATAGCCTTTAATTCTTCGTTTTTCACTTTGATCTCCGGCCGTCCACGGGGTTGGTTCTAAAGGTCAAAATTTCCAGAACGAAAACGTTGAAACCAAAAACGTACCATGCTGTCTTTAGCGACACCAGCGCCGTACACATAATCAATTCTTCGAGCTGTTTCTGCAGCACTGGTGCCACGGTAGAACTCGTACTCGTAAATATACCGATATTTCATGTTTTCCATTGCGCGGTAATAAGCGACGCCAAAGAAAAAATAATGAGGAAAATAACAAATGAATGACTGTATTCCAAAGAAAAAAAAACCAGCTAAATGAATTTATTAATTTGAATTTCGAATTCTTAACCAAAGAGGAGATATTTCAGATCAAATTGATCAGTACGACAAAACGCTAATTTCATACGTAAGGACCTATATATATGTTATCAATGCTGACGGTGCACTGTCTGCTTTTTTTATAGCTTAGGTACATTCTTAGTTACACTGTGCTGTGCACTGTTTATTGCTTTTAAAATAAATATAAAAAAAAGCTCTACCTAACTCCATAGAATTTGTCACTTTGGACTTTGTCGAGAAGTATAAGATAAATACTTATAGTTAATTAACTAGCGACCCGCCCCGGTTTCGCACGGTACCGACGATTACTAGTGTGGCTCTGAGCTGGAGACCTCGCGGCCGAGGTCTGTCCTCATTCAGTCATACTCACCCGGTCGCATTTATCAGCCGATTCTCGTGAAATATTGTGGAAAGGTTAAATGATTTTTTTCTGTCCAGCCCGTTCTTGGACTTTTTTGAAAATGGCGGAGATATGATTGAAAAAAAAATAGCTACGACTTGTAGAGGAGGTCAGCAAATCCGGACAGAATCCGGACATACGAAAGCTAATTAAGCTAAGCATAGTTTTTGTCGAAGCTGAAGCTTACACGCTTCGCTTGCTAATATAACGCTCGCTCGGTCGACAAGCCTTCTGTGAAAAATTATCTGACTGATGGTGAAAAGCGCATCAAAATGCGTTGCGTATAAGAGGAGTTAGCGGATATACAGGGTTATAGGTATCTAATCAAAAACCTTTTAAGCGTCAAACACACAGAGGCGGCCTGGCGCGGCGGCTGACAGAGCGGCCAGTTGTATTTCATTGAAATGTATGGGAGTCTTCACACACGCGCGGCCACCACGCGGCTTGCAGGCGGCTGGCCGCGCGTCGGAAACATTTTTGGGGTTCCGTACCCTAACGTTGTAAACGGAACCATATTATTAAGCTTACGCCCTCTGTCCGTCCCTTCGTCTGATTGCCTGTCCTTCAAAGACAGACGGATGAGTGAGAGACATGAGGTGATGGTCAGTTATCTTTGTTTGAAATAAAAAAACGAGACATTTTTGCGCACACAGTCATCTGACCCCAAACTAAGCAAAGCTCGTAATTTGGCTGCCAGAGACTGAAATACGTACATAACATTTTTTTTTTAAAAGTACTATAATATATATCAAGTTACGTTTGTGGAAAGATAACTGTAAAAGTTTAGGTAATTACTAATTGCGCAAGACTCTAGTATTGTCTAATTTTCGATACCAACCTTGTACTTTTGTATTTTACTTGGTATGCTGGAACGGAACCCTTAGTGCGCGAGCCCGGCTTGCACTTGACCACTTATTACAACAAGCTACGTCAGCCGCGGATACCGCGTAGAAATGGGATTAAACGTTAAAAAAAAAAAACTGATAACTGTTAAAAAACATTTTGAATAAAATGTTTAAAATAATTATCATGTTGCTTAAAATTGCTTGGTCGATAAATCAACGTTTCTTTAAATATTTATATTTAGGCATAATATGGCATACTTAAGTTAATTAGGGGTGAGAACTGTTTGTCCTAGACAAACCGCATTGGTTTTAAGGGCATATTTAGTTTAAATTGTAGTTAAATTTATGTTAATAATAAAATAAAACAAGTAATAATAATAATTATAACAACAATTCGAAGACTTTTGTGGCCCAATCAATGAATGATGTACCAATATTCTCATAGATGACGTTAAATTCTAAGAAATGCAAACCGGAAATTGGATTTATCGATTAACGTTTTGAAGAATATTTTTTAACGATGTTAATGTTATATTTTTTCAACGCGTTAATTTAACTGAATGAAATTATTCATTGCTCATCTCTAGTACCGCGTTGACAAATGGTGAATGACGTTTAATGTTGCCACTTTAGCACTTTTCGGGCTAGATCTAGCATTTTTAATGTTGTGTTTTTGTAATAATTTGTTGTCAAAAAAAGCAGATGTCAATCAGCCATCAACTTGCTCTACTTCAGCCAGTAGATATTATTTTAAGAAGATTTTGATGAAGATTCCGACTTTTAACAATTTAATAATAACTTAGTTTTTCGACCGAGCGAGCGTTAGTAAGCGAAGCGTCTATGCTTCGACAAAAGTACTTTCGTATGTCCAAATTCCGCACCTTAGTCTTTGTCTACAGGTCGCATTTCTTAACCGATTCTTTTGAAACTTTGTGAGTAGGTTCGATGATTTTTTCGAATCATATCTTCGCTATTTTGAAAATTCCAAGAACTGTCTCGACGCAAATAAAATCGGCATAATTATCAAACCTGCTCACAAAATTTTATGAGAATCGGTTGAAAAATGCAACTTGCAGCCGAGACAGACTTAGCCTCGAGCTCTACAGCTTACAGAGCCACTAGCATTAGTTTGTTACATTTTCTGAAACTACTTATTGCATATTGCATAAATAAATAAATACTTGGAAAAAGTACTGGTCCTTAAAATAAATATTCAAAACATGCCAACAAACATCAAAACTGAAGTCATGATATCATGCCTCCTACCTTGTTTAACCTATGCATGTCAAACTTGGAAATTTACGTCCAACTTAACCTGCCAACGCGGAATAGATATCGTATGCTCAATAATTATTAAAAAGATGCAAAAAATTCGTCACACAAAAATTAGAGAAACCACCAAAGTGACGAACTAAAATGGAAGCGGGCTGGGCACGTAGCGAGGCTAAAGGACGAGAGATGGACCAACAGGCTAACAACGTGGAAGGGTCCAATCGGCAAACGTCTCAAAGGCAGACCCACATGAGATGGGCAGACGAGTACGAGACTAGACTGATAATAATAGCTGGTACCTGCTGGCCGCAAATATTAGGTCCTTACGTATGAAATTGGCGTTTTGTCGTACTGATCAATTTGATCTGAAATATCTCCTCTTTGGTTTTTAGCTGTTTTTTTTTCTTTGGAATACAGTCATTCATTTGTTATTTTCCTCATTATTTTTTCTTTGGCGTCGCTTATTACCGCGCAATGGAAAACATGAAATATCGGTATATTTACGAGTACGAGTTCTACCGTGGCACCAGTGCTGCAGAAACAGCTCGAAGAATTAATGATGTGTACGGCGCTGGTGTCGCTAAAGATAGCATGGTACGTTTTTGGTTTCAACGTTTTCGTTCTGGAAATTTCGACCTTAAGAACCAACCCCGTGGACGGCCGGAGATCAAAGTGAAAAACGAAGAATTAAAGGCTATTGTGGAAGCGGATCCATCACAAAGCACTTCAGAGATAGCAGCAGGCTTCAGGGTAAGTGACAAAACTGTATTAATCCACTTGAAGCAAATCGGGAAAGTAAAAAAACTCGAACGATGGGTACCTCATGAATTGAGTGAATCGAACTTGCAAACACGGGTCGCCTGTTGTGTTACTTTGCTCAACCGACACAATAATGAAGGGATTTTAAATCGAATCATTACTTGTGATGATAAGTGGATATTGTACGATAATCGAAAGCGCTCATCGCAATGGCTGAACCCTGGAGACCCAGCCAAATCCTGCCCTAAACGAAAATTGACTCAGAAAAAGTTACTTGTAAGTGTTTGGTGGACTAGCGCCGGTGTCGTTCACTACAGCTTTCTTAAATCTGGCCAAACGATTACGGCAGATATCTATTGTCAGCAACTGCAAACCATGAAGGAAGAACTAGCTGTTAAACAACCGAGATTGGTCAATCGCTCTAGGCCACTGCTGCTTCACGACAACGCAAGACCACACACTGCATAGCATAACAAACAACCACTAAGTTAGCTGAGCTACAATTGGAATGTCTGCGACATCCACCGTACTCCCCGGACCTTGCTCCAACAGATTACCATTTCTTCCGGAATTTGGACAACTTCTTACAAGGAAAAAAATTCCACTCCGATGCAGCAGTCCAAACCGCCTTCAAAGAGTTTATTGATTCTCGCCCCCATGGTTTTTATAGTAAAGGGATCAATGAACTACCCATAAGATGGCAAAAGTGCATAGATAACAACGGTGCATACTTTGATTAATTAAATATATTTTACAAAAAAAAAAACGACTTTTTATTCCTCCCGTACAAAACGCCAATTTCATACGTAAGGACCTAATAGCTCAAGACAGAGACACATGGTATTCTTTAGAGGAGGCCTTCACCTTCACTGGAGGAGGGGTTCAGGCAAACAAACTTCACTATTATTATCTAGATCTATTAGAATTAATTGTTTTTTTTTTCAAAAATAAGTGAAATACGTGTTAATAACTTTTTTTTTCTTATCTTTTTTTTCTTTCTTTAAGCTTTGTGTGCATCTTAGTTTTTGCATGGATTAAAAGGCTTTTTAATATATACCTAGTTAAAAAAATTACCTACTTTCAGAGATCAGACCCGACTCACCAGACATACTGGAAGTTGGTGAGATTTCTGTAATCCGGCAAGACGAACACCATGCCCAACCTCGTCCGACCGAAATATAACGTGTTCGATTGGGGGATGGTAGTTACGTATCGGTTTGTGGTTTGTCTTCTTGATTTCGTCATTTGTTGTCAACGACAATACATCTTAACTTTGGCAACTTTAGTAACTTAGCCACAGAAATATTGTATAACTTTTTTTTACTGAAAATTTATGTAAGTACTTACCTACATAAAATAACAAAACAACTATATTTATTCGATATGATTAATTTGCGCCGGGGCTGGGTTAATTTTGTATGGATCGTGATCATTCTTCGAAAATCATTTTGTAAGTAATGTATTTGTAATTGCCCGAAATATACCTATGTAAATGCGAACACAAAATGCAGATTTTTCCGCCGTTAAAAGTGTTTATTTTTTAGTCTCTTTTTTCTAGCACCACTTTTGATGCTAAAATTTGGTATATCTAGCCCGTTCTACCTTGTCCAACTAAGCCTTTTCAAAACCCAATGTGGCAACACTGCTGACGCTTCCGGCCGCCTCTGTCAATGGCCGCGGCAGTGTGTTGTCGCCGCGGCTGGAGCTGCGGCTGACAGTCAGTGACAGTAGGCCGCCCTGTCAGGCCGCCTCTGTCTGTTTGACGCTTTAAGGGTTCATTGTACTCATCAATATGAACAACTTTTACTATGGGGTGAACTCCGAAATCGCGAAAAAAAAACAGCTGTTCCATTCAAAAAGTTCAATCACCTGAGACAAAATGTATGGAACAGCTGTTTTTTTCTTTCGCGATTTCGGAGTTCGCCCCATAGTAAAAGTTGTTCATATTGATGAGTACAATGAACCCTTAAGAGGTTTTTGATTAGGTACCTATAACGCTGTAGAGACAGAGAGACAGACAGACGTTGAAAGCTATTTTGTTTTATAGGTACTACCTATGTAGAGTATGCAGAGAAGATTGCCTTCGTAGGTACTACCTACCACATTTTTAAACTTTAATTATGTATTGTATGTCTATGCATCGTGTAAAATGACTAATAAATACTTATAGTTACCTACTCAATATAATATCTAGCACGCAGACAACATAATTTTTTAAAGACCTTCACTCACCGAGTGGAAGTACCTACTCACAGAAAACAAAATAGATGATTTTGTCAGTGGTAGTGATATATTTAAAGAGTTCATTCCACTTCGTATTCTGTTTTATTTTCAGCGCTTTGGGCCGGCCTTGAGCGTTCCGACGTGCACGTAAACATTCCGTTTGTAGCACAAGGGCAACATCAGGAAGAAATTAACGATGAACTGGAGCAAAATCCTAAATCAACCTTCTAACTATACATTTTGGAAATTGTTTTCATTATCGTTCGAACTAGTTGGGTGGGTAACTTATCCCTATGCATTAACGGTCGATAAGCTAAGCTATTAAGTATATTATTATTCTGAATGCGGAAGTTTGTGTGTAAGCATCAGGTCCGGATCTAAGAGGACACCCTCTGGACCTGATGCCCCCTCTAAATTCCCGGTAAGCCGAGGTGCTTGCCCCGGGCGGCAGCTTTAGGAGAGGCGCCACAATCATAATCTTTAAAAGAAAATTGTTAAAAAAACAAGGATCAATGGATGCCACAAAAGTTATATTATTCTCAAATGCTCAATGGCGAGGGAGGCGCAACTCTCAATTTTCTGCCCCGGTTAAATAAAATCGTAGATCGGGGCCTGCTAACCAAGCATGTAGGTAGGTATATGTTTGCTATTTCTTTTCGTGTTGAAACGTTTTAAGATACCTATGTATATGCACATTAGCACATAATCTATTTTATTTTTAATCCGGATACCCGGATAAAAAATAAAATTGCTTGTAAATGTAGATTATATATAACAGTAGATTTATTTTAAAAAATATAGAAACAGTAGTAAGTAGGAGGATGGCTCGTTAAATTGCAAGTTCATCTACTTGTAGTTATAATTTTTAGTGAGAATTATACTTAAACAAGATGTATTTTAATTTGAAATATTTTTAGGTTAATTTGTTCAACTTCCCGCACACGAGATGACAAGTGGCAAAACGTTTTGCACGAGTAAAAGCGAGCCATATGTTTCTAAAATACAATACGTATATTATTAATTATATCATACAAATTATCACAGCGGTTCTGGTTACCTATGCATAAGTAATCGCGAATACATTAAAGCGTCAATTTGTAATTCAAATTATCAAACAGATTTGGGTGAGGCGTCGAAATAGAATACAACAGTAAACAACTTGCAATCTTCATTTCCTAGACGTTGTTGAAACTTTGAAGCCCCCAACAGAGCAACTTAGTTAAAAGTAAAGTTTCAATACATTTGGGGATTTCTCAAGAAATAAATTGTTTATTTTTAAACGGTTTTATTTATTTGCCTTGTTTGTTTTTAACCGGTTTTAAAAAGGAGAAGGTTCTCAATTGGGTTGTATTTTTTTTTCAGAGTCAAATCTTGGGACAGATTTTTCGACTAGTTCCACTAAGCCGATTTGCACACACATTTGGTTTCCATTATAAGGTAAAATCCCTTTCAAAAATCAGTTTTTTTTTTAAGTGATTAGGTCAACTGTGGCAAATTCGTCTGTGGGGCAATTGCGTCTTTCGAGAATTACTGACAAACCCTTCACAAATTAGACAACTAATGCCATCTTTTTTTTTATGATTGAATGGCCCACGTTTGACCACAACACACCTGATGGAAAGTGACGATGCGATCCAAGATGGAGCACGCTTGCCCATGAGGTGCCTTTTCACTCTTGTCTTGGAGAGACCCAGGTTGTATCTTTTGCTGGGGAACACCCGAGGCAGGAAGTGCGTTCCACTCCTTGTACAATAACCTTAATTAATGGAATCTTGTGCAGATTATTGCAACTGAAGATAGAAAAAAGATGAAGGTGGCGCTTAATTTGTGAAGGGTTTGTCAGTAATTCTCCAAAGACGCAATTGCTTCACAGGCGCATTTGCCGCAGTTGATAATACTTGTTTAGATTTCTAATGTAACTTTACTTGTTCAAGAAGGTCTCACTCTCGTGCGGTGATGTTATTATTAAACTTGGTCTTGAGAAGACAAAATATTTATTTTTCTACTGTGGGTTATAAGACCATTGTTTAAGGAAGACAGTTTACAAACTATTTTCCTGAAACAATTGCATTGTACCTACTTGCTTATAAAGTTTATAATTAACTTCTCATTATTACTCGGTCAGCATCCTTAGGTTGTGAGAATTATAAGAGCAAAGATTAAATTAATTATACAGTGCTTATTTGTAATTATTTATACAGGATAGGTATACGTCAAGGTTCGTTTTATATTTGGTAGAGAAGCAGTTATAACTGGCAAGAGAAACAAGGTGGACGTAGTAGGTCATCCTGAAATGGGTAGGTTTATAACGAGAAGAATGATGATCTTGATTTTCAGCAGTCCCAGAAGGACTCCAATATAATTTTAATAAAAGGACTTTGTGAAAGAGAATGTATCATTCATTGTAAGAAAAAGTATACGAAGGGATGACCGCTGATCCTTACTAATATTATAAATGTGAAAGCGTGGATGTTTGTTACGCTTTCACGCAAAAACTGCTTGACGAATCATCATGAAACTTTGTACATATATTCTGGGAGGTACTAGAAGTAACATAGGATACTTTTTAACCGCGGGTGAAACCGCGGGGTGCAGCGAGTAGAGCATAAAAATGTCTTGTGGTATCATTGTTTCTGGCACCTGTTTTTACGCTCTGCGATCTATATTGACCAGGTTCTTTACAGTCCTTATACCTATTTCAAAGTACGCCTCCTAGGTACGCTTACACGGTATATCCTTACACGGTTAAGATAAGGAAGAGCGGGTCTACCTGGCACAGGTATTATTATTTCAAAAAATAGGAAATAAGATAGGATATGAAGTAGGATAATTGTTATTTCATAGTGTCATACTTTTTATTAACTACAGTTATTATGATATTATTATTCTCAAAAAAATTGTAATACGTTCAGAGATGAAATAAACGATTTATTATTATCCTGGAATGGTTCGAAATGAAACCTAAAAGAAAAACCTCGCATGCAGATACTGTACCGTATCCGCACCAACAAATGAAAGAACGACCTTAGCGGTAAGCTTGGCACTGGGAAAGTTGATAAAAATCTATTTCCGCTTCCTAGCTTACACAACAGTGTGTAATAAATAACCTGGAATGTTTCGGAAGAAAAATCCCGCATGCAGATAGTCACCAACAAATGAGAAAACGGCCTTTACCTGAGTAAGATGATAAAAATATTTTCCCGTGTTATCTATAAGTTTACTGATGTTTTATCGGGCAACGCATCAGATTTATCTTCAAGACTAAGCAAGTATGCTTATAGATCAAAGATAAAACGTTTCAACTATCACGTCTGTCGTAAATTTAAATCGATTAGGATATAGTACGTAGGTTCCGCGGCACGTGAGTTGTGTTTTGATTAAGAGTTTATTTATGCAAAATTATTTTGTGCCTATCTTTGGTATGGTCAGTAACTTTGTACCTTTAGCAAGGTAGAGTCCGATAAATGATAATGTGTATATCGTCTTTTTTAGCCACGCCATGCCAACGTCTTTCCCCCGACTGGCTTGGCAGAGGTGTAATACAACACCCTCACTTCGCCGGACGATATTCAGTCCCAAATGTAACAGGGAGCGAGCCTGTCGTCATACACCGGGTTCCAGTCAGCAGATGACATACAATACGCGCATATGTTCACACAATGAACAAATTGGTGCGTGCCGTCGGCTGGGTTTGAACCCGCTCCCGTATAAATGAAAATGAAACGAATTAGTTATGATTAAGAGTTTATACGCAAAAATATTTTGTGTCTATCTTTGGTATAGTCAGTAACTTGTTTTATCTGTTCATTTAAAGGTAGCGAACTCTACCTTGCTGATGGTAGAGTCCGATAAATGATATAATGAAACTAATTAATGACTTTGAAACGCTTGGATTTGATTTGCATTCCAAATACTGTGCTTATCTTTAATTTGTTGTAGTAAATTAAACAGAACTAATAAGCTAAATCATAAATGCCACAAACACTATTTGCAACAGTACGTGACTTCAGAAAACTATAGAAAAGTAATTTAGAATTTTACAGCTTGAAAAACGCTCATTATTTTTTTAATGGACTTCTTTACACGTACTTGCCACTTCCCTACAAAATACTAATACATACTTACAAATACTTAAATACAAATACTTACTACAAAATAATAATACTAGTGGATGTTAGAGTGTACTGAAGTTAATAAAAAGTATGACACTAGGACAAAACAATCCTACTTCATATCCTATCTTATTTCCTATTTTTTTAATGACACTTCTGAACATATCGTCACGCCTTTCCCCCGAGGGGGCTGGCAGAGGTGTAATACAACACCCACACTTCGCCGAACGATATCGAGTCCCAAATGTGACAGGAGGCGAGCCTGTCGCTATATACCGGGCTCCAGTCATGTAGCAGATGACATACAATACGCACATATGCCCACACAATGAACAAATTGGTGCGTGCCGTCGGCTGGGTTCGAACCCGCTCCCTCTGGCTTGAGAGGCTGGCCTTCTCCCATCTAGGCTGCCATCGCTTCTCTTCATTTTTAATTACACTTATACCTATAGTAAATGCGAAAGTATGGATGGACGGTATGGATAGTTGTTGCTTCATCACGCCAAAATGGCTGAAAGGATCAGCTCTAAAACGGCCGCTTTATGTAATTCATTTCAATTCAATTCTGGATGAATTTGTTTAAAGATAGATTAGTTATAGTATAGCATGCTACATACACTAATACCACGGGGCACCGCTAGTAATATTATAACTACAAAAGTATGTATGTATGTTTGTTACTTTGTCACGCTCAAACGGATGGACGTATTTTGATGAAATTTGGTATGGAGGTAGCTTAAACACTGCATTAATACATAGGCTACTTTTTAACCACGGGGCGTAGCTAGTTTTACATAATACATTATTTATAAATGCAAGTATGTGCGTGAATGAATGTGCGTGATTAATACATACTGGTTCACGTTGAAACGGTTAAGCGAATTTAATTGAAATTTGGAATGGAAATTGTCTGATACATGGATTAATATAACATTGTTTCATTCAGAAAAAAAGCTCCTGCAAGGTAGTTCAGTGAGTAAAACCGCGGGGCGCTGCTATCCTGTTCTAAATTATAAATCTGCTATAGGTACATACTCGTAATTCGATCACATATCGTACTGCATAAAATTATTTGCATACTAGCTGCGCCCCGCGGTTTCACCCGCGGTTAAAAAGTTTCCTAAGTGCTATTCTAGACTATAATCTATCTCTGTGCCAAATTTCATTCAGATCTGTTCAGCCGTGCTGGTGTGAAAAAGTAACAAACATCCATCCATTCACCATCCATTCTTACAAATTCGTGTTTATAATATTAGTAGGATGGATATAAATAAACGTCGGTAAATATTACAGTACCAACAGCTGATAAAAAAATGCCTCCACCTACCTACCTAACGAGTTTTAATGCATTGTGAATTTTATCGATTTTTCCTTTTATCAATTGTAGCAGAGTTATGAATCAGAAAAATTTCTATCGCATTAGAGTTTGCCTACAATTCGTAAAGATGTCTAGAACGAAAACTTTGCATTGCAGAATAGCTACGTCTGCAAGTAATGAGGGTTGAGAACATTGATGTGGTGTATAGAGGGTCTAATCAACAATTTATGTACCGACTCACTGCGCACCTGCTTAGCGTGAAAGACACGTAAGCGTACCGCCACAGTACCGCACTCTAACTGTACTTATAAATCAAAATATTATGCAAATAAACGTATACTCACTTGGTATCCCTCGGAAGGGTCTTGATGAAGACGTAGATGCGTTTTCTGTACCTGTAGACGCAGGGCGCGACCGCGAGCAGGGCTAATATCGCCGCCTTAGAGAGCGTGCTGAGCACAGCAGCCATCGCAGCTGCAAGGGCCATGAGCGCGACGAGAGCCGCGAGCAGCGCGTCCATGTTGGCTTGAAGCCCAATAGGCCGCTATAAACAGACAGAAGTGGCTCGAAGCGCTCGCGAGGCGCGTTCCTCCCGGCGCGTCGCGCGGTACACTACGCCAGTCGCGCGCCGAGCCGGCACATGCGCCACAGCTGATCCTGCGGGGTGGCGCGCTGCGAAGCCCCTTCGACCCGCCGCGCTACACCATGGGAAATTACGAAAGTACTGTGACGCAGCCGTGGCCTATGATGTTAGGCCATTTTTAATTTAGAATCATTCGCCGTGTATGACAATGGGGATCTATTTTTGAATTGGTCTGGCGTTTTTGACGTTCTTGTTTGCTTTGGTCTGTAGGCAGCGGATAAAGGTTTGTATTGTTTGAGGTTGTTATGAAAAAGGTTACTTTCCCACCCCATACAGGTTATATATATTGCAGACTATTTTATTTTTATTTATAATCGCTAAAGTTTTTTGCTCTATCAATTTACTTTTTGATTATTTTATACTCATAACCAATTCATTTGTTCCAATAAATAAATCAGATAGGTAAAAATGACAACTCAACTGCTACTCTCTCTACTATATCAATCTACTCTATAAAAATCGATTAAGTTTAAAGAGCCTACACTTGAGCCACGCTTAAGTAGTACTTAGTCAAATGCAATAACATTGTAAAAATGCTGAATGAAATCAAAAAAATTTTAACTAGATTTGCTAGTTTTTTTTAAAATAATAAACTACCAGTCGAATCTAATTTATGGAGTACTAGCTGCGCCCCGCGGTTTCACCCGCGGTAAAAAAGTAACCTATGTGCCATTCTAGACTATAATCTATCTCTGTGCCAAATTCATCCAGATCTGTTCAGCCGTTCTGGCGTGAAAGAGTAACAAACATCCATCCATCCATACATACAAACTTTCGCGTTTATAATATTAGTAGGATAGGATTCTTAGAAAATTAATCGGAAAATTTCTCTGTAAGTGACATTTTTAAAAGTATTTTTCTAGCATTTTACTATTTTATCACAGCCATGAGGACGACTCTTAGCGCGGCTCAGAAGATGCTAAGATTTCAAAAAAATCATATATTCTTATACCTTGTAGAAAGTAAGCAAGGTCTTATGAGCCGAGCGGCTACCCCTAGTGTCAGAACTTTTAGTGTACCTAATTACCTACTTTGTTAAAAAAACAAATACGTTTTGTATAAAAATAAACATTTTTATTGAACCGAACAATTTACAACATATCCCATGCCTTTACATAATAATCATAGAGCACTAACTTTACAAATAAATATACAATAACGTTTTCAGTCTTAAAAAATAGACTGCAATATTTGAGATAAGTGAGGCAAGTAGGTATCTATTTAACAAACAATAAGTAAATATAATGCCAATATTTCAGTACATTGCACTACACAGCTACATACATAGGTAGAACCAAATAAGGGCATTTTTATAATTATATATATATTTATACATATAAAATAAATAACATTCTATGTTATATAAGTAGGTATAGCTTCTATAAGAAACATCAAAACTATAGTGTAGTTTTATTACAACTTATCACTGTTGTATTTATATGCCTTTATTTACTATCTAAGGAAGTTGATTTTGAAAATAACTTTATTTCCATCACCCTTATTAACTAAGCGATACTTTAAGTACATATTTCAAGTGTTATGTACACAATACACATGGATTACTTGAAACATACATACACTAATTTCACTGTGTGTGTGTACATAGTATACAGGGTGCTGGTTTTGAGTGTAGTAATACTTCTGGGTGTTGTTCCACCCGTCAAAGTGAACAACTTATAGAACATACATATAATTTTAAAATTCAAAAAAAAAATCACTGCCTCGGTGGCTCAGTTGGTAGTGAACCTGCCTTCTGAGCTTGGGGGCGTGGGTTCGATTCCCACCTAGGACAAACATTTGTGTGATGAACATTTGTGTTGGTTCTATGTCTGGGTGTTAATAATTATTTAAGTATGAATTTTAAGATATCTATGTATGTTTATCAGTCTCTGGCAGCCATAGCACAAGCTTTGTTTAGTTTGGGGTCAGGTGACCGTGTGTGGAAATGTCCCGAATTTATTTATTTATTTATTGTAATCGAGGCTCCATACAAAATAACTAGTCACGTGATTAATTTTGTATGAAGATTTAAGTATTTTTTCTTCTCGAATTTGCAAACTGATGTTCCAAAAGTTGTTTACTTTGACAGTACAACGACACCCTTAAGTGTTACTACACTCAAAGCCAGCACCCTGTTAAGTGGTCTAGCGATATTTTGTGTCATACATTGTCCCGCTTAGCAATAAACCCTTGGAATAGTTATATTTACAGTGATTTGCCTTTTTCGATCAAGTGAAAAATTTATAAATTAAAAAAAAATCTTTGTTTTTTTTGTTTTGGCATTGTTAGTCTATAAAACACTGTAGAACTATTCCGATGCTATACAACGTTTATTGCGGGGGTTTATTTTTAAGCTAAAATGAGATATATAATAGCTGAGTGGTTTCTATGGTTTTTGTTATTGCATAAAGGAGAATGCGCTTTTTGGAAATTCTTTTTACTTATTTTAAAATCAAAGAAATTACTATGCAAAAAGAGAATTAAAATACTTCAGCATGACGAACGCAGTTTATTATTGTACAAGGCTTTGAATCTGTAGGGTTCATAATTATGAGAAATTTAGCTGCGCACGCGGTGTTAAAAAGTAGCCTGTGTTACTCTAGGGCAGCGGTCGGCAACCTTTTGGCAGGCAAGGGCCGCACAGTGCCAAAATAAGCAAGCGACGGGCCGCACTTGTTCAAACATTTTACTATAAGTTTCTACATTTAAATATTTTACCATAGGTATATATTTATTTATATAGGTATTATCTGATCTCTAAAAATCAATGTTTATCTGTCTCTGGCAGCTATAGTAGTCTGGCCTTGCTTAGTTTGGGGCCAGACGACCGTGTGAGCAAAATGTCCCGATTTTTTAATTTATTTACAAAACATTCGCGGGCCGGAAGGAGGGGGGCGAGGGCCGTATGTGGCCCGCAGGCCGCGGGTTGCCGACCGCTGCTCTAGGGTATATAAGCTACCTTCATACCAAATGTTATAAAAATCCATCTATCCGTTTGAGCGTGAAGTAACAAACACACACAACCCTTCGCCTTTATTAATGAGAGAAGTGAGTACGGGCAAGCTTCACGCTTCCCAGCAAGCAAGCGACAAAATCATCTTTCGACATGAGTACAAAAAAAAACAATGACTTAACATGTCTGTCCTTGAACGTTTTTCTTTCCTTCTACTTTTCTATTAAGTCATAAACAGTAGTGTTTGAAACATGCACACCTAGCATTAAATTCGATTATTTTTTCACCAATTTTTTTTCCTACTTCTTACTTTACTTTCTTTCAGCGCCACCTTCACTTAAAGGTAACTAACTAAACTATCCAAACCACAACACGTAATGTACTTACGGAACAATGTTCTATTTTATACAAGAAATAGCATAAATAGTCGCTGCGTCCCGCGGCAGGACTCTGTTGTTCATTTTTCGGGATACAAAAGTAGCAAACGAGTACGTAAAAGCTACCACACTAAGCGATGATAGCCTAGTTGGAGGAGGCCTGCCTCTCAAGCCAGAGGGAGCGGGTTCAAACCCACCCGACGGCACGCACCAATTCGTTCATTGTGTGAACATTTGTGCGTATTGTATGTCATCTGCTACATGGCTGGAGACCGGTGTGTGGCGGCAGGCTCGCTCCCTGTTACATTTGGGACTGAATATCGTCCGCCAGCCTCTCTGCCAGCCCCCTCAGGGGAAAGGCGTGACGATATGTATGTAAAAGCTACCATCATTCCTAATTTCGCTTGTTATGTTATGTTTCAGGTGCAAATGTATCAAACAAACCCACTGACTCACACGTTCTCATTTGTAATAATATTAGTGTGAGTAAGTACGATATTCTCAGCCCAATGTTATATTCGATAAAACCAAGTGAGTATTGAAAGCCACTAAAGGCAGATTGCAGTCTGGTCCGGCACTGACGCAGTTAGCGGGGGCAAAGTCCTTCTTGACGCGCGACATTTTTCCTGGTCACTCTCACTCCTACGACTTTTGAAACAGAGAGGGACAATGACAATAAAATATGTCGACTTGTAAGAATAGCCCTCCAGCAAAGTATGCAATTATTTTATTTTACATTTGTTGGAGAATGTATAGACTATTCATAATTAAAAAATATATATATTGTACCTAATTTACAAAACCAATTAAAAATTCCCGCCAATAGATCAAAACTTAGAAAGGTATATAAATAATACAACATATTACTATAATTACTAGTCCACTTGCAGTGTGATACAGAACAAAATGAACTACAGCACCAGAATGGGCCGCAGCCGAATCTGGTGTGCTACGTCCCTCTTTTATTTAAAAAGGATCAATAGACAATCTATGATGATCTATGGCCCTATTCGGAGATTTGAGATTTTCATCTCACCTTCTTTCGTCCTTGTTACTCTCGTTTGTAACGTCATAGGTGTGAGAGTGACCAAGATAAAATCTCATCTCATCTCACGAGCAGGAATAGCCCCCCTGTCAACTTTCCACCTATGAGAAACATCGCGCGTGAAAGTAAAGTGTCCATTACACTACGCAATTTGCAGTATGCTAACTTAGCGTGGCATTGCCCGTGCAATGGAAAAAAAATATTGATTATGATCTGATGAAAATGATCTGACTGCCATTGGCTGGTAGTATAGGTGCTACAATTAACAAATGTCACCCTTATATTACCTGTTAGCATTTTCGTGAATAAATTGGATTTTATTATAGGTGCTACAAGATCAATTAACAAATGTCACCCTGTCAGCATTTTCGTGAATAAATTTGATTTGATTTAAATATACTATCCAATTTTATCATGCTAGCTCAGTTAGCGTACTGCAAATTCGAAAATGTAATGACAGCTTAACTTAAGACGGGTATAAATCCCATTACAGATGTTCAATTTCTCTCTTAATAAATTATCCTGATAATTATAATATTTGAGACAGTATTCGAAGATAATTCTTACTGTATGTATATGTAGGTACCTTTTTCGTTTAAAAAAGTTTTCCTATTGAAATTATTACCATTGGCTTATTTGCTGTTACTTCAAATGTATCACTAACGTTAAGCTGAAATTCGAGTTACATCATCTACAAATAATTCATTACTTATTTTAAAAATATATCAGATCACAGTCTAATTTTTCCGTTGATAATCTTGCTATACTCCTCCTCTCCCAACGGGAGGTATTTGCCAAGTTTTGTGTCTAAGTAGTAAAGTTTGTCTTTCTTTACCAGTTCTGGATTGAAACCTTCCTTCTGTAGATCAGTCTTCTTCATTTTGAATGTACCTGTAAAAGAAATATCATGATAGGTAGATGTACAATACACGATTAATATATGCAATAAGATTTAATAATGACGAGCGATGATAGCCTAGTTGGAGAAGGCCCGCCTCTCAAGCCAGAAGGAGCGGGTTCGATCCCAGCTGACGGCCGCACCAAGTTGTTTATTGTGTGAACTTAAATGCGTATTTTATGTCATCTGCTACGTGGCATATAATTTTAAATTAGCTTCTCTTTGTTGTTCGTTGGTACGTCACGCCTTGTTTTATAAATGATACTTACCTTTAATACCTTCACATGAAAAGGGATTCTCGTGTCTTTGAATATTTCGTGTGTGCCTGCTACTCTGGTTTTTACGTCTTCTTCATGTTGAAAAAGCTCAACTCAACGGATTTCTCGTCACCCAGCCGCTCCAAGGCCAGCGGCCCTCCGTGTTGGTATGTATCTGTGTAGTGCAGTACCTGACCCGTCATGTCCATGGCCCGCATGACCCTGAGGAACACGGGGCGAGCGTAGAGCGGCAGGTCCCGCGCCAGCTGTTCCAGGTCCAGCGACCCTCCGTGTTGGTATGTATCTGTGTAGTGCAGTACCTGACCCGTCATATCCATGGCCTGCATGACCCTGAGGAACACGGGGCGAGCGTAGAGCGGCAGGTCCCGCGCCAGCTGTTCCAGGTCCAGCGACCCTCCGTGTTGGTATGTATCTGTGTAGTGCAGTACCTGACCCGTCATGTCCATGGCCCGCATGACCCTGAGGAACACGGGGCGAGCGTAGAGCGGCAGGTCCCGCGCCAGCTGTTCCAGGTCCAGCGACCCTCCGTGTTGGTATGTATCTGTGTAGTGCAGTACCTGACCCGTCATATCCATGGCCTGCATGACCCTGAGGAACACGGGGCGAGCGTAGAGCGGCAGGTCCCGCGCCAGCTGTTCCAGGTCCAGCGACCCTCCGTGTTGGTATGTATCTGTGTAGTGCAGTACCTGACCCGTCATATCCATGGCCTGCATGACTCTGAGGAACACGGGGCGAGCGTAGAGCGGCAGGTCCCGCGCCAGCTGTTCCAGGTCCAGCGACCCTCCGTGTTGGTATCTATCTGTGTAGTGCAGTAACTGAACCGTCACGTCCATGGCCCGCATGACCCTGAGGAACACGGGGCGAGCGTAGAGCGGCAGGTCCCGCGCCAGCTGTTCCAGGTCCAGCGACCCTCCGTGTTGGTATCTATCTGTGTAGTGCAGTAACTGACCCGTCATGTCCATGGCCCGCATGACCCTGAGGAACACGGGGCGAGCGTAGAGCGGCAGGTCCCGCGCCAGCTGTTCCAGGTCCAGCGACCCTCCGTGTTGGTATCTATCTGTGTAGTGCAGTAACTGACCCGTCATGTCCATGGCCCGCATGACCCTGAGGAACACGGGACGAGCGCAGAGCGGCAGATCTAGCACCAGCTCGCGCGCTAGCTGTTCCAGGTCCAGCGACCCTCCGTATTAGTATCTGTCTGTGTAGTGCAGTAACTGACCCGTCATATCCATGGCCCGCATGACCCTGAGGAACACGGGGCGAGCGTAGAGCGGCAGGTCCCGCGCCAGCTCGCGCGCCAGCTGTTCCAGGTCCAGCGACCCTCCGTGATGGTATGTATCTGTGTATAGCAGTAACTGACCCGTCATATCCATGGCTCGCATGACTCTGAGGAACACGGGGCGAGCGTAGAGCGGCAGGTCCCGCGCCAGCTCGCGCGCCAGCTGTTCCAGGTCCAGCGACCCGTCCGCGTCCACTAAGCCGCACATGCCGGCGCGACCCTCCGTGTTGGGGACCTGGGACCGAAGTGATTTGATCATTTACAAACGTGCAATAGTCGCGAATTGAGACATTCCATGGTTTCATGATTGAGGACTTTTTTTAGAAACTATGTTCAAGGAAAACGTAAACTTATAAGTGCCTATTTGTTACTTAGATTTGATGGATATTGGATTGTATTATGTTTGGTGAGTGACGCCAACGCCACGATGACGTCCGAAGGATTTCTCTAGCAAAAAATATGTTCGTTATCATAGGACTTGGATCCTTTCTACAGGCGCTACACACTTATTAGGTCCGGCACATTCCTTTTATTATTTTTGTTGATAAGCCCGGCCCGAAGAAACTAGTACACATGCTCAGCATGTTCATTCGGGCTAGAAACCAGGCCGGCATAAGCCTAGCGGCCTTTTAATATACTTATTTTATTTTGCAGCCCCACCAAGTTTTTTTTTATTTATTTATTGTTTACTAACTGCGCCCCGCGGTTTCACCCGCGGTTAAAAAGTATCCTATATGCTATTCTAGACTGTAATCTATCTCTGTGCTAAATTTCATCCAGATCTGTTTAGCCGTTCTTGCGTGAAAGAGTAACAAACATCCATACATCCATTCTTACAAACTTTCGCCTTTATAATATTAGTAGGAAGTAGGATTGATTAAAATCAACATAGTACAGTAAACATGCTTAATTTAACTTAAACTTATAAGTTGGAGTCAATATGAGGAAATTTACTTCTTTGAAACCAAATAACCTAACCCACAAACAACAACATTAATTTTAAGGCAAGAAGTTTTACACCATTTACTACACAATAACTTCACAAGACTTTGATAGGCGTTAACACACATAGCCATCGGATTTCCACGAAACGAACGTGTTTCTGGCCACAGTGCGTGCGGCCCGTGATAAGAAAAACATGTCATGAAATCATAGCAGTAAAAGACTACCTTTGCAGTGAGGCAAAGCTAACCGGAGCAGTGCATTACTGACCAATTACAACGCTCGAAATCTCCACTCCACTTCAGTGGAAGCATTGTGATTGGTCTACAAATTATGCAGCGCTCCGCTCAGCTCTGCCTCAGTGAAAACGTTAAGCCTTGAATATTCGCCAAATGCGTCTATTCAACTCGTAATAGTGAAGAAGCTACGGACCCTACCGATATGAAAAAAATACCACCAATAAGATCATTCTGTTACCTATTAATTAGTCTAATTAAAATATTATATTACTTACTAGATTGCGAGTAAAAAAATATTAAATGAACGTTGTTTTCGTTCTCATGGCGTGCAATACCGTGCTTACGGAGATTACGTTACTATATATTTTTACACCTTCGGATAGGAAATTAAAAATATGATTGATCGTTCTTTTACCATATTTTTAGAGCTAAAATTGAGTTAGTTTAGTAATATTTTGTGTTATTTTGAAGTATTTCGTCAGATCACGTGACCACTGACACCCGCGAGCTCCTTTGCGGGGGACGGGCCAGTCGGCGCCAGCGCCTCACGAAGGAAGGACGTACTCGCCTTGCCGAAAAATATTTTCGCATTTTTTTTCTATTTGTACGTAAATCATCAATTAAACAGTGCTTAATTATCCAGAGCCAATCAAAAAAAGTAGTTTTTCAAGACATTTGATAAGTTTTTAGTGACTTTACTACTAGTGAAAATATTTGGACAATAATTGATCGCGTTGTGAGTAGAGGGTACAGAAGGTTGATCCGATGAAAATGGGAGATGTCACCAAGGCAGCTATAATAGAAAACTACAGACGTGTCCTCCGACCTATGTTAACTCTCAGGGCTTCACCGTCCATTACACCTTATTGCGATGATTGTTGGATTTACCCGCCGACGCTGTGCGACCATGAACCTTATTTTGCTGTGATACGAGCCGCGGTCGCGCAGCGTCGTGCTGTACTACAATCATCACGCCACGGCACGGGCCCCATTGTACATGTTGCTCATGATAATTATCCAAGTGCAAGACTTGTCAGAACTGTGTTTTTTTTCTTGTTATGTACAAATGTACCTATATGTGTCATATTAGTACATTGCACAGGGTTATCGGTATAGGGTGTACTAAGCCAAACGGGGGTCATTGTACTCTTCATTATAAACAACGACTATTATACTTTTTAAACTTTTTTATTTGTAAATTAAATCGGGGAAAAAAGCATCTGCTTACATTTTGTCGACGATCGATGAGCTTTTTGTATGAAACAGCTGTTTTTTTTCTCGTGATTTCATTTGATTCAATTATTCACAAAAATTATACTAAGGTCAATATACCTAAGCCATTTCAAATTGAAGCTGTGGCATACTTGCTGATGCCCCAACACCTAGTTAATAACATAGAAATGGGGAGTATTCTATAGTTAATAATAATAAATAATCCTTCTTGAACAATCGGGTAAAAATAAAATAATGATAATTATTATGTGTACTTACGATGTCAATATCGGAAAGCGGTCGTTGCGTGCGAACGGTGTAAATGACTAATACTAATTTTTGTTTTTGGTATACCACATTTCCTAAACTAACCTACCTAAACTAGAAACAATCATATTTTTATGTTATAGCTGACCAACCACGGTCCGCAATACATTATTATTTTTAGCAGTGTAGTGAGCATATTTTTCTAACTTATCCTGGTTTGTTAACCGACTTCAAAAATTAGGACGCACTCAATTATTACATTGTATAAATTTTACTAAATGTTTGTTGCAGCATAACTTCGTCATTTATTTTTTATTTGAAAGAATATGCTTACTAACACTCTGATCAGTCACTTTGAATAAAGTATTTTTTTGTAAAAAATAGTATTTAATACAAAAATTCAAGCATTTGCATTCAGAAAGTAGTGTTCCGAGTTATGGCCATTGAATTCGAAAGAAAAGTTATTACATTTTCTTACAACAATAACCGAGCGAGAGATCGTTAGCGAGCGAAGCGTCTATGCTTCAGATTCGACGAAAATGCTTTCGTATTTCCGAATTCCGTCTGGATTTCTGTCCGGATCTTTGCCCAGACCTGTCTTAATCTACAGGTCGCATTTCTTAACCTATTCTCTTGAAACTTTGTGAGTAAGTCCGATATTTAAAAAGAATTTTCTTGTCTAGGCGGTTATTGGAAATTTTTCAATATGGCAGAGATGTGATTTAAAAAAGGATATATCTGCATAATTGGAAAATTTCCAAAAAACTTTTTGATCCGAGTCAAAACAAAAATTTATATAATTGTCAAACCTGCTCATAAAATTTCACGAGAATCGGTTGAGGAGTGTGACCTGTAGAGGAGGACAAATACAAATACAAATAATTTATTTAAGTATAAAATACATGTGACAATTTCAAATCGGAAAGACATCGGTCACGAGATCTCCAGCTCACAGAGTCACTATTGTATGTATTGTTATTTATTTATATTTATTAAATACAACAATTTCTTTGGTAACTGATACCAACCTGCATCTAGTCTTAATAGTTATTTTAATCTAGTCTCTATTGCATGAAGACTAGAATAGTAATATATTTTAAACTGGGATTATAAATTGGTAATTGTTTTATATTTTATGGTATCATGGAAAGAGACAAACGAGACGCTTTGAGTAATATGAATATTGTGTAATTAATATCCTTAAATTGCTCTATTTCATTTTTTCAGAAACAGAGATCAACGAAATTATCAAAGTTTAAACACAAGCGTTCAGCCAACAAAAAATGCGAGTACTGAACTAAGGTGAGTTAAAAGACATTTAACATCTTATATTATTAGGGTGACAAGCATAGTGCATAGTCAGAGCTATGCCAAGTGGAAATGCTATTGCTAAAGTTATCGTATGTCCGGCGTCCAACGTCTGATTGCACGGATGTCCGATTGTTTTCCTCTACAGATCGCATTTCTCAACCGATATTTGTGAAATTTTGTAAATTTAGGTTTTATTTAAAATAGCGGAGATATGTAATTTGTGAGACGTTGCTCATAGAGCCACTACTTATAATCAGAGTGGCGCTGAACTGCTATGGGCATGCGTGACATTCACTTAGCGAGCGCGAAGCGCGAGTGAAGAACTTCCGTTTCAGTACTAAAAACTTATCCTATATTTTTATCTACAGATGCCTAGTTCAAAATCATCCGAAGGTTATCAGAGCATCCGAGGAACAGGGACTTTTTCACCTTCGAATAAACTGGTAATCATTTTTTTTGTGTACACAATGTACATAAATAAATTATTGATACGAGCGTTGGGACTTAGTATGGTTGCAAATTAATTATTATTTAATATTGTTTTTAGGAACAACAATATCAGTCTTCAATGCCGAATCTCATCGTCGAAGAAGAAGCAGAACAAGAACAGAAAGACAAAAGTTATTGGCGTATTATAACATTAGCTTCTTCTTCGTAAAATTTAAGGAAATATCAAGACACAATGGATTTGGTTGCGCCAAACAATCGATAGACTTGATTGGAGAAAAGCAAACAGGTCTTGCTTCTAAATTTACCTTTTTGTGAATAAAGAGTAACAATAGTAAATTATGTACCGAGGGCACAAAGCAGTGCCTTACGTCGCGGGCGGCTTATTGTACCTTGAGCGTAACGAGGGAATCTAGAGTTAACTCCCGAGCGCAGCAAGGGAAGATGAGTCCTGAGGCCAGCGAGGGGTTCAAGCCGCCCAAGACAAAAACTCTGCTTTATCCTAGAAGCGAATCCTCTTCTAAAAATACTGTCTAATATTATACTCTCTCATAACTAATAAAAAGGTACTAGTAAGGTACAGTCTTTTATTTTAAATTTCGTGCAGCTCGTGGAGCACGTGCTCGTATTTTTTTCTTGGTAGCTAGTTCAATTTTCAAATAAACTCTTCTTACAGTGCTTATTTTGAGTTTTCATTCAATGTTAATCTCTTTGCTTGGAAACTCCCAACTGCAAGCTTCGCTCGAATTTATGTTTCATCTATAAAACCAACATTTGATTTTCATGTGTTAGATTAAGGATGTGTTAATCTGAGCGATTACTGCCTTCAAAGCATTTGATTTATTGATATTTTTTGATTTTCGGTTTATTTTGATTATTTTTTTGGTGTTTGCTAAAATCTAAGCACTATACATGTATTTCAGCTACAAAAGGTTTTTCAATATCCAATCTAAGACCCCTTTAGTCCAGCTAGAGAGGATTTTTTTACTATATTAACTACTAGCTGTTGCTCACGATTTCGTACGCGTAGATAAAAAAAGCTCGTTCCGTTAGTTTCTTGTATTTGTCATTCACAGGTCCCACTTCGAACCTGCACCCTTCTCTCTACCATCATCATATTGCCAGACCATGGTACGGGCAACAGTTATCTAGTTGGCATTGGCAATTGTCTTTATACTGGGTTTGGCTGGCACTGTCCGATTAAAACGTCACGCTCAGACAGGTGTCTATGGCAAGGGTAGCGGGTAGGTAAGCCGTTAACTCGGCCTCCAAGCTAAATCTAATAGGTAGCCAAGTCTAATATGGAGTAGATAGTTACAATTTGTGTAGTAAGTAGGTTATTATACTTGTTGGTAATAGGTAGAAGTACTAGGAGTTACTCGTACTATGCCAAATATTTCAGTCTGAATGTTTAGTAGGAATTACCTACTACTCGGAACCAGCCAAGCCAAGTAGGTAGTATATAGATACTATGTATATGTAGTAATTAGGTAGATACTTGTAAGTAGTATCCTTCTTCTTCTACCTATAAGACTTGGCTGGCACCGACTTCAAATAGATGGGTAGCGCTTATAATAATTATATTAATTAATATTAGTGCTTATTTGTGGTTTGGAAGTCGCTTTAATTTTGTTACAATGATCACTTAAAACATCTTCTAACTTGACTTTTATTGAAAATCAGTTTACTAAAAAAATTAAGTAAACAAAATTAAGTCAAAGTGTAGTTTTTTATATCGTAAATTATGACACTTTTGTGCTAAGATCATTACACTCGAGGCGGTATTATAGCGCGAGCCGTATGCGAGCCCACTAATGGAGCCAATAGTGTAATTATTAACGCACACGCGTTTCATATGACGTTTTTCATCACACATGCGAGGGGAAAAAACACAGACTTGCATTAGTCAATACATTTTTCTGAAAATGTATGCGCATTTTGCTGCTTTTCCACCTATCAAAATTTTCCTAGGCAAAATCTTCAAGTAGGAACATTTCAGCAAAATCAGGCAAGAAACTATCGAGAAAATAATGAGGTTGTAAGTTCTGGGTCCACTATATTTTCAACAATTTTAGTCATTTTTATACTACCTACAAATTATATAAAACAGATTAGTACTATCAACTCGTAGAATACATTTTTAAAGCGGGCCGTCGATTGAACAGCTCTGCTAGTCCTAGTCAATATGTTTTTTGTTATGAGATTTTTGAAATGTTGTAAGCATTGGTTTAAGATAGGTTGAGTGATTTATCCCTGGTACCGGAGTTCTTAGAATGCCCATCAGGAGCCCTATTCTTGCTAAAAATATTTTCTGATCAATGTCTCTCTCGTTTTAAAAGTCATAGTGAGAGTGACCAAGAAACATCTCACGCGTCAAGAATAGCCCTCCAGAGCTATTCTTACGATAATAAGCATTATTCCCCCTATTCCTACGCACGAGATATGTTTTGGTCAATGTCTCTCTCGTTTGAAAAATCATAAAAGTGAGAGGGACCAAGATCCGATGAACCAAGATATCTCACACTTCAGAGAGACCGTGGTCTACGATTGTTTTTTTTAGATTTTACACGCACGACCAAAGGGAATCAAAACCTTTATGCGGGATATTTGTGAGTACATACTTAATCTACCTATACTTATAAACAAACTACCGCGCTCATGCTGCTTATAAGGCTCAACTTTAAAACGCCGTTGGCTTCAAATAATTTAGTAAAAAAACATTACAATAAAGCATAACATCACAGAGGGCTTTCATTTTTAGGCAAAAATATTTTTTTCACGGTGTTTCGTCTGAATTTGTTTGTCTTTGAGAAATGCTAGCTCAATGTTCAAAAGCTTCGAGCGTTGATCACTAGAGGCGCTAAAACCAGCTGAGCGCCGAATGCCAAATGTCATTGGCGCATCTTAACCCCTTAAGCTTTATGCTTACCTCTACACCATAAACCACAGCGTCCCGCTGCTGAGCGATTCTAGAGATGGCGGCCTCCACTTCAGTGGTGGACACATTCTCTCCGCGCCACCGGAACGTGTCGCCTGTTCTGTCGACGAAGAATAGATAACCCAGCTCGTCCGCCACTAAAATATCACCTGCAATGACAAAACAAATGGTTATTAATAGATAATCTTATGAGTATTTGATAATGGAATGCATGGCTTTGAAACTTCTTGGTGGAGCCAACTGATTGAGATTCCATTTTTTTTTTAATTTCAGGTATGCGGTAACAAACACTAAAAAAAACCTGCGTTTATTCCTTTATCTCAGTTCTGTCTGTTGGGAGAATCCCTCTCCCTTTCTCTCGAGAACTCTTTATATTCAGAACGAGAAACATTATATAAATTGACAGTTTCCAAAATGTAGTAACGGTAACTTTAACCTGGGTATCTCCAAGACCAGAATTGAAATGAAATGAAATGAATGTTTATTGGTGGCAACAAACGTCACATATCAGTAAATTAACAAATGAAGCTTATTCCTTAAGTGTTTAAATCAGTATTGAGAAGCATTACTATCCAAACTAGGAATTAACCTGTGTTTTGGAATACCAATACCCCCCGCCGGACGAAAAGAAACAAAACATAAAGTTCTTATACAAAAAAAAATCCTCAAATAAAACCTTCTCGTCCACCTTAGCCCACAATGTCTTTTTACATCAGATGACCTGTGGTGGAACTTCGACCTGTTCTATAATAAAAAAAAGTCTGACGTGTAGTGTACAGTACCGGACATGAAGGCCGAGTCTCCGTGCTCGAACACGTCGCGCACGACCTTCTTGTCGGAGGCGGCGCGGTCCACGTAGCCGAGGAACTGTCGCGCCGGGTTGTTGGCCTGGATCTTACCGATGAACGCGCCCGGCTCGTCCGCCTGCGCTAACTGACATGAAACAAGTAACATTATAAAAGAAAGACAAAAAACCCGGCTGTAAAATATTGCACCGTATGTCACTTCCACTATCAAGACGATTTAAATGACACCTCACATGTCGAAATCCATGAAGCTGTTTAGGCTGTAAGGCGTGCCAAAGAAACCTCATACATACATACGTTCGGGTAAAAAAGGCTAAAGTTACTACGTGGATATGGACATGATATACGTGATTCAGATCGATTCAAACTTAATGAAGTTAGGCGGTTAGTGATTATGAAGTTAGGCGCAAAATGCTGCGCAGTAGTGAAAACGAAGTTATGCGCGGACGTCAAAGAGGCAGAGAGACGCCGCAAAGACTCGCTTGCGGCGCACTTCATAGCAGCTATTAGGTTTGAACCAGTCTATACAAATTGTTACTGTACTTAAAACTTGACACAAAATGTTCACACAATATACTTTTTAACTATAGTGTTACTAGTTGAGTTACGCCCGCGCGGTACTGGAACGCGGAGATAAGGCGTCAAAAGAGACCAACGCAGGAGGTGGCGGCAGGGACTGCCGCGCGCTCCTACCTCGATGCCCTTACGTACTACTACAAATGTTAATGTTCATAGTTTTCGTGTTATATCTCTTGTACAGTCTGCTTTATCCATAAATACACTACCCCCATTTTTTTTATAAGAGCTCCTATTCCAAACGAAATAAAAACTAGTGCTATTTCCGAAAAATTATCACTCATTGTTTCCGTCATGTATAAGCTACCTAAAGTCTAATTTATTAATCCGCCTAAAGGCTTCTGTCGTGATTTACGCTAGGATACAATGTGATATGGCTAGGAATCTTACTTGACATAGTCCTTGCGAGTCTCGTATGGGTTCTCCCGTCTCTTGGTTCACCTTGATGATAGCGATGGGATATACTTTGGGAAACACTCGGGAAACGAAACCGATGGCTCCCGGCGTTCCGTCGGTGTTGGCTGGAATAAATATTAACAAAATTACATGTTATATGTTACATTTTTTAACCGACTTCCAAAAAGGAGGTTCTCAATTCGACTGTTTTTTTGTATGTCTGTTATGCGATTACTCCGCTAATTGTGATTCGATTTTAATGATTCTCTTTTTGTTTGGTAGATCGTACTTTAGAGGTGGTCCTGTTTAATTTTATCGAAATAAGTTGAGCAGTTTTTAAAGTACCAACAAAACTCTTAAAATTGTTTACATGGATGACGAATTACAGGATGGGAAGTTGATTTTATAATCTTTGCTTTTTATATTATTACTAGCTGTCACCCCGCGACTTCGTTCGCGTTTATTATTTATATATATATGTGAGCTATCCTATCTGTTAAGTTAGATCGAACTGCACACGGTGAGCAAATTTGATTAAAATCGGTTAAGTAGTTTAGGAGTCTATAGCGGACAAACAACGTGATACGTAATTTATCTTAATATATATAAATCTCGTGTCACAATGTTTGTCCTCAATGAACTCCTAAACCACTTAACCGCTTATAATAAAATTCGCACACCATGTGCAGTTCGATCCAACTTGAGAGATAGGATAGTTTAAATATATATATATATATCGAGGGGTGAGTGATAGAACCCGATAAATCGAAAAAAAACTAATATTAGTTTAAAAGTCTGCTGTACCCAAAATCCTACGCTCTTTTTAGCTATAAAATCCAATAGGTCATTTTAAGGCTCAATACAAAAATATTCATTCCAAATAATCCAATAAGTGCTATTTTTTTATTTTATTTTAGGTTACAATACTGTAAAACAAGTTATACGAAGAAAAAAAAGTTTTGTTTTGTGAAACAACCACAAAACCCTACTTATAATCACCATATATGAAGGTAACGCTTATGGTCAAACTGGCTAATTTTGTTTATCGGAGTTTAACACTGAGGTAAATTTCCAAAAAATCGAAATTAAGCTAAAGTTAAAACCCATCAAATATAATTTTCGGGATATAGCTCTATGTGATTTTTTTTAAATGCAACGCGTTTTAAAAATCTAAATCCAATAAGTATATTTAATGTGTTAAATAACTGAAAAATATCGTAAACAATCATATTATATTTACTTAGTGGGTATTCGCACTATCCGGAATCAAGCGCTTTACTCAAACTCTTGCGATACAAAACCCAGTAAGGTGTCTTTGAGCTTTGCGCCCGTGACGTCATGCGAAGTGGAGTGTCTCCCGCCAATCGCAGCCGAGCGTCGCGCGCGATAATGCGCTAGATTTCGCGTGCGGGGCGGTCGGCTGCCGCAGTTGCATGATAACACGCGCCATGATTACGCGCCCCGTGGTTTTCTCTGCTAGTATTTTAAGCAAGGAGTTGATTTTTTTTATTTAAAATTTACCTCCACGGACTCCGGGGACCGGGACTTTTGTTAACATAAATCTTTAATTATTATTTAAGGGGAATACAGGTAGAGGGAGGTTAGTTATTAAGTCTTAATATAAGGTTAGGTTAATCGTTATCAGATTTACTTATTGCATTGTGATTACACCACGAGCAGACCAGCGACCCGCAAGCAGCACCCGATCACGAGTATGACGCATGTGCCAGTCAGAGTTGAAATTTAAAAGAAAGTACATAGAAATAAATCGAAGTAAATAGCGTTCGTTTATTCGACGTGAACGAATTTAAATACAGTGAGATGATGGACCTGAAGAAGTTAAGTGCTCTCCTGATTAAGAATTAAAACAAGAACAATAAAAACGAAACCGTAAACTGGCTTAAAATCAAAAGAATTCGTTATGTAAAAGGAGATTTAAAGATTCACTACAACTATGACA
Source organism: Peribatodes rhomboidaria (assembly GCA_911728515.1). Taxonomy (NCBI): domain Eukaryota; kingdom Metazoa; phylum Arthropoda; class Insecta; order Lepidoptera; family Geometridae; genus Peribatodes; species Peribatodes rhomboidaria. Next base: position 7,182,351 of record OU452169.1, on the reverse strand, counting down.
TGACAGACGTATTACGATATATCGACGTTTGTAATATGCCAAAAAGCATTAAAACAAGAGCAAAAAGACATTCAATTCACCATCCGGTGACACAGTGTTGCCAGAAGAGCTAGAGCCGCTGCACCAGACCCAGGTACCAATCAGCGTAGCTAAAAAAAAGACTTGATGACACTGTGCAACAAAGAGATCATACCGGAAGAATTTCACGGGTGGATTCGTGGAATGAAAACTTTTAGTGATGATGTTGAAACTGAAAGCGACGAAGAATAGTTTAAAGTATTATTTTTAGGGTTCCGTACCTCAAAAGGAAAAAAACGAAACCCTTATAGGATCACTCAGTTGTCCGTCTGTCTGTCTGTCCGCCTATCACGACCCTTTTTCTTGAGAACGCTTGGAGGTGTCAAGTTGAAATTGATATCAAATACTCAAGTTCACGGTGAAGCTTTGAAGTGAAGCTGTGAAAAATCAAACTTCTAAGTCTACGCAATAGAATGAAAAAGCCGTTTATGTCGCAAATTTCAGCATTTTCAAAGGAAAACTCGCAACTCAAAACACAAGAGGTACTTCCCGTTGACCTAGTATCATGAAATTTGGCATGATGCAAGGTGTTATTACTCAATCATATAGACAAGGCGACGGTGTTCCTGGGTATAAGCATTGATTCCAAACTGCAATGGGGTCCACATATTAATGCTCTGTCTGGGAGACTTAGTTCTGCTGCTTATGCGGTTCGTAAGATTAGGCAACTGACGGATATAGCTACAGCTCGGATGGTTTACTTTGCTTACTTCCACAGCATTATGTCCTATGGCATTTTGCTATGGGGATCAGCTGTTGAAGTAGAAGCCATTTTTATTTTGCAAAAGCGAGCAACTGACGGATATAGCTACAGCTCGGATGGTTTACTTTGCTTACTTCCACAGCATAATGTCATATGGCATTTTGCTGTGGGGATCAGCTGCTGAAGTAGAGGCCATTTTTATTTTGCAAAAGCGAGCGGTCCGCCCTATCTACGCAATGGGTCCCCGAAATGAACTGTGACTATCACAATAATAACACTAGAAATAAGGATAGGATAGCTGTACCGAGATTTAGATTTAGACTGCGTTCGTTTTTACAATAAAACCCCGAAAAATATAACAGGGCTCACTGAGGGAAAATTCAAATCACATGTAAAAACTGCATTAATGAAAAGAGGGTATTATAAGGTTAAGAATTATTTAGAAGATAAAGATGTCTGGAGCCTTCCACTTCCGCCAAGTAGCCACTAGTATTTATAGATATTACCTAGTTGTAAGCCAAAATTTGTGAGACTGTAATTTATTTATTATTTGAAAAAATAATGCCCCTCAGTTTCTTGCCTGTTCTTCTGAGTACAGGCTCTTTATCCGAACAAGGCGGTCGAGTCTATTTAAATAACTTTGACGTTCATAAGTGTATCTTTGATTCCTAAATTGAATAAAAACACTTTGACTTTGACTTTGAATCAAAAGGAAAATTCCGAAAATTGAGAATTTCTAAATATTTGACGAAAAAAACGAATACAAAGATGCAGTTGGAATCTATAGACGGCCACTACTTTTCGGCTGAAAAATTGAAATTGTTTTCCAAACTAACTAACTTTTACCAATTTTAATCATTCATATTCACCTAAATATTCTTAGTACGTACGGAACCCTCAGTGCACGAGTCTGACTTGCACTTGGTCGGTTATTTTTAAGCAATAAAGTAGATTTTAAGTTTGATTTTCATACTAATAAACCGTGTAATTGTAAAATTGTCTATTTTATTTTGTGATGTAATCCAATAAGCTCATCCTTTAATTTACTTAAATCTGTTTTTTTATAAAAGCTACATTACTACTTTGGGTAATCATGAATAATAATAAAATACAATATGTAATCTTCATAAATAGTTAAGAATTTACACATGGTTTTCACAGGAAATCATTTTTTTATTGGCAAGAAACTTTAACATGGAATATCTCGCAACTCACTTTTATGAATTTATCGGGTTTTATCACTCACCCCTCGATATATATATAAATAAATAATAAACGCGAACGAAGTCGCGGGGTGACAGCTAGTATTTAATAAGAAAGAAAGATGTTAACATTCTTAAAGCTTTACACTCATAATATGTTAACTCTTGTGACACACATATATGGACTATAATACCCAATAGATATTAAAATGTATCATTTAAGCTTATGTTAGTAAGCCGGAAGTCGAAATCGGAACTTCGGAGCGAAATGGAGACCTATAACTCTGTCTGATTTTAAGTGGTATTATTCAGTATTCTGCGTTTATAAATTAATTTTTAAACTAAGCTTGCCTTTGACTGCTATCTCGCCTGATGATTAGACCGTCATTCAGTCTACAGTTATTGATACGGTCGGTACTAGATCGTATGTTACAGTATGTCTATGGTCTAATCTCCTATAGTAAAAAAGGTTATAATCCTCTCAGTTTCTTGCTTGTTCTTTTGGCTCTTTTTCTGAACGAGGTATTTTTATATTTATAACGTTCTATAACTGTATCTTTGATATTAAATTGAGTAAAGGCATGCAATTTAATTTGCCTGTCCTGCTTTTACTGATGCACTAGTGAACAAGTCTCTACGTAGAATTAGCAAACCTACCGATGTTAGCGTTTCCTTCAGTCGCACCGTAGAACTCAGTAACGTCCTTGATGTTGAATCTTGTAACGAAATCTGTCCAAATCTGAAATATAGATATTGTTCAATTATTGTTTTTTATTCTTTCTTTTTTCAACGTTTCCGTATGTTACTAAGTGAATATATAATTTATTGTTTGCATGTATATATGTTTATGTATTCTGTGTTAGTATATCTTAATCTGCATACTAATGAATGCATCTAATAGATTAATGTTTGTATCTATTCACCTCTTGCTCGTACTTTATTTGTGCGAAGAAGATGAAAGATGTTCTGAGCGATGTACCTAACATGAAAGGTGCCACTACTACACACACCATCAAAGACTGAAAAGATGATTTGCCTAGAATGTATTGATGGTGGTATACTGGTGTAATGTGAATAAGTACCATCTTCTTACACTACAACATCGGTTCACATCGCTGTGAAGTGCGCCGCAAGCGAGACTTTGAGGCCTCTTGCCTCTCTGACGCCCGCGCATACCTTCGTTTTTTTTTTCTATCCCATTCAAGGGAATTTGGCGTTGCACGTCATGTGCATTTGCCAGTGTCAAGTAACTAATAATTCGCTTTCACAGATGATGGCATGACGATGATGAATACCTCCCCTTTCCCCATTCCAGTTAAGTTATGGATACTTTACTGAAACTTTAAGTGAAGCTTTGTAGTGAATACGAAAAGTCACGTTACGCAATGTTTGTATCATTTGCTTACAGTCATGCACGTTAACGAACTGATGAAGGTTAACAATGCACTATTATTACACTTTAATGCTCGAAGAATCACAAGTTTTAGAAAATAATACAAAATTACGTAACTCCATACCTTCGTTTTCGCAGCGTTTCGCTCTTTCACAGCCGACATTAAGTTTGAATCGACCTGGGGGGCTATTCCTGCTCGTGAGATGAGATGAGATTTTATCTTGGTCACTCTCACACCTATGACATTTCAAACGAGAGCAAAAAGGAAGAAAAAAGGTGAGATGAAAATCTCAAATCTCCGAATAGGGCCACTGGAGGGCTTTTCTTATGGGATGAGATTCAATCTCACCATTTTTCGTCCATGTTGCTCTCGTTTGAACAGTCATAGGTGTGAGAGTGACCAAGGTAAAATCTCATCTCCATCTCACGCGTAGGAATAGCCCACATAACAAAAATACGTCATACCTGCGGCCTGAGTCCGTTTCCATAGACGATGCGCACGCGGTGGTTAGTGTCTGCGGGCGAGGGCGGCGTCGCCAGGATGTAGCGACACATCTCGCCGATGTAGTGCCCCGCCTGGGATACAGTAACTAGTTTGATTGGGGCTCCGAACAGCACAGCTAGCGCCGTTCTTAGTCTTTTGATGACTTAGCTGGAGGCTTACCGCGAGTTCTGATAGTTAACGAAAACTTTTTTCGTTTTCGTTTAGCTTACATACATTTGGCTTAGGTTCAAAGGTAGCCACATGAAAACGAAAAAAGTTGTCGTAACGATCAAAACGTGGTAAGACCATGAAGTCTCAAATCGACTAAATCGACAAATTTGTTCGGACCATAGACAACAGTTTCATTTGAAACGTCAGTTTATCGATCGGCTAAGAACGATGCTGGCACTGTCGGTCTGGGAATCCTGCCATTGGCGGCCTATCCACTAAAAACCCTGCTTTCGCACACTTCTGCGTCTAAGACAGCGCTAGCAGCCCCGACCGGCCCCTGCCTAAGCTAAACTACCACATAACATGAAGAAAAAAAAACACGAAAACAAACATGCTTCTAAGTTCCAGTCATTAAGTTTTCAAGATTATTATAATATTTTTTGTCCTGATAGACTCTGACTTGTAACTAATTGTCTTCAAAAAAAAAAATGTATATTTTGTCTTTTAGTTTGTATTTTTTGGAAAAGAGCAAATATGACGTAAAGAAATATGGGTAAAAAATTATACAGGCTACTTCCTTAGGGCCACTCGTAGAATCTCGGGTTAAATTTTTAACACTGAGTTAAACTGCTTCTCGGAGGTTACACTAATGAATCGTCTTGGTGGCCAAGAGATTGAAGCTAGCCTTAAGTTAACACCATTTTAACTTCTATTTCCTTTTACATACATATCGTCACAGGGCTGGCAGAGGTGTATTACACCCACACTTCGCCGGACGATAGTCAGTTCCAAATGTGACAAGGGGCGAGCCTGGCGCCATACACCGGGCTCCAGTTACGTAGCAGACATTAACATTTCTTTCATTTCATTTTGAGATTACATTGCTATTTAACCCTGAGTTAATTAACCCTGTAATAAAAGTAAGTGTAATAAAATAAATTAAATAACTCTGTATTTTTTGCAAGTGGGCCTCACCGTGGCGTTGTATTTAGCGCAATCGGGGAAGTATTGCGAAGCGGAGAACTTCTGCTTGATGACCACAGTGCAGCCCAACACTAGCGCTTGTCCCACGCTGATGACTCCGCCTGCCGTGTGGTACAGCGGCAGCGGACAGTACACTATGTCATCGCTCTGAAGACCGAGGTAGTGCAGACCTGTCGCCATGAATACGAACCTGGAACAGACGATTTGTTGAAAATTAATGTTGATTATATTGATTACTAGCTGCGCCCCGCGGTTTCACCCGCGGTTAAAAAGTATCCTATGTGCTATTCTAGGCTATAATCTATCTCTGTGCCAAATTTTATCCAGATCTGTTCAGCCGTTCTTGCGTGAAAGAGTAACAAACATCCATCCATCCATCCATCCATCCATTCTTACTTTCGCGTTTATACTCGTAATATTAAGTAGGATTCTTTGAAAAAATAATGCCCTTCAGTTTCTTGCCTGATCTTCTGAGTACAGGCTCTTTATCCAAACAAGGCGGTCGAGTCTATTTAAAAAATCTTTGACGTTCATAAGTGTATCTTTGTTATCCAAATTTAGTAAAAACATTTTGACTTTGACTTTGACAACATGATTTTAAGAACTGATAGTTACTAATTGTAATGTCTTTGTGACATACAGCGTCATTAGCACGTTATCGGTTAAAGGGCAGTGAGACGAGCATAGTTTATCATCGTTAAGCGACGGGGGCGTTTACTCGAATCTTTCCTGGTTCAAAGCTTCCCAATTTCAACATTTCACAACAACACACAGATACACACACAGATGCACGGAGAGAGAGACGGAGGGAAACCTTATCTTAGGAGAGTTAGGAATTACAAGTGTGAAGTATTTTTATTGAAGTGAAACTTCTAATGCGACTTCCAACAAGGTTGCGTTAAACGTTTAACGCTCCTGGGAAGGGGGAATAGAAAGAGACAGAGCGTGAGTGAATGCGTGCCGCTCGAACGCATGCGCGTAGTATACCGGTTACAGGCCAGCGCGAGCGTTAGCAACGACTAGCGTCCAATATTCCAACGCAAGAGGGAGAAAGTAAGAAAGATACACAGAAGTTTCACTTCTTCCGCGCGTAGGGACACCAGTTGACACCAAGCACTATTTTTTATTTAGTCTTACAAACATAAACATACAGTCACGCCTTTCCCCCGAGGTTGTCAGAGGTGTAATACAACACCCACACTGCGCCGGACGATATTCAGTCCCAAATGTGACAGGGGGCGAGCCTAGCGCCATACACCGGGCTCCAGTCATATAGCAGATGATGACATACTATACGTACATGTGATCACACGATGAACAAATTAGTGCGTGCGTTTAGTCATGATTTTTACCCATGATAAAAAAAAAACAAGGTTCTAGCGTTCCTGGAGTTGACACCCGACTACGTCACGCGCCATCGTCTCTCTCGAACTTGTAAATTACATATTCCGGTATATACCGGGTGTAAGGAGACCGTTCTCGAAAACGAAAACTGGGAATAGTGGTGGGGATTACTAATACAAAGCGACTAAAAAAAACGCGAAAAAAAGACTTTTTTTTTAAACTTAAAATCTGATATTTTAACATCGACACAAGTTATACAAGCTTTAAAAAGCTAGTTTAAACACCAATTACCAAAAAAAAAAAAAAATTACCCTAACGGCAGTCTAATACTAAATGCCTAACAGCTGACGCTAGAGGTGAACGCCCGCACACAGCTGCGCGCGGTCGCGACCTAGGTGCCGCGCCGCCCGCGCCCTCCGCTGTCTCGGCGCGCGCGCGGCCCACGGCGGCGCGTCGTCGCACTTTCCGTAGGTACTGGCGCCGACCATTGACCCCCGCGATATAAACGCGTTACATTGCTGGTTTGCAAATTTCTAAAAGTTTAAAATAACAGTTATATGGCTAATAGTTAGTGGTTTCGGGTTGTGTATAGATAGTATAATAACGGCGTTTCGGCTTCGAGAACGGTCTCCTTACACCCGGTATGTACAATTGACGTCAATGCGTGACACCCGCGTGACCATTTGTGTCTCGGAACGCTATACCTGGCGGAGTATATTATTATACCTCTACTATGGTCTTACCTAGCATTAGAAATGACAGCTGCTTTAGGCAATCCAGTAGTCCCCGACGTGTATATGTACAGCAGTTTCCCCTCAAATCCCTCTGCATCTGCTTTGGTCCAGGGCGCTGGGCTCGTCGACTCTAGCAACTGGTTCATGTTCAGTACTCCATCTTCATTGGGAGGCGCACTTAGGCCTGGAGGGGTGAAGGTCTTCGGAGGGCAGTGGCTGAACTTGAATAGCTTTATTGAAGGTTTCAGGTCGCTTTTGACTTCTTGGACGGCTGCGGGTGGAAAAATTGGTTGTTATATTGTTGAGGTTAGCGGAGATTAATGATGGCGTGGTGGGGGTTGGTGCTCATCGTTTTAGAAGAAATCTTTAAAGCTTTTATTTTTTTTTTATAATGGATTTGACCCGCGGTGTTACCTAAAGTATCCTCCTGACTTTAATCTATCTCTGCGTTAACTATCATCCAGATCCGTTCAGCCATTCTGGCGTGATTGAGTAATCCATACATCCAAACTTTCGCATTAACAATGTACATTAACATTGTTAATGGTTTTAATATATATACATACGTTATAAAAATACCTTAATTCACACTAATGTTGTAAATCCTACTAATATTATAAACGCGAAAGTTTGTAAGAATGGATGGATGGATGGATGTTTGTTACTCTTTCACGCCAGAACGACTGAAAAGATCTGGATGAAATTTGGCACAGAGATAGATTATAGTCTAGAATAGCTTATAGAACACTTTTATTAACCGCGTGTGAAACCGCGGGGCGCAGCTAGTCAATACATAATACATATAGTAAGTTTGTGAGTGTGTGAACCTTTACTACTAATACAAGAAGTGTGTCCGTGTGTTTGTTATTTTGTTTGTTGCTATTAAAACGTTTTAACGATTCAACGAATTTGGAATGGAATGAAATATACTACGATAGCTGATTTTATTCCGAAAAAATAAAACAAAGTTTCGTATAAATTGGTAGGTGAAACCACAGGACAATGTTGGTTTCTATTTACTATACTATAATTATTAAATTTTATATTATTATTATACGTAATCATTCTGTTTTACTGAGAAACAAGGGTAAGGTAAAAACCCTTGTAATAAATGTTAATGAAAAAATTCATTAACATTTAACTAATTCATTATCGTGAGAAAACTAAATTAAAATAATACACGTCAGTAAATAAAAATATTATGGAATTTTATAGAGTTCATAATTAAACTTGTTATTGACCTTCATATTTTACTTACTCATATGTTATTGTATTAATAAAATGTTTATTTCTCTTTATCTAAACAAAAGTAACTAGGCATAAACAATGTTTTTTTTTTTGGCAAAAAAACACGTTTGTTTGTTTACACGTTAAATATTTGTTAATGACGAAATATATTTTATTGCGTGTATTTTAAATATGTTAATAAATTGTATTCTAGTGAATATAAACGCGAATAGCTCATTTTAAACTTGGTTTATGTGATAAACCGAGGTTAGAAGCCATTTTGCATTTCACCACCACAAACTAAACGCAGTTACATTCAAACCGAATTCAAATTCTAAACGGCCGATTTTGGGCGTTTAGCTCTCTCCTTCATCCTTTAATAAAAGTTCTCCATAATTATGAATACAATATCCTGCTTTAGACTTAGTGCAAGCGCTCCATGTAACCGTGTATAATAAGCTAATTTTACTTGAAGCCTGTCCTTATTAATTAATGAAACAGGTTTTCTGTTGAACGCAAGTCATAGGTCCAAAGTGCAGACGATAATTACCAGATACTAGCTACCTACGTAACATACTGACAATTGTAAATAAGCGATCGTCCATTAATCACGTGAAGCTAGAGGGGGTCCGAAAAAAAACCTGAAATATCACGTCGTGAGATGGGGTGGTGTAGTAAGATAACATGTGTATTCTTTCCATGAATATCGAATATTCGGTTTTTTTTTTTTTGATATTTTGTCCAAATTATTTTAAATTTTTTGGGGGGTTAGTCTAAGGTTAGTTCAGTCCACTTATCATCTCCCCGAGGGTTCCCGCCTTGTCGTGGCGGGGGTGGCTTCGGCAACCACTGTGAAGCCAAGAGCAATCCGAGGTGGGGCCGCTTCTTGGGGCTTTTAGCTCCAAAGCCCACATGGAAGCGGCCTAAGTAGGGTGTGGGTCTGTTTGAGCAGACCCAACTGAGGCGGGGTGCAGTGTCGCATGTGCAACACTGCAACTGAAGGCTGGGGGCCGCGGCGGGAGAGGACTGTTGGTGTGTCGTTGTGGGGGAAGGTCTAAAAAGTTGCTAAAAAATATCACGTAATTAATGGACGACCCCTAAGGAGTTTAAAAATAACTTGTAACATTGACGTGATCTGTGATCTATGCCTTAAATGTGTCCGCCACTTATCTCCCTCACCTTTTGCTTGACATTAAACAATTTAATTTTAATAAAACTCCCAAACATGAAAATAAATATCAACCAGTTTAATCTGAGCTCTTTTATAATTGAAACTCATACTTCCCAGGTCCAACTTATGATTGTGACTTTTATGTAGGTTAATTGACATAATTGCCTAAAATGTAGCCAGACATTCCGGAAATGAAACGATTGTAACGACCCCAATCTATTAGCCCGTTTAGGCTACAAAAGGTCACATAAATCAGGCCAACATACATACAAACATAAACCCGTTCCTTCCCTCTTCTTTTTTTCTTTTATTTTATTTTCTGTCTCTTTTCTTTTGAAAAAATATTCTGAACCACAGCAAAGAATAATACATTTCTAAACAATGAGAGACCTCAGTGAACTCTTGACCAATCTATCGCCAAGTTACAATGTAGAAGAAATAGAATGATCAAACAGTTGCGTAGTGATTGCTTCACGCTCTGATTAACCTTGAGTGTCAGTTATGTGTAGCCTAGTTAGTTAGTACCTATCATGATACAATTTTTTATTAATTTTTCCGGAACAAGTGTCGGGGCAATACATGTGTGCTTGTGATATCGGTCATTGATACGGTTGCGGTTCAGCTGTGTAACAATCATGTTGGACTAAAAATGCGCGAGTATGTTCCGAGTAAATTTGTTTTGACTGACAGTATTTGTGTTATCAATAAATAGTTTGTATCTGTATCTCCACCGGATCTAGGAGGGGCGAGCCGGGGCGGTTGCATCGGGCGGCAGATTCAGAGGACGCCAAAATCATAATGTAACATCTATACATATAATCTACATAAGTATGTAAAAATATCCTCTTCCAGTATCAGTAGTAACTCTTTATCTAAAATGCAAGTTTTGCCCGGTTGGGTTGTATATCGAATTTAATTTCAATTTCGTTTTTGAACGAAAGCGTTCTGTTTAGCGCCTAAACAGGGGGTTAATCCTACGCGTGCGATGAGATGAGATTATTTTATCTTGGTCCCTCTCACACCTATGAGTCTATGACTATTCAAACGAGAGCAACAAGGACGATAAAAGGTGAGATGAAAATCTTAAATCTCCAAAAAGGGCCTCAGGTGCCTCTCTAGGTGTAGTCTGGTTACAAGTCAGAGGTTATAAGTTATTACTGATTATAAGTCAATGAACAATGCTGATAAATATTTTAATCATATGTATCGAATATATACCGCTAGACTTATGTAACTAGTAAACTTGTTAAACAAGATAATAGACGTAGTATCTTGTCTAACTGGCCTGCTCATTAACTATTACCTACCTACTGTTTTATGTTTTCCAGTTTTTGAGAGGAAAAACATTATTTTTGATGTTTGAGTATGACCTAAATGGGGATCTAAATAATATTATACTAAATTCTTATGTCGGGTAAGCAATATTTTTACACAGTAGCAATATTTTGAATGGATATTGAAGTTACTCGTATTATGAGTCCACCATAGCGTGGCAGAGTGCAAAATTATCTTGTTAACCTAGCATCAGCTTAGACTAAACTAAGTCTTGACGAACATTAAATAAGCTTGTCAATTACACGAGACATTCGACGCGAGACTGAACATTTTAGCTAAAACGACCTATTGTCTGCATACGACTGTGAACAAAGTGATAATGATACATAACATACTCGTTTACCTCGCTTTAAGTCACTCTACACAGTTTTTTGTGTATATGTATTACTTATCCGAAAAGACATACCTATAAGTAGGCACGTGTTTTCGGTTAAGTTTCGTAAGTACTCTTTTCAGAGTTGGTCTGACAGTAAATGTGGGTCACAATTATGAGTGCAACGTATTTTTGGCTTTTTGGCTTATACGCCTTGTTACATCTTTTACTATTGTAATATCATACATATCGTCACGGCTTTCCCTCGAAGGGGCTGGCAGAGGTGTATTACAACACCCACACTTCGCTGGACGATATTTTTCTTGTGCTACTGTAATAGCACAAGAAAATATGAATCAATGGGCAATTAAATTCAGGGTCTATATCAAAATTTAAATCAATGAAGGTGACTATTATGAATATTCTAGCGACTCTAGGTAGGAGATGACTGTTTGATACCATTCATGGAACGGACTGCGATGCCCTTGTCACTCGAAGCTATCAATAATTTCATCAAACACTTTCGATTATTTTGCGTATGTTTAGTTAATGAACAAGTACATAAATATAACACACATAATACATCGTCACGCCTTTCCTCCGATGGGGCAGGCAGAGGTGTATTACAACACCCACACATCGCCAAACACAGCAAACAACACCAAATACGTATTACAGCATTTTTTAAAACAAAGAACACACCTAATTATGGACTAATTAATACAAAAGCGACTATTTAATGTATGAACAACTGAAAAATGTGTTTTATATATCAAAGCAAAGTAACGAAAAGAGTTTTGCAATATGCGTAGTAAACATGCGTTGTGGCCTTGATCTTGGGATCAATTAAGGTGAAGGCTACCGCGAACAGTAACAATCCGTTCAAAGTTCACAATGATTTTTATTTCGCAATAAAAAATGCGCTGCGCTCCACTTACAATACAATACATATCGTCACGCGTTTCCCCAAAGGGGCTGGCAGAGGTGTAATACAACACCCACGCTTCGCCGAACGATATTCAGTCCCAAATGTGATAGGGCGAGCCTGTCGCTATACACCGGGCTCCAGTCATGTAGCAGATGACATACCGTACGCACATATGATCACACAATACAATACAATACAATACATCGTTATTGCACACCAAAAATACAAAGTAAAACAAACAAACAAAATCATATCATATCATACTAATATTATAAACGCGAAAGTTTGTCAGAATGGATGGTTGGATGGATGGATGTTTGTTACTCTTTCACGCCATAACGGCTGAACAGATCTGGATGAAATTTGGCACACAGGTAGATTATTGTCTAGAAGCACATAGGATACTTTTTAACCGCGGGTGAAACCACGGGCCCCACCTACTTTTAAAATAAAATATCATTCGGAAGTACAAGGGCGGCCTTATCGCCTAAAGCGATTTCTTCCAGGCAACCTTTGGATGGACAGGACAGAACGAAATATGACAATGATCCACTTAGCGTGGCCTGCAGCGGCGACGGCACGGGCGCTTGTCTGTTAATTTGGTATTAAAAACACGGGTTTACCGGCTCAAATTATGGAGATCAGAAAGATAATTTGAATCGTCTTGTTAGCGGACATAGGGTACAACATTTTGCAGCCGTTTTTTTTTTTCTTTTTAATAACGTTCCTTGTTTATTAGTTTATTATTTTACAAAATTCCAAAAATACATCTTTTTTCTTTATAATATTAGTGTAGACTACAACTTTGCCTGTCCAAAACTATGATTTTGTTTTGGGCAGATATGTTATGTTAACGTATTATATTGTCTGTACTCTGTGGTTGTGATAGTTTAGAAGGTTTAGAACATTAAGATGGCATGCGGTAACGACCTACAATATGCAACGGTAACTGGTGATATCAGTCGTTAGATGGTCGCCACCTTTCACATAGTCGTCAATGTAAGACTCGAGACGAGAGCGTTATTTATTTCTGACTTGCGTTTGTAACATACATAACATAACATATCGTCACGCCTTTCCCCCGAGGGGGCTGCCAGAGGTGTAATACGCCACATTTCGCCGGACGATATTCAGTGCCAAATGTTTAAGGGGGCGAGCCTGTCGCCATACACCGGGCTCCAGTCATGTAGCAGATGACATACAATACGCACATATGTTAATACAATGAACAAATTGGTGCGTGCCGTCAGCTGGGTTCGAACCCGCTCCCTCTGGCTTGAGAGGCGGGCCTTCTCCGAACTAGGCTGCCATCGCTCTTTTGTTTTTATCTTATACCTTTAAATGAGCAATTCTTGTATATATATATATATAATTGTAATCTCGGAATCGGCTCCAACGATTTTCATACGAATTAGTATATAGGGGGTTTCGGGGGCGATAAATCGATCTAGCTAGGAATCATTTTTAGAAAATATCATTTTATTCGTGTTTTATCGATAATCAATCTCAACTGAAAAATATGACTCTTCCTGACATCTATTGGCGAATAATAATACTACTATTTTTTGTGAGCAACTAATTGCTTTAACGACACAACAGCAGATGGCGTTGTTAAGTAACACGAAGTCAATGAGTGTTTGCTTTGAGGTTAGACTAAAATCAATTGTTTATTATCCAAAAAACACAATTAAAAAAAAAAAAAAAAATACCGAGCAAAGCTCGGCCATCCAGGTACTGTTTGTTAAACAGCTGAATGGATTTGAAATTATATTTGGTTACGATTAACTTTTAATTCCGGAAATAAATATAGTCACTGCAGCCGATACAAGTAGAAGTATAAAAATTTAAAAAACCCCCGAAACCGTTTTACACCAAACATAAGCTAAGAACACTCCCGACGAAAACAAAATCATAATCAGTTCATCCGTTCGGGACCTACGATGCCACAGACTGACACATAAACACACACACACACACACACACAGCCACACGTCAAACTTATAACACCCCGTCGTTTTTGCGACGGGGCCGGGGGCGAAAATCGCAAAGCGCAGCTAGCACTCCTCACCTGATAAATACTCGTCCGCGAATATAAGGTAGTCGCAGTTGGCGACATTGATGGAGTGCACCAGCGCCTTCCCTCGCTGGTTGGTGTTGATGAGCGGCGTGATACCGCCCAGCCGGCCGATACCGAGCCACAGGCACGGCATCTCGGGGCAGTTGTTCAGCAACAAGCCTACGACGTTGCCTTTCCTGACGCCCTGAGCTTTGAGGACCGCTGTCACGCGTAAACTGTAGTCTTCCACCTGTTTGAATAAATTGAACTTAAATAACTCAGGCCCCATGCTGGAAAATGGAGTTTAGAGACAATGGATTTAGTTGAAAGATCTATCTACTTACTAAAAAAATATCTATGGCTGTGTTGTATTGCTGCCTATTAGACAAGGACATCAATTGAGCGAGCAAGTGTTAGAGAACGAAACGTCTCTGCTTCAGCTTCGACAAAAATACTTAGGATGTCTGACCAGTGGCAGACTGCCCGGCTGTTCTGCTCTACAGGTCTCGCATTTCTCAACCGATTTAGCTGATAGCCTATACTTCTGTCTGTTGTTTTTTTTTACAACAGTCTAAATGGGGGCTGAGCTACCCACGTCCGTAGGAGTGTACTCTACTCTGATTCCCAACACGTGGTCCCCGGGTAGTGCTAACCGGGTAGCAAACTCTGGTGGGACCTTCGGCCGTGGCTAGTTACCACCCACCGGACCAAGCCATGCCGTGAAATGACCTAGTCGAGTTTCGGGATGTAGTCCGGTGTAACCGTTCCGAAGACGGGTCTGAGCAGTAGCGCACTTGTAGCGTCAACTGCCGTCTTTGTACTTCTTCACTCCACAAAACTTCAAGGCTAGAGTGAATAAGTACCTAATAGGTCATCGTGCTCCATCTTAGACCACAATGTCGCTTAACATCAGGCGAGTTGGTGGTCTTTTTTTTTTATTATTACATAATAGGCTTGCGTTTGGCCGCCAACATGCCTGATGATAAGCAGTGATGCGGCCTACGATGGAGCACGCTTGTCTAGAAGAAACCGATTCACTCGAGACTTGAAGACACCCAGATTATAAGTGTCAGGGAACACACAGTCTGGCAGAATATTCCACACTCTAGCGGTTCGTATGAGAAATGAGGAACCAAAGCGTTTCGTGCGTGTTGTAGGTATGTCAACCATAAAACGATGCCGCTTTTTCGTACTCTTGGTTGTTTTATAGAAGAACGGGCTAGGGAGAATAAGGTCATGCAAACCAGATGCACACTCCCCGAAATGTATCCGATAAAAAACCTTGCGCCGATGATCCAAACTTTTGACAAAAAAAAGTTTGGCCTGGACAAGGGAGTCGTTGCCAATGAGCTTCTTCGCACGTTTCTCAATGGACTCCAACGCCTCGAGCTGGTACTTGGCCGATCCATCCCAAAGGTGCGAACAGTACTCCATGCACGACCGAACCTGTGCCTTATATAATGAAAGCAACTGTTCCGCGTGAAGTACCGTCACACCTTCGAGAGGATACCCAGCTTTTTAGCAGCTAATTGAGCCTTAGCCTCAATATAGGAGCCGAAGTTGAGGGTGGAAGTCAAAGAAACTCCTAAAAGCTCAAGGTTGTTATTAATCGGGATGGATACACCTTGGAAAGTAGGAACCAGTTCGAAAGGCCTCTTTTTTGCGGAAAACAGACACGCCTGGGTCTTAGCCACATTGAACTTGACCAGGTTGGCATCGCCCCAACTGGAGACTGCCTGGAGGGACAAGTTCAAGCGCTCAACCATGTCAGCCCTCAGAGACTGGATTTGAGGTCCACTAGACTGCGCGTTAGATTTATAGCTTTCCACAACAGTGCTGTCGTCTGCATACCCAAAGGTACCGGGCTTAAGCAGATCATTAATGTGCAGCAAGAAGAGTGTCGCAGAAAGCACCGACCCCTGAGGAACCCCGGCATTTATATCCATTCGATCAGACGAGCAGCCATCAACGAAACGTAGACCTATTCTACATTTTAAAAAAAAATTAAAAAAACTGCTGAACTTATCGTAATGAATTCTGGTAAGGTATTAGTGTAAATTATAAGGACAGACATACAATACTGACACAATTATTATACTAAAATATGTCAAAAATTCAACACTGCAAAATAATATAGAGGGAAATTAAGTTGAAGTGTGTAACAATTCAGAAACAAAACAGAACAGTCACCTGCAACACTAAATAAATATACCTAGTACCTGTCAGGCACCTGCAGTACAAATAACATACAGCACATCACATCTTAGAAAACAAGTCTAATACTCCATAAGCAACTATTGTCGTAATCTGTGACTCTCACAAGTGGCTAGTTGGACCTGTGAGCTCGTTACATAACCGAACGCGGCGAGCCATGTCTGGTCATACTGACGTGATTTATTTGCATTTTGTATGGAAGGTTACTGTGTGAAGACGTAAAGCTATTTAATCGCATACAATACTAATGAATACCAATAGGTTCAATTTATACCTAAGTCGATACTATAGTAGGTTAATATTAGATTAGACACATACATAGGTAAGTAAGTACTCGTAAGTAAATCAAATTGTTAAAAATGTAAGTAGTTTATTTTCATGTGCTTGTAATACACTGCACAGAGTTTTTTATTACCATACTACTATTGCTTCCTCAGTGTTATTTAGTAATAGTAACAGCTCAAGTCTCTAAGACAACAATTAGTTAATAGGCACTTTATATATAGGCAACATCATCACTTTCCATCAGATTACTTGCAGACAAACGAAGGCCTATATAAATTTTATTTTAAAAGACATAGGATGTATAGTTAGATTTTTCTTTTACAGAGCAAATAGCAAATTGCAGTGATTGAGACTTACAAAACTTACAATCACCTTGGCTTGCAATCCTACTCTCAAATGCTTTCAAAGTGTTTTTGGGATGGGTTTAATAAAATTCATAATAAGATACCGCAAAACATGAGGGGCCTTAATCCAAAACTTTTCAAAAAATAATTTAAGAAAATATTGCATGTCAAATGCTATTATAAAATTGATGACTTCCTACAGGATACACGATATTACGACGCTAACTTGGTGAATTTCAATGCCACCAAAACTCAGTCGTGTCTGTTCTCCACAAAAAAGAGCCCATTTTCTCTGACGCCGACTTTCCGTGGTGTACCGATACCGACGGTTGACTGCCTTGAGCTCTTAGGTGTCCGGCTTACGTCTAATTTGAACTTTGGTTCATTCATCGAGTCTAAAGCCAAAGTTGCTGCTAAAAAACTTGGTGTCCTTTCCAAGGTGAGGCAATACTTCACTCCTGAACAGCTTCTTACCCTTTATCAAGCACAAGTTCGATCTCGTTTGGAGTATTGCTGCCACCTATGGCATGGCTCCGCCAAGTATCAGCTAGACGCTCTGGACTCCATCGAAAAGCGCGCCAAACGGCTTATTAACAATGACTCGTTGATTGAATCCAAGCTTCAAAGCTTGTCACACCGGCGTGAAGTGGCCAGCCTGTCGGTATTCTACAGAATACACTACGGCGAGTGTGCACAAGAACTGCACGACCTGATCCAGCCATCGCCGTTCTCTTATAATTGTACCAGGCGCACCAGTAAAAGACACCCTCTTATGGTGGAAATTCCGCTTAAACGCACTAAGCGTTTCAAGTCAACTTTTCTTGTAAGAACTGCAGAGGTGTGGAACTCGTTACCTGTGTCTGTCTTTCCACCTAAATACAATCCGGGGGTGTTTAAGAGTAAAGTGAATAGGTATCTCCTAGGCAAGCGTGTTACACCTTCGATCACGTCGACGCTTCCCATCAGGCGAGTCAGTGGTCAAACGCATGCATAGTCTGTTGTAAAAAAAAAAAAAAATCTCTCCAAACTTTGCATGCCTTTTCAGGCATAACATGAAACTCACATTTAATTTTATGTAACAACAATATTATTACTTGTGTTTAAAGCAAATAAATGTATCTTTATCTTTAGCTTTTAAGTTGAACCTTAAAAACTTGCTTATCAGCAGTGTTTCTCAAAAAGGGACACTTTTTGAGAAACACTGCTTTCTTGAAACACAGGTCAAATGTTAAGAAATACAATTTTTTTAGCCTTAGTTCTGTGTGTGCATCATTCATTCAAGAAACACTTTTATTTCATTAGAAATAGATATTAAACCTTTCACTGCAATAAATAATTTAGGATCAAGTACATATTTATCTACTATAAATAAGGCTAGATGTAGGCGACATATGCTTAGTGGGCCACAAAACACTATAAAAGAGTGAGAGGAACGAGGGAACATTTTTTCACCAGTTAGAAAGGAAAGGAAAATCTTTCCGCTGACTAAAAGTCTGTCCCATGTAGGCTTAACCAGAGGTAGAGAAATGGGAGGGATTCTTTGCTTCAATGAGAGCAAGAAAGAAATATGTTCTTTTTTCTGCTGGCTTAAAAGAATCTATTCAGTCTAAAACTCACCTCCTGGAATGTCCATTTTTCATCCAAAAATAAAAAGCAGGGTTTTTGAGGATGCCGCTGTACCACCTCATGGAATATATCTGGTATTGTCAGGTTTTGCTTGGTGAACTTCCCTGTTATCCATAGGATTTGGATGTAGGCATACAGAGCTCTGAAACAGTTGTCATGTACAAATACAGTGTGGTAGGTATGAATAAAAGAAATAGGTGTTTGGGAAGGACATGTTTTGGTTCGTTGGTTTTACAACAGATTTTTTTCATTTATATTAAAACTAGCTGCTCCCAGAGGTTTGTTTGTTTTATCAGGGCGTTTTCCGCACTTAGCCACTTGATTGGGCCATTGTGTGTCTTGTGATCCCAGCGGTATTGTGTGGTTAAAAAAAAGCTTATGTTAATCCAGAGTGTAAGCTACCTCCAAACCAAATTTCATCAAAATCTTTATTTCCATTTCATACATTTAAGCGTGAGGAAGTAACAAACACACAGACTTTGCATTTTTATAGTATTAGTTAGCTATATATATATACTAAAATATAGAGGTCACATTTGTGAGTTGATAAGTTCGTTTGTAAGAGGTAATCTTCGAAACTAATGAACTGATTCTAAAAATTCTTTCACTACTAGGAAGCTACATTTTCCATAAGTGACTAAAATAAATTGTGTGTTAAAAAAACACTAGTAACAAGCTACACAATTACTGAGCAGCATAAGCTATGAAACACAAGCAAAGCCACAGACAGCTGACCTAATAAAAAATAATAAGTTTTGAATTATGTTACATTTGTACTTTAATTAATCAGCGATGTGTTGTAAATATACCTACTTAGTCTAATATACCTACTAACTATGCATTACTATATCATCATTAGTATCAGACTATCATAGTCTTAGGTATGACTTGCTGAAATTAACATTTGCTTATTTGCATTGACATAATTAGGTGGTTCCTGCTCTTTTGGTTGGAGTGTTATTTGGAGTGTTATTCAAGCAACTAGGAAAAGAATATTATAATAGATTTAAACATTTTTGTAGCAGAAGCATTAGTAAAATTGTTGCATATTATTTGAGTAAAGATAAAGGACTATGTAGGTAAGTACATCAAAACTATGGTAATACATATATATTTAACTGTGTTCCAATTGCATTTAGAAAGTTTCTAAAACATAATTAAGGCCTACACAATTGTGTAAAGTCATGTTATGTGGTTACTGAACTGTTTTGATTGTGACATACTTTTAAAACGGCTGAAGAGGGTACTTTAGAGTTAAGCATATTGTTTGGGTCATTCAGTATGATTTCTAACCACGTCTAACAAAAGCAGTTCAACAAAAAACATGCAAAAGTTGGTCAAAAACTGTCCCGATTTAAAGTTGGACATGAACTTACCTCAAGTCTCTTTTGGCAGTTTTCAGGGCTACATATACCCATCTAAAATGGAACACTAGTAAGTAGGCGACACCAAAGAGTATTGCAGCGCCGACTGTGCACAGAAATCCTTTATAAAGCCACACGGCGACACACGCAGCGGCAATGGCTATAGTAGCGAGCGTCATCGCGACTGCCTTTCGCCACGATAAGCGACGTACTGCCGAGCGGCGACCCACCGTGACTTCACTTTGCTTGAACCCGTCGAGCTGCTAAATTCAGCTTTTCTAGCTTAAACCGCAGATGACGAATTATTGCTTCTATAATTACCTACCTAGCAATCAAAACAGAAAATGTTTTCAACCTTTTGAGCACACAGATATTGTTGTTCCTACTAAAGATAACTAAATAAACAATGATAAGAAAATAATAAACTCATTACTCGACAAACACTCTGTCTACAAAGCCAGCGCAAATTTTTATTTTCGTAATGACAAGCTTAATAATTTTCTGACGACTTTATCGTAACTGCAGAATAACTGCCGCCCGATCCAGCTTCAGTACTTCTTTTCTTGGATCCCGGGGCTCCAGGAGGTAATCAATGAAAAGAAAGTACAGCAAACTCATTCACCCTCAAAAGTTCGAATTCAGGAGATTCCCATTTTTTGGTCCAATGACTTTAAAGTACTTACTTAGCTTTTTTGTATTTTCAAATGAAAAGCAATAATTAAGTATTTTTAAGTTCAATACACCTTTATTTCACTACGATCAAAACCTTCAAACAACGTCTCAATCGAATCTCACAACTCTGTCGATTAATCGCGATAGATTGTTGATCTCAATCTATCCCTAGATCCGTTCCGTTGATGGAGATTCTCGTATCGGGCAATCATCGCAAAGAAAATTGAAATAAATGAGCGAGCAAAGCCACAGGCGAAGCATGTGTGTGAGACTAAAATGAACTAGCTAGCGTGTTGCCAGATGTTTTTTGAGAGCGATCGTACGCTGGTCAGGAAAAAACGTATTTCGGAAGTGAATAAAAAATCGTACCTACATAGTTTTTTTTTTCCTTTGCTGATGTAAAAAAAATACCATAACCAATGGATTTTTTTTTCTTTATGTGACTCAAAATCATAGAGTAATACCTCAAAATTAACAATCGACATTTCCTCTGCACTACTGGGGCCCTATTCGGAGATTTGAGTTTTTCATCTCACTTTTTTTCGTCCTTGTTGCTCTCGTTTGAAACGTCATAGGTGTGAGAGTAACCAAGATAAAATCTCATCTCATCTCACACGCAGGAATAGCCCTCCAGGAAATAGTCCGTGCGAAGCGTAGACTGAGATTTAACAAATAAACAAATCAATAGCGTATGCAAATAAAATAGCTAAGTCGACTTACTTCACTTAAACGACGCGTTTAAGTGAAGTACCTCGCACACAAATGTAGACTAACTTTGTTCCCAACAAACGGAAAGTATGTATACCTACTATGACAGAGACAAAAAATACATTTTCATCTCTGTCAGTCTTATTGAGTAGGTACTGTATTTAGCTATTCCTATCGAACATAGTCTAGTCTATTCATTCTCAGTCTACGGTGCGAAGGGTAGGTATACACAGAAGCAAACTTTTACAAGTTTATTTTGATTTGATACTTTACCGTATAAAATCTTTTTTTTTAACTAGCACCGTATTCTGGAATTAGGTGGATAATAAATTTAATCGATTGACAGAACATCGAAAATAAAATATTTATCCCAGAATTTCCAGACTAGTATGAAAAACTCAGTGAGTAGTGATAAAGCACTAAAAAAGCGTCTTAGTGCGATAAACTTCAGAAACGGCAAAAAAAAAAGATCGACCGAGAGAGAGTTAGCGAGTGAACCGTCTCTGCTTCAGCTTCGATAAAATGCTTTCGTTTGACCAAATTCTTTCCGGATCTTTGTCTTCCTCTACAGGTCGCATTTCGTAACTGAATGCGATGCAACCTGTAGATGAGGACAATTAACGGCGGCCGCGAGTCTGCATCTCACAGAGCCACTAGTTTTATTCTGTTTTTTAGTATTTGTTGTTACAGTGGCAATAGAAATACTTCACCTGTGAAAATTTCAACTGTCTTACTATCACAGTTCATGAGATACAGCCTGGTGGCAGACGGACAGACAGACAGACGGACGGACGGACAGTGGAGTCTCAATAATAGGGTCTCCGTTTTACAGTTTGGGTACGGAACCCTAAAAAGTCGTACAACTCTTACGAATACAATTTAGCTATCGTACGTCTGGTACTGCTGGAGCTGGCTGACATTGGACAAATCTGGCAGTGGCAATGATAGAAATCTGACTTTATATTGACTTGTTGCGCAGTCTGCCAATTTTTATTTTCTATTCTAAAAATTTGGCGCTGCACGTTTTGTGCATTTGGCAGTGTTAAGTAAATTAGTTTCATTAAAGTGAATAGGACGACAGATCACTCCCCTGTCCCTTAATATAAATCCCTGTCCCCATTTTCTCAATCCAGTAAAGTAGTGGATAATTTACTAAAACTAAGCTTCTTTTGGCACATGAAGTTGCGTTTCGCTGTTTGTACCATTTGCCCGCAAGTTCGATGTTTGTACCTCAGAATAATAACTAAAGCCTCAGGTTTGTACCATTTGCCCGCATTGAGGAAAAGACCTAATTTAATATTGAAAGGTACTAAGTAGGTGTGTAATTAAATAGGTTTTGCTTGATTGATGGTCTTATAAAATACGTTGTGCCTGCCTGCAGAATACAGAAATTACTCGCATTTATCGCAATTTTTTGGTAAAAAAAAGCGCTCTGTTTTTACAACTCTCAGATAAATCCACCAAACAGAGCTAGCATGCGCACGTCTAGGAAGTTCGTTCTGCCTATTTTAGAGCTACTCTATAAATGTACATACTTTAAATAAAACCCAATTTATCTTTACGAATAAAATTGTAATTTATTTTTACGCTAAACAAATCTTACATACTCACTAATTTTAACTATTCTAAGTACAAAAAGGATATGTAGATCTAATGTAGGTATACTCATACATAACTAGAAATAAATAATAAAAAAGATAAGCTTATACACTTTCTTGTATAAGTAAACGTACAATCTTATCTAATAACCTTTAGAGAGTGTTTCCACTAAAACAGAGCGGAGCTCAGCGGTGCATGAATTGACCAATCACAATGCTTCCACTGAAGCGGAGCGGAGATTTCAAGCATTGTGATAGCATTTCATGGCACCGCTAAGCTCCACTCCGCTTAAAAAGAAACGCATCTTTAATCAGATGTACACAATAATGATAACTAAATTATTGAAATAAGGCCGTTTTATTTGTCAAATTACGCTTCTATTATGATCTCCATAAGTTTGCGATTTAATGTATAAAACAGCCTCATAACTGAAATAAAGTTACCTATATATTTTTAATTTATTACATTAGATAATATCTTAAAAAGAAATAGATTCAGTCCCTGACTGGCAAAACTTTTTAAATATCTTATAAATATTCCATCTGTGAGTTTGAGCAATAATTGACCTTATTCTTTAAAACATAAGACATATTAATAACATTTTTAGGTCCGTGTATAAGGCACCAACAGGAACATGTAGCTTGATAATTTACCTATAACATATTGAACATATTTTATACAAGATAAATCATTCACTACCAGATTTATCTTCACGTGCTCACAATTTTTATCACATAATAAAATTTAAGCCATTCCAAAGATGAGCTTTTAATACCATTTTTCTAGTTAATAATCACAGTCTAATTTGCCCCGATACGATCTTGTTATACTCCTCTACGCCTAGAGGAACGTATTTGTCCAGCTTAGTCTCTAAGTAGTACAGTTTGTCTTTCACAACGTTCGGGTTGTATCCTTCCTTCTGTAGATCCACTTTCCTCAGCTTGAATGTTCCTGTAAAAAAATAAACAAGATTTGTTAAGTACCTAAAAAAATATCATTGTAGATAAAACAATTGGGCAAAATTATATAGGTGTGCAAAAAAAAAACTGGAAAAAATATGTAATTATGTGGTGCTCCAGTGTTAAAGGTAGGTATCGAAAGACGGTGATCGCTTACCATCATCAGGTTTTTTAAATATTTACTTATCTAAGTTAAAAACATACATATAAATTACTAGCTGCGCCCCGCGGTTTCACCCGCGGTTACAAAGTATCCTATGTGCTAATCTAGACTATAATCTATCTCTGTGCCAAATTTCATCCAGATCTGTTGAAGCCAGCCGTTCTGGCGTGAAAGAGTAACAAACATCCATCCATCCATCCATCCAATCTTACAAGCTTTCACGTTTATAATATTAGTAGGATTACACAACTCTGCCAAACTGCGTAGCAGTTTGTAGGCAGAAGCATACTCTCATTTCACATTTTCCTTCCATATTTACGAGTTGGAACACTACATTTCAGACAATATATGTAATAATATTATAATAGTGATCACGTGGGAGCAAATAAAAGACTGGGATTGATGAAAGCTATGTGGTGCATAAGCCTATACGTCAAAAACTACAAATTTGTCTCCTTCCCACTCGTGGTACTTCTCATCCGCGAGAAGTAGACAGATGATTTCATAGCATAGCTTGAAAAACAGTTAGTATCTAACTTACCAGTCATGTCGATGCTGGTCATGAGCCTGATGAAGACGGGGCGGGCGTACTTAGGGAGGTCTTTCGACATGTCCTTGATTAGTTTGTCGAGGTCTAGGGAGCCGTCTACGTCTAGGATACCGCACATACCAGCCCTGCCTTCCACGTTCGGAATCTGAAAAAATAATATAACACTACAATCACACCAAAGTAGCAAACATTTGATTGGAAATTAATATTAAAGACAGTGGTGCCATTGGGGGTTGACAGGCAGAGTAGGCGCCCAGAGAATTGCTCAATTTGCTCATACAAAGCTTCACGCCTTAGTTTATCATCATAAATATTTAGTCCTTTTTGTACTTTTTAATTTTCTAAAAACATTTTAGAACTACTTTTAGTTGTATAAAACTTTTGCTATTCCAATCAATCGTCGTCAAAAAGACTTACTTTAAATTTACCTACATAAATAGATACGGACTATACAGTTCACATAATAAGCGCCTCACAAAGAACTGCCGCCCCAGAGTCTCACAATGGCTAAGACCGACTAACAAGCTTACCACTGCACAGACAAGAGTTGAACACGGAACACCGCGCGTGTGGTTGGTAAAACTGTACTGTACCGCGCCAACCCCACGGCATGAATTGCCCGATTTTCGACTCTAAAAGACCGTGTCGTTACCACACGGCTCAGTTAAGTACGCGCAGGCCTCAATTAAGTATGCACAGATAAAAATGTGGTAAAGTGGCAACTTAAAGTGCGTGTGGTAAGCCTATTAGAATTTTCCAATTATAATATAGTAATACACACCTCTACACCATAAACTATAGCATCCCTCTGGTCGGCGACCCTAGAGATGGCGGCCTCCACTTCAGTGGTGGACACATTCTCTCCGCGCCACCGGAACGTGTCGCCTGTTCTGTCGCGGAAGTATAGGTAGCCGAGTTCGTCTGCCACTAGGATGTCGCCTGGAATATTAGAAGAACCATGCAGTTAGAATGTAACCATAATTGGTATTTCCAATTTTTTCGACGGTTCCATATTTTTAATTAAGGGTATACTTCAGTTAATGAAGGGTGAGAACTGTTTGTCCCAGACAAACCGCATTGGTTTTAAGGGTATATTTAGTTTAAACTGTAGTTATATTTATGTTAACAATAAAAATAAAAATAAATTTAGGGTGGTCCTGGACGGATCATATTTTTACTGCAATACTGGCCCAAGAGTCAGACCCAAGGCAAGGCGAGAAAATGTTATGCTAAAAGACATTACATAATTATAGTGTACACATTTTAGAATACGATGCTGAGGTTAGAGAGGAGTGTGAGATACATCCATCCTGAAGACCACGTTCGTTTTTGGCAATTTCAGAGATGATTACCCAATTTTGCAAGTAAACATACATACATATCGTCACGCCTTTCCTCCGAAGGGGCTCGCAGAGGTGTAATACAACACCCACACTTCAAATGTGACAGGGGCGAGCCTGTCGCCATACACCGGGCTCCAGTCATGTAGCAGATGACATACAATACGCACATATGTTTACACAATGAAGAAATTGGTGCGTGCCGTCGGCTGGGTTCGAACCCGCTCCCTCTGGCTTCAGAGGCAGGCCTTCTCCCAACTACGCTGCCATGAACAATGTATGCTTAATTACCTGATATAAAGGCGGAGTCCCCACGAGTGAACACATCTCTAACAATCTTCTTGTCGGACGCTTCTTTATCGACGTACCCGAGGAAAGCTCTCGAAGGATTGTTCGGTTTTATCTTTCCTATGAACACGCCAGGCTCGTTAGGTTTCGCCACCTGAAAAGTTAAATGAAATTTGTTACAAATAATCAAAGACAATTAAGCGGAATAATTTAAAAGTTGAACATTCGTTGAACAGGACAAATACCGTATGTAGATCGATTTCAATACTATCGAACGCAAGTTCAAATCACACTCGTTCGACACATCTTTTTGTGAATTTTATGAAACTTTTAGACGAAATTTGCTCTAAATCTAATCATATCAATATCAAATGTCTTTATTCAATTGGACATCGAAGAATACCCCTTAAGAGCGTCAAAGTTATAAAAGTGCCACAACTCCGAAGGCTTCTCAATTACACATTTCAAAGTTAACAAATTCTGTATTGATTAAGGCGTTACCTGACATAAGCCCTTGGAGTTTCTGATGGGTTCTCCCGTTTCTTGGTCAACCTTGAGAATAGCGATCGGATATATGGCCGGTATGATCCTGGACACGAAACCAATGGCTCCAGTCTTGTTGTCGATGTTCACTACAAAAAACATATTAGGTTTTTGAATTCGGTCAGAAAAACCTAAACATAAATAACATAACAAGTGTTGTATCCAGCAGCGCGCCATAGGGTCTTGAATGATGATGGATAGAATTTAATTCTAGGACTTGTGGCCTTATTCTGGCGTGTCCGATATATTTTTCGACCTGTCTTTCTCGTTAGAAAAGTCAAGAGAATAAGAGTGACCTAGATAAAATCGCACGCGCCTGATTAGCCCCCCTGGAAAGAGGTACCAGCTGTCCAGTTGTTTACTTTCTTCCCCGGCCAAACAGTGACAAGTTCGGCTTGTCCGGATTTTGTTAAAGGGTTTTGCTCAACCTTGCTCCGCCAAAAGATGCCGAAAACGCAAGAGGAAATATGTTCACGATCTAGCAGGCCTAGCATGTGCAACGCGACTACGGTATGTCGACTCTATTTATCGAGACAGACTTATGTTTATACATAGCTTTGTCACGTTCTCACATGACAAAAAAATGACGAGAAGAATTGTGTCGCACGCATTTTAGGGGTGATGGTATAGTTACGAATTGACATTATATTAGTTACTTTTACCTATATTTGCATTTCCTTCGGTGGCTCCATAAAACTCGACGACCTTCTTGATATTGAAACGTTTCACGAAGGGGGTCCAGATCTGTAAAATTAATTACCATTACCATGTTAGTGAAGCTTTCTTCTTTTCTACTTATGATGTATCTTATAAATAAATAAATTCGGGACATTATCACACACGGTCGCCTGACCCTAAACTAAGCGAAGCTTGTACTATGGCTGCCGGAGACTGAAATACATACATATATAATTTTAAATACATACTAAAATAGATAATAACACCCAGACATAGAACAAACACAAATATTCATCACATGTTTGCCCTAGGTGGGAATCGCACCCACGCCCCCAAGCTCAGAAGGCAGGTCCACTATATACCAACTGAGCCACCGAGGCAGTCAATAATAATGACATAATAATAATAGTAAAATGATATCCTAGAGTATTTATCATTCTAGGATATCATTGTACTACCATTATGAACAACTTTTCATAATGGTTCAGCCTATTGATCGTCGACAAAATATGTACATGGAACCGCTGTTTTCTTTTATTTCATAGTTGGTCACATAGTAAAAGTTGGTCATAATGATGAGTACAATGATATCCTAGACTATGTCCGGACTATGTCCGTCGTTTAGAGATACACAGTGTAAAAGGTATACGTGCACTGACCGTAGGTCTCATTCCATTTCCATAGACGGTCCTGACTTTGTGTTGCCTGTCGGTGGCGACAGGGGGTGTCGCCAGAATATATCTGCACATTTCTCCAATGTAGTGGGCAGCCTGAAAAAAAAAACACATGACTTTAGTACAGTTTTTAGGGTTCTGTACCCAAAGGGTAAAACGGGGCCTAATTACTAAGACTCCGCTGTCCGCCCACCAGTCACCAGGCAACAAATATTTAAGGGGGCTCCCATACAACAAACACGATTTCTTGCAGTTTTTATAGATAATGGTACGGAACCCTTCGTGCGCGAGTCCGAATCGCACTAGGCCGGTTTTTTATTTATAAGTAACTAGCTGCGCCACGCGGTTTCACCCGCGGTTAAAAAGTATCCTATGTGCTCTTCTAGACTATAATATATCTCTGTGCCAAATTTCATCCAGATCTGTTCAGCCGTTCTGGCGTGAAAGAGTAACAAACATCCATCCATCCATAATACAAACTTTCGCGTTTATAATATTAGTAGGATAGGATGATGAAAATAAGTAAAATGAAAGGAGGACTAATTATATTTTTTTAAGACGATGAGTGGTTAGCGCAGCGCGGTTATAGACGTGTGGTCTAAGATGGAGCACGACGGCCTTTAACGTACTTATTCACTCTAGCCTTGAAGTTTTGTAGAGTGAAAAAGTACAAAGACGGCAGTTGAGTGAGGCGCTACAAGTGCGCCACTGCTCAGACCCGTCTCCGGAACGGAGAAGAAATATAGGTTCCTTCCAGAATATAGGTTCATTTATATCCAACAATTTTTCTATGAAATTGTACTGCATATTTATTATGCATGAAACGTTTTATTAGATTATTATTATTTTCTGCTGTATGGAATGGATGGATGGATGGTCAGTTTCTGATAAAAAAACATAAAAAAAGATTTACATAATTGTACCTACGATTAGCTGATTACGAAAAGAAGATACTCAAAACTCCTGTTAATTATTATTATCACAATAGATACGAGTAGCTATGGAACGTGCATTTCTGTTATCAATCGTCCTTATCTAAAGCAGTGTTATCAAATCAGTGGCTATTTTGATAATTAGGTAACTATTCGTGCAGCTAATGATGTTCATAAAGGTACAAAAATAAATCAAACAATGTTGATTTGAATTCAAAAACCTGCATACATATTTGTTTTGCAACACAAAACGCAATTAAAACATTGAAACGGTTTAACTAATTTACATTAATTTAGGTTCGCTTATCACGGTGATAAAGACAGGTATTTTTTAAAGTCTGAAAAAAAATTGATTTATTTATTTACTAGCTTCACCTGCGGTTAAAAAGTATCCTACTATGTGCTATTCTAGAATATAATCTGTCTCTGTGCCAAATTTCATCCAGACCTGTTCAGCCGTGCTGGCGTGAAAGAGTAACAAACATCCATCCATCCATCCATTCTTACAAACTTTCGCGTTTATAATATTAGTAGGATAGGATTCTGGCGTGAAAGAGTAACAAACATCCATCCATCCATCCATTCTTACAAACTTCCGCGTTTATAATATTATAGTAGGAAGTAGGATAAAGATACGCCAACAGTGATCATATTACACTTTCAAAATTAAACCTACAGGTTACCGCTTCTACAGGTCGAATTTCTCAGTCGATTCTCGTGAAATTTTGGGAGCAGGCATTCGATACATATATTTTTTGTTGAGTCAGTTTTTTTTAAATATCTTCGCAATTTTGAAAAATTCAATATAACTATCACAATTCACAAAATTTCAATAGAATCGGAAATGCGACCTGTAGAGGAAAACTATCGGAAGAGAAATCCGGACATATGAAAGCATTTCTGCCGAAGCTGAATAGACGCTTCGCTCGCAAACGCTCTCACGGTCAATAATAGTAAAATCAATAAAACAAACCGATCAAGTAGGAAAACTGAAATTTAACACGAAAGCCTATGAATTTCGGTTTGAACATACGATGATGGCGCCCCCACCCAACTCTCCTAATAAGTTGGTTGCCATGTACATTGCTTTACACGCATAGGTTAATCTGTACATATCAAATACTAGCTGCGCCCCGCGGTTTCACCTGCGGTTAAAAAGTATCCTATGTGCTATTCTAGACTATTATCTATCTCTAAACCAAATTTCATCCAGATCTGTTCAACCGCTCTGGCGTGAAAGAGTAACAACCATCCATCCACCCATTCTTACAAACTTTCGCGTTTATAATATTAGTAGGATAGGATAAACTGCAGACTTTGCCCAGTGTGTGTAGAGCTATTGTTTAAACACACTCATTAACATATTTGATACCTCCTTATAATGGCAATGACCTGGACATTAATAATGCAGTTTACCTTGTTTTATTTTTCTTAAAGCCAACGCAGCAAGAGTTTATTGCCCTATCGTTGGCATAGCTTTGCAAATCTAAAACTGACAGTAGCTTGCGGTTTCACTGATGATCCGTGCAAATCTTGAAAATTGCGATGATAGCCAAGTTGGAGAATGCCTGCTTCTCAAGCTAAAGGGAGCGGGTTCGAACCCAGCCGACGGCACGCACCAATTTGTTCATTGTGTGAACATATGTGCGTATTGTATGTCATCTGTAATTTATAACTGTTATTGTAAGAGTTTAATTATACGGCTTTTTCAAAATTGACTTGTAAAAATACTGCACAGTTTTTAAAAAGAACCTGAAAATGTAGTCCTGGCCATACTTTTATAATGCACTTTGTATTTTAAAGTACACGAAATTATACCATAAACCAATGTACTTAAGGTAGAAGTAATAATGACTAAGCGAGTAGCGTAGTTTTTTTGAGTTAATGTGTGAGTGTTGTGTGGGTGAATCAACTATTTTACCCACACTATGACAGGTCATAAATATTTTGTTTTGAAAAATATTTACATTAGTATTCCTCTATTATAATTTAACAAGGACATTAGAAATATCATCTACTTATATAACCTAGAAGGGCAGCGACGATAATTCATATTTTTGCCAGTTTTTTTAGTAACTTACAACTAAACCTGTCGTAAACTGTCACCTGAGTTACTTGCATTCAATGTTACACAAATGGCAAATGAAACACCAAAACATTATTTATTTTTGTTTATTTACTCTTACGTGCATAATCAGATATTTTGGCAAAATCAGTCTTCAAATTATTCTTTGATTTAAGTACAAAACTAACAGACATTGGTCTCTTGCGTTACCTTTGGACAAATAACTACAACTTTTTCTTAATAAAACTTAAAACATACAAATTACAAATAGAAATGAATTATTTATAAAAGCTCGTTAAGTGTTAGAGTAAAGTACTGCTAATATAAACATGTAATGAAAAAAATAATTGCATATTATGATCGGAAATAAAATGTTAATATTGGGGACAATAAGTAACTCCAGAGACAAATGCAACGGTAACGTAACGCCTGAGACATTTTAATATTAAACTATTGGTATATTTAATGGATGACATAATTAAAAACTTAAATTTGGGATGAAATTTTGTTATTCAATACAGCAAGTGGCACATCATCGTCGGATGTATCGGGAGAATAATGACCAGAAGGTGCCAAGTTCATTTGTTTCGAGATCTCGTTTTCACATTCGACGGACATTTCTATCGCGGAACTCACGGACTCACTATCCACTATATATGTTTTGGGGTTGAGACAGTTGCAAAAACCTCTTTTCGAAGATGTACAAAAGCAGCTAAGCCATCTGTACTTCAAAGAGTTTCTTTCTTCTGTGAATATTTGATGAACTTGTAAAGTTCCAATAAGCCGTGGGATTGATTTTGGCAGCTCATCATGCGTTTGCTTAATAGCATTGTCTTCTATTAAGAAGAGTGTTATTTTACTGTCGCCGTTTCATTTACTCTTAAACTCTTGCGCATTAGGAATGTCCGTACCTGTGGCAACTATTTTGTCGGCAGTGCGCTTCAGAAAACCTCATATTCCATCTGCAGGACCTTTACCATGACCCGCATCAAAGAATGACCAAGTAGTAGCAGCAAATCCATAGTCAATGTATTTTGTGCAAAGCAAATATAAGTTTTGCTTCTCTCTATATTGTGTCGAGGGCCCATCGGAAAAGAAATGAACGGTATCCACAGCTTCATGTTATTTTCTTACCCATTGCAAGATTGGGTGTAAGTGTGTCCAGATGGCGGCAGGCTGATGACAATTTGACGAAGAAATTGTACAAAAGGAATTTGCCAAGTATTTCTTTTCGGTGTCGTATGTATAAACTATAACAGTATGCAAGGACACTTGGTTTCGAGACCCTCCAAAATGGTGAGACTGTACCTCTTGGTGATATTTACAATTATAGTTTTCACTAAAATCAACTACAATTGCGCATTCATTAGCTTGTAGATCATTTAAACACTTTCGAAAATTGTAAAACTGGTTTCTAATGTTGTAGACATGTTTCTTAAAGGGGATAATATTTTTCTCAAATGTTTCCAATAAGCGCGCAGCATCGACACATTGTTCTTCTTTCACATTCTTCATTGACTTAAAAAAATTCCCATCTATTTCATACCTTTCTTCCTTTCTTATCCACTCACTATACTTTATAACACCTGCTACTTTTCCTTCAACATATTCCATCTGTTTGTGCTTGCATGTATCACAATTATTGTACATACAATCTTTAGACTGGTCGCTGCAAACTGTGTTTTTGATAATTCCATTCAAATCGTTAATTTTGAGTACATCTTGTTTTTTCAGTGCTTGGGCCTTGTACGTAATGTTGGTATGAATCTTACACAAGCACGTTTCTCTAGCGTCCACTGAAGCACTTTTGACGTAAAACGGACGGTTTTTTGTAAAATAGTAATATGAGCAAGTCATGCCAAGGTTTTCTTCTTTAAAATCTCTGTATAGTTTTTGCATTGTGTCCAACAAATATCTCTTCTGTGCTTTCTCGCGGTTTCGAGTCACGGTTTCCTTTTTCCCTGCTGTAGTTCTAGAGACATCATCACGAAGGAAAAACTAATAAAATTTTTTTGAAGCAATAAATGGCGTAGAGTCGTTTTCTTTTTAGCGTACTGTCGGTCTATTCCCAATGTTTCTTGTAGTAGCTGTGTCTTCTTTCTACATTTTTCTATGTCAGCACTTTTAAAAAGGCTTTTGAACAATCCTTTCTCCTTATGACTCTTAATTCTTTCATATTGCTCTTTAATCGAATTTGTCAATAGCTTATACTTTTGTTTCTCTTTCTGATCCTTAGATTCTCTTTCTTTTATTTTGCATCTACTCAGTCTTTTCTTGTACTTCTCACAGTTCTTTCTCAACTTCTTGTTTTCTTCTAGTAACTTTTTGTTCTCTCTGTACACTTTACTTCTATCCTTTCTTACTTTCTTTCGTCCACGTTCTCGGGGTGTCATTGATGCTGGAAACACTGGTGGTGACTCATTGTAGGCATTGAGTTCGCTTACCGGGGAACTGGATGGTGTTGCATCTAAAATCGATTGTAAATTCTTCCTCTTCTTTCTGTATTCTCTTTGTCTCAATTTCCAGATGACGTTTGGTTGCTTCTTTTCTTTTGGTGTTAAGTCTTTTGCGAGCCGTTTTACTTTGTGGTAGTGCTCACGGTGCTTTCTTTTAACCTCTTCGTATTTTTCGGGGTCTCTTTTGAGTCTTTCCCTGTATCTCCTTTGTTTTTCAGCCGTTAGTCTCACCATTTTAGGTCAATGAATATTTCTGAAAACATTATATTCATCAAAAAATGTTTTGTCCATTAAGTAGATAGTAAGACTTGTAGTAGTATCTGGATTCGTTGTTGGTAGGTAGGTTTTAAAAATTTGATTAAAATATAGTCAATTTTACTTTATGTGCTACAAGCCAGTATCACTAAGTACATGAATGTCTTAGGAGTTACCAAGAATGTCTATGGAGTTACCGCCAATGTAACTCAGTATACAAGTAACTCCGCAGACAATCGGCGTATTTTTATGAAAATAGCACATTGTAATTTGATTATGGTATTAAACGTAAACTTTAATCGAATACATATGATAGGCACTACAAAGACATCTAATTATATTAAATAAATAATAAACTTACATTGAGAAATCGCGGTCACTCAGCAGACGACACAAAAATACACGCACTCCCTGCGAACGTTCTCCTCAGACTGGTGGCTCGACAGCGGTATCAAAGGACACCGCCGCGCCATGCGAGCAAAAGCAAACACAAATGAAGCTACCTACGGCAAATAGCGCCATCTATGTGTTACCGGGTAAAATTTTGAAGTGTAACTCAGCATACGAAGGTAAAATCATTCTAGTAAGGGACACGGTTTAAAGATTTTTTTATGAAAAAGTGATTTGGTCTATCTCTATTTTATTATGCACACGATAAACGAATGCTTATTGTCTTGTTGTATAAAAAAAATTAGTCGAAAGCCAGAAGTATAAATTAATTTAAAATAAAAGTTTACATGGTGAATGTGGTCTTTGGACAGGAATAATTTGTATGGTGGAAATGTTTCGTGTACTGAGTTACCATAAATTTTCAAGGTAATTATACATTTTCGAGAATGTTATCAAGTTTCCCGTTATGCCTAATAATCTTAGATACTATAGCTATAATCATTAAGTGTGTAAATATAACCAAATAGCGCATTTTAATAAGAAATGGTCGGGGACAGCAATGTGTGGGTAAAATAGTTGATTCACCCGTGTACCTATACGACAGTAGCGTAGTTTTTGGATGATTTTTCTTAGATCATACGCCGTGCGCCATCGCATTCGCTAGGTTGATCTGAGCTAGGAATAATTAAAAAGTGTTATGTCTTTTTCGATCAAGTTGAAATTTAAGGAAAAGAAGAAAGACAGCACACTGTATAATTACGAATATTCCAAGGGTATGCAACATTTATTAATAGGTACAGGGGATTATTTATTCTAAATTATTATTGATATGCTATAAATGTCCAATAAAAGTAAATCCATAATGCACTTTCTCTATATTAGTGCTCTCGCGTTGCATTGATATATGGCATACAGTAAATATTGCATTCACTGCGCTTTCACCAGCTTTCACTCGCTGCTCTCTTCTGTCATCTTGTGAGAAATCGCAATTGTTCATTGAACATTGTCTTGGAGCTATCTACAGGCTTGTCTGTACACATCATAAAAATTTTTGTACGTAGGAGAAATAGTGTAATTTATTTTTTATGGTAGTTTTGTGTTTAGTTAAACCGGCTGCCTCGGTGGCTCAGTTGGTAGTGAACCTGCCTTCTGGGCTTAAAGGGTTCGATTTCCACCTACGGCAAACATTTGTGTTTGTTTTATGTCTGGATGTTAAACAGTATATATGGATATTAAGTAGGTATGTATTTAAAAATATATATGTCTGTATGTAATATATATCGGTCTCAGGCGACCGTGTGTGGAAATGTCCCGAATTTATTATTATCTTATATCTTTAAATGAGCAATTCTTGTATATATATATATAATTGGAATCTCGGAATCGGCTCCAACGATTTTCATACAATTTAGTATATAGGGGTTTCGGGGGCGATAAATCGATCTAGCTAGGAATCATTTTTAGAAAATGTCATTTTATTCGTGTTTTATCGATAATCAACTTAAACATAAACTTGGAAGAAAAATAACAAAAAGGAGGCGTTTGAGTAGTCTCAACTGAAAAATATGACTCTTCCTGACATCTATTGGCGAATAATAATACTATTTTTTGTGAGCAACTAATTGCTTTAACGACACAACAGCAGATGGCGTTGTTAAGTAATACAAAGTCAATGAGTGTTTGCTTTGAGGTTAGACTAAAATAATTAAATAATAACAATTAAAAAAAAAAAATACCGAGCAAAGCTCGGTCATCCAGGTACTTATTATTTATAACTGATGAAAGTGGCAGCTCAGAAGAGACGAGTGCGGTTTGACGACCTTCCTAGCTTAGTCGGAGTTCGGCTGCCTTATAAGCAAGAGGTTCTGGGTTCGATTCCCAGATATTTTAATGAATAATTTAAATATCTGTTTGGGGAGTTAGTTGTCCATGTCTTTCATGGCATCCGCGACACGGGGTAACCTACTGGGGAGAGTACATAACATTATTTTTATTTATTTATTCCAAGAATCTTCTTTATCTAGTCCAGCCCAGTCTAGCCCAGCATTGGCAATTGGCAACCTAGATTTGGGTATTGGTTTATTATTTTTTATTTAGAATTTTGCTAAAATTCATTTAAGTTTTCCCATTCGTCAATCAATGTGGGTCTGAACAGCGTAGTTTGTACAAGCGTGTAGCGATGTAGTGTCCCATTATTCATGACGTCTCAGGCCATGTTAATTTTATTGCTAGGATTTATTACCTAGTTAATTTAATTAATAGAAAAGCTTTTTTAAACCCACTGTGTCAAGGACTTCATAAATTTTGTTTTTGACTGAAAAATCTAGATAAAATCCAATAAATATGATAGATAAACCAATAAAGAGGTAATCCTTGAATTTGCGTAGAATTAATTTAACAATTTCGATTCCAGTTCAAGATTTGTCCTAAAGCAATTTTATAATTTATTCGTTTCATATAAAAACCTACATTAGCATAAATAAATATACGAAGCACGTGTTGCAAAATATTATAAACATGAACTTTATTAATGGGGTCAATTTATTAAACCATTGGCCAAATCTTTTAGTAAGAATAAAAAGCGATGTTTGGAAGAATCTAAAAGAAGTTGATCGAAATAATTGATTAAATACAAATTTAATCAATTATTAATTGTTGGTCAATATAATCGTCTGAATGAGCATTAGCGAGCGAAGCGTCTCTGCTTAAGCTTCCACAAAAATTTATGAACTAACCGATTCTTTTGAAATTTTGTGAGTAGGTTCGATAATTATTTCGATTTTTTTGTCGAGTTAGTTTTTGAAAAAGTTTCAAAACAAAAAAAAAATCTCCGCAATTTTGAAAAAAAATCTGTGTAATTATCGAACCTGGTCACAAAATTTCACGAAAATCGGTTGAAGAATGAGACCTGCATAGGTATTCACAATCATTCGGAAAGGTTTTCGTTCGGATACAAAAATGTTAAACTCAAGGTATTCGAATCTCAGTCCGTACTCGTCACTTTTTAAACGTGATTCATTCTTCCGATCGGATTACCACTCGATTTCCTATTCTAAAGTTTATAAAGAAGACTGAGATTGGAACAATTTGAGTTTGGAATTTGTGAGATCCGATCGGAAACGTTTCCTAATGATTGTGAATAGGACCACTGTACACAGAGGACAAACGTCGGCCGCGAGGTCTACAGCTCACTAGTTTAATACGTATATAGCATACAATCATTTCGGTCCCCTTTGACATATGCCGCTTCAAAGGCATGCAACTAAGCCTGATATCCTTGACTTTTTTTGTGTAATTACTGCCCGGGCGTCCTACCGGGCGGGGGCCTTCCGTATATCGTCATTCTATCGAGGCGCCGATCATCATACGTTAGGCGTGTCGTGGTCACCTCATCTCTAAAGAACTCTATAATCCAAACTAATATTATTGAAAGTGAGTTTGTTTGTAACGCTTTCATGTCTCAATTACTCAATTTGACTTTTCAGGTTCGATTTTTGCATACACGTTGTCTGGCGTACAGAAAAGGACATATACAAGGATACTTTTTATCCCGAAAAAATTAACCGGTGCTGTGGGACCGAAGGTGAAACCGCGGGGCGAAGCTAGTCTTAAATATTATTCTTTACGCCGCCATAGGTAGCAAACAAACATACAGACCGCTTGATGGTAAACGAAAACCATTGTTTATATCTGTAACACCGAAAACTATACATAAACGTTCGTTGTCAACCTTCTAAGCTCTAGAAGTCATCGGTTCTGTGACAGATTTATTGTGACAGACTAATTAACACTTCAGTTTGTTGATGCACTGGCTTGCTAATTAATTTCACTCCTCGCTGTGCACTCAATTTTGATTTTTATAACCAGTATGTTAAAGATGCATTTTTCAGGACAGTCCGTTCAATTAGTCCAGTCTATTGGGTATTTGTCTAACATTCTACAGTGAAGCTGTTTCGTACATGCAAGCATTGCCCCGACAGTGAGAAACATATTGTCATAAAAAATACAACCAATGTCATATTTTAACCTTCGCTACGTGACATTCAAAGCACTGGTTAACGCTGCAATGTTTACGATGCATGCTGTAAACTGACGCGTATTCATTAACAAGAACCGACTAAAAATAACAAAGTATATTTTTTACCAATTCAGAAATAATAACATATACATTAACTATATTATGATAATACTCGTAATAGACTGAGGTAGGCAACTAGGCAGCTATTAAGACGGATTACAAAATACTACTTAATGTAGTAAGTAAGCCCATTAGGCATTTTATTAAAGCAGTGCGGCTGCGGCACTGTCGTAAAAAGAGCGGAACCTCACAACGACGCAGGCGACGCTTAGCAGAGAGCTAACGACTTGAGGAAGGGGTACCTAAGTAATGGCATAACCATGTAATCAGCAGTTTTAAGTACTAATTAGCGTGGGTACCTACTATCAGAACAGTCTACCGCGTATTTGAACACCAGGCTATTTTCCTTCAACTCCAGTTCCGCGTGTATTAGCGTGTTCTCTAACGCAGGATGTTTTTGCTTTTGCCTAATCAATTTACTTATGAGTTCTTATCTTTTCACACGCTTTATAATAACCTAGTAGTTCCTAGGTCGGAGGTTTGTCAATTGCGGACGTTGAAGCGGATTAACTGTGTGTAATTAAGTGTGTGCACGTAGGCCATCTGAATGATGGATTGAGATTCAATTACAGCAGAAAGGTTAATTTAGCGTTAAGGCCCCGTATTACACGAAATCACCAAAAACAAGTATTTTGTTTGCGCCTTATGTATCTTCTAAAAAAACTATTGAAACTTAGTTCTTTAAATTTTCAGCGATTACACCACATTTATTTTTCGACTATTAAATGGCCAGATTATTGTTAGTTCTCTAAAATTTAACCGAGCAGCTTATTTTTATTTGAGTCCTTGTTACGATTAATAACATTAAAAACGGCAAAAAAAAAAAATTACGCGCCGATCTCATTTTACCATCAAATATGATAAACGATTTTCAACTCTAATTCAAGGAGCTTAAGTAAACATGTATGTGGGTGAAATATCGTGCTATGACGGCGCCTTAATTATATTTGGCACTAATCGACTGAACGAGCGTCAGCGTACAAAGCATCTGTGCTTCAACTTCGACAACAACGATTTCGTATGTCCTAATTCTGTCTGAATAACATCGTTTAGTACGAATTACTAATAAAATTATATTCCTATTTAAAAAAAAAAAAAAAAAAAGTCTGAATCCCTGTTCTGTATAATGAGCAGGGTCTATTGACCCTGCTCTCAAAACTTCACGAGAATCGGTTCAGAAATGCGACCTGCGGTGTTATTAACAACCATTCGGAAACGTTTCCGATCGGAACCTCTCTCCGAAATCTCAGTCTACTTTTATACATTTTGGAATAAGGAATCAAGTATAAATCCGATCGGAAGAATTAATCAAGTTTAAAAACTTATGAATAAAGAATGGGATTAGAATAATTTTGAATTAAAAAAAATTGAAATCCTTACGGAAACGATTCCGAATGGTTGTGAATAGCCCTGCTGTAGAGGAGAACAGAATCCGCCGCGAGGTCAGAGAGCCACTACTATTATTGATATATGTAAGTGTGACGTGGTAATCAATCTACAGGGTTATATCCTCCTCATCCTCATCAATATGAACAACTTTTACTATGGAGCGAACTCTTAAATCGCGAAAAAAAAATCAGCTGTTCCATACAGCGCACTTGTAGCGCCTCACTCAACTGCCGTCTTTGTACTTCTTCACTCTACAAAACTTCAAGGCTAGAGTGAATAAGTACCTTAAGGTCGTCGTGCTGCTGATCTTAGACCACAACGTCGCTTAACATCAGGCGAGTTGGTGGTCAAACGCCGACCTATTCTTCATAAAAAAAAAAAATTGGCTCAGGTGATTGAACTTTTTGTATTGAACAGTTGTTTTTATTTTCGCGATTACGGGATTGGCTTCATAGTAAAAGTTGTTTATATTGATGAGTACAATGAACCCTTAAGAGGTTTTTGATGAGTTACCTATAACCTTGTATAATTACTTAGGTATCCAATAATCGCAATAAGTAATCGCGTAAGTAGTAGCCTAGCGAACAATGGTCATCATCATTACGACTGATGTGGATAAACATTTATACGTTTTTAATCCTTCTGTTATGACTTAAGTTGTGTTATGTTTTTACAGTTGTTAATACCTACTTCATTTATAGCATGTTCTTTTTAGTTTTTAGAGCATTTTGGAGTCAAAGGTGCGGATTGAATGCGATCAACTCACCGCATCAACGCACCGATTTTAAATAATTAAAACGCAATTTTAAATATTATGTACAAAAATTAAGTAGTTATAGATGTATACAGACATAGAAGTAGCAGTAGGCCGCAGTTACTTTGTCACCGATTGGATCATTTAATATTATACTAGAAAAAAAGTGTAGTAGAAAGTACGGTAGACGAAGTCGTGCACCTTGCGCTCACTGCCCTTCAAACCACCATGCAAGTAGTTACGCAATTTCAAGTTCAAATAATTGTTAGCTATGTAAACCGCGCAACCGCTTAATCCTACTAATATTATAAACGCGAAAGCTTGTAAGAATGGATGGATGTTTGTTATTCTTTCACGCCAGAACGGCTGAACAGATTCGGATAAAATTTGGCACAGAGATAGATAATAGTCTAGAATGGCACATAGGATACTATTTAACGGCGGGTGAAACCGTGGGGCGCAGCTAGGAAATAATACATGATGGTATGGATATTAGTTAATGCCCGGGTTAGGTCTTTAAAACGAAAAAAAAAGTAAACAGAAAAATAGCGATTAAAACCGAGAGTCACACGAACAGCTAGTCAAGGTAAATGACATATAATTAAGATATTGTCGTTACTGAATGTTAAGTACATATTTCGAAATATTTTAGCGCTTGAGAGATTTCACTGCAACCGTCAGCGGAGCGGAAGGTATGGCGAAATAAGTCGTTACATTCAAAACATACAATAAACCTCACATGTGGTAAGAAACCATAAAAATAACTACGTGCAGCTTACTTAATAGACAATTTGCATTTACGGCCAAATCTATAGATTTCAATACATCTAGCGTTCACAATCAAATCAAAGACAAATTAAAGAAAGTAGAATTACGATACGGTATAATGTAGATTTATACTATTTTATGGTACACCTTTTTCTCTTACTTTTGTATTATGTTAGTCCGTAAATTAATCTGACGCCGGCTCTTAAAGCCTAAAATTCCTGATTTCAACTTCCCTTGTCTTACCATCGCGTAGCGTAGATAATTATGCAAACATCTTATCAAAATCAATCAATAAAAAAACAATCTCAACAATCAATCAATCTCTCATCTGGGGCTCTATTTCTAGAATTGGAAATATTTTCTGGTCTTTGTCTTGTTTGAAAAGTCTTAGGAGTGAAAGTGACCAGATCTCATCTCACGGGTCAAGAGTAGCCCGCCTGTCTGTATGATCTTTATCTTTACTTCCCGTTTCTCAAAACAACAGAGCTTCACGAAATCCTCGACATGCCAACAGTTAAAGAAGAAGTCTCTTCTTATGGCCAAAATTACAAAGCAATACTACTGAAGCATCCAAATCAACTTGCGGGGCAATTAACTATCCCAGAAATTATTCGTCGGCTAATAAAGAGACGAGACATCTTTGACCAGGATAGCCAGCATACAGACTGACTACACAATTAAAAGGGCTGTACTCCACTGGGAGTAGCTCCCTACTCAAAAACCACCACCATAACATCTGTTTATAGCCCCTGCTGCTGGTTGATCGCAAGATTAAAATTACAAAACTTCATATCGTCACGCCTTATCCCTGAGGGGGCTGGCAGAGGTGTAATACAACACCCAGACTTCGCCGGACGATATTCAGTCCCGATATTCAATATTATTATAAATGTGACAGGGGGCGAGCCTATCGCCATTAAAAGGGCTCCAGTCACGTAGCAGATGACATATACAATACGCACATATGTTCACACAATTAACAAATTGGTGCGTGCCGTCGGCTGGGTTCGAACCCGCTCCCTCTGGCTTGAGGGTAGGCCTTCTCCAACTAGGCTATCATCGTTTAAAAAAAAACTTACCGTTGCATTATACTTGATGCAGTCCGGGAAGTAAGAGGAGGCTGAAAACTTGGTCTTGATAACGATGGTGCAGCCGAAGATGAAGGCTTGACCCATTGTGATACAGCCGCCCGCGGAGTGATAGAGCGGCATGGGGCAGTAGATGATATCACTACGGCGCAGGCTGCCTAGGTAGTGGACGCCTGATGCCATGAAGACCATCCTGGGAGAGATGACAGGGTTGTGAAGAACTTGGTGACGCTTCTTTGATTAATCGATGTAAAATGGAAGTGGTAGGTGTTGGGTCTTGTGTCCCAGTCCTGGTTTACTCGACTTGAGCGGGCTACTTTATGCGATCAGTTACTTATGCGTTTCCATACTAATTTTAACTTGTAATAATATAAAAAGCAAAGTTTTTCAAACCGACTTCCCGACATCTATGTAAACAACTTTTAGACCTTTGTTTATACTTTAACTGCTTATTAAAATCGATAAAATGTATATGGGACCACTTCTAGAGTATGATCTACCAAACAAAAAAAGAATCATTAAAATCGATTCACAATTGGCGGAGTAATTGCGTAACATACATACAAAATAAAAACCTGTGTTTTTTCCTGTGTATGTTCGAATTCAGAACCTTGTCCTTTTTGTAAGTCGGTTGAAAAAGCTTAAACAATTAAGAAAATTATAATCTGTTGTATTCAAGAAAGAGTTCAATGAACACAGGTTTTCATTTCTTTTTTAAGTATGGATGCATAACCTTTATTCGTCCTCATAGATATTTTAAATGGAAATGGAATCACCTTCGAACCTCGAACGATAGCGAACTCAGTTTACAACGGTAGGTACCCTCAAAAATAACAATTACAAAGATTCACAATTGGCTAATATACACATATGAAATTAACAATCTCATTCTTTGAATTCGATTAAATATTAATTACTAAAATAACATTAACAGTGAAATCGAAAACGTTTAGAAACCTAGAACATTCTCAATTGCTAAACACCGGTAAAGCTCAAAGCATTTTAATTTCTAAAGCTTTATGCAGTCATAAACCATATTAATTATTAACTTGCCAGAAAACTTTCACCATTCCTTA
The DNA here is from genome assembly GCA_911728515.1 of Peribatodes rhomboidaria. Lineage (NCBI taxonomy): Eukaryota > Metazoa > Arthropoda > Insecta > Lepidoptera > Geometridae > Peribatodes > Peribatodes rhomboidaria. The sequence continues at coordinate 7,138,910 of OU452169.1, read as the reverse complement.
TTTCATAAGGCTATTCAAAACAGTTATAAAATATAAAACTCAATGAAATGCTGAGAACTACCGCATAAAGAGCTTTTAGTATTTAAAATGAGAAAGTAATACGATTACTCGGTAAGTTTCATAAGTTTCTTTTTTTTTTGGATGATGCAGTTTGACTGCGTTTTACTTGATTTTCATTGAACCAAGTCTGAGCCGGAGGAATCGTTGAAATTACAATGCACGTCGCGTTTGTCATAATATTATGTTTCAGACGAGTAATTCGACTATTTTGATTGCAAATTCTGACATACGAGCCATTTCGATTTCGCGCACTCGACCACGAATTGTAAGTTGGGAATTGAAACAGTAATTTTCAGGGCAAACTATTGAAATGTCATCTTGAGCAAGAAGTCTCACCTGGAAGCCGAAATGACAGCTGCCTTCGGGAGTCCGGTTGTTCCTGAAGTATAGATATACAGCAGCTTGCCATTGAAGCCTGATCCGTTGGAGAGCGACCATGGCTCGGGCGGAGTACTCTCCAGCAAGGATGTGAAGTCAGTGGGTGATGCAACCACTTGCACCGAACTGTTGGTGTTGAGGGGACGCCGGGTGAACATGTACAGCTTGATGGACGGGCTGATTTCTTTGGATATGTCTTGGAATGCTGCAAAAGAAAAAAATGGTAAGTATACTGAAGACTTGAGTGATTAATTGTTCTAATGCAAGTTGTTGTGGTTTTTAACCTGAGGAGTTCTAATATTGAGCTATAAAGCCTTGGTTTTTCCGATTTTGACTGCCTAGAGCCGACTCCTTCTAGCAAAGGCGGTAATACCGTTGCGCCGTCTTTTTAAAACAGCTACAGAATTATTTTGAGACAGTGAGAAAAACTTCCTTAATCGTCATTATGCAGGAAATACGTCTTTTCAGACAATAGTTGTCCAAGACGTTTTTTAAGATTATCGATGTCAATTTTGTATTCGTATGTTTTGTATGCCATAGTTGACAAACAAGCTAACAGGCCACCTGATGGTAAGCGGTCACCATCGCTTATAGATACCTGTAATACCAGAGGCATCGTAGATAAGTTGCCTCAGGACGCAGACTTAGGAAAACAATGTAGTCAACAAAAAATAGGGTAACTAACCAAAAATTACGACAAGTAAAAAAAAAATAAGTTTCCTAAGCTCGTGTGTCCTAAGCCTTATTAACAGTTAACCGATACAGACGGATTGTTTCCGCGCAAGTTCAACCCGACCGGTTCCGAGTCGAGTTTCGACCTACATCGTAAGGTGAACGCTCGTCATAACTCCATGACATAAATCATTACACTGTGTAATTTGAACGTTTCGCGAGAACGATATTTTAATGTACGAGTAATATCTGTATTTAAAATCTGAGGCCGACTGCTGGATGGGGCCGTTTCCTTTTTAGGCAAGATCCGACAATCCTATAACTTCGCTGTACCAGGCTTGCATTTCACCGCGATCTTAAAATGAAACGGTCTGCAATTGAACTCAATCGATTTACTCGCCAGTTGAGAAGAATGTTTGTTGAAAATGAGTACTTACATATAAGTGTTGAGTAGTACTTTAATACCATAGTTAGTTTACTTATTATAACATTGCTAAGTAGTTTAACCTTAGAGCAAGATGATGTAAAAGTTTAACCTACCTTTCAAATATTGCACGCCCGACATGGGTCCACTGTTGGGACTTAACACTATGCTTAAGATCTTTATGTACACAGTGTAGCAAATGAACGTTTCTGATTTCTGATTTTGATTTCTGAAGACACCCTAAGTGTAATTATCGGGGAACACTCAAGGCAAGGCAGTGCATTTTAAAGTTTAACGTTTCGCACAGTAAAAGCATAAAATTATTTACGTTGGACACAACATAACAATTCTCTTACGCTTCTAAAACGCAAGGCTTATTTCCGAAACACATCGTAGGAAAATCAAAAATAGCATCACAAAATATCGCTTTTATTTTCTGTAATTCCTTCTTATAGGTAGGAATCTGAGTATCAAAATTAAATAGCAAATTAATAATCAACGGAATAGAGATAATGTACTCGATAAGGTAATGACAAAATCCGAAAACGCGTGTCAACGCGGAAATCAAAATACGACAGGCCTTGAAGTAGGTACACACAAGTATTAATTAATCAAGCAAGATTATCTTGATTTTACGTATTTTTTTCCGTTTTCAATATTGACCTCAGCATTTTTTGTAAGCAAAAAAAATAACAATATCTAAAACCAGTAAAGGAAGTTCGTATAGGCCGATATCCTAGGCCGCCCTGCCGCTGCCATGGCTTGACGGTTGTTGCTAGAGTACACCACCTGGGGCCTACATATTCACGTTTCATCCAATCCACAACAGCATAATTATAATGCCGGAACCAGACCATTGTCGAAAACGCCCGCGAAAGCGCCGATACGCTGTTCCTATTGGTCAACAAGTATGAATAAAACAATCCCATAACCGATTCTCATCAAACATAGCTCACACACTCCCGACTAATTAACCTTTTAAACAAAAAAAAAACGAAATCAATTCATCCATTCGGAAGTACGATGCCACACAGAGAGAGAGAGAGAGAGAGAGAGAGAGAGAGAGAGAGAGAGAGAGAGAGAGAGAGAGAGAGAGAGAGAGAGAGAGAGAGAGAGAGACACACACACACACACAACTGACACGTCGTTTTTGCGTCCGGGGTTATAAAGCATTTTTACTACCAATAGGAAAACTTTCGCGGGCATTCGCGGCAATTATCTGGTTCCGGATTAAACATTCATCAACTTACCAGACTCAAACTCCTTCCCGTAGATGACCACATCGCACTTAGCAATGTTTATTGAGTGCAGCAAGGTGTTGCCAGCTTGATTGGTGTTAATCAAAGGACAGACTCCGCCCATTCGGGACGCTCCGATCCATATCGCGGGCATTTCTGGGCAGTTGTTCATCATGACGCCAACAGTGTCTCCACGCTTCACGCCTTGAGCTTTGAGGAGAGCCGATACTCGTAAGCTGAACTGCTCCACCTGATTGTAAAAAACAATACAAATAATTATAATTAAACATTGATTTAGATGGCTAAGATAATAATTATAGTCTGATGTTGCGTTGTCGGATCATTCTTTTAGGAAAGATTTTCCATCCTTTTGCATGGAGGAATTGTCAGTTCGTTCTTTACAACGAGCGATTTACTGACACCAAAACTACATACAAACAACAAGTAAGTATGCATACATTGTTCATGCGTATTTTTTTATTTATTTCCTTACTAATTTCACATATTTGGTTAAGTACAAAAAAAATACTATCTTGTATTTGCTATAAAAATGTTTGCAAGATGTTATCTTCAATTTATTATACCTATAGGACCTACGGCCTATGCGTTTTTTTACGATAAGGTTAATGCCTAAACCAAACTTCCGCTAAAGTTCTGATCTTTCTGGCAATAGGCTTACAACAAGACTAATGGCTGATCTACATCAGGCTACGTACGTCATCACCGACCTTGTTAGCTCATTAATTCGTCTGGGCATCATTGAAGAACAGTAAAATTTAATTTTTGATGGTATATTGTCGTCATGCCATAAATTTTGACGAAGGCTTTTTGCTAACTGCAAAAAACACATAAACTAAAATCATTAGCAACTTAGTACCATACCAAAACGAATACTTCAAACAATATTTTTTAATCATGATGTAGATAAGCATATTTTATTGAGACAAAGTTCCGTAACATCAGCAATGAAAAATACATAATTTTTACGACTTTTTTTGATTAATGATAACTGGTAGTTTAAAGTGAAAAAAAAACATACTTAACTTGTTTAACTCATATCTTGATGAATTATAGACAATTGTTAAAGTAAAAAAAAATAACTGGTTAGTTTACGAATACGCAAAAAATTATTAGGGTCAAAAAGTTAACATTAAAGAAGTTGCAAAAAACAATCATAATTGTATGATTAGCATGAGCAAAATCAAACCGGAAACGAGTTTTGATTTTAATTACTCATTAATTGTATAGGTAACTAATTGATTTTATGATTTAACTAACAGAATAAATTAATAGGAACTATAATTATTCGGAACGACGATGAAGATACATTACATATAGCAGCTGTTTAATAGAATCTCTACATAGTATCGAATAAAGTCGCTTTCGGCGTCTGTCTGACTGTATATCTATACTATATATAAAATTCAAAGTCCTGACTGACTGACTGACTGACTGACTGACTGACTGACTGACTTATATATCAACGCACAGCCTAAACCGCTGGTCCTAGAAACATGAAATTTGGAGGATATGTTCTTTGTACTGTGTAGGCATCCACTAAGAAAGGGTTTTTCGAAATACTACCCCTAAGGGGGAGAAATGGGGGGTTGAAATTTCTATGAAACTTTTTTTCTCTGGGTCGATTGACTCAAAAATTGGTACAAATACTCTTCAATTAAAATTATGAGACACGTGTATCACAGTTTTTCCAAAATCATCATCATCATCATCTTCCACCGACAGAGTCTAATAGGGCTTCTTTTTACTCCGAAAACTTTGTTGAGAAAGTTATTAACCCACTACAAACGACACTGTTATCATTCTTAGGGTTCCGTACTAAAATGGTGAAAGGAACCTTATCATGAAACTCCGATGTCTGTCTGTCTGTATGTCTGTGAGCTGATTATCTTGGAAACTGTAATAGCCAGCAACCTTGGAGTTTGGTACAGATCTAGACAACGGTAGTAGCTACGTATAGTAGGTAAAACGTCACGCCATTACCCTAAGAGGTGTATTACAACACTCTCACTTCGCCGGACGATATTCAGTCCAAAATGTAATAAGTAGCGAGCCTATAGCCATACGTACACCGGGCTCAGATACAGATGACATTAAATACGAAGCTATCATTGAATTTTCAAATGAATCTCCGTGTAAAATATTTGAACTATATTGCTGACATTCTATCAAATTTGAAACCTAAGTACTTAATCAGTAAGGGAAAATTACAAGAAGTAAGTCCAAGCCTGTCAGAAGATTACAAACGGCAAGTGAAGAGATTTTCTGTCAATAAAGATCAGGTAGATGAGCTGGGAGATGAAATTTATAATTATGTCTGTCTGATCTTAGAAGCAGTATTTAGTAAAAATAGACGAAAGTCAATAGAAGAAGCTGCATGCTTTAGTGTTAGGAAGACAAAACCTACTACGGGTTGTCTTTGCTTCGAAGGTCTTAACTAAAGGTCTGCCAGCACACTGACTGGTGTAGTTTCTGAATGAGTCTGTGTTTATGCTGAGGATTCCTCTAATATCTCTAACACCACCGAACTACCCCTTCGAGTTAAAAAGAGTGCAGTTTCCCCACAAAGTCTGCTTTGCCATGACCATAAATAAATCTCAAGCCAAACTTATAATTGACTAAAATGCTTTTCACATGGTTAGTTATACGTGGCCTGCTACAGAGTAAGCTCATCGAGCAGCCTGGTTTTTCTAAAAAAGAAAAAAAAAATTGGTTTTCGTTGTAAACATTATTAATTGTCAATTATCTACTTTCGGTTGTCTTCTAATTTTATCTTTGCACACACGCTTTAAGTTCTGTTGATACATTACTACTACTCCTACTTTTCTCATTCCAGAGATAGTTTAGTTTACTAAAGAACTTCGTCCAAATTGCGATGCTTGGGATATTGTCAGTTTGTGTATTCAATTGAGAGCGAGTGTGACCGCTTATAATATTTATTTCTGAAGTTAAAAACGTCATACATTTTCTGTAAGCCACGCGGGCGAAGCCGCGGGCAGAAGCTAGTACTCTAATAACTCCTAAACCGCGTAACAGATTTTGATGCTGTTTTCGCTTTAAATTAGACAATTTTTCTCGGAAAGTTTATAGGTACCGCGTGAAGCCGGGGCGGGTAAATACTGTCGCTGGTTCGAGATATTAAGTATTTGAAACATGCAAAAAGCACGGGAGTTGACTATAGCTTATTTTTACCCGACTGCCAGAAAGGGTTATGTTTTGCGCGCGTACCTTACAATACATTACATCTTTATTGCACACCAGAAATACAAAGTAAAACAAAGAAAAATAATAATAAAATAAAATATCATTCAGCAGTACAAGGGATACTTTATATCCCTTTTTGTAAATTTGGGGACTTTATATCGCTTTTTGTAGGGGATTTGTTTCATATTAATTTCTTTATTACCTCGTATCTTCCAAAAGGCTGGATGAATTTTGACAGTAAAGGTACACTTGTGGTTGTAGAACGATAACCACAAGTGTCCTAAGATTGTGGTAAGAAGTGTGGTAAGAAGAAGTGGTAAGAAGTAACCACAAGTGTCCTAAGACACTTGTGGTTATCGTTATACAACCACATGTGTACCTTTACTGTCAAAATTCATCATGTATAACGATGCAGTCGGGTTTTTATTTTTTTAACAGGTAAACCACGATAACCACAAATGTCCTAAGACACTTGTGGTTATCGTTATACAACCACAAGTGTACCTTTACTGTCAAAATTCATCATGTATAACGATGCAGTCGGGTTTTTATTTTTTTAACAGGTAAACTTGTCTAAATTACCTGTTCGAAAGGACAGGTGTGCAATCGGGTTTTAGATATTTTTATCCCCACTTGTGTAAATTACCTGTTCGAAAGTCCACGTCTCATCTTCGAATAAGAAGCAAGCCTTGTGGGGATGCTTCTTCACCATTTGATGGAATATGTCGGGCATCGACCAGTTCTTGTTGGTGAAAGTCCTTGTGAGCCATAATATCTTGATGTAGCACCATAAGGCCCTGGTAAGCAAATAAATTGTGTTAATTAAAATATAGCTCCTTCAAAGAAACAGCATGGGACAACAAAGGTTGGGTAAAATTATTCCAAGGTGAACATAGGACACCAATTAAGTGGAAACATTGCACCTGATGACCTGAGTGATATCACCCAGGTTCACGAATTCCAAGGTGAAATTGATCCATTAAAAATTCCACTCGCCACCTGTCACATTTGGGACTGAATGTCCCAAATTGTTGTATTAAACCTCTGCCAGCCCCCTCGGGGGAAACGCGTGACGACGATATGTTAGTGCACCCAGGTAAATTATAATTAATATTTAAAGATGAGTAAATCCAATATTTGCCTTGCCGAAAAGTTTCTCATTTCACAAATCACACATTAATAAAACAACGGAAGTTCGTTTGTGAGTGACAGTGTTACTCCTTCCCGCTGCAGCAATTTCATAAAATCAACGGATTTTACTATAATATAGTACTGAAGTGCTCAGATCAATCTAGAGGAAAAGATGGAACACTGCGTTATATCTCGTTCTTTATCTTCATTAACACATAAGCTTTTAAACAAAAAAAAAACAGTTCGTGTAGCAGGTGAAAGCTCGCGACGCAGATAGTAATTTAAAAGGATAAAACAGGGTCTTAGGTCAAATTTCAAAATCGTGTCTTCTAATTAGGATTCTTTCATAAATCATCAACACATTTTTGCACAGATGTACCTACTCGTACGCATTTAAGTGGTGCAGCAAAAAAACTATCTCATCAACTCAGGTCAAGGTCACGTCAATGGCACAGATTACGTAAGAGTTAGTAACAATAACAGAAATCATACCTACTATTTTATTATTATGATTACAATGTACATAACTATGTTCATGCATAGTGAGTACGATTAGGTACTAAATTACACCTAATAAGGTATTAAGTTTCTTAATAAAATTAGCGCCAAGAATCTAGAAGATGCTGTTTCATGCTGAATTGGCAGTTACCTATTATCTAGCGTTTGAATAAATTAAACAAAAAAGATTAAAATAAGTGCACTAACATAAATCAGACTACAGAATTAAAATACCTAGATGACTGCATGTTCGAAAAATCGCAGTAGTATGCTAATTGGCTAAAAGTTTACTTGTTTCGTTTTGTTAACAGCAAAAATAAATAATTGCATACTATTTAGGTACTGTTCTTGTTTGTTTAGTTTATTATACCAACTAGGTATAGTTCTTGAAGTCACTCGATCCCACAAGATGGGCATGGTAAAGAAGGAAGTATAGTGTATAGGATAGATATTCAATTAGGTCAAAAAAAAATCGTGGTAACGTATGGGGCCGTATCCAGCATTGAGCATTTAATTTCTTGACCTTACAACGATGCTTATCCATCCAGACGAGTTTATGACTAAATAAAGCAATTATCCGTACCTCAAGAGCTATTGAAAAAACTTTGTAGGTAAGTATATGTTACTTAATCTGCTCGTAACTACATATCAAATCCCATAGAAATCATGCATTTCGAAATTAAAATTCGTTTGAAATTCGATAGGTACTATTTTAACTACGTATCTACTTAAACTTGAATCTTGCATACACGAGTTCAAATGTTTATACTCACGAGAAATCTCTATACGAAGTCCTGGCGGCAATATAGAGCCACCTCCAGTAGAACGCTATGAGGTAGACCACAACGAATATGGCCAGGACGATGAGACTCGTCTGCCAGTCCTGGAAGACCCACGCGACCGCGCACGCCGCCACCAGCACGCCCAGCGCCACCACCATGATGAGGATCTTACTCCAGGGTATGTTCTCTGAAGACAACCCTCGGCTGCCTTTCTCTACGTCACCGTTTGTGTGCGTGAACTGGAAGGAAAGAGACCATTTAAAACTGGTTTCGAACATTAAAATTGGTAGAACAGTTATAATTCATCGATCATCATACCAATCAACTATAATGCCGCTTACAGATTGGCGCAATGTAAACATATACTTATATGTAGTACACAGTTAACATTGATGTGTCCACGGAGAAATACATGGATGCGTCGACTTATAGGTACTTGTAAGGTCGGACTGAGCTGGAAGGGCCCGGGTGGCTCGCCACAAGCCAGGGGCCCGAGACGGGGTGTAGCCCCTATCCACTTACTACTTACTAGGCTTGCGGTGAGCCCCGCAAGCCTAGTTCGAGGGGAGCCCGCGCCGGCAGGGGCCCGGCTGGCAAAGGCCAACCTAACTAACTAACTAAGGTTATTGACTCACAAGAGTAAATTGCGGATGCACTCGTCTAGCACATTACCTATGTCTATTAAAGTTTATAATAAGTTACCAGCAGAATTGCAGTGTGAAGGTGATTTCATAAAGTTTAGTAAAAAATTGAAACAATATCTTATTCTCAAAGCATATTATTCAGTCGACGAATTTCTAAATGAAATAATTAAGTAGGTTTTTTTGACAATTTATACTTAGTAAAGTTTTCGATTTTGGACATATGTAATATTTTTCTATATAAAGTAGCGTCCTCCTCTCTACCAAATCTTGCAGAGCCCGACAGGGTCCATTGGACTATGTACTCATATTTTAACATCTTGTACTGTATGGTTGCAAATAAAATATCTTGAATCTTGAATCTTAACTATATGGCCAGTCCTACTCTGGGTACTTGTACATTTTCTTGTGGCAAAACCAGATAAAAAGATCTGCGTATGTAGTGGAGTACCCACCATTTTGCCTTCCTAAAACTTTCCCTGTAAGTACTCTGTCGTAGTCGGTAGAGGCGCGGCTCGTCCTTACCAAACGTCTAAACTACAAAACCATGGGAATTTGTGACATTGTGTTGTTACCTTTCATGTAACATTGCACTGGTATGTTCACTTTACAGCATACGTCTACACTCGATGGCTCTACTATGATACAGTTTTAGCAACACTTTCAGAAAACCTTACGTCTTTCACGAATACAAGATTTTACAACTGAAAAACACACAAATGTGTTCTATAATAGTCGGCCCGAAACTAAAATTACTTATCGATGAATCAAACTCTCTCAGATACAAATAGATAAGGTATCGAATACTTGTTATCGGTTACTAACAAAGTGAAGTTCAAGAATAAACATTAACTTTGGTAAATAATAATTGGCTTGTTATGAAAAGACAATTGTTCGACACGGTCCAATGGCGCTTTATAGTAAACTAGCGGCGTCCCGCAGTTTCACCGCGGGAGGCGTTATTTTTTTCGAAATAAAAGGTACCCCTTGTCATTATCTCAACCCCTGACAATGTGTGTGCAAAATGTATGATGATCGGTTGAGTAGTTAAGGCGCGAAAGCGTAACAAACAATCGAACAAACTAACTAATAATATTAGGAAGTATCTACATTAGAGGACTCGGTACCATTATAGAAGACAACATGTGTGAAAACAAAAGCAACAAACGAATCAAATCTAACAACGCGATGCTAATCATATCTTCTCTCTCGCACAATCGCACAATTATGCTATGCGAGTGAGATGAAACGGTCAGCTCCATTTCGCTTAGATTAGTTTCTTTACTGACGTGGCTAATTATATTTTAGCATTTAGCAATTTATTCACATTCTAAAAGACAATTTTACTTTAAAAAGTTAGTGAACATCTTCGTAGACAATTGATGTAAAAACCCTCTTCTGGTCTATAATGTAAAAATAAAATTAGATAAGCCTATTAATATCACAGTTACGAAACAAGGCTAATATAAATGTGTCGATGAGATGACATTTAAATGTTTTAATTATTTTAGGGTACTCGTACATTCTAATGATATTTTTATATCTGCTGTATTCTGGAAAATGTCTAAACATAATACGAAATTCGTTAATCTAAATATTATCTCATTTGTTTTTAAGCTATTTAGGAAACGAGCAATTAACACTTCGTCATAATCATCTATACGTAGTTATATATATATCATATATATATATATAACTACGTACGTATATATATATCTATGTACTACGTAGTTATATATATATCATATATTTATATAACTACGTATAGAGTAGACACCGCACATCACTACTGAGTTCCAGTACTGTGCACGTTCAAGTGCAGTCATCTGGCCATACTTTACTTAGTTACTTGTTAGCTCTCGAGCTCGCATGAAGTGTATGTGTCAAAACGAATAACGTCAAACGCTTTAAATATGCTCTCGTGTGGCACGAAGACGCATTAATAATTCTACCTACTTATATTTGTTTCATCACTACAGTAAATTTCAAAGGAGCATGACCTTGGATATTTTAGCTTCTCTATACGTAGTTACAGCATTTGCAGCAATATCATATTTATTTCACTGCTGGATATATGCCTCTCACTCCCTCTCTATCTATCTCTTTCTCTAATTAAGATTAAAATAATCTTAGGAGGTAAAAACTGTTATTTAAACAAATGTTTAGTGATTTTCCGCTTCAACGTCACATCAAGTACACCAAGGAATGTGGGTTTCAATTTCATTGATTTAGCTATTAAACTAACCTGAGTCAAATACACCACCACAAAACTCCTTTCCACTTCTTTTGTGCCTTTCTCTAATTTGTTTTCATGCGATTGTACTTTCTTTTGATGATGTCAATAAAAATTTAATGTTATTGTACGGTTTCGTTGCATTTGCTTAAAAAATTGTACTTGGAATATCAACATTAAACTTTCAAAAGTTATCAAACCCAATTCAAAAACAAAAAAGAATTTGCATGACAAAGATGTTTAAGTTCTGCATATCTCAAACAATCATCGCTTTCTTCAACACATTCTTTTGTTTATACATGCCGCCCGCGCCGCCTACGCAATAATCTCGTATCAATATTATGCATTTAAGTGTATTTTGACAGCTGATAATAAATACTGCCAATACAGCCAATTCTGTATTGTGTAATGTATTGTTTTGTCTAGACGAAAATGTTGTACCTAGTTGATTTAAGAACTATTTAAGCATTTAGTTAACAAATGTGACTGCGTTAAATTGATCAATTGAGGAAATTTGATAACTTTTTTAAATAAATTCGGGACATTTTGCACACACGGTCATCTGACCCCAAACTAAGCAAAGCTTGTACTATGGCTGCCAGAGACTGATATACATACATACATATTTATAAATACATACTTAGATAGATAATTAATAGAGCAAACACAAATGTTAATCACATAAATGCTTCCCCTAGGTGGGAATCGATCCCATGCCTTCAAGCTCAGGAAGCAGGGTCACTACACTGAGCCACCGAGGCAGTACAATAAATGTTATAAGTATTTATTGTACTCTTCAATTATTGATATTATAAGAAACATTTATATACTTACGTAAACATTACATGTACCTTACCCATTATATGTATGTAACTTACCCATTACTTAATTGGCGATTAGACACTAACAATAAGAGAAAACTGAAACTACGTGCGGTAACCGGCACCGCTGGTAACAATATAAAATTTTAAAGTAGTTTTTTTCCTGAATTTGTTCGCACAACAAATAACTCTAATTCTATGCATACTATTATGTATTATTTTTTAAATAAATTCGGGACATTTTGCACACACGGTCATCTGACCCCAAACTAAGCAAAGCTTGTACTATGGCTGCCAGAGACTGATATACATACATACATATTTATAAATACATACTTAGATAGATAATTAATAGAGCAAACACAAATGTTAATCACATAAATGCTTCCCCTAGGTGGGAATCGATCCCATGCCTTCAAGCTCAGGAAGCAGGGTCACTACACTGAGCCACCGAGGCAGTACAATAAATGTTATAAGTATTTATTGTACTCTTCAATTATTGATATTATAAGAAACATTTATATACTTACGTAAACATTACATGTACCTTACCCATTATATGTATGTAACTTACCCATTACTTAATTGGCGATTAGACACTAACAATAAGAGAAAACTGAAACTACGTGCGGTAACCGGCACCGCTGGTAACAATATAAAATTTTAAAGTAGTTTTTTTCCTGAATTTGTTCGCACAACAAATAACTCTAATTCTATGCATACTATTATCTTATACCTTTAAATGAGCAATTCTTGTATATATATATATATATATATAATTGGAATCTCGGAATCGGCTCCAACGATTTTCATACAAATTAGTATATAGGGGGTTTCGGGGGCGATAAATCGATCTAGCTAGGAATCATTTTTAGAAAATATCATTTTATTCGTGTTTTATCGATAATCAATCTCAACTGAAAAATATGACTCTTCCTGACATCTATTGGCGAATAATAATACTACTATTTTTTGTGAGCAACTAATTGCTTTAACTACACAACAGCAGATGGCGTTGTTAAACAAGTAACACGAAGTCAATGAGTGTTTGCTTTGAGGTTAGACTAAAATCAATTGTTTATTATCCAAAAAACACAATAAAAAAAAAAAAAAAATAGAGGTACTGTATTATTAAATTTGTACCTAGTAGGTATTGGAAATGCGTTGCAGCGAAATTGTAGAATGCAAAAAACCTTCGACACCGGTTTTCATCAACACCGATTAACATCGAACATTTGTAAGAATACTCCCGCCTAATTTACCTTTTAAAAGAAAAACAAAAACAAAATCGGTTCATCCGTTCGGGAGCTACGATGCCACACACACACACAAACACACACACACACGGAGAGAGAGAGAGAGAGCACTGTTAAAAAGTATGTTGATGATGACTGATGATGACATTGCGGTGGAATAACACAATACAATACATCTTACAATACAATACATCTTTATTGCACACCAAAAATACAAAGTAAAACAAACATAAAGAGAATATTAAAAATAAAATATCATTCGGCAGTACAAGGGCTAGATTAACACTAGATTGTAGAAGACTTACCTCTACTTTGAGTCCGTTTGTATCGTTCTTATTGTTGTTCATGTTATTGTCTACGTTTGCCTCGACATTTGACATCTCTACACGACTTTGTACCGACAATTCTATTGTTAACGTATGGGGAAGTCTAGCGACCTTCCAGAATCATCTCCAGCCGAAGTGTTTACGTCATTTTCCTGTAACAAAGAAACAATAATATTGACCACATACACTTACACAAAAACACTTAAGGATAGATGTACACAGTATACGTACAGTAGTGTACATGTACTGTACACTTTTAAGGTACTAGACAACAAAGCTTTTTTTTATTAAATGAATAAATATTCGGGACGGTCGTCTGACCCCGAACTAAGCAAAGCTTGTACTATGGCTGCCAGAGACTGATAAACATATATATGTATCTACATTTAACTTTTTCACATACTTCAATAGATTTTAACACCCAGACATAGAACAAACACAAATGTTAATCACATAAATGTTTGCCCTAGGTGGGAATCGAACCCACACTCCCAAGCGCAGAAGGCAGGTTCACTACCAAGTGAGCCACCGAGGCCATCAATTACTTAATAGCACGCGTATGGCCGCCAACATGCCTGATGATAAGCAGTGATGCGGCTTACGATGGAGCAAGCTTGCCTAAAAGAAACCGATTCACTCGAGACTTGAAGACACCCAGTGGCCCTATTCGGAGATTTGAGATTTTCATATCACTTTTTTTCGTCCTTGTTGCTCTCGTTTGAAACGTCACAGGTGTGAGAGTGACCAAGATAAAATCTTATCTCATCTCACGCGCAGGAGTAGCCCCCCTGATTATAAGTGTCGGGAACACACGCACTGGCAGAGTATTCCACGCTCTAGCGGTCCGTATAAGTTTATAAATCCGAATAATGCATGAATTTGAAGTTTTATTTAAAGCTACGCTAGAATTATTTAGCTTTTTAAAAAAAATACTGTACGAATTTTTTGTGTGACATACTTTAAAATTAGAGCAAATGTTAAATGAGTAGAGCTTAGAAAAATATAAATTTTATTTACACTATTACTATTTTCAACTGATAATAAAATGTGTGGATATCTGGAAAGCCTTTCCATATAAATGTAACTACAGTACAGTGTATTATAACGAAGTACATGGTAGAAGTTTATTTCTTATTATAATTATCTAGTTATTTTGGGATTTGCGCGTGTGTGCTAATGGGAGTCGCTGGATGACGACAGCCTTTAGTTGTCTCGCTAATTGCATATCTAAGCTGGACCCAGCAAATTTTCCTAAACATCGTTTACTAAAATGCATGCATGCAATAAAAGGCAATCAAATTCTACTTGGCTTAAGAATCACCTAGAAAGACCTAGCGCCTAGAAAGAACAGATTTTGGATTCCGAGGTGTCCAGATTTGTCTCAGTATCCGGATTGTACATTTTGCAGTTAGTTTTTTTTTAATACTAGACTTTTGATATTGCAGTTATTTTTAAAGGAACAGGGGCTAGATTTCTTTATCATTTAATACTTACATATTCGTATCTTTTTGATTCAGATTCAAGTATATCGTAAAAAAATACTTGCACCAGGAAAGGTTAGGGGCGGATTATTTGAAAATTAGCTTATTTTTGTTATGCAGTTTTGACGTCAATTTATTTTTTATGTTTTTAAGTAAGATAATATGGTAAAATACTTGTTAAGTTATAATTATTATAAACAGTTGAAGCAAGCTCGGTATTTTAACTCCACAGTAATATTTTACCTAACAATGGGCGGAATGAGAACGTATTTCACTTGACTGGTAATGATGATGGAAACTAACTTCCTATTCCTATTTGGCTTCGCTGACCCGTTTCTTAGTAACTTTCTTCGTTTGTAGCCCCAATTTGATTTTGAAAACATGCAATCAAAGCTATCAGTATCCAATCTAAATCGCGATACCACAGCGTAATTACAAAGTTCATCAACTTACAATAGCTAGATTATTGTTGGTGGAGCTTTTTTCTTTGCTCTACTTTTATGATCAGGGGAATTATCTATCAATGTAAGAACTTAAATCTTTGAAGAAAGAATGAATAAGAGAAACATAATAGGTAAGTAAGTTGTTTTCATGACGTGAACCCACAAAAAATGACCGACCATCCTTTTCTAAGCAAGTAGAGATAATAACATTTCAACATTGTAGAAAAACAAGAAGGCATTAAAATAAAGCACTTACATTTGATTAGAATTAGAAAAAAAATATTGTACTTACTCACCTAAAGTACTTAAGAAATATTTTTCCATAGACGATTTGTGTAAAAAACACAGACATACGATTTAATTTATTTTTCTTAATACTACTATACTGTTGTACTGCTGCATGCTGTACAAAAGTGTCGCCAATTTCTTGCCACACTCCCCAATATTCTGCCCCACCTTTTCAGGTGCGTAGCAGAAGTTCATATTTTTTATTTAGCTAAATTACAAATGAGTGCCAAATAAAGGCTGCACTTAAGGCGAGCCTGGCCAGAAAACGTCTAGCAAGAATCAACTTTCCTCTAAGATAAACCATGGTTTTTACTGTGTGAAAAAAAATATGTTATTCTTAAGCATGTTTTTAAGTGGAATCATAAATCTGATACATGTAATAAATAACTTCACTCGATAGAAAAAAAATCCAAAGTCACCTCTATTTGGTATTTTAAACACGATTTGCGACTTAATTTTTACAAATCATATTGCTTTTTTATTTTTTTTACGAATTACAATGCAATAAAAAAATGGAATCATAAATAAAAATGTTAAAAAGTTAACATGGTAATTTTATATGATTTTTTATCACGAATTCATGGTAAAAAGGCACGTTTGCGTGACCGCCAGTCCGCCCGCAGACCCCGTCGACGCCGGACGTGTGCCAAATTTTTGTGATCTCCGCAGTGCCGCACACACCAACACCAACCAAGCATTTAGTTTTGCCATAATGGGTAACAAACATAATAAACGAAAAAAAAGCTCAAGTCTGACTTTTAGAACATCGTACGAGTCAAGGAGCAAACGTCGGTAAGTAGATAAACTTCTACTAGATTAAATTGGTAATCATTGTTTTTATTTACTAGAATCGACATTTCTTGCATTGCTTTTTGTAGTCAGATGATGTATCAACAAATCTATTAGTACCTACTTATATTCGTTTTAGTGTTTTCAAATATCATACTCATTATCATAGATATTTTTTTGTCTCGTTACGTGTATTCACGATGTAAATACCCGGCCTAGTGGTATACCTACTAGTGATATTTATGTAGTTATACCTACCTACAGTTACAGTTTTTTTTTGCAGAAGACTACTACGTAACAAACTCCAATGACTTTGGAATTGACGAAACGTAAGTACCTACCTACCTTTTGTACCACGCAGGGAGGCGGGTGTTCTGCGAAGTTTTGACTATGTCGGTCACCATTTATTATTTCACCCAGACAACTTGTGAGATACGGATACGGAGCGAAGTTCATACTTTCATTTTTCCTGAGCATTCTAAACTGCACAACGAGTAAATACCCGCCCTAGTGGCATACCAGTGATATTTATATTTATATAGTTATACCTACTTACACGAATACCTATCTTACAGTTTTGTTTTTTTTTTCAGAAGAGTACTACAACTAAATGTAATAAACTCCGATGACATTGGAATTGACGAAACGTAAGTACCTACCTACCTTTTGTAACATGCAGGGCGGCGGATCTTCGCTAAGTTTTAACTATACAGGATGTTAGGTAAGATACGGGACGACGTTCATACTTTCATTTTTACTGAGCAATCTGAACTGCACAACGAGTAAATACCCGGCCTAGTGGTATATCTAGTAGTGATATTTACGTAGTTATACTTACCTACATGAATACTTATCTTCGTTTTTTTTTGCAGAAGAGTACTTCAAGAGAATGTAATAAACTCTGATGACATTGCAATTGACGAAACGTAAGTACCTACCTTCTTTTTGTAACATGCAAGGTGGCGGATCTTCGCTAAGTTTTGACTATACAGGATGTTAGGTAAGATACGGGACGACGTTCATACTTTCATTTTTACTGAGCAATCTGAACTGCACAACGAGTAAATACCCGGTCTAGTGGTATATCTAATAGTGATATTTACGTAGTTATACTTACCTACATAAATACTTATCTTCGTTTTTTTTTGCAGAAGAGTACTTCAAGAGAATGTAATTTATGTAATAAACTCTGATGACATTGCAATTGACGAAACGTAAGTACCTACCTTCTTTTTGTAACATGCAAGGTGGCGGATCTTCGCTAAGTTTTGACTGTACTGTATGTATGTAAATTATATAGGGTGTTAGGTGAGATAGGGGACGTCGTTCATACTTTCATTTTTGACTGAACAATCTGTACTACACGAGTGTTTGGTAGCGTTTGAGTTATAGCCGTATGATTTGAACACATCTAGGCCTGATTAGTACTGCAACGTGATTTTGGCTGTTTTGAAGAAAACTCGTAAAGTTGTATATTCGTTTTTAACGATTAGCGAAAATCGAGCATTTCGGTAAATCTTGTAAGTACGGCTTTTATAAACCTACGACTGGTATGGATGTGTTCGTCGTTGCCTTTGAAATTCGAAACTGCCGGTTGTAAGAAGCGATAGCGGGGACAGGCGAAGCTATGTATATACGTCACAAAGATGGCTGCCGACCATTGTAGATTATTGCTTATATCTCGAGTTCTATCTCATCAAATCAGTTGTTTGAGGTGTCATTTGAAAGCTCATTCATTTATAATGTAGTTGTTATTTAATTATGTACATACATATCAACAAGCTTGAACGACAGCTTCCGTGCGCGAGTCCGACTCGAACTTGGTCGGTTTTTTAGAATTTTTATATTTTGAACTTTTGGACATCATACTTATAAATATTTATTTTTATTTTGTTTTAGGCACGTGGATGACATTGACCCTGTTTCACTCAGCGTGGTCATCATCCTGCGTCAGTCATGGTTTGGTGGGGGGTATCCTATCACGGCGTCACAAAGCTTAGTTTTTGTGAAAAGGGGGTTAAAACTTCTGCCAAAGTGTATCAAGAGACCGTCTTATATGGTGTTGTACAACCCCTTAGCAATACACTTTTTAAAAATCTACCGTGGAGTTTCCAACTAGACTCTGCACATGGTCACAAGGCGCGAACTACCCAAGCCTGGCTGGAAGCCAATGTTCCGGACTTTATAAGGGCTGAAGACTGGCCCTCCTCTAGCCCAGATCAAAACCAGTCCAAAAGTCCAGGGGGACTACAAATTATGGTCAGGTTTAGAGGGCATGGGCTGCTCTAAACGACACGCCGACATAGAGTCACTTAAGAAATCTTTGAAGCAAGCAGTGGCTATATTTCCCATGGAAACAGTCCGTAACTCCATAGATTCTTGGCCAGACCGACTAAAGGCCTCTATCAAGGCCAAATGTGGTAATTTTGAATAAAATAATAGTTATATTTTTGTTAAGACTTCAATACATATGTAAATATAACTTTTATTAACATTACATTACTGTATAAAAAAATAAATGCATTTTCATTTGTAATAGAACTTATGGCTAGACATGCATACATATCGTCACGCTTTTCCCCGAGAGGGCTGGCAGAGGTGTAATACAACACCCACATTTCGCCGGACGATATTCAGTCCCAAATGTGACAGGGGGCGAGCCTGTCGCCATACACCGGGCTCCAGTTATGTAGCAGATGACACACAATACGCACATATGTTCACACAATGAACAAATTGGTGCGTGCCGTTGGCTGGGTTCGAACCCAGCAGAGCAAAATTGCCACTCCCAACTAGGCTGCCATCGATTCTACAACTATATCACAGAACAAATAATAATACTACGTATCTATAGCTCAATTGTATATATAAATGTAAATATTGTGAATGTATATTTTTGTATTGGATGTTTTGTTAGTACTAGCAGAATGTCCGCCACTTCGTACCCAGGGTATGTATACCTATATATCCGGTATAAGTTTACTCGATTCTTTCATAATTATTGTTCAAAATTATATCTGAATCGTGTAGTTTTTTAACTTTGTAACATTTAACAAACCATACAATATTATTAGTACGCACCTAATGGTAAAGTAAGGTAATTAAAATTGTTATTACCATTGTTATACAATATACCCAAAAATAATGAAATTTACTATGTTGTATTATTTAATGAATACCGGTAGATACACAATCATTCCAACACCCTGTATAAATATTTGTCCTAATAAGGATAACAAGTTGCCTATGTGTCAATCCAGGGCATAAGCTAACTCCGTTCCAAATATGATCCTCATCCGTCTAGCCGTTTAGGTGTGAATAAGTGAAATACGAGTAAGTACCTAACTTCCACACACAATCGCAATCTTTTGTATTTATGAGTGTGAAGTGTGATAAAATGGAAATATGACACTACCGGTAAAATGAAACTAATGCCACGACTGCTCACACATCAAAAATACAACAACTCGTGGACATGAGATTGGTTGTACCTATATTGGCTTGAACGGCATTTTTTAGATTTTTTTTTGTTTGGCATCAAATAAAAAATGTTCATAAAATGGATGAGTACAATGACGGACGGATTATTTTATCGATTTCCTAAAAATGGGTGTTTAGGTACTCGATACCATAACGTGACTGACGGGTGAAAGACGTGCGCGCGGCGCATCGCACACAACTTTTGTGTCGCGTGAATGAATACGTCGCGCTCCCAAAAAGTGCGGCCTGAGGTAGAGTAAAATACCTAAAGTTCTGGGAAAGCCTCGCCTTAACGGTCCCGTCAACATGTGCACAAGAAAAGCTGCATAACGTGACGAATGGCGGCGAATTGTGAAGTCACCACACCACCCTGACCGATGACAACGACCACTCTCACAAGAGTGCTAACGACTAAGAAGAAGACCAATAAGTAAATTCCAGGCAGGTGTGAGTAGTCATGACTGAGTCTGTCTGTTAACCTTTCACACTAACGACCTGAAACCAGGTTGAGTCGAGCTAGCTCACGCGAGAAACAACTTAGTGCAGCTCAGTCAATGAAAGTTCTTTCGTACACAGTCTAAAGTCAATGAACTGTGATGGAGAGAAGAAAGCAACACCAAACGCAAGACCACAATGAGTAACCGCGACTTGACAAAGAAACTGCAACCGCGTGTATAGGTGATAAATCATACTTGGCCTTTGTTTCTCACTATTCTACGAAACATTGTTGCTCCTGCCTTCAGCTATAGTTATTACCTGCAATTTTCCAATCTATCTGCAGTTTTATCGAGAAAATATTTCTATGTTCGTCGTTGTAAAATGGCAATAGGTAATCCTTGCCTGATTTCATCAAGATAGGCCAAAGATTTAATTCGAGAAAAAGTAACAGAAAAACCGACAGAGTTCATTACATACAACATTACTGTGAAGTATGATACAGGCTCATAACAACTACACAGGCTTACAACTTTGATAAGTACTAATATCATGATGGAAACTAACAAAAAATTACGTGTTTGTCATGGAGCTAGGTACATTACACTATATGTACTTACATACAAATTACTTTAATCGTTCTAGAAGCAATGATGTAGGTAATGCCATTGCCAAGCCCTACAAAAAGAGAACTTGAAGAATCATCAAACTTTGCAAGTGTACAGGTCGGGAAAAAACCTTATCAAAATAAGAAAAAAAAAATCTTTAATGGTGGGCATTCACGATCATGTTTGGCGTGGTTCTAAATGAGTTTTAAGACAAATAGATTCACGTCGTACTTGTGCGTATCCCATTTGCAATCACTCACATTTTTTATCACATTTATTTTGTCAGTTTGCGCATTCAAGTTTAGTTTAGGGAATTTAGGGAAGTTTGGCTTAGCGCCATCGGGAAACGTCATACAATTCAACAAATTTTTACAAGGATTCCACACTCATAATCAACTTTGGCTCGGCATCGCGCCGTTTGACGTGATGGCGTGGTCGTGAATAGCCACCTTAACGTTGGTATGTAAACTAAGATCTCTGGAGATTTGGTTGTCAAAGTTTTGTTGATTTTACACAGGATGTGTCTAATGAATTTGTTTGCACACATACTCACTTAGTCATGTTTGTTTTAGGTTTTACCTTTGTATATACAATGCTCAGTAAATCTTGGACAGAGACCCTGAAGTGCCTTCGAAATGCACCGTGGCAGTTGACCCTCAATGTACGTAAATGGTAATCGACTCCTGTGAATATTTTGGATAAAACATCTTTTGTGCAAAGACAAAATTAAATAAACTGTATTTTTGTTTGTGGTCAAAGTTACAAAAAAGTAGTAATACGTACATAAGACAAAGTCAAATATGTATAGAATTGACTAAGTATAATATATATTATTATGTACACATTACATATAGAAAAATTTTATAATATATAATATATAGAAAAGATTGTTTTAAATACCTATAAATCCAACTATTCCAGTATACCTACATATTCTTTAAGACTTTTAAATAGAGCGGCAAGTTAAATATTGACAAACCCTAAACTTATACCTACGTAGGTAACGCAAAGACATAACACGTGGTATTTCCAAGTAAAATAAGAAATATGTACTTATTTAAATGTTTGTACTTCTTGTTATTGTTCATAACGGCTTTTACTAAGGAAAATACATAATTACCAAAACATGCAACCCTGTAACCGCCTGAGTCGAATTTTACAGACAAAAAATTTCGAGTCGATTCTGCATGAGACGACAATTGACCGAACATAGGCCGAAGTAGGTATACTATATAAGTTCTAGTTAGTATAATATACACATAAGCCCGGATTCAAATTATGCGGCATAAACCATTTTCGAATAAAATGTACCAAGCGAATAAAGGGTTAAAAATGTTGAGACATGTAAAAATATACGTTTCATAATTGCTTGAAACAAACAAAGAATAGAAACAAGCACACCGTAAGTAACAATTTTAATTACCGTTTGATCCAATATTTGGCTTGGGGCCAGCACTTAGTAAATTAGCATTAATTAGTTAACCAGTTGCTATTATTATACTTTAATTGCGTAAGGAGAACTAGCTAGAGGTTAAATAACGTATTTGCTACACGTGTGTTTATTTAAGATGTTACACTGGCCACTAGCACTGAAATCGATGTTTCAGAGATGTAATATCTATTCTACCTAAAAGTCTCTACTTCATCATCATAATTCGTAGTAATCATTATGTTGATGAAAATGATGTTGCAGAAAAAGGTGAAAACACTGGCAAAAGACTGCGTTATTACGTCAAAAGCTACGCTCTTTACTAATGATACACAGCAATTCATACGCTATTGAAATTAAGAATAATATCTTTTGCAACTCATGCTTAAATACTTCAAGCTATGCTATTCTAAAGGTAAGATATCGGAAGTACATTAAGTACAGAGCGAGAGCGTGAAAGTTCAATCGTGATTAGTGAAAGTGTACACATTGTCGAACATGACAAGTACGCACAGATGACTAAG
This sequence comes from Peribatodes rhomboidaria, assembly GCA_911728515.1. Taxonomy (NCBI): domain Eukaryota; kingdom Metazoa; phylum Arthropoda; class Insecta; order Lepidoptera; family Geometridae; genus Peribatodes; species Peribatodes rhomboidaria. Next base: position 7,115,751 of record OU452169.1, on the reverse strand, counting down.
ATGGTAGGCGCAGCAATAACATAACATGTAAATGTTTTCTTCAAATACCTATTGTATTTCATAAAAATATTTACCTAAGTACTTTTCCTAAAATCTTTCATGGTAGACCCTATTCAGTACGCTAAATTGCTAAATCTTAACTAGTTAAAAATATACTTATCCGCCGTCTTTGTAATTGCTGCTTATTAGACAAGGACATCAATACTTTTAGCTAGTTAAGATTTAGCCATTTAGCGTTCGCAATATTACGTTAAGGTAGTCGTTTTAGATTTGCATAATAATTTTAGCTAAATGACCAGCCATCCAAAATTATATGTAACTACTAAGTACTTGTTTCAAATGTAGGTTGGTAGGTTACCAACCAAGTGTAATTTAGTAGCAAATGACTTTATACGTTTGCATATAAAAATCGGGCGGGAGTCATTAGCCACCAAAGTTAAAGTGAAGCTAGTGTACTTAAAAACCCTAATGATTTCCCCAGTGGAATCAAGCAATTCGATACCAACAATCCGTATTAATCCGTAACCAAAATTGACAGGACCACCGCTTAAGTTTCGCTCTATGCTAAGTGAGCTCTTATTCTGCTAGTTATTCCTTTTGTACCACTTCAAACAGTAACGTAGGTTCTAGTATGTTTGTTAACAAATTTAGTTTGAAAACCGCTTCAGTAATTTTTCTATGACAAACATGACAAGTTCTATCACACTAATATCATATTAATTGCGAAAATTTGGATGGATGTCTGTTACTGAATCACGCCAGAACGGCTGAACGAATCGGGACAAAATTTGGGACAGACATAGATTATAGTCTGGAATAGCACATATGATACTTTTTAACCGCAGCTGAAACCGTAGGGCGCAGCTAGTATTATGATATTTCGGAACATCATATCGGTAAGTAGTTAAGTACCGAATCGTATAACTGTGAAGTAACATACGACAGTTAGTATTGCAAAATGAAAGATTAGTCACATACGGTGAACGCTTGCCTCCTTTGTATGCAGGAGATGCTTCGAGTCAAAGACATCTCCGACTGCGGTCGACGATAGTAATTTATGTGTCATGGACAAGGAACGGGTCACGTTGGGTTTTTGAACTTGGATAAATGAAGAAAGGAAAACTGACCAGGATTTTGACAAACAAACTTCAGCAGTTCCATGTTTCGAAAGGAATTAAAAGAAAGATCAAGAGGTCAATTATGATCAGTGTGGCGCTTATCTGTCCCCTTGGTCATTCTAGTACAACCTTCGATCAGATATACATCTGATCGATCTGATTGATACCTACAGATCGAAGAGTACAACTAAAAGTAACACATTCTTAACATAGTTCATCTTGTTACATGTTACTTTACCATGTCGGAGAGCAAATAGTTACTCTTAATAAGCAAACAAAAACTATGTATTATTATAATTCAATGAGGTGCTTCAAGAATGTGCATGAGATCGTATATTTACTCGTACCAGCGCCCTCTCCCATAAGGAAACTTCACTGTTATTTTAACAAACACTCGTAGGTAATCCTGAGTACATAGGTAAGTAAATACTTTAAATATTTTTATTTCAACGACATACCCATGTATGTATTTTTTAAATCATTATTGATAAGTTCTAGACGCATTTGCGCATGTTCAAATATAATTTGAATAATTAAACCTAAGATTTTAAAAATCCTATGCCGAGTTGCCTCATCTAAGTAAATATTTTAGTATGTATTACGTTTATTAAGTAATTAAATTTAGACATTCAAATAACCTAGATAATATTTACTCAGTATGCAAATATAGTCTACTAAATCTGCTATTATCCTGTTAATGCTTCCGACGTTTGTTTGATTTTATAGGCTTTTGGTTCCAAGTGAATCCCCTTCTAGAAACATACCTAAAGAATTAAGCACTTTGAATAGGCTTCGACCAAAATAAGTTTTATTTTAGTAGAAGCGAGTAAGTATATTTGCTTCAGGATATTGTAAAGATACACCAGTTAATTTAGGATACGAAGGCATACGATGAAGGCTATAAACGACCAGGCCTGTCATATAACATCTAGACACTGACGCTAATCGATCTGTCGCAAGGCATGCTGGCACAAGACCTCGAGGGCTATTCCTATGCGTGAGATGAGATGAAATTTTATCTTGGTCACTCTCACACCTATGACGTTTCAAACGAGAGCAACAAGGACGAAAAAAGGTGAGATGAAAATCTTAAATCTCCGAATAGGGCCACTGGAGGGCTATTCCTATGCGTGAGATGAGATGAGATTTTACTTCGTCACATACATGTATGACAATTCAAACGAGAGCAACAAGGACGAAAAAAGGTGAGATGAAAATCTCAGATCTCCGAATAGGGCCACCAAAAGTGTCGCACTCCATACATGTAACTATAAACAGGAGTAAATAAGTGAGTAGCCGATTCTATGAAATTTGATAAAACAAACTATGATTTTACGTCAGTTTTAAAAACAAACATAATTTAGGTACGAAAGGATAAGAGCCACCCTAATTTTGCAAGCTTCAAGGTTTTAGGTTTGGTGAACTCGCTGTCATCACGGCATTTCAAAATCCGCAGAACGAAATCCAAAGATTATCAAAGAAAAGATCGTGCTCATGTTTCGGCAACGTTTTGTGCAACGAAGCGAAGGAGCTGTAGACGTAGAGTCGTATAGAAACATGCGAATATGTGATGAAATTTAATGTGCGAAGGTTTATTATTCACGGGTTATGCTTTGAAACAAGCAATTAACATTTAAATGATTTATAGCTATGCCTAATTGTTTATAACTGAATTTAAATAACCTAGGAACCGTGATAAATCACCAGAAAAATGCTAGTTTTAATACCGGTGTGATGTTTGTAAATTATTTTCAAATGATTCCCTCAATGTCCAATTAGTGAGATATCTGCTTTACATCGTGGGATCTCTAAGACAGCAGTGCTCAACACTTGGGTAGCATTCACAAACTATAACCATTGAGTAGATGATTTTTTATTATGATGAAGCCACAATGCTGATGAACCTACAATACTACCGTCCGTAGTGTTCGCCTTGCCTACGTCAAAGGAAATCATTTTGTAGTGCCCTACTATAGCGTTAGGAAGTAGAATCAAGAGATGCTGATATCAAAACTAGTTTTACTAGTACACGTATACGAGATATGAGCTTAAGAGTACGGCGACCACTTTAGACTAACTTCGCATTGGCTTAAGGTATAGCCATTTCGTCTAGAAGAAGAAAACGAGCGAAGAGAGCGAGTAATGATACTGACGAGCCTCTAAAGTTACCTACAGAGTGACAAAGTGCAATTTCAATTTTTTTTATGGCTTTTGCACTTCTGTAATCATTCTTAAAAAACTAAGAGTTTCTCTCGATAATGGATTCATTTAACAGCTAATGATGTAGACAACCTCCCTATGTAATGGAATTTTTTATTTGCTTTGTCTACTTGAATAAATCAGTCAAAAGTGACCCCTTAAAAATGCGGATATTTTACATAGCTCTATTTTCGCTTGAGAACGCTTTAAAAAAAAACCAAGAACATAGGGGCGGAGATATTGTTAATTTAATTGTAAATGCAAAATTTCATTATAATCTGATAAATGGTTTTCAAGAAATTTGAGTAGCGCGTTTGTATGGAAATTTCAGAGTGTCGCGGCCCTCTTAAAAACTTCAAATTCAATGTCGCATGTCTAACTGCCAAAACATCGTAAAAAGTTTAATGGACTTTTAGCGATTAAACAAGTGCATTCATCACAAATGATGTTTGCAATCGTGTAATGTAAGTCATGGTATATGATTCTCGATTCTTTCTCCGAGAATGACTGCCAGTACCGAGGCTTTGTTTATTTAGCACTGTCATTGGCGTAACAACGTATAAGGCAGAGGTAATGGTCTCATCACGAGTAGCCGACAGTATTTACCACTTGATATGTCATTGTGAGGCTCTAGCCTTGAGACTGCTATCGGCAGTCGTTGTCTTACAGTTAGCCAGTAGCCACAATTAGTAACTGTACATAGCAATTATGCTAATTATGCTAAAAAATATTGGTTGATTGGCCATTCGATTGTCTGATTGAGCATAGATTACATCTTAATATATATAAATCTCGTGTCACAATGTTTGTCCTCAATGAACTCCTAAACCACTTAACCGATTATAATAAAATTCGCACACCATGTGCAGTTCGATCCAACTTGAGAGATAGGATAGTTTAAATATATATATATATATATATATATATATATTTAAACTATATATATATATATATAGTTATATATATATATATATATATATATATATATATATATAAATAATAAACGCGAACGAAGTCGCGGGGTGACAGCTAGTAATTTAATTAATTAAATAACTTATTAAGTACATTGCGGCATTGATTAATACTTGTACTGAGACTATTTGAGACTAAACAATTTTTAATAAAGGCTTTTAGTTAGCAGTAATTGAGCGTAAATCCCAATTTGGTGGTAAACCAATAAGATATAATATAGATGTAGATAGTTCTATACTAACCCCCTTAGCAATAAACGTTGTACAGCCTCGGAATAGTTAGACTGTTGTCTTTTTCGACCGAGTTCAAAATTTTAAAAGAAAGAAAAAGATAAAACACTGTATACCATTACAAAGCTTTCTTGTAAAGTAGTTATTTCACATTAATTTAAAAGTCAGAATTAAAAAAAAATTTGATACTTTACACATAACATGGCTCTTATTACATTCGTAAATAATAATTAATAAATTCGGAACATTTTTCACACATTGTCGTATGACCCCAAACTAAGCGAATCTTGTACTATGGCTGCCAGACTGATATACGTCATACTTATGTGTATATTTTTAAATACTATAAGTTTATTTTTAAATAATTTATAGACATAGAACAAACGCAGAAGTTCATCACATGAATGTGTGTCCTAGGAAGGAATCAAACCCACGCCCTCAAGCTCAGAGGGCAGGTTACCAACTGAGCCACCAAGGCAGTCAAATACGTGTACTTTGACTTCGTGTATAGCATATAATTTATAAAAGGCATTAAGCACGTCAATTACATCGCTAGCATTCCCTCCCGAAGGAAGAGGAACTTGCGCAACGTAACCAACTACCTGTGGATGTCTCTTCCGTCCTCTTCATTATGCTACTATCATAATTATGCCGTCCTTACAAAAAATGCAGTACTTAAGCATGCTCATCAAGTTTGATTCTTTTTAACCTACTTAAAGAAAGAAAGAGGTTCACAATTTATTAGTTGATCGAATCAGGCGTTACTTTGCGGAAGTTCAGCATTGAAGCTGTTTCTTTGACGAATGTCTACTTAGTGTATTTTCGCATTGAGTATGTAGTAGTGTATTTTCGCACTTAATTCGTATTAAGTACAATTTAAGGTATTTGGGACTTACTAATGATCTAATCTGAATAAAATATTAATTACATAAGTATACTTACCTACTTGAAAAAATTTAAACTAAATTAATAAACTTTGTTACATAATGATAAAAAAATCTAGAAACTTTAATGTAAACAATAAACTTGAACAAAATACTAATCCATGTGTGACAAGAAATCACACTAAATAAAATCATTTTTAAAAGATTACACATAAATCGATACATTTGCCTAGAATCGATCGATTCTGAGTTCCCTGTTGGACCTACCTATTTATACATACATAATCCACATATTTACGTACAATGCAATATTTGCTCTATCCAAGACATCTAATCAATTAACTATCGATAAAAGACTTTTTCCTGTCTTTTGTCTATGATGGATGATTGAGCCCGTGCGGATTATGGTAATTACTTAATTCAGTATTAAATAAAATTGATAGGAAAGATTAGCACTCGCGAATCGAATCCTAATAGGGGGCAATGCTATCTGATAAAATTCATATATGTAAGCATGTAAGTACCTAAATATCATACAAGGAATTTGTTTTTGACGCTAACAAAACAGATTAAATATCGGAATAACCTAATGGGTACACTAGAAGATACGAGATACGTAATTACACAAGACATGCACTTAAAGAAGTTATACTAAAAACAAAGCAATTTAAACAGAATTCGGTTGTGGTCAACGTAAGTATCTTCTGTGACGTTGCCGCGGATAGAATAATTATACCTACAAAAATTAGAAAAATTTGAAGCGTGTTTTGTACCAGGAAACACTGAAGCGACTGAAACTCGCGTCAAAGCTGTCCAAATATTATGAAGTTCTAAATACTCTGCTATTGTAGCACTCGTTATGTTGAAATTAAACTTGGAAGTAGCTGATGATGAAGCTGAAGATACTATTGAAATGCAACAGCTGTAACTGGCCTTAACGAAACTCACTTAACGAATTTTACGTTCGAATACGCAGAGCCAGTGGCCCTATTCGGAGATTTGAGATTTTCATCTCACCTTTTTTCATCCTTGTTGTTCTCGTTTGAATTGTCATAGATGTGTGTGACGGAAATAAAATCTCATCTCATCTCACGCGTAGGAATAGCCTTCCTCGAGGGCTATTTTTACGAAGTGAGATTCAATCTCACCATTTTTCGTCCTTGTTGCTCTCGTTTGAATAGGCATAGGTGTGAGAGTGGCCAAGATAAAATCTCATCTCATCTCCCGCGTTGGAATAGCCCCCCAGATAGATCTATGGCAAAACAAACGTCAAGCCAGAGATATTACATAATTGAATTGTGCATATCTATATACCTACTAACTAAAACCAATTTCTAATTCCTTTACATATGCAAAGTCACAAACTTATTTACATTGACATTTCGACTTGTTTCTATTGCTCGAACTAGGGCTTAAGGTGTTATTTGATTTGGTCGGTTTATGTTAATATAAACTATACATTATAATAATAGATAGACATCTGCGACCCGGGGGCCCAACCTGAGATCCTATTGCCATGATGGTTACGTTTTCTTTTCGACGCTGTGCGAACGCGAGCCGTATTGCGGCGCAATAAGGTCCATGATAGCGCGGCGTCGAAAAGAAAACGTGACCATCATGGTTATAAAATGTCATAGTAGGCTCCCTGGTCACGTTGATTCACAAGAATGCTTTTAGAATAAGCGAACTGCATTTCATTCAACTCCAGTCGCAGCTCATTAATTCTAATCAGATTTTTTTACCGTGGCATTTATCTTGAGTTATGGATCTTCGGGATCGTAAAGTTGCTGTTTGACGTCAATGCAATTTGGGAAAGACAACCATAGGTATATTGTGGTTAAAGTAATGTTAATGCTAATTTCATGCATTTGTTTCAATTCTGCAAAAGTGACGTCAATGAAATTCCTTCTAAAGATCGATACGATTCTCAGAATTAGGATAGCTTTAAAATATGTAGGTAGGTACAAACTTTCCGTAATTTCCACTTTACTTTAGGTACCTGTGTTTTTTTTAAAGTTTATTTTTGAACTTTAAATGTCAAATAATAAGTTCTAATAAATCCCTTTCGGGCGTATAAACTTAACAAATTTGAAAAATTAATGTTTAAATTTATTTAAATTACTAGCTGCGCGACGCGGTTTCACCCGCGGTTAAAAAGTATTATATGTGCTATTCTAGACTCTATCTACATATCTCTCTGCCAAATTTCATAATGATCTGTTCAGCCGTTCTGTCGTGAAAGAGTAATAAACATCCATCCATCCATTCTTACAAACTTTCGCGTTTATAATATTAGTAGGATAGGATTATTACGAAGCATGCAAATAACGAGTTTTTTATAAGAAAAGGTCAACGTATGACCACCAACTCACCTGACGATGGCAGAAGGCATTTAATATCGAAATGCAGTCAGTCCTTTATAAAATAAAAAGAAATGTGTTCTAAACAAGCGCAGGTCATGATCGTATCCTCTTATTTTAGCAAAGCCAGATTTTGGTTTGGAACTTCGTGCTTATTTTTAACATAAGTGTGGCTTTCTTGATATTTAATTTTGTTACTTTTTCCTCAAGTTCTATCATTATAAGACCCAACACTCCTAACAGGATTTAAACACCTACGTCTGGGTATTGTCAACAATATATTTACACTTAAAAAGTTTCTTTATGTAGGTGGTTTTTGCGGTCGTTATTTCACCTAATTCTAGCTTCTAGATTTTTAGATAAAATTTGTTGGTCGTGCTATTATTAGAAAGCAATAGACCATTATTTTTATTTTCTACATGATTATCTATAGTCTATAGGTATCTTAGTAGGTACACGCTACAAAGTACACTGTTTATTTCACCACACACAAAAAAAACAATTTTGCTAATTCCAACGCAGTATTATCATATCAATGCTATTATCATTTGCGTAAATACTGTCACTGAGCAGATATGAATTGATTATTTCTTGGCGTACATAGTAATCTTAATTAACTCTAAGATAAAGGTATTTATAATGAACGATGGGATATTTTATCGTAACGTACTCGTGGCGATTAAAATAATGATCGTGAATATGAAGACGCACGCTAAAAGTTTAGAGTCCAAAAAGTTTTTACTTATAAACTTTATTTTGCATGACTAGCGAGTTAAAATGTGTTTACTACAGTCTTAAAGAACTTGTATATAGAGCAGAGATTTAGAAAGATTTTAAACGGCTTATTTTGAATTCTAGAAACAGGAAAATATTTCAAACAAAGTTATCATCAAAGTTACCAAAACAATACAAAGTTACAGATCTAAATTTTTACGGCGATAGTGTTTAGAACGTCTCCATGGTTGCAACTATTCAGTAGAACTTCTGAATTACCTATGTAGGTTGGTAGTATTTCGTGCACTTTAATTCTACGTGTATAATATCAACTAACTACTAAGCGTCAATGACTGATCTCTGTAACTTTACAGTTCATATTAGATAACTTGATCAGTTGTATTACTGTTTGGGATCCTGTTGGATTATTTATTTGTCTTATCATCAGCTGTGAGATAGTAGAGGTCAGTGGAGACCAAAATATCTGCCCTCGTAGAATATGAAAGTACGATTCTAAGTTACAAACGACTAATGAGCAAGAATTTGAAGTTATTAACTGGAGCTCGCGGTTTTGCCTGCAATTTTTGGGTTTCTCACATTTTTTCAAATAAAAAGTATCAAATGTCTCTTTTCGTAAAATGTTTTCTAACTCTAATTGTTTAAGTTTGAAATTAAATTGACTGGACCAAAAATATAACTCAGGAAATAAAATAATATTAGTTCAGCAGTTTTATTTAAAAAGGTCATGAGATGAACAGATTTCCTGAGAGGCAGTAATCTCAGTTATTATTGTGATATACAGTGTGTCGTTACCTGTTTGTTATGCTTTAAACGCCCTTGAAGTCAGTTAAGAAGCGTTACTTTGACTACGTGAGTAATTTGTACTTACCTACTATTTGGTAATTATAATCACTCTTCGTATTCAAACATCACGAAAATGTGATTACTTAATAGTTCATTCACAGAATTACGGACAAGTGATTTAAGACAAGTGAGTCTGTGCGTGACAAATGAGTATTAAGCGCTACAGTCTGTCTCTATGGAAATATACCTAATCTAGTCTTCAAGTCACAGTAAACCGTCTTCTCGTAGGTCCTAGTTTAAAGTACTGAAGGCAGATGTCATGTTGTTCATGAAGATAAAAAGATTAGCAAAAAACCGCCCTTGTGAGCACTAGGCATAGGCACTACTCACCGACAATAGTAAATAATGTAACACTCTTATGTTATGAATGAAAATAAACTAGCTACGCCCCGCAGTTGCACCCGCGGTCCCACAGAACCGTTTATTTTTTCAGGATAAAAAGTACCCTATATCCTTTTCTTTACGCCAGACAACGTGTATGCAAAATTTCATGATGATCGGTTGATTAGTTAGGGCGTGAAAGCGTTACAAACAAACAATCAAACGAACAAACTCACTTTCGCCTTTATAATATTAGTTAGGACATATTCTGTGACTCTAACAAGTGAGTGTTAATGATAATGCATTGCGCTATGGAGTCAGTCTCATGAAAATTATAATTTGGAAGTCTTCATGTCATGAGTAAATAGTTTTTATCCTAGGTTCTAGTTTGGTTCTTACTAAGTATTTTGTGGATCTGAAGCCGATAACAAAGCTTCAGGTCTTAGTTGCCAACAAGAAAAAAAAATAGTTTGAGCAAGCGTGCTACATCGTAGACCGCATCTAATTTGATATGAGGTCAGCTGCGGTCAAATGCAAGTCTAGTGTTGGTAGGTAGGTATAAATATACTATTACACTCCCATAAACACTATATGGCAATAAACGTTATATAGCCTCGGAATAGTTTTGTTTTCTCTTTTTCTTTTTTTCTTTTTTTAGCATGATCGAAAAATACAATACACTGTATAACTTCCGAACCTATGCAAAGTTTATTGCTAAGGGGGTTAGTGAATAGGAAAAACTGTTAAAGCTACGTCAATCAATAATTTGAATGAGCTCGTAATTTTCAACAACTTTCTACCTACTAAGGCGACAAAATTAAGCGCTGACTTTTGCCATAAAAGAAAATATTTATGTAGGCATTTCAAATGATTTTATTGCAATTGTACTTATACCACGCTAACATAAACGCAAATGTTTGTGTCGGCTTCATAACGGCTGATCAGATGTAAGTGAAATTTTGTGTAAAGATAGCAATACTTTCTCCCCCAAAAATGTAGGAAAATGAGCATAATTATTTTGGAAATAAATCCGGCATTTATTTCTTAAATTGGCTAGTCAATAAACAATTTAATTAAATACTTCAGATGCATTACAATAATTACTAAAGAAATTAATCTGAGAAATTGGACTTACCACTTTCAAAAACAAAAGAAATCTTGCTTCGTTTTTCACTCTTCTTAATTTTAATTTATTATATCTACACGCTTATTTCAATGTCTTCAAAGTTTATTTTTCTCTTATATTTTTCCGCGCGTATTTCGTCAAGGGCGATTCACTAAAGGCGCGCACCCGCGATGTGATAGCGTTAACTAGTGACTGCTGCGCGGTTTCGAATCGGCGGAAGCAGTCGGTGGGGCGAGCGTGTGATTGCGATAATCCGTTGATTGTCGACGCGGGCCTTAGTAACTGTTGCATAAGCTATGCCGTGGGAGAGAACCACAGATGTAGTAGGTTACTAAGTATAACTGGCGTTGGAGAAAACTAAGTCTCGCTCTCGGTCATACCACGATCCTTCACCCTCACACAAGTTTACGCCGCTTCATTCAGAGCTAAAAATCGTATTTCATATTTGATGGTAAAATGAGATAAGCGCCTATAATTATATTTCCTTTGTCGCTTTTATTGGTATACGTAATAAGAACACAAATAAGTATAAGTTACTCGGTTAAACTGTAGATTACTAATCCGGCTATTTAATACCTCATCGAAAAAAAAATTTCTGTTATCGTTGAAAATTTAAAGAAGCACGCTCAAACCGTTTTATTAATACGATGCTTTTTGTGATTTTTTTTCCAAATCCAGAATGATTTTCAAAATTCTACTCCGGTTAAACTGTTTGTGGTTGTTTTTTTCTACCAGCTGTATTTTTTGCACCTGATCATCACAATTCTTCAATATTAAACTAGGCGCAAACAAAATACTTTTTTTTGTTGATTTCGTGATAACATCGGGCCTTAAGGAGATTCATGTTATTGTTATGATAGAAATGTTTTCTTTTATTATACTTTTATACCAATTTAAATTATTTCTGCAGCATAGGTAGTTAGTAGATTTCTTAATTTGAGCCCAAGTCTTAATTTGAATGCCATCTAACCTCTAATCATATCGCTATCAGCGATTCTTCAACTCTAGGAACAGATGTGCCATTTAATGTAGAATTGAGACAACATAGAAGAGAGATAGTAACCAGACTGCCTCGGTGGCTCAGTTGGTACTCGATCTGCTTTCTGAGCTGTGAGGTGTGGGTTCGATTCCTACCTAGGGCAAATATTCATGTGATGAACAGTTTTGTTTGTTTTGTTTTGTTCCATTTTTGTTTATTATACTTAGGTACGAGTATGTATTAAAAAAACATATGTCAGATTCTGACAGCCAGAATACAAGCGTTGCTTAGTTTGGGGTCTGCTGACCGTGTGTGCAAAAAAGTCCCGAATATTTATTTATTTAGCCGTAAACTATATAAGTAACTAGCTGCGCCCCGCGGTTTCACCCGCGGTTAAAAAGTCCTATGTGCTATTCTAGCCTATAATCTATCTCTGTGCCAAATTTCATCCAGATCTGTTCAGCCGTTCTGGCGTGAAAGAGTAACAAACATATGTACATCCATCCATCCATCCACACATACAAATTTTAGCGTTTATAATATTAGTAGCATAGGATTTTGTAGTTCGGATGCCAAATCGGTATTGGAGCTGATCTGATGATGTAGGAGGTAGAAAGCGTGTTTCGTTATGGGATGCATGTTGCTTGTTCATACACTGTTATAGTATAGAATTAGTAAGTGATTTATTAATATGTCTTTAAACCTAAACCAAACTACAATTTAGCCTGGTCCGTGGGATAGATCACTGTATTAACACAAGTAAGTGCACAGTAGCAACTGTCATCTAATCTGTGACGCAACTCACACGCTTGCCGCTTGCCATTGAAGATTTCCTCACGTTTTTGTTGGAAAGAACCGACAAACGAACGCAAGATAGAAAGTGTGATCACACGATGCATTATATCTCTATCAGTGTTTATTGCGAGATGGTGCTGTCTTGATTATCTTTTCAAGATTATTTCTTCTAAGAATAGGTTATGCAATGCTACTCGTATTTAATGTTATCATTAATACGACTTAGGTACAGGCATTGTCGTGTAGATTTCTATATTATTCGATTTTTATTTTGAAACAGGTTGATAAGAGATAGAAGAACTTTAAAATATATATATAAAAACTAGCTGTCACCCCGCGACTTCGTTCGCGTTTATTATTTATAAATATCCTATCTGCTAAGTTAGATCGAACTGCACACGGTGTGCAAATTTGATTGAAATGGGTTAAGTAGTTTAGGAGTCTATAGCGAACAAACAACGTGACACGTAATTTATAAATACATACTAGCTGTCACCCCGCGACTTCGTTCGCGTGTATTATTTATATATATATATATATATATGTGTTTAAACTATCCTATCTCTCAAGTTGGATCGAACTGCACATGGTGTGCGAATTTTATTATAATCGGTTAAGTGGTTTAGGAGTTCATTGAGGACAAACATTGTGACACGAGATTTATATATATTAAGATTAAGATTACTAGCTGCGCCTCGCGGTTTTACCCGCGGTTGTTTTCGGGATAAAAAGTATGTACGTACTCTATGTCCTTTTCCGTACCCCCGACAACGTGTATGCAAAATTTCAAGATGATCGGTTGAATAGTTGAGACGTGAAAGCGTTACAAACAAACAAACGAACTAACTTTAACCACTTTAGCATTTATAATATTTTGGTTACTAGTCAGGATTAGGATAAACTATTGTACCTACATATTTTAAACTTTGGGATTAGATAGGATCGTGCGAGTGAGAAGGGCATGAGAATGTATGTGACAGGAGATCATGCTTCTAAATGATGTAATAAAATACATACCGACTTTTTCAATTCAAATATAATATATTAAATATGGAAATCACTACTCTCGCTAAGAATGCTTACCTCTCTATATTTTTTGGCTTTTTCGAGGAGTCTTGCCATTTCTGCAAGGCCTTTGTCACCAAGCGTTTCTCTTTGTTTTTCTATCCTTTGCTTTTCTTCAATCTCTTCATTTTCTAAACTAAAAAAAAAACGAGGTTTAGTCCCATTTTGCCCTCATGTATAGGAAAACCTGACGTTGACCGAGGAACTAAAGCATATAATCCTTGTAAAGAAAAAAAACAATGTTGTTGAACAAAAAAAAATAAACAAAAAAGCATGTTGCATACGCTGAGGGGTTGTAACGACCTTTGTTAATAATAAACAAACTCACTCAATCGGTATACCGTTCACGATAACGGTATCATCCGTGAAATATTTCCGAAATATATTTAGCCAATAGTCAATATTTGCCTCTGACAGCTCGTTCAAGTGCCATTGGGGATTCATCGTGGCTGCGAACTGAAAAAAAAGACTGTCAAACTCAAACCAGCTGCTCAATCAAGCAACTCACTACGAAAAAGTGATGATATTGTCTTTGTGATAGAGATCTTGTGCATCTCACCAGTCACCCTATCGCTTTGACCAACGTCCGTTTAACTCGTGATTTTATTTGAGTATTGGTTGGATACACTTCTTCAGTCTTCACGACTAATTTTCCAGAAGTATCACCTATGCTTGCTGTGCTCCGCGGTTTCACCCGCGTTCCCACAAGAACCGTTATATTTTTCGGGACGAAAGGTGTATGCTAAGTCCTTTGCTGTGTGTACCCCTGACAACATGTATGCAAATTTGAATGATGATCGGTTGAGTAGTTAAGAATGCGCCTAATGCTAGAAAAAAATCAGATTTCACCCGCGCGTCGCGCTTACCCCGCTCTAGTGCGAAAAACAGCCACGAGGGTGCCACTGTGTCGCGAGTAGACACGAGCCACGCGCACTCAAGGTCATTGTGGCGCTAGCGCACAATATATGCTTTACGTTCAGATAAATCACATAAACTCAACGATTAGGAACGAACGTGCTTAGACAAATACAAAGTGTATCAGTTTTATTTTTGCATAGTAGGTACATAGTAGAATATAATTATAGTACATAGTATGACAGTTTATTTAATGAAATTCAGAATGAAGATTGATTCAATCTTATCTTACTAACATTATAAATTTGAATGTTAGTATGCGTGTGTGTATGTTTGTTACTTCTAATTGTGATGGGTATAAAGATAGATCGAGTCCTGGACACCATAGGCTACTTTTTATCCCGGTATACCAACCGGTACAAAATAAAAATAAACTTGAGACAATATTTCTTGAATCCATACAGACCTGCTTCTCAAGTGCTTTATTTTAGTAATAAAAAAATATGCGAAAATTATAAATAATAAAAACATATAAGTCTCATTTCAATTTAATTTAATTACCTTCTATTATTATTTATATTAATTATTTAGTACACACAAGTAGTCATTTAATAAAAATTAACCGATTTCACATTTTTGACAATGCCCACATTTGACAAGAACTATGGTAAATCACGTAATACATGCAATAAAATAGAAAATCATGGTATGTATGGTAATAGAGAAGATTATATCAAAGACAAGAAGCAATGGGAAAGAGATACTTAGTACTCATCATTATGAACAACTTTTATTATGGGACTAACCCAGAATTCGCGAAAAAAAAATCAGCTGTTCCATACATTTTGTCGAGTGTCATTGACATTTTTCTATGGACCAGCTGATTTTTTTTTCGCGAATTCTGCGTTGGTCACATAATAAAAGTTGTTCATAATGATGAGTACTAAGTATGATAATCTAGAATATCATATATATCTTAATATATATAAATTACGTGTCACGTTGTTTGTCCGCTATAGACTCCTAAACTACTCAACCGATTTCAATCAAATTTGCACACCGTGTGCAGTTCGATCTAAGTTAACAGATAGGATAGCTCACATATATATATATATATATATAGATAAATAATAAACGCAAACGAAGTTGCGGGGTGACAGCTAGTATGTATATATATATATATGTTCATCAATATCATATCGTGTTCAACCAGTTACCCTGTATATGTAAACCAGGTGTAACAGCGAGGTGTAGTAACGCTTAAAGGTGTTCTTCTACACTTCAAAGTGAGCCACTTTTGTGACACAAGTTTGCTAATTTCGAGAAAAAAAATATCGAGCCCCATAGAAAATTGATCACCCGATGAATTTTTATGTAAGACTCGATTTTTATTTTCGAATTTAGCAAACTTGTGTCACAATAGTTGTTCACTTTGAAGTATAGAAAAACACCCTGCACCTTGCCGTTACACCTTGTTTACAACATTTCACATTTATTTGAACAGTAATAAATACTAGAATTCATCTATAGATAAAATGTTATGTTTTTCCTTTGAAGTTTCAGGAGTACTTTCAGAAATATCTAAGCAGAATTGTGCTTCTGGTGACTTTGATACTTGTTGTTTTATAGAAGATGATAATGGTTGTCTCAGTGGCATGTTTCTTGTTTGTCGTGGATCAACTAACTCTGGCAATAAATGGTCTATGTAAAATTCAGTTAATTTACTAATCATTTTTTTGTTCCAAAACTCGATATCACGATCAATTACTTCAACGGTAACTTTCTGGTTTTCACCGGACCAAACAGCAAATACACATTTACTCTTTTTGGTTATATGTAGTTGTCCTTGCACTTGAAAAAACCATGGATGGTTTTTGTTAACTACCATTTTTTTATTTATGTAGGTCCAAAATTTAATTTTCTTTTTTTGCACGGCTTCTTCAACAGGTAAATTGAACGCAGAACTTGGACATTTGATTTCTACTATAGTATCCGTATCAATTAGCCCATCAGGTGTGGCAGCTAAGAAAGGTATTTCGTCATCTATGAATAATCCACAAGGGCTTATTATTACACTTTCTTGTTCTGCAAGTTGTTTTAGAGCAACAGCTTCATTGTCTATGCCATGTTTTATTGAAGCTACGTTTGATATATTGCTTTTACTGTATAGTAAAGCTTTGACAATACTTGCGCTAGTAGTAGGGCGGCGATTAATTATTCTACCAAAATTGGAAGCCGTAAGCAGGTTTCTTCTAAGCTCCAACCACTCGCTACTATCTCTTTGTAAAACAGTCGCTCGCTCAATTTGCGCTCTTTCCATGTCAGTTTTTTCCAAATTCCTCAAGAAACTTCGCTTTGATAATTCGTAAGTATCTTCATCCATATCAGGCTTTTGACAACTGTCTGATCCATAGTTCTTATCAGCTACTGGCGTGAGTGTTTGAGTGAACGGCAATTTTCTGACTCTTTTTATTTTTTTTCTTAATGAATTTTTTTCTCTTCTCTGGTTTTCAAAAGCTTTTGCTTTTGTTTTAGGGCTTTTTCCCAGCAAAGACTTTTGCACATTATATAGTGGCGTCTTCGTATTAAACGCCACGACTGCAGCTGCACATCTGGACTGGTAGGTCTTTCTTTGAACTAAGTTTGTCCTTTTGCCACCTACGAATTTAGCTATTATGCCATTAAACTGTTCCACAGCATTGCTGTCACAGTCATTTATTAAGCTTCGTGAATGTGACGCAACCGAACCAACAATGTATTGCACTCTAGCCCAAAACGCAGAAGTACTGACTTTCAGCACAAGGTCTTCGTTTTGTTTTTCACTGCGGCAATAATGATGTTGGCAATCGTTATGATGACCGAAAGCATGATTGTGTGAATTAGAAATGTCCACAAAAAGTTTATTTATTCGCTCTCCTATTTGAGCATCACTAGTGGCAGTATAATTTTTATGCTGCTTTATAGCCAAACAAATAACTTTTCTGATGGCCAGAATTCTCTGTGTCGTAAGCATCTTTCGCAATGTCAATGAAAACTTAGTATCTTTACTTAGGGAGACCAATTTATTACACATATTGCGTAGAATGTGATTTCTGCACTCAATTTTCTCTACGGTTACGTCTTTGTAAGGTCTCGTTTCTAAGATTCTTGCATACGTGCTTGAATCGCCATCTGCTATGAGTCGTCCATAGATGACATTATACATTTCAATTGAATGTTTAAATGCTTCAGCAATTATTTCCGCCTCCATTCCAGATGAAGCTCCCGTATAATTTTTGTAGCAGGTATGATTCTTTACTGGTTCTTGTTTATTTTGAGCACGTGCACATATGCAACAAAATTTGTTCCTTACGCCTAGGTATAAAACTTCTTTGTATTTACGACCTACAATGGCGGCAGCACCGGAAAGGGCAGAGTAATTATTTTTGTAAGATCGTTTAGACCAGCATCCATCAGCAATCACATCAATAATGGCAATTCCATCTTTATTAACTCTGCCTTCTTGTATGGCTGCCAATCTTTCGCGTTCGGCAGCAGCTGCCATTGTCTCTTGAGCAGTTTTCTCCCAATGATAGCATATTTCATCGTGTTTTTTTTTGTAGACTTGTTCAGATAGCGTAGAAAGGTTCATTGCGGCACACAACCTTTGAAATTGCTCCAATCCTATGCCGGAACTTGTTATGCCAGAAACTGCAGCGACATTTACGTCAATGTTTTGGGTTGGATGTGGATCAGTTGTGTTAAGAACAAACGTGGCTTTACACATATTACACATCAGTTTGAGCTTTGAAATCAATCCTACCTTTGTTTCACCAGTAATGTCTAAGTTTGACAATGTGCAGCCAAATTGAGGTGCGTGATTAGATATAAGTTTCAGGGTTTCAAAAAAGTAAGATTTGTCAATAATTAATCTTTCTGCAGCGTCATACTCTATCTTATCAGCATTTGACGTTTTTGTTTTCTTGCTTTGGCGCTCATAAGCGCATAGTTCTGGTCTTCTGTAACAATTAGTTTTACAAATTAAGAAAGCAGTAGCGATTAATATAATTATTATACTTTATGAGTAGTTTTTTTTAAAATAATGTTTCTACATATTTGACCATTTGTGTTATGTATTTGGAGGCGCATGTGTATTTGTTCATTTTCGAACGCGCCTGTGTTTGCGTAGAGAATGAGATACGGTATATTTTATGTATGTGTAATGCAAACTGTAAGGAAATACTTACTGTTGGTTTTCGGCATCTGTGTCATTATTTGACACAAGTACCACTTCGTTATCGTTGTCCATTACACTATCTGCCGACTCATGTAATGCTTGCATAGAAACATTTTCCAACGCAGTAAAAACTGGTCTGAAAATAAATAACAACAAAAATAAGTCATCATAACCTTCCACAGCTTTCTTTACCCCATTGCTGGGCCCATTGTAGGCTTTTCTGTTACTACGCCACACTCAGAGCACGTTTGGAGCGTCGATAGATAATGACTAGCCTACTATCCTTCCCGTAAAAAATAACCTTCCCGATGGTAAAAAAAAACGTATTTCAATCCGTTGAGTGGTTTAGGATGAGCTCTCGGATATACAAACAAACTCGGAAACCGACTTCAATTTATAGCATGTGATGATATTTATATAATATGAATATTATTGAGTTATACTATTGACTAGCGACCCGCCCTGGGTTTGCTCGGTTGTTGATAGTTTTAGAGTGAGTATCCTTTTTGGAAAAATTATACACCCGATGGTGAAAACCATATCAAAATCCGTTGAGTGGATTAGAAGTTCGCGGAAATACAAACAAACACGGAAACCGACTTCAATTTATACTATGATAATGATATACTAAGATTTACAAGGTTTGCCACAAGATATACTTACTCTCTATCTATTATTGGCTCTGCTGAGGTACCAGGTTGGGCAATTTCTGCATCAAGTTTGCGCTTCTTTGATCTGAAATAAAAGTTTAAAAAAACAAATAAAAAAAACAAGCTTTTATACGCAGACCTCCGTTTATGTTATATTTTTCTTTTTGAAACGCATTGTCTTATTTGACATCAAAAAACTATTAATTAATTATTAATATGACATGTGTACTTGTGTACACAATGAATTGTTTGATTTTTTTGCATGTACTACAAGAAATTGCCGTGGAGCAACCCGCCTGGCACACGCTCTATTTGACTTAGTACTCTCAAAAATAGACTCTATTTCTAGCAAGATAGGGTGTTACATTATTTCCAAACTATTGTTTGCGTTTCAATAGTAAACTCTATTACCTATCATTGTGTTTGTTGATCCGATCTGTACTGCAGCTATATAAATTTATGTTTTAAAATAATTATAAGAAATCATAGGTAATAAATTAGTGTCTAAGCTGAAAAAAAAAATAAGAATAAAGTTAGTAAATCTACTAAATTACGATTTTGCAATAATTTAACAATATTTCAAAGCAAAATTCTACTTACCCAAACATTCCATCATTTCTTTTAGTTCTCCTTTTTCGCAAAAAAGTTACTTCCCGCTTTTTATTTTTTCGTCCCATTTTTCCAATTCACTTCACGCACTAAAAAGTTTTTTAAATAGTTGCCAGTCAGAGCGTCCGTAACCAACCTCGCGCGTCGAGCGCTGCCCGACAACTGACCAGGACATGACGACTTATTTTATCATCTAATAGATTTTTATAAAGTCGAGAATTGCATGACATAGTTGAGAATGAAAATTGATTTAAAATTCGCGGTGTATTTATGACCGAGTTTTATTTAATTACTCAAAACTTTCACATTAAATTGAAAAAGTACTAGGTGACTTTACTAAAACATAAGTGTAGCTATTTTTTACAGAAAAAATAATGTATGGTCATCGCTGATAATTTCGAGTATTTAAATTAAAACAGTTTTTTTCTGAGCATTCGTGGTTTTTTTTTTTGTGAAAAACTCTAACATTTTTTTTAAATTCTATGCGGTTATTGTACTTCTTCAGGATTATATTTATACTTCAATTTTTTTTTGTTGTAATGTTTAGTTTCTTAGCTACAAATTAGTGGCATCGAAAATACCCTTTTTTGCGGTTTTCTGGCATTAGGCGCCCTCTTAAGGCGTGAAAGCCTGACAGACGAACAAACTCACTTATAACACGCCGTGCGCTATCTTATTCTCTAGGTTGATCTGAGATCTGATAACATACCTCATCTGTCTCCAAATAAAGGCTTAGACGATATTTCGTTACGATATCGAAATGGACCATTAGTGGTATCTTATTAGTACTATCGTCTTTCATCTCATCCTCCAGTAACTCCTTAATTCTATCCATGTCTAATGAAGTTGCGCCAGTTCGGATGTTCTTCAAAAATTCCAAAGTCTTGTATTTGGCCTGTTCCATCTTTTCCATTGGTATGTTAAATATTTCTAAGCGAAGTAGAGATATTTTAATCGAGTCAATATTCGATGATACCTATAAGTATAGAAATAAGTACTTATATAGGATTATAAAATAGGGTGTTTCATTAAACAATATGCATATTCTAGGATATCATTGTATAAGTACTCATCATTATGCTGTCTGTTCTTCTCTACATGTCGAATTTTTAACCGATTCTCGTGAAATTTTGTGAGCAGATTTTTTGACAGTTTTCGAAAATGTTTCAAAATAGACAAATATTTATTTGTAGAAAAAATAAAATAAAATTATCCAGTTGAATACATAGGTTTTGCCACAAACCGATCCCAACTTAGCATAGTGCCGGCTGCTGTAGACAACAGGATGCAGATAAATGGCTGAGATAAAATTTCTTTGGGAAAAAAGCGTATCGTTTAAGAGGGCCGCGACGTTATGAAATTTTTATACAAACGCGCTACTCAAATTTCTTGAAAACCATTTGTCAGATTATGATAAAATTTAGCATGTACAATTAAATTAACAATATCTCCGCCCCTATGTTCTTGGTTTTTTTAAAAACGTTCTCAAGTGAAAATAGAGGTATGACAAATATCCGCATTTTTAAGAGGTCACTTTTGACTGATTTGTTCAATAGATAGACAAAGCAAATCATAAATTCCATTACATAGGGAGCTTGTCTACATCATTAGCTGTTAAATGAATCTATAATACAAGGGAAATTTTTAGTTACTTAAGAATGATTACAGAAGTGCAAAAGTCACTGCAAATTTCAAAAAATTGAAATTGCACTTTGTCACTCTGTAGGTAACTTTAGAGGTTCGTCAGTATCATTACTCGCTCTCTTCGCTCGTCTTCTTCTTCTAGACGAAATGGCTATAGAATACCTTAAGCCAATGCGAAGTTAGTCTAGGTCGCCTAGGTCGAAGTTAGTTAGGTCGCCGGACTCTTAAGCAATGCGACCTGCAGAGGAAGACGATCCAGACAGAATTCGGACATGCATTTTTGTCTAAGCTACAAGCATTTTATAGAAGCTGAACCATAGATGTTTCGCTCGATAACGCTCGACTATGGGGCCGACCCTGAAATAACGAAAAAAAAAAAACCAGCTGCTCCATTCGAAAAGTTAATTGATCGTTAACAAAATGCTATATAACAGCTTTTATATATTTTTTTGGCTGGGACGACAGGCTGGCCCCCTTTCACATTTGGGACTGAATATCGTCCGGCGAAATGTAGGTGCTGTATTACACCTCTGCCAGCCCCCTCGGGGGAAAGGTGTTTGTATGTTATATATTTTTGTTAATCGTTTTTTTTTTCTTGATTTCAGGGTAGGCCGTTTAGTGAAACTTGGTCATAATAATGCGTACAATGATGGATAGATAGAATTTGTCCGTTCTTAGAGGTAAACGGTGTATAAATCACAGCATTCATGAAAATATAATCTTATCTTAATATATATAAATTACGTGTCACGTTGTTTGTCCGCTATAGACTAATTTGCACACCATGTGCAGTTCGATCTAACTTAACAGATAGGATAGCTCACATTTATATATACATAAATAATAAACGCGACAGAAGTCGCGGGGTGACAGCTAGTTTATCATAAAATTGTATGCTTACAATTATAGTTAGAGGGTCCTCTGTATCCACGAGCCATTTGAGAAGCGGCGCGCGTGTTCCACGAGATAAATAGTCGAGCAGTATCTCGCAAGCCGCTAGTTCCTTCAGCCCAGTAGCATCAGACAACACGGGACCACGCCACCCAAATACAATCTGAAACATTTATTCATTACAGGATATGTTATGTATACCAAAGCACTAACCAGTAGGGGATACAAAGGATCTATAGCGGATACAAGGGATCTAGGTCCATAAGTAACTCGGGTCTTCAAATACGACTTTGTTGACTCCTGCCTGTCATAATAGCTGCCTAAAGATGAACAGATGAGCCGGATGAACAGATTTAGAGATCTGACACTTAGAGATCACACCCACGCGAAACGAGCCCAGAGACAACAAAGAGGAAAGAGAAGACACGAAAAAGCCTGAGGAATTACCTAATGTAAAAGGCCCATCAAACTAATCTCATTATCTACCTACCCATATCGTTATCCCATCACTTAAGTAGGGTCGGTACGTTAAGTATGTTTCCTCCATCTTCAATTGCATCAATAATTTTCTTGGCCAATCAAACTATCTGACAAGATTTATTAGCAACTAGCAAGTATTTAAAACATAGTTTCAAGTTGATGAAACAGGCCAGTGTATTGTGATATGTACAATTTTACATAATAGGTATAGTACTGAATACATACATGACCATCCTTTTCATGACCATCTATATTAGGGCAAGTAATTGAATGGAATGAGTTGTGTTCTCCATAGATAGGTGGAGGCGGTACAGTCTGCCATGGCTTCTCCCACTCCTCGGGTGGTTCTGAATTTCTCTAAAATTTAAATTAAAAAATAATTAACTGACTTATGTTAATTAGTCCAATTCTGTCGTTTAGCACAAGTCATAAGCATAACGGAAAAAATGCGTAATTTAAGAAAGCAAGGAATGTTCTACTGAGATACATAAAGTAATTTGCGAATATCAAAATATGTATGTTCAAAATCGATAAGGGCATTTCCACACCGGCAATTTGATCGACGATTTCTTAACGTGTCCACGTCACAAACACATATGTGACACGACGATAATATCGTCGCGATGCACCCGCTCGTGGATATGGCGCCTAAGTATGTCATGTCAATTTACCTTGGAAATTATTTCATCTTCAAATTCAGTAAGCATTTTCAAAGTGTCCTCATGACTTAATACACCAGTAAGAAGTATAGTGATGTTTTCGGGGCGAAAGTATTTCTTGTGAAATTCCTTTACCTAAAAAGAATAAAAAAGAAGACAAAATATTTTTTTACACACTCAAGACAACTAGACTCTAACACTTGATTTAATTTTACAACTTTTGTATTTGTCTCTAATCGACATCATTTGAAAATAATCATTAAAAATCAGAAGGGCTGGCAGAGGTGTACTACACCCACACTTCGTCGGACGATATTTAGTCCCAAATGTGACAGGGGGCGAGCCTGTCGCCATACACGGGGCTCCAGTTATGTAACAGATGACATTAAATATGCACAATTTTTTCACACAGCACAAATTGGTACATGCCTTCGGCTGGGTTTGAACCCGCTCCCTCTACAGATGTAGCAGATAAGTACAATTCATTTATATATGAATACAGAAATCGATATTAAGACCCAACATACATGGTAAATTGGTCTTAATATTCTTTCAGTCCCCAAAAACTATTTCTTAATCAATAAATGGTTTTAATTAGCTACACTCATATTTTTATTTCTTGTTTCAAATCCTGCAACATTTTCTACAACTATTCAAGCAATTCTTATGGCACAGATATTAATTTCTTGTGATAATTCAACATTAGGTGTAAGATAAAAGCTGTTTAGCTTAAAAGCCTTTTTTACTTAAATACTTAACTTTTAAGCAATACTTGTTTACAAATAAGAAAATAATGGCTAACTAAATAAGATTCATGTCCGCCTTGGCTTAAACCAACGGTCGGCAACCCGCGGCCTGCGAGTGTTTTAAAATAAATAAAAAAATCGGGACATTTTGCTCACACGGTTGTCTGCCCCCAAACTAAGCAAAGCTTTTACTATAGCTGCCAGAGACAGATAAACATTGATTTTTAGAGATCAGATAATACCTATATAAATAAATAGATCCTTATGGTAAAATATGTTTAATTATATAGAAATCTATAGTTAAATTTTTGAACAAGTGCGGCCCGTCACTTGCTTATTTTGGCACTGTGCAGCACTTGCCTGCAAAAGGTTGATGACCACTGGTTTAACCATCAAAATAGAAAGCAAGCTAAAATAGGTACCTTCGAGTTACTTGTAGACTGTCTCAATGCCAATTCCGAACCATTGCTATCATAGGAATAGCTGCTATTTGGGTACATTGCCTTCATAAATTTGTTCAAAAGTCTGAAATTAAATATTTTAGAGATTTAGGTTGGCACACATTTTATAAAAATTTTGATGGTCTATGTTAACATTTCATAAAGTATATTATTGATTTTGATCTAATTATTTTAAGACTTTTTTTTCCTTGTTAAGTACATATAAACAAACAGACAATTTAAACTAAAGGCTAACAAATTGGTGTTTTAAAAAAAGCTATAGATACTAGGTAGATACTTTATTTTGAAAACTTCCATCATACCTCACCTCTTATATGGAAATTGGTAAGCATCCTTCATTTCTTCATAAACCAAACCACCATCTTTGCCTTCGCCATCAATGTGATGGACGTCCAAAGCAAAATCTTCTTCAGAGAATAACGGAAACATAAGATGCTCAAGGAATATTGGTAAGACAGCAAGAGCCTGGCTCTGTCCAGTTGAGGAGAATTTAAGACTAATACAGTCATTTTCAGCCCATGTGCAAACATCACCATCTAGCCTTTCCAAAACACCCTTGTAAGGATGCTTCTGGGAGCCATTGAGAATTAAATGTTCTATAGCATGGATATATCCCTCTTCATCTTCAGGTTCTGTCACTGGAAGCCAATGTTAACAAGATTTTATTTATTTAATTTTTATCTTAAAAATATTGTATTATATTTAATACTAGCTGCAATTTTTGGTAACTTGGTTTTGAAATTTTGGTGCATAAGTCCAACTTATACAGCTTTTTGCATAAAGAAATAGTCTTAAAGAACTCTTGACCTTTTATGGACTCTTTAATTTCTTCATAGAAGTGAGTAAATGTATGCTGGCGACAACTGGTGAAAACACTATGAACTTACTAAGTAGGTGCCTACTGGCTACTTAGGGGCTATCCTTTATACATATGGTAAGGGCTTTGGGTGTAAATTTATACATACATATCGTCACGCCCTTCCTGGGGCTGGCAGAGGTGTAATACAACACCCGCACTTTGCCAGACGATATTTTACAATATTTATAATTTACAAACTTACCTATTAAAATAGCACAATGGACTGTAGCAACTTCGTTGTTCGTTAGAATAACAGACAAACCAGTTCTCCTAGATTGATATTTTGTGACCTGATATTTATTTAGAGCTAATGTGGAGGTAATTTCTTTGAACTCCAACATTTTTTAAAACTAACACTTTCTGAGCCTTCCTAAATAATATTGTGCAAATCTGGCATTTTATCTATGAATCATCTTTAACAATCTAAGAATCTGTAATCAGGCCGGGTTCTAGAGAACGGCGAAATAGGAGCAAACTCACTTGTTCTTTACTACAACTCGCCGAAGTCATCTCATGGCATAGATATCTTGCTACATAATTTTATGAATCCAAGACCATCCAAGGTGATAATTATTACTTTTTTTATTTTAAATTTAACCCCGTACATAACTAGATTTTTCTTTTTATTAACTTTGCTTGCAGAAACAAATGTTTCAAATAAACTTTTTTTTTTGTTTTGCTCGTAGGTAGGGCAGGCACGCTAAAGCCAACATGGCCACACCGCCTTGTCATCCGTTTGTTGTACATGGATTATTAAATCTAAGATGATAGAGGAGAGGGTGATGAAAAATGAGATGAATCCCTCCCCTTTTCCCATTTCAGTAAAGCCGTGGATACTTCATTCAAGTTTTGTAGAGAACACGAAAAGTAGCTTTTCTTGTACTTAACGATTTGGAACGGTTGGTTCAGGGAGCGTATGCTTGCATCGTGTTTTGTCGGGTGTTTGTAGTGTGGTTGTGAAATCTGAATTCTTTTAAAGAGCAGGGACCCTATTCGGAGATTTGAGATTCTCATCTCAACATTTTGCGTCCTTGTTGCTCTCGTTTGAAACGTCCTAGGTGTGAGAGAGACCAAGATAAAATCTCATCTCATCTCACGCGCAGGAATAGCCCCCCAGTATTGTACGACTTTTTCGATCAACCTGCGTCGGGTATCGAGGCGTGTTAATAATGTGTTTCCGGCTTTATTGATTTTTCCTAAATTAAAAGATTTTTAAATCAAATGTTATTTTATTACATTGTGTTTTTCCAAGCTGTAATCCAATAATATTTTTAAAATCTACACATTCCTAAATTTTATCTATACTCTACTCGAGTCAAATCGAGTTTTGATTGAATTTAACAATGTATTCTCATCTCTAAAATAGTTTTCCTCCCTTCATCTTTGAAGTTTCTCATTCTTCTCAACACACATCTCAAATGCAGATTTGTTAATTTTGTTGTGGTTGGTCTGAATCTGATAAATGACTTGCTTGAGTGCATTTTTTGATTATTTGCTAAGGTTAGGGTGAGATTTGAAATCTGGGTCTTGTTGCCTGGATAACGCTTACGTGGATCGGAGTTAAATATACTCAATATTTTTTTTTTACCGGTGGTGGTTTTGAGAACGCAGTAAGTACTGGACCCTAGCCGAAGAGTAGCCGCATTTCACCGTTGTTTGTATTAGTTTTCACGTAGAGATAAAATGTCGCACTTCAAGTTGATATCGTCCACGAAGGCGTCCGATGTGATTCCGGTAACAAAATACGTGTCAGAGAAGACTGGAATCACTGTGCTTATCGGTGAAGTAGAAGGACCTATTGTGAACGGTTTTTTTTGCCTTGGTGAGTTGTTATTGTCTTACTACCCACATTTTAATAATAAAGTCAAAACTGAATAAAACTTATTTGTCTAGAGGTTATATCAAATAAACTCATGAATGTAAGGATTGATTGTAAATTGTTCTTAAAACGAGTCATAGGAACTGTAGATACACTATGTTATATAATCCCGACCGACACCCGTTTTTTTGTAGGCACTTAGAAAAACTTAAAAGTTTACAATAATACTCACTTCTACAAATATGATGATCAACTTTTTATTATTTGCTTTGTTTATCTAGCTACTGAAGCCCATGATGATGATGGCTTACCTCATACTCTGGAACATCTTATCTTCCTTGGATCACAGAGATACCCTTACAAGGGCATATTGGACTTGCTGGCCAACCGCTGCATGGCGCAGGGAACCAATGCTTGGACTGATACAGACCACACTTGCTATACAGTTTACACTGCGGGTGATGAAGGCATGTTGACATTGCTCCCCATTTATCTTGATCATATTCTGTTCCCGACTTTATCCGAAGAAGGGTTTATAACTGAAGTCCATCATATTGATGGGGAGGGGGAAAATGCAGGTGTAGTGTACTGTGAAATGCAGGGACGAGAGAATTCTGCTGACAGTAGGTGAGATGCAGCTTTGTTTTATGTTTTGTTCTTTACAATACTTGAATACTTCAAAATATTTTTAAAAGAGTCCAGAACTTTTTAGAAGAATCTAATCTTGAAAAATGTGTTTTAGGTGCAACCTGAAACTGCTAAGAGCTATGTACCCTGATAGTGGATATTCCTCTGAAACAGGAGGTATTATGAAGAATTTAAGAGAATCAACTGACAATGCTAAAGTAAGTTAATAGCAGTACAACAACATTTTAATTTTTTTTCAATACTTCATAATTAAGTCTGCAGCTAATAGTAGGTACAGGTTTCTTGTCTTACAGTAAATTAATTTCGACAGTATTAATAAACCAATAATTATTTTTCAGGTAAGACACTTCCATAAAAAATTCTACAGACCAGAAAATCTCACAATAATTCTGACTGGTCAGATTCAAGCGGAGGATGTGTTTAATGCACTGTCTACAGTTGAAGATGACATCATTGCCAAGGTCAGTTGACACAGCTTTATTGTGTTCATTGTGTACTAATAATAATTAGATCTATATGTAAGATTTTTTTAAAGTGCACTCAACAAAATGTTTTTGACTAAGTAATTTTCAGTATTTTTTGTAATGACTACCATATACCTCTAAGTAGCCTGTTATACATACATATATATTAAACTAAGACAGGTTGTTAACTTTAAAAAAACAAAATAGCACTTTTGAAAGCAGCATTAAAATTGTTGCTAATAGCATCCTTTTCTAGGTGATGATTTGCTTGGGACATGCTGGTAGGTCGAAACAGTTTATTACAGGAAAAATGTGTAGGAGTTCAATTGCCGCTCAGGTCAAATAAATGACTGTACATGTAGCAATGTGGCAGCTATTAGCTTCATACATTGTAAGGTGACATTGCTGCATTAGCATGATCTGATCTATCTGTTTCATTTTATTTACTTTGTAATCCCTTCATACAAACAATCCAAAGGCAAATATAACAAATAATTAATGGGTGAAACTAGTATTATCTATACTAACATTATAATTATAAAAGTGGGTTTGTAATTTTGCTTGTAGGGGATAATCTGCCAAACTGGACCTACTGGTCCAATTTTGAAAATTCTTTTATTTACTAATAGAAAGCTACACAATCACAACACTAAGTGCCATATATAGAATAATAACTGCACCCCTCGATTAAACCTATGGCCCCACAGGAACTGTTTTTTTTCTGGATGAAAGGCACCTATATCCTTTCCCAACAAGTTTGCAAAATTTCAGTTAAGGCGTGAAAGTGTAACAAATTAAACTCACTTTCGAATTTATCATATTGGTTAGGATGAAATGTGAGCAAAGCCACAGGCAAATGAGCTAGCTACAAAATAAAAACAAAAACCCTAATGCAAAATGCAAAACTACAGCTTACAAATCAATCTCAATAAAAATGCTTGGAAATAATAGCTCCTTAGAAAGTTACAGAAAATGCTATTTTTTTCCAGAGAAAGGCTGAGCCCGTTGAGGAATGGGTAAAGCCATGGCAAGTGGTCCCACCACCACCTACACTAGGAGAATTGAAGGAACAGTGGCCAGCAGACACCGAAGATTGTGGACAAGTGAGATACATACTAAAACATGAATTTATAGTTTTTGGGGTTTTACCAAATTTGCTG
This sequence comes from Peribatodes rhomboidaria, assembly GCA_911728515.1. Taxonomy (NCBI): domain Eukaryota; kingdom Metazoa; phylum Arthropoda; class Insecta; order Lepidoptera; family Geometridae; genus Peribatodes; species Peribatodes rhomboidaria. The sequence continues at coordinate 7,085,963 of OU452169.1, read as the reverse complement.
GGATGGATGAGATCTACATATATTACAGACATACATCTATACTCTTATAATGGACCTTTGACTGAATACATTTTAAAGGTAGCTATAACTGGCATTATCAAGAAAGCCAAATTGAGATTATGTAAGTGAAGAGTAAGCCTAAACTATGTATGTTTCTTGGTTGGTTTGATCAGTGCTTTATGCTAATAGTGGTATAGGTACCTACCACAATCAAACTAGTTGTTATGTTTAAATGTTCATGTAGGTGTTATTCGGTTGGCGCGGGCCAGTGCTGACGGAGCCGGCAGCGCTGAAGGAGCTGACGTCGTGCGCCATCCTGCTGCGGTACCTGTGCGAGCTGGCCGTGGCGCCGCTGCAGCGCTGCCTCGTGGAGCGGGAGGACGCGCTGGCTGGAGACGTGAGTACTCTGACAGCGCTGAAGGAGCTGACGTCGTGCGCCATCCTGCTGCGGTACCTGTGCGAGCTGGCCGTGGCGCCGCTGCAGCGCTGCCTCGTGGAGCGGGAGGACGCGCTGGCTGGAGACGTGAGTACTCTGACAGCGCTGAAGGAGCTGACGTCGTGCGCCATCCTGCTGCGGTACCTGTGCGAGCTGGCCGTGGCGCCGCTGCAGCGCTGCCTCGTGGAGCGGGAGGACGCGCTGGCTGGAGACGTGAGTACTCTGACAGCGCTGAAGGAGCTGACGTCGTGCGCCATCCTGCTGCGGTACCTGTGCGAGCTGGCCGTGGCGCCGCTGCAGCGCTGCCTCGTGCAGCGGGAGGACGCGCTGGCTGGAGACGTGAGTACTCTGACAGCGCTGAAGGAGCTGACGTCGTGCGCCATCCTGCTGCGGTACCTGTGCGAGCTGGCCGTGGCGCCGCTGCAGCGCTGCCTCGTGCAGCGGGAGGACGCGCTGGCTGGAGACGTGAGTACTCTGACAGCGCTGAAGGAGCTGACGGCGAGCGTACACTGACAGCACTAAGCGAGCTGATGGCGTGCGGAAATTTGTATGATCTCTTGCAATGCCGAGTATCATGTGACGTCACGAACTTTCTCCTTAGACATTTTTGTTATTAGTAACTAGCCTAGTACTTGTCAGGTTTTAACTCCAGGAAAAGTCGCAATTTTTAAATGAAATTAACACGTGTTATAAATAATTATACCTGTGGTTAAAAAGTAACCTGTGTGGTATTCCAGACTAAAATCTATCTCTGTACCAAATTTCACCTAGATCCATTGACCCATTCTGGAGTGATTGAGTAACAAACATCTATCCATCCATCCAAACTTTCGCATTTATAATATTGAGTGTGATTAATTGGCAATGTTGGCATTAAATTCGCCATTTGGTTTACAGGTGTCATACAATCTGACGGAGAATTTGGCTTCGCTCATCAAGATTGAGCTGGACAATGTGCCTGTGGGAAAACTGGAAGCTGCCAAGGAAGAGGCACAGAAGTGTTTGAGAAACGTGCGCGAAGGAGGGGAGGTAACTTTATTTTCTGATACATTAGGATATTTACACTGAAACATGTCTTATTATAGTGTACTTTTTTTCTAAGATGGCTTGCGTTTCACCGCCATCTCGCCTGATGTCCAGTCTATTTTTAAAACAGTTAGCTGAGTGGTTAATCCAGGGTACAAGCAACCCCTATACAAAATTTCATTCAAATCAGTTTCTGCTTCAGCGCGCAGAAATAACAAACATGTCACTCACAAAAACATACCACTCACAAAATTCCCTATTTAAAAATTTGAGTAAATTAGCCATGTATGTTTGATGTACCTGGTATTATTTGTCTGTATAAACGGACTGTTGAAACGGATTATTTACCCATATAAGTTATTTTTAACCGCCTCTGAAGGAAGAAAGAAAAGAGGTGATTCTATATTTTGTTTTTTATGATTTTTTTATGTATGTTTAGGTGTATGGTGACAGGCTTGTTCCCTGGCACATTTATAGAATAGAATATAATTTATTTGCAACAGGAAATATAAAAAACAACAAAAAATAAAGACAGAAAAGAAAAAACAGGTTTCCTGCCACAAACCGGCTCCAACTCAGCATAATGCTGGCTAATGGTGGTTAACCAGCGCTGATCTTCCGAAAAAAAATTAAAATTGTTCGGCAAAGTTAAGGTGTTGTAAAACATCTCTGCCGGCCTCTTAGAGGAAAGGTGTGACCTGATGTTATTATTATGTTCATCAATATTTTCGTCAAATGTATTTTTTTTATGCCAAAGGTGGCAAACCAGCTAACAAATCACCGTTGCCTATAGATACCCGTAATACCAGGGACACCACCAACATTCAAAAACACAAATCACAGGGTTGGCAACAGGGACATGTTGCCAACCCTTAAGGACACACAGCCAATGTGAGAAATATAGATAGCATAGAGCCCTGTCACATGTTGGGGGCAGGATAGTTTATATAATAAAAAAATAAAATAAAATAAAAACCCTTAAGGATTCTATTGACAGCCCTTTTAAAGAACACCTGTGTACCACAAGTAATAAATTGTTGCTAATTTTAATTATAGGGTGTTGACTTGGAGCGCATTAACCGACTGCTAAAAAAGCAGCTGCGCGAGAGCAACGTGAGCCTCGAGTCCGACCCGCACCACGTGATCGCTTTCCGAGCCATCGGGGACGCGCTCTACTCACAGAACGAATCTGACGTAAGTACCTTTTTTAAACGAGTCTAAAAGAAGAGTAGATTCTCAAGCTGTTTATTTTTATAAGCTTTTATTTACTTTTACTTCTCTCGATTTCTGTCTGTAATCAAATCTTGAGCTGAAAGGGCTTAGAATCTTTGTTCCACCAACACTTTATTTTTTTTTTTAAATTAAAGTTTCCGCTAACGATGAAAGTAATATTACATAGCTAAGGACATATAATATATGTAGTTTTTATTACTAAGAAACGTTGTTAGGATTTTGAACCGAGTACCAGCCCTTTTTAACTTATTTAAAAAAAAAAGGAGATTCTATGTTCGTTTGTATTTTTTTTGTACACTAGTAAAAGTTAAGTCCTCTTTCAGTTTTTTTCGCGAATGAACCCTCAAGTGGACATACTCGCGCTAATGTCCGAGCCTTCCGACTACTGGGTGGGGCTACTGCAGAAATACTTCACGGACGACCTCGTCTCTATAGTCGGCGAGCCGAGCATTCAGCTGCAAGCACAGTACGTATAATTAAACTAACTAATTGACTTAATATTACTTGTGCCTCTGTGAGCTGAAGGCCTCCCGAAAACGTAAAAGAAATTAAGTATTTTGAAAAATTAACAAAAACTGACTCGACAATTTTTTTTTTATGTAGAATAGGTCGCCGTTTGACTAATTATTGAATTATTTTTAACTAATTATTGAACCTGCTTACAAAATTTTACGTGAATCGGTTGAGAAATGTGAACTGTAGAGGAAGACAGCCGGACATACGTCATCGGACTTACGAAGCTATAGCAGAGCTATATCGCTCGCTGAAGCTCGCTTGGCCGATAAATGTGAAAAAGCGAGTTTGTTTATTTGTTCGTAACACTTTCACGCCTTAAATACATAACTGATCATCATGGAATTTTGGATACACATTGTCAGGGGACTGGAAAGATCACAACACGGCTTTCTACGAATTCTATTCTATTCGAACACAATTCTATTCTTAGAAATGTACGGTGGATATTCGAGTGGTCCTTGATAAATCTCATTCGGATTGTAAAACGTAAAAATGTATGCAAACTTAAATAAAACGTCATTTCCAGAATGGCCGAAGAAGAAAAGAAAAGGATAGAGGAACAAAGAGAGCTTCTTGGAGAAGCAGGTTTAGCTGAAAAGAGCAAACTTCTAAAAGAGGCCATGGAATTTAATGAAGTAAGCATAATTTCTAAAGGTGCAAATGTAAAAGGGGCATTAACATTGTCCATGATTTTTCTAAAACATGTTTGAGATATTCGTAAATTTTTGTCGTGGTATTTCAGTGAAGTAGTAAGATTTAAACTCATCAAAGAGTGAAATGATGACAGGCAAGCTTTTACCCAGCAGTGTGACAAAATAGAAAGAAAGAAAGATACATTTATTTTGACACACAAGACACTACAAAGACGGTGATAATACTTAATACCAATACACAAATTAACGAAAACAGTGCTGTCACTGTAGTGTCCAGTACGTCAAAAAAGGTCAGTGCTTAGCTATAATGCTGAAAATTTCTTCGCAGCGCTGATTTTCAGCATTGACCTTAAGTGACGAACGGGATTACAATGTACAATTAAAATAGGCTGATAATAAACAAATAAACTTGTTTTCCAGAGACCGCCGCTACCCGGTACACTAGCGTCAGTGCCAATCCCTTCGTGTGACAACCTCAAGTGTCACAACATATCGTCGTGGAGTACCGACGGGCCGGACTGCCCTCACTTCGACCTCAAGAGTCTGCCGCTCTACGCTAGAGTGCACAGCCTCAAAACTAATTTCGTTTATGTAAGTACTAGCTCCTTCCTCGCACTCCCCCCCGATGTCCTTTAGGAACACTCAGTGCCCATGTCATCGTGTGCCAATCTCAAGTGTCACAAGATATTGTCGTCGTTCCATGCAAAAAGTTAATTGATCATCGATAAAATGTATGGATAAGCTGTGTTTTTGGGGATTGTAATTTGTGTCTTGATTTTGTATACTTTTAATAAGTTAAAAATAAGATTCGCATTTATTTTTAAACATATTTGGGTAACCAACAGCTTTTACTTAAATGAATAAACTAAAAATAAACACATGAAGCCAATTATAGGTCACCGCGTATACATACAAAATTATTTACAAACATAATGTTAGCCACTACTTACATAATATAACATTTATAGTAAACTAGCTGTGCCCTGCGGTTTCACCCGCGGTCCCACGGGAACCGTTTATTTTTGTGGGATAAAAAGTACCCTATGTCCTTTTCTGTACCCCACAGAACGTGTATGAAAAATTTCGAGAAGATCGGTTAAGTAGTTGAGACGTGAAAGTCAAAATGTTTTTATTCAATTTGGGTATCAAAGATACACTTATGAACGTTAAAGTTTTTTTTAAATAGACTCGACCACCTTGTTCGGATAAAGAGCCTCTACTCAGAAGAACAGGCAAAAAACTGAGAGGCATTAATTTTTCAAAGAATAAATAAATTACAGTCGCACAAATTTTGGCTTACAACTAGGTAATATCTATACATACTAGTGGCTACTTGGCGGAAGTAGAAGCCTTATAAATAAACAAACGAACTAACTCACTTTCGCATTTATAATATTAGTAAGGATTCAATAAACAATAAAAATCTTAATCTTAATCTTAATATATATAAATCTCGTGTCACAATGTTTGTCCTCAATGAACTCCTAAACCACTTAACCGATTATAATAAAATTCGCACACCATGTGCAGTTCGATCCAACTTGAGAGATAGGATAGTTTAAACACATATATATATATATATATATAAATAATACACGCGAACGAAGTCGCGGGGTGACAGCTAGTATGTATTTATAAATTACGTGTCACGTTGTTTGTTCGCTATAGACTCCTAAACTACTTAACCGATTTCAATCAAATTTACACACCGTGTGCAGTTCGATCTAACTTAACAGATAGGATAGCTCACATATATATATATATAAATATAAATAATAAACGCGAACGAAGTCGCGGGGTGACAGCTAGTAGATAATTATAATGGAATCCTAATTCTCGCATACCTATAGATCAACCTGGTGCTCGACACGTCGTCGCTGGCGCAGTCTGTCCGCAAATGGGTCCCGATCCACTACAACTCGTTCGGCGAGTGTCCCGTGCGGCGCGGGGACACTCTCATATCGCACGAGGAGGTCATCGCCACCGCGGAGGAGCTGACGGCTTCGCTCGGAGCCGAGATCGGCTTCGGACGGCCGGGGAACTTCTCCGTCGGCTCCTTTGGGAACTTCATACATATTGAAGCTAGGGTAAGTTGTCACCAACGGGCGACACGGTCAGTCCTAGGATGGGTGACCGCGAGTGGCATTAACGGAGCGCTACCGTGGCTCCGATGACACGTTAAATTGTCTGCCCGGATGTATGTTCTATGACAACAATCGTCAAGCCGTGTCAGAGGCCATCGGGCGGGCTAGAAACTGACATCAGGGCTTGCCACTCGGCCTATACGAACTTGCTTGCTTGCTTTTTTAGGGTAAGTTTTTTTTACTAGCTAGTTATGTCGTTCGGCGAAGTGTGGGTGTTGTAGACACCTGTCAGCCACTTCAGGGGAAGACGTCACGGAAGTGAAAATTTCGGGACGTAACTACAGTTACGTCCCGAAATTTTCTACTTTTCCCGCATTTTTATAGTAAAGCCCTTTGGGAAAACTAAGAAAGAAGAAGACTTCGGGAAGGTAGTTTTTTTAACAAACTATTTATTTCCCACAACTTTTTAGTTTCCCGCGTTTTACTAAAAGTTAAAAAAAAATGATATTGATGAAGTACATATATGTACCTATTTTTATGCACAAACTATCGCATATTGGTATGGTCCTGTGTATTTATGTTATACCCAACAAAGCAAAACTACACAAAAAAAAACAATTTAAAACTATTTTAAATTTAAACTAAAACGTTTTTTCAGTGCGAACCTGAATATTACGAGCGCGTTGTGAATCACTTGTACGAGATCCTGTACGCGGCTGAAATAACTAAGGAAAGGATGCTGGTATTCGCGCAGAGAATGATCAATGACGTTTCACAAGTGAGTACGATGCTATCATACAAGGTGCTGGTTTTGAGTGGTTTTACCCGTCAAAGTAAACAACACAAGTTTGCAAAATTAAAAAAAAAAAATCAAATCTTCATACAAAATTGATCATGTGACTAGTGATTTTGTACGGAGACACTAATAATATTTTTTTGGATTTTGCAAACTTATATTCTAAAAGTTGTTTTAATTTTGATGGGTAGAACCACACCCTTAGAATTACTACACCCGAAACCAGCACGTTGTACAATACAATAATATAATAAAATACAATACAATAGTATTGTATTGTATTGTATTGTATATTATTAAAATTATAGCTCAAAAAATAAATAGCTTTACAGATACAGATAGAACGTCAGAACGTTCACTTCAGGATAGAGGCCCCAATAATCTCCACACAGTCTCTAACTCTGTTCGCTTCCAGCGGCTTCCCTCCACACCAGATCGTCAGTCAACTTTGTAGAAGGCCTTCCCACGCTGTATCTTGTGATTGCTTGTGAAGGCTGCCCACACCAAATGCAGTTGCGGTCTAGTCCGGAGCAGTGCAATTTATTTTCTTTCGTACCATACTGCAAAGTGACTGCATAAGGCGTGATTTCTTTCATAGAATTACATATTTAACTGGTCCTCAATAACTACGTTTGTACGCACACGTCCTAATTGCAACCGGATTTTATGTGCTCTAGTCTTAAAGTCGCCACTCGAGATTCTTTCTGACCTTCAACAGGCAAAAAGCACTACAGTAAGCTACATTAATTCCAGACGCGCAGGAACGGCAACAAGATGGTATACGATTCGCTGCGCGACAGCGTATACAGTAAGGACAGCAACGCTCACTGGTGCCTAGTGTTGCGGCAACAGAAGTTCCTCAAAGAGCTGATAGAGACGTTAAACGCGGGCGGCGATTCCGCCCAGGCGGCCATAGAGGAGGCCAAGGTGGCCTTCGCTAGCATCGCGCAGAACGTGTGGCTCCATCTCGCGACCGACTTTGATAGGTAAAGTTTTAACTATGAACTTTATTTTTGTTAAAGGCTTGCATTTAGCAGCCTTCGCGTCTGATGTCAGGCGAAGTAAAATAACGTTGTTCAATAAAAAAATATTTTGTTTCAGATACACTCTTAGCACAGAGCCGTGGAAAAAATTCGAGCGAGAGAACGAGATAGTGCCTCAACCGTAAGTACGTCTGTGAAGTGAATGGAGGCCAATGCAACGACTCACAATATGAAAATGTGTCGTTGGTCACGCGTATCTGTCACAGACTTCAGATGCGGCGTCATACATTTACATACTGCGAGTATTGTCGCCTCGGCCGCGATACGCAACTTAACAAAATCGGAACAACACCTCAAAGCTTGAATGTTTCCAATTCCAGTCCCAAGCTGTACTGGGACGCGGAGCTGCAGGCGCCCCCGCGCGGCGGCGGGTTCGTGATCGGCGTCGGCGGACTCGAGTCGTCGTTTGTAGCACAGATGTCGCGCGGACCGCTCGGACACGCGCCGCCCGACGTGGCGCCGCTCGCGGTCGCACTCAACTACTTCACGCAGCTCGAGGTACGGACACTCGTCGTCACTAGTACACATGTCGCTCGGACACGCGCCGCCCGACGTGGCGCCGCTCGCGGTCGCACTCAACTACTTCACGCAGCTCGAGGTACGGACACTCGTCGTCACTAGTACACATGTCGCTCGGACACGCGCCGCCCGACGTGGCGCCGCTCGCGGTCGCACTCAACTACTTCACGCAGCTCGAGGTACGGACACTCGTCGTCACTAGTACACATGTCGCTCGGACACGCGCCGCCCGACGTGGCGCCGCTCGCGGTCGCACTCAACTACTTCACGCAGCTCGAGGTACGGACACTCGTCGTCACTAGTACACATGTCGCTCGGACACGCGCCGCCCGACGTGGCGCCGCTCGCGGTCGCACTCAACTACTTCACGCAGCTCGAGGTACGGACACTCGTCGTCACTAGTACACATGTCGCTCGGACACGCGCCGCCCGACGTGGCGCCGCTCGCGGTCGCACTCAACTACTTCACGCAGCTCGAGGTACGGACACTCGTCACTAGTGCACATGTCGCTCGGACGCTCGGACACGCGCCGCCCGACGTGGCGCCGCTCGCGGTCGCACTCAACTACTTCACGCAGCTCGAGGTACGGACACTCGTCACTAATGCACATGTCGCTCGGACACGCGCCGCCCGACGTGGCGCCGCTCGCGGTCGCACTCAACTACTTCACGCAGCTCGAGGTACGGACACTCGTCACTAGTGCACATGTCGCTCGGACACGCGCCGCCCGACGTGGCGCCGCTCGCGGTCGCACTCAACTACTTCACGCAGCTCGAGGTACGGACACTCGTCACTAGTGCACATGTCGCTCGGACACGCGCCGCCCGACGTGGCGCCGCTCGCGGTCGCACTCAACTACTTCACGCAGCTCGAGGTACGGACACTCGTCGTCACTAGTGCACATGTCGCTCGGACACGCGCCGCCCGACGTGGCGCCGCTCGCGGTCGCACTCAACTACTTCACGCAGCTCGAGGTACGGACACTCGTCGTCACTAGTGCACATGTCGCTCGGACACGCGCCGCCCGACGTGGCGCCGCTCGCGGTCGCACTCAACTACTTCACGCAGCTCGAGGTACGGACACTCGTCGTCACTAGTGCACATGTCGCTCGGACACGCGCCGCCCGACGTGGCGCCGCTCGCGGTCGCACTCAACTACTTCACGCAGCTCGTGGTACGGACACTCGTCGTCACTAGTGCACATGTCGCTCGGACACGCGCCGCCCGACGTGGCGCCGCTCGCGGTCGCACTCAACTACTTCACGCAGCTCGAGGTACGGACACTCGTCGTCACTAGTGCACATGTCGCTCGGACACGCGCCGCCCGACGTGGCGCCGCTCGCGGTCGCACTCAACTACTTCACGCAGCTCGAGGTACGGACACTCGTCGTCACTAGTGCACATGTCGCTCGGACACGCGCCGCCCGACGTGGCGCCGCTCGCGGTCGCACTCAACTACTTCACGCAGCTCGAGGTACGGACACTCGTCGTCACTAGTGCACATGTCGCTCGGACACGCGCCGCCCGACGTGGCGCCGCTCGCGGTCGCACTCAACTACTTCACGCAGCTCGAGGTACGGACACTCGTCGTCACTAGTGCACATGTCGCTCGGACACGCGCCGCCCGACGTGGCGCCAACCGCGACATTAATCTTCACAAAAAAGGTCGTGTTGTGAACCAACCGAAAATGCGTTTGTTTACAAAGCTCTTTGATACAAACTACAATAATATACAATTCGTCCCCAGGGTCCGATGTGGCGCCTGATTCGCGGCTGCGGTCTGTCTTACGGCTATGGCGTCAGAATGTCGCAGAATGAAGGCGCGCTGCTGTTCTCGTTGTATCGCGCCACTAACGCCATAGGCGCTTACACCAAGGCGAGATCTATTCTGGTACGTTTGGTTTAGTTTTTTACCTTACTGCGAATGGAGTATGGTTATGTTTTTCGAGCGTTCTTTGACGCGCCCTGCAGCTTAATCGGCTTGACAAATTTTAGATTGCGATGTGTCGTTACATTCGTCCTTGTATCCGGGATGCCAAAAACGCTTGCCTAGATAAAACCGATTCACGCAACACGGATTATAACTAACAGGAAAATACCTCTGATTTTATATCATGTAAAATTGTGAACTGTAGCAGCTGTACTCGTACATTGTTTTTTTTTTTTTAAATTGGTATGCAAACTGGCAGTACAGTTTGCATACCAATTTAAATAAAAACTATATTCTCAATACAGGAGGAATACCTGGCCAACCCAACCTTCGATGAGGATCTGTTCACGTCAGCAAAAAGCACGGCTCTGTTCGAAGTTGTGGAGAACGAGAAGTGTCCCGCGGACGTGGTGCGGCAGTCGCTGCTGTACTACCTGCAAAGAGTTGAGCCGCACTATTTGAGGTGAGTCATAAAGAAAAAAATAGCCATCCCTTTTGGTCAAAACTCAGTTGTGCGTCAATTAATGTAAAGAGAAATAGTCAAAAAAGTTTATATAACAGTGCTGCAAGGGTTGAGACTCATGTTAGGTTTTGCTTCAAGTAATGGTTATGCATGCTACTGACAATATGTTTTTGTAAAAGCGCTTAAAAACGTGTCTTTGAATGGTTTCGATTTCTTTTTATTTTAATCAATAACGTGTGTTACGTACAGACAGTGCTAGCAAAATGAATTTCAATGAGACCCGGTGTACTTGCTCAAATTTATCAGCTTGGTCTCTGCACTCCGTGAGATATTAGTGTCTAGTAAAAAGTGGTCAACCTGAGCATTCGTGGGGAATCGTTCGAGGCGAAATAGAGCAAATAAATAAATACAGCAAATTTTGTTTTATTTTATTAGGAAAACTTACAGCTAGGTACAAAATTATAAATAAAAGATAGAGACAGAAGGCCAATTACAAGTTTTCACAAATATAAAGGTAAATAGATAAGTAACACTTAAAAGGCAGACACTCAAGATTAATACACAATAAAGAAATAAGCTAAATTTAAATTTAAAAGATACACAGATAATAAATAATAATAATAAAATTACATGTATAATCACTTATGAAAAATAACTGATGTTTACAAGCTGCTTGAATTTAAAAGCAGTGGTATTGAATAGGTCAACGTCAAACTTTTTAACGAGAGTGTTATACCTACTACATGATCCTCCTAAATACGTCATTTGCTAACGGTACGGTAGTGCGAATACCACAATGGCCTACTCAGCCATGAGCGCAAATAAATAACTCGCTCAGCTATGAGCGCTATTAACTGCCTCAGTAGGGGACTGCTTAAACCATCTGTAACGATATCTATACGCTTGTGATTATGATCTGGAACCGGGAAAGTACTCCATGACGGGGGGTCAACTTCTTTGGTCCAACCTTTCCTGCAATCATTAAAAAAAAATCTCGCGCTAGTAAGCGCGCGCCGGACGCGCAGGATGCTTGTAGCCGTCGCTCGCAGTCACTGTAGGTGACCCTGCCAATTCATTTTGTAGTTTATTAATTTATCCTATTTATTTATTTACACAGCTCAATACATTTATAATATTTTATTTCATTATTTATTTACGTATATAATTACACTCTGACATACACAACTCTCACATTTACAGCACAAACATTCATCACACTAAAACTAAACAATATCATTATATTTACACAGGCATCGCCGCGCGCGCATTACTACTCTGTCGATTTACCATTATGCGAGCGCGCAGCTGTTGCCGGCGCTCGGTTGCCACTCGCTATTTGGCTTAGGCACGCGAAGCCCGCGACAACCTGTTGCGCTCTTTCTCACGTATTATACCACTACTAAAGTCAGCACCGTCGTCTCGTTATTTTTTATTTATTTATAGAATAGGTCGGCGTTTGACCACCAACTCGCCTGATGTTAAGCGACGTTGTGGTCAAAGATGGAGCACGACGACCTATAAGGTACTTATTCACTCCAGCCTTTGTAGAGTGAAGAAGCACAAAGACGGCAGTTGAGTGACGCGCTACAAGTGCGCTACTGCTCAGACCCGTCTTCGGAACGGTTACACCGGACTACATCCCGAAACACGACTAGGTCATTTCACGGCATAGCTTGGTCCGGTGGGTGGTAACTAGCCACGGCCGAAGCCTCCCACCAGAGTTTGCTACCCGGTTATAAAGTATACGGATGTCGGCAGGGAGCTGGTGTGCGCGGTGTCGGCGGTGACGGCGGAGAGCGCGCGCGCGGCGCTGGGGCGCTGGCTGCCGGCGCTGCTGGACCCGCGCAGCTCCACGCTCGCCGTCGTCTGCCACCCCACCAAGGTCGCCGACATGCAGGCGTCCTTCGACAAGTTAGTATTGCCTGCACTCACAGTTTGCACACACATAGTACATACGCCTACACTTTGTAAAAAAATGAAGGAATGTAGTCACCTACAGCACAAGAATATTCATGTTCTTAGTGTAGATACTACAAGACAAATACCCTTATATTTTCAAGGTTTATCTGTAAGTAAAATTTGTAAGCTTTTCATGAATAAATTTGATTGATTTGATTTGCCTTTTTACCCGACTACGCTAGGAATCTAACAGGGATCACTCAGGGAAAATTCAAATCACATGTAAAAACTACATTCATGAAAAGAGGGTATTATAAGGTTAAGAATTATTTAGAAGACAAAGATGTCTGAAGCCTTCCACTTAGCCACTAGTATGTATAGATACTTATTACCTAGTTGTAAGCCAACATTTGTGAGACTATAATTTATTTATTCTTTAAAAAAATAATGCCCCTCAGTTTCTTGTCTCTTCTTCTGAGTAGAGGCTCTTTATCCGAACAAGGCGGTCGAGTCTATTTAAAAAAAAACCTTTGACGTTCATAGGTGTATCTTAGATACCCAAATAGAAAAAAAAACATTTTGACTTTGAAGGTTATGTTTTTCGAGTGTCTGTATGTATGTATGTATGTCGGTATGTATGTATGTATGAGGTTTCTTTAGCACGCCCTACAGCCTAAACAGCTTGATGGATTTCGACATGTGAGGTATTATGTGAGTTATCTTGATAGTGGAAGTGATATGGGGTGCAATATTTTGCAGCCGGGTGTTTTGGTTTTTCTTTAAATAATGTTACTTGTTGTAACATAACATATCGTCACGCTATTTACCCCGAAGGAGCTGGCAAAAGTGTATTAATTAACTGGGGCCCGTTGAATGGCGACAGGCTCGACCCCGTCACATTTGGGACTGAACATCGTCCGAAGAAAAGTGGGTGTTATAACAACACTATATTAAACAAATATTATAAATGAAAAAATTTGGATGAATAAATGGATGTCTGTTACTCATTCACGCCGAAACGAACAGAATGGCTGATGATGATGTTCAATCCATGTGTTCCCCACGCACTACTTTCGAAAATCGCAGAACTTTATATCAGCAATGAATAATAATAAATAAATAAAGTATTTTTTATTATTTTACTTTCAGGGTGGGAGTGAAGCTAGAAGCATTCGAGTCAATGGAAGCTTCGCACTTTAACAAATAACACAAAAATCGTACATGTTAGATGTAAGCGTGTAAACATTGACTGCTGAAAACACTTACGTTGTTTTTTACGCAACGTCAGTGCGGCTGCACGCGCGAGGCGTGTGAAACCAGTTTTTTATTATGGGTTTTTTTACGTCAATTTTTTAAAAACAGATTTTTTACCGTACTCGGAAAAACAACGTCGCTGTTAATGTGTTCACACAAGTGTATGTTAGTTTTAATTTTTTTCTGATAAGCTATAAGTACATTTATATTTGATACGCATTGTTTATATTCTTAACACCGCTTGGCTGTGCCTTACGTTATAATTTAATTCAAAGACCCGATGTTATCCTAATGTGTATATTCAATTTATTTTTACGCATTTATGATTGAAAATATAGCTACACAAATAAATTATTTGTTTTATTGAAATCAATCGCAAAAACTACGCCTGCTAAGCCTACAGGAAGTAATTAAATTACTTGCTTCCTTGCTCAGTGTTTCACTTTGTAACATTCTGAAAGTGAAAATAAGACTGGTAGTGATTTCCTTCTCGGTAGACAACATCTAAGATTAAATTATTTCCCGTAGTTTTTACGTTCAGCAGGAGTATTTAGTAGGAGCACGAGGAGGAAGCGGATGTCACTTACCACTTCCATAAGGTTTCACACTGCGATTAGTCGGTCAACTGAATTGTCGAGTAGACAATCTTCTTTTTTTAATGAAAATATAATAATATAATTTGAAATTTAATATTCTAAATTTAATTCCTGCTGTTCGAATCCTGTTTGGATTTCAGTCCGGATCAACAGATCACATTTCTCAACTGATTGTCTTGAAATTTTGGGCGTTTCTCGTGGTCTAACTAGATTGCCAAACTGATTTGGCTACGAGGAATTAAAATTCTTCGTGGCCTAACTGCTGCATCTCCGAAGAATAACACAATTAGCTCATCCTTTGTTTAAAAGTATAGTCGATTAGTAAAATATTAAATTCTTTAGTCCAAGAAGATTGCGAGATAAACCTCATCAAACATTTAGTTTTGCTTCTTTGCGAGATGCAATCTTTTGTCAAATGTTTATAAAAAATATATAAAATGATACTTTTCACTATTATTTAAAGAAAAAAATTATTCGCAATTAGTACCATTGTCTTGTTTCATGTTTGACCTACAGACGAAACTTAGCGAAATACACAATGGTTTTTATTTATTACAAATTGTCGCGTAAATAAATCCGGATAATTTCGGAATAAATCCATCTGCTGTTCAGATGCTACTGCTATGGATAATACCGGAATAACAACTAAGGATTTGTTCTATTTATTTATGTGTCAATTAGTAAGTCATTACTAAATTTTACATTGTGTATACTGGCAAGTTTCAGATTGGCAGTTTTTTTTTTAAACAAAATTATCACTTTCACAGTGGAGGGGTACTATTGAGATGAATTCTAATGTTAGTAGGTATTCGTTGTTCAATTATCATAACTTGTAGGTATTGTACTAAAGAGAAGAAAAATCGCAGTAGGTAGTTTCTGAAAGCCTAAACAGCTTCCTGGATTTCAATGAATGAACCCATTTTTTTCATGATAGAAAATAATCATTTTGTTTCAAAGAATATTTCTTTTTTACTATTGAATTAAAAACCTACTAGGTATAAACACTGTTTTTATTTGGTTCTGCTGCGCAATCTTTCTTTTTGATTGGAAATAAGTATTTGTCACGTATTATATTTGTGCATACGACTGTACACTTAACCAATGTCAGTATGCCATACTGAAATACATGTCGAGTCAATATATAATTGACTAACAGTTCGGCAACCTAGTTAGGCCACGAGGAAACGCCCGAAATTTTGTGAGTAGGTTCGATAATTATATAGATTTTTTTCGTAGAGTCAGTTTTTAGATCTTTTTTGGAAATAACTTTCTGTCTTCATAATCAACAAACAAAAGGAGATTTTAAATCTAAACAGGAATAAGTACCAAATAAGTAAGTAAAGAAGGAAGTAACTCATCATATTTTACTAAATAACTGCATTCATTTGTACTTGAATCAGAGTATGCTATGAGTATTTCTATTTTTGTAATGTCTCGATGCTTAGTAGGAGAATTTAGTAGGAGCACGGAGCACGTAGGAGGGATTGGTGACATCCTAAGGAAAGTATTAAATTAAAAAATACAAAAATGTTTAGTGATAATAGTTTTAATCACTGTTTATCTTAAAGCTATGTCTATACAAAAAATATAACTTAAATTTAATCAGATAATTAGTGAACATCATTATAAATCATCTCACAACCGCTGCAACATCTCCGTCATATAATTCAAATCCATCCATAGAATATCAAATAATCAATGTTCAACATCATTTCAACAGAAATACTGGTTTCACTTTAGCAACAAATTCAAAATAATGTAGTGTGAATTTTTCTCTAAAATACAATAAAATATGCTACATGATTTGTAAATTTAACAGGCAAAATTGAGCTCCCCACTCTAAAAATCCCGCGACCAAAAATTTCTATATGTATATCTTTCCCTACAACAGAAATTACTGTTAAATATTTTGTTCAGTATGCAGTCTATTAGCGTTTTTTTTATATTTCACCAATTAATACTGAGGTATATCAGTGACGTGTGTTCAATAAAATCAAGGTACAAAAATAATGCGGCCTATTTAACATGAAGGTAAAATAACGCTCGTAGGCCATCCACTGTTCCTCCCACCACCCATTACTGGTGAGGTATATATTAAATATGTTAAACTCTAACCGTAATTATATTTAGATTGTACATGCAAAGATATTTACAATTTTTTTAACCAACTACATCTACAATCGTAGAGAATAATTATTTGTAACAATAAATTTCAAGGATGCATATTTGATATGCACATTTATGAATGTTAAAGCACCAACATGTATATTTTGGAAATATCTGAAGCATAAAACTGGGATATAATTTGAACTCCATCGTAGCTCTGTGTACCTCAAAGATCATTAAAAATTACAATTAGTGCTTTGAAGATAGATTTGGTAAAATGTTTATTAACGTAACGCATTAATTAGTCATAACATTATATTAATAAGCTATAGACATCTACTTGACGAATATAATTCCCTAATACATGAACGTCTAATGTTATTCAATTAAACTACGTAATATTAAAGAGGCGGCCCCATTTACACTATCTGTTATACTATACACATACCAACGTCGGCACCACCGATAATACACGACAATACTCCGGTCGGCATCTAGCTATGAACGAGCTCGTATCTCAGGCATCTTTACATTAACATTATTTACAATCTCCTTCCAATACGATCCGTACCATGATAATGTAAACTGCCTCAGTCTATTACGAAAGTATTCATAAATTTTTAGGTACGCTTAGCTTCATCCGTATCCAGTCTTTTATCATAAAAATAAAATATCTCCTTCGAGCTGACGCGTCGTCACCGCACTATGTAAACTTGGGGCATTAAAATTAATATGGAATCAAGAGTAATAGCATCGTATCACCGCACTACCGAAGATGCGATCGAATCTAGCGGCCGAATAGAGCTGCTCGTTAACCGTCGCTGTGTGAACTTCCGAGACCGATGCCGTCCATGCTTTCGCAGCCTCGGTGGTCAGCGTGAAAGTTTTCGCACCCGACTGTAGTAATAAGACAACGAACATGCGCTCGACATCGGTCACCCATCGTAAAACTGTCCGGGTCGAACGTCGCTTCGCTGATCTCCGCTGCGATCGCCGACCGGCTGGTTGAGCAATGCCACGTTTGGCTGCCGCAGTAGTCCCGCGAGTGTTCACAGCATGGTCGTGTCGATGGTGGGCACGTGGTTCCGGAGAGCCTCGCGGATGTAGCCGCTGATGCTGCCGTCCGCCACCAGGTGGAAGAAGAACAGGTGCTCGAAGCTCTTGAGCGAGATGGAGCGCAGCGCGGGCAGCCGCAGGAGCAGCGACGCGAACCGGCCCTCCTCGGTGCCGTGCGCGCGCCGGCAGTACTCGTCTAGGCTCGAAAACATCTGGAACGTTCAAAATGAACATTTTCAATTTCTTTGTTTGCTAGTCAATGGGTTAATATGATCTTAAGAGTCCGGCGACCACTTCGTGCGAAGGTTTTCTATTGTCATTTCGTCTAGAAGAAGACGACGAGCTAAGAGAGCAAGTAAAGATACTGACGAGCCTCTAAAGTTATCTATAGAGTGACAAAGTGCAATTTGAATTATTTTTTATGATGCACTTCTATGACCATTCTTAGAAAACTTAGAATTTTCCTTATATTATAGAATAATTTAAAAGTACCTAATAATGATGTAGATAGCCTCCCTATGTTAAGGGTCTATCTATCTAAATATCTAATTCAGTTGCTTTGTCTATCTAAATATCTAATTCAGTCAAAACTGACCCCTTATAAATGCAGATACTTTACACAGCTCTATTTTCTCTTGAGGACGGTTTATAAAAAAAACGGGAGCATAGGGGCGGAGATATAGTTCATTTAATTGTACATGCCAAATTTCATCATAATCTGACAAACGGTTTTCAAGAAATTTGACAAGCGCGTTTGTATGGGAAATTCAGAGCGTCGCGGAACTCTTAATTTAGGTTTGAACAGCCATTAACTACCTCACATTAGGTGTGCACAAAGGAGAAATTAACAATTGATACATACATACATAATTAACTATTTTTTTAATAATTGCAGTTTATTTCCTTGTAATTTTGTAGTATTATTATTTTTCTAGTTTAGTTGTTGTTAGTTTTGGTTTTATTGATATTATTTTTATGTTCTGTTTTTGTATTCTTTATTCTATTTTGAACATTTGTTGTTTTTTTATTGTGGATGTTTATGTATGCGCACACTTTTACGCGCTTGACGTCACTTGCCGATCCTAACAGAATACCAGCGCTGGTTGTGTACAATAAGCAACTTGCTGCGTTGAGGCCGGTTTTGTGACAAACTTGTATTTGTATTTTCTGTATTTAATATTTGTTTTTCTCTATGTTTCTTCTATGTTCATTGTCACAATAAAAGTTTTCTGATTCTGTAGGGGTAGGCAGAGACCACTTCTTTCCAGTTGCTACGATCCTGGCACACATCTTTCGCTTCGTCTACTTCCATGAGTCCCTTCATACATGCTCATCGGTTACGAGTTTTTTAACAATTCATACGAAAAGACAATTGGTTCATGGATTTTCAATGAAAGCTTGAAAAGGTTTAATTTTGTTTTTGATTTGCACATTTTTAGTGCAAGAAAAAAATACATGACTGCATATTTACCTTTTCCCGTAGAACTTCAACTTCTTGCTTGTTTTTTAGTCCTTTTACATCTGAAATTTGATACAAGATACATTACAAACAAACATTTTAATAGACTGACACTAAATCTAAATTCACAAGTATTTTAAATACAAAAACTAAACTATTGTTCTGGTGCTTCATAGCAGAATTAATAACGACGTGTCTTCTTTCATTTCATTGGCTAAACACATTTACGTGTTTTCCTTTCTAGACGTCAAATATGTTATATTTTCGACAAAGCTTGTTGTGCCTATTTCGCGTGGGACCACGACATTGTCCGTCCTAGGCAGCGAAATCCTTAGTCGGCTAAAAACGTTCCAGGTCGGTTAAAGAAACGATTCTGCGCTAATCATGCCATCACACTCTCACAATCACACAACACCACTAGTGCTAATGAGAGGACATGATCATCACTTCTAGCTAACTTGCATTCGCTTTGATGTGATTCTAATTCTACTGTCGGTATCGCTCGAACGTTGTATAGTGCAGGGATGGCGAACCTTTATTTTTTTTTTTTTTTTATTTTATTTATTCAACTAGCACCAGTTACCCGACTTACGCTAATGATAATAACTATTTACAATAAATTCAAATAAACCAAAAATCAATTAATCACATCAAATAAAAATAAAACATGTCAAGGTAATAAAAAGCAAATAAAATAAAATATAACATAAGTACCTAAAAATTGTCAACATGAAAATAATAATAATGTCAAAATAATGGAAGTCAAAATATCAATATGTCAAAATGTTATAAAATGTAAAAAAATAATTATTTATAAATGCTAGATTGTTTTTGGGATGCTATGCCCTCACAATACGTCAAACATTGTCTCAAAACGTCAGTCCATGCGCCCGCCAATACGTCACTTTGTGGTTGGGCGTCCAATAGTGAATTTAGCGCAGCAAGGGATCGCGGTATCGGAGACATCTTGTGAGCGACAGTTCTACACCTCGGGACAGAAAACAGCTTATGCTTCCGGCAGCGAAGGTAGTTGTCGGGGACATAAAGACGACACAGCTGTTCATTCAAGTCCGGAGCGTCAATTTTGCCCCCCAGAATCTTGCACATTGTCCCAAGTTGGTCGTAGGCTCTTCTAACTTGCAGAGAATTGTAACCCAAAGTGCCGTGCAAGAACTCCGTTGGATACATGTAGGGGTAGTATCCATACCTACGCTTGTAAATATACCTGAGGAAAGCCTTCTGAATCTTTTCCAACATTAAGGTGTACTTATCCTCGTGCGGGTGCCACACACATGCACTGGCTTCCAGTTTGCTTCGAACTAAGGCACTGAATATAAGCTTTATAACTTCGATATTGTTAAAATCTTTAGAATTTCGAAGTACAAAACCTAGTCGTTGATATGACTCTTTAGTCACCATTGTGATATGACTGTTGAATGTAAGCTCGCGGTCAAAAGTCACTCCCAGATCCTTCATTGATGGAACACGTGATATTACATTTTTACCAATCCTATAGTGAAATTCAGTTGGGCGTTGCATTCGGCCAAAGGTCATTTGGGAGCACTTGGAAAAGTTGAACTCCATTTTGTTTTCTGCGCCCCATTGATAGATTCTATCTATATCGCTCTGCAATTTTGAGCAGTCCTCTACCGTTCGTATTTCCCTATATAGTTTTAAGTCGTCAGCATATAATAGGCATTTTGAGTGCTCGACGACTGAGGGAAGATCGTTAATCATAAGATTAAAAAATAAAGGACCGAGTACCGATCCTTGGCTTACTCCGGAACGCGTGTGATAGGGTAAAGAGTCATAAAGACCCAACCGTACATACTGCTGCCGATCGCGAAGGTAATCAGCGATGAAACGGAGAAAGCCTGGGGTAAGGCCTAATTTGCTGAGCTTTTTCAGCAGTATATCGTTATTTACCCTATCAAACGCCTTCCGAAAGTCAAAGTAAAGTACGTCGACTTGTATCCTCCGATCAAGTCTACTGGAGATATAGTCAACTATTGTCAAGAGATTGGTGTTGACAGATCGTTTCTTTCGGAAACCATGCTGCTCGTTGCATAAAAACGGCTCAATTTGTCTATACAATTTCTTATGAAGCACGTGCTCAAATACTTTTGCCACGGTAGGCAATATGGCTATAGGGCGATACTCCTCTACCGACATTTTGTTGGAGCTTTTTGGGATTGGAGTGACCCGGGAGAGCTTCCAATGGGGCGGATAGAGCCCGTTCCGCAGTGCGAGGTTAAACAAATAACATAGTGGATACGTTAAGAGAGTCTTTCCTTCTTTAAGAAACCACGGAGGTATACTATCCGGTCCAATGGAGCAACCGGGTTTCAAATTGTTTATCCCTTCTACTACATCCCAATGTGAGATATAAGGTACGTGTACATAGTTACTTGATGAAGACGAGTCCTCGTTAGAGGTACTAGGCGCATCTAGTTCGGGCAAATCAGGTAAAAACACGCTAGAAAAGAACTCGGCAAACGCTTCAGAGGCCCGTCCACCACTCAACGTCTCATCCTTGAAAACAACAGTTGACTCAAACCCACCCTTAGTCCTCAAGGATGAGATATGGTGCCAGAATTGCCGAGGATTTGCTTTAATGTTGTTTTCTATGCTGACCATATATGAATTATAAGCATTTGAAACACGGGATTTCAATTCAGCCCTTAAGTTGGAAAATAATTCATAGGATTCCTCAGAGTTGCTACGTTTCCAGTTACGATGATGTTTAAGTTTGAGCTTAGTATTTATGGACCAACAAGCCAATTTGAAATAAATGTTTAATGAGGCCATAGACGTGCAGTGCAAACTGTTTCGACTAGTGGAGTGCTCAAAATATTTTGTCCCTTGCCATTTATGACAGACGTGCTAGCTATGCTAGCCGTTCCTGGTATAGTGGGTTTGACATAAGATTATAAGCTATCAAAATGTGAAGTGATTTTATTGTCAACTCATCCAATGAGCAGTTATCATTCGAACGATACCGACTGTAGACAGAATCGCTACGAAGCGAATGCAAGTTGTCTATGGTCTGTCGTTTTGATAAGTTTCTCCATCAGCGGTTGTACTGACCAGGGTTGAGCAGTATGATCGCCTTGAGCGCCACGTACTCGGACTGGTCGACGTTGAGCGTGCGCATCTTGAGCGACAGCTCGCTGAGCACGCGGTCGAAGATCTGACCCACGCCCGCCTGCTGCGCTGAGTTGCGGTGCAGCGTCATGCCTGGAAAATAATACATATAGCGTAAAACATTTATTCAATTTATTGACGGTACTTACACAAAACAAAAAATAGTGCGTGGAGTTTCTCCGCGCGGAAGAAGTGAAACTTCTGTGTATTTTTCTGACTACGCGCATGCGTTCAAGTGCCACGCATTCACTCTCGCTCTGTCTCTTTCTATTCCCCCTCCCCAGGAGCGTTAAATGTATAACGCAACCTTGTTGGAAGTCGCGTTAGAAGTTCCACTTCAATACAATTGTCCTTCTTTCTCCGTTCTTTTACGTTATAAACTAGCGACCCGCCCCGACTTCGCACAGTACCAAAAACCTGTGAAGAATTGTATTTGGTGGTGAAAACCGTATAACAATCCATTGCTTATGCAATTTATGCATTGCTTTAGGAGGAGTTGGCGGATATGCAGACAAAGAGACAGAAAGACGCGGAAAGCGACTTTTTAGTTACTTTGTGGAGACGAGATGCGAAAGTTTACTCGAATGTGTATGTTTGTTTGTCACGTCTTCAGTTTCAAACGGATAGCTTATAACATAAGCTACTAATTACACGCCCGGGTAGGTAACATCGTGTAGTGCAGCTGGTACAAAATAAGCTTGACAAAATGAGCTTAACAACCACATTCAAAAACGTATGTACCCATCATGCTAAGTGTAGTCGCAGTGTGTAGATGCCAATAATTATAAGATACATATCAATAAGATAGAAAATTATCAGACATAAGAAAGTTTGTTAGCAAGTGAAAGTGGGAGTTATGTGAACTAACTTAACTTGCATACCCAAGTTATGCATTTGGGTATTGTTGGTACTTCTTAATGCTGAAGCGAGTCGACAGTGAAAAGAATCGAGATAGGTTTACATATCTTACATAACGCTTATCACTATCACTTTCGCACCGTTTTTACATTCCGGAAAGCAAATGCTTTTTCTGTGGGTTATCGGGATATCGCCACTGCAGAGCGCAGTTAGCAAACCACAAATAACTCCCATTCCCAAGTTCCAAGAACGGGAAGTTACAACTGCCATTGAACAACCTTCAATTAGCGGCCGCCGCCGTCACGCGGGCGGGCGATATTCGTCATTTATTTGACACGACATGATTCGTCACCTAGCAAATAAATCGACGGTCGACCGGATCTTCAGGCGGACGCGCTTAACTCGTAAATTACTGCCATTTGTATCGTCATCTCGTGATTGAGAACGCTCGATTAAACCTCAAACCGTCCAAATGAGAGATCGTAAAGCTTGATTGGATTGATTTTTGTTATTATAATTGTGTAATAAAATATAAAGTTATGTTTAAAACAGCTCCAGTTTTTAATTATAATATTACTAACTGCGCCCCGCGGCTTCGCCCACAGTCAAAAAGTGTCTGTCCTGTGTGCTTTTTTAGACTATAATCTATCTCTGTGTCAAATTTCATCCAGATCTGTTCAGCCGTTCTGACGTGAAAGAGTAACAAACATCCATCCATCCATTCTTACAAACTTTCACGTTTATAATATTATACATGGCGCTAAAGTGGCAAAATGTTGATATTTGTTGACATTTTTTTTTTAAATAAAAAGTACCCTATGTTACTTGTCCTCCCAGAATATGTGTACAAAGTTTCACGATGATTCGTCAAGTAGTTTTTGCGTGAAAGCATAACAAACATCCACGCTTTCACATTTATAATATTAGTAAGGTTTTAGGAAGGATTGTGCCAAAATAATGAGAGCCAGTTTTATTCTTTAAATTTGTTGGTTTTATATTTTTCTATTTTATTTTCTTATCCAGCGCGTCCTATTGCTGTCAAAGTCAAAGTCAAAGTCAAAATGTTCTTATTCAATTTAGGTATCAAAGATACACTTATGAACGACAAAGTTATTTAAATTGACTCGACCGCCTTGCTCGGACAAAAAGCCTCTACTCAGAAGAACAGGCAAGAAACTGAGGGGCATTATTTTTTCAAATAATAAATAAATTACAGTCTCACAAATTTTGGCTTACAACTAGGTAATATCTACAAATACTAGTGGCTACTTGGCAGAAGTGGAAGGCTCCAGACATCTTTAACTTCTAAATAATTCTTAACCTTATAATATCCTCTTTTCATTAATGTAGTTTTTACATGTGCTGTAAAAATCTTCTTCTGTCTTCTTTTCATGCGTCTTTTTTTCTGCAACTTCGACCTACCTCTCTGGCTGACAGATACAAAAATTGTTACGCCTAACCTGTTAAGGGATCTTTTATAATTGTGCTGGTCCATTTTAGTTCATTTACCCTCAAACTTAGACCTCTATTTTATAAATAACGTGTAACGTATTACGTAAAATAAATAAATGAAATTGTAACGACTATTTCCATAAAAGCTTTATTCATGTGTCAATACAGAGTGTGCCGACGTAAATTATGTTTGGCAAAATTGAATACAATTTTCGAAGCGCATTGTTGTAACCCGTTGTAAGCTTCGACCTTAGGTATACCATTACGCAGGTTTTCCTCAACGTCAGACGAGTAAGGGCAAGTAAGAACTCATGGTATTTTTAGTTTCTTTTTTGTTCCGTCTAATACAAAATACGACGAGGAATTCAATGTTTATATTTAATGTTTATAAATGACTAGCTGCGCTCCGCGGAGTTACCCGCGGTTTACCTTCACTTTTCGGGATAAAATCTATGAATATGTTAAATATATATTCAAGTCGGAATAAAGTGTATAATTTAGCCTGTGTTAATCAAGGGTATCAGCCAACTCCATACCAAATTATATCAAAATCGGTCCAGCCGTTTGAGCGTGAAGAAGTAACAATATACACAATAACACACTCACAAACTTTCGCCTTTATAGACATGATTTACAAGGTCAACTTATTGAAAACTGTGCATTTAAACCATGAGATCTGAATGAAGTGGGAAATTAGTAAATGATTAAATAGAACAATATTTACCAGGCATAAGACACATGAGTTGTGGCGGCGAGCTGTTCCGTGAGTCGTCAGTCAAATACTGAAAAGTAGAAAATAAATTATTTTAAATTACTGTGTAAAAATAGAAATAAATAAGTATTGGTATGATTTGGCATTTGAGGCGATGGCAGCCTAGTTGGGAGAAGGCCCGCCTCTCAAGCCAGAGGGAGCGGGTTCGAACCCAGCCGACGGCACGCACCAATTTGTTCATTGTGTGAACATATGTGCGTATTGTATGTCATCTTTTTTTTTTTTTTATGTAGAATAGGTCGGCGTTTGACCACCAACTCGCCTGATGTTAAGCGACGGTGTGGTCTAAGATGAAGCACGACGACCTATAAGGTACTTATTCACTCTAGCCTTGAAGTTTTGTAGAGTGAAGAAGTACAGAGACGGTAGTTGAGTGAGGCGCTACAAGTGCGCTACTGCTCAGACCCGTCTTCGGAACGGTTACACCGGACTACATCCCGAAACACGACTAGGTCATTTCACGGCATGGCTTGGTCCGGTGGGTGGTAACTAGCCACGGCCGAAGCCTCCCACCAGAGTTTGCTACCCGGTTAGCACTACCCGGGGACCACGTGTAGGGAATCGGAATAGAGTACACTCCTACGGACGTGGGTAGCTTAGCCCCCTCTGCTACAGGATTTGAGCCCTGTGTATGGCAACAGGCTCGCCCCCTGTCACATTTGGGACTGAACAACGTCCGGCGAAGTATGGGTGTTGTATTACACCTCTGCCAGCCCCCTCGGGGGAAAGGCGTGACGCTATGGTATGTTTTGATATGTTTACTAGAAGCGCGAACAATGATACGGCCTGACGATGGAGCACGCTTGCCAAAAAGAATCCTATTCACTCGAGACTTCGCTGTGTAAATGAAGTAGGTAACTGTTTTTTCTCCGCACCTTTCGCGCATCCGCACATCCCATCCCCATTTCTACTAGAAGAGAAGCGACGCAAAGACATGTAGCGAAAAAAAAAACACCAATAGAATTACTTCATTTAACATCTTTATTCTTTAACTTCAGTGATCCTATTGGTGGCTTTTTTTCTGGCTACACATTTCCGCACGCTCATCTTCTGTTAGAAAGGCAGCTTTAGTATTGGAAGCCAGGATGACAGGTATGGGTCGCTGTGGCACCGACATTAGTTAGCTGGTGTACCTCCATGGCCGCCATGCTTTCGCAAGCAGCCGCAGCCCGTTACAAGAGCTTTAGGCTCATAGGTAAGTGAATGAGGCGTCTGGGGCTGCCATGCGCTCCCACCTCGATCCCCTTTGTCGCCTTACCTCCACGCCTCTATAACGCGCGGTCGAGGACTCATTTAAGCTGCACTACTACAGTTAATTCTTCCTGAGTGAGAGGAAGACGATACACTGCAGGACAAAGAGATGCGGAAGCTCTGCGATACCGCCCTCTGCTGCGACCGGCGTGGGACTCTTCGGCAACCAAAATTCCCTCCGGCGTCCAGCCGCGTTACTTATTAGGAATATCCTCGAGGCCGCTACCTTGTCTCCCCCAAAAAGGAAGAAGTAAGAACCCTACGTCGACTATAGTTAGTTGATCGGTTGGTGTACCTCCATGGACCGCCACGCGATCGCGAACAGCAACAGCTCGTTCCAGGAGCTCTTGATAAGCAGCACCTGGTCGTCCAGCTCTAGCTGGCTGAAGTGCGGGATGTCGCGCGCCCATATCACCAGCGCCGCGATCTGTTTGTTGCCTGCAATTGGTTACAATGTGCGTGTGGGTTATGGGCCCGTATCTTGACATCTTTTTGCGATGATTTTTAGGTTGCGCGAAATTGAACCTTACTGCGTGGCGATACGATTTTCGGTCGCGCAGCGTCGGCGGCTGAAACTAAAGATCTTCGCAATTTGATGCCACGGTACGGGCCCAAAGGTATTCAGAAATGGCAGAGACACCAGCGACATAATGTATGTGGTTTTTTCGTAGCGCGTACATATGTCATAGAGGCCGGATGCCCGGTTTGGTTTTCAGGCCGGGTAGATATTTGATATGATTTCAACCAATAACTATATCTATGTCGTGTTGTATATGTGTGTCTTGTATGTTGCATTGTGTATCTAGTATGTTGTTGAGAATCGGGGTGTGGTTGTAACTTGTATCTGTCTATGTAGTAGTCAGGGGGCTAACCACGAGCTTCGACAGTTAACGAAACATTTATGATTCGTTTGGCTCCATAAATTTAAGCTAGTCAACCTTTACGTTTCCGCAAAGGGCGCTTTATTGAAATGTATGGAGCCAAAGATAAATGAAAAAAGTTATCGTAACTACCAAATGTCATGGTAAGAGTACAGGCAACGAAATGTTTCTAATTTCAAAACAGCAACAGTGAAGACTATTCCTTAAAATTCTGACATCGTTGGCTTTGGGTGTCTTCATTCAAATATGAGAGAATGAAAAAGTAACAAAAAAGTATAAAACTGTTTTCATATTAACATTTACATGTTGTTATCAAAATCTTCATCATTATTTATTGTTCTCCCTTCTTTGGACTCTGCATAAACTATTATTAACTTGTAATCGTAAAGTACATAGAAGTGTTTCACAGCGACAACAAAGTTCAAGACACAGTAGGTACACCTACAACCTTGTGAATTTCCGTCTGTACTTTTCACCTTGGCTTCGAGACATTATAAAATTAAATAACATACTAGCATTTAATGATTATAATATAGTAATACTGCTAACTAAATTAACTTTTGAACTAAGCAATATTCAATTATCGTTATTTGTTTTAATATATGTAATTGGGTTCAAACAATCGATCTAACAAGTTAAGAAATTGAGTCCAAAAATGACTAAAAACTGCGGTAAAAAAAAGTATCTTAATTTGTTACAAACTTATTTTGTTCTTTTTTGTATATTTTATTGTTTTTTTGCTACAAAAAAATATTGTCGATTGTCTACACATAATAGTCAAAACCCGACTAGCTGCGCCCTGCGATGTTTCCCGCAGATAAAAAGTAGGCTATTTTTTAAATCCAGGGTTTAAAACTACATCATAGCACCCCGCATAGCACATAGAATACTTTTTTACCGCGGGAAAACAGCGAGGCGCAGCCAGTCTACACTAATATTATAAAGAGGAAAGATTTGTATTTTTGTATCTATGTCTCGAATCAACTGCTGGTCCGATTTCAAAAATTCTTTAACCATTAGAAAGCTAAATTTCCCTGAGTGATATAGGCTATGAAACGCGAGCAAAGCCGCGGGCAAAAGAGCTAGTTAATTATACATTACAATGTTTTGCGTTAAATTCTCAAGAACCACGGTTCTCAAGATTTGCAAAGAATGACGCACGGCGATGCAGTAAACAATTAATACCACATTAATAATTGTTCAACAGCACCTGTTTAATTCAAGTGCACTTAGCACTGCGATAACAGTCTTTGTGTAATATGAACCCTACACGGAGGACGAGGTAAATATCTTCAAGTATTCGGATATATTTAATAACAAAATAATTCTAATGTGAAGGCTGATTTACACGTCAATACGCAGACCGACGAGTTGCCGTCCTGGCGAGTTTGGACGCTTCAAATACTAACTACTTGTTAGGACTGCATCATCATCATCACTTGTTAGTACTCAACTGTCAAATTTCTCTCGTCATTGTTCTTATTGACGTGCACATAAGCCTTAAAAAAGTAAGGTACAATAAGCATTCTTAGCGATAGACGTTGCAATAAACCTTAGCAATAAACGTTGTATAGCCTCGGAGTAGTTATACAGTGTTTTGTCTTTGTTTTCGATTGAGTTTGTAAACTTAAAGGACGTTAAATCAAGCTAATAGATGTGCTACTTGCACTCGCTATTCTACAGTAACCATCATTGTTTGATTGGGATATTGTGCTCCATCTTAGACCACATCGTCGCTTATATTCGCAGTTGGTGGTGAAACGTCGCCTATATTCTACTCAAAAAAAAAAAAGTTGCCTATATGTTAATCTACGGTACAAGCTTTTTACATTACGAATTCCACTTAAATCCATTGAACGGTTTTAGCGAGATGTAACGAACATACACACACCCCTCTCACTAACTAAATACTCTTTTCATGGAATCAGGTAACTTTCCCTAACCAAGAGTCCGCGATATTGACGTGGTTTTGCACGAGATCTAACAAGATCATATTACGTATCAACGCCTCTATAAATATAAAAGAAAATAAGTAAACAACCTGAATAACGTTCCACACAAACGAAGGGGTGTCGGGGTAAAGCGGGGAAGGAAAAAGGGATTCCAAGTAATCGAACGACGCAAAAAAATATCCTTCACGAGGATATTATTAAATATGTACCTACTGCCTACCTACCTACTAGCCTATACAAAGTTTATGTTTTATAAGTAGGCAGACACTGAATAATGTTTGTGTAGGATCCTTCGTAATGAAATAGTTGATCGAAATTGATAAAATTATTATGACAGCCATTTTGTCTGGAAAATACTAACTTTATTGGGGACCAAGAGATTATACGGTTTGTCGTTTAGTAAATGATAAAAACTGGCCAAGAGTGTAGGCTTGTAAGGGACTCCAGGGTTCCGTATTGACATTTTTTTTTTTGCTTAAAATCCTCCATTGTGGTAAAGATTTACGCAAGTGGCCTTTCCCTGCTATGTTGCTTTTCGAAATCGGAGAGCAGACATAATCAAAAATAACTTCTTTTACTTCCGAACGGCAGAATAACAATAATTTATCAAATCGTACAT
Source organism: Peribatodes rhomboidaria (assembly GCA_911728515.1). Lineage (NCBI taxonomy): Eukaryota > Metazoa > Arthropoda > Insecta > Lepidoptera > Geometridae > Peribatodes > Peribatodes rhomboidaria. The sequence goes on along the minus strand of OU452169.1, from coordinate 7,055,964 downwards.
GATTTCGTTTTTTAGTATGGAAGCAGGGAACCCAAAAAACAATGTTATTTTTAACCTTCGAGATAAAGAAGAAAGTCGTAGAATGGATTGATGATAAAAAATAATAATGTTGTGCAATATGATAAGAAAAACATTATTACCCGTTCCCGTATTAATTATGATGGAAAAATATTTTGTGTTTTCACAATGACTTAAGTAAGTAAGTAGTTACTATGCGTTTACTTTGTAGATATCTATAAAATACCAAACGTGATATAGCCAAAATAACGCTGCATAACGCAATATGTGTATGCACATTTGTATCGTAAGTATTATTTTAATTATATTTCTTTAAATGTCGTTACGTTTACACCGCATTATATTCTCTTAAACAAACAAGGTTTACAAACTATGTAAATACATAATTGCAACTTTTATAACCCTTTATATTGCCCCATTTGAGATTAAAATAGATATAAATGCGTTTTTAACAACTAGCAACATTACGATTTTACCTTCCATAAAAATAATAGACATGACAAAGTTGGCTTACGTCTTTAGATATAGTCAACTGAAATGACTCAGTATCTGGAACCTTATCTCAGTAAGAAAATTGGACTCACCTTTGATGTTGCGTAGAAAGTGTAATAAGATTTGAGTATGATATGGTGCTATTGTGTTTCTTCTAGTAAAGTATACTAAAAGCGACGCAATTTTAAACCAGCAACCAGTTTTGTATTATGTATGCTTTGGTTATAATGTATTTATGTACATAAATAAATTTGTACATGCCAAAGTTTTTGTGAGGTGGAATTTTTGTAGAGGGCCATTATGTGTACCTACAACCCAATGAGCCCACAATACCTAAGATAATATGCTTATAATTTGCAATGTTAATGATATGTCCATTATGTTAACATCAGGGCACATATTTTGGCTTGGGGCACCAAACCCAGTTTTGGTATTTCGATTGTATGTCTTGGCATAAATAATTCTCCATTTTATACATTTGTTCGTACATTTCGTGGGTCAGTTCTACACATCATTTATTTATCTGAAAAACCAATGAATTAACTAAATTTGGAATTTGCTTATCGTTCCAAGTAAGTATCGGTGATATTTTTTAACAAACTTGACAGTAGCAGCTAAAACATTTATCTTGCATAGTTTTTATGAACGGTACGCAACATTCCATGGACGCGAGAACCAAGGGCATCTGAGATGTAAATAGCTGGAAGCAGCAATAAAGAACGCAGCATGAGGTCGCGAGAAGTTTTCCTCAGCTTCAATATAATATTAAGCCCAGCGGAACCAGGGGGATCCAAGGGGTCAAGCCTCCCAACAGTATCTAATTCACACTCTATAATAGTCGAAAATGTCTGTTTTTTAGTGCTTTGTGTTTGTATACCTTAGCTAAGTCAATCCCCTTAAACCATAATCTTACTTAGGTCTCTTTATAAAGTTTACTTTCACCTAAATCAAGAGCTAACCAAACCAATATCCTGGATCTGAAGTTCTCCTTACCTATTTGACAGAGGCTAGAGACGGGCGCTCGGTACTTGGGCGGCACGTTGCTGTCGGGCCCCACCCGGAGGAACTGGAACTCTTCGCTGGGGTCCGCGACCAGCGACTCCATCTCCAGCAGCCGCTCGATCGACAATTCCTGGACATGTTAACATATTTGTTTGTGAGAAACATATCATATTATATCCATACACATAATCCGCCTTAGCAACTCAGATCAACCTAGAGAATAAGATGGCGCAGGCGTATGATTTAGGTGAAGCCAAAAACCATCCAAAAACTACACTACTGTCGTATATGTACACAACACGCACATATTGACGCAAAAAAACTACGCTACTCGCTTGGTTATTCTTACCTCGACTTTAAATTCACTAGTTTATGGTTTAATTTCTCGTGTACATAGATATACATAGTGAATTATAAAAGTGTGGCCAGGACTACATATTGAGGTTCTTTTTAAAAACTGTGCAGATTTTTTACAAGTCAAAAGTTAAAGTTAAAGTTTGGTAAAGCCGTAACATTCAACTCTGACAAATATGTGCAGTTTTAGAATATTAGTTTTCGTGCAATTGTAAATGTTTTTCATGGCAACATTACCACCCGCACACGTTTAAAAAGAAGTGGCTTCAGCGAGATATAACGCAGTGCTCCCTCTTTTCTTCTAGGTGTATCTGAGCTTAGCAATAAATTTTGTATGGCCTCGGAATAGTTATACAGAAAAAGGCAAAACACTTTTTCTTTATTTTCAATTATTAAACTCGATCGAAAAAACAAAACACTGTATAACTATTTCGAGGCTATATCAAGTTTATTGCTAAGGGGGCAAATACAGCTGTTATTAAATATGACTGCATCCTGTTTTGTGTAATATGATTAAAATTCTAACTAATATTATAAATGCGAAAGTGAGTTTGTTCGTTTGTTTGTTTGTAAAGCTTTCACGCCCTAACTAATCAACCGATCATCATGAAATTTTGCATAGACGTTGTTTGAGATACAGAAAAGGACATCCTGTGGGACTACGGGTGAAACCGCGTGGCGCAGCTAGTAATAAATAAAGAAAATATAATTCAGGCTTAGTATAAGAAACGAAAATAGGTAGGTGGGTAAAATAGTTAGGTAGTAACAAAGTATCTGATCGAAGTACATAAGTATTAATAGTAGATGTCAGTTAATATTTAAACAAGTAATCAGAAAACGTCAAAGTTTTACCCATCTGCCTTTGTCATCCTTCTCACCCTACCTCCAAGATATACGCGGTTCTGAGATTTGACAGCTTGAAGCAAACCGTCAAAAAATGGCAACATAAATACCTCACAATTATAATTCGCATGACGATATTTTGCCTTTTTTTCTGCAGTTTAATATTAGAAATATTTATGCTGAATCAGACTAGCTAAATGTATCTTAACTATGAACTAATATAGTAGGAATGCTGTCCAACTTCCTGTAAGTCCGTACAACCTCAGAAACAACTATCTAGCCTTAAGTAGACAACCGAACATGTAATGTGGACAGAATTATAAATGTGTTACTTGACCATCTCTTGCTTATCTAAGGCTTGGGCACTAACAAATTGGAAAAGTGAAAAATGACGAAGATTTACTAACCAGACCTACAGCAATGCGTCATCCACGTAATGATGGATAATATACGGTGACATCATGGCACCGAGATACTGTGCGAAAGAAGCGACTTGCTACCACATAATATTGTTACAAATGGAATAAAGATTAAAAAATCTGAGGTTTTTCTTGCAAATATTGACATAACTCTATGCATTTAGGCCATTGTTTTTTTACCTAAAGTCGAAAAATGGTGCACTACGGTGGTAAAAATGGTCTTATTACATATAGCTTTCCTGATTATGGCTTTCATTTCATAGAAGCCAGAAGGGATGTCAAGGAGCCCAGTCTGAGCTTCTCAAAGCCAATTTTAAGCTCAACTGTGAAGCCGAGCTTCGTTCGGTTTTTATGAATTCCAAGGCCATCACCAGAAAGTTACGTAATATGACCAATGGTAACCTAAATCAACTCTTGAATCTAGCAAATGATCAAAACAATCTGAATATTGCTATCAACTAGAGCAACATTGATAGCGATTGTTTTTGCACAGCGATAAAATGTCATAAGTGCCTTCACAATGACGTGTACATCAACTGTCTAACATCTTTACCATCATCAAGCGATCTGATAACGACCATGACGGGCTAAACGAGATTGTGTTGAGTTGTTTTCGGCATTATTTAGTAAACTACGTAACTTTGCGTTTTATTGAGCGTCCAAAGATAAATGAAGCGGTACCTTGAAACGAGTGGAACTTTTCCTAGATAATTATTAAGCTGATGCGGCCAGAAGTTTTTTTTGTAATAAAACTAATAACTTTGTAATGCTTGTATCCAAACAAATATACATGAAAGCATTAAATATCTAATTCCTAACCTAAACTGGCTCGCTAATTTAATGAGCATAAGAAAAATATTTATAGTTGAGCTAAACTACCAGCATTTGTCTCATATGCAAAGAATAGTAGATTTAATAATTAGGTAACTAGAAGTTACGCAAGGCTGACCCTTCTATTGTCCATGGGGAAATATGCGGATACGGAATAACGTCACGGTAACACCTGAATAATACATTATTATTAGCATAAATTAACATTGGTGATACACATAGATATACAGAAGTTCTCTAATGTATATGCACACTATATATTTGGAGTAACAAGATATTAGAGTAAGTATAATAATGTACACAAGATAATCTTACCAGTGCCACAAGTGGCTTATCCCTAAAAGGTGTTATGCTAATAGCAAATACTATAGAACTACATCATCATTGCTAACTTTCTTATTCCACTACAAAGTATTGGCCGCTCTCATAATATACCATATGCCTCTACTCAGTTCTGTGCTAATCAGATTCAAGTTCGACCTGTGTGTTGACAAGGATGTAGGATGTTGTTAACATCGCTGTTCGACGACCAACTCTGTTTTAAGCTGACTCTAAAAATGGAGGAGGTTCTTTATTTGACTGGTTTTTTTATTTGTGAGTATGCTACGCGATATCTGTACTAGTAATGAATTGATTTCAAATTCAATGATAATTTTTACTGAATAGGCTAATGTCGAGAGTAGCTCTTATAAATTTCAAGAAAATATCCCACATCTGAGAGTAAAAACTAGGTTTTTATTTTTTGTAAAAATTTCGTATTTATAAAGTACTTAAATTGTAAAAAGGCCTTTACTTCAATAGAATTTAGATATAGGCGCAGATTTGTAGACAGACTCGTCGCTCTCTCTTTATTAAATTCTCTGAAGCTTTTACAAAGTAATGTAAATATCTGTTTCAAATAGAAAACCCGGCCGCCGTCACGTTTGCCAAACAAGTGAAATGAAACGAGATCGATAGGCGAGCCATAAACAAAGAAATCAGCTCCGAGGCGCGTCCTCGGCAACCTTATTTATAGAGAAGCAGTTTTAATTAATTTTCGCCACCACAGCTCTCGAGTGCGCCCGGCTCTGTGCTGTTTAATTGGAAGCCATTCGACAACTAATCTATCGTTTAATTTAAATTCAATCGGTATAAATCTCTAGCCGTAATAAGTAGGCGAGCGAGATTTTAGGGGTGATCGGTAAACACATGCATAGGACAGAGAGTGCACGCACGCGAAACGATGTTAAATGAATGAGCAAACACTGCATCGTGAATCACTGAACTAAAATATCGCTTTCGGAAAACTGTTTGCATGCCGAATTCAGCGAGCTTTGAATTCTTTAGCCGCGGCACGTGGAAAATAGAAGCAAGGCCTCTGAATTTTAGACGGCCACTCATCGAGCCGACCCGCCCGGCGTTTATTTTACTGCGAACGGAGCCTATCTGTAGGAATAGCGAGTTGAAACCTTAATTGCTCCATTTGTCATCTCCACAATTGGCCGTTTGTTCCACAATTCTCGTTTGATTTGGATAATGACAGTGACAAATCACTTAAATTCAACAGACGATAAAGGGGAGGAAAAGTCCAGTTGAATGTCTCTAGAGCTTTTTCACCTTGTGTAAGATTGAGGAAAACAACAACACAAGACATTTGGGAAAAACAACAACGATTAGGGGAGTTTCCCTTCGATTCAGGTAAATAAAAGTAGCAAAAGATTATAACACACGGATCGTACGTAAATAACGTTGTAAGAAATTTGTCTTTATTGTCGACCTGTAAACCTGTAACGTCAGACATCACTTGTAAGCTTCCCATTGATTGGAATTACAATTCTCGGGCCGCATACATATGACCAGTGCTAAGAAGAAAGAAGTGAAGATGACCTTAAACAATATCTACCTGTACAGAGCTGCTGGGATGTGCGTCCTCTGCCCCGCGCTGCGCCCGCTGTCGTTCCTCCTGCACGGCTTCGCGTTTCATACCGCACGCGAGGCATTTCTGGTACCGACAGTATTGGCACCGGTTCCGTTGCCGCTTGTCGATGATACAGTTGCGGTCTTCACGACACGCGTAAGTCAGGTCTTTCCGCACCGTCCGTTTGAAAAACCCTTTGCAGCCTTCGCAACTGTAAAAAGATTGTTTAAATGCTTAGATGGTTGCAGAGCTGGGACACCAGAATAGTGTGATTCAATCCAGAACTTTGAAATATGCACTCGCATATAGAAATTAATTCAGACACTAGCGACTAACATGAAACACAAAACCTACACTGAAACGCGATTGAATTACGCTGAGGCGGCGGGTTATGCAGGTGTATACACAACAGCACCTATTGTAGACAACATACTCAAGTTTTGAGGGCAAATCATTGCTTTAATTTAAGATACTCATTATTAAATGAAATCAGTACAGAAAATGATATTCTGGTTTCAAAATTAAATTACTTAAAGACAATGGCAAATGGCAATGGGCATTCTCCGTGACTAGAGAATGCGTTGCTCAGCAATTTGCGAGCCCCTTCATAGTTGGTTGACGGCCTATAATTAAGTCATTTCCACGGTGGACACAAAGAAATGCATTTATGCACCAATCAAATAAGCTAGACTGTGGTTAGAGAACGAACAAACATGTTGACAGAACTGATAAGGGTAATTAAGACGCTTCGCTCGGGTAGAGTAAGGTAATGCCATATAACTTGGTAAAAGTTGTAGAACCTTAAAATTTATATTTTAGCTGGAAAAGCTACAAACCGTGAGTTACGTGTAAATGAGTATTCGCTCATGAATTTGTTAAACTGATAGGTGGTTGGTTGCTTGGATGGTTATACATTTGCCCCCTTGCTAATAAACGTTGTATACCCTCTGTCTTTCTATGAAATTTTTAAGCTCGATCGAAAAAGACAATACACTGTATAACTATTCCAAAGTTATACAACATTCATTTGTAAGAGGGTTCGCATTTACAAACATATCGTTGCTATAGATGGATGGATACATTTGGCAGTTGATAATTATTACACGATAATCAAAATTCGAAACATTGATCAGTGATCAACATTTATCAAAATAGCAACTGACATTTGACCCACCTATTGTTCCATCTCTTAACGCTTTGACAGATATGGCAAAAATGTCAGTTATGACAACTTTGTGAATTACAGCCCTGTACTTAGAATATTTATAGTATTACTAGCTGTCACCCCGCGACTTCGTTCGCGTCTATTATTTATATATATATCTTAATATATATAAATCTCGTGTCACAATGTTTGTCCTCAATGAACTCCTAAACCACTTAACCGATTTTAATAAAATTCGCACACCATGTGCAGTTCGATCCAACTTGAGAGATAGGATAGTTTAAATATATAATATAAATAATACACGCGAACGAAGTCGCGGGGTGACAGCTTGTATATATATATATATATGAGCTATCACACGGTGTGCAAATTTGATTAAAATCGGTTAAGTGGTTTAGGAGTCTATAGCGGACAAACAACGTGACACGTAATTTATATTTATTAAGATTTGTGTAACAGCAAAAACCATAAATCTATTCAACGTCGTTCCTGGATTTCCATCCGTCAGCCCTCCTTCACTCCCAGTCATCCCGCATCTCTTGCAAGCCTACGCAGGGTAATCTATCATTAGGCTTTCTTTGTACTTCGACATTTTATCGTAGGAAATGAATGAGATAGAATACTTATTACATTTTTTTATTTCAAACTACAGATGATAAAATCGTTCAGGCTGACGTCTAGTATCCTAGAACGTCTAGTTTGCCAAAACGTCTAATGCCTTATTACGTCTAGTCCAAAAACGTCTAGTGGTTCATAATGACTAATTAATCCATTCTCAATGTAATTTCTTACTGTACATTAGTCAAATATTTACTCATGCATGGTGCGCTTTATTCAACAACTGTAGGTACAAGTCGATGTTAAAAATTATTATTTTTACAAGCAAGTCTTACTAAAACTTAAGTGTTTTAATCACAAGACAAAAAATGTCTGTGAACACACCTACCTGAGTTAAGTGCCTAATAATTGACGCCCCATGCAGTTAATGTCTTGACCACGTTTCGTTTCGCCTTCGACGTGTGTTTCGCAAATCTTACGTGTTATTGAGAAATTACACTTTCACTTTTATCACACACAGGACTCTGACTCAGTTTAAACATTTCGTTGTTTTTTGCAGTTTCAAAACCTGGTTTCACTTTCAATATCATTTACATTTCGCAAGTGTGCGTTATCTTTGTCTCCCATCGCATTTCTACGCTTCACGATATTTTAATATCTGAATGAGTAAGATGGCAAGTGTGCCGCCTCTAGCACTTGCTCGTAATACTACTTATGATTTGGCTAACTCTAGGCATTAAAAGTATAAAGGTTTAGCTAAGAAAGTGTACAGTACATACAGTAGACGTTTTTAGTGACCCGTCTATTCAACAACTTTTGACGCATTCAATGTTTCGCTTCCCCAAGTACGCTACAAAAGATACTCGACAAATAGTTGTTCGTCTGCGTCTTTCCTCGAATACTTCAACGTGCCCTATTGCCATTGAACAAAGCCAAGAATATATCGCTAATTAGTTAAAGCTCGTAGAAGCGAAGGAAGGAGACACGATGTCTAGACAAATCTAGTCAGTTTCTCTGATTGGTCACTGTTCACTATGTCCACGCTAATTTTCGTTTGTTCCACTGACTTCTTGTGTCACTGTACAATCTGTACATCCACAAATTCTCAGTCCCTGCCTTAAATCTTGGCGCTCACAGCATTAAATCAATAGGTCGGTAGAGCCAATAAATTACACAGGTATACCTTGCACTATGGAATTAGTGAAGAGGACTCATCGATCGACCTTTTACGGCTAATGTTATTGTTATAAAAAGACGAATTGGAAGTCTGTGAATATTGGTCATTAACATGTCAGTGACTGGCTGTAATTTTGCTTTATGAGCTATTTAACGCGGCGCAATTAAGAACATTTTATAGATATTAATTTTCAAACGTTTTATTGCCTTCATAGATGTTTGCAGTACCGTGGACATCTACACTACGGTTATTATTTATGATTCGCTTAGTTAGAGCTTTGATCAGTTTAGTCCGTGCTTCACACAAGCGCTATTATTCATCATGAAAAAGATTTGAATTACGAAACACATGTATGGATTCTTAAAAGAAAGTCTTTCAGAGACATCAAAAGGGAAATAAGCACACAATAAAACAATAGTAAGTACTTAATATGTAACTAATATGTTTAAAACATTCCAAAGAATCTAAAGTAATCACGTGCTGTGCTGAGATTATGTTTGTTATTGTCGTTGTTGTTTTTTTTAATGAACCGACTTCTTATTAACACGTAAAATACACAACGCTTTCACAATATTAATCAATGTGAGTAATGATAATTTCCACAGCCCGCAAAAGCTGAACGCGCCTTGGACATATTCTTGACCTAGAGACATACATACTTTTGTATTTGGTTCGTTACAAGGAAATCTCATGACATGGTTATTTCGATATAAGGAAAATAAATACTTTTATAAAAATTATCGTCACGCCTTTCCCCCGAGGGGGCTGGCAGAGGTGTGTATTACAACACCCACACTTCGCTGGACGATATTCAGTCCCAAAATATGTGACAGGGGGCGAGCCTCTCGCCATACACCAGACTCCAGTCATGTAGCAGATGACATACAATACGCACATAATTATGTTCACACAAAAATTATACTACCTTTTTAACGTATTGTGTAAAATAAATCTTTTAAACCGTCCTTGTTTGCAACCGGGCATAAATAAGAAAACTGAACTGGTAAAGCTATTAGTGGTCCTTCCCTCATTGTAATTATATAGGGTGTTTCTTTAAACGACGGACATTCTAAAATAAGAAGTTGTCCGGCTGAATAATAACACTGAAATCGTTAAAGCATAACCAGCTGTTCCATATATTTCGTGTTCCATACATGATTACCATTTTACTTATAGTTTACTATGGAAAGGCTGTTTTTTTCCGCGATTTTTTTGTTGATCCTTTAAGAGTCCGGCGACCTAACTAACTTCGACCTAGGCGACCTAGACTAACTTCGCATTGGCTTAAGGTATTCTATAGCCATTTCGTCTAGAAGAAGAAGACGAGCGAAGAGAGCGAGTAATGATACTGACGAGCTTCTAAACTTACCTGTGAGTAAGAGTGACAAAGTGCAATTCCAATTTTTTTTTATGACTTTTGACTTTTTTATTTAATTGTACATGCTAAATTTCATCATAATCTGACAAACGGTTTTCAAGAAATTTGAGTAGCGCGTTTGTATGAAAATTTCAGAACGTCGCGGCCCTCTTAATAAAAGAGTTGGCCATGGTGAGTACAATGATGTCCTACAATTTATCCATCGTTTCAATAAACAACCCCCTAAGCAATAAACGTTGTACAACCTCGGAATCGTCGTGCAGTGTTTTGTTGTTTTCTTTCTTTCAATTTTTTTAACTCGATCGAAAAAGTCAAAACACAACACGACAGTACCGAGGCTATACAGCGTTTATTGCTAAGGGGTGAGTATACAAGAGGTATCAGCTATTTGTGGTTTCATTTTAACTTTTCAAATTAAGAATAAATCCTAATTGAAATAGAATGAAATTGAATACGAAAGTTGAAGGTCACTAATAGAGTTTTAGACAAATTTTAAACCGGTTGTTTTTATTTTACGTGTTTGAAAAAAGGTAGATTTACTGACTAATAGCGCGTATGCTCGTCGCTGACATGAATGACTAATATTTTACAAAAGCTATAAATAACCACTTTATAAGCTTTACATTTGTTTTGCCTACACTTTGATGTGCGTCACATAAATTGGTAACCCTAGGAATCATGAAAGAGTACCTAAGAAAAGCAAAACTTTAAAAATCACAGTATACACTAAAAAACATTGATTTTGAACTATTTCAAATACAGGCTTATTTTATCTTTGGTTTTATTTCAATCGTTTTAATTTCAGAGACCGATGACGTCGCTATTAACATTATTATACTACTAACTTTACTATATTTTGTAGGTATAGCTACAATATGCTAAGCACAAGGCAACCAACTTATCTGCTGAAGTGAGCACAAGAGGGGCCCTTATTGTCAATAGAAAGCTATTTTTGGTGGAAAGTTTGGTAAAACAATTAACATTATTATGAGAAAAACATAAAACACGGCTGCAAAATACTGTACCTACTACCTATGTCACTTCTACTATCAAGACGATTCAAATGACACCTCACATGTCAAAATCCATCAAGCTGTTTAGGCTGTAGGGCGTGTCAAAGAAACCTCATATATACATACCCACATACATACTTACTCGAAAAATATAGCCCTCCTTCTTGCGCAGTAGGGTAAAAAAATAAAAATACAGGGTTGGCTTGGCTCTCCCACTTATCTGAACAGATTTACTTATCGCGCCATATACAGCAGCAAGTGCGCAATAAACGGTCTAGTTACCTCGTATATACGAGATTAGGAGTTACCTCGTATATTCGAGATTAGGTCATTAGAGAATCGTTGGGCAGATACCCCGTCCTAAAATGTAATTCACAAAAAAGCTAGCGATAAAAATAGAAGCACACGCCGCGCTACGTAGGCACTGTACCTACCTACACGAGCCAGAAAACAAGTTTGCACCTTGTACATCTCGTCATAAGAGAATCATTTATTTAGGTATCCGTAGCGAAAATAAATAATCTTTATGTTCGGTAAAACGGCGCATTACTGCATATTTGAAGTATATGCTGCTACTAGGGGCTAGCCTTAACAGTGCTCGATGCCCGTTATCTTGAGCAGAGTGTAAAATAATGTTTATCTACATTGACGATCGTCGTATTAAAATTAATTACAACAGCACAGCCTATTGTGCCTCTGCCGGTGAACGTTAAAACATTTTAAAAGTAAAAAGAGATAATGAACCTTGAATCGCAATTCTTTTTCTTGGCTACATTAATTTTTGTACATTGGTCTCTTGAGCACAGGGCTCACTGTATAAAATACGAATTTTTGCGTCGAATTCTCGAATTTCAAAATGAATATAAAATCATGAAAAATACCTGCGATCGACAACGTGATTGTCAAATCAACATAAAAGATCTCAAGGTGAAAAAAAAGTCTCTCGAATGACATTACTATGGAATCGGTCACCGTTCGATAGAATTGTAAATCGGTTTACATATATTTGAGCACGTACGAGTATAAAATTTATTTTATAAAAAATATAGGTTTTTAAACATGTAAATATGAAGTGCCTTCACACGCGACGCTAGACCTGGCCAATTAAATGGTTATAAGAAGGTGTAAAATCTTTAATTTTGCGCATGCCATAGCATAATATTCATTTCACACGCAACCAATAAACTCCGGTCGTACCTAGGAACATATTGGAGGTATAAAAAGAGATAGGTATAAATATGTAATATGTATCTAGGTATGCATAAAAATACACATATTGAACGTTATAAAGTTATTATTAAGTTGGAATTTGTTAAATTATCAAAAAAAGAACAGTTTAGTAATAAGAGAACAGCTCTTGACCCAATAGCCCCCGAAGTTATAAAAATATGGACATCAAGGATGCATTTTTTTTTTTTAAATTATTCATGACCATGGATACTCGTCCTTCAGTCGGATTCTTAGTAATATTTTTTCCTTCAGTAACAGATGATGGGATGATTATGATGAGGTGATGATGAAGACGATGAATCCCTCCCCTTTCCCCATTCCAGTAAAGTTATGGATACTTTACTGAAACTTTAAGTGAAGTTTTGTAGAGAACACGAAAAATCGCGTTTCGCGATGTTTGTATCATTTGCCCACACTCGTGCACGTTGACGAACCGGTAAACGTTAATAATCCACCATTATTACACTTTAACACTCGAAGAATCACAAGTTTTAGAAAATAATACAAAAACACGACACCATCTTTTCGGTTCCCGCCAAAACTCTCAAGGATGCAGTGGATGTTGTGTTGCCAGATTATTAAAAAAAAAAATTAGCTTGTACCCGCGACTTCGTTCGCATTTATTCAGAAAATAGTATACAAAAACTTCCTCGTTATAAACTGTAACTAATTATCAAATTTCATCAAGATCCGTTCAGCCGTGAAAAGCCTACAAACAGACAGACAGAGTGATGTGTCATGTGAGTGATGGACACAAAATGATGATTACGAAAAAGATGAATCAAAACCTTGTTAAGAAATCCTGAATAAAACGAATGCTTTAAACGTGTAACTAGCCAATGTTATTTTCCGCAGCTGGCAACTTGATAACATGTTACTGGAAAGCATAACCTAGCTAGACCCATTAAAATTTAATCGCCATATGCAATTATCAAACCCCATCAGTGCTCTCAGTAAGCAACTGGTGGTCGCTGGTCGCTGATGTAGGTATCGTTGGTATTACGATTCTTTGATCCTTATTCTTCTTATCCGAAATCAACCAACAATTGCCTTTTCTAAATAATGAACCTACTTACTTATTTTTCCTGAAAGGTATCAGTTTTGTCTGTTAAAACACGATATTACGTCAGCTGCGGTGTGGTACTTCAACAGTGTTTTACATAAGAACTTCGTTCAGGATAGATACTAAAGAAGTGTGTATATGACTAGTCTATGTCTAGACTGGAGCAGACAGGCAGCCAGATACCTAGATACAAAATATAATAAAGCTGAAGGAAAAAACGGCGGCAGCAATAATTCAATTTGGCATCAACAAGAGTACCATTTACTCGTTGTTTAATCATTGTTAATTAGTTTTTATAGTGCTCAAAATTTCTGCTAGAAAAGAGACAACAGATTAACTTTTTCAAACAGTATTGCAACACTGTTATGAATATTCAAATAATCACAAAATGTCAAACATGGTTAACTCAAACAAGTAAATCCATATGCAAATACTTTAAACTTTTGTTAAATTATTCAAACAGACACCCCCGCGATACTCAACAAATCAATATTCTGTCTACGAGTCTAATAAAACTCGGAGAGGTCGTATTATTTATAATTGTGTCAAAATATTTACAAAGGCATTTTCTATTAATGATTCAGGGGACGTAAACTAATTTTATAACGAACGACATTTCGCTTTTTCATCGGTTCGCTGACAACGATCCTTTTAAGAGCCGGGTCTGACCATTTATTACTGGCACATGGAATAAACGGACAAAAAACGGGGACAAAAAGTTCACGTCTATATTTTTCACATATCGGAACATCTGGCCCAAGGTTGGGAACGAGCCCGGGTGCGCGAGAATCACGAGAGGACCACCTCCTTCACGCAGCGAGTTTAATTTACGATTATTAGTAAACGCTCTGTATAAATGTGATTACTCGCAATTGTGAATACGGAGACTCGCTCGTAAATTACAGATACACGTTCCAGTAGCTCATAAAGATGAAAACAAAATGACGTTATACTAGTTTATGTGGATGGCATCATATTAATAGGCCGTTTAGAAAATCGCGTCAGAATGCGAACTGTTTTACAGTTTGCGTAACAAAAATAGTTCTAATTATTTATCTACTTGCATTTTGATTTATTAAATACTCGTTTGCAGTTAATTTGTGCTTAACTCCCATATAAGCAATGTACTGAATTACCTACCTACCACCTATTTCCAAACATAACCGGTCAAAATCAGCATCAATCGATTAATACCAGTGCAAACCGCGAGCAACCGTAATCCTGTTAAGCGATCATTAATAGTGATAAAATCCATCATTTACCTGTAAACACCGTAATGTTTTCCCGACGCTCTGTCGCCGCAAATAGAGCACAGGTGTTTGGAACCACTGAGGGGGTGGTTGGGCGGGTAGTTCTTGAAGGCGGGCGGGGGCGTGGAGTCGTCTCGGAGGCTGTCGAGGATCGCCGTGTCTGGCTTCAGGTCCGGCGGCGACATCGGCGACATGAACCCCGAGTCTAGCCCTGTAACAAAGGAACAATCAACGTCAACACAGTATACCCGTCCAATAATAAATAGGAAGCCTGTTTGTTTTTGGACAAGATCTCATGTATCTTATGGAGTATTTGAGCGGTCAACCTCCGTTTGCTGGTGAAATGTCGCAGAATAAAAATTTGTACATATGAAATTGTAGAGCAAAAGGCTCTTTCGGATATAAAACCGAAAACCACTAGAACTAGGTAAGCCATATCGATATTATTGCAGTCATTTTTGAGAGAGAAAAAAATAGGAATACAAATTTTTAACATATTCAGTTAAACCATAACGTGTGAGTACTTAATTTATATCTGTCAGTAAGTATCTAAAAACGTAATAAGAAAAAATAAAGTGAAAAAATCGCAAACATTTTATTCTCAGAAACAAAACTAGAATCTCGTACAAATTTAATTTATGACGACAAATAAATATCGAAATTGAATATTGATATCCAATTTACATTAAAAAGTAGACGACAATAAAGACTTGAGGTTCGGGGATACGAGTAAAAAACATGAATGGTGTTCGTTTGAAAAACCTACGAAACCGGTCCATTAGTCTGAGAGTCTCAGAGCTTCAGGACCAGACAGAAAATGAAATAAAAACACACCCTTCTTTTGCGCGTTAGAAAACTTTTCATATAGCTGAATGTTTATTCACGGAGTACGCTGAAAATTAAAGGGCTTCTTTCTTACGTACGTAGGGCGTACTTTCCTAGCTCTTTTTCTCCAGAAAGCATGGCATGTGATCTTCGATAACATATTAGGACATGTAAGAAAGATAAGGATATACATTTAAGACCTTAGATTATTTCGATACATGTGATCAAGACTATATTAGCGCTTCACCAGTGACGGCTCAATTATTACTTAACGCTTTTATTGGTCATAAATGTTGTAATATTATTTTCCAAGTTGCTGTTCGACTTAACTAATATGTTGTTCGATTCCCGATGTTGTTTTGAATCCATGAGAATATTGACGTATTTGCAAATTTTAACAACGACGTAAGAGGTGATTTTACATTTCATCTGCTACTACTCGTACTATCTCTAAAAGTATTTTTGTTATAACCGCTGGAATGTTCTAGACAACATTGTTTTGTCATCAATAACATAATGTACTTATCAACATGAAACGTCATCACGGCTCCAGCCCCAGTATGATCATGTTGCACAAATATGCGAAGCTCGATAGTGTGTGTGCATTCTGCTATTAGCCTGGTGTTTTTGCTTGTATTTTATTGGATATTGATAAACACGCCACACCCACTATCGATTGGAAAATGACATCAGTAGCCAAGATGGGATCCTAATTAATATGTTGAGAGTAATAACTTTTTTATTTCGTCGAAAGATAGAGCTCGCATAACAATGTGATCGAGCGGCGTTCGGGCCAATCAAATTTCTGTTATTAATCCTATATCATGAAAAATGTTTTCCTAAAAATCTTTGAACGTAGCGATTAGAAAGGTTGAGCAAATATTTACCTCGCGCATTTGGGTTTACTCCCACGTAAACATCCAACATCCAGGGATCGCAAATGTTAAGTGCTGGTTCGGAATAAATAAGGAATCCTCTAGAGCTCGGTAACTAAGTCATGAGCAAGCTATTTACGTAATACATAGTCAACTAGCATTAGAAATTAAACTTGTAAAGAACTGGAAAAATCCACTACATCGCTTTTGCTGTTTATAGAAAGCAGCGTAAGAGCAAATAAATATAATATATACCACCTAGAGCCTTCCAGTAGGTATATCTTTTTCAATACATAATGTTATATTAAATAAATGCTATGAAGAAACATAAACTTGTTATCATGATACCTCACAAAGCGGAGAAAATTCTCCAATACTGTCAACAAATTTATCAAAAGCCAATTTGTTCGTTTCTCAATATTCCCATTCACATTCATGAAAGCAGTAAATATGATGTAATTTTCTTTTGAAAAGATAAGGTAAGGTGGGTTCTATAATAAGTTAATAATAACATAATAATTCTTGGTACGACTTCAAATAAAATCGTTTCCAAGTATGCTCATCCCACGTGTATTGGTTTTCAGGTTTTTACACGTGACTACAGAGAGTTTTGGCCATATTTTTGTGTACAACACGAAAAGATTTGATTCCTTTTTTCTAACATCCACCACACTAATACTATAAAAACGAAAGTGTCTGTTTATAGGCTGTTCTGGTTTCACGCTTAATTACTCAACTGATCATCATGAAAGTTTGTATGTACACGTTGTCAGGGGTACAAAAGAGGACATAGGGTACTCATGAAAGTTTGCATGAACACGTTGTCAGGGGTACAAAAGAGGACATAGGGTACTCATGAAAGTTTGCATATACACGTTGTCAGGGGTACAAAAGAGGACATAGGGTACTAATGAAAGTTTGCATGTACACGTTGTCAGGGGTACAAAAGAGGACATAGGGTACTAATGAAAGTTTGCGTGTACACGTTGTCAGGGGTACAAAAGAGGACATAGGGTACTAATGAAAGTTTGCATGTACACGTTGTCAGGGGTACAAAAGAGGACATAGGTTACTCATGAAAGTTTGCATGTACACGTTGTCAGGGGTACAAAAGAGAACATAGGGTACCTTCCATCCCGAAAAACAAGAGTTCCTGTGGGACCGCGTGTAAAACCGCGAGGCACAGCTAGAGTTTATAAATATAAAAGAAAAAGGATATTAGTAAGTAATTTAATTATTCTACATAATTACTTTTATTTTTTTCCCTGAAAGAAAGAAGTCTGTTACAGAGATCTTGATTAAAATGAGATTTTATTTTAAGTATTTCCAAGTAAAAGCTAACTAACGAGATTTTGTAATTACGGTGTTCTCAGAAGAATAATTCCATTAATAAAAGTATCACATAATTGATAGACATAAAAGAGAGGTTCACGTGAATATTATTTCATCATCCACTTTAAGTCTAGTCTAGTCTTCTGTATTGATCTTTTTTTTCTTCCTTTGTACAGAGAGTTGATAATTCGTAAAGTACTTAAGTCAGGGCGATGATAGCCTAGTCGGAGAAGGCTCGCTTTTCAAACCAGAGGGAGCGGGTTCGAACCCAGCCGAAGGCACGCAACAATTTGTAATTATACGAACATAATGTGGGTATTTAATGTCATCTGCTACATAGCTGGAACCCGGTGTATGGCGGCAGACTCGCTTCCTGTCACATTTGGGAATGAATATCATCCAGCGAAATATGGGTGTTGTAATACACCTCCGCCAGCCCCTTCGGGGGAATGGCGTGACGATATGTAAAGAACCTTTGTGGCATTTCCACCTTGTCTTTTTATCATTGTTTCCGCGCACGATGAAAGTGGTATAATTTGATAGGGAACACTTTTAAAAATAAAAAATGTCAAGTACATATATCCTAAAGTGTCGTTATCTCGATAATATATTTGGAGGAAAATCGACATAATGAGTACTATACATTTCATAAGAAACCGACCAAGCGCGAGTCGGACTCGCGCACAAAGGGTTCCGTACCATTATCCATAAAAACGGCAAAAAATCATGTTTGTTGTATGGGAGTGCCGTTAAATGTTTTTTTTTCTGTTTTTTAGAATTTATTGTTATAGCGTCAACAGAAATACATCATCTGTGAAAGTTTCAACTGTCTAACTATGACGGTTCATGAGATACAGCCTGGTGAACAGCGGAGTCTCAGTACTAGGGTCTCGCTTTACCCTTTGGGTACGGAACCCTAAAAATGCAGTAATTACGTGTAGTGTCAATATTCATTCGTTTTTTTATGTTTGGACCTGAATAGCAACTCCAATAGCACTCTCGGTGTCTCGCTTAGACATTGCATGGCGCAAGTCTTGAAGAACGAGGTACAGTTTATCATGCAAGTATGACATGTAGGTAGATATAAGATATGGATATTACCTTTTGGATGAACCTGTTATATATGTATATGTATAGAGAACCAAATGTTAAAATGTAATTGGAAAGTCGCACAATTTATTTCATTGTTATATTATAGGAGACAATACATAGGGCCAAAACCAGACGAAAAATTCTTTTGTGATTAAATAAAAGCGAAACGGTTTTTATCAAAGCTTTGAACAATAAACGTAATTGGGCGTGAGGCTGAAGATTATTTATATCCTTTTTGATATTGCCAATACATAAAGGAGGCTCTTTATCAAATTTCTGGAATTAATAACTGGAGACCTTTGACGGAAGCCACGAATGTGACTGCTGCCTATTCTAGAAATAATACGGTTTAGAAGGTCTATGTCTTTACTCTATACTTTCTACAAGGACCGCGGAAGTACTCCGTAAGGGGGGGCAAACTTCTTTAGTCGCCCCTTATTTCAATCTCTGGCCCCAGCTTATAAGGTAAAAGGTAGTGAAATTAAAGGGGCTCGGCTCCCCGTTTGAATTTAGGGGAAACATTTGGCCCCCTCTGACCTCCACTTTCGCGGCCCCTGACGTTCTAAGTAACTATGTGCACTTGTTTAAATAGACATTAATACATACTCATATCTATAAAAAAAGTCGACCTGTCGATAAACAAAGATATGTACCGTGTGTACATTTTATAACAAAGAAATGGACAAACCGATAGCAGTTGTTGCAGTGCGCAATTATTATATCGAAGTGAAGGTCAGTAAAGGTTTAATAACAAAATCAATAGTTTCACAATATATGAACAGCTTGAAAGTCAGATTATTTTAACGTTTTTTTTTTCAAATTGCGCAGTAAATAAAGTAATGATAAAGCATAGTAAGGTTAGCCACAGCTTCAGATAACCTACCTCAAGAAAAAAACTATTTTTAATGATTATATTCTGCGTAATTACCTTGTTACGCATGGCTGTACCCAAAATAGACAAGTACCTACTTAGTTGATGAATGTAGTTATATTATATGTTGTATAAAGTTAAAAAACATAATTATATTACAAATCTTGTTAGAATGAATTCCTGTTGGTTTAATTTCTCTTCTCTTTGATATTGAACACAACAACTTTCGACTCTAATTTAAATGTATAAGGCTACGCAAATAATAAGTAAAATATATAATCAAACAATCTTGAGCAAAGATTCTCTTGAGCTTAGAGAATGTTCTGAGCGACAAACTTCGTTCAAACTTTACAATCTCGACTAATTTCAAAGTGGTTTTCATGCGAGCAATCACTGTTTTCACTCTCGCGAAACGAACGAGATACGTCGACCAATTACACGTTTATCTGCGTAATTAACTAACATCACTGGAAATGAGAGATTAAGACGTACAAAGCATAAAACGGGATCACAATCTCTACCATAGAATGTGTACGAGAAATATATTTTAGGGTTTAGGGAAATGGATCAAGAAAGTTTCGAACAGACAGATCCGAGAGGTTATCTAGATCTTAGAAAATTATTTAGTCCTTTGCCCTATCAGATAAAGATGTCTTCAAAAGTTTTAGGTGCGTGTGTTTACAATTATTCTGTACACAGAATATGTATTCTGTACTACACAAATAATGAGATGAATTTGCATTGCAGTAAAATGCGTAGTCTGTAGAAAAAATAGTTACATTGTATGTCCAGGTAATCGTTGTTGGGCGTCAAGCTGGACGGCGTCGGCAGAAAGCTGTTGGTCTGCATCGGCGTCATCGGCGACTGCGGTTGCGGCGTCGGCGGCATCGGCCGCGCCCAGTTGGCGGGGTTGTTGATCAGTGCCGTCACCGCGATCGACGGCTTGTCCTTCTTCGCCAAACTCGACATCATGATCACTCACGAGGATCCTCACATCACTAGCAACACTACACTTCAACTCTTTCGACAAAACTGCACCTCAGCGCGCGAGGCAGTTTGCAAAATATTTGAAAATATCAACACCGTGAATTATGGCTATAGCTCCTGAATAACACGCGAGAAGTGGAGTGAACGTGCGAGATACGGCGCGCAGACAAAAGCGTCAGTGCCGCCGGGGACAAAGCAGACGTCGTTGTGACATTGTGATAGCGGCTGTTATTGCACCCGCGCGCAGCGATATCGCGCTGCAACTCGAACGGTTACGAGCGCCGCTGATGCTTAACAAGTGACTAATGCGCACTAAAACCGACGAGCTCGAATTTGACAAAAAAAAATTGCCGACAACTTCCGCGCGGTTACCGGCGTGAAGGTCTCACTCGGAGCGCTCAAGGTCCGCATACAATCCATACGTGAATAAATCTCATATACCGTCAAAACTAGTCAGGCTTTAATCATACTTTTTATCCTTCGAAGCTGAAAACGAATCTAAATAAAACTAGATGATTTTAAATATTTTATGGTCATATGTTAAAATGGAATCATCAAAATAATTGTAGTTGTTAGCCGTTGGCCTTCGTGATCGTGGCTACGGCGCGTTTCTGTAATTAAGTTTTACGTCACTCATAGACCGAACTCCCTGCGATAGCCTCTACCATATAAAAATTCGCTATGTCACTTCACGCACCGGTATATACTGCCAAAAGCTATTGTATAGAAAACTGTGGCTACCTAAAAAAGCTATTATTTACGACACCGTAATAGTATTTTAAACTCAATGAGCACTAACAGCAGTAATAATCGTTCCTAGATCAAGCAAATAAAATCTAACTACCGAGGAAGTGGAATTCCACAGAGCCAACATCGTGCTATTATTTGCGAAACACAAATCTATCAAAGAGAGCGTTCATTCCGACCACGGCCGAGGCAAGAGTTTGTTTGTTTGAAGACATGTGTGCGGCCTTGAGTAGGATGTGTTTGGGGACGTTCCTTGCACGTGTCCTGTTCGGCTTACACACACAACAAAAACACATCCGGTGCTTCAAAAATAAGTTTTTAATCCCCAGTAAAATACCATTACTGTACAGGGTCTATCTTTCACGTTATCATCGGACGTATTAATTTATCTTTGTTGTGGCATCGTACATGTCTGTTACGTGTTCGCATCCATTCATACTCTGACATGAGATAACCACTTTTAGAATCCGGGTATTTATAATAACAAAACTTTTATATATTTATCATTCACAAGGGATAAGATATGAGTGGGTGAATAAGAGAAAAATCGATGGTTTGCCGGGATGCCGGCGACGACGACGGCGCGAGATAACTCATGTTATTATTGAATTATCAGGACGAGCTACTGGGACCGTCCGTAATTTAGTTTCTGTAATAGATATTGTACTAAATTCTACCAGATCAAGAGTGTTGTTCGATAGGATACAATTACGAGACAAAGGAAAAATATTTTTGCAACTAAAATTGATGAACGACGATATAAAACCCAAACGGCTCCATTTTAATAGCATTGAGATTTCCCTTTATTGTATTGGTGTAATGTATTTTCTTTGCATATCATAAAGCTCAGACAGCTATTAAGGGAGTGTAAAGAATATCTTATTTACGGCGTAGGCGGCTGGTTATTATTATTCA
The DNA here is from genome assembly GCA_911728515.1 of Peribatodes rhomboidaria. NCBI lineage: Eukaryota > Metazoa > Arthropoda > Insecta > Lepidoptera > Geometridae > Peribatodes > Peribatodes rhomboidaria. The sequence goes on along the minus strand of OU452169.1, from coordinate 7,033,627 downwards.
CGCCCAATTCAAAAGAAATCATCCAAGCGAGAATCCATCCATATCCTTTTACGCTTGGTTTAGGGTGTTGGTACATTATGGGGTTACAATACCCGTCCATGTCAATCAAGTGATATCCTTGACGAGCACGACTCTATGTAATTGATAGTCTCTCGGCAAAAGGGAAGATTTCTTCCAAGAAAATCCAATTTGAAGGGTTCAATAGTTTTGGTAAATTATAGAAAGAAAACATGCCTAGTAATGCGACTAATAAATGTTGAGATGAAAGAGCCATTAAATATAAAGCTTTGGCTAGAGACTGCGCAGCCAACACCATTTAACGAGAAACGAATGAATTGAGCCATTTCAATATTGTTGGGATTGATGGGCTACACAATGGAGAACATTTTAACAATGACTAATCGAACACCACTACCGGCAACACTGTTAACAAAGGATACGATTCTAAAACCTGGTACAAGCGCAAGTCTGGTTGACATTTGCATCGATACAGGTTCTCAAACAATTGATGGTATTTCCAATCATGTCGAGAAACAGAACGCTCTAACAAGAACAGGTACAAATGCAAATATGACGATGACTGCATTTTAAAGGTGACATTAGCGAGATATGAATGCAAAATTAGATAAGCGCGATCTACGCAGTAGCGCTCGCTGAGACAGAAAAGTCGGGCGGTGTTATCAAGGAATGTTTCCACTTTCCTAGACTTTCTTCGGATGGCATGACGTGCATACGTGCATGCCGCCGCTGTGGAGATGGAGGCCGGCAGCCCCTCTCCACCGCCGCTATCGATCTGCGCCGACCTTGACTGACGCGCGCCCGTCAGCCGCAATTAACATTGACAATAGCGACGCGCGCGCAACGCTTCATCCGACTCATGTACACACTTTCCTTTTCATTCTGTTTAACAACATGGGTTAGCATTTGCTCCATTTATTATAGTCCTTATCGATAGACAGGTTAGTTAATGTCACCGAGCATTCCAGCGACGATGAAGTGTCCCAGTGTCGATCGTCTGTGGTGCAGCGGGGTATGAAGGGCGGGTGGCGCGGGCAGTCGGCAAGTCGGTGAGTCAAGGCGCGGGCGGGGGCGGGCAACGTGCATTCGCCGCGAGATATGGGTAAACGGAACGCAGAGGAGCGCGCCGCGGGGGCCTGCGACCTTGGCGATTCGCTGACGACTACAGGTGTTTTTTGTTTGTGCACGAGATCGTTGAGCAATGTTCGCCTTGCTGGCCACTTGGCTCTAGGCGAGCCGGTGGCCGCGCGGCGAGGGGAGCACAACCGGAACTCGATGCGAAACAATGCTTCTCATTCCCGATACAGAGATGCGCTCATCGTACGTTTGACTCTGACATATATCTATTAACACTACTGCAACTGCATAGTAATTACTGGATTATAAAAACGAATCAAGTTATAATGGCCACGTGAAATAACTTCTGTCAACTTGATCGGATTAGAATATAGATAAGGTAGTGATCAGTAGCGAAGGGTTTATTTTGAACAATAATATCTGTTGCCTTATCAAAAGATCTTGTCCGTGACCATGGTGAAATAGAACCATTCATTCCCAATCAACATTGCTAATTCGCGAATTCCTCGATAGAATTTTTGAATTAGATGGATTTGAAGCTCTACTCAACCCTACCGGAAATATTCTATGAAATCCTTGAAGTTTCTGGGGTAAAAATTATTTCGCTTCCGATTTTTACTTATTTCGTACAAAGTCCGCAAACAACAAGATAAAAGAGCATAAAAGTAGCTACCAAAACAATATAACAGATGTCAAATAAGTGAAATTGTTGGTTTTGGGTGAAGATAAACGATAAGTATCGTGTTTTATCAGTTTATCCGTGGGTTACGTAACTGCGAGCGCAATGTGACGCCGGTGACCTTGGCCGTGACCAAGCCAACGAGTAGGCAACACTTCCCGCGCCGAACGCTGACGCCGACGACGCCACGCAGATTAGGTACACGCAAAACAATATGCTACTCTACAAGTAACACAACAAACGTTTTTCTAACTCCTATAAATTATGGCCGGCAAGGTTGATAACACATCTATAATTAAACAACAATCAATAAAGGTTTAACCACACCACACATCTACTAGCTTTAGTTCGTACTTCAGTGAAATGAGCTGCTACAATGGGGTGAAACCCAACAACGATTCCAGAATGTTTCAATGCCCTACAACAAAACAACGCCTTTGTATGAAAACCTACAATAAATCTAATAAGTTTGTCGCTTTGTGAAGTACGAACTGTTGCTGGTGCCGAAATTCGCTGTGAATTTCTGAAAACTTACTAAGAAACATTGTTTTATAGACTAGCTTGACATTGAGTTCAAATTACTTAAATTTTAAGAACTTTTGACTTTTGATGGATGATTAAAGAACTAAAGTAATATCTATAAAAAGAACAGAAGCAATATCATATTTTCAAACATAAAATAGCACAATAGACGGACAACACTCTAATAAACGATTACTCAAAAAAAAATTAATTGTGTAATGCCCAATCCAATAATAAAACAAAAACAAGGAAATGTGTTAACGTGAATTCACATTAACAAAAAGTAAAGTAACGTATTAGTATTCCAAAAGTGAGTTAGCATGAAGGCGGCAATGAATTCTAATAGAGTAGAAGACCTTGACAATGATACAATCGTCTTGGATAACCGCGCTATAAAGTAATAAGCGTGTACACCAATTCAACACTTTGTAATAAGCGAATAGTCGATTACAATTTCCAAATGAACTGTTTACCCACTTTGGTTTTGAATCATACATTGTAAAAGATTTTCAGGCACAAAAACAATCTATGGATCCACAAGCTCGTCGTATAGAAAGAATAATAATGTTCAAATATTCAAATGATGATGCTAATTTGAATCAGGAAAAATTTTAATTGCAAATCGTTAGAATCAGTTATTATTAGCGAGTTCGTAATGTCAGGGATTTTTATTAAAAGCAGTAGAATTTAAGCGTGCCGTCCACAATAAAGAAACCATTATATCAATTAAGTAGGATCGACAATAGTTAATAATTAATTGGTGTCTGTGTTCTGAACTATTGAAATAGACATGGAACATATCTAAGTGGCATGGAAAGCGAAAGAAAATCGATAAGCAGTACAAAATGAATGACTACTAAGCTACGTCATGGCTGGCTAAATGGTTATTATTTCACAGAAACAATTTGAAACTATCGATTCGATTTCAATTCGCTTCACGCTGTACGAACCGGACTTTTCAATCAATATCATAAAAAGCGTGTGAATTGTGATGTAGGTGCTGGCAATTGTTGAGATGATATTTTTGATAACAGCCATGAATGGTAAATTGGGATTCAGTATTTATTTTATCTAACAAATTTTAGCCTACATTTTGGGAAGTGGTGTGGAACATAATTAACAATAATAATTAATTAACAATAATAAAACTCGTTCATTTGCAAATTATTTGTAGGAATATGAATACTACATTGATGAAGGTTTAAAAAGTTTTCTTTGGTGATTGATAATGATTATGCCATGAAAGTGTGACGAGATGTCTATCACATCACATCTGAGCTTGGCACGATTTCGTCGCTGGGTTACATCACCCTGACGTCAAACCATCAAACGAGAAAAGTTCTTATCTCGAGAAACCTTTGTGTGCGAATGGAAATGCAACTGCTAGAGCCATAGAGCACGAGATAAATTTATTCAAAACATAGAGTCAATACACTTGCAACCTTGCAACGCTCTTTACGACTCGCGTCAGATAAAGACATAAGGGTATTAAAATATTATAACTTTACATTTCAATAGCGGCAGAAATAAATTGCGCCGTAATACTTACTTACAATAGCTTGGAAGTTCTTGGAAGAAGCCGATACTTTTTGTAAAGACCTTTAAAATGTTTTACATTTTAATTGGCAGTATCTGCCTATATCTCTGATTTGTTTTTCTTAAAATTTGATATTGATTGATACATTCATGATAAAAATCTAGTATAAGAAGCCATGTTGTTAGTATTTTGATAAAAAATTGTCTAAGTATGACATATTGCCAATAAGTTCTTCGATGGTCCAGAACGCTAGTACCATAATCGGCAGTTTCTTTTAAATATTTTGCATCTCTAACCCACTCAGTTGTCACTACTAAAGAAACTAATTCCATGCAATCTTACAAAATTTTGAGCAGATATTATTGCATATACATCGCCAGGTTTTTCTGCACTGTCTCCTGTGTTCAACGCCAACTGTGACATTCTTAAACATACGACATTTGAGCGAACTTCCAGACCAGACAGAACATTGCGAAACAAGTTGAAGTATAAAAAAAATCTAGGATCCGAGAGCGCACCGAACGTTCAAAAGTTGACAGGAAAGTCAAGGGACATCCCTAGGTCCTCGTCGCGAGTGATGCATCACCATCACCAGGAGCTAATGCACATAGGGGCTGAGTGACGTCACTCATAAAAAGTAAATATCGGATTTACGGGTGTCGATGTTATATTGAATGCCGGTTGCGGATCGTGCATCGATTTTCGTGGTCGGTCGCGAGCGTGGAGCGGCGCCGGTGTCGCGGCCGGAGCGGGCGGCGTCGCTGCTCTGACTGGCGCGCCGTCCCCGCCAACCCCGCGCCACCGTTTGTTTTGCTGTATTTTCGTTGTTAATCATTCTCCTTGACCTTGTGCGACGTCGAGTGGTCCACTGCACACGACTGCGCACCCCTCGCCCAGCCGCCCGCCCGCAGCGCCTGACGCGCCACATCACACGTGCTCTAGTCCTTCGAACCGCACCATGCAATGTGATCACCGAGACAACTCGACCTTTCTTGCACTCTGCGCTCTCTACTCAACAGTATGTTCACATGTTAACCTATTTCGCCATTCCACAAGGTAATTGCATTACCAATTCACTTCTTAATATTGCTTGTAAACGTTTCAGTTCAAGTTATTCTTTACAAACTATTCAAGCTAGAAAAACTTACATGTCCGGTCCTGTGATCCTGAGTTCCTGACACATTTGCGCTTTACTTAAAAAAGCTGTCATTCTATAGAGTTAGATAAACTTTTAAATCGAGCATTAAAGCTGTTTCGAGATTACTTTCACTCTCCGTAAACTCCAACAGAGATATTGCCAAAACCTACATCAATTCCCAGTCACTTTGATAACAGTTTTGTTTATCTTCTCTTGCTTGTCTCAATGCCAGGGTGGCCTCAAATCATCGTGATTTTTTTTGTTCAAATTGGACCAAAGGTGTCCTTAGCGACGAACAGGCGACGCCGACGCGTTGGCGTCGCTTTCCTTCATAAAGTTTTCATGCTCTTTAGTTAGATAACTTTTAAATTGGGCATTAAAGACGGTAGTTGCGAGATAACTTACGAGTACATTCTTCATAAAATCCATTCAAATATTTAAAGATTAAATCCATTGCCCAAACCTACATCAATTTCCATTCTTATTCCCTTTGATAATAGTTTTGTTAACTTTCTCTCGTCCCAATGCCAGGATGGCCGCAAATCATCATGATGATTTTTTTTGTTCAAATTGGGCCAAAGGTGTCCTTAGCGACGGACAGGCAAATCCGACGAGTCGGCGTCGCCTGTACGTCCCTTTAGACACCTTTAACACGGCAGCTATTGCAGGCCATAACTGTGGCATTAGGCGTTTTTCCATTTTCCAGCACGGCACAGCACGGCATTCGGAGACGCATATGTGTATGAAAATGTATGGCACGCTTTTCTACTTACCAGCACACAGGCAGTTGCAGGCAAGGTACAGCGGCCTTCATTCAACCGGCGCCGTGCCAGGCCAGGCCGCGCCGGCAAGTGAAAAAATACCAATTGATACTAATCCCTTTGAAGTTCAGTCAATCTTCATCATTTGTTTTGATTTTCATCAGTTCTTTTGAAATTTTGTTTTACATTGATTTAATTTAGAAATATACCAGAAGCTTTCATTCTGCATTTTTCACATATTTTGAGGCAAAAAGAAATGAATATATAGCATAACACCTAGTAGGTAACACGATTTTGCACCATTCAATAAAATATGGATGAGCCTGTACGATGGAAGGCGGCTGGTGCCGTGATAATACCAAGAGTATTCTAGTATTTCCAATATCATTATTGTCCAAATAATACGTTTAGTTTAATTTTATCAATTTCATTACACAATATTCTTTACATGGGCGTACACACGATGGGCCATGGTGGGACATCTGCCCCACCCTCGTCCTTAGCACAAAGCTCACCAGCGTTTTTTAAGTAAATAAAGTCCTAGAAGTATAATTTGAAAGACATATGACATCCACCAACCCGCAATGAGCCAGCGTGGTGGAGAAAGGCTCAATCACCCTCCACGTAGGGTATGTTGGTGTCCCCGTAGTTGGACGTACAAGACTGAAATGATGATGAAGTAAAGAAGTAGGTACATTTACTTCTGCCCCACTCCTAACAAAAGTCTGGGTATCCAGAATCCCCATGAATCTTCATAGTAGTGTCGAACTTCTTTCATGCTATTCATGTTGTGTCTCTCTTTCTATCCTCTTCTGAGGGATGTGATATGGAAGTAGAGTATTAAGTTGTTTGGGCTTCATCTATTGCGATTTTGTCTATTGTCCATTACAGACGGCCCGTATTTGCAGTCGTTACTGGAAGCTTTGTTCACATCGCATTTATGGGACCCTTTGTAACAGAAACGTCATACGCCGGCTCTACACTTTTGCCGCGAGCGCCTATTCGCTGTTCAGGGTAGTCCGTGTATTACGTGAATTCGTGAATCTTACTAATCTCACGTGGGAGAGGGGGGAGGGCTCGACAAATATCACGTTTAATTTCCCGCAAAAAATTGTATTGAGAAATTCTGCCGCGTGCTTCAAGCTGGCTCAAACCAAGCTGAGAGCTTGGTTACTAGAAAATATGTTTTAGGACATCGAAGCTTATTTTAAAATAAGAGATTGTTGAATTATTATTATTTTGTAAAATACCTAATAGCTTTTTGTATAATTATAAATATACAACTGTGATGTGTATGTAACGAGGAGTTATCATTTAATTCTGATTTCTGTACTCCGTACGATATCGTAGGTAGGTACGATGGATAAAACAGATCCCCCTTAGATTTTTAAGAATTTGTAATGAGCATAATACCTATTATGAGCCTTTAGTTTCAGTAAATCTGCGATGGCAGGTTCTTTTTGGTTTTCAAAGAGATTTTACATTACAGGAACAAAAGCGTAAATACAGAAGTTGAACTTCTGTATTCACAGAAGTTATTTTAGCAGTAGGTTGGATTTTAAGAGGAGAATTTATTAGTGATAACTAAAGGAATTGCAACATGTAGTTACATAGTGATGGATCGTCACTGGTACACACTAACACCTAGTTTTGTGACGGTGTTTATGCAGGTTAATGAAAAAACAAGTAACATTATTAAAATAAAATAAAAACGACTGCGAAATTTAGCTTGAATTTAAACGTAGGTAAGTATTACATTATAGTAATTATCCTATTTTTGTGATCCTCTTTTAATTTCTTATATTTTGGTACCCTACTAGATATAGGTTTAGTTGTTTTATTTTTTTTGTTAATGTAACATATTGCCATGTCGCACCAAAAATGTGCCATTTTTTTAAAGACTTGGATTTTTAAGACAAATACCTCTACCAATTATTAATTATAGGTATTCCTATATCACCTATACGATGAATACCTTTAACAATTATTTGGTAGAGGTGTTATAGGTATGCAACTATTTGTCAAAACTCAAAACCCATCCGTTTGAAGGAAATGAGATGATGAAGAAATATACATCCAAGATACGCGCAAAAAACATAACCCTCCCTGGGGCAGTCGGGTAAAATTAGGATAAGTACATTATAAAAATGTGTTTGAGAAAAACAGATCACGTCGGTTCATTTGACAACACTTCACGCCATCTAGTCGTTATACGCCGAACTAAACAGCGCCATCTGCTGAACATCAGAGTAAACAAAAAATAATATTTACATTAGACTTCGCTTATATTTTTCTTCGCATATGAAATTAAATATTATAAATTATTAATGATGGTATGATTGATGTATTTGGTATGGTTGAACAACATAAATAGAGTTGATATGTTGATATGCAAGTATGGAAATAAAAACACTCTTCAGCTCTTATATTATGAAAAAAAAAGGGTTATTTCATCTACTACTAGATCAATAATAACTAAATTAATAAATATTAAAATAAATAAATTAAAAAAAAACCTCTAATGGTCCCGAAACTCTTTTGTCTCTTAGACCACTTGCCATGTTTTTTGGTTTTGGTGCTAAACTAAAATTGCATTTTTGAAAAATTCACAGACCTCTTGTAGGTGGTCATCGACCCCTGGGGAATCATTGATATGACACTTGATTTTTAAATTTGTGTAATATTTTTATTTTATAATGTACTTATGAGTGTACAAAATGTCGATGGACAATGTCAATAAATAAACACCTAAGTATTTACTTCTTTAAGGAAATCTTAAATACTGTTTTAAAAATTTAGTAATAAATTCCTGATCTGCAACCTGAATATAAATGTATCTTATCATGATGATTAGCTGTTACACTCTAGACTTTTGAGGTCAGTAGGCCAACACAAGCTGATTTTGAATTATCTATCTAAAAATGCCTAAATTAGGTACCTACCTTAACGATTATGCTTGATAATTATGTACATTTTTTTACTGACCTTTATTTAAAATAATCTTAGTATTTTTGTTTTATGATAACTTACTTAAATATATTCTAAATCAGGTATTTATAAGTCAGCTAACCCATTTCAAGATTTATCAGCATTTGTGATGTGTTTATAATTTTTATCAAGGAAAACAAACAGGGTTTACAGATTGATATTTATAATGGATAGATAAATACAGTCCATTCAATATCTATTTTGTAAATGACAATAAGTGAATAAAGTTTTTTTTGCATTAACTTTTTAGAGAGCTATATAGTTTTTTATTGCTAAATAGTTTAAAAATTATAGCAGAATCAACACCTGTCAGACTTACTGACACCAAAAGTATGACACTCTTGTTCGCTGTGACTAGATTTCTTGAAACATTTCTTATTTCATAGTTAGGTGTTAGGAATAAAATTTAGGTTTTAGAAAAATTAGAGTCAGATGTACAGAATAGCAGTTGTCATAGATAGGTTTATACAGGGTTATTAGTAAAGGGTGTACTAAGCGGATGGAGGGTCATCTTACTCTTCATTATGAACAAACTTTTACTATGGGGTCTACCCTAAAACCGAGAAAACAATAACAGCTGTTCCATGCATTTTATCAACAGTCAATAAACTTTTTGTGTTTTTTTTTTTGAGATTTAAGTTTGGCTCCATAGTAAAAGTTGTTCTTAATGATGAGTACAATGACCCCTTTTGGCTTAGTACACCCTATACTGATAGCCCTGTATATGCTTAGAGGAAAATTATGTGATTTCATGTTTGGTATCTGAGAAGTTTCTTTAAAGCAAGAATGAGTCAAGCTCCTTCTCGACTGTTAAAATACCTCAGCTGCTTGCTTTGAGGTTATGTTTGCTTTTGACAGTTCATGACTAGGGAATAAATTTAATTAAAGATTAAGGTCAGACTTCAACTAAGTACAAATTGTGAACCAATTATTACTAGAACATACCTTAATAATTTGTATTCTAGGCAATAGAACTTTAGGTACCTACTTTATCATTTGTATGTTCTAAGAAATGAATATAGTGTAAACAGAAACATAGCCATCGCATTGGTTCAAATAGGTAGGTTCCTGTGCTATGAATAAGTGTGGGAATCAATTCAGTTCCATGATGCTACCAGAGATGTACGTACGTACCTAGCCAACATGCAAAGCCAACCAACCCAAATCCAATAGGGACAAGTTAAAAAAGATCTTACCTGGTTCTCTCGATGGCTCCATCATTTGTAAGACTTATCTATCGTTTACGATACACCACTTTCATAGAACAGTTCAGTTGCTGCGATGAACCTGTCAGTAACAAGGTCGTTGAACTAAATATACCTATAGATGAAACTGTACACCCCGTTTTAGTAAAACACAAATCTTCCGATTTATTTGTTACACACTATTTAGACGTACTGTTAGATGCGAGTAAAGTAATGATTACAGTTAGTTTTTAGTGAATAACTACAATTTTGTCCTAGTTCTAAGAAATTTTAGAGAATTGACAAAAGTGACATAAAACAACGCGTCACGTCACATTAAAGTTTCGTTCTGAAATATGCAGGTATTTTAAAAATCTAAAGCTGACTACCAAAATAGATAATCGCATTACCTTTTCAGATCAAAAGAATTGAATTTACGCAAACTACATTTCAATTTAAAAATAGTAAAATCATAATTTTGTAAATTCATTCTGTAAAATATTATTTCGAATGTTGAACGAAATTTTTTTAAATTTCAATGTCATCTAATGTCACCGACATTCAGTTAGTTTCCATTGGCATTTTTTCGTTTTTTGTAGATTACATGCACGCTATTGGTTGTAATTATTTTCAATTATCATGCGATATAAAAATTTTCCAATCACGAGGCCTTAAAATCAAATGACCTTGTAAAGTTTTTCAAAATAGAACTGACTGAGTGATGAACACTGTTTTTTTTAAAGTTTTTATATTTTTCTGCCGCTGTCCGCCTGTAGCATTTTGACTTGCGTTGTATTAATACTTTGTACTTTCTATTCAGTGTTATTAGTGTTTAGGAGTTGTACACAGGCTAACCTGTTAGTAGCTGTGATATAGATTGCTAAGTGTTTACTTAAATATTACATTACACACAGTTTACTGTTGCACATTCTGCGAGTGGACGTGGTCACCGCAAAAAAATGGAAAACAAGACTGAATTTCAATACCCTCACACATTTGTTCTCCTTGGTGCTTCTGGAGATCTGGCAAAGAAGAAAATTTACCCTACAATATGGTATTTATACCGTGATGGCTTATTACCGAAGAACACAAAGTTTGTTGGTTATGCGCGCACCAAACAAACTCTAGCCGAGGTTCGAGAAAAATGTAAAAAATATTTAAAAGTGCGTCCTGGTGAAGAGGAGAAATTAGAGAAGTTTTGGGAAGCAAATGATTACTTTGCTGGTTCGTACGACAAGCGAGTTGACTATGAGATGTTAAACCAATCTATCAACAAGTCTGAGAGGGGTCCTGTTGCTAACAGAATATTTTACCTTGCTGTGCCTCCAACAGTATTTGAAGAAGTGACAGTTAATATCAGAAATGCTTGTGTATCTATCAAAGGATACACTAGAGTAATTATTGAAAAGCCTTTTGGAAGAGATGATAAGAGCTCTGACAAGTTGAGCAGCCACTTAGCTGGACTTTTCAAAGAAGAACAAATCTATAGAATTGATCATTATCTTGGTAAAGAAATGGTTCAAAATTTAATGACAATAAGATTTGCAAATCAAATCTTCAATCCGGCTTGGAACAGAGAAAATATTGCTTCAGTGCTCATCTCATTTAAAGAGCCATTTGGCACTGAAGGGCGAGGTGGATACTTTGATGACTTTGGAATCATCCGTGATGTGATGCAAAACCATTTGCTTCAAATTCTATCATTGGTGGCAATGGAGAAGCCAGTCACCTTGAACCCTAATGACATTCGAGATGAAAAGGTAAAGGTTTTGAGACACATAAAACCTATTGAACTGAAGGATGTCTTAGTTGGACAGTATGTTGGAAATCCTGAAGGACAAGGTGAAGAGAAACTGGGTTATTTGGATGACAAAACAGTGCCAAAAGGCTCTGTAACCCCAACATATGCCCTGGCAGCTCTTTGGATTACAAATGCCAGGTGGCAGGGAGTTCCTTTCATACTACGCTGTGGTAAAGCATTGAACGAAAGGAAAGCAGAAGTCAGAATTCAGTACAAGGATGTCCCTGGTGATATCTTCGGGGGTCATGCCAAAAGGAATGAATTGGTTATTAGAGTACAACCGGGAGAAGCCTTGTATCTTAAAATGATGAGCAAGTCACCCGGAATGAAATTTGACTTAGTGGAAACAGAGCTGGACCTAACATACAGTATGCGATACAGGGGAGCAGATGTTCCTGACGCCTATGAAAGATTGATTCTCGATGTGTTCACCGGAACACAGATGCATTTCGTCCGTGCTGACGAATTGAAAGAGGCCTGGCGCATTTTCACGCCAATTTTGAACCAACTGGAGGAAAACAAAGTCAAACCAGTTCCTTACATATATGGTTCGAGAGGCCCCAATGAAGCTGATAAAAAACTGAATGACTATGATTTCAAATTCTCAGGCTCCTACAAGTGGCAAAAGCCCGAAGAATAAAACTCTGACATAAGTATCTCTATAAACTGTGGTGATGGTGGCTTTAGTTGGTTATATATGCAAATTTTGGTGCTCAAATATTGAGACAGTTTATTTGGCTTAATGACATTCCAAATTTCTTCCATTTTCAATACATATAAAGTTGCTTTAAATGTGTAAGGTCATTTTAAGGTTAAATAGGTTTTTACATAAATGAAATCTAATCTGCATTCCTAGTATGTGTTTACTATAGGTTACTCTTTGAGGAGTTTTTTACTAGACTGTGCAAGCACGAGGGTTATGTTTTATGACAATGCATTTTTTAACTTGCATCATATTATGTAATAAAGAGGTGATATCATGTGATGTGAAAACAAGATTGTTTAATCAGGAACTTGTTTAATAGGTTTTTTTTAAATATTATAGTAACTAGATAATCAACAAAATATTTATTGTCATCATTCTACATTTTATTCTAAAATATTTGTTATTTTAATACCTCAATTGATTAATTAAATGTTAATTGACTGTTCAAGAACCATACTATACCATTACACCTGTTTCCCCGAAGGGGTTGGCAGAGGTATATTACAACATTCACACTAGTTATTGAATTCAACCTGTAAAAAGACTATGAACTCATAATGATGTCTAATGTGTCTAAATTAAGTAAAAAATTTGATTTTGTAACATTTTTAGTGGTAAAGATGTACCTAGTACATTAAAAAAACTTGACGAAGGTTGTGTAAAGTGCCTTAAGCCAAATTAAATAAGACATAGTAACAAACTCAGAAGGAAAGCTGTGATATTCACGTGAATGAGTAAAGTTTAAATGATTATACAGTACAGAGGTCAGATTCTATATCACCTTATTTATTCACCTACATTATTTACATGGATATAAATGTACATACAGATTTGTTTAAATATACTCATATTGGATAGCTTTGTAGATCTTTTGAAATTTTACATGTTACTAGTGGTACTATTTAAATCTTGTGGTTTAAGAAAATAATAATAATGTAACTTTTGATAACATTTTACAGTTAGGTATAAGTTGAAAGCCTATTTTTTATAATATTATCATGTTATTGTATTATTGTTACACATGGTTTATAAATTAGAAAACTGGTAACTGAAAATATTGTTTTTATCATACATAGTTTATATACATGTAAATATCATTGACACATTGATACAATTTTTAATTTAAAAAAATGTCATCATAAATTTTGTTCAAAATTTAACAATTTTAGTCTCTGGTCAGATGGCCTTTAGTGTAGGAAGACTTTTGCCGTGGAGTAAGATCATCATCATCGTTAAAGCAGTTAGTAAATAAAGTCGAGGTGATATTTAAGTTAGTCGTAACGCATCGCGAATCCAAGAAGTTTAGTCAAGCCGAGAAAAAGCGTGCTGAGTGGCAGTAGTCGACTGGCGCTGCTGAAGTGGATATTTTTTTTCTAGTTTTCTCGACCCTGATTATGGAGCCCACGTGATTTAAGGCCCGCTATTACACGAAATCAACGAAAACAAGTATTTTGTTTGCGACTTGTTTAGTGCTTACACAAAAATACAGCTGGTAGAAAAAACAACCAAAATAAGTTTAACCTAAGTAGAATTTTGAAAATCATTCTTATTTTTAAAAAAATCACATAAAGTATCTTCTTAAAGAAACTGTATGAACTTGTTCTCTAAATTTGCAGCGATAACACCGCATTTTATTTCGATTATTAAATAGCCAGATTAGTTCTCTAAAGTTTAACCGATCAACTTATTCGTGTTCTTATTAATACCAATAAAACGGCTAAAAATGTAATTCCAGGCGCCGATCTCATTTTACCATCAAACATACGTTTTTCAACTCTAAATGAAGCTTTTTAAGAAAACGTATGTGTGGGGTAGATAATCGTGGTATGACCGAGCCTTAACTCGTGTGTGTTTGTGGTCATGCTTGTTATCCGTGTTGCGGGTGAGCGATAGCAGCTGCTTCGCTGGGTGCTATCAGTATCAGCGCCAGCGGCCATTTACAATCCAATCGAACTAGACCTTCTGTAGTCTTGTACCTACTATTATTTTATTCTGTGGCCTAGCTGCAGTCGTTGGGTTCTTATTGCAGTTTGATAAACATTGGCCTATGAGGTAAGTATTATGACCTACATTATCCGGGTGCTCTATTCTAACACTTGCGATATTTTCTTCGTCACTGTCTCTCTTTAGAAAAGTCACCGGGGCTTACCGCGAGTTTAGATAGGTAACGAAAACTTTTTTCGTTTGCATTTGGCTCCATAAATTGAGCCTAGTTCCATAACGTTTCCGGCAAGGGTTATTTGTTGAAATGTATGGAGGCAAACGAAAACGAAAAAAGTTTTCGTAGCGACCAAAACTAAGAAGGGCCCAGATTAGGTGAGTTAATATGGAACGTGCATAAATTTAATGAACCTAGAGCCTACTGAACTCCGCAATTTAAAGATGTAGACCGCAAGTCCAAGACCACTTCGGATTTTCGATGCCGCCGCCGCTATCACAGCTAGTCTAGTAGCACAGATATGCTAATGACGAATATTGTTTACTTCATTATCAAAGTGCTTGTGTACGTATCATTTGCTGTGTCACAACGGCGTGCCACGCAATGATCATGATAATTCATGTGAGATTGTTTTTTTTTTCATTCTATGATGAATATCAGTTTTTTTATCATAGTCATTTTAGTACCTACCTACTTAACTCTTATCAAAAGATACGGTAATAAGTATGTAAGCTTGATTTGCACATTTGCAACATGACTTAGGTAAAAATAAGATAGGTATCAATCTCCTATCTAATCGATGAGGTACCTTATATTATTATGATTATTGCAAGTTATTTGAGGTTTTCGGTACCCCTACTTAATTTGTTCGTTTGTTTGTTACGCTTACACGCGCTACAACTCTACTAGCTACTCAACCGATCATCGTGACATTTTGCACACCTACACGTTGTCAGGGGTGCAAAAAAGAACATAGGGTACTTCTTAATCCGAAAAAAATACGATTTCTGTGAGATCGTGGGTGAAACCGGGGGCACAGCTACTGGTAAATAAATAAAAAGATTTGTTTGTTGAAAAGAAAACAAACAGTTGTTAACAATAAACTAAGTACACAACAAAACAAATAAGCCTAAATACTTTCCACTAATAAAAATGTAAAAAAAAAATTAATGATATAATAAGTAAATACTAGGTAGTTTAAAAACATTACTGTCACGGGCAGTTGAGTAGCAATCTTGTTGGACTATGTTCATTATCGTTAATCTGCTCCTAGACGGGCCATTATATTTTTACTGTGGCTTTTGAGCTTGTGGTATATTTTGAGTGTGGCTCGGCCATACATATCTAACGTGGCTGATGGTGGTCGGGCTACAGTAGACAATATTGCCAGTATTGCAGTAAAAATATGACCCGTAGGAGCGCTCATTGAGTTCATCATGATATCTAGAGTTGTAGGCGGCCATCAAGCATAGCGTTCTCGATGAAACCACGTTATTCGTATTTTCACACCACCTGCTCGACAATGACCAATTAGGTAGTCTCAACGTAAAGCAAGGCATGCCTCCCAAGGGAGATAAAGTTGTATGAAACTCCCAAAGGAGTTTTCGAGCAAAGAGATTAAAATTGAATAAAAACTCAGTAAAGGGACGAGTTATTCGAAAATTGAACCGGCCACCACAAAAAAAAGAACGCAAATTCATGAAATTTTAAAACAAACAAACGAATTAATGAAAACAAAATATTATAAGGTTAACAATTATTTGGAAGACAAAGATGTCTGGAGCCTTCCACTATTATGTACATAGATATTACCTAGTTGTAAGCAAAAACTTGTCAGACCTTTTTTGTTTTAAAATTTCATACAAATGCGTTCTTTTTTTTTTATCGCTATTTCGATTTTCGAATAACTTTCCCTAATCCCTTTGCTGAGTTTTGTTTTTAATTTTAACCTCTTTACTCGAATACTCCCTTGGGAGTTTCATACAACATTATCTCCCTCGGGAGGTAAGCCTTGCTATTCATTGAGTCTACATCATAATATGCAATTGATCATTGTCGAGCAGGTGGTGTGAAAAGTAAAGTATATCGACATTTTATATCTTGGTACCACGGTACGACCATGATGTATGTAGGCAACTAGTTACATTTTAAATCCTACCTGCCCTACCTTGATTACAATTGAAATATATTAGTGTTGTAGTGGTGGGTGCCGCTGCCCGCGCCGATGAGTCCTCGCCCGTGCGGTAAAGGGATGCGGGGGTAAGGCGTCAAGTGCGAGCGAGGACGACGTAGCCTTGTACGGTTTGTAATGATTAATTTAATTACAGCTCTACCTATCTTACCTTATACCGGAAGTACCCACTCAAAATATAATTTTATAAGTATGTACTCGTACAAAATAAATGTTAGGTACCCATAGCTCAACTGTAACTAAACTAATAATACATAGTCATTCTGAATCTAACTTGTACGTACCTAGAGACGATTTTATTAACAAACATAATCAAAGGAATTCTACTCGTTATGTTATTTGTGCTATATTTAAACTCATTTAACTTTTTTGTTTAATAAGTTAAAGTTAAAGTTTGTTAAATTACTTAACTAGGTACTTATTTTTGAGCTTACTGTTTTTTTCCTATCAGTACCTACCAATAGACTAGTTAAATTGTAGATTCCGGTTGTTTATTCTTTATCAACAATCGGGTGGCCTAGAAACTCTGACATATAGATAGACTTATAGGGCTAGCCACTCGACCTATACGAACTTGCTTTCTATAGATCAGTATTTTAGATATTACCTCGTAAAAATTCTCCATCGGACGGAATATTCAATATTTGAGAATTTGGGCGCTACAGAATCAGGGAATTAGGTAAAATTCATATTTACTTACTTTTTTTTATTGAACAGGTAAGTAAGTAAGTACATTTGAATAAAATATAAGAAACTATTGATCGACTGCCTCGGCGGTGGCTCAGTTAGTAGTGAACCTGCCTTCTGAGCTTGGGGGCGTGGGTTCGATTCCCACTTAGGGCAAACACTTATGTGAAAAAAATATTTGTGTTTGTTCTATGTCTGAGTGTTATACAATGTGTATTTAAAAACATCTAAGTATGTACATCAGTCTCTAGCAGCCATAGTTATAAGATTTGCTTAGTTTGGGATTAGGCGACCGTGTGTCCCAAAATAAAAAAGTTTTTTTCTTCAAATATAATTGTAATGATCTATAGACCAGTATTATAAGTAGGTATCAACTGAGTTTACGTAGTTTTGTTATGTCACGGGCACACTTTTACGGGAGAGCCGATAACTAAGGCAATGATGAACGTTGAACATTGGTGTGGTCCCGCCACGACTTGCCGCATTAATTTTACGACACTAACATTGCGATTGACGATAATGGGCATTGACGTAGCGTAGACGTAGATCTTAGGCTGAGGCCACACAGACAAAATTTAGGAGTACAATTTCGGTCGCGTATTTCGCGTGGCATTCGGTTTCATACAAAAGGCTAGGAGGGCTATTCCTACGCATGAGATAAGATGAGATTTTTATCTTAGTCACTCTCACACCTACACGTTTCAAACGAGAGCAACAAGGACGAAAAAAGGTGAGATGAAAATATCAAATCTCCGAGTAGGGCGCAAGGAGAGCTATTCCTACGGGTGAGATGAGTTTTTATCTTGGTCACTCTCACACCTATGACGTTTCAAACGAGAGCAACAAAGACGAATAAAGGAAAGATGAAAATCTCAAATCTCCGAATACGGCCACTGTTGGGGGGCTATTCCTGCGCGTGAGATGAGATGAGATTTTATCTTGGTCACTCTCACACCTATGACGTTTTAAACGAGAGCAACAAGGACGGAAAATGGTAAGATTGAATCTCACTCCTTAAGAATAGCCCTATTGGTAACATACAGCACCGAAAAATGAGTTGTCTGTCGATTCACGCGGCTGAAATCGACGGAAAATACGCCGGGGGCGCAGTGTTGCCAGGTCTCCTGACTTTTCCGGAGAACTACTTAATTCTAGTCTACTGAAATGTTGATTTTATTGATGAATCTTAACTGAATATATATTGAAATATATATTAATATATACTATAAATTAATATCGCTAATAGCAGAATCAACCTGGCCAACGTTTTTTTAGATATGCCAAAGTAATCTAGAAGGAAATACAAGAACATCTGCATTGTTAATTTTTTGTTACGGAAAAAGTCAATGACCGCAATACGCAGACAGGATTCAATAAGACCGAAAACTATTACATTTTTTTGTAAAGATGTTTCTGATGTAGAACTATTTAATTTATCCTTTTCTCCTAAAGCACTATGTTATACATTTGTGATTTAACTTTTATAACTTCTGGTCCTCATTTTAACCCAGAGACTTCCAGTACTATATTAGAAGTCTGTGTTTTTAAAGCAGAAAATATACATCGTCAACACTTTTGAAGATTCATTCACAGAGTGCATTCTCTGCCATTTGGTCGTATTTTTTAATGGAATCAATATTTCTTGCATCAATAACCTTAACGTCATAGAAACAAATTAAGAAATAAAAGAGCAACAATATAAAATAAATACTGCGCGCGCAAGACATCACTTCAATGAGTTTCATTACAACGCAGGCGGCGGGGTACGAGCGAAAGGAAAGCTGACGTCACGCGCCAGCTATATTGAATATTTCAAAAGAGCTCAAAACTTTTCATGATTATAACTTCCATAATACTGCATAGAATGGCGTGAAATAAAAACTAATTTTACGTACGTAATCAAAACATTACTGTTAAGTAGATTTTAGTGCAATATTAGCCTGTGTTGGTAACTCTACATTTTTTAGTTATTTATTTTCATTTTATGTTCAACTTATTAAGTAAATAATTTCAAAATAATAAATGTAAACTATTTCTCAAGGGACGGTATTCAAACCCACCTTAATGTAAACGTAAACAACTAATACTTCTAATAATCCAAACCATGTACAATATGTAGGTAATTCCAATATGAATCTAATGGACACCAAGATCAATACTACAGAAAGACACCCAAGAAAAACACTACGAGGTCCGTCCTCTTCCGTGCTGCAGCGAGAAGTGCCGGTTGGACGGGGCGGGCGACTCAGGCGCTACTTCTTCATTCCTTACGCTACATTCATTCATTCATTCATTCAATACATTCCTCTGACAGTTCGCTCGCAAAACGTCACACAGCAGACCATAGACTGCATTCTTTTGTATGTGTTGCTAACACGGCCCTCCTGCGCCGTGCATGCCCTCAGGCACGCTTCTTATATTGGTTCCAACTCTGCACATGAATTACGTATCTGTTAACACACATATGATTTCAAAGGCTGTTAAAATCTTTAAGCTCGGCCTATCATGACTCATGATGTCCTAAATAGATAGCACTTCAGTTGCAACCTTTTCATCATTTGATTCCTTTAGACTTGGAAATTTCTACCACTTTGTAACTAGTTATCTCATTCATTAACTTCATCATCAATCATAACACCGAAAAAAAGGTCTGTAGGTTTCTCAATAGTTCTGCAATGTATCTTTTTTTTTATAATAGTACTGACCATCTAAACCAAAGCTGATATATTTAGGCTTAGAAATTCCCTATACGACTGCTATTTTAGCTCACTCCCTTAATCCGAAGTAGTGCCTGGTCCAGATCATTCCTTTAGTCTTAGGAAGTCACTGCTTCAGCTCACTACCACTATTCTGGCGAGTGCCTATAGCAACCTTTCAGGTCATGTATCAGCTACTAATTTCACTTACTGTTCAGCTATTTTAGCTCACTCCCTTAATCCGAAGTAGTGCCTGGTCCAGATCATTCCTTTAGTCTTAGGAAGTCACTGCTTCAACTCACTACTTCTATTCTGGTGAGTGCCTATAGCCGTCTTTCAGGTCATCTACATACATATAGTTACGCCTGTTTCCCATAGGGGTAGGCAGATACCACTTCTCTCCACTTGCTACGATCCTGGCATACATCTTTCGCTTCTTCTACTTCCATGAGTCTTTTCATACACGCTCGTCGTTTCATCTAGTACTGCCAATCTAATGAAGTTAGTTGGTTGCCAGACATAATAACATTACACGATTTGCTAAAAATAATTCCGGTATCTTTTGCCTTGATACCTTTATCGATGTATTTCTATTTCTTTTATGGCGCGAGAAAACTACATCCCACTTCTGATGTAAACTATTTCTCAAGGGACGGTATTCAAACCCACCTTAATGTAAACGTAAACAACTAATACTTCTAATAATCCAAACCATGTACAATATGTAGGTAATTCCAATATGAATCTAATGGACACCAAGATCAATACTACAGAAAGACACCCAAGAAAAACACTACGAGGTCCGTCCTCTTCCGTGCTGCAGCGAGAAGTGCCGGTTGGACGGGGCGGGCGACTCAGGCGCTACTTCTTCATTCCTTACGCTACATTCATTCATTCATTCATTCAATACATTCCTCTGACACGTAGACGGAGAAACCAATGGACTCAAGTACTGTGTAACCGGACATGAGATAGCGATATTTTCTAACAGTGTTGCCACTTAAGGATGGTTCCATAGAAGTTAGGGAAGTTAGGGTAGATTTTTTAACAGTAAATAAAATAGTAAAGACTTCAGATTATTTTTCTATATTTTATTCATTTTTAAACAAAATCAGCTTACTGTATACATTTCTTACTCTTTCGTTTGGTTCAGATGCACGCTTAGCTAAGTAATGTAGTCTCACCTTTAAATACTCCCATATAATGGCTTTTGTGAGCAGAAGTTCGTGGTTATCTAAAGGTGAACAATCGAATATATCGCCATGGCATTGAAAGAAATGTTTATGGCTACATATTTTAAAACTTTCGTGTAATAAAATATTGTCTCGCATTCTTTCGTGTAATTAAGTTGGTTACGTTTCTTTTAAGAACATTTTCAGTTAGCAAGCAAATATCGACAACATCTTTACTTGGGAAACAAAGACCCCCCCTTATTTTTTTGACTGATTAATCGCCCTATTGATTTAGAAGCGTCAATCGCGCTTTGCAGGCAATTACCACATCTTATGGTCTTTGATATTTTTGTGACTACAAACCCTGCTTTGTAAGCAATTACTTTTTCAGAGTATTCTGTGACATTGCCAGGATCAGGAAGATAATCATGATCATAAGATACATTATACAAGTTTAATTCGTGGCTCTCAGATTCTTCCATTACAATAGGATCTCTTAGCACGGAAAGACTGGAGTTGATTTTTTTTTCATATCTTGAGTGTGTATATGTTATTATATCTATATTTTCTAATATAGTGCAGTTTCCAGTAGCAACATGTTTAAGCTCACCATGAACGACTAGTCTTTTGTATGCTGCCTTAAACTGCACGGGAGACGGATTATTATTGAAGCCTCCCTTTGCTCGAATGGCGCTAAAAAAAGATTCCAGATGATCTTGACATAGTTTGTGTGAAGGCAAAAAAATTAAATAACCTGTTGCAATTAACCGTTCATACAGAAATAAAAGACTCTGAATATTGCAACTAAAACCTATTATTGAAGCCTTTCTATTCGATTTATTGATTTTTTGGCCGTCTAGGAATTTCAAATTATTTAAATAATTTAACAAATCATTTAAAACCGAACTTATTTCTTCGAAATTTTTTTTATTTAATGGTTTTCTCAAGCCATATGCATTAATATTTCTGCTGTTCAAAATGTCGAACAGGTTATTAATTTTTCTAACGAAATCCGTTGTGCAAGCAGAATTCTCAAATTCCGGTAATTTAAGCTCACATCTACAAAAATCGATTGCGTCAGCTACTGAGCTACTGAAGGTTTGCGCCGCAAGCTTTAATTCATGATTTGTTTAGAAAAATCAATGTGTGCTTTACGTAGTTTATTGCCTAAGTGCAATTCTTCTGTATCTTGTAGGTTATGTAATTTTTTGATAAATTCCCATTTTATTTCTCCCTCGTCATTCAAAATCACACTTTTGTCCCCCAAAATGTTGCGCAGAAGTTTTAGCATATGCGGAGGATCAGGATAGAAAAGAATTGTTTTCTGATCTCCATCTACGTCGACTTCGAAATCGGTTTTTAAATCCTAAAATTCGAATTAATTGAAGCCATTGCGAAATTAGAAGGGCATCCATCGCAAGTAACTGTTACAACCTCAACACCAGATTGTGTTAGTAACTGGATACAGCTTTTTATCAGTTCCACTTTTTTTGTTCACCAGACAGACTGTCAATTAAAAAATATCCGACTGGAATTTTCCACGAATCGTTTATGGCAGTGGCCATAAAAACTAAAGATTGTTTCGCTAAACGCACATCGTCACTATATGTGCTTGAACCAATGTTTACTGTACCAAAGAATTCACCTTCAGAAAACGTAACACATTTCCTAATCGCCATTTCATCGAAACTTACGGCAACATAAATTGTCTTCTTTGTTACATTTGCTTTTAATTTGATCACCTCCAAAGATTCTTTTGTGAATCCTGGACTTCCGTCAACGGAACGGTACCAATTGGTTAACGTTTTTGGATGAGGCAAACAAGTGTTAAATTGCTCCCGTACGTAAGAATAAGCTCGTGGACTTAAAAAATGTAGGCATAGAGAAAATTTTCGTAATGACGGTGAATAACTAGTGTTTTTGGATTCAACACCAAGGAACCGTTTTAGGAAGTCGCGGTTAACAGTGTCTATAGAATTCAAAAACTCGGCGTCTTCGTAAGACAACAGAGAAGTTCTGATATAATGTTACTTAATTCTGCATTCCTTTTTAAAAGCCGTCGTTTGGCTTGTCGCACCGCGCGTAACTTTTTAAGTCTGTTCGCAGCAATTTTTCGAAGTTTTTTCTTGCGTGGTGTTTCCATTTCTTCAAGTTTGCGTTTTCTTGATGTGTCTTTTAGAGGCAGTTCAATTGTTTTTTCAAAAATATCCGATTCAGTTTTACTTGACTCGAAAACTCCAGATTTTGATGAAAGATCGGAAGCCTGCAAATAGACATTATTATTACAATAAAAACAAAACCCGTCTGCAAAATAATGTACCTCCACCATACCATACCGAAAACTCAAAACTCACATGTCGAAATCCATCAAGTAGTTTAGGCTATAGGACGGGCCAAAGAAACCTCATACATACATACACTCGAAAAACATAACCCTCCTTCTTGCAAAATCGGGTAAAATGTGCTTTTGTTATTTTGTTGTGCACTCAGATTGTTAAGGCGCTTTGCTTAATCCATACATCCATATCCATATGTCTTAATCGGTTCTGCATATTGTTATTATAATAGGTTTATTATAATGACAATTTGAAGAAATATGATGACACATTTATATGAACAAATTATCTAATCTAAATCCATATAAGCGTACATAGATAGTCAAAATAATAATCAGGTAAATTGGTACAAAAATTTAAAAACGCACCGTTTGTAAATTTTTTTGTCTGTTTTCCTCAAGTGGCTTCTTGTTTGATGTTTCAGGGGTTTCGATATTATGTTTTCTTGTCTTCTCTAAATCCAGCGTTTCAGGTGGCTTTTCAAAAAAATTCGATTGGCCTGTTGAATCGGAACGCCCTGGTTTTGAAGTAAGATCAGAAGTCTGTAAAACGAAATTAGCAAGTTAAGGCAAGACAGAATATGCTGCATTATTTACTCCCTCAAATACCTAACCTATTTGAACTTTGAATATGACATATACATAAGTTAACAAAAATGGTAACCAAGCAGTTTTTTGACTACCAATGTGTGTCAGCGGGACTCGTTTATTACTAAGCTGATCTGACCTCCCGTTCATCTTATCTATCCTGCTATCTTTTGTCAGCTGTATCTTGAAACTGAAATGAGTTGTTATTTTTGTTGATCATAGCTACTTACGTAAATATTATTAGTTGGTAGAGCACCCGGTTTCAAAAACTTTTTATTTCCACGCCTCACAAATAAATCACTCTTAAAATGGTTGGAACAAATTCTGGAATTTTGCGTTGGTCTCCAATCAAATCTACCACATGCTTGTATCCAAATCTCTACAAATTCAGCACTCGATGGAAATCTGTAAGGAAATATTAAAATATGTAGGGTAAATTCTGTATTCTGTATTAGTAACAACCAAAAAAATGATAATATTGAACCATTTTCCATTTAAAAAAAAAACGCTATTGTACAAAACCGATAATACGTGGCGTCCAATCTTGGCGGATAAAATAAATTTGTCAAATCCAATACGTCACCCAAAAACATTTAGGCCCGTCTGCCTACGTCCTTGCTTAACTAGCTTCATTAACTTACTCCTAGCAAAAAAAATCTTGAATGAACCTTGAGCCATTTCTTAGGACTTTTAACTTTATGTGCCCTATAAGGGAATATTTCGCTAGGAGTAGATTAAACTAGTTAAACAAGGACAGTTTAAGCAATTCTTATGTTCAGTGCAAACGGGTGTTAGAAAACTAGGGTAAAATTTAAAGCTAGATTATGGCAACCCTAATTCAATGTCTTGGAGGTTAGGTTTTTCTTTGCTTTTGCATGATTTGGCATTTTGCAGTAAACCTTTACATCCAAATAAGTGGTTCCTGCATCGATCCACTTTAATTAATATTTGTATTGATTTTAGAAGACTTATTGTTTAGAGCAATGGCCAGTACCAACCTGTGAAATGTAACATCACATAAACCTTGTTCTGTTCTATTCTGACAACCCAAAATACAACACTGCACCATCCTGACGATGTCCAAAACACTTCACCATGCGATGATAACAATTAGATTTGATTTTAGATGATATATTTTCGAAAAAACACAACAATCTCTCAGTCACGGTAATGTTTGACACCAAGCTGTCAAATAATGCTTGGAGTCAACCGGTTACAGCGACAGAGAGAAAAAAAGCATAAATCTTTCTCTTTCAAGCATGCTATTTTTTCATATGGCTGTTTCGCTGCGGAGTAAAAGAGATGGAAATGTGACTACGTCCATTGGTTTCTCCGTCTACGCTCTGACAGTTCGCTCGCAAAACGTCACACAGCAGACCATAGACTGCATTCTTTTGTATGTGTTGCTAACATAAATAATACTGTTTTGTGAGAAAAATTCTGGATTTTTAATGCATTAGCTAAACGTCTGTTTACCTATTTGCTTTTTTTTAATCTAATAATTTGACGAAACTAACGAATTTTTAATTTGAAAAATTTAACATGGAAGTTTGTAAATTTATCTGGGTTTGCATACACGTTGATACAAGGTATGAATTTTTCCACACAGCAACCTTTCACTATTCTGTGGATTTTACGCACATTATTTGCCTGGTATCATCATCTGTGCATGCTTCATAAATGCACAATATTTTTATAGGATCCTTTGCACGACACAAACGCCTTATCAAAAAGTTGGATAACAACTAAATAATCTGGCAACTCTTAGTTGACGCAAAGTTACGCTCGTGGGGCCGCTCAACCAAATTTAAAAAGCGCAAAATACCTACGCGAGCGAAATTGCGCTCGTAAAATTAAGTGCGTAGGGCCTCAGCCTTAAGTTGTGTTACCACTCAATTTATCGCGTTGAAATGAAATCGCGATGATGGATATTGGCGTTTTCCGTTAATGTGGCAGTAGGTAGTCTATGAAAGATTAAATATTCTACATTTTTATATTTATAAATATGTCCTATTCCAGGCTATAATCTATCTCTGTCTCCGTCCATTCGTCCATCCAAACTTTCGCATTTATAATATTTTAGTGTGAGAAAGAGTATTTGCAAAAAGGCAGAGTTAATCATACCTACTTGTTTAAAAATTTGCTTATTTAATGGGAAAATTGTAGATCTTTAAGTATATCCAGTATCTAACTTCTTTCTACGATCTAACTGCAAACTGCGCCTGTACAATAAATGGGACAAGAAAAGTGAAGGTACTAATTATCTCTGTATCCAAGTCTAAGTACCTACCTACCTACCTACTTACTAGGTCAATGTCAAATTCAAGGTTAGGTCGGTAAGGCCTAAGTGCAAGAAATCGAATGTTACGACCCAACGACGATGACTTGTCTTCTCTACGAGTTTTTTTTGTCATACTCGAACAAAATTTCCGATCCATTTTTTTTGTTTATAAATAAGGTTTAGGGTCACTTATTGAGCATAAAATCACAAAATGCTAACAGATCCAGATGAAGCTATAAACTTCATATAGAAATAAATATATCTCGGAAACTTCGCACTTTAAGACAAAAGTTATTGAAATCATTATTGTAGCAAATAAAGTTTCGCACCTTTTCTATACTAGAAACTTTTTTGGAAAACTTACCGTTAACGATTTATATCCCATTTAATGAACCTGTTTTTGTAACTCGGGCTATTTTTTACTCTCAAATAAAAAAGAGAAAAAATAAATAAATAAAAAATATAAAAAATAATAAATGGGCCATTGAGCCAGAAAAATCTCGAGCAACAAGAATAGGGGGCCCTATTCGTCAAGAATAGGGCCCCCTATTCGAGCGTCAAGCTCGAAACTTTTTGGTCCCTCTCATTTCTATAAATTGTGAAACGAGAGAGACAATAGCAAAAAATATCTCGACATGTAAGAGTAGTTCTCGAGTGACTTGTAGTTGATATTCTTTTCGCCATCAACGAATGCTTGCTCGTTGCAAAGTATTTATTTTGTTCACGAGTCATACTCATACCAATACAGTATAACAGCACATAGTGAGTTTGATTTATGGACAAAACAGGTAGGTACACTGTAAATTAATGACAGTTCAAAAGTAAAGTCACGATATCGAAACGTGAATCTAATGATGCGCTGTCATCGTCATCGTTACTTTTGCTGATATACCTAGGCGCTATTATGTTTGGTAGGTGACTTGTACTTGTACTAATCTTGTACGATATATTGATGGATAGATAGAGGCGGAGTATGTAGTCATATACCTAGTCCATATACCATGGATAGAGGTATCTCTCTACGTCAGTTTAGCATTTAAAGTGGAAGTAAATAAACGAAATATTACAAAACTTATAGCTGCAACCGTGGTGGTACCCGTACCTACATATATTCTAATCTTGAATATATAAGCTATCTTCGTTCCGTAATTCATCCAAATCCGTCCATCCGTTTGAGCGTATAGACGTAACAAAGTAACGTACCTATAAACTTTCGAAATCACTAGGGGATCCATGGGCCTAGGGCTCAAGCTAGAGGGCTATTCTTACGGAGTGAGATTCAATCTCACCATTTTTCGTCCTTGTTCCTCTCGTTTGATTAGTCATAGGTGTGAGAGTGACCAAGATAAAATATCATCTCATCTCATGTGTAGGAATAGTACCCCTGTGGGGCTATGCCTACGCGTGAGATGAGATGAGATTTTATCTTGGGGGGCTAACCCTATGCGTGAGATGAGATGAGATTTTATCTTGGTCACTCTCACATCTATGACGTTTCAAACGAGAGCAACAAGGACGAAAAAAGGTGAGATGAAAATCTCAAATCTCCGAATAGGGCCCCTGGGTGGCTATTCCTGCGCGTGAGATGAGATGAGATTTTATCTTGGTCACTTTCACACCTATGACATTTTAAATGAGAGCAACAAGGACGAAAAAACGGGAGATGAGAATCTCAAATCTCCGAATAGGGTCCCAGGTCTCTACTGTAATCTCTCATGAATATGGAAAATTTAATTTGCCTACATAATACGTATATCGTAATTAGATTTTTAAAAAAAGTTAAGTGTTCGTAATTTAAAAAAAAAAACTTTGTAAAAGAAGATATTTACTGTTTGATGAGGATTTCATTAAAATGTGTCTACGTATTTTAAAAAAATATAAAATTTTTAATTTTGCCGCTATTCAGAGAGGTAAAGCCAGCGCCATCTGTTGCGTTTATATATCACCAAAATCATATTACTCATTTTCGTTAGATGGCGTTTCTTGTTTTATCCATAGACAAATAATGTTTCTTAATATTCGTTGTCTGTGATAATTATTACCTATGGCTCGAGGGCTGTCATCTGTGAATGACATTAAAGTAGTGATGTGTGTACATAAACTAAAGAATCGATACTTTTCTGAAAATAAAAACCATCACCTTGGCAGTAGTAAACTGCCTGGTAACCATTGAAGCTGGCTAGTAGTTTACCTCGAATGAAGACCTCACATATTATTTTTATGACTTCTCGTCTAATTTCGCTCGTATTCTAACTTGAAATTGTATTTGCATGAAATATTTGCCTGCCAAACTTCATCAAGATTGGATTAATTTTACATAAGTTGTCGTCAAACAAACTGATGCCTTGATATTTCAAATTTTGATAACTTGATATTTTAAGACCTTGGTTTACACGGTCAAAAAGACATTCAATATTATCTTCATTTAGTTTAATAAATTCTGAAAGATTTAGAATATTTAGATGACCAATCTATAATACCGCAGTTACAAGATAGATAGACAAGGTGTAAACAATACACACTTTATTGTTCACACTAGAAATAAGAAAACATAAAAACACAAAAATCTTAAACTGCAACAACTGGCAACTGAACAAATGTAAATGTATTTTTTTTTAAGTTTGAATGTCAGGTACTTTGAACCTTTTCCGCTTCCGATTGAGCCGTACCGCTGAAGTTTTGCAAACACGTTTGTTTTGGATGACAAAGCCAGAAGCAGATGACAGCACGATGAGCACGATTACTCTGGTTTTGATTGATGAACCTTAATGGGCTATAACACCATGCGATTTGTCGTGTGCTATTTAACCAAGTAGCGTAGTCTAATACGAGATAGGCAGATAGTCACTACCGTCTCCTATTCTTACGAGTGAAATGTTATCTTTGTCATTTTCACTTGAATGACTTTTAGTTCAAATAGATTAGTTCAACGTGTTCAAACAAAGAGTAAGAAATGAGAGCTTGTGTAAAAAGCCTATAAAAGTTACAAATATTAACTAAATATTTAATATCTTTCCTACAATTCTTGTGTAGTGAATTAGTTCGACAAGTTTGACATATCGACTTTAATTAGTTGTCAAACATCACTAAAAATCTGTGAAATTCTTGATCATTCATTCATATTTTCATTCATATTCGATTTCCATGTTCATTCGTTTCATTCATTTATTAAATTGGACGAGAAAATGGTAGTGTTTTTGCGAATTCAAGAGTTCTAATTTAGTTCTGATTTGGATGTTATTTCTATTTCACTGTTTATTTTCATCATAATGCGTCCCCATCAAGTGTGAATTCTATAAATTACGTTGCAGGCTAGGCCTCGACGGAACATTGCGTGATTTGACACCACGTAAGTAGATAGATCCATGGTAGATCTTTGTTGTTACCACTTCAAATTATATCAAACGCAAAAAATGCTAGGACAATGAATAGACAATGTGGGTTTTTATAAATTCATTTTCATGCGTTTAAGGATAGCGAATTACTTTAGTATACATATAAAACGGAAACATCAAAGATTCCAAATTGTTTTTGAACCTACAAAATGCAAAATGAGTATGACGTTGTTGTTTATTTTGGGCGAAGTCGAACGTGGATTATTTATTTATTTACTTATTGAATAATATAAACTTAGACCATTACTTAGTTACCTGTTATTCAGATCAGATTATAAATTCTTTGGATAAAATAGCAATGAATTTAAATAAGACAGGTAATTATGTTGCTGGTATCTTTTAGTCTAATCACTAAAATGATGAATGCAAAAGTACATGTGAGATGTATATTTGTTACTTTTTTATGCTGAGATGACTCAATAGATTTGGGTGTAATTTAAAATAGAGGTAGCTCACACCCTGGATTTCTGAGATAAAACAATAACAAAAGTAGTTGCTTTTTTTATCTCAGAAATAATAATATTTTTATAGAATAGCTGCTGAAACAGCATGATACACCAGTTGAAAAAATGTAGTGATGTCTAAGCTTTAAATATATTTGTACTATAAATATGTACAAGAGTTTAAAAGACACATATAGGTACTACTTCCAGTTAGTCATCATACATTCTTGTCTAATTGTAGCTACTTAACTGATTTATAACCAAAAATTCAATACTTTATCAAAAGTTACATGCATTTAATGGGCATTGAACTCTTTCTGAGTTTTGTTTCTTCTTCCCCAAAACTCAGGTAAGTCAGAAATGGTCACAAAAACTACAATTGAGAAAATATTATCTGTTGCAGTTTCCATGGAGGTCTGTTATGAACAATTGAACATGTGCAGTAGATGATACTCCTAATAGAAGTTTGTATTGAACTGTGAATAGAAAACTAGAAAGATGCTGTATGTGTTCCATGTAGATGCTGGTCAGATGACCACATATGACATGAGCCTTACGCTGCAGAAGTAAGTACAACTTGACCGACAGCTTAACAGACTTTTGGGGTATGCACCCTTTTTACAAGTTTTGAAAAACCTTATTTTTATAAATCTGATTTATTGTAAAATGGGGGATACACCTCATCACCTTCACATCCAAAATGTATGATTTTGCTTTTATTCTGTACATTACATCAATCACATCCACAACGCAAACATTTTATATTTTTAGGTGATAAATAAAAAATTGTGTCTTAAAAATAAGGTTTTTACAAGTTATTTTTATAATTATAAAAAGGGTGAATACACCACAGACTTTTCTAGTTCAGTCATGCTTAAAATATTGTCACATTGCTTACCCTAAATTCAAGTTATTTTAGGAACACATTTCCTTCTTAGGCATTAACATTGTGTTGGTAGAGTAGGTAACTAATGGTTTTAATTATAAACATGCTTTATGTGCCTTAAAGCTTAAATGCATATTGTATTGTTTTCACTCATGACACTTTTCATCAGTAAGAAATGAGTAAAGAACTAGAAAGAAACTAGAAGAAAGAAAGATAAATATTTATGAATATTAGGCTAATCTTTGGCTGTAACACTGTACTGGTTATATTGTACTATAAAAATTTAATTGTAAAATAATCCATCTCTGAACATATTACATGTAATAAGTATACATAATCAACTGCTGAAATAATGCAAACTCATCCTCAAGTTAATACATACTACATACAAAGGAAAGATGGTTATTCAAGTTACACCAACGCTATGTTATAGCACAAAGTAGGTACATAGTTGGTTTCTTGACCTTTGCTACAAAGTAATGGTCAAATTTGCGGGGCAACGACGTGGTCTACGAAGAGGAAGCGTCCGCGTCAGATGCTTCGACCACACTTCCAAGATAGCTTGCATGTCTATGCAATCATGACGCAGAATTGCACAGGATTCTTTTAGTTATGTTATGTGCTGTAGATGCTCCCGCTTTGCGTCGTAGTTTCTGCGCCTTTCACGCGTAAATTTGGCCGTCGTTTCGAAGGAATGTACCATGATATAAATTGCTTATAGGTTTGCGAGAGTTTTTCAAATGAAAATTTTATGATAGATAACTTTTATGATAATGGAAGAACATGTATCCATAGTTATCTTTCATACCATAATAATAAACAATCTTGTTTTCGACACTTACATTTCTCTACAGGGAATGTCATTTGAACAACATCTGAGTCACCTTTATATTGCTCAGTTAAATATCTAATTGGTACCTAGTTCTTTGTGTAGTTTAATAACTGCTTGTTCATGATTCCATGAACAACTTACTTTAATATAACTAAGTATGTAGTTATCTAGTTACGTAATTGATTGTGGTTATTTTTTATTCCTATTTAAATAAGTGTAGTTAAGCTTAAAGTTTACCTGTAACTGTATAAGCCTAAAATAAACCTAACATAAACATAAATTACAAATAATAAACAGAGCTCCAGTCAGTATCCATGGGTAAAGTACCCAAAAGGCTGGGAATGTTACCTCCCTGAATAGCAAACTAACGAATACCTGTATCTATTACAATTAGATATTTTTCTGAGGGGGTTCCTAGACTGGCCTTGTTTTTTTACTGGAGTACTGGCCCGGCAATATTCCTGACTGTACCCCCACCATCACTAAATTTTGATGCTTGCCATGCTAGAAATGTATGACTATATAGCCGAGCCAAACTCAAACTACATTTTGTCGCAATAATGGATTGCAGGTATTGCAGTAAAAATATAGCCCGTCTAGGAGCACTATTAGATCTCAGCTACATGGCAATCAAAAACCCTGCTTCCTTTGGGTTTTCATCCCCCACCTCTAGACTTGTCTAGTCTAGACTAGACTATTAACCTCACCTCACCTCAGCGTCGACTTTAGATAAAATGGCAATGCAAAATGTTTGCCAATCCGAAATTAGTTTTTACTGTAAAATGACCTTTATTACAGTGTGGCAAGCTTGAAATTGGCAATAGAGCGGAAGACGAAAGTGCCGTCGAGTTCGCTAGTGCTCCTCGTGAGCGGCGGCGAGGTGCTCCAACATGACCACATGGTGTCTTCGTACAGCGCCGGAACTGATACCAACCCTATATACATGTTCATAAAGCCGTCAGTGAAGGAAAGCCATTTGAAGCAGTCCAGTAAGTTGCTAGACTATAGTCTGTTCGGAAAGAGAACTGTTGTGGCACTTGAGGGCGTCGCTGTGAAATCATTGCTGTGTGTGTGTGTGAATGTGTGTTTGTCATCCTTTATGAGTCCCTCGTGTTTGTTCGACGAGAAATTGTTTTCAATTTTCGCCAAGAGTCTCTTTCCAAATAGACTCTAGTTACATAAATAGTTTAGGTATTAGATTACTAATAATTATACACTGTGAAATGCAAAAAAACATTTTTTTGCACACTGCCGGTAAAGATCACGCTCGTTTATTAGTATTTAAAGGCAGGTAGGAAATAAAGACAATGATGTAACAGGTGTTTTTATCTATTAACGAGCGCTATGATTCACTAAATGAATAATCATATGTATTGTCAGATACTTAATTCAAAACTTGCTTCTTAATTTTTTGTGGAACTGTACGAGTACGGTCATTATCGTAAACTAGCCGCGAAAAGCGGTTGCACGCGCTATCTTATTCTAATCCTAACTAATATTATAAATGCGAAAGTGAGTTTGTTTGTTTTTAACGTTTTCACGCCCTAACTAATCAACCGATCGTCATGACACTTTGCATACACGTTGTCTGGAGTATAGAAAAGGACATAGGGTACTTTTTATCCCGAAAAAATAAACGGTTACTGTGGGACCGCGGGTGAAACCGCGGGGCGCAGCTAGTATGAACATAAAGCTTTTCATGATTAAAAAAGTAGCCGAAGTGTTAATCGAGGATATAAAATGCCTTTATTAGATTTAGAAGTTGATAGCCTTGTTTGAAAAGGCCCGCCTCTCAAGCCCAAGAAGAAGCGGGTTCAAGCCCAGCCGACGGAACGCACCAGTTTGTTCATTGTGTGAACATATAATAATATGCGTATTGTATGTCATCTGCTATTTGACTGGAGCCCGGTGTATGGCAACAGGCTCGCCCCCTGTCACATTTGGGACTGAATATCGTCCGGTGAAGTGTGGGTGTTGTATTACACCTCTGCCAGCGCCTTCAGAGGAAAGGCGTGTAGCTCAATTCAAAATACTGGAATTTGCGGTCATCATAGATCATTTATCAAATTTACCAAATTTTGTACAGATATTGAATAGTAATATGCACTAGATAGTCAAATAAGCATATTAACCGATACACTGACGACCCTAGCGAACATGAGAAATCAGATGTGCATATTTTTTTAATATGTCTGTAAAATAACGTGAAGTACAGTCTTAGATAATCGCTAATTCAATTATCGCGTACAAAAGTTATCCGGCCTAAATCCAAAACAAAAAAAAATAAACTGTTTAAAATTCAAATTTCGCGCCATGAGCGAGACGTATTACCTTAAAGGTTTTATTACGTATTCCAGTTCGCAGTACGCTAGGTGAGCTAGCGTGCTAAAATTGGTTAGTGTAATGGCTGTTAGACAGCAATCCATTTTTTTCTTCTATTGCACGGGGTTAGGCACGCTAAGTTAGCATACTGCAAATTGGAAAGTGTTATGGCCGCTTAAGTATTTTTATTTAACTAATGATCAGTCGATCAGTCATGTTATACCAATAGAAGAATATGACTCAAAACTTCGAGAGTGAAGGCTGCTAGCACCACTATTGTTTTGCTGATGGCTATCCAGAGATGTTTGTTTACATAATCTTTGTTACCAGCTGAGGGCGTTTACCTCAATGTCCTTATCTGCCCGCCTGTTTGCGTTGTACATACACTCACATACCTGCATGTGCACTGTATGTCTAATTTACGTAGTATCACTTTAAAATCAGGAACCGCTTTCTCTAATGTCTATCTTTTCTGTAGACTGTCTTTTTTCCTCATCGTCATGTCGTTTTATCTACAGACATCGAATGACCGTTTGAATATGATTCTGTAGTATTTTGCTAACTTGTTAGACGAAGCCCTAATCCTTTAAAAACCTCACTAAATCATTTAGAAAGGTCAGCAAAAACCTAGATCGATGCGGCGCTTTAAATTCTTTATTAATCTGCACGTCCTATACTAAGAAAAGACGCCAGTTGTAAGCCCGGCCGACTTCCGTATCCCAATCATAAGATATCCAGAAAATTATTCGTCGACATTTGACAGTCTAAGTCGTAAAGGCATACCATACACGATCAGACAAAACTGAACCGACCTGCGTCAGTTCGTTTCTTCCTTAAACGCCACGGATTTACGTCCCGGTCAGGGCAGTCAGACTGACGGTAAAACTTCTCGAGTATGGTAGCCTTAAGGGCCTACAGCCTACAGGCCTGCAAAGGTATTCACAATAATTCGGAAACGTTTACGATCGGATTCCAAAAAATTTAAACTCGACACTATTCAAATCTTAGTCAGTCAAACATAAGTTTTTAAACGTGATTTATTCTTCTGATCGGATATGTACTCGAATTGATCAATTTGAGTTTGAAATTTGTGGGTTCCGATTAGAAACGTGTCTGAATGAACGAGCACCGCAGGAGTCGAAAAAGGTTTAAGTTCAAACTCAACCTTCTTTTCTTGTAGTGTGCAGCGATCTCAGTCCGATAGTTGAGCTAAGCATAGAGTTCACCAGCGACAAGTCTGTGGCGGAGCTCAAGCAGGCGGTCGACAAGTGTTGCTCGCTGGCGCCGACCGTGCACACGGTGAAGAGTTGCGCGGCGCTAGCTCAGCAGTTCAGCGAACTGGCGCACGAAGTGTCGCGGAGCTGCGAGCAGCTTGTGCACGAACAGCACTTGCAGCATCAGGTAAAACTTTAACTGAGTTCTTAATTGGTTAAGTGTTTACTTATTGTCTGTCTGTAAGGTATAAACTTGAAACTTCGATCAGCATATACATGGTTATTTGTAACTTACCAAAAACCTTTTAAGGGTTCATTGTACTCATCAATATGAACAACTTATACTATGAGGCGAACTCCGAAATCGCGAAAAAAAACAATCAGCTATTCCATACATATATGTCTCAGGTGATTGAATTTTTTGTATGGAACAGCTGTTTTTTTTTTCGCGATTACAGGATTGGCTTCATAGTAAAAGTTGTTCGTATTGATGAGTACAATGAACTCTTAAGAGGTTTTTGATTAGGTACCTATAACCCTGTAGATCGAATACTTGAAGAACTTTAATTACTGGCTACTAATAAAAATTTGGATTAGAA
The DNA here is from genome assembly GCA_911728515.1 of Peribatodes rhomboidaria. Taxonomy (NCBI): domain Eukaryota; kingdom Metazoa; phylum Arthropoda; class Insecta; order Lepidoptera; family Geometridae; genus Peribatodes; species Peribatodes rhomboidaria. The sequence goes on along the minus strand of OU452169.1, from coordinate 6,997,636 downwards.
AAGTTTTTTAGACATCTGCAACGTTGCACGTCATATTTTTTGGATATTGCATTGTTTTTGTGTATAGTTTTTTTTCGAGGATTAATCGCCAAACTTTCTTATGTAGGTATTGTAAAGTTTACGTCACAGTGAAAGTTATTCTGATTGAGTTATGAAAATCAATCGTCGTCGCAAATACTAAGAATCTAGTCTAATTGAGCTATTTATATTATATCAATGCCTGTTCGTCTCTTAAAATGTTTCAAGAATGCAAATACACTTGAAATCGATTCGCTATAGAAACATACCTTATGCTCTCGTATAAGGGCTTGGCTTATGATAACTGCATTGGTGTCATTATAAAATTACTTTAGATTAATACATGATTAATAAATTTTTATAGCAATACCTTTGTGAAAACGATTTGTTTGAGTTCATGTGTTTGTTGTATGACGTGAGTGGATTTTATTCTTCATTTTTTTTGTAGGGCTGGGCAGCAGTAGTAGCAAATTTAGAAGACATCTTCAACGAGTTCTGTGACCGTTCCCGGAATTTCAAAGAATCCTTCAAGAAGCACCGGCTAAAAAAAGAGGAGTACCATGAAAAGTTAAACGAGTGAGTATTTTTGATTTCCTTCGACGCCTCCAACGATCTTACATCTCACTCTTGTATCTGGTGTCTATTCCTTGCTTTTTTTCTAAATCTTATTTTTCTTAAGAGTCGACCGACGCGGGATGCGTTCTTTAGTAGGTAGGGTGGAGAATAAGAGCTCGCAATGCAAATAGTAAGCCCCCAATTACGCACATTAGTCAATTTTGTACGTACATTACTATAACAATAAGAGTTGGTAACATCACCTTCGATTTTAAATACAAAGAGTAATGCAATTACCGCATTGTCACCAGCCACTCAAGGTCGTTGCCGATTTATTTACCTATTTAAAGCATTGAAATTAGAACAAAAGGCTAAGTCGAACCTAATTAATATTCTTCCGCTTCTTTATATACTTATCGTCGGACATAAGTCGGATTGGCAATAACGACAAAGTAAACTCTAACAGTAAGTTAAATCTTAACCGTAATTCTTTATGTACATTTTCTTTATTAACAGATAAAAATAACATAAATAAACATATCGTCATAACATAGCATATCGTCACGGCTTTCCCCCGAGGAGGCTGGCAGAGGTGTAATACAACACCCACATTTCGCCGGACGATATTCAGTCCCAAATATGACAGGGGGCGAGCCTGCCGCCAAACACCGGGCTCCAGTCCTGAAGCAGATGACACACAATACGCACATTATGTTCACACAATGAATAAATTGGTGCGTGCCGTCGGCTTGGTTCGAACCCGCTCCCTCTGGCTTGATAGGCAGGCCTTCTCCCAACTAGGCTGCCATCGCCATAAATAAAAATCTCAATATATCGTTCTTTAATTTTGTAGTTTAGGAGTTTAGGAAAAGTAGATTTGGATATTAAAAAAATAATTATGTGTAACTTATCTAAAAGCTATTAAATAACTTGACCGTAACTGGAAGCTATATATATGAGAGTGCATTTCCGTTTCCGTCGAAAGTACCAGCGTTTTCGTACTTTTAATGCCTTCTAACCGGAAGTCCTAGGTGGCGCCACCTCTGCATTCGCGCTTTGTGAAAATATCGCGCGCCATTTTTTATCATTGGCGTTTTAAGTTTCGTCGAAGTAACATCGCCGCAGCCCTAGCAGCTTGCGTCGTGTTGCATAATTAGTTAATACAAAGTGATAATTTGTTAATAATTATGTGGTAAAATACTGAAATGTAGTTATTTTCCTAAAATAACTCGGTGTTAAGTATACATTTTACGCAGTAAGTACCTACCCACATTATATTTCATTTCTTCATTTCATTTGTTCAAAATGAGTGGGTAGAATTTGTTTTAACGGTTTTACCGTTCGATTAATTTGATATTTAAAATTTTTTGTGTGCCTAAATGTTTTTAACCATATGTGGCTTACAATATGGGGGTCAAACGATGCCTCATACCAGTGTTTTGTCATTATTGAAGTGTTTTTAGGTAATATTTAAGATTATTCATCATATCGTCACGCTTTTCCCCCGAGGGGGCTGGCAGACGTGTTATACAACACCCACATCGCCGAACGATATTCGGTCCCAAATGAGCCTGTCACCATACACCGGGCTCCAGTCATGTAGCAGATGACATACAATACGCACAAATGTTCACACAACGAACAAATTGGTGCGTGCCGTCGGCTGGGTTCGACCCCGCTCCCTCTGGCTTGAGAGGCAGGCCTTCTCCAACTAGGCTGTCATCGCCTTTAAGATTATCACCAGTTTTTAACATAGTTTTGCTTCCAGAAACGTATAAATGTTTGCCGCCCAAACGCCCAAGCTACAGAGCACGGGCCGTGGCGGTGGTTCAGTGAAAGGTGCGTAACAGCGTGCTTTTACGATTCTACTAATTCATCGGTATTGGTTGACGTGCTGGCCGATAATTGAAGAAACTTGGTGAGTGAAAAAATCCTTTTTATAAAAATAATGGTTTTCAAATGTTGCAACAGTGTATCAATTGCTTAACTACGAGTCATACAAACGACTCGACCATATCTAGCGATCTATAAGTTCGTTCACTTTATAGCTTTAGTTACTATAAATTTTTGATACATCATGGCAAATTATTTGAACACATGTATTTTAGAGGCTAGGTAATGCCTATTATTTTGGACGCAAGAAATAATCATAATCTAGGTATCACAGACCTAGGAACAAACAATAGTGGGGGAGAAAATATCTTACGTCACCTAGCCGTATGCTGAAAACTTTTCATTAAATAAATGCATATAAAGGCTTTCTTAACCCTTTTTTTTTTTGAAATTATTTCTAAATTAATTTTCTTTTGTGGATATATTACTCAAAATGTCACTTGATCTTTTGACATTGCGTTTAAGTTTAGAGGAACAAGTATTTCATTTTGAATTTATTCCTTTTTACTATATTGTTATGCAAACAATCAGTTCAACGTGCATTCGCATGGTTATAATAGGGAGATACAGGAGTACCGTTTTTGTACCTCCTTACATTGAATTATGCAATCAATACAAAATACTCTGAAATGCTTGAAACGATACGCCCTCGCAGGGTGAATCTCTTTACAAATATCATATTACATTGCCTTAAGCAATCAATACATCATACATCATTGTATGCTTGTAATAAACCACCCTCGCAGGGTAGGTAATCTTTTGCAAAAGCCACCCTCGCAGGGAGGCTACCTATTTGCAATTGAATCATTGCTTTAAGCAATCAATACATCATACATCATTGTATGCTTGTAATAAACCACCCTCGCAGGGTAGGTAATCTTTGCAAAAGCCACCCTCGCAGGGAGGCTACCTATTTGCAATTGAATCAAGCGATCCATACATACACTATTCTTTAGTACGCTTGTAACGATACGCCATCGCAGGGTGAATCTCTTGACAGATATTACATTGCTATAAGCGTTTAACAGAACGTATTTTAATATTTTTTATGGTTATAATAAACCACCATTGCAGGTGAGTACCTTTTTTGCAAATATCATATTTCATAGTATTAAGCAGTTAATACAACAGACAATGTATGCTTGTAATAAATAAAGCAAAACTCTATAGTTGTGCAAATGTATTTGCAAAATATCAATTTCATGATAAACATAGTACAAACTTGTTTGGTTGTAACAAACCATCTTCACCCGATGAGCATCTCTTTGAAAAATACAATATTTCATTGTATCAAGTAAGTATCGTAGGCTTATTACAAACCATCCTAACAGGGTGATTTTTTGATCTTAATAATGTTGTATGTTCATAACAAAACCTAGTTTTATGCTGGATCAAATATTTCAAACGTATTTTATTGTTGTTGTAATGCCTAATCTGTCTTTTATTATTTATGAAACTATTAACATAGATACTCTAGCTTGCTTGTAATAAACTACCTTTTCAAGGTAAAATAAAAATCCTTTGCAAAAACTACCCTCGCGGGAATGTCTTATATAAGAATAAAATTGTAATGAAACAGGTTCCAAATCAATAAATTAACAGACCGTGAAAATATTCTATGTTACAGCTAGACAGTCTTAAACGTAGTTTTTTACTATTACTGCTGAATCCAGATTCAATCTTTTAAGTTTTTAGAAACTGATAAATTAAACGCTCAAAGCGAGGCTTCAGGCCAGTTTGTTGCAGTCTGATCAAGAAGTTTTCGATATGAACTTATTATGTTCCCTGTGTAACGTTAATTTAATTAGAAGTAAGTCACCACCTCGAGGTGGGTTGCATAGTATTGAATCAACTGCAAAGTGAAACATGTTCTTTCAAAATTTCGAAGTGAGTCTTACCCCTTACTTGATTATTTATTGAACAAAAGTGCTCGATGAGCACAATAACCTTAAGAGTTCGTGCAGTATTTCCTGCGACTCCAATCACAACGGAGATACCTGCTATTTGGTTTAAAACGATGTCTTATCTTGTCGATTCTTGCAATTTAGGTCGTTTTTAAAACGACATTATGTTACGGATAATGTGACGAGAACGAATGTTGTACTAATTATGTTTAAATTTCATTTTCTCATTTAACTCGAGGCAAAGTAAGGTCACACGCGTGTCCCCTTTTTCATATGAATATAAGTACATAATTATATACTTATATATTTATTTATTTTTTAATTACTTAAATAATTTTGTTTGGAACAGCCTCGTAATACCTGAATGTGTGGCCTATTGTCTGTCATACTCAGTGCGCTATCGCATTGACACTAGCAACCTCTCGTTCACAATGAACGATTTGAATTACACAATTATAATTTAAAATATGAAATTAGTTAAATATTTTTACGACTCTGAGAGAAAAAATAGTAGGGCGTGGGTGCTTATATCAATTATTTTTCGCACGACTGTGACTTAATCATTAGAAAATTGTATGTTTCAAATTGCCATAAAAGCTACCTACCGCTATAAGATATAATGTGTTTGCAGTAAGTTAAGATAGTAGCTCGCAACTACCATCGCCCATTCTTTTTAATTACCTACCTTCTTCCAAAGGTGTTTCTTATCTTATCTTACAATGTAAAGACTTGCACTACGAACTGTGACGTGTAACTGTTAGTTATAAATAAATCCTGATTACTGGCTTATCGTAAGTTGCTTAACTAAACTACCAACAATTTTCTTAGGGCAATAGGTATCGGAGCCGAAATCCTTCCTATATTGCATTTGATAACGGTAATTATATAATAAACGAAATAGTGTTATTAAAGTGATAGATTATTTATGAGACTACGCTCATGATAAAATTACGTTATCCTTGAAAGTCTAGCGTGATTTTCATGTTTTACATATATTTTACAAAATCATCACAAACACTGATGATTAATGCATTGACTTGGAAACTCACTATCAAAAATTTAGTACATGCCTATTGAAGTTAAGAGATGTGAAAGTAAACCTAATTTTCGCTATAAACATTAATATTGGCATAAGCTGCCTTAAACTTGATGTAATTGATTTTTAGTATATTATTTAATATTAGCTGTCTCCCACGTGTAACTGATTTGTCAAGTCAGTAAAGTTTTTAGAATTATAAATATTCTTGGTTTTCGTTAAATTTACTGAACTGTTGAAATACATATATTGAACTGGCTTTACGGATTCATCTTTTACTCACATGATTTACGATTGTTGTTGTTGCCATTTTAAAACAATTGCCGATTACCAGAGTCGGTCTGGTTGAAAAATATTTCTATCGATCTGGACATTAACCTGTCACTTAAATTGTCACACCACTTAGTTATGGTTGACTATTTAAACACTATCTACAGAAAAAATGGTATCACTGCTTGTCCAAGAAGTTGTTTGTTGGTCACCTGCGATAGTAGACTACAAAATCTTTTGGATCAACGACCTGTTGTTGATTTTTAAAACAATTTTAACCACCAACATATTATGTATGGTTCTGTATACAAACTTAATGCAAAGGGAAAGTATGACATAAATAATTATTTATACATTGCCTGAACGTGTCAGACATTCTATGGAACGTATTCCCAAAGTATTCTATACAATACGGCATTATACAGATGCTGGTGACATACATTTTACAGATGGAAAATGTACTATTTAATGGTAATATACGTAATTGTTTCAGACCAATAGAGAAAAAACATAATGCCTTGTTTCCGGTTTCATTATTATTATGTAAACCCTTTTATTTAAGTTGTTTTTCCAACAACATTTTTGAAGATTTGAAATAATTTTTAATATTATTTACAGCTCACATTGGCGTTTCTTTTAACAATAAGTTTTAATAGCCCGACTATAGGTGGCACCACCAGGCAATACCAAACAGGCTCTCATATATATAGCTTCCAGTTACGGTCAAGTTATTTAATAGCAGCGTTTTACCTGAAATAAAACGCATATTAAAATACTTACCTAACTGGAAGCTATCACTTTAATTTCTGCCTGGTGGAAATTCGGAAAATTAAGCCAATGATAAAAAATGGCGCGCGATATTTTCACAAAGCGCGAATGCAGAGGTGGCGCCACCTAGGACTTCCGGTTAGAAGGCATTAAAAGTACGAAAACGCTGGTACTTTCGACGGAAACGGAAATGCACTCTCATATATATAGCTTCCAGTTAGGTAAGTATTTTAATATGCGTTTTATTTCAGGTAAAACGCTGCTATTATTTCCCCAGTATAATAACAAGCACAACCCAAAAATACTATAAGTAATTGGTAGTTACGTCGCAGACCTAAGTTGGTAAGCATTTACCCTAAATCGTTTGTTTTTAGTCACGCAATGTAGGCTACAATGTAACAATAACAATTGGTTACACATTAGATTTATTTACACGGCGGCGGACCGCGTGATTAGTTGACCGGTTTGCATGCAAGCGCAATTAGATCCCTTATCAGCATCACAGGATTATACTCCGTTCTTCTGCCTGGTGATCTGAGTTTTGGTCATATGTAGCATAACAAGATTATACTCCGTTCTTCTGCCTGGTGATCTTAGTTTTGGTCGTATGTAGCATCACATGATTATACTCCGTTCTTCTGCCTGGTGATCTTAGCTGGGGTCATATGTAGCATTACAAGATTATACTCCATTCTTCTGCCTGGTGATCTGAGTTTTGGTCATATGTAGCATCACAGGATTATACTCCGTTCTTCTGCCTGGTAATCTTAGTTTTGGTCATATGTAGCATCACAGGATTATATTCCGTTCTTCTGCCTGGTGATCTTAGCTGGGGTCAGTTTTTCCTATCCTCGTTCCTATTTCTTGCTTTCTTTCCTCTTTTATACCAGCATTACCTTCATTGTGTGCATTGTTGGCATCCCACATAGACAACCAACTCAAATGACAGGCTAATCGACCCCATCTCATCATTTCTTCCTTCCTTTCCTTTTTATCCGATTGCGCAAGAAGGAGGGTTATGTTTTTATAGTGTATGTACGTATGTGGGTATGTATGTATGTATGAGGTTTTTTTGGCACGGCCTACAGCTTAAACAGCTTAATGGATTTCGCCATGTGAGGTATCATTTCATCATCATACACATTTTTCCAGCCGGATTTGCTTTGTCTACCTATTGAATAAATCAGTCAAAAGTGACCCCTTAAAAATGCGGATATTTTTCATAGCTCTATTTTCTCTTGATGACGTTTTTAAAAAAAAACCAAGAACATAGGGGCGGAGATATAGTTCATTTAATTGTACATGCTAAATTTCATCATAATCTGACAAATGGTTTTCAAGAATTTTAAGAAGCGCGTTTGTATGGAAATTTCAGAGCGTCGCGGACGTCGCGGTCCTCTTAATAATGTTACTAGTTTTCTTTAGTGTTTTCTCCACTGTGCGCATTTTTTGGCCTTCCGCCTTCCCGCATAGTAAATTGTGGCAGGCTATTCAACAACACCTGCCTCCTATTTCTACTAACCAATTGTTTCAAAATTGTTAATAAATTGTCTCAAATTGACACTTGTTGTATGCCAGAAGTGTTAAAAATAGACAATTCATTAACAATTTAAAAACAATTGCTCAGTAAAACTGAGACCCTGCAGACATGACGGTTACTAAGCAGGCGAACGTCTAAAATTCTAAATACGCACAAAATGAACTGCTACGCTAGATTTTTTTGCTAGTAATTTATTCGCCTATTATAAAACTAAAATAGATCTTGTAGTATGTAGATTGTAGGTACTCTATGAGAGGCCTATTAAATCTATCAATGCTTAATGATTCACAGTGGGCGGACGGTAGACACATCATTAACATCATTTTGACAATATTAACGATGTCCGCATCTACTCAAACTCAGGAAATCATAAACGTGCCGCATTTTTATTTTAATCGAGTTACCACGAGTTTTTAAACTTACTTACTTAAGTTACTGTACTTTTACTCGATAGAGGTAAAGCACGTAAAATCGATCTACGCAGTAGATCATTACTAATTCACGAGTAGGAGTTGGTAACTCCCCGTAGTGTTGTCTTACTACTACTGTCTTTGCTACACGGTTGGAATGACAAAGTAGCGTTGGCATGCCCCCGTTTGTCTATAAAGTGGTCTGCCGTATTTGTGCAATATAAATAAAAGCAGTAAGACCACTTTTATGGTCAACTTCCTGTATCACCGATGCAGAGTTTTAGCTTCATTTCTGATGTTAATTATCTTCAAGTTTACAGGCATAGGCATAAACGACGCAGAATAGTTTTAGTGGCAGTATTTAGATAAGGTTTTGCGAACTAGTTTTAATACTACTTGGAGTACTACGACAAATTTTGTTGTGCCAAAATCAGAAATTATACTTAGTTGAAGATCTATTTATTTGGCTTCTACGACCCATAGGTGAGGTAGGTCAGTGAGTCAATGGTGCAATACAATATACGATCGAGATAACGTCGAAGACTCGAGTCAAATTCAAACGACGGATGACGCACCAGCCGTTTGTAACGCCAAAGTAGGTGCTACATTCATTCACTTGAAGTTACACTACTGTTTTAATATTGTAAGTCGCGTGTTAGTTGTGGTAACATCGACCTTGGCTTTGGACCGGCTCACCTCTATCGCGGGTCAAAATTATATGCCATTTTGTAACCAGTCGCGATTTTTAACCTATAATTAGGTCTCGTTATAACTGTATTGTTGCAATTTAGTGCCTTAGTGCTTATTTTTGTCTGCTTTCTCCCTAACGGTTTACCTCATTACCCTCTTGTTCATAAGCGTCTGATATTCTCATTTTAGCAAAAATATTGTGCTTTGGCTCTTGATAAAGATTTGTTGTCGCGCGATATAAGACATTTTAACGAAACTTATATTATAAATTTTATAAAGGCCTATAAATATTTCATAATGAATAGAAAAAGATCGTAAGTCTACCGAGACTTCCGGATTCTTTAAAATCTCCGGTACTAAAATCCATCCTTTCAACTACAAGTATCGATACTGTACTGGGAACATAAGAAGTACCACAGGTTGTATGAAGTGCAGTGTATCAGAATAGCTGTTCTAATTTTACTCCAATACACCAGTAAATCGACGGCATCATTGCTGCCCTACTTTCCATGTAGTTTGATTCGGTTTGTATACTAGTAAACTGTACTAACACTTATTCTGTGGAAACGGTGAAATGCCATAGACGATAGGCATTGTGTTTCACAGAGAAATACCTATGCTATTCTTTTCAAAAATGAGTCCCAAATATTTACAAACGAATATAGTTTATACCGTAGCTCTATAACCTACTGTTCTGCTAAACACGTGCCTGTGTTATTGACAATCGTGTAATCTATCTTATCTTAATATATATAAATCTCGTGTCACAATGTTTGTCCTCAATGAACTCCTAAACCACTTAACCGATTATAATAAAATTCGCACACCATGTGCAGTTCGATCCAACTTGAGAGATAGGATAGTTTAAATATATATATATATATATATAAATAATAAACGCGAACGAAGTCGCGGGGTGACAGCTAGTATGTTTATAATTAATTGGTTATTCAATACAGAAATAGCGAGAAACGTTCAACTCTGATGAATCTCCCCACTATCAACACGCAATCATCATCTGGATGCATGTTGCGAATCTTTGACCCTGACCCGTAGCCTACTTCTATTTCGTCCACAATCCGTCTCGCCAGACGCCTGATAACGATGCTTAAACAAATAATACGCATTGTACTGACTGATATCCACCAAAAAAGTCAGATAAAAGTCATATAAGATTGTACTGTAAAAAAGTTCTGAATTGAACAACTTTTAATTTGCGCTATAATTTATTGTCTTTTTACACCAATTAAATAAGTGTGAGCCCGCGATTTTCAGTTTACTTGGATTCCAAATAGCAACAGGTTGGTGGTTAAAAGGCGCTAAATGTGAAGAGATCAGCAGGGCTATTCACAACCATTCGGAAACTTTCCGTTCGGATTTCAAAAATTTGAAACCTAAATGATTCGAATCTCAGTCTGTATTCATAAGTTTTTTAAATGTGATTGATTCTTCCGATTTGATTTATACCCTATTCCAAAATGTTTAAAAGTAGACTGAAATTCGAACAATTTGAGTTTGGAATTTCTGGGATCCGATCGGAAACGTTTCCGAATGATTGTAAATAGCACCGCAGATCGATGTTAGCTCGTTTCTTCTCATTTTCTTACTTGACACATTATGTTTACTTGTTTAGTGTAATGAAGAGTGAAATTCTCCTCCGACACATACTCGTTTAGAGAATATATTCCTTTCTATTCCATTAAACGTGTGGCATTTCCACAAACAAACTATAATCTCGAGGGTCGTTCGCCTCGCCTCCGAGATTGCATAGGTTGCCGCTCTAAATGAAACTTTATCATCGTACAAATACTCAAGCTGACCGCGTACCTTAGCGTATTTCTCTTGCCGCTTTTTGTAATCTCAATATCATAGCTGAAAGGAATTTAAACTTTCGCGATTTGTAAACATGTTTACCGCAAAGCGCAATAAGTTCTGTGAGATAATTGAGCTACTTGAGTTTGTTCTAATTAGCAGCAGTAGTAGCACTACAATCTCGTTTTTATGACATTAGAAAAAACATCTGAGTATAAGGCTTAGCACGCACTGCGATGAAACGTAAACCGCAAAACAATGTAACATACAGCTTTTTATACAAACGCACAAATTGTCATTTTTTTCTGTGACTGATTTTAAAAACATAACTTGCTACATTTGGATCGCAGTTCGTTAACGCGTGATTTTACGTGTCTTATAGTGATAGCACAGAATAAATAGTATAGGACTGTGATAGTATGGTGGAGAACGTTTTCTTAAAAGTTGGCTTCAAAAATGTAACCTCGGGAAGATTAACACACCCGATCCAGAAACTCCTAACGTCTGGTTGAATACCAGTTGAGTTGAATACTTTGTTTTTTTTTTACAACAGACTAGGCATGCGTTTGACCACTGACTCGCCTAATGGGAAGCGTCGACGTGATCGAAGGTGTAACACGCTTGCCTAGGAGATATCTATTCACTTTACTTGTAAACACCACCGGATTGTATTTACTATGCTGCAAAGAGTTTTTCGGAATTTCAATGCGTTACTTACAGCTTTCAGTTAGTGACTAGACTGCTATAGTGAAATGGAGTTGTTTAAACGTAACAAATATCGCGTGAGCACCTATACTTTAGTTGTTGTCAAGCGCTTAGCGACACTTAGCTCATAAAGTACTATAAAATGGACACTATCGTTTACGAGTGCGGTAGGTTATTGTGGGCAGATAATAGCGAACGAATCATTCACTTTACTGAGATACTGAGTACCGTTAGTAATGAAAACCGAATTCGATTCGAAAGATAACCCTACACGAATCTTGCTGACGCAGAAACGTGTCTTCTATTCATAATAGGAAGGCACCAGTACAAATCTATGCTTTCTAACTTGAGTAAACTCTACCTTGTACATTTAATTCTAGAACTCTATTAATCTATTAGTACAAATAAACTATACCTACAGCGTATTTATAGACGCATTCTTTAAAAAGAAACATTTATCCGATAAGGACAGAAATAGTCGCGTAAATAATATAGGCAGCTGAGATAAAGGCCCATTTATTTTTCTTTAAAAACAGATGATGTGAAGTAATTTACGATTTGGAATTGTGAGTATGTACGTGTTCACGTGTTTTTAGAAAACCTTTGCACTAGAATAGTCATGTCGGCGTAAGCGTTAGGCCTTCGCCGCTGAGGTTATGACGAAGGTCTAGGCTACGGGGACGCTAGAAAGGTCACCCACAATACCCTTGGGTAAGGCCGATCGTAATGGTGGTATGAATAAGACAATCAGATCGTATGTTGTATGCACATCGTCTATTTTAGATCAAATTTCAACGGCAGGTCCATACTAAATATCATCCAAATCCAAGTCTGTTACTTTTCCACGCTCAAATAGAGATCTATTTGAGCGTGGAAAAGTAACAAACTCACACAAAAACTCACTAACTTTCGCATTTATAATGTTAGAGTATTTACTCTGGGGGCTGAGCTACCCACGTCCGTAGGAGTGCACTCTATTCTGATTCCCTACACGTGGTCCCCGGGTAGTGCTAACCGGGTAGCAAACTCTGGTGGAAGGCTTCGGCCGTGGCTAGTTACCACCCACCGGACATAGCCATGCCGTGAAATGACCTAGTCGTGTTTCGGGATGTAGTCCGGTGTAACCGTTCCGAAGACGGGTCTGAGCAGTAGCGCACTTGTAGTGCCTCACTCAACTGCCGTCTTTGTACTTCTTCACTCTACAAAACTTCAAGGCTAGAGTGAATGAGTACCTTCTAGGTCGTCGTGCTCCATCTTAGACCACAACGTCGCTTAACATCAGGCGAGTTGGTGGTCAAACGCCGACCTATTCTCCATAAAAAAAAAAAAAAAACTTTCCTTTTACAGACTGAATGCAGTGCTAGAATCTCTGGGCATCATCCCAATCCTTCCCGCTTTGCAACTCATAGCTGAATCGCACCGGTTTTCTGCCTTCGACGTGTTTGAGGAGACAGACTTCGAAGGGCATCCGTACAGGGTCAGCCAGCCGCTCGACAGCAGTTCGGAGAAGCAGAACCAGGATTTTGGGGTCGAAGCTTTCAAGTTTTCTGAAGAAGATGGTGAGTGATTGAGAAATTAAATAAATAATTTAGTGAGGAGAGTAATAAATTAGTAAGGAGATTGAGAGAGGATTTGGTTGAAAACTTATCATCACTAAAGTCTCATACGGGTCGTTCGCTTTATGTTCTTTTGATAGTTGATTATCAGAATCTGTAAGCCGATATGTGAATAGATTTTCAATGGATGATGAAAATAACTGGTTGAATTTGTCTTCTTCTATACATATTTAATCAGCGCTTGCCAGACTTCTAATCATGTTTCTTATAAGTTTTTGTACAGCAATGACTCGTATTTATTATAATTAGACGTGATGACGTTAATTTAGCTATCTATTTAAATACTCTATTACCTACTTCTAGTTGTTTCGATTTTTTTTTGTATTTGATCGGGTTTTTGCCTAGTTTAAGAATTTGCCGTGACTTTTTATGACGGACATAACGTAGCGTGTTACTAACTATCTTCCATTCGTAAGCATTTTGTTTTCCAACCTTGAGTTATAAATTGAGCGAGTTCATTGCTATCGTTATTCTTCTTTAGTATAACATAACCTTCTCAACTACCTATACAATGTTCTAGTAGTAATGAGAATTATAGTCTTAGAAGTTCAGCGGTTTGAAATGTATTAATGATGATTCCGATGTAATGGATATCATAGACAATGGTGATCGTTTACGGTGCTATCGTACGATTATCGAGTAGGTACACCGTATCCTCTTGTAAAATCCTAATCGACATGGTCAAAAGCTACCAGCTAAAAAATTGTAGCTAGCTTTCAAGTTCAGCTTTGCTCAACTGCGGAAACACAATTATTCGTGTAGGTTAAAGTCCTTAGCAATAAACGTTGTATAAATAGCCCCTGTTTAGTTATACAGTGTTTTATCCTTGTCTTTTAATGTGGAACATTATGAAGTAGGTGACAAGAGAATGTACACAATGAAGCTGACATAGTCGCATAGCGACATAAGCACAAAAAAAATTAAGATAAAAAAAAAATCCTTGTCTTTCTTTTATATTTTAAAAGTCGTTTGAAAAGACAGAACACTATAACTATTCCTAGGCTATACAACGTTTATTGCTAAGGGGGATGTATTTAGACCTACTGTGAGAGATTTTATGAGACCTTAAACTTGGTCTATCATATCAAACACATCTTTTCACCTCCCTTTTGTCTTTCCAGTTTTCGATCAGAAAGATGCATCGTCAAGCAAGGAAACGGCTCAGTCCTCGGAACCAGTTCCTCATATTGAGGAGTCTGATGAAGGAGTCACGTTTAAAGCGCACTCGTATGAAGGCAAGGAAGAATCGACCTTGCTGCATTGGATCTTAGCGCAAGGGAATAAAGCTTCGCTGCAGGATATATTGGACTATTGTCAGAAGGGTCTGGCTCTTGTAAGTAGGTTCTTTGATTAGTTTTTAACTATGTATCCTGACATTGAAATGTGGGTTCTAACCTTGATATGTACGGTATAATTTTCAGTGACGACACTCAGACAAGTTTCTTTTGGCCGGATACAAGATATTTGTCATTCTAAATTCTGCTGTAAAAGACACCTGTAGGACTCATATTTGAATAAATCCATCCAAGCCCTGATAAGGCCTGGCGTAAAGTGCGTCAAACTCCCATCAGGCGAGTCAGTGGTCAAACGCATGCCTAGTTTGTTACAAAAAAAGAAAAAAAAACTATATAACATTATTTCTTTAATTTTTTTCCGTTAGCAACATGTTTCTTTCCTTCAACCTATAAAGTTGTTGCTGTACTGAGTTATTGGAATTTAATTATGTAGTAAATCTACTTATAGCATTTCATTCAATTAGGTAAGGGCATTATAGTGTACTTTCGTATTATCAGGAAAGACGTAAAGCCTTTATCAATGTGTGTTTTTAGGTTACAACTCTAGGACTACCACAAGAAAATTTCCATTAAACTAGAACAATCCTAACAACTGTATCATTTTGAAATTGGGGCATAACATAACATAACATAACATATCGTCACGCCTTTCTCTCGAGGAGGCTGGCAGAGGTGTAATACAACACACTTCGCTGGACAATATTCAGTCCCAAATGTGACAGGGGTGAACCTGTCGTCATACACTGGGCTCCAATCATGTAGCAGATGACAAACAATACGCACATATGCTCACACAATGAACAAATTGGTGCCTGCCGTCGGCTGGGTTCGAACCCGCTTCCTCTGGCTTGCGAGGCGGGCCTTCTCCCAACTAGGCTGCCATCGCTTAGGCATAAGTACTAGTAAAAATTAAAATGGATACACAGATGAATCTATTTTATTATTAGCTGCGCTCCGCGGTTTTTCCCGCGGTTAAATAAGCGTGTTAAGCTTGTATTGATCTAGGGTAGAACCTTGGTGAGCAAAGTTGCCTCTCCATAGGCGCAGAGGCCCATCCGAGCTTACCGCCGGTGTGAGACGGTGAATACTAGCGCGACCCTATCTCACCCCACCTTGGCGGAGGACTGCTCCCGGGGGAGGAGTTTAGTGGGTTCGATTCCCACATACCCCCTTCCGTCACCCCTTGCGGCGGAAGGGAAATGAAAGGGCATTTACCTCCCCCTTAACAAAAAAAAAGGGGAGAAGCAATCTCCGTTCCGAATTTCATTAGAATTCGTTCATCTGTTTGGCCGTGAAGAAGTAAAAAACTAACGCACAAACATACAATGAAACTCACAAACATGCTTGTATGCAATTTTAACGTGCATATATTGGAGTTATCAATAAATTCTTATTTTCGATTTCTGAAGGATAAAATGTAACGTCAACATTTCAGATCGATGCTGAGCCTCTGAAGGAGCGAGAAGCGGAACTGTACAACATCCTAGAGTACGCGAACAACCACGGCCTGAAGCAGATCAAAGGCATCGAAGACCGATTGTATGGGCTCGACCAACTGCTCAACGACGTGAAGAAGTTGGAGCGAGACCAGCATGACCAGGCTGCTTCACTCATACAGGTTAGTCAGACATTAAAAAAAATATATAAGAAGAGTGGCAAACAGACAGCCCGCCTGATCGTAAATGGTAACTATGGACCTATGCTATGGACACCTACAACACTAGCAGGGCACATTTAACTATTAGGATGTATTAAAATGAGATGAGCAAACGGAAGCAAATCAAATCGGTTGGGAAAAGGCTGATAGAAAGTTACCATACCAACAGTTTCGTAGTTGGATCTATTACTTTTAGCAAACTTAACACACACACAAAACAGCAGGTTAGCGACAGCACACTTGTTGGTGAAAGTTGAAATTCATAACTGTATTTTTATGAGGTCTGTGGAGTTTAAGAAATTTAAGAAAAAGAAGCTGAAACTTATTCAGCTTCTATAGTTTTCTTAAATTTAGAATGCGATGGGAGGCTGGCAGGTGAAATAGGTCAGCTCTTTTGCTTATAAAAATTAGAACTGTCTGAAAACTTAACGTAAGACACCTCAATTGAACTACATTTACTTCCATACTCTTTTATAACAAGTAATCTTAAAGTCTTATTAAAGTGTCCCGAATTTATTTTTAAACAAATTTATCCTATTTTTTTTCTAGTACCGTGAACGACTAAACTCCGCGTGCGACCCATCCGTCCTGCCGACACTAGTGCAGTCGCATTGGTGTCAACTCCAGAAACTTCTCAAAGGCCATCAGAAGTTGTTCGACATTAGGCGACGCATTGCCAAGTCTAAGGACGAATTGTCGCACATACTAAAAGCGAGATTAGAGTAAGTACAAACATATAATATGATCTAAAATCTATTTGTTAGAATTTTCTGTTCACAAAATCTGTGCAATCTTAAATTGTTGGAGTGTATTGCACTGATAATTTTCTAAATAAACAAAAAACTGTATAGTTTTCACCACATACAGAATTGGAATATGGCGTGTACACTTTCATACAATACATAAGTCAAATCAAGCTTAAACAAATGTTATCTCTACCAATCTGATCCTCGGACAAATTAGAAGAATTAAGAATTCTTTCTCTGTCGGCTCACTTAGCCTAGTTGTTCGATATCAATAAAATTGTGCAAGCAAGTAGGTCAAGCAAATGCAATTTTTGGGTTTGGATGTGAGCTAAAGTGGTACGGGGTTTCTATAGAGCTTAGTTGTCTGTTCTTCTGAGTAGAGGCTCTTTATCCGAACCAGGCGGTCGAATCTATTTAAAAAAAAACTTTGACGTTCATAAGTGTATCTTTGATACCCAAATTGAATAAAAACATTTTGACTTTGAGTTCTATCCGCCCCGGTGACCCTGTTACCCAGGAAAATTTGATATCAAAATAAAAAAATCAAAATTCTTTATTTGGCAATAGAATACAGGTCCAATAACAAAAAAAAGTATATTGATGCTACTCGCAGTAGTTAAAACACTGTGTAGTGAATAACAACTTCCATTTTGTCTTGCACCCGAGCCCCAAGTTACAAGCCTCGAGCTTAGTTTGGGGCTCACCGTTACAGCAATTCCGTGTCTTACACAGTCACTATAGTTTTGTTGTCCCATGTCTAGTATTTAAGTTCCTGTGTCTTTCGTTAATAAAATTATCTTTATTTTTTTCTTTATCTCCGGGTAAGAAAATCATTCTATCTGCCCCGTTGGCCTTGATTGCTTACCGGTTTGAATGGCCAATGGGGCAGACATGGGGGTCAGGGGGACGCTAGGTCTCAATCCAGGACTAGTTAATCTAAAGATATACGTGTACTGTCCGCAGGGCCGTGCTAATGATCGAGAACTCAATGTCGGTGCAGGACGCGCACGCCATGCTCTCGTTCCAGTGCTTCAACCGCCTCGCGCGCTACTTCGGCATCGTGGCGCAGCTGCACGCCGCGCCCGCGGTCTACGTGCGCGCCGTGCACGAGGTCGCGCGCCGAAGGACCTTCTCTCTAGCACATCTCAAGGTTACTGTGACACTGCGTTGTACATTAGTACCAGTGCTTCAACCGCCTCGCGCGCTTCTTCGGTATCGTGGCGCAGATACTAGAATAATCCTACTGGTATTTTCTAGACTAGATTCTAGCTAGACCCTTACAAACTGTGGCGTGTGGGTGTGTATGTCTTAATCTGTGACTTTGCATTTATTGGCTCATGATACCAGTTAAAATATTTACTGGATTGGTTTAACTACTGGAGCATTAAAACAAGCAGCTATTGTGTTTGAAGCTCTTTGACGTTCAAACGTTCTAATCTAGACAAATTAGACTAGACAAATCACATGTTTTTATAAATTTATTGTTTCTTACTCTAGTGGGCGACGGACTTGGCCGAGAA
This sequence comes from Peribatodes rhomboidaria, assembly GCA_911728515.1. Lineage (NCBI taxonomy): Eukaryota > Metazoa > Arthropoda > Insecta > Lepidoptera > Geometridae > Peribatodes > Peribatodes rhomboidaria. The sequence goes on along the minus strand of OU452169.1, from coordinate 6,979,201 downwards.
GCTACTGAAACTACACGAAGAAGAAGTGGCACGACGGCACGAATTCAACCTACTGTTCGAGGGTCATTTCCTCAAAAGTTTGTTCCCGGGAATGACGGAAATGCCTCCGCCGTTTGCGACGCAAGCGCCACCCGTGTTTGACGGGAGATTGCCGCAACTAACAGACGCTGATGTAGAGTATATCGCGAAAGAGTTTCCTAAGTTAGCGGAAGAAGTGCCCAAGTATGATATGGATGCTACCGTACGGTTTTTCCAGCAGAGGTATGTATTAAATTTTTATTACATACTAGCTGCGTCCCGTGGTTTTACCCGCGGCTAAAAAGTATCCTATGGACTGTTCTAGACTATAATCTATCTCCGTGCCAAATTTCATACAGATCTGTTCAGCCGTTCTGGCGTTAAAGAGTAACAAACATCCATCCATTTTAACAAACTTTCGCGTTTATATTAGTAGTAAGTATATTTGATTTCCGCTCCTGGCGTCGATTATGGTTTCCTCTGTATTTCTAGGTTTTGTAAAAAAAGAAGGGCTCTTATAACTTTTGAAATGGATTCTTTCGAGTATCATGTGAATAGCTTGTTTATTTATTTACAGGATAAGTGGCTCCGATGGCGAGGAAAAGGATGCAAATGTTCAAGTAGATTTTGAAAAGTAAGTTTATAAAAATAATTTTAATACATAAGTAACTGTTCTGGGGGCCTACCATGACACCTTATTTTAATTTAATTAATTTTGTTTTAAAATTTTATTGTATATCTATTATTATTGATAGGAAAACAAACAGCTGTTAACAATAAACAAAGTACACAACGAAATAAAACAAATAAGCCTAGATAGTTTTCACTAATAAGTAAGATAAATAAATAATAATAAATATTAAAATAACTAGCTACTAACAATATAAGCCTAAAATAAACCAAACAAAAATAACAAATTACAAATAATAAACAGAGCTCAAGTCAGTATCCGCGGGTAAAGTACCCAAAAGGCTGGCAACGTTACCTCGCTGAATAGCAATGCTAATTCGCTGACCGAGGTAAGCACCAGCCCTTTGGTCGTTTGTTCTCTCTATCAGCCGCTTTGACAGCTCATTGAAGAGCAACCATGCGCTTGGACCCCAAGGGCCCAAAGTTTCTACCCCAAAAGGCAGAAATATGTATCCATCACCGAGGGATTCATATTTCCGCCTCTTGAGGGTTTCCGCCGATGTTGCCGCCGCTCCCGCCGTCCTGGAGGTAGATGATACATGGGATGCCGCCAGTGTGTCGACGCATGTGGCATCCCACACCAGTGGCCTACCATGACTCCAGGGAATCAATGTCATTCCGTCAGGTCTCTTACCATCGTCGCGTGCGATACCGTTCGGCTCAAGTATGGCCGGCACGTTGACGGTGGTAAGAGCCCTCCGAATGACATCGTTCAGAGAGGCGTGTCGGGACTGGCGGCCAGCGCTTTGGCGGCAAGAAAGACCGTGATGTCCCTGACGGTCCACGGATGCTCCACAATGGCAATGATGGGGCTCGTTTGTATTAGCCCCAATTCGCAGGCTGACAGAGAGAGCAAACGTACTGTTATCGAGTAGCGTCCCAATGTTTCTGGATGGTAAAGTTTGAAGCCAGAACCCCGATTCCCGCTTTGCAGAGGCTAGAAGACGAGCACGATCGAATGGTGAAGTAGTTAAACTTATAAGGTCGCTTTGAATTTTTTTGTTTAAGGGCTCGTCCCAAAGCCTCTGCAAATGAGGTTTTTCGGGGAGGCTTTCTCCAGGGCAAGCTGTTGTCCAAGCGTTCGTAGCCTCGGTCATAAGATTGGTGTCACTGTGCCCTAAAGATTTAACCAATATTTTTGTAAGCAATTTTCTGGTGCTGTAGACCGAAGATAAAAAAGCCGGGAGAGAAACACTCGAAATTTTGCGGATACCCAAACCACCAAACCGGATAGGAAGGGAAGCTTGGGTCCAGGAAGATTCAGACATTGGACAATTTAGAATTTTTATAAGAATATTTTTCAAAGAATTGTCAAGAGTTGACAAAAGATCACTAAATGTCCACAAAGGGCTGCATCTTAATACATAAGTTAATTTAGGGACAAAAAGGCAGTACCGAATGATGAAGAAAGCCATGTGTGAATGGATAATGGAAAGGCGGTCGAATGATTCTTCAAATTTTGTTTTTTGTTCTGATATGAATGAGGGAAATGAGTCTGTGAATATCGGAGCACCCAACAAGCGGAGTGAATGCTTGTCAAGAATTTTGATATTTGGGGCTACAACATTAAATTTTTCTATAATTTCATTTCTGGCCGGCGAAGGGACTGTATCAGAGATAAAAAGCTCACATTTAGAGAAGTTTAATTCTAAGCCAATAGAATCAAACTTCTCAGTGAGGATTTTTAAATCTGCTAATACAGTCTCCGAGTCGCCGCCGAGAGTGCCGTCGTCCAGATACCACATGTTTAATTTTGATGAGAGTGAAGAAATAATGGGATGAATCGCAAGGCTGAATATGGCAGGACCAAGAGGATCGCCCTGTTGACAGCCAGTGGCCGAAAGAATACGCTGACTTTTGTAAAGGAGCGTAGAGTCAAAACCGTAGCATTGAAATAAATAATTGTAAATTTGTGGAGTGTTATTAAAAATTTCATCAAGCAGAGCAGATCTAGAGAGAGAATTGAACGCATTTTTTACGTCAACTTTCATAACTACCTGACCGCTATCTTTATGCAAGTACGTTCGGAGGGCATGTACGGCGGCTTCACAGCCACCTTTGCTTCCGAAACCAAGTTGAGTCGGTTGAAATTGTTCTGTCAGTTTCGGTAAAATGTATTTACAGCAAATTTTTGAGGCGATTCGCCGATATGTGCAGCCAATAGCAATTGGACGGATGCCACCATCTTTTTTTTTCAACGCACACAAATTTGCGCCGTATAGCAAATGAGTTATGTCGTCGTGGACCTTGCCTGCAATCATCAGATTAGTTAGAGCTGTTAAATCTACCAGAAGCGCCCTGCCTACATCACCCGAAATTGTCAGGAGGTCTTTTAGATGTTGTGGGCTCAACCCGTCGTGACCACTGGCTGAGCCGCTTCTGAAGGACATAACTGCAGTGTAGATATCTTTATCGGTGGCTACTATTGGTTGCACAGAAGGACTTAGAGGAAGCTGAACGACAGGAGACTGTGACGGTGGATGTTTGTCCTGGAGTGCTGAAAAAGTTTCCGGGGTGTCGGGGGCGATAGTGTCATTTGAAAACAACAACTTAGCAGCACCTTTTAAATCTCCGTCACTAACTTTAGATTCAATTTTATTAAGTAATTTGTGTGATTTATGGAAGTGTGGTGGTGAACATTGTTGGTTTGGCTGGAGACCATTGCTGGTTGTGTTGGAATGGTTGCAATTATTTTTAATTAGTGATGTGAGTGAATGGTTCTTATTATTCTCGACATGGAGAATTTGAAACGGGAAAGTCAAAAGAACTTCCCAAGGCTGTGTTGAGATAGGATCAGCAAGCACCTTTTTTATCTTTGCTGATAAATTTTGAGCTACGGTTATGCGCGCTCCTTTAGGTATTCTCTTGACCACTGGTAGGGAAGATTTCAAGTTTGACAGGGTTTCCCAGAATGGTATAGAAGATGATGATGGTTGATTGAATATGTGAGAATGAGCTAAAAGTGGAGAGGCTTGGCTAGAAGCATTCGATATGTGGTGATTTTTGTGTGATTTACCAATGTGGATGTTAAGACCTTTTGTACCTTTGAAAAAACGAGGCTGCGAACACTGTGAGCACTGTAAAAAATCGGGCTGTGCGGATGGACCCGCGGATTGCGACATAAATTGGTTTTTATATAATGCACTTAATAATACTATGCAAGAAACACTGATTAAAAAAACTAACAACAAAAACATTAAACACACTGACAAATGTCAAAATATATAAAAGTCTCAAATGAGCCACTGGCTCTGAGACTGCGCATAGGGCTCCGTGTACCAAAGAGTATACGTAACTGCAGCGTCTTGAAGTAGGTCTTTACTAATGGCTGGCGCAAAGTTGGTGTTTAACGAGCATATTTTGTATCTCGAAGCGGAAGTCCCTTGTTGCTCGAAGATCTCGAGTGATCTTGTAGTTTAAGCCAAAATGTAATGGAGTCCTGTTTTCGCGGACCACCAGGAAAAAATATTAAAAATAGTGTGGCCGGTATACTCCTAAGAAAATGATGCTCTCTTCTAGATAATAAACTTCCGATTAGGAATAAATATGAAAAAAATAAATTTATATTTCAGCTCTTGACTTTTCAGACATTTTTTTTTTCTTCCTTTAATCTATTATTATTATTATATACTCGTATTTGTGAGTGTACTATTAATTTGATTATTTATTTTTGACATTTTAACTATTATTATTTTGGATTATTTTATTCTAATGTAACTGATGTATATGGACTTGGATTCTGAATTAAATAAATTGAATTGAATTGAATTATTGCCAGGATGGTAACGTTTTATGTTCGACGCTGCGCGATCGTGGACCTTATTGCGCGGCGATACGATTCGCGGTCGCGCAGCGTCGAAAGCAAAACCTAACCATCATCAACCTAACCAATAAGATGCCATAGTAGGCCCCAAGGAAGAAACGTGATTTGCGTTGATTTTCTGATGTGAGATTTTATCATCAAACATTATACATCCTGTACACCACGCTACTTTTTTGAAATATCATTTTTGATCCAATTTATCTTTACTTCCAGGGATTTCGAATCCGAAACGGAACGGGACTTCGAAAAGCTAGGCGGACAGAGCGAACAGAAGCAAAAAGTGGACATTTCCACGATATGCGTCCCTGAAACGATGGCCGTCTCCACGGTGACCGAGGTGCGAACTCTACCGGTTATATTGGAAGCGGAGAGCCCTCTATACGAGGATGATACATCAGATCTTTACATCGAGGAGTCGCTACCATCGAGCTTGGAATGGGGCCGGGCCGAACGACAGGTGTTCTCACATACCCTGTTAAATAACCATTCTATGAGACCTCTGATAGCGGATAACTTCAAGACTGACAAAGGCTGAAACTGCACCAGCATGAGGCTAGTATGGCTGGTTGCCTGACTATTGAATTATGGAACAAAAGGCAACTAACGAAACGCCTCGCGGCATTGCGGCTGATTTCTAATGTTTCTGAGCATTTTGCTCTGAAACTAAGTAGCTGGGCAGCTTGCAGGTTAACTGAGAGACCTGCCAGTACGGTTTAAGTCGAAATGATTAGAGGTCTTAGTAAAATGGTCACATAGTATTTGTTCTTCTGTTGCTCCTGTCTTCACCGGCCCCTTATAAGCTGTAGCGTTTTGTTTTCGCATTGGCATTTGATTTTTCTGTATTCCTGCATTTAGGTGTATAGATTAGTAACGCCTATCTGCCATATGCTTAAGCATTATCATACCTATTTTCATATTCATAAATATTATTATTGATTACCATTTTTTTCCGTTTTATTACTAATCCTAAAATGCTTTTCAGGATAACATGGACACTCATAGAATAAGCATAGAAAATCTACAACAATTCTTACTAAAAGTCTATGACGCGTGTAAAGTTAATATCGTGTACATAATGGAGGAATTAGTTAAGCTCAAAAAAGAGGTCGATGAACAAAGAAACTTTGTAAATAGAACGTGTGAGGAAATTTTAAAAGAGTGGGAGAGGCATAACGAAGAAACGGCTATTAAGTTTCGTGAACAAACGCAAAGGCTCACCGTAGATCACGAACTAGAACTGAGCGATATGAAGGCGACTCTTTGCGAAAAGGACAACATCATCGCAACACTAAAAAAAGAGCAGGAAAACTTAAAACTGGAACAGCAAAAAGAGATAGAGAGGTTAGAAATGGAGCACAGAAGTACAAAAGAGTTGTTGGAGAAGACTAGAGAAGAAATCAAATCTTTTGAGCAGAAGCTGGAAGATGTGGAAGCGTTGAAGCAGAAAGAGATAAAAGATTTGCAAGAGAAGATGCATATGGATTACAAAGCTGAGATAGAGTCACTCCGGTCCAGGTGAGCTATTTTCGTATATCAATATTGGTTTATGCTTGAACTCATTACTATCATAAAATTGCACTTTTGTTTTCGCTCAATAAATTCGATAAACCTGTCCAATTCTAATACTAAAGATGTTGGCGATAGTTCTATCGGACCATATTTTTAACCCAAACTAAATTTGAAAACTCTTTTCTGTATTCTCCTCCCTCCACTCTTTCTCTCTATTTGCCGTTTTTTTTCCATATTGAAATGGTAATTGTTGTATTGTTTTAAATTTTAAACGATTAATAACTAACCCCCCTCTACCTGAATTGCCCTTAAATAATAATAAAGAATTATGTTAACAAAAGTCACGGTCCCTGGAGTCCGTGGAGTATAATTTTTAAATTCAAAAAAAAATTAAACAATTGACAATTAATCTTAGTTTTTAAAAACAATTTGTCTACAACATACATTTTTGTGAGATACTTACTAACTAAAAAACTGACTTAAAAATCATACCAACTGACAGTAAGTTAACCCTCCAAGCATGTACTAATTCCCCCCAAAAATTTAAAACTTGCACAAAATTCATTATTTTGCTTTTTTATAGGTTCCGCCTAGTAGCACTCACTAACATGGACCGTTCTCCCTCCGAATCCAGCTTAGAGAAGATCGAACGGACTGATATGATCGAAATATCCAGTCACAACGCCATAGTGATGCAGACCAAAGAGAATGCCGAAGTTGAAAAGGAGGAAGCAGTAAGGAAAGCCGTAGAAGTGTGCGAGAATGAATGGCGGACTAGGTTCGAAGCGGAGACGGGCTCGCTCAAGTCTAAATTTGATATTGAAAAGCAGGTAAGCCTCATGGTATTATAATATACTCCGCCAGGTATGGCACTCCGGTCACGTCGGCTACATGTAGTGACGTCAATCGATGCTTAAGCAAGATCGAAATAAGTCATTTACAAATAGTGTGAAAGAGACCGATGACGATGACGAGTGACGTGACACGTGTTTGCGCCTCGAATGCTAGACCTTGTTTTTTTGCATCATGATAAGCCTCAGCTTGGCGAGATGACAACAAAGCTCATTAATTAATTTTAAATGTATAGGGTTATTTTTCTTGTGCATGCAAATTTGTCTCCGTCTCTCTCTTTTGAAAAGTCATTTCTCGTTTGTTAAAAGTAAGAGTGACGAGAGATAATATTGCACGTGCCAGAATTTGGCATTAAGTAAGATAGTATTTAATGTTATCACGTGGTAATTAACTTTAGGGTGGGAAAAAGACAAGCGAAAAATAAAACTTAGGTATTTCTGTTAAGAAAGTATATAAATAAATAATAAATATTAATATTGTCACACACTGTCGCCTGACCGCAAACTAAGCGAAGCTTGTACTATGACGGCCAGAGACTGACATACATACATATATATTTTGTAATACACTTAAATAGATAATTGACATCCAGACATAAAACAAACACAAATATTCATCACATGAATGATTGCCCTAGATGGGAATTGAAACCACGCCCCCAGGCTCAGAAGGCAGGTTCACTACCAACTGAGCCACCGAGGCAGTCAGCAGATATGAAACAGAAGATCTGTGTATTAGTTGAGATCCGACTTGTACTTTACGATCGCAACAGGATTGTTGATGTAATTGAATGTCAAGTTGCTTACTTGCTACTACTTATTTGTACTTCTATTTGTCAATCTCTTCCGCCCCACTAAGCTTTGTCAAATACCGAGCGTTTTTACATAGAATTTATACTTAGCTGCTTTTTTGAGGTGACATAACTTTGCCTATATAGAGATAGATACGAACAAAGCAACCTTGATAACGCAACCAACTCACATTGAAACATTTTAATCACGTCGCAAAATGTTTGGAAGCTCAAACCAATTATTCCATTCCATAACAGCCCAAACCATTTTAACGTTCCATTCCATTTCCCAGGTGACGATAAACGACGCGACTCGTCGCTTGCTCTCTGAAAAAGATCGCCAGCTAGAGTTGATGAGAGAACGCGAGCAAGCCCTGGTGCGGGAGTGTAGCAAGTACCGCGACACTATACAGCAACTCACGGACCCGGAAACCAACGACTACGACTCGCTCCTCAAAACACAGGTGACTTTTCATTTACAAAATGTGTTATCAAAATGTATCCCAAAATATTGAAAAGGTTATAAAGATATGTCTTTATAACGCTTAGGTAAAAACATTGCTCTACCAACCAGGCATACAAAGTGATTTTTGGATGTTTATAAAATGTAAAATGAATAACTTTACTATGAGATCGAACCCTGAAATAGAGATACATAAACTGTTCATACAATTTGTCTTTTGGCTGAATTTCAATAAAACTGTTTTTGTCTTGTTTATCATGATGTATCATGGCATAAAGAGAAACGCGCAGAGAGTTTTAATTTTAACTAAAATTTTTTGTTTCTTTCAGATGGCAACACTAGAAAACGAAAAGTCTTTCTTACAGCAGCAAGTACAAGACCTGAAGAAAGAGTTAGAGAAGAAATCAGAAGAGAGCGAGAAGAGTAGAGAAGACGATAGTGACTGCAGGTAAAGCCGGGTACTCATGTGCGAGATGTAACTGTAACCGTAACGGTCCCAACGAGATTCTAGTCTGTACGCAACTACGCAACGTCTACGTACACATTACGATTGCATTTTATTGTGTTTATTAATTACCTAGACAAAAAACGCTCCATATTAAAATATTTAAATTGGGTTCAAATTATATTTGCGCATGAAATTAGAATAAAATAAAACTATTGAATTGATTATATACCTTAAGCTTAGCGTACAGGGCACGTAAATGCATTTTTGATGTAGATAGCACTGAAAAATTAAACAAATAACAAACAGACAAAGAAAGCGTCGGTTCACTACATTGCGATTAGTGACAGTAACGTGTTACGGTTACAGTTAGGGCTCGCTTGTGAGTATCCGGCTTAACAATCACTTCACCTGCTTAGTTTCTTCTACCTTCTAACTTACACGTAAAATAATCCATGCATTTTTTTTATTTTTAAGACTTAGATGGTTTTTGTATTATTTTTTATGAAATAAAATTTAATCAAGTTTTTTTTTCTTTTTTTTTTGTGGTTTTGGAATATCTGACTCTAGTCTATCATCAGTAAATAATAAATTTGGAAATGTCTTTATCCTCGAAAATAGCCTGATTTACTTTAATGATAATTTCTAGAAAAACCGAGTTATTTCTACAAAATAACAATTTTCGCAGCGATCGGGAAAGAGAGTCGCTTGAGGCGGGCATTTCCACAACTGGACTAGCGGATTTGCCTTGAAAAGATCGCTCTTAGTCGCCTGTTGCGCAATTTTACTTCTATTTGTAATGTCTAGTGTAAACAAAAGAAAATTTATCTGTCACTCACCGTTCGCCCCAAACTTCTATAGTAATTTCGTGCCTACATGTTTCTTGTGACGGGCACAGGTCATCAGAGAAGAAAGACGAGGGAAAGAAGGCGAAATCCCGCTGCCACACACCCTCCGGCCTGTCTGCCGGCACACTCAGCCTCTCGTCGTGTCTGCCCGGACATCACGTGCTCATCATGTGGGACCCGGCGCATCTCAACTACACTGTTATGCAGGTAAATAGTGTGGTGGTATGTGTAGGCAATAGTGTGCTGGTATGTAGGCAATAGTGCGCTAACGTGTAGGGAATAGTGCGCTGTCATATAGGCAATAGTGTGCTGGTATATAGGCAATAGTGCGCTGACGTGTAGGGAATAGTGCGCTGTCATATAGGCAATAGTGTGCTGGTATGTAGGCAACAGTGTGCTGGCATGTAAGCAATAGTGTGCTGACGTGTAGGGAATAGTACGCCAGAATGCAAGTAATAGTGCGTTGGAATGTAGGCAATAGGCCGCTAGCACGTTTGCCTGATGATGTTTACGTGATGACATGTACGCAATAGTATAACGGAATTCCGGTAATAGTGTACAGTAATGAAAGCAACTGCAAGGCGGAATGTCAATAGTGCAGTGCAGTGTAAGTACTATGCCATGAACTGTGAAAAGGAATATTTGAACAGAGCGTTGCCAAGCACGTCAAATATCTAAAATTCATTGCTCCGCATAAGACTCAATCCTCGTAGCAAAGAATAGTACAAAACTAACATAACATATCGTCATGCCTTTTCCTCCGAGGAGGCTGGCAGAGGTGTAATACAACACCCTCACTTCGCCGGACTATATTCAGTCCCAAATGTGATAGGGGGCAAGCCTGTCGCCATACACCGGGTTCCAGTCATGTAGCAGATGACATACATATGTTCAAACAATGAACAAATTGGTGCGTGCCGTCGGCTGGATTTGAATCCGCTCCCTCCGGCTTGAGAGGCAGGCCCACTTCAACTAGGCAATCATCGCTCCACTAGGCTATCATTGCTCTCTCAATAACGTCCAAATTGTCCATTCATGTCAAATAATTAGTATGTAGGTAATACATCAGTGCATGATGTATTTCCAGACCTGCTTATAAATGACCGTTGAACTTGTTACAGGAAGCGCCGATAATGTACTTCGTGCACAGCGACTGTCTCCCCGCCCTAGATCTCAGCATACTGTCTAAGAGCGAAGCTGAAAGAAAGCTCTATGCCATCGCCACGGTCGAATCTAAAGAATACTGCTATGCTAAAAAGGTAAGAATATCTGTTCATTAACCGACGAAACGGAGGAGGTTTACAAGTCGACGCGTATATATTTTTTTGTAGCGTTATTTGGTCATTTTTTGTTTGGTATTTACTATGATACGTTCTCTTTAACTCTTTCGTTATTCAATCGTTTTATTTTATTAGAAAACAAAACTAACTAGTTGCTATTAATAATCGTTCAATAAGGAACTCTAACTCTCTTCCCTCTCTACTCTACTAGTAACTCTCTCTCTCTCTCGAACTGATTCATCTCAACGTCAAATTTATCCGACAAAGGTTTTGGAGCTAATTTTACACGTTGTTCTGTCTTACGTGACCAAAATCGGGTGGAGTGCAGGGCAGTATTTATCTATTACCAACTATGCTTATTCTGAAAAAAAAAAACCTTTGTTAAGTTGATAATTTTCGCCCATGTCTACGTTTTAATTTGGCACACCGCAACAACATATCGAGTTCACTTCGTGTAACCAGTCCTTTAGTATAAATTGTATGCTTTCAGAGCGGCAACCGTTACAACATGCCGCGTGGCTCTCGTTTCTACCGCGTGCGAGTGAAGCCGGCGCGTGCGCACGCGCCGCCGGCTTGCTGCGACGGGAAGCACAAACCAGGTACCAAGCACCGGCTTACTGCCAACGACCACCACCAAAACAACCACCAGTGGTGGTTAAAACAATATTTTATTTTTTGTCCCAACTGTCCTCAGTGGGGCTCGTTGGTCCATAATTTTTTTTGTGCCAACGACCACCACCAAACTGCCACTGGTGAAACCTACATTCGAACCGATAGAACTCTAGCATGGAAAACCAATTTTTGTTGAATTTAACACAGTAACAAAGCTTAACTATATAATTACGTTATAACGACAAAACGCTAAAAATAAAAATAACTTTATATGACCCAACGAGCCCCAACTGGTGGCAGTTGACACTCAAAATTAGAACTTAGTCCTAACGACCACCACTGGTGGCTGTTTTGTTGGTGGTCGTTGGGAGCAAGCCCAAGCGACGGCTTACTGCCAACGACCACCACTAAAACGACCACCAGTGATGGACGGGCTTACTTCAAAACGTGCCCTTTGCTAAATGTACGCAAGGTACAAAATCAGCGTTTCTCGTACTAACTACGAATGAGAGTTTCTCAAACTGGGCACTACAGAAAATAAGGTCTTAGTTTCTAATTTGTGAAATTAAAAAAAAACCGTTTTCGTAGTTGTGTTGACCAACTTTTATGTAAGACCAACAATAAAATTTCGTAATAAAAACAGCTGCCAAGCCATTGAAAATCTCGGAACATCTGAAACATCTCGGAACTCGAAATACATGGAACAGCTGATTATATTCTTCATTCTTGTTTTCAACACCAAATTTACAAATTAGAGAAAGTCCACCTACTGAGAAGTGCACCATTTTGAACCTTGTACACATTTTGGACCCAGCCCACCTAGCACGGTACCAAGAGTATACACACAGAAACGAACAGTTGTAGGAAAAAATGTTTTGTCCCAACCTTAAGAAGGCGGGATTATGGCTAGAAGTTTTTGTTATAGAAGTAACCACATAGACAGATGGAGCACGTAACCGTAAAACTATTTGTAGATTTTGAAAACTGATAACGTTTTTCAAACCGAATAATCTATTTAAAGTTCTAATTCATTAATCCCTAAGGTGAGATTACCCGGCGCCTAATTTATAGAACTTTGTATCAGTTTTTGTTTGTATGCCTTTTATACGAGTACATTTAACAAATGTCAAAGACATTTAGCAAGAACTAGAACGTATAAATCTTTGTTTCCTTTTGATGTGCTTTACTTTCAAATCAACAGTTTTTTTTAAAGTACATATTCTCATTTTGTCAGGTAATCATAACCATGTTCTTTTTAGTTAGTTTCAGTTTGCTTTCCGCTCGTATAGTTTTAGATTTGGCCCTAGCTAGAGCTTCGCACACAAACCTGCAAACAAATTATCCTAATAGAAAAGTAAATAACCAAACGCACATTTTAGTTTAGTATTTGTTACGCAGTTGCAATATATTTGACAGTAGAGGAAGTTGTAAAGCGCTTAAAGTTTTTTGTCTAACAAGTGCGCACACGCATTGCGTTGCAGATGAAATGAAAGGCGCCATGCGGCCCTTGCTGGGTGACCGGCCCGTCAAGAAATGGTTGACTTACGTGCATGCCCCAGGTCTTTGCTTTTTTTCATACAATACTAATTTTACCGAAAAAACTTCCTTCCTAGCCACTAAGAGTAAATCATCTCACTGTGTAACACTGTCTATTTTATGTTTCTTACCTCATGCGGCGTTTCTAATTGTTTGCTTCCCTAACGTCATGCTCTCTAATAAAAAGTTCAAATCGAGGTGATTGGGTGCACAAACTATTGGTTAACAAAATTCTGGAAATCACATACCTTACTTTAGTAAACTATGTTACTGCAGTGGCATGCAACTGTCATTAACCGGACGAATGCAACTATATAATGTGAGTCCATTAATGCCAAGTTACGGTTGAACTTTGTCTGTTAACTTTCTTGAAGATAGCGAAGATGTTCACTTAAAAACTAAAACAGTGATTAATCAATATCCACGTTAAATATTCAAATTCTTAATGTACTTGAGGTACATTCAAATTTTTATGTACCAAATTACATGTGATTTGCAGAACTCACTTTCTTACGTAACTCTCATAAACTTCAAGAAATCCCTCCGCCATTGTCCTCAGATATACAAAAGTCAGTCGACACAAGTCAGTCGACTAGCTCCAATACAGAAGAAGGCAGTCGAGTTGAAGTCGCGACAGCTACTCTCATCAACCTGGAGTCACCGGTGTCGACGAGCGACGCCGTAGACTCCGCTTGTGCAATACAGGAAGAAAAAGATAATACAGGGAAAGACACGGAAGACAAAGAGAGAGGGGAGGATCAGCTGGATTCGATAGAAGCTAGCGAGCAATGGCAGACTTCTAAAATGCAGATGTCGACAGTCAGTGTTTTGTGAGTATGCTTTTCGGTTGCCCCTGTAGATTTGATTGAGGGTCGCATTACAATGATATAAATTGCGCAGATTCAATTAGCTCAGTATCTATATTTTTAGATATGGTTTCCTTTTGAGCTCTGTCTAAGATAAGTAGGCTAGTTATGCTAGCTAATTGTCACACAATGACAATGATTGATTTTAAAATTTCTTTATACACATAAAAAAATTTTGTACACTCAACGATAGTGACTAAGACACAAGTAAACAAATTAAAAGGTATTTTGTAGGCTAGGACCGCCTTTTAAAACTTAATTGCTAAACTTAAAAGTTATGTTTAAGACAGTTCTTATCAAATCATAATTGAGGGTAGTTAGCAAAAAAACATGATCAAGAATTACACACTACTGTGGCTGTTTCGTATGTTTAGTACATTACATAATGACACTGATAGGTGAAGTAATCAGGTCATGGTTATAGGCAAAATGGTGTTCGAATATCATTCTAAAAGCCGACCCTTAGCTTCCAGTAACTGTTCGGTTAATCTCGAAAATTCGCAGCTAAAGCGCAAAGCGAGTTAATTGAAAGTGTAATTTATTTCCAGCACGGACATGGAGTGCAGCGTGGGTCGATGTCCCATGGAGCCGCTAGAGTTGTCAGTGAGTGCGGTGTCCGTGCTACCGCGCGGGGCCGCGCCGGAGGAACTGGCTGAGGAGGCGTCGCCCTGACAACCGGCGTGTAACAATATACCAGCAATACACGAAACAACGCTACCGTATAGTGAATACTCGTGACTGGCCACTGTCAGTTTGCCGACAGAGGCCGAAGATCTCCGAAGTGTGAGTCGTTTTATTTTTGAAAGACGTTGTCTTATCATTTCGAGAAAGCCTCGAGCTGACCGTGCAATCAACAGTATACAGCACACGGTCCTCACTTATTGTAGGTAGGATGAAGTTGAATAATGTAACTCAGCCGAATTTTGCCGACAGTTGTCGAAGATCTCCGAAGTGTTAATCTGAATTTGTTGAACGACGTTCTCTCACATATCTCCATGCGTTGCACATACGTTTTTTTTTCAAATGTGATAAATTCTAGCCCGCTCTGTAAAGTTTCTGAGGGAAACTTTTTTGGCGCGTGATTTTTTGTTACTTTTCGTATCTGCTCAGAAGTCATCGAAGTGACGGAGTGACTGATCGTTTGCGTATTCGCGTACGCACTGCACGTATCGAGCGGGTTCATGTGTATTGGATCACTACGATATCAATTATAACAACGAAAATAACTCAAGTGTCAATGGACCGTGTTATCGCAATTCGAAGAAATTCTTCGTTGCGTCGTTGTTAAGTTTGTAAACGTGGATGTTGTAGGACGATAGATACTATACTATAACTTCTACGGTAGTGATAATGATGAGAAGAGGCGATAGATTCGGCTTTCTAACGAGAGAGATAGAGTTTATCATAAATTAGAAATACATCTCACTGTATGTTTACAAAATAATTCATATATTATCTATACCTAAAATTTGTTTATATCGGTTTTGAGCGTCTAGTCGATGTCTTCCACGACTTTAATATACGCAGGCGTAACGTACTTTTTAAAAACGACTTATTGTCACATGAAATTAGGTATTTGTAAGCACATAATATTTGGTCCGCACATTGATTTTAATCGCCCAAGTGGTCGGATGTGTCCTCATATCCTTGCTTTGCTTTGTTTTCATAGTAAAAGGAGAAGCGTTGGCAAGACTGCATGTTTAGTAATGACTAGGAATTGCCCTAGTCGCTATTAGCCGGGTGTCCACTGACCGAGTATGCCTCGCGAGGCAAGCTTCTATCTCAGTCTGGAGCGTGGTAAGCTTAGCAGCCAAAGCGCGATGGAGCGTGCCTCGCGTAACATGCTCGGTTAGTAGAGACCTGGGGGCTTACCACAACCTCTTAAAACATCATTAATTAAGCCTTACTTCGTAATTTCGTACCATGACCACCCTAAAAGTATTCCTGTTAAGTTTTGATATCGCTTAGCAGTTTTGTTGACGTCACTCGATTTCGTTCATTCAATCCAAGGAACATTTGTTTAAAAACCGTACCATGACCTCTAAAGTATTCCTGCCGAGCTGTCAAAATAGCAGGAATGATACAAATGACAACGATTGTTAAAAAGTTGCTCTCCGTGTAACTTTTTCTATTTTTAAGTGAGTTTTTGCTGTGTTTCTGAGGTTCTATTTGTAATATTTAGCAAGATGGCCGATGATTTGGAAACTTTCGAGTTTCTCGAAGCAGATAATGGAAGCTCCGTACTACGAAGGACGCCTTCGGACGGGCTCCAGAATAAATTTCAACCCATTTTCACATAGATTTTTTGTTGGCTAAGTCAGCTCCTTTTGATGCACTTGCTTCTTCTTAGAGTGAGCCTTCGCCTGCAGACTCCTATTAAAGCCCGCAGCGATTTCACTGTGGGTTTTTAAAAAGTCTCAGACTGAGACTCTGCGGCCGCTGTGACAAATTATTCTAAGCATTAAATTCTAGATATCACCAAAATAATTTTCACAAACTTTAATTGGATACAGCAATTGAATTTTAATTTACCTTCATGATCATAGGTAGATTTAATTTACGGTTTTGAGGGGAACCGAAAAGATGGTGTCATGATTTTGTATTATTTTCTAAAACGAAAACTCGCCTTTACTGAAAGAGGGAAAGAGGAGCGAGATTTATCTCATTTATCATCATCTTCATCAGAGATCTACTGAAGAATGTTATGACAAACATACGGAAGACTATGGTGGTATGGCTATGTTGCCTCTAGCCTGCCCTATGAGTCAAAACAAAAAAAAAACGTTTTTGACATTGTTCATACAACCAAGTGTCGCCAGATGTTTCTTAGGAGAGATTGTACGCGAGTGAGGAAAATAAAAATTCTTATGGAAGAAACTAATAATAAATCATAGTGTTTTTACTTGCAACTTGTAAAAACCGTAAGTGTAATTTCCCTGTATCGATAGGATATTGTAGGCACGATTTCGCTATGCGGTCGTACTATTGTACGACCCCGATTGTACGATTTTTACATGGCAAAAATCGTATAATTACGATTGACATCGTACATCTGGCAACACCACACTCCAAAATACGCAAAAGTACCACAGAGTGTATAAAAGCACTTGTATCGTACATTCTTTTGACATCACTGTAGCAGGAGTAATAACGTTTTAAAACATTATTGTTTTCAATGCTTGTGGTAGGGTACAAAACAATACTTATTAAGGAATGTAACAAAACGTTCCTGCGCAATGATGTTTTTGTAAAAGTTCATGGTAAGCCCCCTGGCTATTGAATGTGAAATCATTCCAACCGCTTCAGTGCAATGTTAGTCGATTGGAAGATAACAGCGAGTTTCGTTGTAAAAGTTATGATTTAGTTTGTTCACTGGCGCCTATCTACTAGTAACCAGCACTGGCATGGTGCTAGAATCGTTTATTTGTCTCTGGCATGTCAGTGCTAGCTGCAAGCTGGAACCGTCTAATTTTGAGCGCTAGTAACATACTTGATAATGCTTAAATACTTAGCAATTTTATATCGATCTTGAAACTATTAATCTGCTATACATAAATTATTATCCACATTAGTTAGATTACATAATCGTATTTCAACTCAGTGAATAGTTAGTCCACCGTTTGGATCATTTGTGCGCCCTTTATAAACAATTTCATGTTATTCTTATTATGTAGAGTGATAATATATTTACTTATGTCAAATCGAATTATTTAAATCAGGCAGTGATTTCTTTATAGTACAAATTGATTTAGTCGCAACAGCTTTACACGATTACTTTTGCGATTCATATTTTTATTTATTTAGTCTTGCATCATGTTGTGTTATTTTTAGTTCCTCGCTATATACAGGGTTACTGGTAATTAATTAGCATCCTTTCAAGGGCAAATTTTGTACATCCAAACAAACAACTTTTGTTTCTATCTTTTAAAAATTCGAATTTATTTTCTTCTATACAAAATTTTAAAGAATATTTTGACTGGTTTAAAGTAAATAGCGCGCACGCACTTTAAGGCGCGTACCGACAAGCCGACACGCGTGTATTACATTCATCACAAGTATCACAAGTATTCATTGCATCCGACTTGTCGGATGCAATGAATACTTGTGAAGTGTTAGAGAGAACCACAAAAACTTTATTGAGTTTTAGAATGGAAATGGAAAAGTTGTTTGTTTTGATGAACAGAATATGCTCTTAAAAGGATGCTAATTGATTACCAGTAACCCTGTATAATTAACATCATTTTGTGTAGTTACTAACGATTACGAAATGAGTTGATTAGCCAAGATTATTGGCCGTTTATTGTTTTTAGCACAAAAATTATAAAGTGTGGAATGTTTCTGTAACTTTACGTTTTTTTGCTAGTTCGTGGCCGTCCCGGCGACAGTGCTTCACTGTTTGTAGTTAGATTCTTGAATGTCTTTACCTAAAGTCCCTTCGATTCGTAAGATTCCTGTAAGTCTACTCTCGATAACTAAGTCATAGATATTTAGTGGGACATTAGTCCTGTTAGTGATTTCTCTCAAGTGTCGATATGCTTCAGCAACGATAACGCTTCAACACTCGATCTCTCGACCTTCTCTTTAAATCCTAAATAGATTTCGATTTATTTATAGTTTAGAACTTATTGTGATCCTTCTAGATACCGCTTCCACTTTGAACTATAGATTTTGTCCCGTTTTCATGGAATGTTGTGAAATTATGAGGCACAGACACTTGCGTCCTATTGTTTAGCTTATCTAATAATTGTAAAATTGTAATCGAAGCGCAAAACAGTGTTGTATTATGGAATAAGAGCATTGATTGCTTCATGATTAGTTTGTGGCCTTAATGTAAGTGGCGCCCAACGTGGGGCTACAGATGGTTTCAAACGTATTGCCCGAGGTATTACACGAGTCGATATGTTACTTGAGAATATGTCTGGAACCATCGAAATCGGCTCGAGCCGACAGCTGTGATAGAGCGTGCTGTGCAAACCTCGATCCCTGACGAACCGTTTTATAAATACGAATACAAATACTAAAATTGTAATTATTATATTTTAGGGCCTACTTTTAAGATGTGTAAAATTAATTCTAAATTTGTACCTTGTATTTCTAAAACCGTTCGAAACCAATTAGGTATTAACCAGAGTTTAAATGGCATTGTTTGGGAACGTTTTAAAGTTTGTTGTTTATTAGTGTTTCGATTTTACAGAATACCAGACTAGTGTTTAGCTAGAACCGCCGGTTAGATATCAATTGTTAAAGTTGCCAGTACTTGGACGAATTCAACACTTATGTGATAGTTAAAGAAGTGTTAGAAGCTCAATCAAAACCAAGCTATAAATTGAGTAGCACGTGAGGCTTTGATACCTCGCATTACATTTTGTAGTTGAAATCACGATTAAATAGCATTAGGCGCTGGTCAGACAGAAGACGAGGACGAGACACGGACAGAGCGGTGACATGGCACCTTCATACAAAACGCGCCTCGCGTCTCATCCATACATTTTGGTTGTAATTACATCGAAGGGACGCCGCGTTTGTGTCCCGTCCGCATCTTGTCCTCGTCTCACGTTTTTTCTGTCTGGCTTGCCACTTAGATTGTTGCAATTAAAGTGTCAACGAGACTATCAAAGCATGATTCAGTTATAATGAACTACTCATAGAATTATCTGTAATCGACTGAAGTCTGTTTTTACATAGAAATACTACGTTTTAGCTGGTTTCAATAAACTTATCAGTCTGTCTGAGATATGACAATAGTAGACTTGGATAGTATGTATTGCCCGATACGTCAGCTTGAAATAATACTGACGAGTGAGTTTAAATACCAACTAATGTGATAATTACACCAAAATTTATAGATAATCTGTTAGGTTTATCTCTATTTGTGCATCGGATACAGAAAAAAGAACACCATAAGATTGTAATAGATATGCTTAAGATAAAGTTGCTGCCTTATTTTCGCCTGATAAACAGGACTACCTAGTTCAGGCCAAATTGTTATATTGTTGCAAAAAATATTTGTATCTGATAGTTTTAACTTTACCATGTTCAATTTTTGAAATACATTTTTATTCTCATCATGATATTTCTACTATTGAAACCAGCATTACCTAGTGTTAATAAAGATAAGACGTTTAATGGGGATGCAGCAGCAAACGCAATCGATGTAAATAGTTTGAGGAAGGATAATTATTCTGTATTAACGTCGGTTTAATTAAGTTTTGAATGCAGCCAATTGTATTGTGAACTTTCATTTACCACAACCGAGTATTCGGTCGAGATTAAATAAATCAGTACCTGCCTATACTTAGTAATTTTAAGCTTATACCGTTCCATTGATGCCTCAACTAGTTACTGATAAGTCACGAAGAAGGAATCACGACTAAGTGCAATATGTATTCGGCCGAAGACTCTGTTATTGTAAATGCAGTGTGACACATGATATGTGTAAGGTGTCGCCAGATCTAGAGGAGTTACTTTGAGTTGTCCGTTAAGACTAAGCGAGGAAAGGGTACGAGGGTGTGTGGCTTGCGTTGTGCCGGACTTGTGATATGATTGCGATAAAGACGGACTGGGTTGCGGCTTCGCGCGTTTGAATTATGAATACAGACATCACAGTCGACCTGTGTCGTACAGTTTTTTTGGGAATGTTTTGCGACTATATGCATAATAAATCTATCGTGCGATCGCTTAATGGACTATTTTGTAGTGACCAATTTTATTGTTAGAAATTATAAAATGTAAAATTGACAATTTTAATGTAATTTTTATATACAATAAATAGACGATTTTATACAAGTTCAGTTTTTTATTTTCTCACAAATCGATCGTTTTCAAACATAGGAACAAATTACGTATTTACATAATGAGCAAATATTTCCTACAGTAATAATAATCAACAAACTTAGAATGTGTTTAGTATTTACAAAACTATGTACAGGAACTGGATTATAAGAGAGTGTTGAAGGCATTGGTTTGTTGGTGGATGTCGAAGTATTGCTTGCATTCGGGCATGTCGTTAGAGGTGAAGGCGCAGTCGGTGTAGTTCCAAGCCGGCATATTGTCAACGATGGTTTGAGAACAGTCTTGACCATATCTGTAGTACCGCTGCTCTTGCATGTCCATTAAAGGAGAAGTTCTAGTACTTTCAGCTGGATAATATTGTCCATCTTCAGGATAATACACCTGAGGCACGTAGGCTTGCTGCTCGCAGTACGCCTCCGCCTGTTGGTATCCATTAAACAGCTCAGGTGAAGGAGTTTCGCTTGACTCGGATCCGCCAGGCGCTCTTTGCCAGTCTATCCAATAAGCGTCTTCCGGCCGAGAGTTTTCATTGTTCAAATCTGCGAACGTTGGAGGCGATTCTAGGGTGGTCTCCTCCATGGGGAAGTCTAATCGTATCGGTTGATCGAGCTGGAATATTTCTTCGGGATGGAAAATGTCGTCGGCCGGTAATGCTGTTGGGTCGTACTGCTGCTGTGGTAATGCCGATGCTGGTTGTATTTGCGGTACGTAGCTGGCGTAGGATTGGGCTTCGGCGGGGGACCAGGCAGCGACGCCGTAGGATTCCGCGGTGTCGGCGCGCCAACGACACGAGCACTCGAATGGACCGCACGTGCATGTTGACTGACCTGTGATGATAAAGAAAATAGTGGGTCAGTGGAAGGTAAAACTTATGGATCCATCATGATTTAGAATCGCCAGTCTACATAGACTGGAAAGTTATTTAAAAATTGTTTTTGAAAATTAAATAAATGTCTGTAGGTACCTCTTTGGTTATCGGGAATAAGTGGCGGCGGTTGAGGATGCGGATTGATGATTTTCTGTGGAATCTGCTTTTCGGGCTTCGCTGATAACAGCTTGTCCGTTATTGAGGTCTCTCTAGACAGCAGTAACGCCAGCCCTCGGACCCTTCTTCCAGCGCCGAGCGACCGTCGCACTTCGCTCGCTCCTTTCGCTTCTGGCCGAGGATGGTCATGCGTTCCTTTGGCTTGGAAGAATATTGCATGTTCTGTGTGCCGCCAGAAATGTGTTACGGGGTATCCGCAGTGGCCCCGGCATGGCTGAACTTCTAGACGACCTCCGTTGCATAGTCTGTTCGGGCAGGGTTTGCCTGCCAAAAGAAAACTCAGTTTAGGAAAGGCATTAAATGAATGAGCTGGCACATATTATTAGGAAGGAGTTGGAAGTGGTGGATAAATACTACTATAGTTTTGGTAGAACAAAACGATTTAAAAACTAGTACGAGAACGGTCTTTTACTGAAAGCGACCTCTCTTAGATATATTTTAGAAAGAGACGACACATAGAAGAGGTTAGATAGGAGACTAGATGTGCAACGAGAAAGTGATTACTGCTGATCATGCAAAGTTACCTTGCTGCTTCTTCCGCGCCTTATCACAAATCGCCGGTCTGAGGTGCACTCTCGAACCGTCGGGCAGGCGACACCTCACAGAGCAGACCAGCACACCCAGGCAGCTCTTCTTGAGTATATGCACGTTGTGGTTGTTAGTGTTCCTCATGGCCCAGCCGGAGGCGTGGCGGCGCGCTTCTTCGCAGCCAGGCGGGTAAACTCGTCTCACGTGTCCGTCGCACCACTCTCCGAACGCGTCGAATGCTGCTACTCGGGGCACCACAGCGTCGTTGATGTCCCAGTCTGCCGTGGCCGGTCCCTCTGACATGTCCGCGCGGCTACTGCTGTGGGAATGATTGTTTTCTTAGTGATTGGTCGCGTGTTATGGTGTGTGGTTTTTTACAAGTAGGTAAAAATAAATGAAAAAAGGAGTTATGAACATTCGTCAACTTTAGAGCTATGATAGAAGTACGCAATAAGGCGATGTGGTGTCTGTTGTCGCTTTTTGTTTCCCTTCTACATCAGAACCAAACAATTTATTAAACAGCACCGTTTCTAGCATCTCACATCTCATTCAATCCTACTATAATATAATATTTATAAATATAAAATATAATAATATTATTATTAATTAATATTATAAACGCGAAAGTTTGTAAGAATGGATGGATGGATTGATGTTTGTTACTTTTTCACGCCAGAACGGCTGAACAGATCTTGATGAAATTTGGCACAGACATAGATTATGGTCTAGAATAGCGCATAGGATACTTTTTAACCGCGGGTGAAACCGCGGGGTGAACCTAGTCATAAGATGAAAATACCTTTCTCAATATTAAATATTACAAAAAAAAAAAAACTATCCACTAAGTTTATACCTACATTCGAAACTAAAAGTAAGCGCAACTTTTTCATCGTTTTAACTCAAAGTGGAGCCAAAGACGAGAATCGCCGAGAAAGCTCGTCCCCTTCTGCTCGAGTCAATTGCTACAAAATTGCTGTCTGAGGGGCGGCCCTTAATTGATTAAACAACTTTGTGTGCGCAACTAACGGACTTGATTAGGTAAATAAACGGAGACTCGGAGTTTTGAGATACTTTCAAGATTTTAACATTCTTGTGTCTGCATATAAATGGGAAACTAATAAAAAAAAAATTTATTTTGGATAGCTTAAAGTATTAACATACCGTGCAATGGTATTAAGAAAAATAACTTGGTCTAAGTAGGTAGGTAAATTGAAATGCTGCGAATTGTCTATATCGCGCTTTTTACTAAACGCGCTAAAAATACGGTAACATTTTTTGCGCGTCTGTTAGTTCCCTGATGCTAATAATCTGGACGTCTTCAAGTCGCGAATGAATCGGTTTTTTCTAGAACCTACGTAAACGTGCGCCATCGTATTTAGGCTACATCACTGCTTATCATCAGGCCTGATGACAGCCAAACGCAAGCCTATTCTACAATTTAAAAAATTAAAGAAGTAGGTAGGTATCTATGTTTATTTGTCTGGCTCTTATAGTGATCTGCTATTGACTAAACAGTTTAAAACGATTTTTAATTGCGTGGTCTCGCTAGGTTAGATTCGTCTTTATATCCGAAATGTCTAAAGCTAACATTTTGCAGTTGCAGATAGGTTTTTCGTTTTTGTTTTATTGGACCCGGACAGAAAGACCGAAATCTCAGCACAAATTTAACTTTTGCGCTCAGTTTTTGTACGGAGACCTACTTAAGAATTAGAGTTTTATGGGAAACAGCAGTATTAAAAAATATTTAGTTGACCTACCTTTTAAAAAAAAAAATCTACAGAATATGTAGTAGGAAAACAAGTAAGTAAGTAAATACTGAGCCAAGAACAAGTTACCGAGTAGCATCACTTCATGGGCAACAATGCAATGTCACGGTTTCAATGAGGTTCAATTAAATTCAATTGGTCTCCCTCCACCTTCGACAACCCTCGCTTCTTTGACCGACTGCTTCAATTGTTAACACTGCTTGCTCGGTATTTGTTATTTAGAATCATGATATAGAGAAGTTTGAAATTTTAATGCGTAAGACATGATACCTTCCTATAAAAGTTAAACGAAACACATGCTCATAAGTAGGTATAGTTTAGGATGTTTTCATGTTAATATTATCAAAGTTCGCAATTCCATGTGTAACATTTGGTTTGACGGCGACTCTTAGCTTTTTATACATAACCCCTTAGAGGACTGGTTTTTTATTTTTACTCGTACATTGATTGTAAACAAGTTGTGTACTTAGATTCTATTTGTGAAAACGAATTAATGGTGCGTACTGTAATAGTAAATTAATCAATCTATTTTTCTAATTTACTATTACAGTATGGATAACACTGTATGTTTTCCAAAAATGAATAAGAATAAATTATACTTTAAAATTGTAATTGTCTTTACTCTTTATCTATGGGTGGGGATACTAATTTTAGGCATTTAAAATTACATAGAGTTTGAAAAGCTTCTGTCCTAATTCGACATTTTTACTTGCTTCACTTAACCATTTCTTAGTTTATTTATTACTTTTTATATTACTAGCTGTCACACCGCGACGTCGTTCGCGTTTATTATTTATACAATATATATATGTATATATGTGAGCTATCCTATCTGTTAAGTTAGATCGAACTGCACACGGTGTGCAAATTTGATTTAAATCGGTTAAGTGGTTTAGGAGTCTATAGCGGACAAACAATGTGACTCGTAATTTATATATATTAAGATTAAAAGTTTTTACCCTGAACTCAAAAAGAGAGTAATATTTTAACGACCGGACGATCGTTAGCGAAGCTTCTTTGCTTCCGCTTCGGAATAAATGCTTTCGTCTGTCTATCCGGATTTCTATCCGACTGTCTTACTCTACAGATCGCATTTCTCAACCGATTCTCTTAAAATTTTGTGAGCAGTGTCGATAATAAGACAGTTTTTTTTGTCGAGTCAGTTTTTGGAAATTATCAAAATCGGTTGAGAAATGCGGCCTGCAGAGAAAGACAGACGCTGGCCGCGAGCTCTCTAGCTCACAGAGTCACTACTCTTAATACCCTCACGGTGATTAGGTATATAAAAATATGAATAAATATATAAGTACCCCGGACACTTGACACACGGTCGTCTGACCTCAAACTAAGCAAAGCTTGTACTATGGCTGCCAGTTCCTAATTTTACTATCGGAGAGTTCGTTATAAAGAATTGCAGTAGTGGTTAATATTTACAGTCGATCATTATTTAAAAAGACATTATCATGTAATCCTTGTCATTTAATTTTATTTTCATAAAAATTATACTATTAGTATATTTAAGGAAATTTTTGATTTGCACACGAGGCAGTTCTATAGCGTATTCCCAATTTTTTTATACAAATACCTTTTTTAATACTCTAAGAACATTAACTTTTTATTATATTTTCATAAAAATGATAAGGAAACCTATGAACTTTACGCGAGCCAGGTCTGTAGCGCTTTTAAATTTTAATTACAAATACCTAAGTATATTAGTTCTGTAAGAATAAATGTATCAATTTCATTAAATCTAAATTCTATTATCCCTGCTTTAGATCAGATAATTTTGGCTTAAAGTTGACGGATGTTCACTATCATTGTCATGCCACAATTAATAATTTTACCTATCTAATTGGTACGTTTATATATCTAGTCTGAGATTGAACTTAATCATCTCTATATATGTATCTATTCCTTTATTATTAATAGATTGTCAAATCTTACATATATATTATTTATATAGGTACTTACAGGATCACCATCTCCGAAATATCACTGTATCACAATCACAAACCAGTCTTCAGTTCCAATT
Source organism: Peribatodes rhomboidaria (assembly GCA_911728515.1). NCBI lineage: Eukaryota > Metazoa > Arthropoda > Insecta > Lepidoptera > Geometridae > Peribatodes > Peribatodes rhomboidaria. The sequence continues at coordinate 6,953,306 of OU452169.1, read as the reverse complement.
AAAAATCACAGTCCCAAATGACACATAAGTCCGTAATATGTAGATTATTATTTGTTCGCAAAAATATATGTTGTCTAAACAACAACGCGTGTGCGCGGATCAAAAGCTCTTTGCTTACTGAATTGAACAACAAAAATAAACATGGGGATGCTTTGTCCCCACCAGCCAAATAGGAGGGTAACTCGATCGGCCAATCGTTGGCGCCGCGCTGCAACAAAGCCGCCTCCTAACCAATCAAAGCGCAAACAGTACAGCCAATAAGAGCGCAGCGATACAGTTTTATTTTTTCAGGAAAGTCGTATGGGAAAATTCGGTCATGAATTCTTTTTTGTATTGCGTAACCAGTTGTTTGAACTTCCATACCTGTCCATACATTTCGTATTTTCACTGGTAGAGCAGAGATAGACCTTAGATAATGTGCACTCTATTAATGACATGCAAAATCGTTTTGTTTTCCCCTAACTTTTATAATGAGTCGTAAGTAAATAAAATGTTAAGCCTTCTTGAGCTTTTTAGGTGGCTTGACGCGTTATTTTTGTGCGATATACTTTGCATGCCCAGTACGACACTTCTTCTCACTGCTACGATTTAGGTAGTCCTACTCTTAGTGCTATTTTTAACCCCCGACGAAAAAATGACGGAGTGTTTTGACCTGTCTGTGTGTGTGTGTGTCTGTTTGTCTGTAGCATCGTAGCTCCCGAACAGATGAACCGATTTTGAAATTTTTTTTTTTTGTTTGTTTGAAAGGTGAACTAGTTGGGAGCTATGTTCGTTTGGGAGTTGGTGTTGATAAAAATCGATGTCAAGGGTTTTTTAATTTTTTATTTAAACTCGTTATCCGACTTTAGGAAGACGTTATCATTTCGTAACCTATTTTTTAACCATTTGTACTACATGTAGGGAAATAAATTTTCTCCTCACAGTGACGGAAAGATTCTGTTTGTCATTTGAAATCTGAGTGCTTAGTTTGTTTTATCCGCTAGCGTCAAAAGAGTATTTTAAATTCGAACCTTTCTGTGCAATAATTTTCTATAAGTACCTACCTAAAAAGTTACCTCATTTTTAGCGTTCCATACCCAAAGGGGTACAGAACCCTAAAAATACGGGTACGTCCCGTAAATAACGGGAAACTATTACTAAGATTTAGCTGTCCGTCCGTATGTCTATCCGTCTGTCACCGGGCTGTATCTCATGAACCGTGATAGTTAGAGACAGTTGAGAGATGTTGTTTTTCTGGTCCGCCGCTATAACAACAAACATTAAAAAACAATAAAATAAATATTTAAGGGTGCAATACAACAAACGTGATTTTTTGCTGGTTTTATAGATAATGGTACGGAACCCTTAGTGCGCGAGTCCGACTCGCACTTGGCAGGTTTTTTGAATAATCGCACTGGCCTGCACGACAACTGCATGAAAAAAAAGACATCTCATTTTCCTCGCTGTAAAAGTTGTGTTTTGGCAACTGCAGCGTTATTCTGCGTCTCGTGCCTCGTACCTACGTTTTTACGCTCAGGATTCAAATATAGAGCCTTTCCATTCAAATATAGAATCCTAGAATGTAGTGGTTACCATGATCTAAAAAACAAGGTCTAGCATAACAAACACACACGTAAGCGTACACGAGCAAACACGTAATGACGTCATCGTCATCCGTCTCTTTCGAACTATTTGGAAATGACTTATTTCGGTCTTGCTTAAGCATCGATTGACGTCACTACGTGTTGCCCACGTGACCTGAGCGCTATACATGGCGGAGTATATTATTATACCATGGTGGTTAACCTACTCGCTTCGCTCGTGGTTCAATCCTAGGATCCTTCGCTTGCACAGGTATTTATATAAGTAGGTATGTGCTCGCGCCAAAAAACACTTTGCAGTCATGCATAACAAATACCTATTGTTCTATGTATCACGGGTGACAATCTAATTTATTAGCTAGATATCTGGGTTAGTACTTTGCACAATACCTGACGTCAAACTGTGCTCTTGTACACAACAGTATATTAAAGTTGTTACTTTCAGATAAGTTGTTTTGGTTGGTTTACTTGTGCTTAGACCACATCGCCACTTACCATCAGGTGAAGTTATCGACCGAGCAATCTTTAGCGAGCGAAGCGTCTATGCTTCAGCTTCGACAAAAATGCTTTCGTATGTCCAATGCTGTCTGGATTTCTGTCCGGATCTCTGTCTTCTTTAACAGGTCGCATTTCCACACCAATTTTTTTGGAATTCCAAAATTGCGAAAATATGTTTTTTTTTTCTAAACTACTTATATCTCTGACATTTTGAAAATTTCTAAAAACTGACTCGACAAAAAAAAAAAACTACATAATCATCGAACCTGCTCACAAAATTTCATGAGAATCGGTTGAGGAATGCGAACTCTAGAGGAGTACAAACATCGGCCGCGAGGTCTACAAACTCACATAACCACTAGTAAGTATACTAAGTATTCATTGTGTGAACATAATATGTTTTTTTTTTTTTATGTAGAATAGGTCGGCGTTTGACCACCAAGTCGCCTAATGTTAAGCGACGTTGTGGTCTAAGATGAAGCACGATGACCTATAATGTACTTATTCACTCGTCTTGAAGTTTTGTAGAGTGAAGAAGTACAAAGACGGCAGTTGAGTGAGGCGCTATAAGTGCACTACTGCTCAGACCCGTCTTCGGAACGGCACAATGAACAAATTGGTGCGTGTTGTCGGCTGGGTTCAACCCCGCTCCCTTTGGCTTGAGAGGCGGGTCTTCTCCAACTAGGCTATCAATGATTTTTTTGTGAAATAGATCTTTTCGCAAAATTCTTCTTTGTGGAATAGATTCGCTTAGAAATAGATCTCTTCGCTCGCTAGAATCGATCTTCGAAAAAAGCTCCTTGGAGACTACGCTTAGTAACGCAATTAAATACTATAGAAGGGCAGACACACGCAAGTAATTTAAACTATCTAAACATAAGACCAAAACTAAAAAATTGCGAGCAACTTTTTGTTTATCCTGATTACCCGTTTCCTGCTCTTTTTAATCATTAGTTACATTTAATCTATTTAGTCCTCTCTAGTCGTAGAATATGGTGCAAGTTTTTCCTTCGCTAGATTAGCTGAGTGCATGTTTTATTCGTGATACTGGCTGCAAACAAAAAAGGCGAGAAAATAAAACTAATTTATTATGTACATTCGTAATTCAAATGATTTCCGGTGTTTCCCAGGGAACGGTTAGCGACACTCAGTAGGTATTATGTAGGTCTACGAGTGGAGGGTGCGAGATGCGGGCGCGCACGTTACACTGCGCCTGCGCAATGTGCGAATTCGAATAGACTATTGCTAAATGTCAATTAAAAATAAAGGCTTTGAAAACGTTTCGAAATACTGTAGAAGCACTATAATTGCTTTGCGAGCTACTGGGATTATCCTTTTTAACTGCATCGGTGGCTCAGTTGGTAGTGAACCTGCCTTCTGAGCTTGGGGTCGTGGTTTCGATTTCCACCTAGGGCAAACATTCATGTGATGAACATTTGTGTTTGTTTTATGTCTGGGTGTTAATATCTATTTATGTATGTATTTGAAAAATATATATAGGTACTTTATGGATATCAGTCTCTGGCCGCCATAGTACTAGCTTTGCTTAGTTTGGGGTCAGACGACCGTGTGTTCAAGTGCTCCGAATATTTATTACTAGCTGCGCTCCGCGGTTTCACCCGCAGTTAAAAAGTATCCTATGTGCTATTCTAGACTATAATCTATCTCTGTGCCAAATTTCATCCAGATCAATTCAGCCGTTCTGGCGTGAAAGAGTAACAAACATCCATTCATCTATGGATCCATCCATCCATTCTTACAATCTTTCGCATTTATAATATTAGTAGGATTTATTTATTTATTTAAAAGGAAGGAATACAGTAGGGGCTCTATAACGAGAGAGCGAATGATGTTTCAGAGTATCAAACAGTAGCTTGCTTTACCTGCTATATGTTCTTACTACATATATGCTACTGGCGACCGGTAACGATTTTACCAGCGACTTCGTTCGCGTTTATTCAGAACTAGCTGCGCCCCGCGGTTTCACTCGCGGTTAAAAAGTATCCTGTGTGCTATTCTAGACAAAATTTATCTCTGTGCCAAATTTCATCCAGATCTGTTCAGCCGTTCTGGCGTGAAAGAGTAACAAACATCCATCCATCCATACATACAAACTTTCGCGTTTATAATATTAGTAGGATAGGATATACTATTTAAAAACCTTACACCTTACCGCGATATACTGTAACTAATTATCAAATTTTATCAACTTCAGCCGTTCGCCGTTTAGTCGTGAAAAGCCTACAAACAGACAGACAGAGTTACTTTCGAGTTTTATAATATTAGTATGGATAGAAGTTAGAATAAATAAATAAATAAATTCGGGACAGTTGCACTCACGGTCGCCTGACCCCAAACTAAGCAAAGCTTGTACTATGGCTGCCAGGGACTGATATACATACTTAGATATTTTTAAATACGTACTTAAATAGATATTAACACGGAGACATAGAACAAACACAAATGTTCATCACATAAATGTTTGCCCTAGGTGGGAATCGAACCCATGCCCCCAAGCTCAGAAGGCAGGTTCACTACCAACTGAGCCATCGAGGCAGTCAGTCGAGGCAGAAGTCATCATTATCCATAAACCTTCCTTATTCCATAGCTGTAAGACTAATTGGATATTTTAAATCTCCAAGAAATAATATATTCTTATTCTTATTGTTTGCGGTGCCTCTACACTGTCATTTAAATACCACGTAGTCTTAGTTAAGCCCTAATTTTTGTCCAACCGAACTATCTTAAAGTTTCTATTTACCCGTTTAAGCGATTAAAACGTTTTTATCTACTTAATCCAAAAAAATAAAACAGAATTCTTCGACCGTTTTCTAAATTATAAAAAAGGTAGGTACTTGCTTAAATCTTGCGGTCGGAAAAGATAAGGAGATTAAGCTTCTTAATAGTTTGATAATAAGTATCAAAATTGCAAATCAGTATTCTTTTAGAGATATACCTACCCTCACAATTTATACATACCCTTACTAATAAACGTTGTATATATAGTTATACAGTGTCAAAATTCGACAGAGCTCAAAATTTAAAAGAAAGGCTAAGTTTGGATAAAAAAAACGGTGGAAATGGATAAAAACGGTGTAGTACCTCGTTAAAATTAAATTGCTTCCTTAAGTATCCTGGGCACTATTGAGTCTGCACACGTTGAGTTAACACACATACCTACACACAAAACACACGTATGCCTACTTGATACATCCCTCCTTATCTACCATACACACATAACACACGTATATCTTATATACATATACTTGATATCATACTAGATATATGTACCTTATGATATGCCTACTTAACCTACCTACCTACCTAGATAAGGAGGGATGTATTAAGTAGGCATATCATAAGGTACATATATCTAGGATGATATCAAGTAGGCATACGTTGTTTTTACGCGGTTTTCCAAATTGATTAGCAAAAATCCCCAGTTGTTGGCTTTCCCATGCACAACTGATTGTTGAGGATAATACATTATTTAAGCTTAGGTAATTCCTATCTGTTATTAGTAAGTGTACATACCGATAGGTAGCTATGAAACTTATTTACGCATAATAATAATTTAGCCTTTTTTCTGGGTAAAGGCCTCCTCCAAATTTGCCCATATCTCTGCCCAAATTCTATCAATCTTTCCCCGCCATTTCTGTGAAATTATCGGCCTACCTTCTATTAGGTCTTACAGCTCTCTTCTTTCCTGTTGGCCTTATCCATTTAGTTGCGAGTGCACGTAAAGTGTATATTGTCGTACGTATAGTTATGTACGTATTTATTTCTATTTTGTTTCGTTACTGTTTGCTTAAAAAATGTAACAGTGTCGAGTAACTGTCTTCAAAATCATTCTGTAATCGGATATTTGGGATTCGCTGAATTTATAATCCGTTTATTGTTTTCAAAGACTTAATCCAGGATTTTGCGGCATCAGCTGATAAAAGAAAACAAATTGGGATCAAAATACGAAGCGGGGACTTTATTGATGGGTTTTGGAGATTAGAAGTGAAACTACTGTTCGTCTAAGCCCGTTGACAGAGTCCGACGGCGACGACAGTGGTGCGTTACTGTGAAGGGAGAAACACGGACCTAGTTGTTTTCAAGTTTCAACTTGTTTTTCATTGATTTAGGTACTTCATAACCTATTCCCGCTTAGGTTCATCAGCTTATGTTTCCGCGATTTTAGCTGCTATTTTACAGGAACTGTAATTTTTAGGAGATGATTGATATTAAGACATTAACACTCCTTGTTCAGTTGTAAAAATGTAATCTTAAGTATTCGTATTTTCACATTTGGACATCATTTTAACCTAAAGTAAGTACTTGCTTTTGCTGTTTTTATCGTCCATGTTTGTTATTTGGGTCAAATCTTGGGACAGATTTGTCGACTACTTCCGTTGCATTTATTGAACTGAAACTTTATACATTAATTCCCCTGACAATACAACGTTATAAGATTAAAAAAAACCGTTGCACTTGAAAGGTTTTTTAATTGGTACTCATTCCTATTTCGAATGAGCAGGGCCCGTACCGAGACATCTTTTTTAGGAGATTTTTACGTTCAGCCGCTGGCGCTACGCGAACGAACGCGCGAATTGAACCGTATCGCCGCGCAATAAAGTTCATGGTCGCGCAGCGCCGACGGCTGACCCTAAAAATCATCGCAATAAGACATCAAGATACGGGCCCAGTAATCAACTTTAGAATGTGCAATATTTTAACCCATACTTATTCACTCAATCAACCGAGCTCGTGATTGGTCGAGAGGCTTGGTCTTGGTCGCCCAACGATGTCACGAACCCATTGTTCTAATTCATCAATTCGCGCCCCTCCCGGAAGCGGGCAATTCGCGAAATTGAATTCGTTTCCGGTTACACAACATAAGCGTTAGTAAAATGATGTTTTCGTTGAATTTACTGTACGAATGTTGAATCTGTTTTTAAACTAACAAGTACAAATAGATCCTAGACCTTACTAACTTCCATGAACATAGGTTTCAAAAAAAAAAAAACTATCCAACCCTCAACGTGTCAGGGATCTATGATATCTGTTTCTCTTTCATATTATTTTCTCTTACATACATTTATCAATATACATACGAGTATATAGGTTACCTACTACCTACTTATGTATACTGAGACATATTCGTCATTCTAATATTATTTTGACTACTATACATCTGTGGGTAATCGGTGGTCTATGAAAAGCATTGTCTTTAACCATTATTATAATCATAGCTTTGAATTCGCATTGAATCTCCATTACACGATCATTATCTACGATCTAACCCGTTTGATATCAATTATCCGAATATTCAAACCGAATCTCGCACAGGTCATCTGTCCATGACACGGCGATAACCCTAACTGATACCCGATCTCTGCATCCCCTTTCTACCCCATAAGCCTTTCCACACAAGCGTACCTCAAACAAAGGATCAAATTAAACAAATCCGCTCACAATCGCGTTCCAACACGACATGAAAGAGAGTTCATCAAACAACTACTTTCGAACTCTGAACAAATATGTAGCCTCGCCTCCACCCACGCCCTGATCATCTGTCCTCTGTCACACACAAATACTTTATTATTGACTACTGGATTTGTAATTGTGTCCGTGGATAATGCGATTGCAATGAAATGCGCAATCTTTCTGACTTTTGACACGAACAGCTTTGGCCGGGTGTTCGGAGTCAACCCGTCGAGTTATGATATCTTTCTATTAAAACCCAAAAATGATTGAAGGAAAATGATAACAAAATTTAGTTAAAGTTTTGATACAGCTAGGTAGCACATGATAAAGAAGGCATATGCACATTTTATTTTATTGGCTTTTGTCCTTTTGGCTTTTGGAGCAATTTTGCCATAATACAATACACAAGTGTTTTCGACTAAATGTAAAATTATCAATAACTTTGCATACAAAAGACATCAACGCGTTTTTCACCAATAATAAAATTCGCGTTTTTTTGCCAATGAACCAACAGCTCAAGGCGATAAGTGACAAGGTGAAAACTCATATAAAAGCGTTGTGAAAGGCGATAGGTGCGCTCTAAAGTTGTAATTTATGTCTGCCGTTATCGGCGCATGCGGGTGCGCGCGCGCCGGTCGGCGCCCCACCTCGGTTTAACATGCAGCACGCGACATAGACAACTGTTTCTTCATGCTTTTTAGTTTTTACTCAAAGTTTTTTTTTTAATATTGATGGAAGCGAAGATGCGTTAAATGAGTAGATGAACTTTAAATTCGACTCTATGTCTTATGAGATAGGCATTTTTTTAAGGTGAAGGATTAAAGGTTGATTCACGTTTCACGTATTTAGGGAAAATTCCCAGTTAATCTTAACTTCTTATTCTGCTTAAATATATCTATTTAAAATAAGTAAAAAAAAAAACTAAAATAGTTTGGTTAAGGTTGTCATGAGCGTCAACCCTTCTCACACCCCAAAGCAATTTGTAAATTCATTTGAATTTGTGAAAAGGTATATTTTGCATAAACAAGGGCTCTCTTCGGCGTTTCCGCATTATTATGCCAAACTTTCTAAAGAAAGAATTGATTTATAGCAAAATTATACAAATTGTTTCATGTTCTATCTTTATGTGCTTTTGTACGGTGATAGCATAAAATTGGTATTTATTATTTGACGAGATACTTTTCAGTCATTGTTGTTGAATTAGCGTGGAGAAAAAAACAAACTAATTCACATAATAATTCTGATTCTCTTGAAATGATGTGAGATTAAAAAAAGGTCAGGCCATTCTAGCTCAATTTAGTTCTTGTTTCTAATTTCTTTCTTCTTTAATACTAGTAGCTCGAGCATTCATGCTCACTATCGAAGGCACCTTCTTGCGGCGGCGTCGTGTGTCGGGTCGTTCTCTTCCCTCAAATATGGTTGAGGAGAGCGATGGCTGGCACATACGTCATACTCGTGATCGGGTGCTGCTTGCGGGTCGCTGGTCTGCTCGTGGTGTACTCACAATGCAATAAGTAAATCTGAAAACCTTTAACCTAACCTTAGATTAAGACTTAATAACTAACCCCCCTCTACCTGTATTCCCCTTAAATAATAATGTAAGATTTATGTTAACAAAAGTCACGGTCCCCGGAGTCCGTGGACTGTAATTTTTAAATAAAAAAAAAACGAAAAAAAAATACTAGTAGCTCTGTGAGCTGTAGACATCGCGGCCAATATTTGTCATCCTCTACAGATCGCATTTCTTAACCGATTCTCTTGAAATTTTGTAAATTGGTTCGATAACTATTTATATATTTTTTGTTTGTTGGTTGTTTTTTTTTTTTTTTTAATGAAAAAAAATACCTGTAGAGAAAGACAAAGATCCGGACTGAATTCGTACATACCAATCCTTTTTTTCGAACCTGAAGCAGAGACGCTTCGCTCACTGACGCTCGCTCGGTCGATTAGTGTAGGTACAAAAATTCACACGTTTAACAGTTTTAAAAATCGATTGCTCATCGCCCTTCGACTTTGAGGTTTTGGATTTACAAAAGTAATTATAGCTCAGTGGTTAGCCCATTTGACGCGCACCCCAAAAACAATGGGTTACCTTTTACAGGGTGGCTATGGGGGAGTAATCTAATAAACGAATAAAGATGTTGCGTGATTTGGAGATATCATAACGTGGGAACGCACCTTGATTGGTGGTATTAATTAATTGGAGCTTCAGGCTGATTCGGCGAGCGTGTGAAATTGGAAATCTTTTCTACTACTTATCTTTCACTGGTAGGTGTGAAACGTGATTTACATTTCAGAATACTACACCAGATGAGTAAATTGTTAGTTAGTCTAATAAGTAAAAATGTGGGGTTTTAAAGCTAAAAGCTTTCGTGGCAGCTTTCTTTCAGCAGATGCAGCAGTGGCTTGATGTCGAAAGAGCTGATTATAGAGCTTCAACTCACAGACATGACAGCCTTGAAAACTAGAGAGAGAGCTTTATGGCAAACATGGTATAATAATATACTCCGCCAGTTATAGCATTCAGCAACACGCAGTGACGTCAATCGATGCTTAAGCAAGACCGAAATAAGTCATTTACAACAAGTTCGAAAGAGACGGATGACGATGAAGTCATTATGTGCTTGCTGAATGCTAGCCCTTGTTTTTTTGACCACGATGGTAAAGATGTCAAAAACGGACCTCATTTGAAGCCAGCATTATGCACCAAACAGCAGTAAATGCGAGTTACAAGTACGCAAATCTATAAAATGTAATGCAAAACTAGCTACCCAGCATAATTATACAAACTTGCTTGCATTAAAACAAGCAAGCAAACCTTCGTATAAAATATTTGTATTCAAGCTCAAGACAATTTGCACTATGATGCACATTCCGGAGAGTAGATAATAAGTTATGATCCCATAATCCACTAATGATTTTAAAGTACAAAGCTCGGAAATCCGATATTTCACATTTGCGCATTAGTAAAAACCGAGAATAGATCCGGCAGACCATTAAATTTTATTTCAACCCGCGAGTGCCGGAGGGGGCCAAAACGGCAGGGCGTTGGACATAAATAATGGCAAAAATAAATAAAAAACATATTGGGACTGTTGCTCCACTCATTATGCGCAATTAGCTACGATTGTGACAGACACCATGTGAACGGATTTCATTTTAAATCAAGTTGGAGTTAGTATACTCGAATTTAGACTCGTGACATTTTCATTATTATTAAATGTCACGAGTCTTTATTTCGTCTTCGTTTCGTTCTATCTAAGCTAAGCTAATGATCCCTGATCTCTATCAAATACAGTCTTTTGCTAAAATATCTTACTAACTGTGCATGTCAGTTGCAAGGCGATGTACTTATGTTGGAACCAAATATTTTCTATTACGTTTTCAATTAAACTAACTCAAACAAAAGAGCATAAAACTGTAACACAATACTTCTAATTTGTTAAACCCAAAAGGTTAAACAACGTTTTGAAGCTTTTATTTACTGTGGTACTTATTGACCCCTCTGTCGAGGGAGGGTTTAGTAAAATTAGAGCGGTGGGAAAGGGTTACGGTCTCTTGTGGCTTCTGACGCACTTTATGTTTATTGTTATTAGAACAATATTTGTACTTTTGAGATGTACGGTTATGGTTATAGTCAATACGCGACGTGTCACATTTTTGTGGCATCTGCTAATTGACAACGTATAACAAATAACATATTTATGAGATTTGCAGTTCAATAAATAATTTGCGAGTATTATACCAATAGGGATAAAATATTTTCACTTCCTATTTTATATTTCCGGATTAGTTAAAAATTACTACTATTCTTCATATTCAATGACCAATCAAGCTCCCCTGTGGTCAGTTAGCAGAAAAACGGACATCAATACAATTGTAAAGTATTGATGACCAGTTTGCAGTGAATAGTCAGATACGGCGTTTCAACTTTCAACGGTAGACAATAAGACATGTCGCGTGCCAGGTTCCCATTGTTGGTAGATTGATGGCATTTAGTTTAAGCACAATAAAATTATATTTGCAATAAACAACGTCAATGATTCTAATGTATTTTTAACGAACACAACTTCTGATCATTTTTTAATTAATAAATATGAAAATGTTTTTGTTTAAAGCATTGATGAAAGCCATAAAAATTCAAATCAAAGAAAAAAAAATGAGACAAGTTAACTAAAAGTTGGTCTTTGATGAAGTTTTCCAGATTTGTCCAGATTATTAGCTTTAGTCTCAGAGAAATAAATCAGGCTTTACTAAGTCGTTTGGTGGTCGCTCGTTACAATGCTATTGAACAATGACCCTTGTCGGTCTAGCCTCCTATAAATTCTGAAGCGTGATATGTTAGCTTGGTCACTCTTGCTCCTATGACTTTTTAAAACGAGAGAGACAATGACCAAAAACTCTCTCGACTTGAAAGAAAGGGCCTATAGAATAAGAATAGTGCAATGATATTGATATAAAAAACAAGTTACCGGTGTGTCTTATTTCCACCTTCACCCTTTAGCATCTCTTCGTTTCTAAGGTATAGTTAAATCAAAAACTAGCTGCATCTCACGGTTTCACCCGCGGTCCCACATTGAATTTTGGCTTTTCTAGAGATTAATGGTACCCTATGGTCTTTTCTGTACCCCTGACAAAGTGTATCCAAAATATTATGGGGATCGGTAGTCGACTATTCGATATTCGATCGTAGATCGATCGAGTTGTTGAGGCGTGAAAGTGTAACAACGTAACAAACAAACTCACTATCATTCATAAAATTAAATTAAGATTAGAATTTATAAAATGTACCTACTTACTACTCATCTGATTTTGCACATGTACTTGTTACTAAAACTGTTGTGTTATTAGTAAACAAAAACAGTTAGGTATATTAGACACACTTATCAGCTTGGCCCCGCTTATTAAAGTCTATTGACAAATCATCAGTGCATACAAGACTCGCCTATTCCTGCTCGATTGGCTCTGGTGATAAAGTGCACGGCTGCCACCACGATTACTGGTGCTCCTAGTGATGCCTCGTAAACGCTCATTACATTCCATTTTGGGTAGGAAGGGTTGGATACGCACGGCAGGAGCTGTTTATAAAAAAATGTTACTCACTCATTCATAAAATGAACGATTGTATGTAATGAATTAGAGATAAAAGGAAAACCGAAAAAAAAAATTACTATACAACCTATATTACAAACTATATTTGCTCAATATTATTTTAACTACGTCCCGCGGTTAAAAAGTAGCATATGTGCTATTCTGGTCTATAATGCCAGGCTGTTCCAAATTTCATCCAGATCCGTTCAGCCGTTCTGGCCTGATTGAGTAGCAAACATCCACACATCCATTCAAACTTTCGCATTTATTAATTTAAAGTAATTTAAACAATTACTTTTAACAAAGCATTGATTATATTATGAGTATGATGCATAAACAATGATTAGCCATTTATATTTGGTAAAACAAAAGGACATGTGTGTTAGTCTGTGTGGCCAACCCTACTTTCAGAATTTCTAAGCCGTTCCAAAGCTTTCGAAATTGCTTAAAAATTATCTGAAATAATAATCAGATATTTTAAGTACGGTTGAGCTCAGATTTGGTGAAAAATAATTATAATAATATTTAATTCATGTTGCTTACATCATAGTCATATTAAAATGGTTTACTTAACTGATAGGTATACTCACTAAAACAAACCATGCATGTGTAGCATGTGTCAAAGGTACATCTCGTAGTGCTTTTACCGCGCACGCGTCGCCTACCTGTAGCTAGCACGCGTGCGCGGCCAACCGTGTGCGCCCGTGTGCACACGTGGGCCCAACCACGCGCGGCTCCGTGCTCTACCGGAGGTGTAAAACGTTAGTCTTGTACGTTCTGCTTGCTTGACAGCCTAAGGGATGGTGCTTATTGTCAGGCATGACTACGATTATTAAACACGTGCTATATTTAAAGAAAATTTTGTTGGAGGCGACTTAGTGTTTTCCACAGTATGGAGTCTTTGGAAGCTTCCAGCTAAAAACTGGTTAATTTTGACAGGCTTCGATCGTTTGCACGTCAGTCTATGTGGCGAAATATGTCAGATACATTATCAAAAGATCGGAAAGTCGACAATAATCCGCCCACTCGGCATTTAGTTGCTCTCTAAACGTCACTCAAGTCAACTCGTACAAAGGGATGAGCGAACCCCGAAGCTTTGGATGCGCCCGCGCATCTCACCAAGCTGCTGCTTTTACGTAAATATAGACTGTCTTTTATTATCTGCGAACTTCGTGTCGTATTGTGGTCGAGAGCACTGTTTTCCCTTCACCCCTCCTATTCACGAAGGATGATTGATCTACGGCAGATTGACAGATTTTTTTTTAAAACCAGCCGAGGGTCGGTACGAATATTAAAGGCAATTGTTGTTTAATTTTTACATTGGTAGGGCGATGCGTTTGGAGTGTTGTAATAATGTTTTGATAATAGCAGTATCCGTTCAGCTCATATTTCTTATTCAGAATGCGTGGGACCGCCGACCGCCGCTAAACGTTAACGTTGATGGTTATTTGGGTGCCCTATTTGAATTTTAAAATGTGGATGTCTGTTACTGGACACCTTGCTTATGCGTATTTATTGTGGTTTTTAAGTATTTGTAAATATAGGTATTGTATTTAAATATGTAATAAAGGTACTTTTCATGAATTTATTTAAGGGTGGTTTTATTGAAGGGTGGGTGATTCTAAGCTTGCAGTCACCTGTCTTGATTATCTTGCAGGGTACCAGATTTTTTTCAAAACGTTTTTGCTACATAATTAAGCTTAACTGGCATTGGCTAATGTTAATCTGTCGCCAATCGACAGCTCCATATTGAATTCTGACCCTGACGGGTGGTTGGCTTAATTTTTTACGTCCATTTTTTGTCCCAGTTTCGGACAATGGCCCATTCGATACTTTAGCACAATGTGCCCACTGATCCTCATTGATCGCCAATTACTGGACATTAAGTACCTTAACCGCTTTTCATGTATAATATTTGTAGCAACAAATCAAACAGCTAAAGAAAAAACACACAATGGGCGGTTCAAGATCTACATTCAATATTGTGTTGAGGGTTTTTTCGTTTTATAAGCTCATTTTTTCGGACATTGCAACAATAGTTTTTGAATTTGATCCTATTTCCTGTATTGAAGTGATTGGATTCTGTGATAAGCAAAGTTCAAAAGAGAGTGCTTTTTATAGCTACCTACAATAACTACATTACTGACTTATATTTATTTTCCTGGATAAATCCAATAATATGTTTTTCACAAGATCTGAAACAAAACTTTTTCGAACATTATATCATTTTGAACGTCTAGATATTTCTTCATTTTAGTCAGTGACTTGTCTAAATACGTTAGTATGTTATATCTGTTATCTAGTGTGGTACCCGGTAGCAAGGTGTGCGGCACACCGCTCGGCGGCGGGTGCGCACGCACGCGTCGCTGGCTCCATTGTCACGCTCGTCACGCATTGTCCCGCGCACTCTTGCGCACCCAACAACACGCATTATTGCATTTTTATTGCGCATCTTCAAATTGCGCGCTTCTATTGTTACCTATCCTATATTTGCTTTTTATCAAAAAACTATGTATGCCTTCACGCTTTGATTCGTTCTTTATTAATATTTGTTACTTTTCGAAATATTTGTATGGTATTTGTGAATAGAGAACAAACAATATAATTCTCGGATTTCGCGGTACATAAAAGTAGGTCAATAATTGCACTGATCAATCGTGAAACTACAAAAGACATTTCTATACCAAATCTGTACTAATAAAAAACATTACAATTGAAAAAAAAGTCGATTAAAAGCTTTTTCAAGATTAAAGTTATTTGATTTAGCAAAGTTACTGACGGCGGTACTTCCGCAGTCGAGTCAGGCGAGACTAGGCGGATGTCGTGGCTGTTGAGATTGAGAGTGGATGTTGACTCATGGTCTCAGCGGAGCCGCGCTGTCTGCAACTTACGTCTGGGCTTGAGCTGGTACACTCGGGGCTGCAAGTGTCTATGAAATGTGTGGTTTCATGGCTAGGTTGGAGTTTTCTGCTGCAATCTGATAAGAAAACTTTTTAATATAGGTAGATCGGTATTGGGCATATAGTCATTTAGGTAGTACAAAGTCAGTAGGTACTTTGGTATAATATATGAAAAGTTAGTTAGTAAAGGCATTGTTATACCGTAACGTTGAATATTGTGTTAGGAATTAAAATTAATGATCGTGAATGAAGCGTTAAATTAAGTGATTGAAGATAATTGTATCACAATTTCCTAAATAAAACCTAACTGCGGAAATCTGCGGAGAAATTTTCAAATATCTGCTGGAAAAAAAAACGTTTCATGTTACAAAGGTAATTTATCTGAATAACATATAGGTAGTCTTCTTACCGTTTTGTCTTCAAGTGTACACCATCTTCTAGATCGCAGACATGCGGGCCTCTCACTGGGTCACGCCTCCGTCTGGTCACCACTCTCCATTCGCCAGGGAGTCGAGGTATAATTGGTACTAATGGACCCCAGCTTGGGGTAGGTAATGTCTTAATAGCCGTGCCAGCCGGACAATTGGTCATATCTGCCGTTACACGTCGATCTTAGTTGAAATAATTTGGGACGTTAATTCAAGTGATGGATCTAACCCATGTTTAAGTTAATTTTCCAATTTATGTAGAAACAGCTACACCCCGCGGTTTTACCTTTTAATTTATAGGAACCATGTATTTTTTCAGTGTGAAAAGCTTATGTTTATCCAAAGTATGCGAGCTACTTCCATACTAAACTTCATCTATCTAAAGCTCGGTCATTGCGAAGTTGACTGGTAGGAAAACTGGTTGATTGGTAACATCAGTTACAAACATTTACATTAATATTAGTGTAATGTAAAATTACAAATTTTAATCTAAAACAAACAAACATTCTGATCATCACAAAAAATATGCCTATGGTTTTATAATTACCAAAAAATTATTTTTATATTTCAAACATGCGTCACAGAAGCCTAGATTCACCCTGTCGAAGCGTATAAAAATATTGTAACGGAATTTACACACTACGATATTCTTTACCCCTTACTAAAACTACTTCACTCACTATCTATACGTACCCCTAAGTTACCCTCGATTGTGGGAAAGAGCAAAGACAATGGCGATTGTTAATAGCAGCCATCAAGGAAGGGGTGGCAGGGCTTATCTGAGGGATTAGCTGGACGGCAGGATAGCGTATCTACGGTCATCTGTTTGCCGAGGTGAAGCTTAACTTGTCTAATTATAGGTTGCTGATAGCTGGGTAACTACAGGAGATTTTTCGTGGAACAAAAAAAAGACAAAATTAACCTTACAACCGTGTATCGAACTGACGAGGTCTACGCTACGAAAGGTCTACGTTCCTAATGCTACGTAACGTAACGTACTTTGCAGTTGAAGCTACGAAAAACATCTTAAATGAATGTCTAAGTACCCCTCGTAACACCAATAATAATTATACTAGTAATAAAAACAAACCATTTTTTTTGTTAAGGGTGTGTGAATGCTTGTTACTTCTTCACGCTGAATCGGCTTGACGGATTTGGATAAAAAAGTTGTGGAGATAGTTAATCCCAAATTAATTTGAATTGTGGAATACTCTGCCAGAGTCTGTGTTCCCTGGCACTTATAATCTGGGCGTCTTCAAGTCTCGAGCGAATCGGTTTCTTCTAGGCAAGCGTGCTCCATCTTAGGCCGCATCACTACTTATCATCAGGCACGTTGGCGGCCAAACGCAAGCATATTAAGTAATAAAAAATAATAATAATAACACATAAGCTAATTTTGTTCTAAAACAGTTTGTTTAGAATAGTGGGTTAAAAACTAGTCCTTGCCAGTTAAATTTAAATGTAACACAATTTTCAACAACTATAGCTGGTACAAAACATCCAATAACAGAAATGGGCTAAGGTTAGTGGATTACTGGTACAATCAAGTCTAATACGCGTACAATAAGAGCTTTTTAACCATATCAAAATCAGAAACACAAAATCCACAAGCAACTTTAAACTTAATCTTTATGGTGATTAGATTTACTTTAGTGTAGAGCTTATGTTTGCATAGAGCAAGGGGAGATGCATTGTGTTAATATCACAATATGGTGCTGTCAGTTAATTGGAATAGATTATGGGAATAGGGAAGAAGCCTGTTTTCGTATGTGGAGTGGTCTCGAGGGACGGCTGCGGTTTTTTATCAAGTCATCGAGTGACAAAGGATGATGGTCGGATTATCACAATATTTGGCGAGTGTCGTGTGCCGACGAGCGGTGTAACTTGACACCAGTTGTTTTGACAAAAGATAAAAATGCCTGCTCATGTAATAGATGGTTTTGTAGTTAATTATTGTCACTCTTCCTGATAAATGATCATGTTGCTTTCTATAGGAGGATAACTACCGTAGATCCGTTGTATGGATAAGCAGGGCTAAATGATAGGATGTTAGTACTTAGAGTGATCGAAGGATGTGCTTAAGTATTTACAGAATAGATTTAAATATAAACCAGATACACTATGGCATGTTTTCTGTTTTTGTTTTCTAACATCTAACATGCATTTTACATGGGGGATTTTGTAAAATTCATTGTAATATCCAACAAAAACTTGTTAAACTGTGATAGTCTGTTTTTAGCCTCCGACGCAAAAACGACAGAGTGTTATAAGTTTCTGTGTGTTTTCTGTGTTTCTTCGTGTCTGTGTGTGTGTTATGTCTGTCTGTGTGTGTGTTATGTCTGTCTGTGGCATCGTAGCTCCCGAACGGATGAACCGATTTTAATTTTTTGTTTTTTTTTTTTTGTTGTAAATTAGTCGGTAGTGTTTTTAGCTATGTTTGATGGAAATCGGTGTCGAAAGTTTTTTAAATTTTAAATTTATACTTGTAAATGTTTTAAGTGGCGATGGTAGCCTAGTTGGGAGAAGGTCCGCCTCTCAAGCCAGAGGGAGCGGGTTCGAACCCAGCCGACGGCACGCACCAATTTGTTCATTGTGTGAGCATATGTGCGTATTGTATGTCATCTGCTACATGACTGGAGCCCGGT
Source organism: Peribatodes rhomboidaria (assembly GCA_911728515.1). Taxonomy (NCBI): domain Eukaryota; kingdom Metazoa; phylum Arthropoda; class Insecta; order Lepidoptera; family Geometridae; genus Peribatodes; species Peribatodes rhomboidaria. The sequence continues at coordinate 6,934,692 of OU452169.1, read as the reverse complement.
GTATGGCGACGGGCTCGCCCCCTGTCACATTTGGGACTGAATATCTTCCGGCGAAATGTGGGTGTTGTATTACACCTCTGCCAGCCCCCTCGGGGGAAAGGCGTGACGATATGACGATATGTAAATGTTTTAATAACAAGTTCGAGTCAGAAATTAGTAAAAATAGGCATTGCTTTTGACTTCTGGTACTAAGTAAGTAATAAATACTTATATCACCTAAATAACATACTTTCAGCTGCACATAGCATATTAAGGACAAGTAGTAGAACAACCACATCAAACTACAAAAGCAATTTTATTCTAAAAATACCATAAATAATATGCAGCTGCTTTGGTTTTAGCAAAAAGCACACGTGCCCAATCGCATTACGTAAATCGGCCATTCCGCTTATTTCCCACAAACCGCAGGCCAGGTATCGCTAAAATCAATGATTTTAACTAGTAACCAGCACCGATATATCGATGTATCGTAATCGATGTATATATCGATGTATCGTAATGAGTGACGTTCTCAAGAGTCAGCGGGGTGTTCGGGGGTGACTCGTATCATCGTGTGAGATCTAATAGTTTCATGAACTTTTGGTGAGTCAATTCGATAAATGGCTGTGTAACAATTGCTCGGAAATTGTTTATGGTCTTTGAGTTTGAATGAAGCAGTTTGTAATTGGTTTTGAGTATTGTATTAGCTTTTCAAGAACGCATTGTTGTTGTTGGTTGATTTAAGACTAATGGCAATGAGATTAGCACTCGCGACCTCTAGCATGATGAACCTTATGCGCTCGTAAATTTTACTTCTTTTACCACAGAATAGACAAAATAGTACAACCTTTGCTAAATTTTGCTAAAAAATATCGGCCAAGTGCGAGTCGGACTCGTGCACGAACTGTTCCGTGCCATCCTAACTAATATTCTAAGTGTGTTGTTATAGCGGCAACAGAAATAAGTACATCACCTGTGAAAATTTCAACTGTCTAACTATCACGGTTTATGAGATACAGCTTGGTGACAGACGGACAGCGGAGTTTAGGTCCTGTTCTACTCTTTGGGTACGGAACCCTAAAAATATCCCCTGCATAAACGATTTTGTTTATCATTTGAAATTTGAGTGCAAAAGCGCATTTTATCCCCGTTAGCGTGGAAAGAGGTTTTAAAATTCGAACCTTTCTCTTCAATCATTTTCTAAACTGCCAATCTTCTAAAAATCCATTTTGTGTCAGTGCGCCAACCTCATTTTTAGAATAATCGAACTGGCCAGCATGACGACTACATTAAAAAAATATATTCTTTTTAAATTATTTCTGGCACCTAGGGTTTTCCTCGCTGTAGTATGGTGAAAAGTAGTGTGATTCGCTCGGCAGCAAAGTTATTCTGCGTCTCGTACTTATGAAATCCTTGCTATGCTCAGGATTCTATATTTTAAGTACTCGCTTCGCTCGTGGTTCAACCTAGAATCATTCGCTTGCTAAGGTTTCAATACAAGTACTCGCGCCAAACAACAACTTTGCAGCCTTGAATAACAAATAACTATTGTTCGATATCATTATAATTTGCAAAACCTTTTATGCACTGACTGATCCATTCGTGCCAAAGAACATAAGAGCATTATAGGCTAGTAAGTATTTATTAAGATAGTAAAATACAGTACAGAGCAACTACTTTTTCTGCAGCGTTGGTTAAATGACATAACTAATATTTTCTAAGGGAGACTTTTGGTTTTATTAAAAGAAATTCGACGATGGCTCCCCCATTCGGCTGTAGAAATAAGTTGGTCGCTCTGTAAGTACCAGGCAAGCAGCAATCTGATGCAGCTCCATGGATGAAAGGGCGCGCAGGTGGCCGCAACACGATACGCCATTGATGGCCCAGACTCCTCCGATTGTCTCCTTTCAATAGAATTCCTCGCAGACAACGGCTCACCCCGCTACTAATTAAATGATGTCAAAGAATATGAAACGATTGGAAAAATAAAATGAGATAGATAATATTTGATTAGGTATGTTTTCCAAACTTAGTGTAAGGACAAACACACATAATTTAGGTAAATGTTTGCCTGTTGTAAAAAAACATTAAGTTTACTTAATAATACTTGTTATGTACTTACTTAACTTATAATATAAGGAACGTATTTATAAAATAATAATTGTTATACACGGTATGCAGTGCAACTATTTACTAGACGATCCAAAAAATCCTTTCATTTGAGCTTCAGGATTAAAGCTTTGCCGAAATGATCAACCTGTATTTTTTCTAAATATCCCCAAACGTAGAGGTTTTATGAAATTTTATCGCCTTTAAACTTTGCACGCGTTTTGAAACATAACATGAAGATAATTTTTAAATTGTATACCATCTAATAACGCATGTTTTACTTATGGTTAATGCAAATATGCTAGCTGAAAAAAAACGAACAAACTCACTTTCGCTTTTATAATATTATAGTTAGGATGCTATGCAATCTTTATTATCCGTTACTTATGCAACCGTTACTTTGAAATCCATGAACACAATTTTTCAATTTAATTTAGTAAGTACCTACTAATTTACTAGTGAATTGAATATGAATTTTGAATTTCGAAATTAAAATTTAAATGTAGTTTAGCAGAGGTATCAATATAAAATAGGTACTTATCGATATACTCAAATAAATGTTGTCATATCTGTCCCTAGTTCCACATCACCGGTTATCGTGAGTCATCTTGCGTGTGCGCACAAAACGCGCGTTCGTACGAAATGAAAAGCGTTTTGTGGTATTTATCCCATCCACATTGAGAGCGCATGTGCGAATACAAAGGTTTGCAATGTTTGCATTGATTTGCTCTATTATTGATGTCTGCGGATTTCTATTGCACAATGTCTTTCATGTTTATTGGAAATTGTACAAAAAACTGACTTACCGCCTCACTCAGAGACTATAATGATTATTTAAACTATGTGAGTAAATACTTCCTAAGGAAATGTAGTAATATGTGATAGTTTATGTAATCAATATCGTTGTAAGTGTGGTGGTCTTAGTCTTTATAACTGTCTCAGATTAATATTCAATTATTATTAACTAGCTATTATACACATGATTCCGTTCGCGTTTATTTAAGAGTCCAGCGACCACTTTAGACTAACTTTGTATTGGCTTAAGGTTTTCCATAGCCATTTCGTTTAGAAGAAGATGACGAGCGAAGAGAGCAAGTAAAGATACTGACGAGCCTTAAAGTTACCTACAGAGTGACAAAGTGCAATTTTTTTAATGACTTTTGCACTCTCTAATCATTCTTAAATAAACCAAGAATGTCCCTTGTATTATGGATTCATTTAAAAGCTAACGATGTAGACAACCACCCTATGTAGAGGGATTTTTGATTTGCTTTGTCTATCTATTGAATAAATCAGTCAAAAGTGACCCCTTACAAATTTGAGAAGCGCGTTTGTATGGAAATTTCAGAGCGTCGCGGGACTCTTAAGAAAAATATTTCAAAAACCTTCCTTGTGAAATACTGCATCAAAGTCACGCGCAATGGCCTAATCAAAAGGAAGATGCCTCGCTAAATAAACAAACAAATACTGTAATTAACTATCAAATTTTAGATTTAAGATCCGTTCAGCTGTGAAAAGCCTACAAAAATACAGAAAGACAGAGTCACTTTCAATTTTATATAATTAGCAAGCATTAATTGATTCAATTGATTGTGTGATATTCAACTCAAGTTAATTGTCCTTCGGTATAGAAAAATATTTGAAATCCTCAAATTAGGTTCTGGTCGTACTCGTGCAACGTTTTTCTTGTTCAATAGATGTTTCTAATATAATATCGTTTTTACTATGCAATAAATAAACTAGAATATCTACTTATTACTTACTTTCCTGGCAGGGCACGTGCTGCCGCCCGTATCTCTACCAACCGTCAAATCTAACCACTACTCGCGTGCTAAGTAATTTCCAACTGACCAAACAGAGACTTATTACCATTTTGTCATTAACCATCTATTAATGTTTAGATTATAAGAGGCCATAGGGGCTTGCAATTTTCACAGCAGCTGCCTTCGTATCAGTGCAAAAACTTTTCTATAAGGAAACCACCTGCGTATTTGTTTCTAATCAAGGCCCATGTTTGGTGTCATTATAAAAATGCGTTTGTGTATGTTTTATGTACTCGTGGTAGTTACGAGAGTGGGTTTAGTGGTTGTTGGCAGTGAACCGGGGGAAGGCTTTAATTTGAGCGTGAATCGTAGTTCTGCTTATTTTTATAAGCAGAACTACGATTCAGCGGGTCAAGAGCAAGTGGAATTGCTCTTGGATTTGATCAGTTTATTTTTGTTTCATTTGGCCCTATATAATTGACATACTGTCTGTGCAGTAGGTAAGTACCTACTTTTTACAACTACTTATCGTAACTAATATCATAAATGCGAAAGTGCATGAGTTTGTTCGTTTTTAGGGTTCCGTACCCAAGGGGTAAAACGGGAAGCTATTACTAACACTCCACTGTCTGTCTGTCTGTCTGTCCGTCTGTCACCAGGCTTTATCTCATGAACCGTGATAGTTAGACTGTTGACGTTTTCAGAGATGGCGTATTTATGTTGCCGCTATAACAACAAATACTAAAATAAATATTTAAGGGGGCTCCCATTCAACAAACGTAATTTTTTGCCGTTTTTATAGATAACAAGCTGCGCCCCGCGGTTTCACCCGCGGTTCAAAAGTATCCTATGTGCTATTCTAGACTATAATCTATCTCTGTGCCAAATTTCATCCAGATCTGTTCAGCCGTTCTGGCTTGAAAGAGTAATAAACATCTATCCATTCATCCATTCTTACAAACTTTCGCGTTTATATTAATAGTAGGATGGGATTTAACTCTTCGTGCGCAAGTCCGACTCGCACTTGGCCGGTTATTTTATTTATTTGTTACGCTCTCACGCCTTAACTTCTCAACCGATCATCATGAAATTTTGCATACACGTTGTCAGGGGTAGGTACGGAAAAGGACCCTATGTCCACGAACAAGGATTCACGAAAAAAACAGCGGTTCCTGTGGGATCGCAGGTAAAACCGCGGGGCTCCGCTAGTAAAAAAAAAATACTCTAATCTTACTGTGTTTAGTAAATTTCTTCTCGTTAATCCAAATATTATAACAACAATGTGCCCCAAAGTAACTGTAGGCAGTTACGCAATCTTAAATTATCTTATATCTTTAAATGAGCAATTCTTGTATATATATATATATATAATTGGAATCTCGGAATCGGCTCCAACGATTTTCATACAATTTAGTATATAGGGGGTTTCGGGGGCGATAAATCGATCTAGCTAGGAATAATTTTTAGAAAATGTCATTTTATTCGTGTTTTATCGATAATCAACTTAAACATAAACTTGGAAGAAAAATAACAAAAATATGACTCGTCCTGACATCTATTAGCGAATAATAATACTATTTTTTGTGAGCAACTAATTGCTTTAACGACACAACAGCAGATGGCGTTGTTAAGTAACACGAAGTCAATGAGTGTTTGCTTTGAGGTTAGACTAAAATCAATTGTCTATTTTCCAAAAAACACAATAAAAAAAAAATACCGAGCAAAGCTCGGACATCCAGGTACTGTTGATTAAAATGAATAGCAGAAATTAAACATCGATAAAATGTAAAATTTGCTTAATCGATTAATAGTATTCAATTAACATAAACTCAGGTCAGTATAACCCGTCAGCTAAGTTCGTTTTATTTTCAGACATTACCATAACAGGGTAATAAGAGTTTTTTCTCGTTTCCTTACAAGGGAAGCGATTATCACATTGGTCATTATGTAATGTCTACTCTATAAAATCGCGACAACTGGTCTAGCTTGCTCGACTCGATTATAACAAGTTCAGGGGTGGCAAAATGTTTAAAAACTTGGATAACTGAATGAAGTAAATCATTGAAAGTTTTATACCTGTCGTAATTTAAATTAGTAATGATTGCCAAGTTGGAGAAGGCCCGCCTCACCCAATTTGTTCATTGTGTGAACATATTGGTTTTGTATGTCATCTGCTACATGACTGGAGCCCAGTGTATGGTGACAGACTCGCCCCCTGTCACATTTGGGACTGAATATCGTCCGGCGAAGTGTGGGTGTTGTATTACACATCTGTCAACTCTCTCTGGCGAAAGGCGTGACGATATGTTATGTTATGTAATTTAATTTAAGGGTCATGTGACACCTCTACAAAATTTTCGTTATCCATCATGATCAGCGGTGCTATTCACAATCATTCGGAAACGTTTCCGATCGGATCCCACAAAGTCTAATTGTTCGAATCTCAGTCTTCCTTCATTAATCTTGAAAAAGGAAATCGAGTATAAATATAAGTAGTAAAAATAAATCCGATCGGATGAATGAAGCACGTTTAAAAACTTTTGAATACTGACTGAGATTTGAATAATTTAAGTTTTAACTTTTTGGGATCCGAACGCAATGTTTCCGAAAGATTGTGAATACCTATGTTGGACTCTTTTATGTGTTTCCGCTTAAAATTGTCGGAAACTGAAAATGTTCTCTCGCCATTTCATGTAAGTACCTACTTATCTCATACAAATTTAAGCCATCGATATCATCCATCCGCAAAGCAAAATCTGCTCTATTATCTCTTTTCTTTGATTTTCAATAGAGTGCTCTCCTTGTAAAAGGAAAGCTTTTGTCGTTCTGTAGCTGGAAAGGGCCTATTGCAAAATTTTAAAAGGTACCTCATCATAAGTACCTCTTGATTTTTTTAATATATTTATATATTTTTAATAGATTCTATTTGACATTTTATTTAATTTCATAACATTATATTGACATAATTAATTTGCATTGCATCTAATGTGAGGTAGTTATTGGCTGTTCAAACCCAAATTAATATCATTGTAACCCATTGAAGAGCGAGATTGAGATGAATAAAGAAATTAAATTGAATTGAATTGAATATTCTAACTTTATCAGCCCTAACCAACCACGTGGACAGCACCGCCACCTGTTAGCTAAATATACATCTTATTGCAATCAGCTAAACCATCTGCCGTACTAGTGCATTACGCAATAGCTCTGCGCTTAATAAATTGTCCTTCCACCAGATGGCCAGTGCAGCGAACTTGAGATTTTATAAATATTTTTCCTGTTTTCTTGCTGCTTTGTTTTTGTTTATGCTCAGCTAGGTTATTAACACTATAACACTTACAGCTCTTTAGTTACTTTTTATTGTACAGGTTTGAGTGCAGATGTGGTAAATCTTTATGTTACGTAGCGCTTCCGGTACTACTGCATATATATTTACAACCATTCGGAAACGTTTCCGTTCGAATTACAAAATATTTAAACTCAAATTATTCGAATCTCACTTCGCAATCATAAGTTTTTAAACGTGATTCATTCTTCCGATGAGTTTTAACTTGACTCCCAATTCTAAAATTAATAAAAGTAGACTGAGATTCGATGGAGTTGGAAATTTGTGGGTCCGATTGGGAACATTTCCGAATGATTGTTAATAGCACCCCTGGTCGCTCCACTTCCACACCGCCCGTCTTTCGTCGCAAAAGCACGCTAGTTTATATCGTCCGAATAACATCTATGAATCCTACGATGGAAGTAAGTTCCTACTAAGCAAGCAAGTTCGTATAGGCCGAGTAGCTAGTTACCCTTATTTCAGAGTTACTAGGCTGCCCGAATGCCTCTAACATACTTGACGATTGTTATCATAGAAAAACAACTGGGGCCTATAATTGAACGTGTCATCCTAGCCACGGTAGCGCTCCGTTATAAATGCCACCCGCGGTCATCCTAGGACTGACCGGGTCGTCCATTGCTTAACATTGGTGATCGGTTACGAATACGTACGTTGCTATTAACAATCATTCGGAAACGTTTCCGATCGGATCCCATAAATTTCAAGCTTAAATTGTTCTAATCTTAGTCAACTTTAATACATTTCGGAACAGGGAATCGAGTTTAAATCCTATCGGAAGAATGAATCACGTTTCAAAAGTTATGAATACGGACTGACATTCGAATAATTTTAGTTTAAAATTTTTGGAATCCGAACGGAAACGTTCCCGAATTATTGTGAATACCTACCTATGCAGCTCGAGCTACGCTGTGAGCGCTACTGTACAGCACCTACGGAGTTACTTATTAACTTAATTAAATGATAAGCAAGCAATGCTCTTACGTCATGTCTACCGATTTTACAGTACAAACATTCGGCCGATGCAATCTGTAGTATTTCCACATTTCCGGGGCAGCTTTAGTGTCAAAATCACATTAGCTTTGGAGGTTCAGATTAGCAAAACAAATTTAATGATACGAGTAGATTAGATAGGATAGGATAGTAGGAACCTTGCATTAAATCTATAATCTATTTAAAAAACTTTGCCGTTCATAAGTGTATCTTTGATACCTAAATTGAATTAAAACATTTTGACTTTGACTTTAAACGTCTACACTAATTCTGAATAGTAGCTTACCAATAATATAAAACTTATTACCAACTTAAAGCTTACCAACTAATATAAAAGGAAAACGTCCCAAAAACATTGTGCAACGAGCAAAAATAAATATCATAGCGTGCTATCTATCACAGATGCTCAGAACTCTGAACCTGATCTTATGCTATACAACAATCACTCAATATGGCAAGAAAAAATATCCTGTTTAGAGCGGATATCTAGAATATCATAATGCAATAATTCTACTTGTAATTAATGGATCTAGTTTGCAATTACGCCAGATGTTCAGATCTACAGTGCAGTGAACTAAAGATTTCATTGCAGATAGCCATCATTATTTATGACGAACTAATTGGATAAACGCTATTATTAGATCGTTTTGTGTTTGACGCCAGCTTTACTAACTCGTGGGCGTCTTACACACACATAATTATACGTTTATTGATTCCAGAGGTTTTGATACATACTTACCTACAGGAATATTCAGATCATCGTTGGCCGTTCAACGCGCACGTAGGTGAGTGAATAGTATTGTGTATCTATAGTTTGTAGTTTGCTATAATACCTATATACATATTAGGGTTAGTGGCATAGAGGAATCAACACAGTGCAGTGACTCACATTAGCGGGTCCAGGAGTCTAATTTACACTACAATAGTCGAAAATTACGTTTTAAGTGCCATTGTGTTTACCTACCTTAATAAAGGTTACCCTCAGCTAAGTACAGCCCCTCCAAACCAAAATCTTACCCACCTTGATAAAGCTTACTTTTACATTAGTAAAACCAAAATTCCGGATCCGTCACTGGTGACACAAATTATTTGGTTTTGAGGTATTTTACAACACAGCTGCCGCTGATCCAGTTCTTAGAATATACCTTGTGTGCCAAAAGAATAATTATTGACAAGTTTCATTTTCCAGAAAAATATATCGTTCGTAAGAACCTAGTGGTTAGTGTTAATTTTGCTACATGCCAGTAACACCTGGTCCTATTGTAAAATGAGACACCACAACTAGAGGTACTTTTTCTAAAATAAGTAGTAACACTAGTGTTCGTTTGCCACAATTTGTACGATGTAGGTAATGAGAGAAAAATAATAATTAGTGCTGATTAAACATTATTTTTAAACATTATACTTAAGAGGCTTTTTATAAAATTATATGCAAATAAAATGAATTCAAAGTTTTTTATTTCCAAGTGCTAATAATAATTTCTAATTTATCTACTAGATATTATAGTATAGAGTATAGAGTGTGATATGATGATACGTACTATTTCTATAATTCTTTAAGACTCTCAGGTTTTATAAGAAGTACCTACGTACCTACTTCTGACAAGTACCTACATAAATACCTAATTTAAGACAAAACGTTTTAAAATAGCAATACACGTTCTTAAAATACTCAAAGTGTTAAAAAAGCAGCAAGTTAAGAACACCAGACTAAACTAAAATTCCTTTAGACGAACTGCAATAAGTAAGGCAATTTCTCAATTAAGCAATTTAGCTCCTATGTTGAGAATACTGAATATTTGCAAGCTAATTAGACAGATGTATCGTCGCTATCCCACACTAATCTTAAGTTTACAACTCAGAACTCTGTCATAGTGAAAAATACTAAGAAGATCGCCTATTCATTATGTCAATAGCTAGTAAAGGATTTACTGCGATATAGTCCTAAAGCTTTTAAAAATATGTGTAAAATAACAAAAGCTCTGTTGGCGGTCTAGTCGGATCGTGAGTAAAAATACTCCTAACCTGTCATTAGCTTTATTAGTAGTAAGTGATCCTAATAGTAACCATAATTAGAGTTTGTGGTTTACTTGCTACGATGTCGATGTTTTGAAAGATTTATTTCTGTTCATAGATGGTAAGGCCCACTTGCAGCGGCTCGGGTTATCTGTTTAACTTGAAGTTAACTGCTCTCCAGAGGTTAAACTGGTAAATTGTTTTGCGCTAAGAGTAGTCAAGTCAAGCTAGGAGCTAACCTCGAGTTAGCACAATATTAGAGTGTAATTTTAAACTTAAGAGTAAATGAATACTTTGGTAGGTATAATAATATACTCTGCCAGGTATAGCATTCCGAGTCAAAAATCGTCAAGTGGGCAACGCGCAGTGACGTCAATTGATGCATAGATAAGCAAGACCGAAATAAGTTATTTACAAATACGAGTATGTAGTTCGAAAAAGACGAAGACGAGTGACGTCATCAGGTGTTGGCTCCCGGAATGCTCTGTTTGCTCCTTTTTTTAGATCATGATTAACATTGATTTGAGAATCAGTTAACGTTTAAGAATTTATCCTCGTACCTTGTGCAAGTGGGCCTGCTAGTTGTACGTTGAGAATCAGAGTCAGCGTACAGAAATACGAGTTCTAATACATTTCTACAGAGATAGTTCAAAGTTTAAAATTAGATAAGATGCTTTGGCTTGAAAGTTTAGTTAATGTTTGGTTTTAGTTATGTCGTTTGATAAGGTTGAAATTTCTAATTAACTGTAATCAGGTGTTTTAGAAACGATTTTGGGAAATAGAGGGCAGAGACCGCAGGATCGATCACCTACCCGATGGTCCAACCAAATATAGGCGATTACAGGATTCTCCATCACTACTGCCCTGAGACAAGTCGGAGACAGAGTAGTGTGGAAGCAGCTGGTGAACGCCTCGGTGAAAGGATTTCAGGACAATCACGACTTTCAATAATGAAGAGTACGCAGTAGAAGAATCGATTGTGATTTCCGCTACAAAAAACCGTTAAATAAGTTTAGAATGATATCGAAGTTTAATGGAACTTTAAATGATGTTTTATAAGTATTTATGAGCGTTTGCAACGTTTTCCCAGCTAGGCACGTGTGCCCAATTGTAGGCCCGCATCCACTGATTGACGCCGAACTTAGCACAATACCGTTACACAGCCATTCACCCCGCTGTAATGCAATAGTTATTAGGGTATTAGGTTTTTAAACTCTTTGCGTGTAAGCGAAATAATTTTTCCAAATTAAACGATAGGTACTTACGATATACAAGATGCTGGTTTCGAGTGTAGTAATACTTAAGTGTTGTTTTACCTGTCAAAGTAAACAATGTTCAAAACGAATTTTGCAAAATTCGGAAGAAAAATAATTTAGACTCCATACGGAATAACAAATCACGTGATCAATTTTGTGCGGAAAATCGATTTATTTTTCTCGGATTTTGGAATTTTAGCGGCTGTTTGCTTTTGCGGGTAGACACTCTTAAATATTAGTTTAAACTCATATTTGCAATTAGCTTAACTAGATTTTTTTTTAAAGATTAAGATTTATTTATAGACAGGTAAGTAAACGTTAAGCCATATACAGATGTCCAATTAAACCATCAATTAAATAATCTATGTAAGGAGATCTAAGCTAGCGACGCGATGGTGACAAAAAGGTGCGCGTGCGCCCCTGCCCAGGTGGTCTGATGCGCCACCGGGCCTCATCTCTCCCTACACGGACACTGATGCATTGTCGATGATCGCGATCCTTGAACTTGGTGTCATTTCTTTTTTGTACAAAAAATTATGTGCACTTATCATTTGAAAACAGATTTTCAATGTGACAGAAACATAAATAAAACCACTGTCTTACAATTTCATTTCTAAGTAGGTAAATCGAATCAACATTTAAGCTGCGCGCCGCGGCCTGTTAAATAAAAAGATCTTTGGCATCTTGGTTCTCTGATGCAAATATGCACTGTGTAGGTAACACACTGCATATTTTTGCGGTCTAAACTATAATGTTAGAAACATTTGCTAAGCATTTTAATACGCTCCATACGTTTCTTTCTAACCGCATCAGGACAATAATGGGTCATATGCGGTGAGACGCTCATAAAATTTGCACCTTTCTTTCGTCTAAAACAATTCTATTGTCTATCTTTACGAGGTTAAAATTTCACTCTCTTTTGTCTCTCACAAGTCAGTATAAGCTTTACCATAACTACTACACTTATTAACTATATATGTGATACAAATTACACGAAATGGTAGAAGTCAGTAGTAAATTGATACGAGTATTTATTTTACTCTTCCGCAATTTTCTCTACAGAACTTTCAAAAGTAGTTTTTAATCTTATTATACCTATTATATACCTGCCTGTACAGACGTTTAAAACAATTTTCTGAGTTATAAATTGTACTGGGTTTATTAGATTAATCAGATACTACAAGGTAAAGGTAAATTTCTAATTATCAACCTATTGTCTTTAGGTACATTTTCCGACATTTATCGCCCTAATCTGCGTCTAATTGCCAACAGAGGGCACACACGGTATCTACGCATGAAAAGTCGCCAGTGCTTACCGTATCTGGAAAAGGCTTTCCCTAATTACTTGGGGTGTGTTTTGTTTGGTGCTATCAGCGAGCAACGAGGCGCAAATGGGTCGTCGACGATCGTGCGATCATGCGGGCCGCCCGCCCTGCGCCGTCCCCCGCTTGCGCGCCTCAAAGGCCTTTGTACGTGGATGAGGTGAGGACGAAGTACTGGGCTAAGCGACAAGAAAAACTGTACATACCTCTATTTAAACATTAATGTTAAACAATGTAAACAAATTTATGTTTTAAATAGGTAAGTTTTCTATAAACAAGTGACCAGGCCAGGCCAGCCTGTAGGCTGCTCGACTAGAAATCATTGGATAAATATATATATATACATAAATACACGGTTTTTGAAGTTCTAGTTTAGAACTACAATACTTATCTATTTAAATCCATATAAATATGGTTTATAATTCGCGCCACGGCAGCATTAAGAGATTTAGAAATGTATATAGAGGCTATGATATGACCATGATTTAATGGTACCAACGATTTGATAAAGCAGGTGGTAGCGGAAGTTGATTTTGTAAAATGTACTTATTCTACAAAATCCGCTCCCGCTGCCGCCTCTTCTCTGCTTATCACGAACTGTCCACGCCAACTCTAACAGATAAGCGCGGCAGTGGTAGCGGAATCTGCTCTATCCTTGTAAATGAGTTTATCTCACACGAGCTGCAATTAGCCGCGAATCTGGCACAAGGATTCAGAGGTGAACGCGAGCTCTTTGTCTTTCTTTACACATGTTTTGAGAGAGCGAATTCGAGCACTTGTTTGTTCTGCGATCTCTATCTGAAGACAAAACTTACGATGCAGCTTGTATGGTAGGTAAGAACTTTGATTTAGGTGAAATATGGAGATCAAATTTCTGATGACTGCTGTGCTTATAATGAAAGAAAGCTTTATGAGAAAATAGGTAGGTACGCTGTCATGGCGATGGTACCTATACACCACTTAAGTTATTTTATAGAGTTGACGTTAGCTTGACAAGTTATAACTCTCGCCATGCGCAATCTGTAAGTTCCACGAAGTATCCAGAGATTCGTGGCGTGATTCTATTTTCTTCGACCACACCATCACTAAGGTAGCTAGCGCCTGGCGAGTTGTGCTCAAACGACCAGTTTAAAAAATACTTGCATAGTGCGAAATATCATCTGGCATATGATACAAAAAAACCATTACTGCTAGCAAAATAACTGTGCAAAAACGAAAAATTTGGCACCAAAACCTTCTAAGCTAAATTAATACTGACGCAATTATCCAGGATATAATTAATGGTTATTACCATCATCCATTCTTTATCTAAACTGCCTTGTTTCCTTTCGGCACTAGGCTCATCAGGGAACATTCTAGGCGACTGAATAGTTAGGTATTTACCTACCTACTGTTTCGTCATTGGCTGGCCGTGGAAAATCAATAGTTAGCGGTGGGTGATTGGCGGGTGGTTGTATGATCCGGAAAAACCGTTCTAGCATTCTACTGTTATCTGAGTTATGTATGTTTAAAGTTAAGTTGCTGGATTTTACCAGCCAGGCATAATGATATTAAAAAAAACCCTAGAATACATTAACGAATAGTTTTACGATTATTAGCGAAACTAGTTTTACAGATGAAATTTTAAGCACAGAATCGTAGTTCGAAAAATACGGACCAAAAAAAAATTTTGTTTTAAAATAAAAATACAAAAAATTTATGCCATCATCCCTAAAATACAATATTCACTTATCGTGCACAATTATGTAAATGACATGGATGCAATATGGTCTGTGAATTGCTGGTTTATCGGCTACCATCGACATGCGACGATTCACTTTAATTGCACGCCATTGTTATTTTAAACTGTGTAATTTGATGATTTTAATTGTATGTTTCTATCATAGATATAACTGCAGTATTTTTTACAAATTTAGCGAAATACCGCCATCACAACTTTTAGCTTTAGCTCTACACTTTCCAGTTTTGTTCCTTGTTCCTAAATTTCGTTTTCAGAAATTATGTAAGTACATGGGAAGGTAAGGAAGACAATTTTTTTTTTGTGAATGACTAATGCTGTTGGCCACTGAGGCCTCTACAGCGTACCGGACGTAAGGCAAGCGCGGAGGGCGTAGGACCTTAATGGACTTTAGTTATTTGAAGCTAAGGGCGACTGGCACAGGGGCACCACTAAGGTACGGACCTCAGCTTGGACCGTCGCCGAGGGGGAAGGAAGACTAGGATAGACTAGACTATATAACGTTAAAGCATACAAGAACACTGAGATCTTTGAGAAGGTTCATGACTATTCCTCTTACCTACTAATTAATGTTGCAATAGCCTCGGAAGAGTGGCAACGTTAATTAATATGGAGTCAGTCTATAATTTAAAAAAATATAAACTCTTGTAACTTGTAAACCTTCTCCGTTTTTTCGTCGGTAAAAAGTCGCATAATTGTCATTTCAGTACGTCCAAAAGTTAACTACAAATCTGATGACAAAGACCTTATCTTCTCAGTAGTTTCCAACAGCTTATTTGCGAGCCAACGCGCTTTGTGTGCTGAGGAGTTGCGGATGACCACAACAAGGCCTTGGGAGTTCAAGAAGTCCACCTTCCCAGGGGTCTTTGCTCCTGATTTACAGCCTCCGAAACCGCAGGACCGATGTGCCTTTGTGCCCAGGACCTTTTATTGAATAATAAAACTTCTACGCGAAATGGAACAACTTTATAGGTCATAATTTTAACTGCCATTGTTTATGTTGCTAAAGTGAATTTGTGTTGTTTTGTTTTTAGTAAAGTTATATTCGCTTAGAACATTGTTAGAAAGCTTTGTTGAGCTTCAATAGTAAGTGGTAAAAGATTAAAAACTTTTACATAACAGAGAGTGGGAGAGAGAGAGAGAGAGAGATAGATATTTTGTTTGGAAAATTAATTCGCCTGCACAATTGTGTATTAGGTGTTTTATAGATACTTATATTAGAAGATCGCGTTAGGTAGGTGCTTAACAAAACTAAAACATCCAATTTAAAAATACCACGTCATCAGTCGGCACTCTGAATTAGTGGCGTGACGATAAAAATATAAAGGTAAAACACATTCGTGGCCAAGATAGCATCGTTCGAACACGGAGATAATGACTCGATGAATAATAATGAGTTTTGTAAGTGTGAATCACCAAATATATTTAAATTGTTATCAATTAAAAGCAATATAATAGCGATTTGAGTCGCGTACGCCGTGGCCATATGGCGCAGCGCACGGGAGCTTCTTTGGGGCCACGAAACGAGAGCTTTTGGAAGATTTTTCACAATTAATATATACCTACAAACTTACCTATTGAGACTTGATATTGATTCGTTTCTGAAATCAAGACTAGTTCTATTAAAATGTTACTACTTATTTAAATTTAAATACAATGTCCCTGTACTTGTACCTAGTGCCCTGCATTATATATAAACCCTACATTGCAAGAATTTTCTGAATAAAATTCACCAGCTATTAATTACTTAGCCACATAAAAATGGTCGGTCCATACAATGATGAAATCACGTGGAATACTAAACCAGCTTAGGACATGAACGTAGAAACTTTTTTTTTACGTTCATGACTTAGGTATATTCTATATCCACGGGTGCTGGCTGGCGCCCACGGGCAAATTGGTCCCCGAGGACGTGGATGATGACGATGTGTCTGGTGATCGACACATAGTCATCGAGAGGGAGAGAGCTGAAGCTTGAGGTGGTACCCGAAGGGGCTGAAGCTGTCGGGGCCGCGGAAAAGTGCGTAAACGTCCCCTTAGACCCGACACCGGCGCCGAGGTGGAACACCCTTGGGTTTTTAGTGGGTAGGCCGTCAGTGGCGGGATTCCCACAACTCTGTGCCCGCACCCGGGCTGTTGGTGGTATCCATAAAGAATTTTCCCAAGGTGAAAAAAAAAGCCAATGCTACATATATTTTAATTCGGCTTAAATTTTGTCCTTGTTTTACGATTGTGATGGTGATAATTGGTGTTTCGGTGACCGAACAATCGCTTCCGCTTACTCTCTACCATGTTATAATAATACACTCCGCCTGGTATAGCATTTAGTAACACGTAGTGACGTCAATCGATGCTTAGGCAAGACCGAAATAGGTCAATTGTAACAAGTTCGAAAGAGACGGATGACGATGACGTCATCTGAATGCTGAACTTTGTTTTTTTTGGATCATTCTCTCTACCACCCGCTTTTTTCCTAGCCCTCCAGTACATGTAAATTTGTCGGGCTCAATTGAAGTTAATAGGTAACAGGGAGGGCTGCTGCCAGCTGACGGAGGTGTGAGGGAATGCTGCCCTCCCTCGCGCACAATTGATGGTGAATAAAAAACGAAGAGGGCACGGAGGGACGATGCGATCAGCACTGGTGACAGTTTGAGTTAATAATTATGGTGATCTAAAAGTTTCACGTTTTTTTATTGATTGAAATAAGTACTTACTGAAAATTATTTGATGCTAGTTTTGCACAGCTTGAATCTTGTATTCCTTCATCGCTACCTACCTATAAACTATGCCTAATATAAATGAAAATAACTTAAAGTTCATTTTAGTCTGGAAATACGAGTCAAGTTCGTTGAAGTTGAAGTGTGTAAAAGTGTTTAGTTAAAAAGAAATACACAAAGTAGAACTAAGAAAATAAAAGACCTCTCTTGCAATCTTTTTTTTTGTTCTCCCATCCCATCCATGGGATTTTTTGGCGTCGCACGTCTTATGCATTTTCCAGTGTCAAGTTAATATTAGTATTTTACGGATGATGGAGTGCTGATGATAAGGTGATGATGACGATGATAAATACCTCTCCTATCCCCATTTCAGTAAAGGGATGGATACTTTACTGAAACTTTAACAGTAGTTTTGTAGAGAACACGAAAAGTCACGATTTGCAATGTTTCTATCATTTTTCCACTCGTGCACGTCAACGAAGCAATAAATGTTACTAATCCACCATTATTACACTTTATTACAAGATTTAGAAAATAATACAAAATTACGACAACACTTTTTCGGTTCCCGCTAAAAACCTCCTTGAAAATCTTGATTGCAATACTATTTTTGTTTTAAATTTGGAATGACCATGACGAGATAGATAAAAAAACAAATATTTAAAACAGTTTTTATGATCGGATTAGCTGGCCAGTATTGGCAAAAGTTCCCAAATACTTTACAATTTTGGGCGTCGCACATCTTGTACATTTACTAGTATCAAATATTTTTGAAAGTACATATTTACAAAATTAATCTATCATAAAATTGGTATTAATTGACCGAGCGAAGCGAGATTTCAAAGTCTACTGGGACCTTTTTGTAGCGTTTGTTCGTCCGACGATAACCGATCGTTCCGATTTTCATGATGTTTTACAGTTCTCGTAAATACAATTTTTAAGTTCGTAAATGACCTAAATCAAACAAGGAGTTATGAAGAAATGTAAGGTCTCCTTTTCAGGCCAGCTACTAGTTTCAAATTTGGCAACATGCCCCACTAAAGTTCTTTGCCCCACTAAATTTTTTACAAGAGTATAATATATCTACCAATCAATCAATAATCAACTCTATATATTAAATAGAGTTGATTATTTTATTTACATAATATTATTATGTTCTACTGCCTAGTTTATTGATGGTTATATTTTACAGTTCGTTTATTTACAATATCTGAGCGCGTGGCGTAACCAGCTGGCAAAGATAACAATCTTGTCTTGCCTGTCCATCGTTCCACCGCACGTGGAGGAACTAGGAAGTGGCTAAATGGATGCACCCGCACGTCTCACCGGTAAGAAAAAAGAGTGCAATAAACTGTCATGAAACCTTTTTTTGTAATGTACAAATGAGTTTTTAATTTAATAGAACGAAGCCCGAAATATACTATATTAACACGCGATGCCACGACTCCCGTTTCTTCGGGCTTTCGGGCTTAATAATCGACCGAGCGAGCGTTAGGGAGCGAAGCGTCTATGCTTCAGCTTCGAAAAAAAATCTTTTGTATGTTTTTGTCATACACAACCCTGTCACATTTGGGACTTAATATCGTCCGGTGAAGTGTGGGTGTTGTAAAACACCTCTGCCAGCTCCTTCGGTGGAAAGGCGTGACGATATGTTGTTTCAGTCGTTTTTAAAAGAGAAAAAATATATATCTCCGTATCTCGAAGAATTTCCTAAAACTGCCTGCACAAAAAAAAACTGTATAATTATCGAACCTGCCCACAAAATTTCACGAGGATCGGTTGAGAAATGCGAACTATCGAGGAAGACAGACGTCGGCCGCGAGGTCTCCAGCTCACAGAGCCATTTGTTAATAATTTACTTGACACAGCCAAATGTACAAGAAGTGCGACGACAAATTCCCCTTGAATGGCGTAAAAAAAAAGAATAGTGCATGGTTCCCTCCATTTTAGTTTTATATGTTCCAAATTCAAAAATTTTAAACTGACTTTTTGAGCCGGGTTAAAACGCAAAATAGTAGAGTAGGAAGTAGGAACAAATTATTTTATTATTCCCGTATTCTGTGAGTAGATTTTAGAGTATAAATTTAAAAGTACACTAACTTATAATTATTTTGATGTTTTGCTGATTGATAAAATACTGATTTGTTCTACATAAGTACTTTTATATTATTTAACTATTGTAAATATTCCTTCTAAAATTACAACTTACAGAGCGCTCAACATAATAGTTAGGTAAGTAAGGTAATCTTGTACTTACCTACCTTTACTAATACATATAATGGAAATTACAGAGGGAATTATTTTCAACATCATGCTAGACAGTTGCAGAGTGTTTTTAATAGAAGTAAGTATAAGTATTGGTATTATGCGCAGAAGCTTCTAGAGTCTAGATTTAATTCTCTCGTGCGTGTGAACGCAGCTGCCGCGTCACCTGCCGGCACATAACGCAGAATCTCTAATGCCATTAGGAATAACTATTTTTAGCTATCGACGGATTAAACCTAACGATGCAACGCGCTACTTTGTCATTTAATGTAGGCAATTCTTAATTTTTTTTACTACCACTTAACATAAGTTAGTATAGCAAAGTAGTAATTTTCTTGTAAGCTTATATCATGAAATCCTAAGTATATCTAGGTACGTGAAAGTCTGAATGTTTGTTTGTTACTTCTTCACGCTCAAACAGATCGATAATTCTGGATGAAATTCGAAACGAAGGTACTTTTATGCTCTTACATGAACACATAGACTACTTTTATTATGGAAACTGACGTGGTTTTCACACATTATGATCAAGACCGCCGAATGCGGTTGAAACTATAGTCGGAATAATCGACTGAATCGTACGTGAGTAATTCCCGTGTAAAATCATAAATAACATAGACTACTTTTTACTAAGGTTAAACACATGGGAACACCAAATATAATTACTTATTTCTCATGATTTGTTTTTAAAATTCATGCATTATTAGTACAACATGTATGCATTTATTACATAACATGCATCCATAATTATTTTCCCAGTCATTTGGACGAAAAAATCAAGTAAGTAGGCAAGTGTACATGTTTACTAAATAAGGCAACTGGTCCCACAGCAAAGATTTCAATTGCCTATTATAATTTTATATATGTGCGTCGAATAATCACGTAAGCTGCCTCCACCTGTCGCCGGCGTGATCTGCATTTACTTAGATATTTGTTTTTAAAGTAATGACCACTCTAGATTGTAATGCTGATAAGGAATCGCCGGCAAAATGTTTTGCTTAGATATTTTTAGCTCTTAGATTGGTTCTAAGCCCAGGTGGCCCATATATTCTAGACCAAGATTATGCAAAAAATAATTAAAAGTTGCACAATATTTTAAACGGTCGCGTGTCGATAAAAAGAAACAGTTTCACAATATGCAATATATCTAACTAAATCAAAATAAAGGTTATTCTATTGTTTATTTTTTGTGAAAATAATGATAGAAGTTTTTTTTAATTGCAGGGGATTATGAGAACCTATTCTATTAATTACCCCCTAAATGAGCAGTGTATTTCGTCGCTTTTGCTTTCGGTAGACAAAAGGGTTGAACGCACTCGAGTTTCATTGTTTTTCGACTATAAATCTATTGAATTGCATAATTACAACGTTTATATGTGACAGTCGCTCTGTAGTATGCAAATGCAGTGTGGAGTGGGGTGGGAAACCAGCGGCCACAATATTGGGACGCGACGGGATGCCGCGCCGCGCGCCGTTTGCTTGTCGTGGGGCTATTCGATTGTTTTTATTAACTTCATAGATAGCTTGTTGGTCGCGCTAGCGTTAGCGAGCAAAGCGTCTCTGCATCAGCTTCGGTAAACATTCTTTCGGATATGTTTGTCCGTATGTCCTTCTCTACCGATCGCGTTTCTCTACCGATTGAAGAAATTTTGTGAGCAGGCTCGATAATTATTACTTACTTATCGACCGACCAGCGCTTGCGAGCGTAGGGTGCTTTGATAAAAATGCTTTCGTATGTCCGGATTCTGTCCGGATCTTTGTCTTATAAGAGGAACTTAGGTATTCACAATCATTCGGAAACGTTTTCGTACGGATCCCAAAAATATTAAACTCAAATTATTCGAATCTCAGTCCGTATTCATAGCTTTTGAAACGTGATTCATTTTTCCGATTGGACTCGATTCCTATTTAAAAATTTTTAAAAGTAGAGATTTTTAAAAGCAGGTCGCATTTTTAACCGATTTGGATAATTTGTGAGTGCTTAGGTATGCGATAAATAAATAAATATTTTTGTTTTTTGATGTTTTTCTATATGCAGGAGATTTCTTTTTTACGTTTTTGCGAGGTCTGCAGCTCATAGAGCTATTTAACATTAACAGTTACAGAATAACTAAGTTATAATTTCAGTTTGCAGTTTATTTTTATTTTGAGTAATTTGGCCTCTATGTACATATACTTTACTTTTACGAGTAAAATATGTTCTTCGCTATAAGCTTCTAATTTTGTTTTTAAAGAAAAATAAAATAATCTATGTAGTAATCCTGCTAACTTAGCCTAAGTAATCCTACTAATATTATAAACGCGAAAGTTTGTAAGAATGGATGTATGGATGTTTGTTACTCTTTCACGCCAGGACGGCGGAACAGATCTGGATGAAATTTGGCACAGAGATAGATTATAGTCTAGGATAACACATAGGATACTTTTTAACCGCGGGTAAAACCGCGGGGCGCAGCTAGTAATAGTTATAAATCAAATACATAGTTACGTAAAATATATTCGTAAAACCGTAGGTAGGTACGAAAGTGCGATTTCGTTGGTTACATTGTACAATACTTATCAGCATTTTGTAATAAACTCCGATCGCTTACAAATGCAACAATAAATTAAACGATCATTATAATACGCCCCTAGTACTGGCCACTTCAGCAACAATACCGTAGACGTATTCCTATAATGTAAGAGTAATATTCTTAGCAGTTGTTACCATTGTTTTGCGTACAAAGGTAAGTAGCCACTCGTATGTGAGAAACTGTTGCGATTTTGATGATCGCGGTGGGAATGTGGGTTCTTGTATGGGTAATCTTATGTTGTGGTTTCTTTTGTTTTAATTATGCATAGCATGAAATAACTTGGGCAGTTGGTGTTAATAATATCCAGTACCTATCTAACGACTATTAAGTTTTTTTTACAAACATTTGAAAAGTTATTGTACTTAGGTAGCCTACTTAAGTTTAATCAATGAATAAGTATAGTTGGTCAATCTTTAATTAAGTGTGACTATCAATTTATCGCTAGAAACGTTAGTATCTATAAGATTGACCGCCGGAAAATAATTTTGTTTTAAATCGACTGCCTCGGTGGCTCAGTTGGTAGTGAACCTGCCTTTTGAGCTAAGGGTTGTGGGTTCGATTCCGACCTAGGGCAAACATTCATGTGAGGAACATTTGTGTTTGTTCTGTCTGGGTGTTAAATATTTATCTATGTATGTATTTAAAAATATATATAAATGTATATCAGTCTCTGGCAGCCATAGTACAAGCTCTGCTTAGTTTGGGGTCAAGCGACCTTGTGGAAATGTCCCGATTTTATTTATTATTTATTTTTGTCTTGTTTTGGCTAAGCCATAAAATACTTCTCAGATTAAAATATATATGCCATAAAATACTTTCAGATCTTTCTTCTACTTCTCGATTATTTTCATTCGACTTTAATTTAAGTCAAGTAAATTTCAAACTCAATATCTGACAAAACGGTATCGATAACATCTTTGATACCGTCAATCAATTGCCTTCCGCAGCGAATATTCAATATCGTTGTATTAAGCTAACGTTTGAGCAGTCAATTAGGCGGCAAGGTCCATCGAGATAGCGTGATGGTGGTCCATTGTGGGCGACTCCCCGCGGCGGCCGCTGCCGCTGCACAATACAACAACACTGTTTCCTATTTGAAGTTGTTGCGTTTAGTGACGCCTCGCTGACCGCTGGAGAGGTGGATATTGTGGGAAGCTGCTGATTTGAAAGTTTGAATGGCGAAGAGTCGCGCGATCAAGTTTTTTGGACTTATTTTTTTTTGGATAAAGAACAAATATCATATTATTCCTCTAAAGGCTCCTGATCTCACCTGCCTTCAATGGACCACCATTCGCCATTTACGACAATCTGATAAAATAACCCTTGATCTCTCCATCAAGCTGAAACTCGTTAAATACTTCCTCTAAGTCATAAATTGTAAGGGATCCTTATCAATCGATCCGTCTGCAATCAGAAAGATCGTGACAAAAATAATGGCAAAGCGACCTCCCAACGGCGGTTCCTAGGATTGTTACTTCACACCGTCGTCAAAGACTTCAAAAAGCTGGGTCGTGATCGAGGGATGAGATAAGTGGTTTCTCACCTCCCCGCGGTCGCAGTCGCGAAAGGGTTCGCAGGGTGCGCGGAATAATTGCAACAATCAATTTGGAGGAGCTATCGAGCAATTTGTATGGTATTTGTGCGGGCTGTCACCCGCTGATGCTATCGCCGCGCCTCAGGGTGCCCTCTGCACTGGGAACTGTTTTAAATGGTTACTTCTCACACCTCAAGTGTTTCATTTGCGGGATTGATATTCCAAGTGGATAAGTAGGTTCAGGTAACTTTACCAGGTAGGGTAGGTTATTAACTAACTTTCATAACAAGTGTTTGTCATTCAGTTCAGTATACTTATTTTAAGTTTTGAAAAGTTATGTCAAATTTTGAATCTATCCGTTCTACCATTTTCTTTAGCTCAAAGCGATGGCTTACCAATAATTCCGGAGATAAACCATAACTCACCTCACAGACCATAATAAGACATAAACATCAGCTCGTTGCAATATGTCAGGAACGAATAACAAAGCGCTGCGGTAACGGTCCACATCGTTTGTCAGCCCTAACCCTGTTATTTATGATCTCCTGCCCAAGAAGAAGGACAAAAACGGGGCTGCTGTTAAATATTTGCCCTGAGACAAGGGGTGCGATAATTCGAGGCTATTATGACGTCATTTCACGCCCTTTGTGAGGTCGTCACGCCGTGTCATCTGCTCCTTCAGACGCCTTCCTCGACTATCTCTCGATTAAATCTATTGTGTAATTTTTTCAGCGAGCGCGAGTCGGATGCGCCACCGACGATGATTCGGTCCCGTTCTCTTGTTCGCTCGACTTCGCCATAAAAACTCTCCAAGGAGCTGTCCCATTGTCTCGTGGCCCTTTTACGAGCTCCGTTTTGTGAAGCTGTTATTGTTTGCGGTTGATAAACATCTCGCCACTAGGTAGGTAGGGATCATCATCACTTTTACCGGTGGTTTATTGAGATCCATCGAGTCTGTTTGTCAATTATTGCCGTTTTGAATGGTTTTAAAAAGATTTTTTTGTAGGATGGATTTAATGAATAAAGAATTTTCGACCCTGACAAAAGGCTTAGTTCTAAACCCAGTGTCGGCGTTTAAACAAGATTCGAAGTTAGTGACCGCAATTGACAAACTCTATAAACGAGAAATAGATCTGAACGTGGAGAATAAAGGGTTGGTTTTGCCGGAACGCAAGCTAGATTTCTCGGAAGTTCAGACTATTCTGAAACAGACAACAAAAGCTGTGAAAGGTACTAATAAAACTTATATTGAATTATATGTAACTTTATCTATACCCCGCGATTAAAAACTAGCATAAGTGCTTTTCCTGACTATAGTCTATCTCTTTGCCAAATTTCATCCAGATCTGTTCAGCCGTTGTGATGCGATTCAGTAACAAATATCCGTCTATCCACATACATATCGTCACGCCTTTCCCCCGAAAGGGCTGGCAGAGGTGTATTTAACAACACCCACACTTCGCTTCACGATATTTAGTCCCAAATGCCACAGGGGGCGAGCCTGTCGCCATACACCGGGCTCCAGTCATGTAGCAGATGACATAAAATACGCACACTACGTTCACACAAAGCGCAAATAGGTGCGTGCCGTCGGCTGTGTTCGAACCCACTCCCTTTTGAGAGGCGGGCCTTCTCCAACTAGGCTATCATCGCTTATCTATCTATCTATCCATCTTAACTTATTAGAATTTATAGTATCAGTGTGACTTATATAAAAGCTTAATAATATTTATGATAAGTACTACTTAAGAGGGCCGCGACGCTCTGTAATTTCCATACAAACGCGCTACTCAAATTTCTTGAAAACCATTTGTCAGATTATAATGAAATTTAGGTTGAAGTTAGTTACGTCACCGGACTCTTAATTATGTGTATGCACATGTTTTAAAACAGGTGCAGAAAAGCCGCCTGAAATAATCTTAAAAGAAGCAAACGACGCAAGAAAATCTCTCATCAAAAAAATAGAAGACATTCTAACCGACATTAATAGAAGCGCAGAATCCGGAGATACCCCAAAACTCTTAATACGAAACCAGAGATTATGGAGTAACTGTATTTACGACTTAGACCGGTAACTTTAACGAGATTTAAATTAAAATATTGTTAGTATTAACAGATTGTTTGACTTTAATCTCTTTTTAGGGTGACGTTGAAATCCTTTACCGCTGCAAAGAAGACGACTCTAATCTATTCCAGTAGCAAAGATAAAACAAGGTTTAATACAATTGTGTTTGTGCTTACTAAAGTGCATGAGCTGCTTTCTAAGAATTTAACTTTTACGCGGAGGTAAAGATACTATGCTTCCTAATTTTTAATCTATATTTTTACAAGGCCTGTAATAGCAGAGGCTGATATCATGTCAGGTTGACTCTTGCATAAGGAAAAGGCAAATCCTTATTATGCACATCTATTGCGACATAGATGTGCATAATAAGACAATTAGGCCAAATGGTACAATTCACCGTGTTTGTTCTCCTTGACGTATGCAACGGCGAACTAGGGCCCTTATTCTGAAGCGATGTTAACTTACGCCACTTTCACTCCTATGACTTTACAAACGATATAGACAATGACCAAAAAATATCTCGAATTTGTAAGAATAGCCCTTCAGGGGGCTATATCTGCGCGTGAGATGAGATGAGATTTATGACCTATGACGTTTCAAACGAGAGCAACAAGGACGAAAAAAGGTGAGATGACAATCTCAAATCTCCGAATAGGGCCACTGGCTAGAGATGGTTGTAAGCACGGATGTGGCTCGCAAACCAGAATTTGGTTATAACGGACGGTTGCAGGGCTCACAGCACAACTGACCATTGAAGTTGTTTGTGTAGGTGTAGGAAGGCTTCGAACTCGCCATTTTACAAAACGGAGCCGTTTTGTGTTACGGCGGATCAAGGTTTAGACCTTTAGCGTTATGGCTTATACTTACTATTATTATTGTAGTTACCAATTGTTTCCATATAATTATGTAGTGCGCATTTCATTTTTCACATAGTTACACAGTTTATAAAAATTGCATTTCCAGAGAGTTGTTTTATCAGAACATTACGAGACTTCGGAGTCAAAGCAACCTCGACGTGGCCGTGAGAGACGTGTGCTGTCTCCTCGAGACCCCGCCCTGGAGCTTAGGTATCGTAGCCACTGCCAAGGGGCTGATAGCTGGACCACTGACGATGCTTCACAAGGACGGCGCTACTACTGATTGTATGACTTCAGGAGGTCAGAACGATAGGTTTTGACTGGTATTTTGCGTCATTTCGCGTCAATGGTACATGGCAGGTCGAATCTGTACGAGATTTGCACAGGACCGGGACAGGTGGCGTACAAGAAGAGAGGCTTATGTTCAGTAGACTACGGGCTCATGATGATAATGATGATGATGATGAGTATGTTGCGTGGGGATGTTCAAACTGCATGGAATTATGAAAAGCGCCATCTAGTTTCATTTGTGTCGAAAAATATAATATAGATTTATTTGCTGGATGCAAACTTTTCACCGACCAGGTGAAATCAGGTGATATACCTATTAATTAATAAAATACTTTGTAAATCTCTGAGGTTCTTTTATAGCGCGTGCGATGTTCACTGTTCATTTTGTGAGAAAAATCATGAAAGTGTAAGCGACCCAGATAACATCGGACGAGGTAGAATAGGGCTAAATAATATAAATATCTTATGATCGAAATAAATTTATTTTATTTTTTATTTATTGGCTCTATTTTGGTTCTAGGAGTTCTAATACCGCAAGATATAGCCGGAATAAAAGAGTTTAAGTCTTCAGCCAAGTACATATTGGTGGTGGAGAAAGATGCAATCTTTCAGAAGCTGTTGGATGAGGGAGCATTAGTCAGATTGGGTCCGGTTATCATAATTACTGTAAGTAGTTTTCTGAGGTAAATTACGAGTTGGCAATAAGAAATCGTGTCTCTTTGAACTAAGATGGAATAGTAATATTTTGTTAAAATAGTAATTAATCAACAACTTAGAGTTAGTTTTACAGAACTCTTAAGCATTAATTTTGCCAACAACATTAGTAAAAAATACTGTAGGTAAATGTCTAAGTAGTTAAAACTTAATTTTGTAAATAAATTGATTTTATAAGTAGGTACGCCTCTTTCTTCACATAAATTTGCTAGTTTCTTCCAGATTGCTGAAGGAAACTAGCAAATTTATGTGTGTGTATATTTATTGACCTGTATGGATGTTTTTGTCATACGATAGATCAATCTACTCAATCGATTTTTAAACCCTATCAATATCACAGGGCAAAGGCTACCCAGACGTCTGCACTCGTCAGCTGCTGAGTCGGCTCTGCAACGAGCTCCGGCTGCGAGCTCTAGCGCTGGTCGACGCTGACCCGCACGGATACGAAATATTCCTCACCTATAAGTATGGCTCTTTGGTAAGTCGATATCTATAAAATTATTGTCCTTCTAGCTCATCTGTTCACGGTTTTGCTCATTTAATATAGTGCAATTTCGCGTGAAGGAATTCACGCACTTGTTTTCACTCCTCTCATCGTATTTTTTATTTTTTTATAACTTAATAGGCTTGCATTTGGCTGCCAACAAGCCTGATGATAAACAGTGATGCGGTCTACGATGGAGCACGCTTGCCTAGAAGAAACCGATTCACTCGAGACTTGAAGAGACTTTCTATCTATTTCTATTTTTATATTTTCTTTACTACTTTGAACACTATTCTCATCCTATGATCGCTATGAGCCATTACCATGGCTGATCACTCGGGCTTTATCAACACCAACTCATTTACTTAGGTACTCATCGGCATCATACCATTCCTGTTTTATAAACACTCGCTTACCGATCTTACCGTCCCTAATTATCATCAAACTTTCTAAGCTTCAGTATGTGCAAAATTATTTTCGTTTCGGATGTCCGGCTGTCCTTCTACAGATCGCAGTTCTCAATCGATTTTCGTGAAAATTTGTGAATAGGATAGAATTAAATTTCAAATCAGGTTTTGGAAATTACTCAGTATGATTCTTTTACGTTATCATGAGGTCTTTATCTTAAAGACCCACTACCACACATTATGTTTAAGAATACCTTCTGTTCTTATAAGGCTCAGTCTCACCTCTCCTCGTCTCTGGCCTGCAGCGCCGTGGCTCTGCTCGGCGGACGGCACAATGACGTAATGACTCTTGCTCCGACTGAGGCTCGTCTTCCTTTGACCGATTTAGACAAGAGGAAGTTGAAGTCTTTGATTAAAAGACCTTATTTGGACAACGCTGTTGGTATGTGTTCTTAAGTAATTCCAATGTTTTTTTTCTTCTAGAAATTGTCTAGTAATTACTAGAAAGTATTTCTTACATAGACTTACACCTTAGACAATATCATTTAGTTTATTACCCTCAGTTGATACCTAGGCATTTGAGGTTACGCTTTTGAAGCCAATATTTGTTTCCACTGTGCTCATTAGATTATGGATTTACCACATCGATGACAAGTGACAGTGTGATGATCGTCCTATGTTGTTGAAAAATATCTAACTTACCAATGCAAGTACCTAAGCATCCAACCAATAAGTTATCCTGATTTGTATCTACAAATGGTTGGAATACTAAGAGGTAGTTGTCACAGGTGCCCGTATAAAAGAAGAGCTCAACGCAATGCTGTCAAGTGGAGTCAAAGCAGAAATAGAAGGTCTTGCTCCAACCACTGCTGCTCTTTGCGACGCTTACCTGCCGGCTAAAATCATTAAAGCAGATTTCTTGGGATAGTTTTATTTACTTATTTTGTATTAGGGTGCTACTAGACGGGCCATTTTTTACTGCGATACTGAAGGGCTATTCTTTTGGGGGGAGATTCAATCTCACTATTTTTCGTCCTTGTTGCTCTCGTTTGAATAGTCATAGGTGTGAGAGTGATCAAGATAAATTCTCATCTCATCTCACGCGTAGGAATAACCCCCCTGGCCCGGAAGTACGGGCTGGACAATATTACAACAATAATAAGAGCTAGCAATGTATGAATAAATGGCTAGGCCCACAGCCTAGCCATTTATTCATACATTTCTAGCATGTCGGCAATATTGCTAGTGTAGCCAGGGCAGTATTGTAGTATAAACATGGCCCGTCTAGGAGTTACTTGATTAAATGGAAATGTTTTATAAAAATGTTCGCGGATATTTACTCTACAGACATTAAAATTATGAAACATTGGCCCTATTCGGAGATTTGAGATTTTCATCTCACCTTTTTTCGTCTTTGTTGCTCTCCTTTGAAACGTCATAGGTGGGAAAGTGACCAAGACAAAATCTCATCTCACGCGTAGGAATAGCCCCACATGTCTATCTATGGTGAAGGCTCAGAATAAGGAACTCTTTCCCTATTCTGAGAGCGACTTGCTACGTCCATTTAATATTTAAAACAACTCATGCCATCTAGTGATATTTTAAACAAATCGGTTGAGACTCGCTAACCGCGACCGAGACGCTGACGTTTACAAGGGGAGAATGTCGTTGTTGTGACGATGTGAATTAATTCTACTATGAGGTGCTAGGTGGCGTTTATTTGCCTACTTAAAAAAGAGAAAATAAAAATATTTAAAAAAATGAGTTTAAAATGTAATAGAGTTTCTAATGTACCTATGTCAAATCAATCAGTGTCAGTGTAGCTAAAGCTTGGTATTTTGACAAGTTAGGAAGGAAAAGATGCGAACGCGAGCAAAAAATTAATTTCTAGTTATTTTGCAATGTAAAAATCACCAGTTAACATGCATAGCAGCGACGAGTCCGATTATAAGATAAACAAAGCAAAGTCATTCAGCATTCAACCTTCCATCTCTCCCTCTACCAAGGTGAAAATTGAGCCTAACAAGAGGAAGTCTTTCGAAGTAAACGACGCAGTTCGATCTCTGGATCTGGCGTATAGGCTGAAGAAGAGTAAATTGGCGAATGGTGAGTGCGTTGCCGCTTCAAGTTCTCCAACGAGCCAGAAGAAGCGGGCTTACCCCAACATGTTCATGGACGTATCCTCTTCAGCCACCTGTCCGGGAACTCAGAACGATTCATTGATGTCCATGAATTTTTCCCACTACGAGCTGATGCGGAACTTGTCCAGTTCCCTTTGTAACTCTGATGGAGCATTCAGTAGTACTACGTGTAGTGCTCGCCTGTGCTCGCCCGATAACAACGTAAAGAACGAACACCTAGAGAAATATTTCCGGAGTGTTGAGATTTGGTCCCAGAAGTACAGAGACGGAAGACACGGTCATGGATTAAATCTCCACGGACCTGACAAATAAGTTAACTACTCAGAACATCAATAAAACCACGCTATGAACGATTATGTAAATTTTAAAATTTTATTTATTCAAAGAAACTTTACAATAACAGAATAATCTCAGAATTTACAAATGAAACATATTAATCTATACAACACTGTTATTTTTAAACGAGACGACAAGATTTAACACTGAATAACGATAACGTAGAATTCAAGTCGAACTTTCTCTAGGGCCATCAAACGGTGCGTTACTGAATACTACCAAGGTCGTTTATTAATAAATTATGTTGTAAAAACAAAAGAAAACGTTGTTATTGACATAAGTAGTTTATACATAAACGCTCTGAAGTATATTGAAATATCTGGTTATCACGAGACTTCACACAAGCATATCTGTAAATTTAAGTTAAATTAATTAAAAAAATAATTTAATTTTTAATTAATTTTATTAATCAAAAAACAATCATAGTTGAAGTATTCAGTATCGCCCTCAAAACAATCTAATCGCTAAGGGTAGCAACCCATAACACAGTTACGTAGGTGGACACTACACTGCACCCCAACTGCACTCGACGTCCTTTTTATTATACACGCATAGAGTTTAAAATTGCAACTTTTGCAAGCAGATTTCTTTAAATTCTTCATCGAACGGTTTCGATTCGTCTACGTCGAGTGCAGTTAGCTTAACTGGCAGGGATCCTAAGAACACAGCATTACTGATTCACATTTATTACCACATCCATAGAACCAGGACAAACTATGACCACAATCTAAACTAAGATTATAGAAGTTGTCAGAGGACACTAGAAGGAAACAAACTGAAACGAACATGACTGATCTGAGTCGGAATTAAGAAATAATTGACATAGTCATCACATAGTTCCTACTTTCCTGCTTCAAGAATAAGATCAGGGTACGGAAGCTTCGCAGCAATGGAAGACTAAATACTAGGAGTACTTTGAAAACGAGTAAGTTAGGATAGAAGCGAAGTGCAAACAATTTTTTCTAGAACACCGTCGTGCTAATATTTAATAACAACCCGGTATATCATTTGTTTATTTAAATTTTCCTATAATATTATCAATATGATTTAAATTGGTGTTATTCGCAGATTTCACGTTAGCTTATTTTGAATTTTCCACTGATTTAAAATTATTTTACGTAATTACGAACTAGCGTCCGCTTTGTCGCGCGTGGCACGGCCTGGCGACGACGGCGCCGCGCGCGACACGTCGCATCTTTACTCAATGCAACTCCCAACGAGTCGTCTAACTAGAGAACAATTGCTAATGAAATCAATACGTACATAAACATGATGTAAGTACCTAAAATTTAAAGCACCCGGTTTCCGAACTCTCTCGTATTTTAATCTAACTATAAAATCTCAGTTATGTGTGGGTACACGTAGCCCGTCTTATATTGTCTATGTTTGTTTCGTAACTTTTCGGAGAACAAAGCATATCTTTATTATTACAATGGAAGAATTTCAAAATATCTAAATTAAAATTAACCTTACAATTAGTTTTAATTACAACGAATTCGTTTTCTCTAGGCCCTACGTAATATTAGATGGAGACATTATAATTATTCTTTAATATCGTTAAAATTATGCAATAGAAGAATCACAGCATTCTTATAAGACCATAACGGCAATTGAAATTAATCTCATCGACATATCGTAGGTATTTAAATATTACAATGATTGTAAAATTTAGACCAAATTGGCAGTCTTCACAAACATGGAATGTACGATATGCGTCTATGCAGGTATCCGATAACACTTAACATTTATATCGGCGAACGTTTTAATTCTATACAACAACAATGGATTTATCTACATTTATCATTTACTTCGAAATTAACAACAACAGTATAATTATAATCAGTATAATTTACTAGCGTGCCGCACGTCGGCCTTCTCAGCTATATAACTTCAGCTTGATGATATTTTACGTTACAATTATTATACCTACTCCGGTATTTATACTAATTCCTCAAATAATGATATTATCGTTCACAATGGTATAGTTGGTTATATAATCAGGTATTAAACTCATCGCGTTTAAAATATCTGTGGGATGAGGATGGTCTTAAAATGTCGAGATCTTGAAATTCTATTTGTACAGGTGTGCACAATACTGTTAACACACATATCTGAAGAGAAACTGTCTTATGTCATTTTATGAGTATAATCAATGGATATAATTAACACTTTTGTGCGATCAATGGACAGATCGCTTTTAGTATGCAGCTAGGTATTTATGAGCCCAAACTCCTGATTGACGATAATAATGAACTACATATTTCGATAAACAAGATTTCTTATTTTCGGTAGTATGTCACTGAAAATGTTCAAGAGGTGTTGCTTATCAAGTTTTGAGAGTCCTTACTAGTGACTAGTTTCTGACCAGTGAACACTATAGTTATAGATAATTTGCTAACAAGATTATGTCGTATGGATTAAGAAGATTATTATTTATGTAGGTGATGATGGGATGGAGCCAAAGCAGCTTAGGTTTGGGGGATGATCAAGGTCACTTCAATCCTAAACATTAAAGTACTCTATAAAACAACTCATGCTATTACACATAAGTTTTATTGTACCTAAGTACTATATATGTACATCGTTATTTATGAGGTATTTTTAACAACTCTATGTTTTCGTTTTTTTTTTCATTTTTATTTCTAACAAAATAACAAACTTCAAAATGGTCTATTTAAAATTTCCCTAAACGATAAGCTCCTCATTGTAATAAAATTTAGGTAATTCGATAACAAACAACAAAGAGAAAGCAAAGTTATGTAATTAGGTACTGTTATAGACTCAGTATATTTAATTTTACGGCCTAAATACGGCTGCGCTCAGGTCTATCCACGACAAGAAAATAGTCATCAATGTTATTAAATATTACATCTATACTCTGTCCGTACGTTTATGTGAAACTTGCTAGGTTGTTGCTTACCTATTTTTTTAATAGTTACCTACAACTGTAGTTACGTAATTAAGTAAATCAAACAAATCGTTCTAATCACGGATAGACTTGAAAGGCACCTGCTACCTTACATGACATTAAGATTGTCCAGATGTGTATATCTAACATTGTTACTTATGCTAAAATCTGTCACATTTTGTCTTTCATTTTCATTTTGCTTATCAATAGAAATAGGATAGGAAAGCAGACAGTAAAGGCGCAGTAGAAAACAGTTAAGCCTAAGTGGAACAAGCTCGAAAGTCTAAGTAACATGATCACAATCTTCCCGAGAGATTACTAGTGTTAAAGATAAGGTTCCCAAATGACTACAAAATCCTCGACTAGTACCTACTAGATCAACGTCTCGAATTTATTTCCTATCTAAGATTAGGTAGCTGATAGTCAAGCCGAATGGTGCAGAAGCTAAGTCGTATGGATTCAATGAGGATAATATTAATTCGAAGTTTAAATTTCGTAGCTTTTAGTTTATATCTGATACAAAATTAACCACTATAAATACTTTAAATTCATGCAATACCTCATAAAGTCAACAAACTCCTTCGTTACATTTAGCTATTTTAAAATCAGGCTCACTCAACACGGTCTTGTCAAACTAATTGAAAACTAACTTCGGGAACACATTTCA
Source organism: Peribatodes rhomboidaria (assembly GCA_911728515.1). Lineage (NCBI taxonomy): Eukaryota > Metazoa > Arthropoda > Insecta > Lepidoptera > Geometridae > Peribatodes > Peribatodes rhomboidaria. The sequence continues at coordinate 6,900,214 of OU452169.1, read as the reverse complement.
CTATAGAGTAGTATTCTCATATACATATTTACAAAGATAACAAGTGGATATAAATTGACTAGAGTTCCGGTGGCCCTGTCTTATCTGTCAGGGGGAGGCAGCTTGGTGTCCTCAGGGTCGAGGGAGAGGCACTCGCGGAGGAAGTCCTCCATGGAACGATACACGTGCTCGATCACTCCTTTCAGGTCGTGTCCTTCATCAGCATACGCCTGGAATATGCAAAATAATGTCTGCTGTGAATGTTCGCCAACAGTTTAAAAGAAAAAAAAAAAAATTTTGTTGTTCATAGGTGTTTAGGAGAGTGGGTTTTCCTCAAGTTACTTTGAAAAGATGCATCGGTAAGTCGTAATTTCAACGTTATAATACACGTTTAAGTCGATCATCGAATCATATTTTACAAAAAATTGCACACCTAGCAATGCGCACCTAGTATCAACTCGATCAAAGCCAACACCATAACCAGTTGTTTTGAAGATAGGATTATTATGGTGTTACCTTTAACGCAATACATTGGGTGGACAGAATTAAACGGTCTACGTCAATGCCCATTAACGTCAAACGCCAATGTTAAGCACCGTTGTATAGTTAACGTGACAAGCCGTGGCCAAACTGCCGTTCAACATCCAGCATCGCCATTACTATCGGTGTTTCCCGTTAGAGCCACGCATCAGAGATAGAGGTCAAGTTGAAAATGTGGGAAAGCAAATATGTTGCAGAATAGTTGGTAACCTGGTAGCGGAACAGCACGCCGGCGTCAGTGAGCGAGCGCGCGAGCTGCAGCGCGTGTGGGTAGGGCGCGCTCATGTCGGCCATGCCGTGCACCAGGTACAGCGCGTGCGGCGGCACGTGGTGCGCGCGCTGCGACGCGTCCGCCTCCACGTAGCCCTTGTAGTTCACCGACGGCTGCCCGAGGATGCGTTCCGTGAACGCTGCGTCTGGAACGGGGGGAGAGAGAGGACGGATTGTTAACAGACTTTGTAGCTGGTCGTGGTAGTAAATTCATCCATCTGAATCAAATGGGAAACTGACCACATATTATATATACGAGTAGGTACAAAAATATAGACCCGAGGAAGGGTTGGGTTTGAGAGATCTGAGAGAGTTTTGGTGATAAGTGAATTGTTTTGCTTACACCAAAAACTCAATATTTGAATTGAACTGGCAATAAGCTACGAGTAGTTGGTAAGATTCTAGAGATTCATAAAGTCAAAAAATTAAAATATGTGAAGTAGATGTTTGAGACGATAAAATTGAAGATACGCTCTTCCTTGCGAATCTTTGATAGGAAAGTATGCATCTTTTCTCAAGCATTTAGACAGTGATCTCTTCTTTTCTAATAATGTATTTTCATCAGAGTGGGTTAATGCTAAACTCACTGTAATACAGCCAGTCTGTGATAGGCGAGACGGCAATCCCACATTTGAGCGTGGCCTGCTGCGAGCCCAGCAACATGGACGTGACGTAGCCACCGTAGCCCCAGCCCCACACCGCCACACGGGTGACGTCCAAGAACTTGAACGTGTCTAATAAATATCTGGAACAGAGTACATTACATTATTCTATGAACAGATTACATTACGAACTGAGATATGAAAAAACTGAATGCTCGTGCATTCCTGCTGAGTGGTAACTCAGATTCAAAGTTTTTGATACCAAGTATAGAAGCCTCGACCTAAATAATCTCAAAATGGATGAACGGATAAATCAACTACGCAGTGTGTTAACTCGTGTCCCTTTGCCATCCTTACTACGTGAATCTACCATGTAGGCTTGCAAGTATCCTTAAAAGGGGGCCTCTTTTCTCGCTTCTCTCTTGAAATCTGAAAGTCTTACATCCTCATAGGCATTTATTTGAGTATATTACCCCACAGTACCTGGATGGCCGAGCTTTGCTCGGTATTTTTTTTTTTTTTTAATTGTGTTTTTTGGATAATAAACAATTGATTTTAGTCTAACTTCAAAGCAAACACTCATTGACTTCGTGTTACTTAACAACGCCATTGTGTCCAAATGCTGTTGTGTCGTTAAAGCAATTAGTTGCTCACAAAAAATAGTATTATTAATCGCCAATAGATGTCAGGAAGAGTCATATTTTTCAGTTGAGATTGATTATCGATAAAACACGAATAAAATGATATTTTCTAAAAATGATTCCTAGCTAGATCGATTTATCGCCCCCGAAACCCCCTATATACTAAATTGTATGAAAATCGTTGGAGCCGATTCCGAGATTCCAATTATATATATATATATATACAAGAATTGCTCCCCCCCCTTAGACCCTTATAGACGATTCTGTTCACAGCTGAAGAAGTGGTTAGTGAAGGAGTGTTTCTATAATACCGATGAATTTTTAAATAAAATGACTTGTCGCTTACATTTTTATAATTGGGCTTGCAAATGACTTAACTATAATGACATTAATATTTGAAATGATTATAATGATTTAATATTGTTTATATACTACTAGACTCATAATATTGTACAAATTTTGCACGACTAGTGTCGTTAATGGCTGAACATTAATTTTAATTCTTTTAACCTTATTTAACCCATTGACATGCAAATAAAATGATTTGATGATTTGATTGATTTGATTTGCTCATTTAAAGATATAAGATAAGATTCCCTTTCCCTAATCAACAAGCAGCACATCACACACTGAAGAATCTAAAGTGGTCCTCACCTAATAACAGCCAATTGGTCGGCCACCTCGACGCCCCCGAGGCGGCCCCGCAGCAGCGCCCGCGGCAGCCCGCGCGCGCCCGCCACGTCCAGCTTTACGTACACCACGTCGTTCCTCGACGACATGTACGAGCCCCAGTCCACCAGGAACTCTTCCGTCACCTGCTGGCTGCCCGGACGGCCGTCACTGAAATAAACAACAAACTTAGCTTGGCACTGCCGTGTGTATGCAGCTGTTGTTAGCTGTCGTTACGGTTTTAATAGGAATTTAGTTGGCTAGGTTACTAAAATTATAAATGCAAAAGTGAGTTTGTTCTTTGTTTATTATGCTTCCACGCCTTAACTACTGAACAAATCAACATGAAATTTTGCATACACGTTGTCAAGGGTGCGGAAAAGGACAAAGGGTAGGTACCTTTAATCCGGAAAATATTAACGGTTTCTGTTGGACCGCGGGTAAAACAGCTCGGATGCAATAGTAGATTATGCACCGAGGGAGTTAAGCAGTGTCTTACGTCACGGGTTTATGAACCCTGAGTGTAACGAAGGACTCGAGTTAACTCCCGAGCACAGCGAGGGAGTTATGTAGAGTCCTGAGCGAAGCGAGGGGTTTAAGCCACCCAAGACTAAGACGCTCCTTCATCCCGCAGAGGTCAATACTCTACTTTTTACACCCTTTGAGAGGCAATTAAAATGGTACAAACATTGCATAACGCGACTTTTCGTACAAAACCCTACAAAATTCCATTTGGTATTTGATTTATCGCTGCACTCACTTGGTTATCATTACAATTATGAAATACGTAATTTACTAGATACCTAGCTATACGACGTGCGGCGCTAAATATGAGTAGAAAAAAAAACAGCGTTTTTTGTTTTAAAATTTAACGCATTTGCGTTCTTTTTTTTTTTGTGGTGGCCAGTTCAATTTTCGAAAAACTCGTCCCTTTGATGAGTTTTTACTCAATTTTAACCTCTTTGCTCGAAAACTCCCTTGGGAGTTTCATACAACATTTTCTCCCTGGGTAGCAATGCCTCGCTTTACATTGAGTCTACGTGATATGTAATTGGTAATTGTCGAGCAGATGGTGTGAAAATAAAATAATGAATCTACTCAGTCCGCAAGAAAAGTTATGTGAGTTGATAGTTAAAAAAAATATATACTTACGCACTTATTTGTCAAAGCTTTGTTCTTCGTTCACAAAACAATATAAGAATTGGCGCACCCGCATGCTAATCCTAGAATTAAGGGTAATACTGAATCTACTCTGGCTGGTGCCAGAAAAGGGGATATATAAATTGGCAACTTGCAACGTTAGAACTACTGCAGCTTCAAATGACGTAATCCTTGGCAAGTCTATGAATTGTTTTAAGGCATCAAATCATACAGTCTATTCTAGTACTAAATCTGCTAAGCCGACTAGATTCACTTTTGTTCACTACGTTTACCTATTCTATCGACACAGCGTATACAATTTATACATATGTGAGAACAGAAGGACTTTACGAGGATTTGTATCTTTGCGAAGATAAATTTAAGAAATGCATTTTTATACTTATTAGTAAGATATAATAAAATAAATAGTGAATGAGCTTACACATGGACAAGAACTGGAAACGCGGCATCCCTCAACTCCTCACGCCAAGAAGGTGGCAGAAGCAGCTGAACCCGCGCTTTGGACCCGCTGCTCAGCTGCACTTCGAATGATCGGCGACTTGGTAACGCCAACTCACGTAATCGTACTGATCTGGAAAGCGATAACATATCACTAAAGACCGAGATTGAGTTCCTGACAAAACTATGTTTCTCAAAAAGTTTTCAACTAAAATTTAAATCTGTAGCAATGAATTTAATTGTAAGACTTACCTATAAGGCCTCGTGTCATACAATATTCTCTCTAGCTTATGCGTCCTGGCATCGTGCAACCCGGCTAAAGGAGGTCCAGGGCCGCCACACTCCAGAACATAGTGCGTTATGCCAACGCTCGGCTTGGCGGAAGGGAACCTCGCGCTCCAAAACGAGCAGTTGGCGTAATGCAGGCGAGCCGGCCACACCGCCAGCTCGCAGGTAAGGCAACGAGGCTCTTCTCTCTCGGCTCTCGCTCTCACGGAGTTGCTCCCTCCTCCGTAGTTTGGATCTCGCACCACATACACGTGCCTCTGTCCAGGCCTTTCTGCACTACCTGTTCCAAGCGAAACCATTGCGTCAGCATATTTCAGTACGTGATCAAGACGGAAAACGTATTCCACCACACTTTTCAAAATTCACAAAATGTAGCACACAAATTCCCAAATGAAACAAGAATGAAATGGTTGAAAGCAATGGCTTAGTATGACGAGTATGATTTTGGTTAGTAATTTCAATATTCAGAAAATCACTCAACTGCAATCATTTTAAATACTTAATTTGATTTGCTTCCTTGACCATATCAGGATCGAGCTTACGTATGAAATCTTTCCTTTTGTCTAACCCTTTAATAAGAAAAACTTCAGGTTATAAAAGTTAGTAGACGAGTATAAGCAGTCGTTGAAAACGAACTCACCTAAATAATAAACTAAATGGTTCTCCTGGTCCCAGGCCAGGATTTCTGCTACTTCTACCTTCCCGTGTGACAGAACAGCCATTCGCTGGCGCAATACATCCACATGTTTGATGTGTGTGTAATACTGGCCGCCACCCTCTTGGACTCCTGCTAGAAGAAGAAAGGCGCTGCCGTCTTCTGAATAGACCGGCTGCTGGTGTACTTCGAGCCACGGCTCATCCGTAGCTTTTTCAGAATGTGTCTGTAAAAGATAACAATGAAAGTTAGTTACGTTTTCGTCCAATAAAATAATGGTCGGAATTTACATCTTTTGTAAATACCTCAGCACAACTCCAATTAGGGGCATAACAACTGCTGTATACTGTTAAGTTCTGTGCACGATTCATCCACACTACACCTACATGAGAATTTTCTTTGCCCACCCATTGGGCTGATATGAGATAATATTCCCTGAAAACAAAGAAAATTGACCTTTAGAACACACTTTATGAAGATAAAAATAATGGTAGCTAGTAACTTGTTATTCTTTAAAAAAATACGCATTTTTGATTAAACTTACATTCCATCTAAAGTACTAGGAGGCTTTACTTCCCATCTCGGCGGTGAAGTGGAGTTCTGAACTGCCACTATCCATAACCACACTTTTGGTATCGAACTGCCGGGCTGCAACAAATTTAAAATCATACTTAAAATTCGATTTAAATAAAACTTTATTGTTAGCTGTATCAAATAGGAAATATCCTGTTTTTCATGGCAGGTACCTATTGTGCATTCGTATTGAAATTGAATGGACTAAATATAGGTAAATACTGTATTCTGGGAAAACATTTTTCATGATTTGCCAAAAACTTGCACAAAGCTACTGCAGGATTCGTTCAATGTCCATACAACAAGAAAAATAAACTCTCCTGTTATTTGTTTTTCCGAGCACGTTCAATAGGCATTTTCCAAATAAAAGTAACTATTACTTCCACTAGTTTATTCCATCTCTGATTTCATATTTGCTTATCATCAGGGGAAGTGAAACCAAACACAATCCGACGTAAATAAAAAAAAGTTATACTGGTATATGGAAAATATACTACTATGTAAATATATTCAATTTTCATTTACCATTACAAATTGTGTTTTTATTTCTTTCATATACCCGCACGAAAAGCTTTGATTCTACCTTTATTGTGCGAACCGCTGGATTGTGGAATGTTCTGGCTTAAGTTGGTTTTGCTCAATGGTTATAATCTGGGTGTCTTTAAGTCCCGAGCGAATCGGATTCTAGGCAAGCGCGCTGCATCGTAGTGATCTTATGACATATCAGACGAGAAAGCGGTAAAACGCAAGCTTATCTAATAATAAAAAAAAAGAAATTCTAACCGTGGGATATCTAATAGTAATATGGTCAGGGAAGACAGTGTGCATTGAGTGGTTGAAGGCGGGCAGCAGGAAGCCGGCGCGCGAGGCCCCCGCGCCCCCGATGCCCTCGGAGATGCGCGGGAACTTTAGCTCGGAGACGGCGCTGTCGTCGTACTGCACGTACATCACCAGCGACCCGTCCGCCGAACCCCAGATCGCCGAGGACCTTTTCGTCACCTCCTCTGTTACAACAAACAAATTCAATCAATTCCATCAGGGTCAAATTCGAAGTCAAAGTCAAATTGCCTTTATTCAACTGGGTATCGAAGATACACTTAAGATACACTTAGATCATCATCATAGTTATACAAATGACTCTAGTGCCTTGTTTGGAATAAGGTAACAACAACAAGTGAACCTGTTTCGAACCCCGATCTCTAAAACGGAGCCACAGCACGATGCAGAGCATCGTTTAAAGGTTATACAAGATTAAAAAAGAATCCTTGTTTACCCTGATACAACCAGTCGGAGACTCCATTGTACACGCGACTAGGTATCCCGTCGTTGGTAAGCTGCAGTAGCGGAGCCCGCTTGGCCGGTGGGCCCGGCTGAGCCAGGACCTCGTTGTCAGCCGCCAGTAGCAGCGAGCCGTCGGAACCCAGCCAGGCCGCGTGCTGCCATTCCCAGGTTCTTTGACCCTCGCCGAATAATGGAACGTGGTGGCTGGTCGTAACAGAAAAAAATACAATACAATAATGACTAATAACAAAATATGTATTTAGGTAAGTAGAGAACTTCCTATGCTAAAACTGTACATCTGAAACTACGCATAAGTTTAGTTTAGATGTTCCTTATACCGCAACTGCAAAAGTCGTGCTAATTCTGAGTAGGTAGGTAGATAAGCCTTGGTTTATACCTGCTTTTAAAAGATTGGTAAATTTGGCGCTCGTAAAAGCCACAGCGAAGTAGCGAGTTCAAAAGTTGTTTAGCTTTATAGGACAAACTACTTGGATTCTACGTCTCCACGGGGCAGTATGTTTCTCTTTACGTTCGGGCGCTACAGGGTACCTATATAGTTACCCAGCGGACCGACGACGCGACGCTCGCCGCATTGAAATTCAACTCACAAAATTTGAAATAAATTGGAAATCGTATTCACGTACCTCTCTATCGTTAACTTTAAATCGTCAAATCGATATTTCCACCCGTGAGAGCGGTAAAAGAACGAAACTCACTAAGATATTACTCGACAGAGAAAACAAACCCGGCAAATGACATTCTAAAATTGGCTTTTAAATTTTTATTTCTACCGGAGATACGCTTTTAAAACTGTTTATACAAAATTGCTTTAAAATGAAATGAATACAATTTGTTAGGAAGTATACGTGAAAGGAAACAAAACGGGAACAAAGTGAAACAATATAAAAAAAGCTCTTGGGCGCATTGTTTGTTTAAATAAGTTTGATCAGGAATGTTCAGTTGTTCGAAGAACCTCCTATTTGTTTCAATTCAATATTCATTAAGCAAAGAGGCTGCAAATGATATCAAAATTCCTTTAGAAAGTAATAAATGTGTAAAGGAAACGAATTGAGATCGTGCAGATATTTTATATTTCTCGGAGAAGAAACCGGAATAATGCCCGTCCGTATGCTGCGCTGCCTACATTTATATATTCCTATTCACGAGATCGATTGCAATTTAGTTTCGATAACTATCGAATATACCACATCTCTGTGAAGTCAAGCAATAGACGATAAGTAACATTACTCAAAAAAGAGACTGTCTTCACAAGCACATAAGAACGACATTTTTGGTGAAAGTGCGGTGAGCGAAAACCAATTTGAGACGAAGAAATTCAATTTACAGTAGGAAATGTAATTACGGAAACCTCGCGCCTTTTACTTCGACATTTACGAGTTCAAGCGTCAAATATCAAAAGCGACTTACTCATTTGTGACGTCATAAACAGTGTAGTGCGCCGTAAACGTTCGCTGGTAGACCTGTGAAATAATAAAACTTAAATGGCAGTGTCTGAGAGGGCTAACTTTCTAACGTTCTGTGTTTTGGAAAAATCCAATTAAAAGTTCCACGGGACAATGGGCAGTGTACGTACCTCCTTGATGTTGTGCTGAAAGAGCACGTAGCGCAAGTTCGGCGAGCACTGGTAGCCTCGCACATTGAGCTGCCTCTGTTATAAAATAGTTCCATACAGGTTAATTTTCCTTATTTCTTTTTACAAATGACGGGAAAGTTCGGCGGAGCTGATCAGACAAGAATCGAAAGTTCATTTAAAGTTAAGCCAAAAGAAAAAAAAGATTATTTCTCTTTAAACTTTTCAGTATTTGCAACGAAGATTAAGCGGACGAGCTCCGGTCACCGAGCTGTGGTAAAAGCTGCCGGAGTGTGCTTTTAACGAAGCTTTGAGAAAGAAACCCTTTACTTTTATAACCACCCCAGTTAAGGGATAAAAACCCGATTTTGCTTTGGAAAGCTCATACTTTTATTCGACTGAATTGTGTCCGTTTGGGTTTCATTTCCGTCCATCGTAGAATCGGAAGATATTTTAAAGTTGGTACTTTCAAATTTTCCTTTTCCGTAGCCCGCTGCCGCCTGCATAATAATGCCATTATAGCGAGTCTTGGATGTCCCTATAAATTTCACAGTAAAGAGCGACGACGTAAAACCGACCGCACTTTGGGAGCCACGTACCGCCGTCGTTCCGAGTAGGCTCATGTGGTAAGTCCTATTCTTCAGAGACTAGGCTCCGAGCCAATATTTCATTCAAGCTGAACAGAGGCTAAAATAAATATTGCAGCCTTCTATCTAAATCCTTTCAATTTGTTTTGAGATGAATTTATTGACAGTTACATACAATTTCTCAACTTCTATTAGTTCTAAATATTGTGTTTGATAAAATCAGGGTTTATATTGGCTTTGGATAATCTCCAACAATTTAAAAAGTGATACCTGAATTACAAAATATTCTAAAACTCAGGCTATTCTTAGGGCCTAAGTAAAATGCCGAGACTATAATATAAAAAAACAACGAGAGAGGATTACAGTCTTTAACTCTGCAAGATTGACAGAAAGAGATAGAGAGACAGAAAGAATACCGTTTGAACACGAGTAAATGAGAAGAATGTTTACTCACTAGAGTGTGATTGGTGACAAGCACAAAGAGTGAGTTGTTGAAGGTGTCGAGCGCCAGCAGGCCGCCGTCGTCGGCTTGGTAGACGAGCTGGTGCGAGCTCACCCACGTCGTGGGCAGTCGCTCCGCGTTCAAGTCTCCTCGCAGGAATTCGTCTAGTCGCATGCGCCGCCCCGACCAGTACAACAACTCGTCCACATATCTGGGGAATCACCCACAATTTAGGTACCTTTTTTTTTATAAAAGTAAAGTAAGAATACTGAAAGTAAAGGAGTTTGATGACGTAAAAGATTTATTGTGCTGATACAGCCAACAACTGGCATCAAAGTGCTCGTATTCGTTCCACCTGTAGAAGCTGACGTAAACCTATTTATAGGTATACGTACTTTGACGGTAGTGATTTGTGCCAGATGGGATACACGATCAAATATGTTTTTTTTTTAGAATTTTATCATAATTGCGTTAAAATAAAAATGTTACTCACCCTAGTAAATAAATTGCTATGACGATTCCAGCTATCACACAACTGATGACCATCAACGAGAATATGATGCTCCTCCAGTTGTGGCCATCTGAACCGTAGAGGTCCTGAAAAATACAAGGTTGAGTTTAAATTTTTGTGATTACCTGACGTTCATGTACCAAAAACATATGCTTTTGCTCTAGGATAAAAAGTTAATTCTTCTAGCAACCCGATTCTGGACCAAATTCGAAAGGATCAGGTCAAATCTCAGATAAATAAACTAAGCCAAATATAATGATAAAGAACCCTTTCTTGAATATCCACCTCACGTACTTGAAAATAAGGTGGCTCAGAGGCTGGCTGATACTGGAGAAAAAATCGCTTTCCCTACGTTATAACCTCAAAAGATATGAATAGATAAGTATCAACTTATTTTTAACCGACGAAACGGAGGCGGTTAAAAAGTCGCCGCGTAAATACTATTTATAATTTTTTATGTATGATCACTTATAACTTTTTACAGAGTAGTCTGATAAAAATTTTTTTTATTGGATTTTAAAGATATAATTGATTTAATGCAACTAATATTGTCAGTTTTTGGAAACTGACTGCAGATTCGATAATATTAGATGGGAAGGTAGTGATAATCTTACGTCGTCCTTGGCGGCCTTTGGGTCGGCGACCTGCAGCGTCTCGTCGGGCGGGAGGCGCCAGGAGCCGCCGCCGCCGCCGCCGCCCGAGCGGTCCGTGTGGCCGGTGGCGTGCATGCGCCGCCGCCGCTCCCGCCGCGCCCGCCGCACCCGCCACCGCGCCGCCGCCGCGCTACGCCGCCGCTCGAGCGCTCTCCAGCGCCACTCCTAGCGCACCCTCGCCACCCACGCCCGCTGACACAGCTCGAAGTCTCACGCGCACCACACGATCCATCTCTGCTGGACAATAAAAACACTATTTTATATTTCTAGCAGATTATAAAGAACACAAGAATAAGGTAAGAAAGAATAAGCTTATTAGCTAATAAGCTAAGAACTTAAAGAGAAAGAGAAGATTGTACTTCTTCACTTTACAAAACTTCAAGGCTAGAAGTGAATTAGTATCTTATAGGTCGTCGTGCTCCATCTTAGACCACAACGTCGCTTAACATCAGGTGAGTTGGTGGTCAAACGACGACCTATTCTATAAAAAAAAAAAAAAGAATCACAGGTAATACTTTTCTTTTTGAACATTATAGGTATACCCCAAGGCGTTATGAAACCTCCAAAATTCTCTTGTAAAAAGTGCGACATATCGGAACATTCATAATTGCTGTCTGTTTTCATTAGCAAATAAAACTCGATATCAACACAGTCATCCACCAGTAAATCAAACAAGCAAATCAAGATTTATGTGCTACGCTCGGAATCGAAGAAGAAAATTGCGACACGTACATCCCAACCGGTGAAATTTTAATAACCCGAAATATTTATTATTCACATTTCATTTGGATACGTTAACCGAGGGGACTACGAATTTTCGCTTGGAATGTAGCTGGTAATAAAAGGTTTAAAGAGGCGTAAAACTGTTTCTGCCGGAGTTGAATTTTCAATTGTGGCGGAATGGAACAAAACATCAGACCACAGTGCGTGGCGGTCGCTGGCGCGGCAGCACGTCCTACAATACTGATTCAACCGCAGCGCACTGGTTTTGTGGAAAAAGTTGGCATGCAGTATGCACTCGCTGCATTTTTACCGCGGGAATTGCTGGCCGATTTCGGTGTATTATTCAATGCGTTGAATTTCGACGGTCCATTTCGTGGAAGTTCCAAATAAATAAATGGATTTGTACAAAGATTTATGTGAACATATTTTCATGTGAGAGATTGCGCCTCGATGAATGGAGGGAGAGATGGATTAATTTGTTAATTGTTTTTAGTTGTCGATACGAAGAGTGTATTGGAGGGTGGCCAACGTTGGCGCAGTCTCGCGCTCGTTTATGCTATACATTCATCCGACGCCAACTTTACGACTCCCTTAAGTTATTCGAATTGCTCTTCGGATGCGATTCTTTATACTGATGCCATTTTTATTACAAGAGCATAATTCACATAGGCAGTCGTTACTTTAGATCGAAGATGTCCATCAATTCGTCCCTATATTTATCTCTACTTTTAAAAAAAACCCGTTGTTATTGCCTTCCAAAACATAGCATCCCAACCAATCGTGACCACGATGGCAGTATAAACTAGGACCCACAAATCGTTTTGAATTACTGTGGTTGTGATAAAATTCTGCCACATTTAACTGATAGAAAATGTAACCTTTTCCATTCAATGTTTGTACATTAAAAAGTCCAACCGAACAAAACTTTTTATTTTTATCATGAACCGGCGTCAACATTCCACTGAAGCCTGAAAGTTGCAGCGAGCTTAGATTAATGGCTTACAGCTGAAAGCCGAGAAGCGGCGGGCTACAATTTGGGCACCGACCGCTTCTTATAATTATCTCCGATCTCGCTTTGCACTGTTTTACATTCTTAACGGCGTGGACGCGACCGGGCCACTAAATATCCGGTGAGCTAGCTGCAATGCAGATGTAGCGGTCTCTATTCATCATACCAACTAATGTGTCGGGTATTAGGTGTTTATGTAAATGAGGTCGTACGTAATCTGACGTACTAAAATAATGTAGTCGCTTGGAAATGGAACACAATAGATGAAGGTGGTGTGCAGCGACTTGTGACTGCTAGCTAATCTGCGTCTGGGACTACGCTTCCACCTGAAGAGCTGAAACTAGACCGAGAGTAGATTTATAGCATTAATTAACCGAACACGATTTATGGCCGGCTGCTGAGCGCGATTCGATAACTTTGTCGCTATCGAATGAGTGGTTTTAGCTTACTTGGATTGAGATTAATGTTGGCGAATAAGCTACGGATTTTGGCACATATGTTTCGACGTAGAAGTGTTAAATATGGGGTACTTAGTGACATGAAATAGTGATACGAGTGATGCAGGAAACAGTCGTTACGTTTGATATACCTACGCGTGATAGATCTTGAGACATCGTGATAGAGCTTATTTGATACGTGATAGAGATTTAGACTATGGGTAGAGTCATTTTTCAGATAGGCGGGGTAAGCTTTGAAGTTATGACGCGATGTTTTACGATTATAGCGTTATCTGAAAGCTCCTATACATATAGGGCAGCTAATGGGTCGGCGACCCTTTGCACAATATTTTTATGTTAAAAAGTGAGAGCGTGCGTATCCTGGCGCACAGCCAGGCTCTAATTCAATTTGTTTCGCCTAGGGCTGTTTGTTTCACGGCATTAATCGCTGAATATTTTTACGAGGCAGTAAAACCGATTAAAACACGTTTCGTTAATGCATTTTATTTTAGCGCCGTCCATTAAAACTATGGAACATATTTACGAGTACCTTCGACGGGAATAGCGCAGGTTTAAGTTAACTTACTACTAAAGTGACTCGACGAGTGCCTGGGTAGGATGTGTGGATGTATAGCAATGTTGTAGTTTTCATTTCGTTAAACGTCAAGCTAAATTAAGAGCTGGAGTTTTCATTTCAGTTTTCATCACTGTTGAAAGGTGCCTGTCACGTGTTATAGAGCTACTCTGACTATTCCAAGCCACGAGTAAATTGCAATTTTTCTTTACCTCTACCAAAAATATCCCAAACTTTCGAATTGAATTACAAAATACAAACTGAATACAAATGACAGAACTTTACACAAATTAAGCTAATACTTTTCATTGGATGAGTATTTTTTTAAATTGTGAGTATAACTGAACAATACTGAACATTTGAATTCAACACAACAAAATAGGATTCGGAATCAGCATCGGCTTTACTACAGGTAGCTGCTGTGGGTGCTGGGGCGTTTTACACCGCAATTGCACATCGCGGTTTCGAAACACGGTGTGAATTTCCTAGCGGTCTATTTCAATAAGGTCTTTCGGACGACGGTGTGATTGTTTTTGTCTTAGTAGCAGTCCAATACTCGGTGGTGATCCGCATCATTGCTTTTAGATTCATTCATCATCACCATTTCTTTCCGCTACCATGTATTTACGTTAAATTTTCAGAAGTCCCCGTAAATTTCACTTGGCGGGCTATTTATCGTACGTTGACGTGATCATCGATCTCGTTCAATTTGCGAAAGAGCCAAGTTCGGTCCAACCACTCCAATAAATAAAGGGGAATAGTGTGCACTACCTATAAGAAATACATTGACTAAACCGGAAATGGGATATTACGTAGTGGATTTATAAGTCTGATATTATCAATAGTATTTTGTGGATATTATTTATTTTATAAGTTGGGCAAAACATTGTTTTGAATGGGGATTGTAAGAGTAAATAAAGAATATCATTTATTGACATCGTTTATAGGTATGAGGAAGCCAATTGGAATAAGCGAAACTGCAATATTTTACAATAGAATATTCTTCTTGTTTTTCATTTCACCAATTTTCCAGCGTTAGGTGAGCGTGCAAATGTTACCAATTTTGTGTAAAACAGAGTCTAGATAACGTGGTCTACGTCGTTGCATTTTTAAACTATTGGAAAACACGTGCAGTGAAAATGGAAAAAGTGAGGATGTGAGAGCGGGTGGTAGGTACGAGTATATACATACAGGGCTTACTCATACCAAAGCTTGGTATGTACTGAGCCGAAACCATTATCGGTATGAGCACGCATAATTTTGGACAAATTTTACTAAGGGACTGCCTGTGTCAGTGAAAAATCAAACAGTTTTTATGCCACAAAATGCGGAAAACTAAGAAAAAGCAATTGAAACCGTAAGGCACAGCTCCTAAAATCGTTTACATCCTTTGCTACTCTCCGGTAGTATAATAAGAAGTATAAAACTAATAGTAGTTCTTCTAAGAGTCTTTATCCATTGAGTCTTTCAAACCACTCCGTAACAAATAGAAAATGATAACAGAGTCGTACGGGCGGGATGCATCAGAGTAAATCCCGGAAAGCGCGCGAGACGGCTCTCTCAGGAAAATGGACCGCCCACGGTCTCACCTTGAGTGGATATTGATACACTCTCAAGCTGTTTTATGATCAATACTTTAGACGATTTAAGGACAAGTACAGCTTTCTAGGGTTGTATAAACCTTAAGCAGAGAGACTGATCTAAATTTTTTTATCTAAAAGCTCTTAAATTATTTACATATTGCAATTGCAGTGATTTTTAATAATTCGATTGAAGTGTTTAACAGATTATTATTCATGAAGTTAGTTATTATTAGTTTATAATGTCAATATAATTATGTGCGTCTTTAATTTTTGTCATCTGCTATATAACTGGAGCCCGGTGTATGACGATAAGCTCGCCTCCTTTCCCGTTTTTGGACTGAATATCGTCCGGCAAAGTATTTAGGTGTTGCAGTACATATCTGCCAGCCCCACAGACGGAAAAGCATGACGATATGATATGTTTTATTTATACACTATGTATTTTATTTCTGTGAAATCCAGAATAGGTACTTATTATTGGCATCAGTAGGAAATATAATGTTGTTCCGTAACAAATTGGTAAAGATAAAACCGTAAGCTTATGGGATTTAGCGAGATTTCGTGTCTATTTGTCTGTCCGCCTATAGACATGTCACATCCGATTTTTTCCCGGAATCGAATTCATACAAGTATGACATGTCATTAAAATAGTTTCCCAGAAGTATTGAAATGGAAACAGATGGACATAAATCCGAAAATATGGCAAGTAAACATGAAGTAGCACGAAGCCGCCTACCCGTGGCGGAGTTAATCCTCAGACTGCATGGCACCACGACACCCTTCCTAATCCATCACTTAGTAGCGAACGGCTTAGGTGCACCGATTTATAAGAACGAAGGACTTTTTCCATCTAGCAGCTTTGGCTGAGCTCAGGCAATTTATTTTTCCCGACGTAAAAGGTACAAAAGTTGGTAGGTTATCAAAGTATGCTTAGATAAGAGTTCTAATAAAAAAAAATGTTTTTATTCTCGTAGGAAATAACATGTGACGTCGATGCTGTTGTAGATGCCATTTTGTAAACAGTTCAAAAACTGTTTTATTTGTTTATTCCGTGTATTAGACAAGGACAGAAAGTTTGAATAATGAGACAACAATCAGCAATTAATTGTGTATCGGTACAAATTTATAAGCACCAATGTAAACAGGTACAATAATTATATTATTATGATTAGAGTTCCTATTACGAACAGTTTCAGAATAAGCACCTGTATTTTCTAGTAGGAAAGCTCAATGGAAGTTCTTAGTGGGTACAAGGAAACCGTTGGATTACAACGATATAATAGTCCAGGGTAAATTGAAACCCGGTCCAAGAGTCCCAAGATTTATGTCACTACTGTCCGGGTATCTGAGACCAACTATGAATGGTTCGCAGTGAACTGTATCGGATATTAAATGTCGTAATTCATCAGCAAGACTTATTGGAACAATTTTCGGTATGGCTTCACAGCCTTTAGGTGAGCATTTTGCATTTGGATTGGAGTTTCGTTTTCGAAGTTTATCGTCTACAATTTATTTATTTCTCGGATGTTTTTTTAATGGCGGTGGCAGCCTAGTCGCGAGAAGGCCCGCCTCTTGAGCCAGAGGGAGCGGGTTCGAACCCAGCCGACGGCACGCACCAATTTGTTCATTATGTGAACATATGTGCGTATTGTATTTCATCTGAATGGAGTCCGGTGTATGGCGACAGGATCGCTCCCTGTTACATTTGGGACTGAATATCGTCCTGCGAAGTGTGGGTGTTGTATTACACCTCTGCTAGCCCCCTCGGGGGAAAGGCGTGACGATATATGTTTTTTTTTTGGATTTTTTTATTGACGATGAGGAATCTGTGTGGAAATCTGGCCACGCGACGCTTACTCGTTGACCACGCGGGGTTCACTGGTTGGCCACCCGTTGACGAGTGGAGACGGTCCCGAGTGCCTCTAGTGAGTGTTAACCTCAAGGCAATCCCTTTCTGCTCGTTGAAGGCATGTTCAATTTATCTAATCTTTTTACAATTTTTATAATGAAGATACAATACCTTTTCATTAAAATATCACAAAAGTTAATTGAAGTATCAAACTTTTAATACAGATAAGAACTCCGACGAATGTGACTCGATTGAAATGTTTAAAACTTTTCCTTAGCCTTTGAGATTGAGCCGGTGTTGATACTGTGTCGGTTGAGTTTGCCTATAATTTTCTTTCATTTGTTCCGAACCACTGAACAGTTGGATGGTATTTGTTTTGTAGACTAAAGTGAAGTAGTAGGTTAAGTTCAAGGTATCAATTTATCTTATCTTTAAGTACTTACAGAGTTTTTTGAAGTTGAAAGGGGTTAATTGTACTTGAGAGTTTTGAGTTAAGCGATGATAGCCTAGTTGGAGATGGCCCGTCTCTCAAGCCAGAGGCAGCGGGCTCGGTCCCAGTCGACGGCACGCACCAATTTATTCATTGTGTAAACAGAACTAATATAATGTGCGTATTGTATGTCATCTGCTACATGACTGAAGCCCGGTGTATGGTGACAGGCTAGCCCCCTGTCACATTTGGGACTGAATGTCGTCTAGCAAAGTGTGGGTTAAGTTGTATTACACCTCTGCCAGCCCCCTCGGGGGAAAGGCGTGACGGTATGTGAGAATTTTGAAAACACTTTTACTACGTGGTTAGGTCTAAAATCATGAAAAACAAAATTGTTGCATAAGGACACATATTTTGTCAAACGTGAATGACTCTTTTCCACCCCTTTTTAACTGACTTCAGAAAAAGAGGAGGAGTTTGTATTTTTTAATATATTTGTTACCGCATAACTCCGTTCTTACGATTACGATTTTGAAAATTTTTAAAGGATTTATTTGAAATAATACTTTTATAGATTGGCCCCATTCTTTACAAAATCCAACTCTGATGACGGGAAGTCGGTTTTTTTATTTTGAAAGATTATCTATGAAACTGTTTTTTCTTGCAGTTTCTCAGTTGGTGCTGGAGCAAAAGTTGTTCGTGTTATCTAGAGTAAAATTCACGAGCCTCTTTTAGTTCAGCAAACCCTTTCTGAATAATCCAGTTAAACAATAGGTCCACCTTTCTTTGTGTCTCATCTTAAAAAGACCCCGACTGGACAATAGCTACCTATCACCCTGAATAGTATAATCCAATCAAAGTGAATATCAAATTCCGCCTAATTCAATTCATGTTTATCCAATAGCCCCCGATTTGCATGCATTCAGTGATTTTAATAATGGAGCAGTGCCCGAGCCAATCTGCGCTTAGTTATGGTAATCTAGTGCGCGGATCTACCGTCCCTTGAATCAGGACTGGGAGGTATTGTGGAGTTGTGGAGATCCAGCGATAATTTCTTGTGACGACGTTGATTGTGCAAGGTGTAGGGCATGGATAGGTAGGGACACTTGAGGAAGTGTTGGAGCTGTAGTGGAGATCAGAAAGAATTAAAGATTCTTAGAAATCAACATTTTGCGAAACAAAAATTAATCAACATTCTGGTAAATTTTACATTTTGGTATTTAAACATTCTACGATTTCTACATTTTGCGAAACAAAAATAAACCAACATTAGGGGAAATCATACATGTTTTTTGGGATTACATTATTTGAATTCAAATATCTGGTCCGGAAGGGTCTCAGTCACGATGTTGATTAGCAAAGTGTTTAGGGAAGATGTAACTGGGCCAACGATATACGAGTCCTAGTTATGTGTTCAACACGAGACATTTTTTACTTTGCACACCTAAGTAGTCGTCCAGTTGCAAGTTGATGTTGAACTGTAGTAGTTTTAGTTGAAATAGTGTTTAGTAAACTTGACGCAGCTTTACAGCCAACTTAAGTTTTTGAATGCAGTTAAATTATAGTACGCATAGCATATACCGTACAATTTTTTAAGCATCAGCAATTTAACGCTAAGGAGAGAAGCATGCTAGGAGTAAAGAGAGTAGAAAAACATCAACATTAGGAAAAAGACCAAGATACAGGACGTAATCCTGAAATTGGAACGGTTTAAATGGAAACGATCAGTCGGGACACATGACCAGAGGAGAGACAAATGGAGCAAAATAATCACACAAAGGAACCCAAGGCAAGGTAAAAGGAAGAGGGGTAGACAACAAAAAAGATGGGATGATGATATCAGGCAGGTGGCAGGCACAACATGGAGTAGAGTAGCCAGAGAGAGATCAGAATGGAGTAGGTTGGAGGAGACCTTTGCCAACTAGCAAACGGACTTACAGAAAGTAAACAAGCACCAAATACGCGAATAATTTCGATTGTGTAAAATATACGTAGAAATATAAAAACTGCAATAGTGTTTAAAACATGATTGTATATCTGTTATCCGAATAAAAAGGCTTTATTATTATTATTAAAATTAAAATACTTACGGAACTGCCTACTTACGTATCTATGGTAAAAGAAAAACGCTAACGACATACAGCAGACAACATAAAACAAAATACTCCGAGCTCCAGGAAGGAACAAGGTTATTAATGCAATGGTAATCCCGTATACGAAAATCTAAGTACGTTCGGACCCTAAATCATCGCTTTGCTTCCTTTTGCTCTAATTTCGCGCATTGTGTGAATTGTGACCTTATTTATGTGACCTTTGTATTATTGTGGCGTGTAATTTATGTAACAAGCTGCGGTTCGTTTTCCGTTGGCGGTTGTACATTTTGTTGAAATTAGGAACCGTATAACTGAAGGTACTGGATTATACTGCAGGGATTACTTTATGTTTTTATGCTTTGATGAAACTCAAATAATAACTCTGCCTGCCATTTAGAACTTTTGAAGCGACGCGGTATGCCACAGACAACATTTGTTAAGTCAATTCTTTTTAACACAGATTTTGTATTCACATTCTCATATTTGCTTTAGACTATTTCGTATGGTTATTTGCGACAAATATGCTGCATAAAACCATTTCATTTCATTTGTATGTGCTGCACATGTAATGAATTTCAATGTTTAGAATATTCTACATATTATAGTACATCTATTATACGTGTTATATTCATACACAAGACGAAAAACGCGCAAAAACTTACGACAACTTACGACAAAATACTAAAGATTTATACTTAGATACATTGTGTTGTACCTACAATCCTGTCTACATACCTACTAGATGTAAAAATGTAAGTAAGTACACATCAACCCACCTACGTCATTTACAAAGGCTTTTGTTTAACGATCAAATGCACATCAAACCAGAACATGGCGAGATTAAAAAGCCACCCACCCACGTTCACTCTATTAATCTCAGATTGAACACGCAGACGGGTTCCGTACAAAGGGTTTCACGAGCGAGTACCGGCGGGTAAATAGCGCACGTCAGTTGCACCGGCACCGTGGCGTGCAGTTTGTGTCGTGGTCGAGCTCTGCCACGCGTCACGTTTCACGGCGTGATACTACCTTAATTGCAGTTGTCTGCTGATTGTAAATTATGGAAAATCTTTTATCATCATCTTATATCTATTACTATGATTATCTTCCTTTTTACCCGACTGACCAAGAAGGAGGGTTATGTTTTTCGAGTGTATGTATGTATGAGGTTTCTTTGGCACGTCCTACAGCCTAAACAGCTTGATGTATTTCGACATGCGAGGTGTCTTCAAATCGTCTTGATTAGTATAGAAGTGTCCTAGTACCTTAAGTGTACAACATTTTGCAGCCGAGTTTTTTGTTTCTCTTATAATAATGTTACTTGTTATTGTGATTAGACCTCCGGACGCACGGAACTTTGCGTCTACAAGCAACGTGTAACAAAGATCAAAGATAACAATAAGGTAGAGTAGCCCTAAAATTGCTACACTTCATCTTTTTTTTTATTGCTTAATAGGCTTGCGTTTGGCCGCCAACATGCCTGACGATAAGCAGTGATGCGGCCTACAATGGAGCATGCTTGCCTAGAGGAAACCGATTCACTCGAGACTTGAAGACACCCGGATTATAAGTGTCAGGGACACTGTGTGTGGGAACACACTCTGGCAGAGCACACTCTAGCGGTCCGTATAAGATATGAGGAACCAAAGCGTTTCGTGCTTGTTGTAGGTCTTTTGCCTTTTTGAGCAAGTTTAATTTAATGCTAGGACTACATTAGCGGCCTATGGCTATAATTCGGGCCATCGCGACTAGTGTAGCTGAGCGTCACTCGGCGAGAACCCACGTCAAATCCGCGGAAAGGCGTCAAGTTGACCGCTAATGTAGACAAGAACATAGCCGACAACCGATGATTTTAGCGCGACAACACGACACTAATTATCGCGCGCTAATGTAGGCCCAACACAAAATTTAAAAAAAAAACAAAACACTGTTTAATTACTCCATAGCTATTTTGCACCCTTAATTTTAGTGTTATAAATGTAAATGTGAGTTTGTTCGTTGGTTACGCTTTCACGCCATCAACTCAAGAGGTCACCATGAAATTTTGTATAGGTAGTTGACACGTTGGTAGACACGTTGTCAGTTGTCACGTTGTCATTGTGCAGAAAAGGATATAAAGTGAAGATATATTCGTATCTCAAAAAATTTATGGTTTCGGTGAAACCGCGGGTGAAACCGAAGAGCGCAGCTAGTTTAATAACAAGGGTAACAGTAGTTAAGTACCTTCTCTGTAATAACACTGATATGTAACTTCCAGTCCTATTCAAATCGTAATTGGGTTATCAAATGTCACACCTTTTGTCAGGTGTAATACGAGTACGTCATCTCTTAGGTAGGTAAAGGCCGATTCGAACTTCATGTCGGCTGTGAAGTTAGGCGCAGAACTTTGCGCAGTAGCGAAGGTATGCGCGGGCGTCAGAGAGGCACGACACCGCAGTCTTGCTTGCGGCGCACTTCACAGCCGCAATTAAGTTTGAACCAGTTCTCTAGGGCCATTACGCTAAAGATCATATCCCGATCCTCTAATCCCAGTGTGGTACATTAGTTTGATCCATCTCAGCTTAATCCAAGATCTACTTAGGGTTCAAGATTCTCTCAAGTGAGCTAATTTGGAGGAATATTTGTATGATGAAGTAGTCACATACCAACAAAATATTACCTAGCTTTTTTTGCCATAGGATAGGATAGCTGTACCGAGTTTTAGACTGACTAAGTCAAATAAGTCATTTTTAGGCAACTGCGTTCGTTTTTACAATAAAATCCCGAAAAATATAACAGGGCTCACTGAGGGAAAATTCGAATCACATGTAAAAACTACATTAATGAAAAGAGGGTATTATAAGGTTAAGAATTATTTAAAAGATAAAGATGTCTGGAGCCTTCCACTTCCGCCAAGTAGCCACTAGTATTTATAGATATTATCTAGTTGTAAGCCAAAATTTGTGAGACTGTCATTTATTTATTATTTGAAAAAATAATGCTCCTCAGTTTCTTGCCCTGTTCTTCTGAGTAGAGGCTCTTTATCCGAACAAGGCAGTCGAGTCTATTTAAATAATTTTGACGTTCATAAGTGTATCTTTGATACCTAAATTGAATAAAAACATTTTGACTTTGACTTTGCCCGCGGCCTTGCTCGCGTTTCATAGCCTACGAGTATATCACTCTGGAATAATGAAGCTTTCTAATGGTGAAAGAATTATTGAAGACACACTCACCATTCATTATAGTTTTTGAGGTAATTCGTTACAAACATTTGTATGTTACAATACAAATATTTCCGCTTTATAATATTATTATCGACCGATCGAGCGTTAGCAAGCGAAGCGCCTCTGTTTCAGCGTAGACAAAAATGCTTTCGTACGCCCGAATTCTGTCCGGATATTTGTCTTCGTCTACAGTTCGCATTGCTAAATCGATTCTCTTGAATTGAATGAAAAAAAATCTTGAATAAATTCCAAAAACTGAGTCGGCAAAAAAAAGTCTCTATGGATGTCGAAACTGCTCACAAAACTTCACGGGAATCGGTTGAGGATTGCGACCAGAGGAAGACAAACGTCGACCGCGAGGTCTACAGCTTACAGAGCTACTACATACGAGTACGTATACAAATCGTCACGCCTTTCCCCCGAGGGGGCTGGCAGAGGTGTAATACTGCACCCACACTTCGCCGGACGATATTCAGTCCAAAAATGTGACAGGGGGTATCGCCATACACTGGGCTCCAGACATGTAGCAGATGACACACAATTCGCACAAATTTTCACACAATGAACAAA
This sequence comes from Peribatodes rhomboidaria, assembly GCA_911728515.1. NCBI lineage: Eukaryota > Metazoa > Arthropoda > Insecta > Lepidoptera > Geometridae > Peribatodes > Peribatodes rhomboidaria. Next base: position 6,876,859 of record OU452169.1, on the reverse strand, counting down.
TTGGTGCGTGCCGTGGTGGAGTCAGGTTCTTATCAAGCCAGAGGGCTTGAATGGCAGGCCTTCTCCAACTAGGCTATCATCGCTACTAGTATTATATTAAATATTGTAGAAGGGTAGATATAGGTAAGTAAACATACGTAATTACAAAAGCATTGAGCAAATGTAAAACTGTTGGTTTACTTGAGACAATTACAATTTTTGTTAAGTAGGTACCTCTTCGAGAGAGTTTGTTACTGTCAAGCAGCTGCGTTACAAGGGTCGCTTTTTCAATAAGTTAGAAAGATGCTAGTTACAGCAGTTCATTTACTTAATTCCTGACAGATTATTGACAATTCTGCTCATTTTCGTAGTAGTCATTTGTTTTGTGTGTTTAATAAATAATTAAAACAAAAACACAATTAAGTAATTCGTTGTAACATACCAATTGAATTAGTTTTTATTACAAAATTATTTTCGTTAATAAAATTGCTAAACTTATAAACAGTCAGTAAAATGAATAGCAATAGGAATCAGATAAAAAAGCGTCTATTTTAGGCACTGCTGATTATTTTTTATTGTCTCATTAAAAGCTGACCATAAAATAGAGTTGATAAACTTAATGTAAACTGGCTTACCAAAAATAAACTGACTTAAATATTACTCAAATAAATATGTATATTTATAAAATAGAATGGTTTATTCTATACTTCGATATTAGCATGATTTCTTGCTTAAATGAGTCTAGCTCAACTGTGATGATATTGAGGAAATCCTGCATGCACGATCTTAACAAGATAATATGGAGCTGCCTAGAGCAGTGGTTCTCAAAGTTGAGTAGACCACGATCCGTCGAACAAAAACTTCCAAATTCGGACTTAGTTGTCATGAACGAAAAATGAGACATAATTATGTGAATGAATGACTTATAAATTAACAAATTCAAAAGTCAAATTGAATTTGAGTATCAAAGATATACTTATGAACGTCAAAGGTTTTTAAATAGACTCGACCGCCTTGTTCGGATAAAGAGCCACTATTCAGAAGAACAGGCAAGAAACTGAGCAACTGAATAAAAAAAAAACAGTTCCAATCGACCAACTTTAATATCTAAAATAAACAAGGAGTACTATTTCTCAGGTTTTTTTTAGAAAGATATGTATGTATGTAGATTATGTGAATGAACAACATAATTAATAAAAAAAACATTAAGTTTCAATCGACTATGGATTACAATTTTTCAGGTCCTACCAAATATTCGCCCGCAACTCACCAGTGGATCGCGACCCGTAGTTTGGGAAGTGCTGGCCTAGAGGGGTACGAGTATATTCGCGATGTTTTATGAATGTAAGTTGCCGACGACGTCACTCACTTCACTGCGCATTCTTGTTCGATATTATGCCACTCTCAGCGTAGATCATTGGAGCTTTTTGTGAGAAATTTTCGAAGCTTACGTGGCGTGGCTGAGATAGATTACGTTTATGCCTTTGAAAATCTAGGAGAGCGATCATATTTGACTGACGTGATAAAGTGCGGAGTTCTTTAAATTCAGATGCATTTAAATCTGATTTTGGACTTTAAAAGTAATCCACCAATGCCATAAAACGCAATAATACATGCAATCCTATCTTTAAAAGGTAGTATTACATTAATTATTGCGTATTGTACATACTTAATGTTGCATTTTCTTTGCGAATAAGTAAGGAGGTAAATTTAAATTTAACTTTTTTACTCTACTTTAAATAGAGTAATTTTTTTTCAGTTGAGTAGAAGGATTTTAGTATGTATGATATGTACACGCTAAAATCTATGACTTCAAAGCAAAGCAATGTACCACCCATAAATAAATACTATACTACATACTTATAGGCTGTTAACAAAACTAATCTAATTAGGTATCCAGTTGTATCATCACCAAGAGACAACTCCAATTGGTTGAACAAAGATATCTCCGGTTATTTAATAATTGATTAAGCATTAAAACGTGTGGATGAATGGAGGCGTTGGTTTCCGCTTGAAATTATCCAATTTACGCAGCCCGTCCTGAAGATAATCCACTGGTTTGTTACACAAAGTCTCCGCCTTCACCGGAAATTGGAATTTCTCTCTTACACCAAAGAGTTCCGCTGAATATTCATAATAATTTTCAAGTTTTATGAATTGCATCTAATTTCAGCCTTTTAACGAAGTAGTTACAGCGCCAGTTTGCGTATTTTGTTTTCTGCGAACAGACATTGGCTAAATTCTGGTGTAGATAGGTAGATGTAAGTTGGTAAATTTTGAGACCGTGCATGAGATTCTCAAATATGTGGAAATATAAACCCATCACGCGTTGGTTTTATGTTCATATAAATTTCAGTAGGTATAATGCTAGTCATCTGAACGTCTCAAGTACGGCTAGACGCAGCAGAGAGCGCACCAATCTCGGTTCATTACCCTGAGCAAGGCTGAGCTGCTCGTTCTCAGCTCCGCAGTAACAAGCTCGTTAGCCTGTCTCAATGTCTGAATGCCATCTCGAACTTTATCCCCTGCAGCTATTGTAATAACATTCCTAACGGCACGACACTGATTCGTTGAAGAGCTATGCCGATGAACGTCGCGTAATCTTGTCGAAGGAGTTGCATTCGATTGCTCAGCTCGATTGCAGGTCGTTAGCTAGGTTCGAGCTAGCGGGCAACCTGAATGGAGTTGGTAGGAGCGTGTTACGTAACCGATGCAATAAAGCACAGGTGGCTCGCCCGGTGGGTCTCGTCAGTTCAATTTGCGCTGTTTACGTCGCTAGTCGCTACTCAAATTCGTAGTTGAATACGTGATGCTGATGGAGCTGAGAGCGGAGAAAAGACGTTTTGCAAACGTTTGCAACGCTAACACATCGCCTCATTTCACTATATCAAATTGAAGGTATTCGCAGGTTCGATTTACGAGTACAAAGTATTTCTTAATTGAAATAAAAGTTTAGCAACACAATTAAAAAGACGTAATGGACTTGTGTAGCGTGGAGAGGGGAATGGCTGAGCTAACTCAATCTGGCCGCGATCATTAGCCACGCCGGCTTACCCCTGAGCACCTGCACTTGCACATAATAGCCTTATACCTGAAGCAAATTACGTTAACGACTGCTTTTATGAAAGCAATTTCAACGAAAACGAATATTTCCAATTTTAGATTTTAGTACAATCTAATTAATACATAAGAGGATATGTAGATACTTAATTAGGATACCTTTCCTCCTATCATACCGTCACGCCTTTCCCCCGAGGGGGCTGGCAGAGGTGTAATACAACACCCACATTTCGCCGGACGATATTCAGTCCCAAATGTGACAGGGGGTGACCCCTGTCACATTTGGGACTGAATACCGTGTCGCCATGCACCGGGCTCCAGTCATGTAGCAGATGACATACAATATGCACATATGTACACACAATGAACAAATTGGTGCGTGCCGTCAGCTGGGTTCGAACCCGCTCCCTCTGGCTTGAGACACGGACCTTCTTCCAACTAGGCTGCCATCGCTTCATTATTCCTATTTAGTATTTTTCCTCTTATCAAAGCAGTAAAAATAAAACTCAGTTGCTAACATGAATTTTAATTGGGTATTTTTCAGCAGCAAAAGCATTTTCGGGAGAGAATTGATTCTTTCCTTCTTTCTTCAGATATTACGGAAAGAAACGAAAAATCTGGAGTATCTGCTTATTTAATTTCTGCTGTCACAATATTTACCGGCTATGGTTGTTTTGGTTAAACTCAATTACTACAGTTCATTTGCAATGTAAATTCTAACCTTTTTTATTCGCATTCAAGTATTGTCTAGAATGATTTGTTTTCATCGCCTGCCGTTGTGGCAGTGACAATATTTCGTTACAGTAAGCTTCATTCACCCTAAAATAAGATTTTTATTGTGTTCGGTTAGCTCTTATCTTTAGAACTAATGTTTATCGAAAAATAATAAAGTAAAATAAAGTGAGCTGACGAAGATGTGTATATCCGGACTATAAAGAGAGTTTTTATGTTGTCGTTCGTGTTTTATAGCCTAGTATATTTTGTCAGAAAAATTGGGAGATAATTAAAGTGGAGTGCCTCTGATATTCCGTTGCGGAAGTTTGTAGAGCAATAACTAGGATAAAGGATGTTACATAATGTAGGCTTTTCTGTTGTACCTATTGTAGAAGAGTTGACCTAATAATAACAATTTTATTATTTGAATGGAGATAATTTAATTTTATAACTAGCTGCGCCTCGCGGTTTTACCCGCAGTCCCATAAGAACAGTTAACTTTTTCGAGATGAGAGGTACATTATGTCCTTTTCTGTACCTCTGGCTACGTGTTTGCAAAATTTCATGATTCTCGTTTGAGTAGAAGCGTAACAAACAAATAAATGAACAAACTAACAAACTCACTTTTGCATTTATTATATTAGTTAGGATTAGTATAGGAAAGTTAGGAATTAGGATTCGGTACGCGGCTTTTCAGTTGGCACGTCAGGAGCTAGCCAGAGGTACTCTGGCTACTAATAAGGTTTTATGAAAAATATCCGCATTTGTAAGGAGTCACTTTTGACTGATTTATTCAATAGATAGACAAATCAAATCAAAAATCCCTTTACATAAGGAGGTAGTCTATATCATTAGCTTTTAAATGGATCCATAATACAAGGAAAATTCTTAGTTATTTAAGAATGATAGGAGAAGTGCAAAAGTCATAAAAAAAAATTAAATTGCACTTTGTCACTCTGTAGGTAACTTTAAAGGCTCGTCAGTATCTTAACTTGCTCTCTTTGCTCGTCGTCTTCTTCTAGACGAAACGGTTGTAGAAAATCATAAACCAATGCAAAGTTAGTCTAAAGTGGTCGCCGGACTCTTAATTTCTGTTTTGTAAAAACACCATATTACAAACCGAAACTAACCAAGTAAGTCTAACCAAGTAAGTTCTTCTCGCTTGCTCCTGACGTGTAAGTATGTGTAAGCATTTTCAATTTAACGTTTAATTTCTTTGTTTCTTGTTTTATACGGCTGTAGCAATCTGCAGGTTCAATTTAACTCCAGCAGTTACAACTTCGACGGTAACTTTTACAGTTCAATCACAGAAAGTTGAACTCACGAACGTGCCAGAGAAGTGGAGGTCATCGACTATCACTGTCTGAATACACGAACACTTCCAACTTTTTTATTTACATACGAGTACCGTGAGAACATGTTACATGTATTTTTAAATATGCGTTAAAAAGGTAGATACAAGTACATGCAAGAAGGTAAGATTTCTGTTTTAGCCAAGTTTTAAAGATCGAATTTAATCGTTTGTTTAAAAAAAAAACAATAGTTGCTAAAAATCGGTTAGATCTGTCATTGCTTATTATAACACCTAAAAGGATTAGACATCGGTTAAACGCTAGGTAATCATCGAAACAAAAAGATAAACAGATAGAGGACAATAAAATATCAGACAGATAAGTAGATAGAAACCTACATTATTATCGAAAACACAAACACAACATGCAAGATTTATCTCAAGTATCTGCACCTAATACAAAAACAAATAAGGCACGAGTGGTTGAGCATGTTCCCTATAAGACCGACGACGTCAACGTTTTCTCGTAGACATGCCGATCCCGATCCCGATGTCATCGGGATTCCCGACTTGTCTCTAGCCCGCGCCTCCGAACCAATAACATGTGCTATCTTTCGGTCGGATCACACCTCTAAAGACTGCGCCGGCGGGCGTCGATGCTTGTCTATTTGCGTCACATTTTCCGATTTCACCGACTTTATCTAAGGCTATACTTACTAAATATGAAACTGTATTTCTGTGTATTTCACTCCAGCAATGTTTATGTGCAATTGGGCGACTTCTCATGAAACATAAGACTTTTTAATTGCCTAAAATTTGAATAGTAAGTTTAGTTTATAGAATCCGGGACATAAATATGGTTTAGTTTCAGACATAGCTTTTAAATTTCTCTATTATACTACAAACAAGTAAATTTTATAAAAACTTTATTTAACAACACAGCGACTACTCTGGCGATTGGAAAATCGAGAATAGTAAATTGAATAACTCCGAATAGCGTGTTTGTTTGAGGATTGCAAAGTTGATAAACTATTCTAGTTATTCAGTAGGCATTCGATAACTTCCATCAGTGATGCTTATTTTGTACTGGAACAGGCGCAACTTGTTGAGCTTGTACCTAATGAGTTTTCCAACGATGAGTAGCCAGAATATTTGAATTTAAACACTTATATAACAAGAATATTTTAGCATGAATAGACTGCATATATCTTCGTGAATGGACAAAAAACAGGTGTAATGTGGTCGTGATTGTAGATCTGTACATATGTACATAAATTGTTATAATTTTAAAATGACATGTTGAGGTGTAGGTAAGTATAGGTAAAATTATACAATACAAACACATTTAGGTATGTAGGTAGGTATGTACCTAATTGAGTTCAAAGATTGAAATCTATATCATGTATCAGGTAAGGTAACAAGTTTTCAATTCCCATGTAAAGCTATCCTCTAGAGATTTATATCGGAACCCTTTTCAATTTCGAGCACGGGGTAGAGATTGCGCTAGATATTTAAATTGACCCATTTTCGTGCGAGATCAAATATCGAAATTCCGCGCCAACGCTGCGTTTCATAAAATGAAGTTTTGATGACTATAAAATATTTCACTATTTTTTAATGCCTATTTAAAATATTAAAAGCTATCTTGGGACATAAAAAAGTTAAAATCGTACGTGAAGTCTCGCTGCATTGTAGATGGCATGGTATGTACCGAGCCTTTACTCTTCAAAGACCGCATGACAGCCAATCAACCACAATGCTCCTTTTATTCACACAAGTCGATCGGCAGCTGTCACCGTGATAATAAAATCAAGCTCCCGAAGCCTTTGGAAGATTCCCTAAAACAAGATCGCACCTTGTCGCGGGTGTGTCTAATGGCCCGCCCGGGAGCCGGGATCGGAACAAACGGCTAGGGCTGTGGGCTGTTAAGCCACAAGTTACATTGTCCTTTAAAAAAACATTCATAACAAAAAAAAATTGTCGAAAATTCGTGCTTTGATTCAAGGCAAATCGAGGTTTGATCATCTTGCAAAATTCTATGAGAAGTCACCTTCAACTCTTGGTTTACTCCTGTACAACTATAACCCTATATACCAATGTCAAATAGACCTTCAAACGCATTCTTTTTGTATGTTTAAAATATTTTATAACCAGTGAATAATAGTTGCTACTGCTCGAGATCTGATAAAAAAAGTGCAACATCCACAATGCCATTGTTAATGTTGTCATTTTTCACGAGTCACCGAAGTTTGTTTAATTGCCCTGAAGTAAAAACTTTGCTGTTGTTGTTGCTTACGTTTATTGGTTTGCAGTTAATTCTTTATCAAACAGGGAGAAAATTTTTGGATATTTAATATCGGTTTCATTTATTGTCCGGCTAAAGCTGAAATGTATACAACTCTATCCCGGGCCGATTCCGATTTATTGCCCAAGCCTGAATCTCGCACCGGGGCTATAAAAAATTTACCTACCTTACCTATATCCACGGACCGAACGGCAGACACGATCGCCCATGATTTGTTTGGGAACCGCTCTTTAATTCTACATTTTCTCACAGCATTATGTTGGAAATTGGACTGTATTCTAGCTTTTTTAAAATAAACCTTTGTACATGGATGAATGGCCCGCTATTGTAATCGCCATTTAGCTCAATGTACATGTCGCCGCCAAGTAGCTTAATTAGCCGTTCAAAAAACAGCCTAGACTGTTTGTTATAAACGGCGCCGTTCAACTAGCTTCCTGATGATATTAAGCCATTCAATCAAACAGCTAGCCAAAATGGCTTGGATCGGCAACGTTGACTACTTGCCTAGCCAAGTCATTTAAGGTTACGGGCTGTTATAAAGAAACAACCACGAAGGCTAAAGCGCCTTAGCGTTTTAACCTAACCAATCCAATTCGGATATGCCCTGAAAAAGGAGTCGGACAGGAGAGTTTTTAGGTTATTATAATATAGGTAATGTTTATCAGAATTGCGATTCGGATTTCTAGATTTTATTATTATCATAATTTATTTAAAACACATTTCTTTGGTAAAAATCAGTCATTTTGGCAAATAATCACCTTATAGCCTAAGCACCAGCCAGCCGGTTTATTAAATGTTGTATTTGACTCAACGGCTGAATTTCATTCAGGAAGTTAACTAGTCAGTTAGTTAAACGGCGTCATTTAGTAAAATGGCTAGGCTGTTAATCAAGCGGTTGATTATGCAAGTTGGCTGCGACATATATTTATGTAATTAAGCTAAACGGCGATTACAATAGCGATCCAAATATAAAGTCATGTTTATTCTAATATTTAAGTATTTTACATTGGTCTGTAGCATTAAAACAGAAAACTGCTTAACGTTTCTCTGCCATTAAAATATGAGTTCTTTACAAAAACTTGTACTCGCAACCGGAATCGTACGCGACAATGTCTGAACAGAGCATTGTGTTTCGCGGATCCAACTGACACAAAGGGTATGAAAACTGTGACAATGCTAAACTCTACGTTTTTCAAGCTTTACGTACACCTGCGCGGATGTTTATGAGATTGCGAAGCGAGAAATAAGTAAGGAATTCTAGAATTGCATAATAATTATGACCAAGCTTAGAGCTGGAAACTAGAATGATAAACAAAGGATGTCTAAGAAAGGATACGTCAATTTTTAATTGGACCATTTCTGTATTTCGCTCTACTTAGGCTAGGTTCACAAAGCATGCATGGAACGATGTTTCAGGCACTCGTTAATATTGTTGTAGGAAACATGGCAATGTTTCTCGCTTTGTAGTCGCGTTATTCGAGCAGGTTTGCCTAGAGTTTAATGCTTACCAGAACTTTTGGACTTCCTGAAAGTGCTTTCATTCTGGATAGGTATTGTGCATTAGTTTCTCCGGTGCATTATATTTCACGCTCTGACAATGGTCAGAGTTGCATTGCAACTTCTCGGACTCGCGTAGTGAATTTTAAATTAAATTTTATGAGTGGAAGAACGGTCCAACATATTTAATGTAGCACTTATTTAATTTAGTACTGCTGAAATTATTTCTACAACCATTAGGTTTTTTACCTATAGGTACTTATACTTACTATACCTACAATCGACTATCTACATACTACGAATATATTTCTATCGACTAATCTTTAGACGTCGTCGTCGAATAAAAAAACTGAAATTATGAGAAGCTATCATAACAAATCGTTACGCTTTCCCCGAAGGGTTGGTAGAGATTTATTACAGCACCCACACTACGCCGGACGATATTGAGTTCCAAATGTGATAGGGGGCGAGCCTGCCGCCATAATTATAACGGGCTCCATAGTAAAGTCATGTAGCAGATGACATTACGTACTCACAAATGTTCACACAACGAACTATCAATTTTGTAAATATGTATTACAATCTAATACAATAATAGAATATGTCGAAGTCGTACTGTAACTTACCTATTTACCTACTCTAAGGCGTTGTTTGCTATTATAATAACGTCACTAAGCCTGTCGCATTGTGCAGATTCAGTAGAACACATCAGATTGCGGCTACAGCAGTGCAGAGTATGAATTACCGTCATACCGGGGGCGTTTCGTCTCGTCTCGCCTCGAGACGGCGCGTGACACCGAGACGTAACGACGCCACGTAGGCAGTTATTACAGCTGCAATGCAACAGACCGATGACCATCTAAACCAGCAAGCGCACGGCGAGAAAATATTCTCGTCAAATTTGTCGCGAGAGAACGTGACAAGGCTACTGTCTCGATAAAAATTTTGTTGTGTATGGCGCGCATGTTAGCAGGCTAGGGGTCTACCTCAATCTCTTAGAGCATCAATTTTTCAGTTTTATTTAGCATTTGTCCCGCTCTAGCCTCTATCTAAGTAGAGAGTGAAACAACACTTTGGCTCAAAGAAAGGAAGAACGCTCAAAGAGATTGTGGTAGGCCTCGACCTTATTGCCTGCATTGAATAACGGATAGACGTGTAACTATACCTACTAAGAACAGAGTATTTTTTAAGCCTATACAATCTTAAAGGTTTAACATTATATTAAATGTTATGGGTGAATATATGAACGCAACCATTTCTATATCTCATCTATAAAAATCAAATAACGAAATTGAAATTGCAAAGTCAGTTATCGGAAAACTCGGGAAAAATGTTGCGCACCTTAATAATTGAAAATCCGGTATTTTGCTACGTGCCCTACTTCATCCGCTTAAAATAGATCAAAATAGAAAACATCCATACTTTTAACCACGTTTTTATTAATTCATTTCAGGGACCACTAGACCGTGAAATAAAGCTTCTGTTCTGTTTTTTAATGAAACGATACAGTTCGCCAATTTTTTGTTGCGTTTTGTCGAATCATTTATTAGTCGTGACTTTGGATAAATCAGTTCAATACGCTTTTTGTCGCCTTGTTCTAATTGCCTAGACCTAATGTGCGAAGAGTCGCTTAATTACAAAGAGAATGTATTCACTTAATGCCTACCTACTTCATTTGCAATTTTTGATTGCAAAAGGATTTTTGCTTTTCTTGCACTAAATTGCTTTGCAATATATTTCTTATGCCAAATATTAGAATGGATTCATATATTTTAGTGAACTTTTTTGATTTTATTTCTGCCGCAACTACTAAGTGACAAACTGGCAAGTGGCCCAATCTTGGATCGTAAAGAAGGAGTTTAATATAGTTTGTTGCAACATTTTTTCGTCTGTCGAAAAGTTAAACTGATGAACACAGCCTCTTGCAACAACTATTTGTAAAAGCAATACACGAACAAATCTTCGGTGCTACTTTGACGCGACAATGGCTGCAAGCCAGGAGAGCTATCTCCAAAGTTTAATCACTAAGACAAGTTCTTAAACAACTTGTGGTCCAGTTATGCGATGCGATAGTCTGAGAGGGGTGCAGGCTCGTTTTACTACCGTGAATAATTTATCATCACGCTTACATTACCAGCCCTGATTTTGATCCAATTCCCAGAACACACCTGTAACAAGAGAAATTAACTTTTAAAAGAGAATAAAATCACGGCTTTTCACATGTAACATTCATAGCTTTTACAAAGCTTTTACTGGACGTTTTTCTGATATTTTCCGATGAAAAATATGGAATTCACTGGACGGTTTTTACTCGCAGAAGGAAATCGTTTAGATCAAGAGGTGATTTATTCGAGGACGGCGAAAGTGAAGAACTTTATCTTTTTGACTGCGTACCTTTATATTTATTGTTTTCAGGTTAATAGGTCAAGGGTTGGCTTGTACCTATTTGATATGTATCAAGTGATTGATGAGTGCTAAACATGAAGAAAAAGTTGTCAATAAAATAAAATTAAATGTAGATTGTTTAGGCAGGGATTATATAACTAAACAAGCGTGCGTTAGCGATTGCGAAGCGTCTTTGCTTCAGCTTCGGCAAAAATGCTTTCGTATGTCCGGATTTCTGTCTTCGTCTACAGGTCGCATTTCTAAACTGATCCTCTTGAAACTTTGTGAGTAGGTTCGTTAGATATGTAGAGTTATTTGGTCGTCGCATTTTTGGAAATTTTTTAAAAATGGCGGAGATATGATTTTTGATAAAACCTTATTTTTTATTCGAAAGTTTAACACTTTGGGAGAAATAACCACTGTTATCGATAACCAGGACTCATAACTAAGACTTAAAAGACGCAGTCGTAAAAAGGGGACACACGTAACTTCGAATAACTAAGTGTATGTTTCCAATGAGTGTGAAAAAGCTAGTAGGCATGTTAATGTGTAGAAATGTACCCCATAGCTTCAGGGTGTGTCCACAAGATCCCACTTAGTTCACCGTGAGTCAGCGGGACGGTGTTATGCGAAAAATAACCATTACCGAGCTAAATGCGAGCCACTTTGTTTGAACGGTCATTAGCTGCTGACAAGAACCTATTTATAGGCTTGTCTGTTTGAATTATTTTAGCAATTTTACATTTGTTGTTCCTTCGTTTGTTAGTTTACTCGTAACACGGTCTGTGTGGAAATTTAGTGTACAACTAGTTTTGAGCTATCCTATCTCTCAAGTTGGATTGAACTGCACATGGTGTGCGAATTTTATTATAATCGGTTAAGTGGTTTAGGAGTTCATTGAGGACAAACATTGTGACACGAGATTTATATATATTAAGATTAAAGATGTTTCAAATAAACTTTTATTTTTCTTGCAAGACAGTTTATCTGTATTGAGCGAGATTTAGACTGACTAAGTCAAAAAAGTCATTTTTAGGCAACTGCGTTAGTTTTTACGATAAAATCCCGAAAAATATAACAGGGCTCACCGAGGGAAAATTCAAATCACATGTAAAAACTACATTAATGAAAAGAGGATATTATAAGGTTAAGAATTATATAGAAGATAAAGATGTCTGGAGCCTTCCACTTCCGTCAAGTAGCCACTAGTATTTGTAGATATTACCTAGTTGTAAGCCAAAATTTGTGAGACTGTAATTTATTTATTATTTGAAAAAATAATGCCCCTTAGTTTCTTGCCTGTTCTTCTGAGTAGAGGCTTTTTGTCCGAACAAGGCGGTCGAGTCTATTTAAATAACTTTGACGTTCATAAGTGTATCTTTGATACCTAAATTGAATAAAAACATTTTGACTTTGACTTTTGACTTTGATGGGTCTTTGGAACAATTGGATGGGTCTACTATTAGTAGGTATTTATTTATACTATTATGGTATAGCTATTTCAATGGATATGACTACGGGAGTGAATGTTGTCACTTTGTATAGGAGAGATTCTCTACGAAAGAATACTTTCTATCTGCGATCATAATCTCTATGTAAATCGAGTAATAATATATATCTGTGATGATGATCATTTGCGACATATAAAAGGATCATCATTCAAAATACTCGCAGACCGATTTTGCAATATATGTATAATCTTCATTTTCAGCGCCAGTAATTGCTTGTTACCAATTTATTGTTGCGGTCAGTTGACGGCCGAATAAAATGCATACCTATTAATATTCATTTGCATACAAATTGTACCAAAACCGTGTATTTAACGCCACCTGACGCGTGTAGTCCGCGCTTATGATGCTGTCGAGAGTTTCATAATTAATGCAACATAATTAAATGGCTCTTTAAATTGTGTCCCTAATTCTATGCTTTAAATTTTCGAAACCGCAATGGAAATGTTTTACCTTCATCAACTTAACTAGACTTAATGAGAAAATGTAAACAAATCTGCTTTACTTTTATCCATTATACTTTAAAAAGCTGTGTGGAAAATAAAATAAAGCACAGATGTCTTGCAGATGGTCGAATTCGGAAGTGTTTTCGAAATTTGACTGCCTCGGTGGCTTAGTTGGTAGTGAACCTGCCTTCCGAGCTTGGGGGCGTGGGTTCGATTCCCACCTAGGGCAAACATTTATGTAATGAACATTTGTGTTTGTTCTATGTCTGGGTGTTAATATCTATTTAAGTATGTATTTCAAAATATTTAAGTATAAATATCAGTCTCTGTAACTATTAAAACTTCTTGTTAAAGTTTTGTGCACATGCTTCCGATTTCGGAACTTTTGGGAATTGTTCGTTGGATAACTTAAGTATGCAGCAGTCTCGGGTATGATGAGAGTACTTTTAAAACTTCCTCTGAGGTTTCAAAATTTCAATACAAGTAAGTACGAGTAGTACTACATTATTGAGATTACTATAGTCTTCTGAGAGATGGTTATTGCTACATAGCTTCGACCATTTAGATACCTATAACACACTTTCTATCCCCGGTCGAAGATCCAGAAGCAGACCTAAGGTAAGGCGATAAAATGTAGTGCCAAAGAGCATGAAAGAGTGTGAAGTGTCAGAAGACGATGTCAAGGATATAGCGAAGTGGAGGAGAAACATGAGGAAGGTTGAGCCACCACCACGTGGGATACATAGGTAGTTGGGAAGAGCGAGAATACCGACCCAGATACTTTTCAACATGATTCGATGTTTTACAGCACTGCGGAAATAGTAGGCACTAACCCAGTCTGTAACATCTCATGATCTAAGGATAAACAGATAAACACGAGATTGCAGATTTGCATCTCGCAGCTGAACAAATATTTATGCATGCCGGCATTTAATTCGCAAGCATTTAGGCCTAAGTTAGTTTAAACTATAGTTTTAGTAGTAGTTTTATATCCACTAACTGTGTAGGCAAGAATGTTTTCCAGGGGTTTATTTGTATAGGCACCTAACCTCTCTTTAAACAAAACAAACAATCTAGGTAAAAACAACCCCCAGCGAGACAACAACCAATAAACAAAATACCATAAAAACGAACGAGACCCTTCTTGGTAGGCAGAGAGGACATTTTCAATATTATTTCGGTCCGATTCATCATTAATCAAGGCATAGATCGAGTTCCAATCATAACCGGAACAAAGGGTGGCGGGAATTACAGGGATTAGGCAATAAGTCTTTTGGTCGACATTCCGATCGAGTGATTTGTTAAAATCTGGGAGTGTAAACCCACCCCGGCATCGCCATTCGGCCTCGTCTCGTGAATTTCGGACAGACTCTGAATCTGAAATTAATTGGCCTAACTGGTCTTGTAGAAGTTTGAGAAATGTGTTCGGGATTGCGACTTTACCCGTTTCACGGTCAGATGAAAATGCTATCACGACTCGAATTCAACGAAGATGTTATTTTAAATTTATTTTCAAACTATAATGCTTCTATCGATCGCTCTCATCTAAATACTTTGCCTAAACAATTATAGGTAACAGTTTAGTAAGCGATGTTCTACTTTATTCTCTTCTTTGTGAGTTTAAAAATATCTCACGTATTTTCCGACGTAAGAAAACTATTAAGAATGTAATTTCGTTCGACAGTGGCGGATATATTGGCAATTCGCAGTGCATATATTGTCGGATCAGACGACAGTCCCCGCGAGGCTCCCGCGGGGCCTTGTTATCAGGACCAGCAATGCCACCGGCTACTCTACCTATACATATTTGCATGAAAAATTAAGTTTTCATTCAAATTCAAATTAGTTACTTTGTAGGCAATTCCTTCGGGAATAACACTTATCTTTTTGAAATTGTTTCCATAAAAAAAAAAAACCAGTTGGTATCCACAATCAGCTTATACCGACTAACTAAGGAATAACCCCAAAGAAAACCAAAAAATTGGTTAATTTCAACAAATTCTTCAAAATGTTATTAAAACTTAACTGCCAGTAGGTATTTAGCATCTTCTAAGTTTCAATTGTATCAAGTCAAGCACGTCTTGAAAAATCTTGCCCATTATTATCCGTCTCTATCGGAAAAGAAACAATTTATCTGATCGGTTAAGTACTTTGATACAATTTTTCAAGCAATGAATTTCTTGTTCAAAGCTTTTCACAAAGCGCTCTTCCGTTCAAAGTCGAGTTGTTCCGTAATGAAAATTTATGTTGGTAGTGCAATAAGCAATAGGTTGCTACGGCTTTGTTTTAGCTGTTGAGTTGGAACAGAGAGTCAGAATGGAAGCCCTGAAGAGTCGCAATGGAAGTTGTCGCTGGCAGAGGCCGTCCGTCGCCTGCCATCATGTCGCGGATCTCCTCCCAAACAATAGAGCGCTCGGATTTTCTGCAGGGAAAGCTTTTATATTACAGTAGAGTGCTTTATCGTGGCTTTGCGATATATCACTGCTGCAGCATACGAAACCTTTTAGCCGCAGCGAGAGTAATGATAGTTGCAACACGAAACACGATGCCAAAATTCGGATCCAGCCGATCACCACAGCAAACCTTAAATTGAAGTCAAAGAGTTTAAAATAGATTTTCCTCTCAACGCAGAGGGCTCAGGCTCGTAATTTAATTAGGCGTCAATTTGAGCTGGTGCAGCCGCCGGCGCCGCCCGCCGTGCGGCGTCAGTGCGCGAACGTGCGCAGAATGCGACGTCGTTCGACAAATTTCATTACAAACC
Source organism: Peribatodes rhomboidaria (assembly GCA_911728515.1). NCBI lineage: Eukaryota > Metazoa > Arthropoda > Insecta > Lepidoptera > Geometridae > Peribatodes > Peribatodes rhomboidaria. Next base: position 6,860,913 of record OU452169.1, on the reverse strand, counting down.
ATTGTTGTATGCACGCGGCGGCGGCGCCTGTCATGAACCGACGACGACTCGCCGATGAAAGCCAAGACGCTAATGGTCGGGGCTCTGCCCTCGTTACTTTGAAACGCTCGCCGGAGCTATGAAAATTTCATCTCAATTTTGCCCGAGGCGACCCGCAATTCCAACGAATAACAACTCGAGTTTATCTCTTTGAAAATAAACTTGATAAGACAACAGAGCCTTGTGAATACTCGAAAGTGACAAATTGAAAGCGGCAGCGGCTAAGTGATTGATTAAACCGTGGTATTTTGTCTGGGTTTACTATCAGTAAGTGAGTAGCGACGAGAGATAAGCGTCATAAATCAGGGCGATAAAAAGTAGGACAATCGAGCGAAGCACTGGCGAGTGGTAATGGTGATAGCCTTCCAGTGGGCAGCTCTACAAAAACCTTTTCACGCGAACATTGACTTGCGATGTTTGTAGGTTCAGCCCGTTCTGTTCATCGTATTCATTAGTTTAATTTGTAGATAAGCCAGCCATGTAGATAGCACGAATTTGCAATTCAAATGTGGACTTTTTCTATTCTTTAGATAAGTTTAATTATTGTTGGGTTTTTCCACTTCAATGGAAATTTAAAAAAAACTTTTTGAATAGGTTTACTTATGTTTCTACCACAGACCTAAGATTTTTTTGCTTCGCAAAAGACCAACGAAGCGTGGGACAGAGAAGTCTCCATCGAAATGTAAACTCCACAAGAGAGAAAGAGGTCGCCTACAAATAAAATGTTAGTCAATTTTTCTTTTGTCATTAATGACAGCGCGCCACCTGGGAACACGCGAAAATTCCTATGATTTATATTTTTACTAAAATAATTATAAATAGACTCAAAAGAGAGCAATTGTAACTAAATGCAGTTATGTCATCTTGTGAGTTTAGCAATTGTGATGTGAATCCAAGCTGTAACCCACAAAATTTGTCGTTTCATGGGTAAATATGAAAATTCCATTGTGATGTTTTTGTCTAAATTTTGTCTAAAACATAACATAAATTGGTTCCAAAAACCGATTTACCAGCGGTATGTTGTTGTCGTTTCTTCGTAACATCTATATTTCCTAGATGAAAGCAGAATTGGTGATGAAATTCAGCATTAAAATATTAGTTAGTTTACGCTTGATTTTCACTAGAGATGGATAAAAAGATGACGTCATTATTATCGATAGTTTTTATCAAAGTTCATTAGGTAGGCGATGGGTGCAATACATAAACAAAGCATACATTTTTGAATCAATGCCATCAAAAGTAAATTGATATTCTTATGAGTTTGTACTGAATGATGAGGCGTAAAACATTTTTGTATTATGTATAAGTATGTACCTTCAATTTCTGATCATCATTTTTAATTCAATTTACACATTTTGGGTGTCTTACATCCAAGTTATGTAAATTATAAATAAATGTACAAAACCAATGAGATAAGTATTATTACTTATCCTAATCCATATACGAGTAAATTTGGTCAAGGGTCACAATTCGAAGCGAATTACTAGGATAGTATTATGTTGATCTTATTATTTACTTTTCTTATGTTAATTTAGATACATGGTGACACGGATATCTAACTCTTCCGCCTAGCTTAACACCCGTTTAGTGATTAATATTCATTTTAGCTCAGCAGCGGTATTATACTTGGAACAAAAAACAACTCAATTGGTATGCGAAAGATTATATTTATCGACAAGCACCCGGAGGACCATTTTTGGTCAATCGATAAATTAATAAGTACTTTTCACAACACTAATTTACTCACGCATGCGCAAATGTTTTTTTGTATCACTATCGAATTGTCACTGTCGATCTTTTACATCCTAGATCTGTGGTTTCTACGTACTTTATCTAAGCATAAAGTTTGAAAATTATACAAAAACCTTTAAGCAGTTAGGAAATAGTATGAGTTTAGATTATCTATGTGTAAAGAAAACGAAATTCAATAATTTATTTATTATTTGGTTTGCTTGATTCTACAAGAGTAATTGAAATAAGGAACTTGACAATAAACCCAACCAATAAACCGAAAATATTACTCGAAATGAACTGATCATTCGAAAATAAGGAAAAAGGAATTGATACGTCGCGTTGAAAGCACGTTTCCTCAGTTACGTAATTCGAAAGAAAAGAAGGGAAGGAAAATATTGCATCAAAGAGAATTTGAAATATTGCCAAGTACATGCGTCACCGTTGGAATTGATTTCGCTGGCTTTGTGACCCCGCGAAGATGCTGTTCTGTGGTTATACATTATATCCCGCCCGTTATTGCACGCCTTCCGACGACGTCGCAGCGAATAATGTAATACATACACCTATGACGTACGGACAATAAAGCCAAAAGCACTGTACATATTTTAATGCCATCGTTCATTCAAAATTACCAAGATCATACGGCATCAGATCAAATTGCCAATTAACTTAATTAGAAGCAGGAGGATGAAATTAGGAAATTGGAATGATCTGAACTTTTACATAAAGTAGGTACTTACAAACCATACTTCCGTACCTACCTCTTATGGTGATCAGGGAAAAAGATTGCAATCCCTATCTTTCTTTTCATGGTTTTTTTAATAATATAAAATTTCAACTGTTCGCTAACTTACTTCGCGTTTCTCAACTTCGTAATTAACGCTGCTTAATAAGGCCAGTATCATTTCATAGATATTTTAGTCTCATAAAAGTTTAGAATGCAGCCCTTGACTCGCAGAACGGCTTCGTAAACTGCCCCCGAGACGAAACAGATAGAAATTAAAGTGGAAGCATAAAAAGTTACTTTTTTGCTCTCGGGGCTAGAGAATAGAGATATCTTTACAAAGTTAAGCTTTTTACTCGAGTTAGCAGCAGTTATCTGTATTTTAAACTTCTCATACCTGTTGCTCAGCCGCTTTTCATTACAGAAATGCATGCAGTTCGCTCGCGGCGACTTGCCTTGCCTCTATGCAGATTACAAACACATTTTCTTTGCATAGTCAAACAGCGTAAAGCGGTATTGTAGTCGGCGACACGAGTGGGAATCTTTTTAATCAAATTAGTGAACAAAACATCATTGTGAGCTTACTTTCATGTTAGTGTCTATGGATTATTTCTCAAAACCAATTTAGTTGAAGCTGTAACAGGTAGATACTCATCTAGTAACAGAAAATGTAAAGAGAATGAACCTGAAACGAGTGTAGTAAAGTCTGTTAAAAGTTCAAATGAGTCCAATAAAACGTCTGGAACGTTTTTATTCGCTATCCTGAGTGGCCTTAAACTTTTAACTGTTTGTAGGTACTGTGTTTCGGTAAACAGTAGTTATTACTCGTCCGAATGTCATTGATTCCGTTAAGGTGCTATTTAAATAAAATTGGATGCTGTGAGCATGTTAATTGCGCCGTTGGTATTGAATCCGCCATTTGGCGAGCGGGTGCGGGAAACACGACCGTCCGAACAGATTTGTAAATGTAACCAATCTGAGGCTGCGAAGTAACTATTATTTATTTAGTATAGACTAAAGAAGCATTTTTTATTTGAAGATACATATTATTAGTAAAAAGCTAAATTAAAGAAATAATAGGTACTTACCTAAGTATTTGAAATACAAAAACAATGGGGAACACCGTCGTCAGCTTTTATGAACACATGTTTTTCATTTGGCAATTTGTTAGATAAAAAAGTACGAGGAAGTATTTTGACCACAAAACAGTTTTAATTTTCTACAGTATAAAAAAGATAGAATTACTGCCCTAACTGTTTTGTAAATAAAATAAACCACAAACCTTCTAACAGCAAAATAATTACGCCATATTATACAATACAATATACAATATATCTTTATTGCACACCAAAAACTACATGAAAAACTTAAAAACTAAAATACATTTTTCGGCAGTACAAGGGCGACCTATACATACATACCTTATACATTATATATAAGAAATTAATATTTAGTAAAGCCGAAAAATGAAAAGTAATCTTTATAACTAATTTCCTATCTTGTGGTTATTGAAAATATATCAGTAGATTTGAATAGGAAAGGAAAGCAAAATAAAATGCTATTCATTTCACCTCCACAATACGCCGCGGTTCTAGCGGACGTCTCGTATACGTCACTCGTTGACAGTTGATGGATTTGTAGAAGCCGGGACTGTGGAACTGCACCGGAAGTCGTCTCCATAGACCAAATGCGTGGGAGTTAAGTAATAAATAACGATAAAGGCACGGACGTAGAAAAAGTGATATAATATGTTGGTACAAGGATAAAGTTGGAAAATCGATCGATGATAGGACTAAGCTAATGAAATTACCTAGTTGGAAGCCAAAATTTGTGACACAGTTATTTATTTTATTTTTTTAATAAAAGAATGTCCCTCAGTTTTTTGCCTGTTCTTCTGAGTAGTGTCTTTTTCCGACCAAGGCGGTCGAGTCTATTATAAAACTTTGACGTTCATAAGTGTATCTTTGATACCCAATTGAATAAAAACATTTTGACTTTGACTTTAGCTCAGTATATGTTAGTAATAGATACATGTGTAAGTTTCGTAGTGATTAAATTAATGTTACTGGTAATGTGATAAAAGATTGTTTGAGTTGTATTTCGACTATTTTTACTCATTTATAAACTAAGGTACCAACACATAATACTCGTACATAATCATATTCACTGATAAAACAATGCTAATAACTCAATCTAAATGCTAATACAATCATAGGGAGCAAAAACAGACGTTACAAAGCAATGTTAAAAGCCTATAGCCAATTTGTTTGCACAAATAGATACAAAAAGTCTATTGAAATAAATTAAATGTCAAAAATGTATCTATAACATCCATACTTACTGTATTACAGTGATCTAAGCAAGGCTTTATAACAGAACCTACCCATTTTGTGACTATAATCCATGTGTAGTGATGGATTTCAAAGTATCCTTCCTACTCCTACTAATATTATAAACGCAAAAGTTTGTAAGAATGACAATATAATAATAGATAAACAAATAATAATAATAAATAAATAAATAAATTCGGGACACTTCCACACACGGTTGCCTGACCCCAAACTAAGCAAAGCTTGTACTATGGCTGCCAGAGACTGATATACATACTTAGATATTTTTAAATACATACTTAAATAGATATTAACACCCAGACATAGAACAAACACAAATGTTCACCACACAAATGTTTGCCCTGGCAATCGAACCCACACCCCCAAGCTCAGAAGGCAGGTTCACTACCAACTGAGCCACCAAGCAGTCGAGGGTCGGTAGTATAGGGTAGGTAGTCAAGATTGGGGAGCACTTAATGGCTTTTAAAAAAATAAAAGACGATTTAAATTAATTACTAGTCTTATTCGATACACAAGAGTTAAAGTAGAACTAAACTTAAAACTAACTTAGCTATGGCAAGAAGCCTCCTTATCGCTACGGCACGCCGGACGGCCACCGTGAAGCCAGACGCATGGTCAGCGGAATGTCCGGCTACGCCTGTATGCATATAGTGTCAGTATGGGGACCGACGTGCTAAACTAGGTGCCAGGTAGTTCTAGAATATTTATTTTCTGCCGCTATTTGTCAGCTAACCTGACATGTGAAAAGACAAGAAATGGTGCTAAAAAGTGTAGCTACAGCGGCGCGAACAGCTATCTACCAATTCAACGTTTGTAATTCCCATTTTTATTACTAGTTCCACCGAATAATAATAATAATAATAAAGCCTTATTTATTTCCTTAATAGAATTGAATTTACAAACATTTCATGCAATATTTTAAATACGTAATTTTGTTTTTTTGTTTTTTTTTTTTTTTTTTTTTTTATAATTATAATTTAGTTCATTCATGTATAATTTTATTTTTCATGCAAAAAATTAAAAATAATCTATATTAAATTATATCTATTTCAAACATATTAATATTTATATAATTATGTAGGTATATTAATTCTTGTATTTATTTGTTTATTAAGGACCTCCCTGGAGAGTAAAGGCCTCCTCCATTTTTCTCCACATAGCTCTGTCCTTAGCTTTTTCTCTCCAATTTATTCCAGTTGTTTTTATTATTTCATCGAGCCATTTTTCTGCCGGTCTACCTCTGGGTCTCTTGCCAGTTGGTCCGTTCCATGCAGTTATTCTTTTTGCCCATTTTTCATCGCTCATACGTGCAAGATGGCCGGCCCATTTCCATTTCAGTGTCTTGCAATGCTGTAGGGCATCAATAACTTTGGTTTTCTTTCTAATGTCTTTACTTTTCTTTTTATGTTTTAACTTCAGGTTGAGAATGCTCCGTTCCATGGCTCTTTGAGTTGTTAATATTTTATTTCTCGTTTGTTTATTAAAAATCCAAGTTTGGGATGCATAGGAGAGAGATGGCAAGATGCATGAGTCTAGTACTTTTTTCTTTAGTTTCAACGAAATATCAGACTTCAAAATTTCTTTAAAACTCCAAAATTTGTTCCAGGCCATGTTTACGCGTCTTTTTAACTCGTCTTGCTGTTTGGATTTTCTAAAAGACACTTGTTTGCCCAGATATGTGTATTCTTGAACATATTCTAATGAAACACCGTCGATGTGTATAGGGAATTCAAAGCTGTTTGTCATAGTTTTTGTTTTTATCGTGTTTAGTTGTAAACCAATATCATTGCTGATAGCATTTATTTCATTCACCATTTTCTCCAATTGTGATGAATTTTCTGCAAAGAGTATGATGTCATCAGCAAATCTGAGGTTACTTAGAAATTGGCCGTTTATGTTTACACCTTTGTTGTTCCATTTTAGTGTTTTCATGATGTTTTGGAGGACGGTTATGAAAATTCTAGGGGAGAGAGGGTCTCCCTGCCGGACGCCTCTACATATGTCTATTTCAGAGCCTGTTTTGTCTAGTTTTACTCTACTTGTGCTTTTTTTATATATATCTTGAAGTAGTTCTATAGTTTCTGATGGTACCTTACATTCTTGTAACGCTCTCCACATGCTATTGTGCGATATAGAGTCAAACGCCTTGGCGTAATCAATAAAAGCAAGGTAGAGCGGGCGTTTTATTTCTTCATATTTTTCAATCACTAGGCCTAGCGAGTGTATGTGGTCTATAGTTGAATAATTTCTTCTAAAACCCGCCTGCTCTACCGGTTGGTGTTCTTCGGTGTATTTTGCAAGGCGTTTCTCAAGACAAGATGCGAATAGCTTGTAGAGGTTTGATTGCAAGCTAATCGGTCGGTAATTACCTATGTCAGTAGGATTTCCTTTCTTATAAAGTAGAACTATGTCCGATTTCGCCCATTCAGTAGGAATTTTTCTTTCGTCTAGTATTTTATTAAATAAGGTAGTTATATGTTTTACTAGAAGAAACTGTCCTACCAGAATTGCCTCGTTCGGTATGCCGTCAGGGCCGTTGCTTTTTTCCTTCTTTAAAGATTTTATTTTTTCAATGACTTCATCGATTGTGAATCGTTTTAAGGTGGTACAATTTGTTTGTTCTGGGAGAGTCTCTGTATACGGCGATAACTGGGAGGCGTACAGCTGTTTATAAAAATCGGTGGCAGTTTTTATTATTCCAGATCTAGAGAAGGTTTTCTTGTTGCTAGTAGAGTTCTCCTTCAAGCAGGGAATCCATTTCTTAGATGTAGTTAATTCTTTTAAACCTTTTTTCAAACTTCCTGACTTGATTAAATGTTTTTCAATTGTTTTTATTCTATGTTCTTGATATTCGTTTTTAATAATTTTATGAACATTCTTGTATAGATAGCACCTCTCTTTTTTTTCTTCTAATGATAAATGTTTTTTATTTGTTAATTCGTTTCTTCTTTTAATAAGGTTTTTTGTTCCATCTGAAATAATTTGTTTTTGGTTTTTATTTTGATTGTCTGTATATATCGATTTTAAACTCACATCAATTGCTTTCTTGATTTTTTTATAGTACATCTCTACATCATCGTTTTCTTCTAGTTTAAGTGTTGTAACTTGGGTTTTTAGAGCTTCTTTATACTGTTCCTGCTCATCTATCGTTTTTAGTGTATAGTTCCTATTTTTATATTTGGCTCTACATTTTTTGGTATTGGTCAACAGAAGAGTGCTTCTCACAAGCCTGTGGTCACTAGGGAACGATAGATTATTTATTACTTCAATGTTGGTGATTTTTTGTTTTATATTGGATACACAGAATACGCCCTATTACATAGGTCCAGAAGGATAGTCTTCATACAAAACACGATTTCGAAACGTGTCAAATTTATTTTGGTACCTTAATAAAACCTTTTTTTCTATACGTGATGAACTTGCCATTAAAAGAGGTTACCCGATTTAGTTGGGTAAATTATATAACGACCAGAGTTTAAAGAAATCACAAGACCGGAAACAAAGTATTAGGCCAGCTTAGGCCAGAGCTAAACTACACACAAAGCCTTACCCAGATCCATTCATGACACTATTCTACAAACTAATATTAAGTATAGATTGTATGTAAACCTTAACTAAAATCAGAGTAGGTAAAAGGTAAGAATTTAAGTAAAAATCAAGAGTACGAATTTGAGTTAAAATCAATAGTAAAGGGATTACTATTGATTTTAACTATTGATTTTATCTTATTTACACATAAATTTACCCATTATCATTATTTACATCATACATTTAAGTTATTTTTTCGGCAATAAAATAACATTACATTTACATAAAAATAAAACTGACGCCTGCTTGTCACGATATTTCACTGTTACGTATATTTCTTTCTTGCGAAGGTGCACAGAGCAAATTCTTATAGGGCCGACGAAGTTTTCACTAATTTTCATTTTTACTTTGTCGAATTATTTTTGTCCACTGATCGGCTAAACTGAATTCTTAAGAAACCTAGATAATTAAAGGGAAAATATAAAAATACCTTGTGGCAACACTTTTTTCAGCAACTTTTCGCTCTGTTGACATTAAGAATTAATTACAATTATTAGCTTTTTAAAGCACATAAAAATATATTTAAGACTTACGGATGATATGTGACGTTGCCTTTTTTTACTGTTTTGGATATTCTGAAATTTCGGCATGAGTGGACTACACAGTTCACCATATTTATTGGTTAGTGGGGAGACGTAACCGCTACTGGATGACATCGAAGACTGACTAGTGAATTGGTTGATTGAATGGTTTGGTTTACTTTTTTTGGAATCATTATTTTTGACCGATTAGGGGTCTTTACTCTATGTCTATGATTGGATAATACATAGTCTATCTGACTTTTATTTTTCTTAGGAGAAATCCACGTCCAAATGTCTTTGGAATTCTTTTTGAATAAACTATTTATGACGAACAGGTTATTTTCCCAGCAAAACTGGATTAGATAGTCTCCTCTCTTATCTCTTTTTCCGAAACATGTACTTCCCATTATTCTGTCTTCTCCTATTAATCTTGAACCAACTCGAGCATTAAAGTCTCCCATAATTATAAGGTTTTTACTGCATTGATTTAGAGTCTCTTGCAATTTGATATAAAATTCTTTTATTTCTGGTTCCCTTGCGTCACAGGTCGGTGCATAAACCTGAACAATAGATAGGTTTGTGTTTTCGAAATTCAAGTTTAGTATACATATTCGTTCACAGATTGCAGTAAAACTCTCTATGCAGTCTTTTAGATACTTCTTTATTAGGAAACCTACCCCATATTGGCCTTGAGTTTCACCAAAGTGACAGAATATATGGTCTTCGTCTTCTTCTATATTATATCCAGTGCGTCTGATTTCTGCCAAACCAATAATGTCATATTTAATTTTTGATATAGATTGCTTGAATTCTAGTAGTCTTTCATAAGATAATAGTGACCGAGCGTTGTATGTGCATATGTAAACTGGGTGGAGTGGAGGGTTTTGGTCTGAGACCCCCGCGGTGACCGGCCGTGGTGGGGGACATGGTTCCACCGAATACGAGTCCCGATATCCTAACGTAGCTAAAGTACATAACATATCGTCACGACTTTCCCCCGAGGGGGCTGGCAGAGGTATAATACAACACCCACATTTCGCCGGACGATATACAGTCCTAAATGTGACAGGAGGCGAGCCTGTCGCTATACACCGGGCTCCAGTCATGTAGCAGATGACATACAATACGCACATAAGTTCACACAATGAACAAATTGGTGCTAGCCGTCGACTGGGTACGAATCCGCTCCCTCTGGCTTGAGAGGCGGACCTTCTCCCAACTAGGCTGCCATCGCTGCCAAGTACATTGCTTTTTAAATGCCAGTGTCTGTCGAAAAAGCTACAACAAAAATACAAATGCTTAGTTAAAAACGTAACTTGTACTTAAATAGTTACATTTTTTGCACTGGACTATGTCTGCAACCGTGTCCTGACAGTGGCGGTGATAATGTCTTTCGCATTTGCGCTGCGCTTTTCAGAGTAAAATATGAATGGTCGTTAGCACTCGGAAAATTAGCTGGCTAGCGAATTCCTGCTAACGTGCTGATAATGAGCTCATGACGATCATTTATAAAATGGTAATTATCTTTTCATAATATGTACTCGATTAGTAGTTCAGACGAGTACCTTACCTGAATTTTTAATGATACCTCTACATAGGTGTATACACGTAACCGTACCGAATGCTTACAATTTGTTTATTTACGCTTTAGTAAGTTTTGTATATTTGTAAATTATCTCTATTTATCAATAAATGTACTAATTCGCATGTATAGCGAAATTGAGTTTGTTCGTTTGTTTGTAACGCTTTAACGTCTCAACTACTCAACCGATCATCTTGAAATCTTGCATACACGTTATCAGGGTTACCGAAAAGGACATAGGGTACTTTTTATCACGAAAACATGAACAGTTCCTGTGGGACCGCGGGTGCAACCGCGGGGCGCAGCTAGTAAGGTATACCTTCGTCTTGGTGAGAGGTTACAGAAGATCTGCGATTTGAGTTGCTGTACCCAAAAAATGATTTATCTAATTATTTGACTAGCTAAATACTAAAATACTACTAAATACTAAATACTAAATACAAAAACCCTGTTATATCCGCCATAATGCTAGTTTAAATTTAATAATGACTTTAAAAAATGCACGTCGATTTTTGTAAATTTTCTATTTTTATCTTGCTATGTTAAATCAGTCACTACTCATAATATTTTTTTACCGGGATTTTTTGTCTTTTTTGCATTAGTAGTTTAAAACGTGTCCCTTGTATGCCCTTAAATAATAACAGGATTTTAGTAACATGTTGCTAATTCTATACGTTTTCTAAATAACAAATCGGTCATAAAATTCAAAACTGCATTATTTTACTGCACTTCCTTATGAGTATTTGCAGTTGATAGTGTAAACGGGCTCTGGCTGCGGTCGGTTTCATGGTGCTATTTAGTTTCTCCGTGTTCCTCGTAAATTTTATCTCTCCGATACAGCGCGGTTCGTAATAAAATCACGTTTAACTGTTCAGAGGCGAACAATGTTGCTGATCATTCTGATTGATCAATCTACGAGCGAAGATTGATCGAGCTAGCGGAAAATTGAGCAACTCGCTCGTCGCTCAATTAGTTCACAATAGCAACAGTGTAGAGCAGTAAAACTGTGTTATGATCAATTCGTGTACTGGGACGTAAAGCTGGAATTGCGTTTTTATGTGTTTATAAATGGTCGTTAGATTATGGATTATTGGTGCTGTAATGGCCTAGGTGTCTTTTTTGACACCATTCATGGTGAAATGAGCGACACCTGCGGAATGGGTATGGCCACAAAGTTATACTGAACGACATATTATAAGAGTTAACTCAGATAATAGTCAATAACACAACTCACAACTCACTTAATACTAAGATTCACTTAAGAAGTCGTTTCTTCCTTACATAATTAAGAATTAGGTACTTAAGTAAGCTACTCGTATGTATTATCACTGATTTTTTTTAATTTTGTAATTGTAATTTAATCTTTTATTATTGTAAAATTTTGACATTTTATTTTAATCTGACATTTAATTGACATTGATTATTACTATTCGTTTATCATTAGTGTAATTCGTTTTATCGGTGCTAATTTGAAAGAAATGAATAAAAGACTATAGAAAAATATGGTAAAATCCTTGAAAAATAAATTGCGATTCTCATCTTAAACTAGGCAGGATTATTTAATTCAAAATAATTCTAGGCTGTAGCCTTAATTAACCTAAAACCGTAACATACCGCGAGCTCGCTCAACCGCTGTTATGGAAACGTCCACGCTTCCCCGATAATCCCCTATTTTACCTTCGCCAACCTTTAATCTACCCCACATTCACAGAGCGTTCTAACAAATAGACTGTACTGTGAATACATAAGGTGTGAAATCGAACGAACCCCGAACATTACACGCAATAAAGGTGTCTGCACATTCGACTCAGTTGAATGCTCTGAAGGCAGGTTCATTAGTGCTCGCAGGACCGTCCGTTTTGTAGGTGGTTGAATGAAATAAAAACTGGAATATATCGGGGTTCAAAAGGAGTTGCGCCTAAAGGGCTTGGTTTTAGAACAGATTTTATCTATTGTTTGAATGTGTCATTCTGGAACTTTTTATTTTACACATTTTTAATGAAGCTTTATATATCTTTCGGCATGATTTAATTGATGGACCATTAGGTAACCATCATCATCATTAATAACAGTTAAATTGTCCACCCACTGCTAAGTATAGGTAATTAAATTATAGTCCCCTCTCTAACGTGTTACGGTCCTTTGCCAGTCTCGTCCATACCAAGATAATAAACGTTGCATTTAGATTCTATCAGACTGACTGACTCAGTGACTGAGTTTGTTTGGTAGTGAAGCCTTCTGAGCTTGGGAGTGTGGCTTGGATTGCGACCTAGGAAAGCTATTCATGTGATGACCATTTGTGCTGGGTGTTAATCTGTATTTAAGACATAATTATAATGTAAGTATGTAGGTAAAATATGGGTATTTTTGGTAGAGGCGTTTGGGATAGGGACTGAATTTTTGTGGACTAGCGTATTTTATGTTCAGATAAGTGAGCGTGTTTAGGTTAATACAACTTAAAAAAATGTATTTTAGTTTAGTGATTTGACCGAAATAAATTATATATTCTGTGTGTAGGTATATCAATCTCTGCGTGGCAGCCATAGCTGTCAAGCTTTGTTTAGCGGGGTCAGAAGACAATGTTTGCAAATACGTCTTAAATATTTATTATTTAATTTACATTTATTATCTTCATATCAGTCTTATCCCTAGAGTTTAGGAACTGTAACTGTTGTAATCTGAGATCGGGGTGCAACCGCGTGACATTGGAACTTGAACACTTGCAACAAGTTGCACGACCGGTCTGGAAACTTGGACCGTGTGCGATTTACATGCAAAACTAATTGAACACTGCTCTCAAAGTTCGACTAAGCTTTACCTAAACAAATAGTTTAATTTAGGCACTCTATATCCAAAAAATGATAAGACTAGAAGAAAAAAGTCGCAGAAAATCTGAAGTAGGTATGTTTGATATCATTATGCGATGCGAAGCGATGTAAAAATATTCGACATTCGATTTTAAACAGTCTTTAAAATTTATCTTGCTTATAAGCAGGAACGTAGGTACAGTACGAGTAATTGCTTCTATATCTTCTAGCTACCTCATTATTGGTTTCAGAGAGTATATAAATGGAATCATAGATACCGTGGTAGGTGCTGCTTTTACAGTTCCATTTATAAATAACTGAACCTTAAAGTTTAGTATGTCCGTTTGTCTGTCTGTACAAATAAAAAAATAAATAAAAACATATGCTCTCTATGAGCTTTTTAGGATTACAGCGATTGACTGCATACTTGCTTTCAATGCTGCACCGATTTAGATGTTTAGCAAAAAAGTAAGTAGATTTTTTATATGAAAGACATAAACAATATAGTTAATACCAGAAAAAAAAAACTAGAAAACCACGAAGAAAGCCGCGCCGACCAATGAGTGCAAAACAAAACACCTGCAATTCTAACTCAAAGGATTAAGATCACAAGACAACCCTTGTGACGTCACAAAATGGGAGAGGAAAACAAGGAAGACAATTTAATTTATCGTCAGGCAGCGCGAGGTAAATGTATGTGTTTTCTAAAGTAAAATACGCCTTTTTGTTTTACATCGTAACAGAGATGTGCCCTTATTTTCGATAAAGCCGCGCGTGCCGTGTCACGAGAGCCGTCTAATTACGACTCTTCCTTCGACCCATTTTTCAAGAAACTATAGTTATAGGAAACTATACATAAAGGAAACTATACTAAACTATACTAAAAGGAAACGATGTTTGTGTAATATGTTTAAGTATAATGGAACTTTTGTCTTATGGTTTAGCAACGGTACCTGACTTTGGAGATTTTTATTGTAATGTGGTAATATGAAAATAGAGAATATTGAGTACTTCCTACATAAATCTTAACTTATATTTGAATAAGTGAGACTTATAACAAAACAAAAACCTAGTATAAGGACGTACTTTTGTACTTTAGTGCACTTTTTATACTCAGCGTATATACGTATAGCGTAAATATATTTATAAACAATAAAAATCTATTTGTTTACACGTAACATATCGTCACGCCTTGGGGAAAAGGGGCTGGCAGAGGTGTACTACACCCACACTTCGCCGGGCGATATTTTGTCCTAAATATGACAGGGGGCGAGCCTGTCGCCATACACCGGGCTCCAGTTATGTAGCAAATGACATAAAATACGCATATTTATTCATACAATCAAAATGCGTGCCTTGGGCTGGATCCGAACCCGCTTCCTCAGGCTTGAGAGGCGAGCTTTCATCGACTAGGCTATCATCTATCTAAGTTTATATTATAGCAAAACAAGATTTGGATTTAAATTCATTATTTTATTTATATTTAAACGCTTTTGTCCCAGCATTGCACAATATTCCCACCGGCCCTGATTTCCTCCTCCGTCCCCCAATCTCTTGTTGTCTCACTCGGATGCCTGTCATAGATTCTCCTTTGTTTTTCTTTCGTCTTGTTTGCAAGTTCAGTTACTCGATAAAAATATCGAACAAAAAGTTAGCTCTCCCGCCCGACGAGATTAGAGATCAGTTGAGATTTTATCTAAACTGTTTTGGGAGAAAATTATTTTGTTTTAAATTGTTTGGAGTGGAAATTGATTTTTCAAACGCAACGGCGACAGCCAGTGCTACAAGTGACAAAATAAAAAAAATTGGAAAAACCCACGACGGTTAAAAAGGAATTGAAAAATATTAAATCTGCTTCAAAATCGGGCTAGTAGTTTTAGAGTAAAATGGCAACATGGATTTGGACAAACAATGTTTGCTGCAGCGCCCCCTGGTGATTTGTCAGCGTAACATTTATCTAAGAACATGCCCCAATCAAACCCGAACCCATAACTGAAAAACTGCATCAAAACCGGATTAGTAGTTTTGTGAAAAAAATGGCGACATGGATTATGTATTTACAACACGCACAAACGAATATCCTCTCATCCCAAACGCACATACCGTCTCCGCTCCATCGTGAGTTAAAACCGGTATCTAGAGCTTAAATACGCATATTAAATAGGTAAATATGTATCTATAGGTCATAGCGATTAGTTTAATAGATATTCATAAAAGTCCTTTAGAAACTTCTACAAGAAGTATGTAACAATGGGTTACTTTCCGTAATAAAAAAAGTTTAGATTTCAATTTGATCATGGCAATCTGCCAAAACAATTATAGTAACAATCGGTACACAATCAAATATAGCCAATACTCTCAGATCAATGAATGGATGACTACTCAAAGCCTCTGAAACTCGCTACCGAAAAAGGTTCCATATTTTGCAGATAGCATCAATTTATGGATGAAAACATAACGGTGAAACGTTACTGTTGCAGCGCTCGTTTTGTGTCCTAGCTGCAGGCACGCTATGTTGCGGATTGATGGATGCGACATGCGACATCGGCGCGTCGTATTGCCGCCAACATGTACGCCGTTATCGATAACTATCGCCATTATTGATACAATGTCGCACAGTATGACTTTTATTTCAAAGAGTGAAAATTTAGTGTTTTTGCAAAAGTTGAACTTAATTTTACTACATTTTCAGATCATTTTCAGATCAATTCAGAATTTTCAGGTCAAAGCGACAATGCACGTTTATAACAGGACAAGTGAGAAAAAAACAGTTTACTTGAGAAGTTTTCATTAATTCAGATTTTCATACTATATAGTAAAAAAAAGGAAAATATAGTATAAATACAATATTTATATAGTATATATATGTCGGAGAAATCAGGGAAAGGAAGCCGAAGTATCTCTCATCAGTCTCATCCCAGTTCTGATGTCGGGGAAACATAGAGAAATAGGAAGCCGAGTTTTCACATCTGACTTCTGATGTCGGGGAAATGTAGGAAATAGGAGCCACGCCGTCGCATCTGATCCCATTGATGTCGGAGAAACATAGGAAAGGCCGCCGCGCTGTGACCTTCCACTTTTGATGACGAGGAAAATCTAGTAGGCCGCGGTGTCGTGTCTAATTTCTGAGCCATGAACTTGTCATCACGGGTATGTATGGTGGGCGTCAAACTTCAGGAACGATGAAATAAGGGGACAGCATTGAAGGCTTTTCACTATTTTAATTATACAGTCACTTAGACTACTTATTTAGTGAATGATCACAAAGATAGTTGGCGATTTAGAGTAATGGGTTTACGAATGACCATTGCGTGCGACCGCTTTCAGCCCAGTCCTGTCAACCACTGACTGACAGACATGACGTTCGCCCGAAATCCCAAACGCAACTCCATTCGGTGTTAACCGCTCTAAATGACCATAAACAAATCGATTAATCGTCAAAAACCACAGATTAAAACTATCGATTATCAACTCTCAAACTAATTTTCATTATCCAATGATGTCTCGCGCCGTCACGGCCATCCTGCATTTTCACACGTCCTCGGGTGAATAGTTCATCTCATCATCTGTGGACAATCATAAAAGTGCTCAAGTAACCACTTAACGCTCGGTCATTCTGACCGTCTCAAATCTAACTCCAAAATTTCACAGAAAGCGAACACCGTTATGGGATAACACAAAACACAGTTAAACCCAATTCTACCAACCATATACATCGTACCAGAGTATAATCGACTCTTCCAACAGTAACTTCATATTCGTTACCTATCCCCATAAATTGTCATGATAATTAAAATAAGCAACTTGACGTTTAGTAAAATAAATTGTATTGGGACCAATCGAATAATCGAGGCTAAAACTAACTTATTAATCACAATGTTCCAAGAATTTAATCAAGCCAAATTGAAAATCCAATGACGGTACACATACGCGGTTTGGACTTATGAAAACTGCTGTGTCCAATTTCAAACTAATAACATGTCATTAAAGTTGTCACGTAGACTTGCCACACAGGCTAGGTCGTAACTCGTACTATGATGTTACACCGGGAGGAATTTACTACATAGGCTCACCACACAGGCTAGGTCGTCACTCAGACTATAATTCAACAAAAGTAGGGTTGCAACAAAGACTTGCCACACAGGATTGCCACACAGGCTTGTCACACAGGCTTGCCACACAAGTTTGCCACACAGGCTTGCCACACAGGCTAGAACCACATACGCTTGCCACACAGGCTGGCCACACAGGCTTGCCACACAGGCTTGCTACACCGATTTGCCACACAGGCTAGAGCCACATAGGATAGTACCATGTAGATTAGTGCCACACAGGCGAGTGCCACACAGGCTATTGCCACACAGGCTATTACTACACAGGCTACTGTCCTACCGGCTACTGCCCTCCAGGCTTAGTTTTACCAAAAGCATTGACACTTAGTAAGTTATTTATTAACTGCATGACTCACATGTGCCGCAAGCGACAGTTTGACTAAACTGTTTGTGGGTATTTCTAAACTTTAAACAACTCCAATAGAAAATAGCACTCTGACATACATCGTTTACGAATATCAAACAAAATGAAAACTTCTCACCGGATTCAATTGCTACTCGTAGGTGATCAACGGCTGCTTCATAGTGCAGGGGCCCAATTCGGAGATAGGAGATTTTCATCTCATCTCGATCTCGATTCCTGTAAGTCTCCACTGCCTCCGACTACTCGAGACATCTCGCGCCCCAGCCATCGAGATTATCTCGATCTCGTGCGTATAGAATAAGGCATCTCGAATTCAGCTATTTTTTTCGAGGTATGATGGAATCTCGAGTTGTAAGAATAGCCCTCCAGGGATTGACCGGATCTCGCACGTTGCTGCTGCTACTTTTGATGCCCTTTTTCGATCAACGAGTGGCGATGTAACCTCGTTGCAGTAGTAACACGTAGGCGTCGACGTTTTGTTCGGTACACTGCTATCCTTCGTCTCTCGTTGTTTGTTAGTTGCGTCACATAGCATAGACTAGGTGTAATCAAACGCCGTCGAGATAATGCAGACGTCTACTCGATGCTCACTCTCTCATTGCCGCTCTGCTGCACTTTATGCACCACGAAGAAACAGTCCGCACACTCCACAATAATAGCACGTACACAGTTTTCTCAGTGTAGGGGCGACCCTATCAGCCATCTGTTGCTATGCCACTTCGCTTCCAGATCATTGTAGAATTGTAGCCAAAGACGGAGCCATATCTTGTTGCTGTGGGCGTTATTCTTATCCCAATTCTGATATCGGGGAAAGAGAGCGGTGGTCCTCGTCATCATCTTCAGCACTCATCTTGTTAACTGTGGGCATTAGTCTTATCCCAATTCTGATGTCGGAGAAATCAGGGAAAGGAAGCCGAAGTATCTCTCATCAGTCTCATCCCAGTTCTGATGTCGGGGAAACATAGAGAAATAGGAAGCCGAGTTTTCACATCTGACTTCTGATGTCGGGGAAATGTAGGAAATAGGAGCCACGCCGTCGCATCTGATCCCATTGATGTCGGAGAAACATAGGAAAGGCCGCCGCGCTGTGACCTTCCACTTTTGATGACGAGGAAAATCTAGTAGGCCGCGGTGTCGTGTCTAATTTCTGAGCCATGAACTTGTCATCACGGGTATGTATGGTGGGCGTCAAACTTCAGGAACGATGAAATAAGGGGACAGCATTGAAGGCTTTTCACTATTTTAATTATACAGTCACTTAGACTACTTATTTAGTGAATGATCACAAAGATAGTTGGCGATTTAGAGTAATGGGTTTACGAATGACCATTGCGTGCGACCGCTTTCAGCCCAGTCCTGTCAACCACTGACTGACAGACATGACGTTCGCCCGAAATCCCAAACGCAACTCCATTCGGTGTTAACCGCTCTAAATGACCATAAACAAATCGATTAATCGTCAAAAACCACAGATTAAAACTATCGATTATCAACTCTCAAACTAATTTTCATTATCCAATGATGTCTCGCGCCGTCATATATATAGTAAATATATAATATAGTATAAATACTATATTTTCTTACAAACGAATTAAGCTAAATTTGCTGTCTGTTTAAGGAAGCACAGCATGCATTTCAGTGTGTGAGATGAGAATGGCAACTTAGACACATTTCAAACGTGATTCACATGATTCTTTTGAAAATGGTTAGAGAATACACGTCACTGGCTGGTCCAAAATGCAGCTCCAAATGCATTGGACCAATAGCTTGCATTACTAAATCTAACATGTGGGTAGTAAAGTTGTCTAACCCAACATCGCATATCGGCAACATCCCATATTTTACGCAAATGCCCAGTAAGCAGAATCTAGAACTCTATTCCGATTTCACATGCGGTTTTGCATTTAGATCACTAACTATTATGCGGTCTAAGAGTTCGTAGCAGTGAGTTTAATCAAATTAATCCCCGACTACAACTGGAATATCGAATCACTCGTGGGTAGGTAAGTATATTATTATGTTTGCAACTGGTTTACATTTCAATTACTCTGGAGTTACTACGTTGTTTTAGAGCTACGATCATAATGCAGAGTAGGCCTCTTCAAGAACTGTATGAGTTATATCGTAAATTTTACGAACACTAAAAGAAACATGAGTGTATTTAAGTACTTACTTATTCCTCACTCGTTTTTTTTAGTAGGTATATCCTAAAAAAACAAGTAGGTAACTTTATGCCGATGCGTAATGGAAAATTGTAAAAAGATAGTCTAGCTAGAACCCTTAAGAATTGAAAAGGAAATGTATCTATTATTAATATAGGTATAGTAAACAGTACTCATATGCCAGTTACTAAGTTATGGTAAACTTGAATAAGTTGAATGCTTGACTAGTTTTTCTAATGTTATTAAGCAACATGCTAGTACAAACTGCTAACAAAACAAGCGATAAGTATTTCTAGCTAATCGTTGCAATGTTTATCGAGTTATTATAGCGGTCATCTTGTTCCCTGTTTACAGTAAAATAACAGCTGTCCTTCATCGGCTAAATTAATGCATCGGCACATTACTCAGGGCGTCTGCGTCAGGGCTGCAGCGTCGGCCTTGCTATGATTAATCGCCGTTATCACGGCGGATATGCAGATTTATCACGTTCGGCGACGAGGCTGTCGGCCTCGCCACCGGAGGCAAATGATTCAACAATACAAATATCGTACAAGGGCTCGCGTTGACAGTTACAATTTACCAATCGTGCCAGTTGACGGAGAAAGAGCGAGTGTGAGATTAATGGACATATAGATGTAAAAACTATTTATTGTTCACAACAGAAATGACAGACAAAAACATAGGATAGCGTAAGAACTGGTGGTATATAGCTAATAGCAATTTATTTTAGGAAAGAATCAGTTTTAAGGCGTGCTTTATCTCTGGTTCCAGCGACACATAAAATCAGGTGAGATTAAACGTCTAGCAATCTCAATGAAGTAGCGGTCAAATCTAAAAGTTCTTTTATATTTGCTGATTAAGTTTGTAGATCAGAATAAAATGACAGGTAGTCGTAGTTTGGATGGGTCACTTAAAGAATATTCTGGGCTACGATGCTCATTATATTCTTAACGAAGTTTCGCGACAGATCCATAATAACGTTCAGCAATCGCTAAATCATCCTTCTGGCGTATACTACATTTATTTACATCATTATCGTAGACTATTTTCGTAAATAGTCTAGACACGTAAAAATAGCGGTCGCGTACGCTACCCCTAAATTAGCGCTCGCTGCGAGGCGCATAGTTCGCGTGCGCGGGCCGATTCGCACCCCGGAAATGGCATTCGGCGTCAGGGCCATGCTGGAACCTTCGCCTGTTTAAAATAATGTGTCCGGAATAATGGCCGACACCTGTTTACTGAAAATATTTAGTATTGACACTGTAATCGAAAAAAAAACTGGATCATTTGGTTAACGGTGTAGCTGAGATTAAAGGTTGTTAGATCAAGGTTTGATCAAAGGTTTTAGTTAGGTAGGTTTTAAGTTACCTTTTATTTCTCCTATTTTCCTGAATACAAGTTCATAAGAACTTCACATTGATCAGGAGGTAAAGTATCTTCAGTTAAAATTCAAATACCTGTGCTTAAATCAAGGCTTACCCTACAAAAAAGTAAAAAGCGAATTGCTCGTGGAATAAGAAATCAACAAACACAAAAAACCGAGACGCGATTTCTGTCCGGTCGGCTAAACTTCCGGACAAAATCTAAATAATTTGTGGGATTTACATGATTAAACGCAATATTTCACCTTTTTTAAAGGTAAGTATCTAACTTTAAAATTATAGGGCTTGGCGTCGGTTTGCTCACGATAACGACATTTTATAGCCTGAAAACCTGCAGTTTGCAAAATAAATCCACCAGATAGCGAAAACAGCTTGTTAAGGGTTCCGAACACAACATAACTTCGAACCCTAAAATCACTACATATAAAATTGAGAATCGAATCACAAGCTAGCTTAGGACTTGGGAGAATAAAATAGAGACCTATTCTCCCAACTGTGGTTAATTCAAAACTAATGATTATCTTAACAACCCATATTTATTTACTTACCCGAAAGAAACTTAATCCCGAGTCAAAAATGGTCACGTGGACAACACGTAGTGACGTCAATCCATGCTTAAGTACGACCGAAATGAGTCATTTACAAATAATTTGAAAGAGACGGATGACGATGACAAGTGACGTCATCACGTGGTAGCCCGGTATGCCAGACCTGAGGCCCTATTCGGAGATTTGAGATTTTCATCTCACTATTTTTCATCCTTGTTGCTCTAGTTTGAAACATCATAGGTGTGAGAGTGACCAAGATAAAATCTCATCTCATCTCACGCGCAGGAATAGCCCCCCTTGTCTTTTTGCATCACGGGTACGAAAAAAACGATGCGGTAACTTACTAAACAATTATTGACGATCAACAGATGACGAAATTACCTGAAAAAAATAACAGTCAAATTTTAGTGAATGTGATTTTAGATTTAGGTAAGTGTGTAGATCCAAGAGAGTTTTTTTTTTTTAAATTCAGCGTTCAATTAAATTTTGTTCAAACAATATTTTCCAATAAACGTCACTCGCTTAGTAAATTGTGTTTATTGCGCTAAAACTAAATAATCGCGTGTAATAAAGTGCTGTAGTTACACTAATAGCTAATCTTATTACATGCTACGAATAACTATTGTTAACCCTAATTAGCGGCTAATACATGTGCCGGTTTAATTTATTGCCTAATTGAGGAGATCCTAATCAATTGATTAGCTAGTACGGGGTTAACATTGCTTTATTTAACAGCCTCGATGGTGAGAACATTTCCTCGTGCTTACTAAATGCAACATATTGTTTTGTACCTACTCCTTTGGTATTTTATATGTTTATATTATAGGTATGTACTTATGTGCTTACGATCGCTATTTTGACCGATCGCGACTTTGACGGGTTTTCAGTCACTTGACCGATTGCGAATTTGACCATTCGCGACGAAACGTTACTAGCGTTTATGTTTTCGGAATTAAAAGTATCCTAACCTTTTCTGGACTCCTGGCAACGTATATGCAAAATTTTATGATGATTGGTTGAGAAGTTAAGGCGTGAAAGCTAAACTAGCAAGCGAACAGACTCACTTTCGCATTTATAATATCAGTTAGATCAAATAGATTAGATTACCTACATTATTGTAATAAAAGCGTTATTTTACTTATCAACCCTGAAATCAATGTTAAAAGTCGTTTTTAAAGAAACACGGTGTATTGCCTCACTTGAAAGCTGATTCCTATTATAGGGTAGAATTTTGTACCTTCGACCACACCATCGTTAAAGAACGAAAGCTTTATGTAAACTCTTCAACAAGTTAAATGTCAACAATGGACGGTTAAATTAATCGCCATGTTTGATGAACATGAACCCAAAAAGGTTTTATTTTGTAAATATCGCGGGTTGGACAGTCAGAATTGGAAGGCGGGACGACAGGTGATTAAATTGAAGAGATCTGAGGAATCTCATAACACGCAGTGCAGGTCAAATACAGGTTGAAAATTTGATGATGATGTGCCTACCAATGCGATTTTAATATGCAAAATAGAATGACTTACTTAACTGACTCACTGATTTAATTGAATGGACGATAAATTATGAAAATAGGTAAAAGACTCTTTACAGCTTTTTATTGCGAATACAAATGATCCATTAGTCATTTACCAGCCCTGCCGACCCTAAACACAATACCTTCATTAGAAATGGTAATGCCACGTTACTTCGGATTCATATCTCTTGGACATTAGGGTTGTTACCGATTTAATTATCCAAAGAGATTGCGTGTCGGGTTGCCCTTTTAAATTCACCGTAGGAACAATGGCAACATTGCAGCAAGGCCGGAAGCTCACCAGCTCGATTAGAATTGCTAAGCATCTAGGGTAGGCTGGAAACACTGCGACATCAAAACGTCGCACGCAGCTATGTATTTGTTGCTTGACACTAAATTGACAGTACCACACTTATTTTTGCTCTGAACAAAATGATTTTTAGTCTGATGGTTTTTTTTTTCTTTTCTTTCATGATTATTATAAAAATACAAGAAATATTTCAGCTATAAGCACTGTAATCTTCATACATACAATTTACCAATATTAGTCCAAAAGTCAATTCGATGAGCCTAATGAAATTAGGGGAGGCGACATTTGAAAGCAATCTATTGTCTTGACTTTACTCGCCCTGCCTTAACTGGGCCCGCGACCTGCCCTTCCACAATCCTCGCCAGTATATGTCTGTATATTGCGCTTCCAAATTGTTGCTATTTTTGGATAGAAACTATTTTCCTCCCCTATCCGTCTTGATAGGCGCCTTCGTCGGATATTTTACGAGTTTAGGAAATGACGGGAGCATCTCAGTAGAGCGACTGCAGGGGTAGCGTAAGGAATTAATTTTGTAAGATTTTTATGAATAAGGTTTTATGGAATGCCGATCGTAAAGATTGGCATGATTTTGCGTTTTTATATTAGACTAGCTGAGCTCCGCGTTTGAACATACATCACACAGGAATTTTACTATTTTCTAGGTATTTTTTGTGTGTAGTATTATAACGTATCTCCACATCAAATATCCAAATACGTTCAGTACTCGCACATAATTTAAATACGCAATTACTTTAGAACAGCTATTGTCATACTTACGAGTTATTTTTATGATCTTTGTTGCAAGAAAGCCTAATTTTTAAAAATATTATTTTCGCTACTTTATTTCGTTAGTAAAAACATACCATAATATAAATCCAGAAACACAATATATAGTCGTAGATGTAATGTCCGTGTAGATTTCCGTGACCACAAAATTTCCATAACAAATTCCAGCCACTCACTTGCATGATCTCACTATCCCAAGTTAATGTCGCTATTAGGTATCGCTACCCACTAAAATTGATAGTAACAAAAAGCCAGAAGTTGGCCGGCGTAATGCCAGCCATCGATCATGGTGGACGCGGTGATGAATAGCGCGATGGAAGCCCGATAAACCCGCTACACTATTATTCTAGTGAATAGATATTGTTGTGAAGCACCTGAAAGTTTATCTCGAGTTTTATCTTAGGCGCTAGATTTACATAGCTTAGATCTTGGTAAATCCGCTATTTACTGGTCTTAAGTTTAGGTAAAATCAGCATTGGCACCTTTCGTTTTAAGTATATCGCTCAGAACAGAATAATACAATTATTGTTTTGTCCACTTACCTTGTATTATCCTTAAGTTTATATTTATACGCAACAATAAGCAAGTCATGATAATGCTTTAAAAATATAATTGATACAACAGCTACGGTCATTGCTTCAGTCGTAGGCTCGTAGGTCTGCTACAAGAATGTATTTGTAGCTATCTACGTAGTTGCTACGAAGGTCCGTTACACAAAAACTATAGGTTTAAAACTTTTTTATACGTTACTTTCTCTTACTTTTACTTTCACACTAAATTATTGTAAATATAATATAGGGGCAACTGGGGCAAATGCGTCTATGGGGCAATTGCGTCCTACGAGAATTTCCGATAAACCCTTCACAAATTGGGCAACTAACGCCATCTTGTACAGATTATTAAAAAAAAAAGATGTAAGTTTCACGAAAGACGCAATTGCCCCACAGACGCATTTTCCCCAGTTGACCCTACCTATGTAATGCCTATTCCTCTCTCTGTATGTTAGTTTACTTTCATGACTTCACAAACAGCTATACAAATTTTGATGAAAATTGACAAGGAATCAGTAGAAATATCTTGAGAAAAGTGGAAAACTGAACTTTCATCCACTGCGCTTATATAGGTTAGTTACATAGCTACATCTTTACGCGTTATTACCGTTAAAGCTAAGGAATAGCTTTTTATCTTTTAAGGTTACATATACAGTGATCTATCAAAGAACGGAACTCGCAAAAGTGAACTAATTAAAAACACTTCAAAACAATAAAGTTAGAATTTAAAACATGATGAATGAGTGATGAATTTTAATATTCCCTCATCCTCCGAGATGGCTGGTACCAAAAGTAACTTCTTCGCTTTAACTTGCACCCAGAGTGGATTTTAATTACTCGAGATGCGGACTGAAATGTTTTTCTTTATAAGAATACAAATAAGCCTCGATATTCACGGGAGTACATTACCATGGCAGGCATGCGAACGAAATTTGTAAAGTCGAAATAAAAATGTAAATCGACGGTTAAATAAATAATTAACATGTTACATTTTGATAAAGATAGTAGTTGTTACTTTTAAATCATATAACTTCAAAAACAATTACATTGGAATCCTTTCCTCTTTTTCGTCTTGCTCTAAAATGGCATTGGAAAGATTTTCACCAATGCTAAGCTCTTTGTGTTCTTTGGGGCCTTAAAAAAATATAAGAACCAATTCGAGTCGGTAACAATTCTGTGACATTCTTAGCAATTTGTCAAAAGTACATTTCCAAATTTATGTTCCCGCGGCGTATTGCGTGTTACTATCACGTATTTTGTCCATTCGTAACCGCTTACAAAACCTTAATTAAACTATTCATTGCTTTTACAATCTTTTAGACTAATGCGATTGTTCGCGTGCTCACTTTCATTACTTTACCGTTACTGGATTTAATTTCCCAAACAATCGACGCAGATATCTGTCACTTTATTATGGCTAAATAACTACTTTATTAACATAAACTTTAAGCGCAAAGTTCAAAACGTTTACGACGAAATAGGTGCAATAAAAAACTTTTACTACACGTCCGTATTTTCAGTGCCGGAACGGTCTAAAACTAACTGTTAGTAAATTACCATTGAATCCGTGATTATTGTGAGCTAATTTCAGCGAGCATTACCATTAAATTTCATCTAATAAATTCCTAGCACAGCGATATCAGCGAACAGCAATGATAGTCTAGTCGGAAGAAGGCTCGCCTCTCAAGTCAGAGGGTGCGGGCATGAGCTCAGCCTAAGGCACGCACCAATTGTAAATTTATGAACAAATAATATTTGTGTGTACTTAATGTCACCTGCTAAATAACTTTACTAGAGCCCGGTGTGGTGACAGGCTCGGACCGACGATATTTAGTCTCAAATTAAAAAATTGTTTTGAGACTGAATATCGTCCGGCGAAGTGTGAGTGTTGTATGCACCTCTGCCAACTCCTTCAGAGGAAAGACGTGACGTGTTAAGTTATAAAACCTGAATGCTAATAAAAACAAAAGCTTTATACTGCCAGCTACATTCATACGTTCTCACAGTATGCTTAAAAAGTTTAAAGTGCTTGTATAGGTCCTAGAAGAATGTATAAAACCATTTAAAGTTTATCGTAAGCATTTCGAGTTACGGAATATGAAGTTGTAGTTCCGCGAACAAACATGTCACATTTATCATGTAAATGAAGCCGTAGGTTACATTACATGCAATCGCTTGTCGATAAATTTAATTTTGTGATGGTAACATACGATCAAAGATGATAAAAGCTTAGATCGAGTATGTGTTAGAAGCGGAACGATGTAATAAATAGCACTAGCAATTGGGCGCCTGAAATTCATACATGAAATCGGCAGACAACACAATTGTAAGTGATAGATATAGACACCGAATTAAGGCTTCTTTGAGTTCATTATTCTCGTGACAGGGGAAAAAGTAGATCTATCTACACTAATTTACCGAGTAAATGGTATCTGCATTTTGTATGCTGTCAAAGCAATGAGCATTTTGATAAATTTAGCACCTAACTGCTAAGACAGGAGGCATAATTGACCAAAATCCTCCCAGTTGAAACCCTTTATTGTTTTTTTAAATCTCTTTAACTTCACATTTTACCTACTCACCAAATTGGAAAAAAAGCTTTGAGGCTTACTTACACTCACTCAAACCAACCACTCACATTTCACATTCAGGTAATGGAGTATTTTTTCCGAGCTATTTTTCAATCTTAATATATATAAATCTCGTGTCACAATGTTTGTCCTCAATGAACTCCTAAACCACTTAACCGATTATAATAAAATTCGCACACCATGTGCAGTTCGATCCAACTTGAGAGATAGGATAGCTCAAAACGCGAACGAAGTCGCGGGGTGACAGCTAGTAGTTTAATAAAAAGTATCGATAAAATTGTAACATGCTTCAGGTTTCATGTTTTCAGCGTATTCACAATGCGGTAACAGTTAACAAGGTAGGTACCCGATATTAATAAATAGCCTACCGTTGTTTTTGTGCCGGCATTATTTCCCCTGCGTAATAATTTATCGGAATTGTTCCGAATGGAGTTATGATTTATATTTATTCTGTGTGTTACCTTTTTTCGTAACCCGCAAATTCGTTTTCTTTTTTAGCCCAGTGTAAAAAGGGATGTTATATTACTCGTAGTAATGACTGAGGTTGTCAATCTATCTGATTGTTCTACATTATGGAACATAATAAAACTTCTTTAACTTAAGACTAAACTAGACAAGTCTTTCTTTACTTATTCTGTGATAAGGTAATAAATAAGTAATGTGAAAACGAGGGAGATGCAAATTTTGTTTTAATGAAATCGCTGTTAACTCTGAAATAAAATTGTGTTTATGTAAACTCGTGAACTAGTTAAAAGTTGAGTCACGAACCGCGAGCGCCTCTCTGCCTCCGCCGGACGATATTTTCTCGCCGCGATTTCATATAAGTCTGTTATAATTTAAACAATTTTCCGAACTACAGTAAAAGAAACGAATTTCCAGAGAGCACCGGCTTTCAGTTATTAAAATTTCGCCCGTAAGTTTGAAAGTTCTATTCGGCCGAGTGAGACGTTCTCGCTAAAAAGTATCCACTTTGAAAACTCGACCGGTTTACGATTTAGCCTCAAAATGCCAATTTTTACGAGAAAACTTTTTCAGATGTAGTACCCGAACGTTGGGGTCGTTCGGGACGAAGTGATTATACACGGAATTTGCATTTGCACAAACAGATGCTCGTAAACGGAGGAGATAGGTTTAATGTGTTTTTATAGCGATAATAAAGTTGGTGGATCGACCAATTTGGGTTTTGCTTGCACGATAGCGTTTGTGTACGAGTATCGAACTTCGATGTGTTACTCTTTTTAAATGCGAAGGATATTTGCAATGCATATTGTATTTACACGAGACTAGCATTTTTATCAAGCTTCGAGTGAGCTCCAGCCAGTAATGGGAAGGGTATACGGTGGCGTATTCTATTCCCAGTGTCCGCGGGGACCGTGTGAGGTATTATGTTCTTGCGCCGAGCATAGACCGCAACATCGTTGAGTAATTGGGCGTTGTGCTCTAACATGACACGTGCTTGTCTGAACATTGCAAATTACTACCCTATGAATTATTCATCGTCGGAGGCAGTATTTTACCGGCTGCGGAAATGTTACCCAATTTTAGCGCGTGATGTGTTGCTATTCTTGAATATTTGAAGGCTAAATATTATTGCCAGGCATGATAGATTACATAAGGTCTAGTAGAGGTAACTGTAAAATTGCATTTTACAGATAATTTACGGCTAACGATTTACCTACTTTGAAATTAGTTGTGAGCAACTTTTATTTCCACGAAAAGGAAAAAGCAGGAAACGGCTTAAGGTGTAGTTCGGAGGCAAAATAAAATCACCTAAAGTTCGGACGTTCGTAAAGAATGGCTCTAAAGAGAATGGGCCGCTGATTGCAGCGCAAGGTGTCGACAAAGGGGTCCTCCCCCTTTAGAAGCCTACCTCGTTATACAAAAAATTTACCTCTTTTAAATTTTAACGAACGGCGAACGAATAAACTCGAACGAGATTTCGTAATTTCGAAGTCACAAAAAATTTAAATGACCCGCTAAATGCATCAGAATTAGAAGGTCTTTTAATTAAATTCAAGAAAAGCCTACGAATCTCTTTTCACGCGCTCCGTCTAGATCTCTCATTACTCTTTTTTGCTTTAAGTCGCATTTAGGTGAGAATTTAATTAATTTCTACGGTTGGAGCTCGCCTATTCGTCCTGTGGAGTAACCCGTAAAACCTAATGGACTTTCGCTGTCTAGAGGCCCGTAATTTTGCCGGGACCTTTCTGGGCCCTGTGAATTGCAATATCACCACTCACAAATATATTTGGCTAGTTGACTTTCCCAACATGGGTGTAGAATAATCAACACAAATTGTGTTTTGTACCAAGAAACTCAGCATATTATTTGGAATGAAGCCAATCGCATAGATTGTGCAAGCCATTTAATATATTCTATTCACGCATATTACCTATTCCTCCACATTCGTATTATTAGCTAATGACTAACATAAACAACTCTTTAAGAAATTACTATTATGAGTACATATACTCGTAACTAGGAATAATCTTTAACCTATTTTAGTCACAACGAAAACCTTACAAGTATATAACCTATAACACCTAGAGAATCTAGAGATGATGTGTGTGTTATAATTCCAAGCCTAAGTGGAAATTAAATCAGAACGTTAGCGTTTACGAACGAAAATAAGAAATCTTGAACGTCAAGGAGGCGTCGATGAATGACAAACGGAACTGTTGCCTGCGTAAAATTCTATCAAATCCGTATCTACTATTATTCTACTATTATATTCAAAGTAGGCGAGTCTAGGAGCTATATAGATAGGATCCAGAATAAAATCACAGTAAACAAGCAGTTCATAGATGTGAGTTTGTAAGCAGATGATTCACACATTCCTCACGTTCACAAATCTTATAACGCTTAATGCAGTCCAGCGAGCTAGAAGAGAATTTGAGCAACATACCAACGCGCGACGAATTTCTGTCTCAGAGAGCTTTCAAAGTGTTCCTACTGCTGTTGAAGCTGTGACCAGAAAATACAACCGCTAGATACCTATCCAGTCCGCTCACGGGACAATCCCCAGGAGACGTCTTTTGAAATTTAAATAGGGTTACGTCGGGGACCAAACAACGGAGCTACTAAACATATTCTATTATACTAAACATTTCTGAAAGCTTGGCGACCCTCCGCACGGCACTACGAAACTTACTGGTTAGTTTTCAATTGTGATTTGGGTGAAATCGTAAAATGTTGCTGATAGATGCACATCTAACACTATTTAAGCTTTCTCGCGTTCCCTCAAAGGATTGGTCTCAGTAAAATACCTATAATTGTACTTACGAGAGACAGCACTACATTGCGCAGTAGGTATCATAGTACGTAACAGAGTAGGTATTTGTAGTAAGGTGACGTGGGCGTCATAAACCCAGTAAATAAGTTCGCGTGAGAGATCGCAGTTCGAGTAGATGTTGGCGCATACCCTGCTTTTGTTTACAGGAACGCGTTAAATACGATGCTAACTTTTGTAATGGATTAAAAAAAAAATCTCAATGAAGAGGGAAAACTTTTTGCAAGAGGTAAGTGTAACACGCGAGGCAGTTACAAAATATTAGAGCAGAAGACTTTCAAGGCAGCTTGTGAGAACGTGGTTTGTGGTTCACTTCGTTGTTTAGGTTTGTTTAGGTTTCGACTGAGGATAACTTTACAAGGTTGCCTTAAAATCAAGTATAACAGCGAATCCAGTAAACAAAAACCTTAAAAACTGCCAAAATGCCTTGAAATTGAAAGATATCTTTAGAAATTGTTTTTCTAGTACATAAAGCAAGCATATATTTGTAAATAAATATTCAATTCGTAAGATAAAGTTAGATTCACTGTGCAAAAGAAAAAGTATAATATTTCGTGATTAAGCAGGCGACTGACTGCGAGGAAGCTGAACAAAATTAGCAGCCATGCATAAAATTAAAACATAAAATATGTGCATGCATAACCCTGCCTTATCAGAGAGCTTTGCAACTATTACGTACCTACTATGTACAGTGTACCTACTCAAATTAGTTAGGATACAGTTCTTCGTCCACTTACAAATCTCAGCGTCCGACCGCCTCACAGTAGCATAAATTAACAGCACGGCCGGTTAACAGCCGGCGTTATGCTGAGTTGGGGCCGATTTGTGACCATGTAGATTGTACACTTGTCTTTATGTCTAAATGTATATAGTGGTCACAAATAAGCCTTTTTCTTTCTTTTCTTTCTTTCCAAATAAAAAATAAACTCCGAGCTGATTGGCGTTTTTTCACTTGCCGGCATGGGCTGGCCCAGCCCGGCACGGCACGGCATCAACGGGATCAAGGGCCAGCCGTCGCCAGTAAGTGTAAGCGTCCCCGGCTGCCGTGCCGGACCGTGTCAGGCTGGGCCGGCCCGGGCCAGCAAGTGGAAAAAAGGCTATTCGCGAAAGTCTCGCGCACATCCGCTCTAAAAAAGAAGATCTAAAAAAGACTGTATGTCACATAGTATTAAGTTCATTTTTCATTTATACCATTGCAAGGCGTTCGGTCACTGAGCTTGTAAGTGGACGTGGAGCTTACAGTTGTGACTTCCGTTCGCTCTATGAAAGTTTACAGTGCTCTTCCAAAACGTCAAGTATTTTACATTTCGTATATACATAGTGCGCGTTATAGTTTGATACACGAATACGTTTTCGGTTAACGAAGTGGATATTTCTTAAGTCAAATATCAGCGAATATTGTCAAACGTAGTTTAGGTACACCTGCTCAGTGGGTATGGATGTAACAGTAAAAATATTGCGTGATTACAATTAATTGGTCAAATGTTTTTTTTCCAAACCTTGTATTTTTAAAAATATTTGTGGTCAAATTTTAATTCTCTAGCTAGGCTATCATATCATAGTTACAGACGGTTTACATAAAATGTGTACAATAGCCAAGAACCCTTAACACTGGCTATTCCCATGTTATTGCACTAAAAGAAAATGAAAGAAATAAGCAATTGTGGTAAAATATTTTATGACGCTCAAAGTGGAAATGCTTCGAATTTTCGATACAGTTTCTATATTTTCCCAAACATCCTACCTACTGTTTGTATATTTCGTAAATATTTCTTGCGTCGCGTGCCCAATCTCAATAGGGTTCCGCGTACGTTGCTCGTAAACGTCATCTGCACTCATAATCAGGGGTTCCGTGAGGCTTCCAGCCGTTTTACAGCCTAACGGCACCTCTTCACGCCTCATACGTGTTCACGGATATTTACAGACGATGCATGAAATACGGTGTTTGCTTTAGGTCATGTTATGGCTACGATCACGTCATATTCCTAATAATTTACCTATTTACTTACATGCCAAGAATTTTTAAATTTTGGCGGCTTTATTTTATTTTGTGCTTTGAGTACTAACTATTGTGAATACTATCCAGACAGTTATTAGTACATATCTACTGGTTTATTGTTGAGTTTTTACAATACAAAAATAATGGCGAAGAAGCGGAAGAACAAAAAAAGGAAAGAAAATTAAATTGTAACAGGAACAAAAGTAAAACCAATTTTTTTTTTGTTTGTTGAAAGGAGACAAATGCCGTAAGAGGAATGGAAGAATGTCGCATGAGGGAGAACTTAGCTGAGACTAGTTTATTTTGTTTTTAGACGTTTTCGGGACCTTCTTGGATACTTGGGTGGTTCTGGTACTCGTCACTAGTAAAGATGCATCTAGACGGGTCATATTTTTACTGCACTGTGTGGCTGCAATGCTGTTGCTACCTATCATATGTACATCACATTGCACACCCGACTTTGGTCTTCTGTTGAGACTATATTTAAATTAAGACCTTTGTACACAGTTCTGCAATAAATGATTCTTATTCTTATTCTTATCCAATATTGAAACAATAATGTCATAAACATACGAACTAGCCATAGTAGTGTGTAATCCTTGTTCATGTTGTTTTTACTACCCACAATTATAATTTAATAAGAATTGCCTTATAACATAACATTTAAGCTTAGCAATTAAGTCTTAAAAGGCGGTCCTAGCCTACAAAATAATTTTTAATTTGTTTACTTGTGTCTTAGTCTCTAACGCTGAGTGTACAAAAAAATTTAAATGTGTTAAAAAATAGTGTATAAAGAAATTTTAAAATCAATCAAAATTGAAACAAAATTTTGAGTGTGACCCGGTCATTTAGTCAAACATTTTTAATATGGCTGATGATGACTGGGCTACAGTCGGCAGTATTGCAGCAACACATTGCCGTAACAATTAACATTATTTGAAGAAAAACAAAAAAAAACCCGGCTGCAAAATATTGTACCCCATGTCACTTCACCTATCAAGACGATTCAAATGGTACCTCACATGTCGAAATCCATCAAGCCGCTTAGGCTGTAGGGTGTGCCAAAGAAACCTCAAACATACATGCACTTGTAAAACATAATCCTCCTTTCTTCACAGTCGGGTAAAAATGGCGCGTCTACTAAGAGTAAGTTTAGTGAAAAATACATGAATGTGGTATA
This sequence comes from Peribatodes rhomboidaria, assembly GCA_911728515.1. NCBI lineage: Eukaryota > Metazoa > Arthropoda > Insecta > Lepidoptera > Geometridae > Peribatodes > Peribatodes rhomboidaria. The sequence goes on along the minus strand of OU452169.1, from coordinate 6,826,771 downwards.
GGTACTGTGGATCTATATAGCTATCACAGTTGTCTACATCAGCCAAAGTTTCAACTGCCTACATGGTGCTAATTAGATGCAAGCCGCAATCTGGCGATCGCTAGCATCGACACCGGTAATTAATTTACAGGACAGCTTTGCGCCGCTAATTGTTTTGGTCGGTTAATTGGAACTTTAGTGCAGACAGATTAAAGTGTTGAAGTTATTAATGGATTCATGTCAGCGTTTGTCTTCGGTAGATAGATGTTTATTGTAAGTAAGAACAACGATTGTCATAATGGCGTATACGACTATTTATTTACTACATGGTGCATGATGATGCGAGTCTGAAAGATCCGGTTGACGTTTGACTATAAAAAAATAGTAATGGAAGATTACAGATACAGACAAAATAATTTATATTTACATTGCAAGTATCGTACACGCAATGTACTCGTATTATTTGTAGGAAGACCCTTTTTTAAGAAAGAAGTCGCCATTTATCCAACGCCATAATAATATAGGGTTAACTGTGTCTGTAGGGCAGTTGCGTCTTTCGAGAATTACTGACAAACAGTTCATAAATTAGGCGCCACTTACATCTTTTTTTAATCTTTAGTTGCAAAAATCTGTACAAGATGGCGTTAGTTGCCTATAATTTGTGAAAAGGTTTGTCAGTAATTCTCGAAAGACGCAATTGCCCCACAGACGCGTTTGCCCCAGTTGACCGAACATTTTTTTTTTCCAATTTTAACTTTTAGAAATACTTTAAAAGTGCAACATTCCATCTAACTTTGGTTGTAGTAAGATCTCCTCTTAACTTCGATAGCCACATATTAGCAGTTGCCTTAATTTATTCTGTGCTTAAGGTCCGCATTTCCCAGCAGTTATTAGAACATAATTTACTCACATTCCCGATCCACAAACAGCTAACCCACATACTCGTACAATAAATTGCGAGCACGAGTGTGTTCAAGTTACAGATTAGTTAGCAATTAGTAGCCATTTATAAATCACGAACTTTCTCATTTGGCAACCCATGGGGTGCTACAAGAAAAACAGAACATCTTTAATTAACGTCAAAGGACAATAAATAAGGCGTCCAAAATGACGCATGGTGGGCGGAGGATGGGGACCGGATTCCAGATAGAGCTGCCTTTCGATATCCGGCTTAAAATAGTATTCACAAAATTGCAGTATATACCAACTGACACGCGAGTACATCGTCAGATTATTATCCTACTAATCCTATAAACACGAAAGTTTGTAAGAATGGATGGATGGATGGATGGATGTTTGTTACTCTTTCACGCAAGAACGGCTGAACAGATCTGAAGGAAATTTGGCACAGAGATAGATTACAGTCTAGAATAGCACATATGATACTTTTTAACCGCGGGTGAAACCGCGGGGCGCAGTTAGTGATACATAAAGTTGGTAGAGCAAAATGAGTTAAGTAAATTTTTTAGTTTTTGATACCTACTTCTACATATTATGATTATACATTTTTATTCACGGAATGCGTCGATACCGTAGCACGAATAACAGCTGCGCCAACTTTTGATCATAGTTGTAGTGGTAACTGGAGAATGACAGGGACCGACCGACTTGACGTTACTCTGTTTTAAGTTTAACTACCTAATACCTACCTGCACTCATTAACCCCTTTGATAGGAGATATGTTTGATGCTACGATGTATTAAATCCGCACACACGGTAAACAGAGTTAGTTTAGACGGCTTTAGTTCGATCGGACTAACAAGAAGGATAATTGAAGGAAATTTCGCTCCCTCTTTCTCACAGACGGTCGTCTAGCTACATCATATCCTGTTGCCTATTAATACTTTGACTACTAACAGACATCACAATGAAATGAACAGAAAAGGTCCCTATTTTGAAATGTTCAGTATCCGGCATAAGCGATGATAGCCTGTCGGAGAAGGCTCGCCTCTCAAGCTAGAGAAAGCGGGTTTGGACCCAGCCGAAGGCACGCACCAATTTGTTCATTCTGTGAACATATATGCGTATTTTATGTCATCTGACATAACTGGAGCCGGTGCACCCTGTCACATTTGGGACTGAATATCGTCCGGCCAAGTGAGGGTGCTATTCACCTCTGGCAGCCCTTCGAGGAAAGGCGTGACGATATGTTAGTTATACTTATGTTTATCCGGCATAAACATTGTCCTGTTCATCTCTCAAATCTACAATAGGAAAGTTTTCGGATCGGTCGCTGCGCAAAACGTCTTTATTCGACTTTTGAAAGCAACTTCGGAAGTCTTTCGACGTTTTCGTTGAGAAGGTATCGGTTCGAGAGCTCCATAAAGAAACTTGGGACTTATCAATCTTTAAAACGTGATAGGTGCCGGTGACGCCGCGATCAAAGGGGTGATACGATACTTTTGTTTTACCTACTTACTTATTTTGTTTTAGGACATTTTAGACGAAATTGTAACTGGGTGTACGGAATATCGGATAAATTAAAAACGTATGACAGTCAAAGCAGTCAATTTTTTTTAAATTGTTTTAACGGCTTAAGGTACGTTAAACCCTCGCTAGCAGTTAACGGTTAATCCAATTACTCCATTACTAAAGTAATCTCGAGTAGATTTCTTAAAGTGGCACAGTTTAAAATTGAACTTCCTTTAACAGGTGTCCCTTCAGTAAATGTGCAAAGATCGTAAATCTGACCGTTAATTTGATTCTCTCCGTTGAACTCATAAAATTCATCACAGAACAATACGACTCAGCCACTGCCAATAAACTTACCTAAATGTCATCAGATAAGAGAATGCGGTTCATAAATAAAGATAACTTTGATGATTTGCAATATTGAGTGGTTCTGAAATTCGATTCTTGCAGTAGTCGGTGTTCATCTATACTTAAATTATAATTCCGTTGTCCTATATTCAACATATTTTAAGAGCGCCAAATATTTACAGAGAATCTATTTAAAAATAGTATGGTCTATTTTCTAGTATAATTATAGTCTAGACTATTTTCGAGTGTAAAATTTTTTGGCCACTACTTGGGCCATAAAATATTTTGGAAAACTTAAAAATTAATTGAATCTCATCGAATTTGAATTTTTTGTAAGGAAATGAAACCTAATTTACACAATTTTTTTACCGTGATAAGTACTATTTTAGAATGAACGCTGCGCTGTTTAGCAGAAGAAAAATATTTTTGGAATAAAACATTACTTTATCAACGAAATTTCATAGAAACAGGTTATTTCAGATTTATACTCGTATTTAGCCACAGATTTCACAGACCGATATTGTACTGCTTAACTTTAGTAATCTGTTATTTTCCAACTCCACGGTCTTTCCTCATTCGTTAATAAAAAAGCTCGCGTTACTGTACTCTATTTCCGCCTTGATCAAGTGCTCAATGTCTCTTGGACGGAAGTTTTCTGGCGGATTTCTTCTCTACCTCGCGTTTTTATGACGCGAACTAGATATGACGTGTTTTTATGATCTTCTCCCCACGTGCCACGTCCTTCACCTTATATTTTAGTGTACGAATGATGTGTAGACCCTAAAACTGTTTATATTATTGTTATTTCAGTTTTATAGTTAACGAAATAACAATTTTACGGCGCTTGAGATGCACTTAAGATAATTGGCCATGAAGATGAAGATGTGTGAGAATATTGAGTTTGACAAAGACATTCTTCGTTTTTGAGATATTATTTTCATTGATCTCCCTCTTCCCGACTAAGTTTCCCACATGATTGTAGAGTCAGCCTTCCATGCTATTTTTCTTTTAAAAGTATGCAAGTTAGGTCGGCACTACTTTTTCTACGGCACCGTTAAACGCATCATAGAATGAACTAATCCAAATATTTTCCCAGCATTCCGGAATCGTTCCAGTAAAAGTCCCGAGGCACCTCCAGGTGGCGCTTCTCATCAATCCAGAACGTTCAGAAGCTGCTCCACCGCGGCTTGATGAATATTTACTCATGTTAATGAGCTCTAACACGGGCATTAGCTATTACTCACTACCGACCGCCGGTCGGATCCCAAGCTAGGAAATGCGTTAAGTGGAGCTACTTGATGACTACAGGCTTATGTGGTTAGTTACGTGTATTTAAGTATTTATACCATTTAAATAGTATTGGTGTATTTAATAGTCTAGACATCAATTAAATTAAATTCAACTGTACCGTACAAAAATGGTGTTTCGTTTAGTTTGTCTAGGTTTTATCTGTTGACCTATCTAGGCAACAATACAGTAATCTGAATTTAATGGTACATATTTTACTCGAGTATAAATTGAACTGCCCAAATTACTTACTAACCAAGAAAATATACTGAACTGCAAGTACACCATCACAATTCCTGTTACTACTAACCCATAATCAAGCGCCTAGTGCTTTTATTAGCTTAGCGTGCAAGGCCAAGTTTAAATAAAATTATAAACAAGCTAATCTAGACGACCTTAAACTGCACATTAATGCAACGTTCATTCATCGCGATAGCGCCAAGGCTGGCTCTAATTAATGTAACGCTAATAGCCCCTTGGAATTACGGGGTACTATAGTAACCCTGTGCAGTGTTAACAGGCTTGCGCACGCTATTCCCGTAGAGACTAACTGTATAGCTATACTGGGGTAAGACAAGGATCAAATTTACATTACAAACTGTAATCATAGACTTGTATGCAGGGGAGGTATCGGAATTTTAGTTTGGGCTTGGGCTTGATTTGAAATTAAACTTTATCAAGGTAGGTAAGATTTTAGTTTAGAGAAAGGGCTTTACTAAACTGAGAGAAACCTTTATCAAGGTGGATAAACACTATCGCTTAAAAACAGTCATTTTCGACTTTTGTAGAGTGTGAATTAGATACTTTTGAATCTACTAGTTCGTGTATGTAACCATAATTATTTTATTACTTACTTTCCCATTTTCAACAATAATTGTAACATACTAATATTTAAGCACTTACCCAGCGTCAGCGTTGGTGACGTGTTATAAAGAAAGCCATGTTGTGAGATAATTATAGTTAATACATAGTTACGGTAATAGTTTAATTAAAATTATTGATTGTTTGAGAGAATGCAGCAATGTTGAGAAATTTTCGATTGTTAAGTTTCAGAACTTCAGACTATACCCATTGTTACACTAGTTAAGGGTGTTTCGATTGCTAAGCATCAGTCTGTGGCCTATTGCTACGCTATAGACAAAGACTGGGGTTTTCCACAGTATTTATCTTGAAGCTCGCGTAAAGCTATTTAGATGCAATCTCAGGGCGTCGAGCATTCTATTAAGGTGCACGCAAGAACGGGTAGCGCCTTTAAGCGCCATTATCGCATTTCCGCCGCCGTAAACCGTGAGGCGCTGGTTAATGATGATCCTTGATAGAGTAACTACTAGGTATAATGTAATGGTGTATTTTTCAAGGTTTCAATATTTATTGTTGACTTAAGGTCGATTCAGATAAGAAACTTCTATTACTACTCCCTTTCTTTATTTATGTAAGCGACTTACCCCGGCTTCGAACGGTTTACCTATAAACCTCGTGAAAAATTATCTAACTGGTGGTAAAAACTGTACCAAAACGCGTTGCGTGGTTAGGTGGAGCTAGCGGATATACCTGCAGACAGAGAAATAGACAAACGTGGGGACTGACTTTGTTTTATTTATTTATTGAAAGGAAAACAAACAGCTGTTAACAATAAACTAAATACACAAACGTAATAAAACAAATAAGCCTAAATAGTTTTTACTAATGAACTATGATAAATAAATTGAAAGGAAGTGTTACATAAAATATTCAATAACAGGAATAGAAATATACAATATGAAAAACATATATTGAAGAAAACCTACATAAAACCGTAAGTAAAAGACTATACTATAAAGCTGTACAGTATCAATTTATATAAAAAAATAGTAACAATTATCATGTTATAGCAGATTTTTTTTGGAAAATAAATATAAATTTTTGTAACATGTTTTTTTAAACTGTATAGAGATAGAGAAGAGAAGATATTATTTTTATTGAAGTTCTAAGCATTTCGTGGTCTTGGCTACAGACTGCAACATTGTTATATTTAAGCGTTTAATTTTAAAGTTATACATGCGACTCTAAGTACGATCTAGAATAGTACCTAAGTCTGAGTAATACTTTACTTAATTACATCTAATAATGTTTCTCGCTACATTAATGCACATTACACAGGATGAGTATTTTATAAGCACTAAGGAAGAAAATATACAAACTTTAAACTCCCAGAAAATATTCGTATACGAGTTTGGTTTTATCTAAAAATGCTGTTTCCATTCGTTTAGAGAAAAAAGTTTCAGCGAAATGTCGAGATGATCCTCGTACGTAGTTTATTTTTGCTGTTAAATATTAGAGTTTTATTTATATCCTGATGTATTATTACCATAAGCCTGTAAAGCTATGTTAAATTCTCAGTTAAAATAAATACCATCAAAAAGCTCTCCTGCTCACATAAGTTCTCATCATACTCAAAATATAAGAAAAGCAAAGTATCACGTAAGTATATACTATAAATTTTAAATTATTTTTATGGCAGTTCTTTAAAATTCAAAGAACTTTTATCAACCATATAATGTTTCACAACTCGTTCAAAGACATCATATAAATAGATCATGTACCTACTCGTATATTATAGCGGACTTTTTCTTTAGATAGTAAAGTACGCGTCAGCAGCCAGCGGCTATAAACACTAGCGCCATGATTGCCTAACTGCGCTCCGGGCTCCAATACTGCCCGGAAAATGACTAGAATAACGGGCTAAGGTACCAAAACATTTCATAGCTCCTATTCACAGGGCCAAGTTGGAATTTATGGCAAGAACCCGCAACCACACATACTTGCCGGTACTCATGCTTTCACGAAATATTATCCAAGATGAAATTATAACTTACTTCCTTCAGCTTTAACCTGTGTACTTAATGAAATAAGGCAGCCTCAAATTAATTTCATTACTACGTGGAATTAGGTTGTTAGTTTCTTATGTTGAGTACCTAAGTACATTGTAGGATAATGTTTTCTAAATGCCTAGTAGATACCGACGGGCGGGTAGATTTATGTACTAGTATAGTGGGATTATGCTAAAATTCAAGATAAGGTGTGAAGTTTCTGCAAAGAAGAAAATAAGGTAACTGGTCAAATGAATTGGCGACAGTAAAAAATCAGGCCGAAAGTGCTAAGAATGTTGCATGTAGGTCCCGCTCGCGTTCTCAAAAGATTTCGGTTCAAGATCCGAACAAATCGGATTTGCGTTCAATTTTCCTAGACTTTCGGAAGCTTCCCAAATTCAAGCGAGCAAAACCCGACCCAAAATAGGAAGGTAGGAAGAAAATTCCACAATTCTCGGCTCGCAATCGTAACTTAGAATTTGAAGGATTTAAATCTTCGCTGACTCGGAGAGATTGACCTGGATCGGTCCCCGATACGATGCCTTTTTGCGACTTAAAAAGTTGGGCGGAGGTATGAGTATATAAAAGTACAGTCCAATTTGTACGAGGAACTGATAATTTAAACTTATTTTTCCATATCGCATTTTCAACGATGTCAGGTAACAATAAAACGCTTTACGGCAATCGTAAAATGGGATTATTTGTCACGTTCGTAGATGGCGCTTTTGTATTTGGGGGTGCGAGGAAGGGACGTGCTCTCGGGTATTCAGGGGCAGGAAGGAAGGAGTCGCGCAGGTGGATGTCACCTGGCTCGGCGGAGGTTCCGGCGCGGGTGAGCCAGGCGAGCCAGGCGGGCTCGCGCGACGCCCCGCGAACATTTGTTACCTTTACGGGCAGCATTTATTATAGCTCGCCGGCGGCGCTCGGGGCTCGGGGCGCACGTCTCGGCAAATATACTTAATTAAAATTACCGCACCGGGCCCGAGAGGATTCATACGCGAGCATGAAGACGCGTTATGAGATAAAACTTTTGTCGAGAGCTCGTTCGTTCGATGAGCGCCGTGTGTGTGTTTATACGAGTCCTTGACACGTGAAAATGTGTTAATTTTATTTACACGATGCTGTGAAAATTAACAGCGCATCCATTTACAAAGTTACGGCGCGTTTTATCATAATGACATTTCATCTGTAATGAGTTTAGCATCCAAAAATAAGTACTAACAGGCCCAAGGTTTCAATTATATGTCCGATACTCAATTATAATTGCAGTTATCTACACGTATGAGAGAAAAAGGGTAAACTTGTCTTTATAATTTTGTCCAGAATGACGTGAAAAGTAAAAAAGTTCTAAAACAAGTATCATTATTAGAAGAAAAACAAATAGCCCAAATGCAAAATGTTGTACCCTATGTCACTTCCACTATCAAGATACAAATGACACGTCACATGTCGAAATCCATGAAGCAGTTTAGGCTGTAGGGCGTGCTGAAGAAACCTACATACATACATCCATATGCATTCGTAGTTTAAAATTATTTTCCACCGGCAAAATTAGCTAGTAGGTGCCTGCTTCATGAAAACTCTGATGACTTTATACGTGTGCATGCACTCTGCTGAAAACGAGTAGCCGCCGGGAAATCTTAATACTAGTTTTACCTAAAATGATAAACACGCTGGCTCGAGGACTTTAATGCACTTTTAAAAGTGAGCTGCCATAAAAGTTATTGCTTTATTTAAAACGTGTAAGCATGCGATGCGATTGCAATGCCGTGTTCCGAAGATTTATTCAAGCGAATACAGTGGAAAGTAAAAGCAATAAAGTGTCACAAGCGTCGTGTTTGTATTAAGATTTGCAATTCTGATATTCCATGCTTTTGTTAAAGTTTATAGTTGAACCCAAAAAATGTTGCACAAAAAGGCTTTACTGGTGTTAGGTACATTTTTGAGTCAAAAAATGGCTTATCTTAGGTAAGCACGTATGGTTACTCTTGCTCACCTGTCTTTATCGCCTTTCCTTTATTTCTACTCAGTATCTATTACTTAGACGAAGAAGTAGTTTCTATTGATTTTTAAAAGATAAATTAAACACTTTTAGTGTTCCTAACCTACTCGTATCTATAGGATATGTATCCTATCTTAATTATCCCAGTCATATTTTGCCCGACTATTCATTACAACTTCATAACCAGTCATATTTTTGTTAGTGAGTTTTTTCGGTCCCACTACATGCCCTACTAAAGCGCATGTTGGTGCTAAAGCACTTCAATATTCCAGTGCACTCAAAAAGCAACGAGGAGCACGGATCAGAATGACAAATTGCCATACCGGGAGGTGATTAATTATGAAAGTGTTACCATTAATTTCCAATAGCACCAGGTGCCTCTCACTCTCTCGGTGCGTACGTACTTTCGACTCGTTGTTTATATATTATTTTTGATAGACGATGGCAAGATAATGGTACTGAATAACATTTTTGCAGGTGATTTATGTTGCCATGCTATTCTGTCGTAATATTTAAGATGATCATTAATCAGTATCGTAATTTAGGCTTTCGGCGAGTAAAGGCCGGACTTTGAAACATTTTATTCGTTCTTTTAGAGAAAGGTAAAAAGAAACTGGATTACATAATTATGAACTGAAAAACAAGAATGTGTTAATGTAAAAGAAATTACGATTCAGCGTTTACTAAGAGTTAAGATCGGACCATTCAATTTTATACTATTACATGCTTATCTGCTCAATACTTATGTCTTTGCAAAGTTTGTGCCAGATTCGGGAGGCTTCTACTAAGTGCCTTGAGGGTCCGAGTCCTCACTTCGTAGGCTGTTTGTGAATGTTCTCGCCGTATGACGTAACTTTACGCTTCTTTGGACACAATATAGAGGAAGAAGAAGCAGATATAGTACGCATGCCAATAGAATCATTTTGACTTCTTAGAAATGAAAGTATTTATTCGTAGATAACTGAGCCCGGTGTATGGCGATAGGCTCGCCCCCTGTCATATTTGGGACTGAATATCGTCCGGAGAAGTGTGGGTGTTGTACATCTCTGCCAGCCCCTTTGAAGGAAAGGCGTTACGATATGATATGTTATTCGTAGATTGACATATTTAACTGTTTTATGGATCTCATTAATTTGTTGGGGGTGTTATGTAAACGATGGTCTTTATACAAATAGATAGACAAGTTTGAGGAGAATGGACGCTCTGATGAGCTGAAGGTACATTTCGAAGAGAAAATCCTAATTTGATTCTGAAGCAAATCAAAAATCTCAATCAACATATCTTAATGCTTTTGTTCTATGAGGCAAGCATAGCAATATAAGAACAAACGTGAATTAACAATACTCAAAATACTGGATGAGTCTCTTTCCAAATCAAAACATTTATCATTAAGTAACATTAAATAAAATTCAAGTGTATTTCAAATTGAATCTTCCAGCCGGTCTAATATCTTGGTCGTGGGCGAGCGACAAAAATCTTTATGATGTGCTGAAGTATATTTCCGCGCTAGTCTGTTTATAAAGTTTATTGTCTGAAATAAATGGCTCGTATGTTTTGTCTACGTTTAAATTTTTTACAATGGAAGTCTCGAATGAAGTCGTCGATGTTTTACATCTATATCTACATCATTCTTCGTATATACCTCGTGAAGTATGTACGTAGCAGATGGGAAATGCAAGAGTATTTTTTTAAGATTAACAAATATATATTTAACCGCCTCACTCAGAGAAGTTAAGGATTACTTAAACTATCATTAAGTTAACATTTCCTATGGAAGTGTAGTCCTTCATGATAGTTTAAGTAATCATTAAATGTATTTTTTTTTCAATAAATATCAGGAATGCGGAGATAGCAGAAATAGATAGATACATAGTCTATCTATTTCTGCTATGCTATTAGCTATTTCAGTTATGCAGAAAAGAAAATCATGGTATTGTAAATAAGAGTTTCATGAAAATATAGCAATCATAGGACATTAATTACTTTGCAGATAGCTTGCAAAATAAAGTAATACTTTTCAGGAAACAATGAAAATGGTTATTTTGCGTGTTGACTTTTAATGGCGCCTTTTAATTCATGGCAGATAAATATTCACCACGTTTTTATTCAAATGCAAATTTTTATTTATTTGAAGCGACACGATGAAGTTATTAAAGTTGCATTAGTGGGCTTGTGAAGTGGACTTGTATGGGGTAAACGTAGGTTAAATATTATGCCACACTGTAAATACAGTGTGTACTGAACTGTTGTCAAATTCAAGTTTTTTTTTTTCAATGAAAAATTAAATTTAAATAAACATGAAGTTTATACCTAGCGTAGTCATAAAATGCAATTGTACGTCATACTTATTTAACATATCATCGAGTCTTTCCCAAGTGCTTGCAAGAGGCTGCCAAAGGTGTATTACATTACACCCACACTTCGTTGAACGATATTCAGTCCCAAATATGATAGGCGGGCGTGACGGGCGAGCCTGTCGCCATACACCGGGCTCCAGTTATGTAGCAGATGACATTAATTCCGCACATATGTTTCGCTGAACATGCTTAAAAATGTGTAAGTAAAATTTATCTCTACCTATTTGTTAACCAGTTAAGTTTTCTTTTTAAAACTAAATAACAATCAAACTATCATCACACTATCACTCTAATATAATAAAGTCCAAAGTTTGTAATGTGTGTGTATGTTGTTACTTCTTCACGCTCAAACGGCTGGATTAACACATAGGCTACTTTTTAACCGCGCGCAAAACCGCGGGACGGATCTAGTCATGTTCTAAATAGTTTTCTACAACTTGTATGTATCAAATACTTGCACTTCTAACATTTTGTATTGATTCTCGTTTCTAAAATACAATTTGCGGAAGTTATTGAAGAGCTGTTATTTTATTTGCTTGCCCATAACCAACCATGCACGAAAACCGATGTGCCTCTGAAACATGATCGCGAGCGGAGTGGTCACCACTTGCAATATAAGTATCCATTTACAATGCAATTCTGAAAAATATAACAATATTATGCGACTACTTTAGAATTGTTATATTTTGTGTTTATTTACATATTTTTTCGCTGCAATTTTTTCGACGTGTGTTATGTTTTTACAGTCATCTAGATACTATATCATTTATCAAAGGTAATATAGGTAGACAATACTTCGACGTGAAAGAGCGATGAAAACCTGTTTTGAACCTCTGAGAATAAAAAAAATAGAGTTGCTATTCTCAATAGCAACTCTATAATTTTTTTAATGTGTTCGCAACACATTTTGTCGAACAGCTATCATTCGGAAAAACATTCATTGTCCCCATGAATGATTGATTAAAAAACCCGATCTTACTCGTACTTGTGAGAGCAAATCTTTCGCTTTTATGTGTTTGTCTTTTGTTTCTATATATGATAATATGACGGTTAAAATGTTGGTAAAATTTGTCAACAGAGAAGAATCATGAGCAAATTCATTACAAATTGTATCATAACTATAACAATTTTCAACCGCTACTGAGTGTACCCACTTGGATTCTTCAATAACTTAGCGTACTCGTCCCATATTTTATATTTTCCATGATAAAAATAAAAACGAAAATAATCAAGTAAGTAACCATGCTTCACATTGCATTTATCTAGAACAGGAAAAACTAAAAAGTCACGGTTGAACTCACAGGGCGCTGCTAGTTGGTAGGTACTTTATATCCGCGTTATTTTGCTGAGTAATGGCTATTGCTTGCATTGTGCAGAGAAGGGCGCGAATGGCCTCTTTACTTGATTGGATTCCGGCCTAATATTCCGTCAGAACGTTAAAGAAACTTCATTAAAGAAGATTGTTTTGTGGTCGAGAGAGCGGTCGAGTCCGCAGCTATTGTTTGAGAGTTTTCATAATAAAATCTGTGCATAGTAATTATTTTAAAGTGATTAAGTGTTTTTGAGTGTGGTAGAAAAATAAAAGTAATTTCGATAAAGTAGGTAACATTCTAGATGGTCATGGTCATGGTCATAGGTGGCGTACTAGAAAACTCAAACGAAAATTTGTTAGTATAAAAATTTAGGATGTTAATGTTTTAATTACGAAAACCTAGGTAGCCAAGATATTTTATTATTATTTTAACCTAATTTTTCATTCTATTTCCAAAGGACCTCGACCCCATGACATCCGTAGCTCTCCGCTACGCCGTAGCACTTTCGTAATAACTATCATGTAACCTGTGCCGTTTAGCCCCGTAGCCGGAAGCTCTGACGACACGAGTGACGTCACACTCTCCCCGTTCCCTTGCGTGCGTCACACCCTCTCTCCGGGAGTCATTGGCCAAAATCAACAGTGATTAAATATTTGGAAAGCGGCTGTTATCGGACGCTGAATTAATGATGAATCGCCTGTTTTTGGTAGTTCATTTGTTCTTAGAGAACTCTTAATGAGGTTGCGTTTGTAAGTTTGCGATCTTGTTGCTCTACATAATGTCTGAAATGAATTCGCTAGAGAATCAGTTTTGTAGTCAAATGTAAACAAGATCAATTGAGCACCTACACGTTTAATACGGGTACAAATTGTTCGTACGGCATTTATTAGCTTCTTGTAACTATCTGTAGTAAATAACTATTTACGAGCAGTACTAACTACCAAGTTACTACTGATGCTATAGGTAGTACTTCTATAGAGATGTTTTGTGAGTGCATAACTGTACAAGGTTTGTCAAGGAACAAAAATATAACAATACAATATAATGTAGCGTAGGGAAGTTTTCTGCGGGAGGTTTACATAACATATCGTCACGCCTTTCCCCTGATGGGGCTGGCAGAGGTGTACAACACCCACACTTCGCCGAACGATATTCAGTCCCAAATGTGACAGCGGGCAAACCTGTCGATACAGCGGGCTCTAGTAATGTAGCAGACATGACATGACATGACATTAAATACGCACTTAGGTTCACACAATGATCAAATTAGTGCGTGCCTTCGACTAATTTTGTTTCGACTAATGTTGAGGTGTAATACAACACCCACACTTCTCCGGACGATATTCAGTCCCAAATGTGACAGGGGGCGAGCCTGTCACCATAAATTCAAAGTATCCTATATTTAAATAGTTTTGCTCAAGAAAAAGCATCTACCATTACTCATAATACACAACATTTTAAACGTGCGATAGTGTGCTAGTTATTGTCTATTCTTACTCGCTTTTCTATTTGTAAAAGGTTTTTTTTAATCGACAAGTATTTTCGGAAATTGCTACACCACAATACACGAACTTGTACACTTTACACTTACTATACTATTAGTATAGATAAGAATATATTTAAACACCTAAATACGAGGCATAAACGCTTACAAAATATTTGCCCTGCTCCGCACTTTGCTACAACAACATTTCAAGTGAACTGTGCCATCGGCGGCGAGCTGACAGCGACACGGCGGAACAATCGGGATAATTTCCTGAGCCACGGCTGTCGGAGTTAGACTGGAGCAGAGGTAAATGGTATGGAGTCACTTCCTCATTAGCCGTGATCACCGTATGATACGTTTCATTCCGCTTCTGGCACAAACTAATTTAGAATATCTGTTCTGGATCCGAGCTCTAGTTGTAGTTAGTAGTGTGTGTGGTTGTATGTATGTATGTATGTATGTATGTGTGTGTGTGTGTGTGTGTTTGTGTGTGTGCGTGTGTGTGTGTTTGTGTGTGTGGGAGTAGGTGTGTGTAGGTAGACTAGAGCAGAGATAAATGGTAAGGAGTCACTTCCTCATTAGCCGTGATCACCGTATGATTCCTTTTATTCCGCTTCTTGCACAAATTAATTTAGAATATGCATATGTTAACAGATGTCATCATTGACTGGGAAATTATACATTTGAATATCTGTGTTGGGTCTGAGTTCTAGTTGCCCATGTCAATGTGTGTGTGTGAGTGAGTGTGTGTTTGTGTGTATATGTGTGTGAGTGTGTGTGTGTGTGTTTAGGATCCCCGACAGAGGAAAATTAGTAAGAATCTATGAATGTGAAGCATTATTTATTTTAATAGGTATGTACTTATCTAGTAAATCTGCAATGAAACGTAACTGGACCAGCTAATCCTAAAAGAAGGAAGAGCATCAAATGTCGGAGCTCGAACAGCTTTCCTAATGGAAGATAAGTGAACCCGTATAAACAAAGCGTTCGGATACCAAAAAATCTAGATGCTCTAGCTAGATGCTAGTATGTTTGCCTTGCACTCATTGTTTTGCACGTACCGCTGTGACAGTTCCAGAGACGCTATTTGTTCAGTCACTTCAGTTCGAGTATACTGTATTTGTACTAGAAACATTTGGAAGCATTGCGAGTGCCAAGAACTTAGATAGCTTGTTCTAGACAATTTTAAATTAGACTTTTTTTTTAGAAAAATGTCCAATCTGATTTAGTTGGAATCCAGCGTGGCAGATAAGAAAATACAAATTTTTACATTTCTTAAATTGAGTATTTGAGTGCTCTCAATTCATTTAATATTATAAAATCGGAAATAACTCTGTCTGTCTGTCTGTTTGTAGGCTTTTCACGGCTAAACGGCTGAATGGATCTTGATGAAATTGGATAATTAGTTACAGTATATCACGAGGATGGTTTCTAGATACTAGTTTCTGAATTAAAAAGCGATGATAGCCTAGCTGGAGAAGGACTGCTTCTCAAGCCAGAGAGAGCGGGTTTGAACCCAGCTGACGGCACGCAATAACTTGTTCATTGTGTGAACATATGTGCGTATTGTTTGTCATCTGCTACATGACTGGAGCTCGGTGTATGGCGTCAGGCTCGCTCCCTGTCACATTTGGGACTGAATATCGTCCGGTTAGTTTGGGTGTTGTACACCTCTGCCAGTCTCTTTGGGGGAAAGGCGTGGCGATATGTGATATATCTATTTGTTGTCTTCTTCGATAGAGTTAAAAAAAATAAAAAAATAACAAAGATAAAACACTAACTATTCCAATATATAACGCGGCGTTTATTAGTAAGGGTTAAAAGTACACACTTCAAAATTATTTCTTTCTGATGAAAGAATGGCTGCCATGGGGCATACGCAAATACCTACATCATGACCAGAGCAGATAGCTACCTATCAGCAGAAACCTAAAGTTACATTTTCAAAGGTACACAGTTAAGTAAGAGACACCCTTCTATGGTGGAAATTTCGTCAAAACGCACTAGGCGTTTCAAGTCAACTTTTCTTGAGAGGTGTGGCACTCGTTGCCTGCATCTGTCTTTCCACCTAAATACAAGTATAGTATAGGTATCTCCTAGGCAAGCGTGTTACACCTTCGATCACGTCGACGCTTCCCAACAGGCGAGTCAGTGGTCAAACGCATGCCTAGTCTGTTGTACAAAAAAAAGGTACATTTAATTCATAGTCTTGCAAATATGAAGGCAAACAAAAAAATAAAACAAGTTTTTATAAGTAACAATACTCAAAATCAAAGTGGAGCAAAAGTGAAGCAAACACATGTGACAGATCCTTTTGTTCGACAATGCGCTCAGCTTTTATTATGACAGCTCCACGAAGAAATATTAGGGCGCGATCCCGACCAAAGCTATCTCTTTCACGTTTTTTTTTTACATTTTTAGAGTGAAAACCATTAAGATTCTTTAGAATAGCATTGCACATTATGTTTTTTAATTAGTTTCATGATCATTTTTTTTAATGTTTTTTATTGGCAAAGCTCTGCAAAGTTATTAAAACTGAAAATATTTTTTAGGCCAATAATAATGTTAATACTTAATTGTATTGCTTATTCTTTTTGAAATTTTAGGGCAAAGATTGTTTATTTTCGAAGCCGCGCAAAATTACGCGAACGAGGTAGCCTAAATAATGCTAAAGAGGAATGGGTTCTAAACAGGGTGTGTGGAAATGTGCACTCATGGGACCAAACGACACAAACGAGACTCGAGGCGGGACGAAAATGGACAGAAACCGTTACGAGAGGGACACGACACCACGCAGAGAATGAACTATTACCTCCTTATAATATTAGTGACGTACTTATACTCGCCCCCTGTCACATTTGGGACTGAATATCGTCCGGCGAATGTGGGTGTTGTATTACATCTCTGCCAGCCCCCTCAGGGGAAAGGCGTGATGATTATGTTTATGTATGTTTATTTAGGAACTACAGCTATTTGGAACTGCTGATGCAAATAGTGTAATTATTTATCTATTAAAGTGCTTCACATTAACGAAATATGTATATTTTCGAAAAATCCGACGGGCTGTCATTATGTAATGCAACAGGCCGTCAACGAATGGATTAATATTGCTCTCTACTCCCACTCTCCATGTTTACACAGCAAACACAGACATGATTATTTATATTGGGGGAATGAATGCAGTCGGAAAACCGGAACGAAAACGAGTCGGAATAAGTATGCAATATATGAAGAGAACTCGCAGTTACATCCACAAACGCGGGAAATACATCGAACTACTGCGACTGAGTGCATCGATGTAATCGAACGACCGCGATGGCGGTAGTCTTTGAAAACATCCCTTTGTTCTGGCTGAAGAAGCATTGTGATTCGAATTCCTACTCGTTTGTTCCAACTTTCGCTGTACATAACTTGCTAGAGAATCTTGCATCCGCGTTCTTGTAAGGGAAAATACATTGTTATGATAACGTGAGTAATTCCGTAAGTAATTCTCAACGTTAGGAACGAAACGGAAGCAATATTTCCCACCGAGGCTCGTAGCCTAACTTTTAACTTGGTATGAATGTGGAATTTTCCAGGTAGTATAATGTAAAATCACGTTTCATTTCCGTGGCTTGATTGAAGTCTGCAGGCGCGCCCACGTCCCCGGCTAGCGTACACTCGCAACATTACTTTGTTGTACACATAACACTAATTGTAATAAGCATATGTTTTATTTATTTGTGGTTGATACTCACAATAAAAGTTAATTTGATAATTTTCTTGTTAACAAACCTCCTATTTATGAACGTTTATGATAGTTTTAAATGATTGGTCTCCGTTTCAACTTGAGCTAAAATGTTACTGTATGTCCGGATGTTCGGCTGTTCTCCTCTATATATCGCTTTTCTCAACCGGTTCTCGTGAAATTTTGTGAGCGGGTTCGATATTATACTTATATAATAAAAGTAAAAAAAATAATAACTTTTCCTTACAAAAAGTTTATTGATCGTTGACGAAATAAATGAAACAGATGTTTTTTTTTCTCGACTTCAGTATTAGTCTAGAGTTGTTCATAATGAAGAGTAAGGATGATATCCTAGAATATGTCACACATTTATGACATTTATGTCATATGTCACATTTTTATTTACCCAAAGTGATAATCGTGAAAGAATTTTATCGAGTCGTTAGTCAACTAGCCCGCGAAGAACTAGACCGCACTGCGAGTCGCTGCCTTTCATTTTTATATTATTTGATACAATAGTAATCATGAATAGTAGTCAACTCGCCCGCCAGCGAAAACTTTTTTCAGGTAAGTAACTAACTAGACAAAGAAAGCATTTGCTACTTTTGCAATCTCCATTTTAATTTAAAAAGAAGTGGGGTCTAGAATTCTCCTTTGACAACGTCTAAAGAAAACCTTCATTCTAATCCATTGAACCGTAGACAATGTGGGACAAATAGCGAAGCTTTAAGGCCGCAGGTGGCCGCTGCCCGTTGATGGCCGAAACTGGCCTCTGTTCCTCTATGAAACCGGCCTATTGTCTATGCTATTCAGGCTGAAAACAGCAGTGTCCTGTTTATTATAGGAAATTCTGTCGGGAGATTATATTGTACAGTGGACAAAAGATGAATCTAGTACAGAGTTAGGTTATCTTGAGTGAGCGCACATACGAAAAATATGTATGTGCAGACGAACATAAAATTTTCTTTTTTTTCAAGGCGGTTTAAAATTACGTCATCTGTTTAATATTTTTAGTTAGAAAACATTTTTATTTTATTTCCATTATAGGTGTTTTCGATGGGACTAAGGTTGTATGGGAAGTTTCCTCCTTTTTTACCCGACAGCTCAGAGAATGGCAATGTTTTTTATTACAAAATATTTCTTATCTCAAAGCCTCCAGGGAGCGGGTCCTCCTTTGTTTCGTATGAAACGCGGAGGAAAAATGTAACAGCATTTTCATTAGAACTTACAAGAGGTAAACCGGAAGCTAATTACTTCGCTAATATCGTATAATCACAGCTCTTAGCTATATTTAGTTTATATTAAAATAATTAACCTTACAAAGGCCACGGCGAGTGTCGCTGTGGCTGGAACGTCGCCAACGTAATAATAGGTAAGCACTACCTACTCGATCTGATTCCATTATAGATAGCAAGATTACGTTTTGAAACAGAGACAAGTGACGTTTCCGAAGTTCCGAGCTAAAACTACGCGGTATCTACGACGTTTTGAAGCTTCAAAACTATTCAGTATTTAGAAATGTGTACTTCCAATTTCGAACTATAAAGTATTTCCATTATCCATCAAATACCTACTTAAGTTTGTCGTGAGATGAGCAGCTCATGTGGTTTTCACACATTATGATTTATGAAACGGGAATTACTCACGTACGATTTAGTCGATTATTCCGATTATAGTTAACTATAGTTTGAGTGCTATGCGAGACGCAGTCGCGCGCGCGCACTCGCCTTGATAAAGACCGCCGAATGCGGTTGAAACTATAGTCGGAACAATCGCCTTTAGTCGATTATGATTATACTAGTTGTGCCCCGCGATTGCACCCGCGGTTAAAAATTATCCTATGTGCAATTCTAAACTATAATGTATCTCTGTGCCAAATTTCATCCAGATCTGTTCAGGGGTTCTGGCGTGAAAGAGTAACAAACATCCATCCATCCATTCTTGCAAACTTTCGCGTTTATAATATTATACACATGCATATTATACATATATATATATATATATAGTAGGATTATGATTTATGAAACAGGAATTACTCACGTAAGATAAATCTTACGTATGAGCAGTTCATTCTAAACCAATCTTCCTCAAGCCTGCCTGCTGTACTCTGTGGTAGCGTCCGATAGATAGGTACCTATTTTAGTTTAAAATATTTACTCCCGTGACACTGCACTGCGGTAAGCTTCCGCAAAGACATCAGGATTACCTACAGACTGTTCTTTATAAATTCAGGAATACTGCACGTCTGGTATAGCTTCTGTCGAAAAATACGTAGTAGGTACGTGCCTAATCGAAAAATGTATAAAAATGCAGTTTACATTTATACCTGATGTTCCATCTTCTAACATTTTGTTAAAATTATGCTTATCACTCGATCCTGTTGAGGAAGTACAAGAGGAGACTGACCTGTCAAATTATCATAAAATCTAATATTTATTCATGCGGACTATATTTAGCTAATGATAAAATCATAAGACCAAAAAAGTACATTGCAAACTCCTGCAATCGCCTCGTGTAGATTCAAAACACGTGTCGTGTCGTCAACACCCCGAACATACGTCGGATAACTTCGGCTCTGATGATTTTTCACTGTTGATTAATAAGGAATGTTGATAAGGAAGCGAAACTTTTGCAACTTTGGTGAGTTTTATCGAGTTTGAGAAAGTTTCTGTGGGAGCGGCAAGGAAAACCATTTCCCGTATAAATGACTATAGGTAGGGGAAAATCGAAGGCATGCCCTTCTGTGGGAACTTAGAACGATTTGTTTACCTAGATGAAGTTTTCCACCTTTTTCTGATCGTAGACGATCCTTGCATTGTTTTTTTAGTTCACATAAAACGGCTCTGGCATGTTCTCTACCTACAGCTCTACCTAAAAATATGACTCTATAAAATGAAACGTAGAGACAAAGCAGTCGGGGTATTTGAGGATGTTGTTGCCAATAAATGCTGCTCATAGTAAACAGAGTAGTGACCTACTTTTTACTTTCGAGCTCACGAAACGCCTATTGCTCTGGCAAGGACTGCGCAGGAAATGAAAGCCTTGCCGAAAATATTTTGATCATCCCCAGCTGTCTTTTCAGAATAAATGTGGCAACTACTTACATAATATTCCTATTTGAAAAGTATATGAACAACAAATAATGTCTAAGCTTATTTTAATGCTGGCTCTTTTGCCCGCGGCTTCTTTCGCGTTTCATAGCCTATGTCACTCAGGGATAATGTAGCATTAAATGGTGAAAGATTTTTTTAAAATCTGACCAGTTATTTTTGAGTTAATTCGTTACAAACATACAAAAATAGAAATGTTTCCTCTTTATAATATTACTAGCTGCGCCCCGCGGTTTCACCTGCGGTCCCACAGGAACCCTTATTTTTTTGGGATACAAAGTACCAGACAACGTGTATGCAAAATTTCAAGAATGGCTAAGTAGTTCGGACGTGAAAGCGTTACAAACAAACAAACAAACAAACAAACTCACTTTCACATTGATAATATTAGTTAGGAGTTAGGATAATGAAGATAGGCTTTTCTGGCGTAGATAGGATGTTCTGATTTTAAAGCAGCTTACAAGACAACAGGCTCATAAAATTAAATAATAAATTAATAAATATTCGGGACATTTTGCACACATGGTCGGTCAGACAACTGTGTGTGCGGCCAAACTAAGCAAGGCTTGTATTATGGCTGCCAGAGACTGTTAAACATACATACATACATATTTTTAAATACATACTCAATAGATATTAACCCAGACATAGAACAAACACAAATCTTCGTCACAAACATGAATGTTTGTAGGTGGGAATCGAAACCACGCCCTCAAGCTCAGAAGGCAGGTTCACTAGCAACATCGAGGCAGTCGATATGATAACAAAACAATAAGGAACGTAGCGAAAAGGCTGTAGCGTTTTCTTTTCTATATACCTGCTTGCAAGAGCCCTTGCAATGGTTTTTGTAGAATTCCACTTACCTTCAAATCATAGTGAAGAAAGCCACCGCCTCTTTTGACACGAACGTAACCATCCACTTGCTGTTAATTGAAAATTTACTCACAAATTAATCAACACTACAAAATTAGTCTGTAACACGAACTAACGTTTAGCTATAGACACAGACACTTTTAAAATGAACTGTGTAACAACTCCCTAAGTACAGTGCTTTTGGTTCGGTATTGTCTTTCTGTCTTTTAATGAATTGTCTGTAGTCACGGGATTGTCCACCTGGAACAATGAAAGGTGCAATAAATACCTAATAATTCTCAATCATTTAATAAAGTTTTTGGAAAAATTAATTTTTTTTTTAATTATAAAAGTAGGTTATTGTATGAACAGGCATCATAATTAAACATGGAAAACGAATTTGGATCTTTTATTTCGCAACAATAAGAAAGCTTTTAATATTATTTAATAAAATACTGCAGATAAAACAGGGCTCAAGTTTTTATATCATACTCTAGAAATTTTGAGCCACTAGTTAGGAAATCTATGCATCTAAAACAGTCATAGATAAAGTGGTTTTCATAAATAATACTTCTAAATTGTCCGACCCCCAACCAATCTTCAACAATTCATTTTCGAATCTCTAACAGTCCGCTGTTTTTCCATTTTCGAGGCCAGAGCGTTAGCTGCGGCCGTGACTAGATGTTTCCATCTCTCCGCTATGCAATCACAATCACCGGTCCATCTGCAGTCTCATCCTTATTACAAAAGCTTACGTAACAGCTAACCACAGATCAACATCGCCAAAGAAATCTTGCAAGTTTCTCATCAATCATTCGCGTGCAAAAAGCCGACAGGACTAGCTTGATTTATCTATTTGAATATTAGCCCACCGCGATGACGGGAAGTGGGTCATATTTAAATATTTCTCCGTTTCAAGAGGATTCCTGCGAATCTCTTTCACTGTTCAGCCGTTATTGTTTTAATGATACATGGAAGGGAACAACACTGGGTCGGATTATTTCGTAAATTCGTTTGGGGAACGTTGTGAATATTCGGGCTTGTTGTTAATTTTGTTATTGCACAAGAATTTATACTAAAATTTGATAACATATTTTAGTATAAATTTTTGTAGCAACTGTTTTAGAGACAAATCTATTAAACTATGGAGATATAATAAAATAGATGTGCAGTTCTAACAATCCTTTCATTGCAAAGAAGTAAGGTAGACGTAAGTAGAGACGAAAATTAAACGTTAAAAAAATCAACTGACTTTTTTTGTTACTAAAGGTACTAAGTACATTAGGTGTTATTTAATTTTCTATCATTCAACCGAAATAATGGTATTACTTTTCATACGATTTACAGACGGAGTAAGGCTTGAAGAAGCCTGACTTGAGGTGCTAGTGCGAGGGAGGTTCGGTCAAAGCGTAAGCCGCTTATCTCTTGTACCTGGGCGCTAGGTGCTAAGCCGAAATACTAACGCAGGAAACTTGTGGGGAAGTGAGACAGTTCTAGCCTTCTAGAAAATTTATATTGCTAGGCAATATTTAACTTGACGAAAGGAATTTGCTTGAAAAATTTGAGGTTTTCCCAAGTTCTTCAGTCAAATTAAAAGATGTCAAAATGTTTTTCTTAAAATTACTTAGTTGATTTTCTTTAATTTTTCGTCAATGATATATTTTTAGAGAATGTAAATTATAAAATAGAGTTTCAAAAATGTAATAAACGCTTGTTTTATTAATAAATGTCCGCATTTCCACAAGTGCCATTTCTGGTCACTGAAAAGTTTCCAGATAATTTAAAGACCCAATTTTCTTATCGAGTGAAGCACTAGAAGGTCTGACTTTATCACTCAATAGAAGACACAAATAAAAACAATTCCAATTAGCGAGTCGCTATAATTTTGGGTCCTCCCAACTCCAGACGTGGACATAATTGATCCGGTCACGGCGCAAGTGGACCGGGAGTTGCCTAACTAGCTTTGTAGGAGAGCAATTAGGCAGAAGGGGAAATTGCATCTCTTGGGGACAGTTCACAAATTGCCTCAAACGTCAGCAACTCTCCAAGTGAAATGACAATTCGCCAGCGACTGCTACGACACTTTGGTGAAGCAATTTCAGTTCAGGCTTCTTGTAAGATCTTCTAAAGTTTTGGAGTTTAGGCAAAGTAATAACATTATTTAATTAACGAGCCCTTTTAGTTTGAAGTCATTGAATATTTTAAAGTCTGCTAAAATTTTAACAGACTTCAGGAGATTCTTAATTCGTCGAATTTTTTTATGTATGTTCCCCGATTACTCGAAGACGATTGTAAACTGAACAGATTTGGGAGAATATTTTTTTTTAGTCCAATGTTTTACTTCCAAGTGGTCCCATTTACATTTTATCGAAACCAAAAAATATCTAAAAGATGTTTGCAGAATCCAATTCAGATGACGGGAAGTTGATTAATTAATTTAAAAACTTCATTAATGATGTTTTTAGTTGCTGCCCCTTTACATGATTTCTTCTTTACTAAATAATTGCTAACACATACCTACACACTACATAACTAATTGCGCGATAAAACTGAATCCTGACTCATCTGCATTTAACATCTTTGTTGCCGCAAAATTGTAATCCAATAACAAAGATATTAATTGATCATTAGTTTACAATACTGTTTCCATTTGCTGATAGGTATAATCGTTGCAATTAATTCGGCTTCGAACAGAGTGCGTATTATTTTATGTCAGTGTTGCCCAAATAACGCGGGTGTGGGCTGTCGTTATTTATAGCTACTTATTCAGAGAATAGGTACGTATTTGTTTATGATTTCCTTTCATAACACAATGTCTTGTCTCGGGTGAACTGTAACAAGATATTTGTCCGACCTACTCTACATATGATAAATGTAGATTTTAGACTAGACGTGTTGACCATCTTCAATCACACTGTCACTTTTTGGGTGTGAGCTACGATTGAGCGCCTAGCCTTAGAAAAAATAATTATCCACACAATTTGGTGTAGGACTGTAGATACCTTGAAGTAGATTACTCTGAAAAAAGTCACGGAGAATAGATTCAAAAACCCTTCCAAAATTTAGACAAAATCTTTAAACTTCGATCAATAACCCAGAAAACTGACTAAGACCACACCACCTCGTGCTCTGGCTTATCACGACGTAACACTAACTCGCTATCTTACAAGTTAGTTCCTACCTTTTCCGTATAGTCATCTTTAGAAGCAATTGGTGGTTAGATGGGTACCTAACGACTATAAAAAAAATACTAACTTGTACCTTAACATGATTGTAATTGTCTAATACTTTTAGAATAATTGAATGCCCTAAATTATTATTTTTCTAAACTAAGGACCAGATAGTAGGACTGACTGAACTCTAAAAAAATACTAAATCCATTTTATAAAAAGTAAGATAAAAATTTAATAATGTAGTCCAGTATTTTCTTAGAATTAATGAATTAACGAGTGTCATAAATTTTGCTATTTAAATCAGATATAACTCTAGGACCGCACGAGTGAGGGGCCGGCGTTACCCAACCCTTCGGTCTGGCGGAGTAGGCGGCGGTACTCTCTGAAAATCTGTTGCTTTTTCACTGAAAACATGTGTCGCGCAGTTTCCAGTGTTGACTAATCTCATTATATTATTATCACGATCTCTGATATTTCTAAAATATTTTGTACTGAAAGATGTGTGCCGCGGTTGGCATTTGGCATCAGGCCAGTGCTTTTGCTCTTTTCTTCATCATGACAACTTCTGTAAGAAAAAATGCGACGCAGTCTTTACGTCTCCAAATTATTATTACAAAGACGAATTCTGCGATTTCGTTGTTAATTTTTTTATGAATGATATCTCTCATTAAAGTAAGTAGTTTAAAAAAAAATTAAAACGTGTTTTGAAGATCTAGTCTTCTTTCGCCTGCCATTAACATGGCTTACGCATGTCTGTTTTCTACTTAAACGTTTCACCGCAAAATAACTAAATGTACCAATTTAAATCCTTACCGGTTTTAATTAAAACTTCTTCGGCTTTACTTCGATGTATCGGAAAACGAGGAAAATAATCAGCGAAACTCGTAAATACAAGAGAGTTCAGGCAAGGTCCGGGCCCATGCGAAAACAAAGCGGAAAACTGCTTGGAGATGAATGAAAACCGTACGCGGATGGCCACCGGCGTGTGCAACGAGCAATGTGAAGACGCGTCGCGCGCCTGGAGGCGAGTTCGCGAGCGCAACGCTGCAGCGGTGCACCGAGAGAGCGCAGGGTGACGCGAGCCGCCCGCCTGTCTCCGAGCGACTGCCGCCCGGGCCGCCGCCGCCGTGCGCCCCGCCCGCGCCACGCGCCGCACCACGCACCGCGTGCACCGGCAGCACGCACAAGCCTCCGACGCGCCGCGCGCGCTGTGCCGCCTAGCCGCCGCCGCCGCCCGCCTAGCGCCCAGCCGCCCGCCTCACGCACCGCGCGAATATCGATGTGTTCCCTTCTGTCAGGAGATGTGCGGCGGGCGGCCGCGGGGGAGCAGCACGCACCGCGCGGCGCGGCGGGGGCCGCTCCTGCGCGCTGCGTCACGCATCTGTCTCGC
Source organism: Peribatodes rhomboidaria (assembly GCA_911728515.1). NCBI lineage: Eukaryota > Metazoa > Arthropoda > Insecta > Lepidoptera > Geometridae > Peribatodes > Peribatodes rhomboidaria. The sequence goes on along the minus strand of OU452169.1, from coordinate 6,800,486 downwards.
CGGCCGCGGTCCTCGCGCGCTCCGCAGCCCGCCATCTGCAGAGTCGCGCTCGGCTCGCGCTCCGGACCCGCGCTGTCTCCGCGGCCGCGGCCCGCCCCAACACCACAATGCGGCGGTGTTAATGCCCTTCCAGAGCACTTTTTCGCATTACCTCTGAAGAGCACGCCGAGACGTGATATTCGCGTAATTTCCCGTTTCATGAACATTTAAAGAACATTCATCTCTACTTATTAAATTCCTCGCGATAATGAGAATAGCCCGACCACTTACATTTAAAAATAGCGCTAATTAAATCTTAAGAACTTTTATGTAACGCGATCAGAAGATCGACGATTCGAGATCTCTCTGTCACTCTTAATAGACGGGTGAATATGATTGGCATTCGCAGAATTTCCTATTGATTCGTCGAACACGAAATTAAAATGTTCTCCATCGGTCCGATCTGAACGTCGGTGATTCTTGGCGAGTGGATGACATCAATCACTGTACAATCAATTCGCAGAATCGAATACATTTAGATGGGGAGTTATTCGTCCGTTATTATTATTGAAGGACTGGGAAGTTGCGAGAATGGGGCTAAGGACTATTCTCTCCCTATTTTTATGTAGAGATAAGTAGGCATTTGCATTTTATTATAGGTACCTATCTGCAAAGCATATCTACTTATTCTGTTATAGGAAAAAGGAATAAACCTAGCCTTTAACTACGAAATTTGTAATGTTGCTATACTTATACTGAAAGAATGACTGACAACCTTCTGATAACAACAACACTTAGAAGTTTATTAATTTTCAAAACAGCGTCCCATTCAGAGTAAATGAGTAAAGAGTAAATATTCTAAGGTCCCATTGATTTGTAATTGTTTTTTTAGAGAATAAAAAAATGACTTTGACTTTTGACTTTGAAGTATAATAGAACCCATGACTTTTAAAGAAAAAAGGCGGTAATTCCCGGCGAAGCAGATTTTGCGCGTTATTGATATAAATGTAGGCAAGTAATAGGTACCGTACCGCTATGCTCGCTGATCTGATAAATGACTGCGGATAACGCTTATATGGCTTATTATATTTATATGGAATAAAGCGTTACACATCGTACTCACACGGTGCGCGGCGCTAGGGGCTTGGTTCTAATTGAGTTGTAAACGCAAGTAGGTAACTAGTTATTGCGGACCTCTGCAACGCTTCTTTTATCCTGGTGAATTTAAGAGTGCTTCTAAGATTCTAATAACCACTTTAACTAAATCTAAGAATTGCCTAAGTCATACCTTTACTAGTTTAATCTACTCCTAGCTAGCTCCTACCAAATTTTTTTTACACGAGCCATAAGCCATTCCTTAGGAGAATCTGAACTTTATGTGCCCGATAAGCGAGTGTTTCGCTAGGATTGGTTAAAACTAGTTAAGCAAGGACTTAAGCAATTTTTATATTTAGTGCAAGTGGTTATAAGAAATATTATTTTAAGAGAGGGACGGAACCGCGGACGCAGCTGGCAATCTAAATAATATTTTTAACTTCTATACTTACTTTGACTGCCTCGGTGGCTCAGTTGGTAGTGAACCTGCCTTCTGAGCTTGGGGGCGTGGGTTCGATTCCCACCTAGAGCAAACATTTATGTGGTGAACATTTGTGTTTGTTCTATGTCTGGGTGTTATTATCTATTTAAGTACTTATGTATTTAAAAATATCTAAGTATGTATATTAGTCTCTGGCAGCCATAGTACAAGCTTTGCTTAGTTTGGGGTCAGGCGACCGTGTGTAACAATGTCCCGAATTTATTATTATTATTATTACTTAAGCCTTGAATATTCGCCAAATGCGTCTATTCAACTCGTAATAGTGAAGAAGCTATGGACCCTACCGATATGAAAAAAATATCACCAATAAGATCATTCTGTTACCTATTAATTATTCTGATTAAAATATTATATTACTTACTAGATTGCGAGTAAAAAAATATTAAATGGACGTTGTTTTCGTTCTCATGGCGTGCAATACCGTGCTTTCGGAGATTACGTTACCATATATTTTTACACCTTCGGATAGGAAATTAAAAATATGATTGATCGTCCTTTTACCATATTTTTAGAGCTAAAATTGAGTTAGTTTAGTAATATTTTGTGTTATTTTGAAGTATTTCGTCAGATCACGTGACCACTGACACCCGCGAGCTCCTTTGCGGGGGACGGGCCAGTCGGCGCTAGCGCCTCACGAAGGATGGACGTACTCGCCTTGCCGAAAAATATTTTCACATTTTTTTTCTATTTGTACGTAAATCATCAATTAAACAGTGCTTAATTATCCAGAGACAATCAAAAAAAGTAGTTTTTCAAGACATTTGATAAGTTTTTAGTGACTTTACTACTAGTGAAAATATTTGGACAATAATTGATCGCGTTGTGAGTAGAGGGTACAGAAGGTTGATCCGATGAAAATGGGAGATGTCACCAAGGCAGCTAGGCGTAAGAAAAAAATTGGACTCCAACTAGCTAAATGGTAAGTACCTACCTACCTATTAATATTTAATTACCACATAAATATTTTTACCCGTTTGTTCTTATTGTGTAGACTGAAGTGACTAACCCTAGTGTCTGAGTTTTTAGTGGCATATGATTCGGTCTGACGTTTGTTTTCCTGATAAAAATAATAGAAAACTACAGACGTGTCCTCCGACCTATGTTAACTCTCAGGGCTTCACCGTCCATTACACCTTATTGCGATGATTGTTGGATTTACCCGCCGACGCTGTGCGAACATGAACCTTATTTTGCTGTGATACGAGCCGCGGTCGCGCAGCGTCGTGCTGTACTACAATCATCACGCCACGGCACGGGCCCCATTGTACATGTTGCTCATGATAATTATCCAAGTGCAAGACTTGTCAGAACTGTGTTTTTGTTTTGTTATGTACAAATGTACCTATATGTGTCATATTTGTACATTGCACAGGGTTATCGGTATAGGGTGTACTAAGCCAAACGGGGGTCACTGTACTCTTCATTATAAACAACGATTACTTTTTAAACTTTTTTATTTGTAAATTAAATCGGGGAAAAAAGCATCTGCTTACATTTTGTCGACGATCGATGAGCTTTTTGTATGAAACAGCTGTTTTTTTTCTCGTGATTTCATTTGATTCAATTATTCACAAAAATTATACTAAGGTCAATATACCTAAGCCATTTCAAATTGAAGCTGTGGCATACTTGCTGATGCCCCAACACCTAGTTAATAACAGAAATGGGGAGTATTCTATAGTTAATAATAATAAGTAATCCTTCTTGAACAATCTGGTAAAAATAAAATAATGATAATTATTATGTGTACTTACGATGTCAATATCGGAAAGCGGTCGTTGCGTGCGAACGGTGTAAATGACTAATACTAATTTTTGTTTTTGGTATAGCACATTTCCTAAACTAACCTACCTAAACTAGAAACAATCACATTTTTATGTTATAGCTGACCAACCACGGTCCGCAATACATTATTATTTTTAGCAGTGTAGTAAGCATATTTTTCTAACTTATCCTGGTTTGTTAACCGACTTCAAAAATTAGGACGCACTCAATTACATTGTATAAATTTTACTAAATGTTTGTTGCAGCATAACTTCGTTATTTACTCATTTATTTTTTATTTGAAAGAATATGCTTACTAACACTCTGATCAGTCACTTTGATCAAAATAAAGTATTTTTTAGTAAAAAATAATATTTAAAACAAAAAGTCAAGCATTTGCATTCAGAAAGTAGTGTTCCGAGTCATGGCCATTGAATTCGATAGAAAAGTTATTACATTTTCTTACAACAATAACCGAGCGAGAGATCGTTAGCGAGCGAAGCGTCTATGCTTCAGATTCGACGAAAATGCTTTCGTATGTCCGAATTCCGTCTGGATTTCTGTCCGGATCTCTGTCCAGACCTGTCTTAATCACGCATTTCTTAACCTATTCTCTTGAAACTTTGTGAGTAAGTCCGATATTTAAAAAGAATTTTCTTGTCTAGGCGGTTATTGGAAATTTTTCAATATGGCAGAGATGTGATTAAAAAAAAGATATGGAGATATATCTTTTATTAATATAGCATAATTGGAAAATTTCCAAAAAACCTTTTTGACGAGATCACCAGCTCACAGAGTCACTATTGTATGTATTGTTATTTATTTATATTTATTATATACAACAATTTCTTTGGTAACTGATACCAACCTGCATCTAGTCTTAATACTTAGTTATTTTAATTTAGTCTCTATTGCATGAAGAATAGAATAATAATATATTTTAAACTGGGATTATAGATTGGTAATTGTTTTATATTTTATGGTATCATGGAAAGAGACAAACGAGACGCTTTGAGTAATATGAATATTGTGTAATTAATATCTTTAAATTGCTTTATTTCATTTTTTCAGAAACAGAGATCAATGAAATTATCAAAATTTAAACACAAGCGTTCAGCCAACAACAAATGCGAGTACTGAACTAAGGTGAGTTAAAAGACATTTAACATCTTATATTATTAGGGTGACAAGCATAGTGCATAGTCAGAGCTATGCCAAATGAAAATGCTATTGCTGAAGTTGTCGTATGTCCGGCGTCCAGCGTCTGATTGCACGGATGTCCGATTGTTTTCCTCTACAGATCGCATTTCTCAACCGATATTTGTGAAATTTTGTAAATTTAGGTTTTATTTAAAATAGCGGATATATGTAATTTGTGAGACGTTGCTCATAGAGCCACTACTTGTAATCAGAGTGGCGCTGAACTGCTATGGGCATGCGTGACGCCAGTACAACCATTCACTCAGCGAGTGCGAAGCGCGAGTGAAGAACTTCCGTTTCAGTTAATAAAAATACTAAAAACTTATCCTATATTTTTATCTACAGATGCCTAGTTCAAAATCAGCCGAAGGGTATCAGAGCATCCGAGGAACAGGGACTTTTTCACCTTCGAATAAACTGGTAATCTTTTTTTATTTTTTTGTGTACACAATGTACATAAATAAATTATTGATACGAGCGTTGGGACTTAGTATGGTTGCAAATTAATTATCATTTAATATTGTTTTTAGGAACAACAATATCAGTCTTCATTGCCGAATCTCATCGTCGAAGAAGAAGCAGAACAAGAACAGAAAGACAAAAGTTATTGGCGTATTATAACATTAGCTTCTTCTTCGTAAAATTGAAGGAAATATCAAGACACAATGGATTTGGTTGCGACAAACAATCGATAGACTTGATTGGAGAAAAGCAAACAGGTCTTGCTTCTAAATTCACCTTTTTGTGAATAAAGAGTAACAATAGTATATTATGTACCGAGGGCACAAAGCAGTGCCTTACGTCGCAGGCGGCTTATTGTACCCTGAGCGTAACGAGGGAATCTAGAGTTAACTCCCGAATGCAGCAAGGGAAGATGAGTCCTGAGGGCAGCGAGGGATTCAAGCCGCCCAAGACAACACCCACACACACTGCTTTATCCTAGAAGCGAATTCTCTACTAAAAATACTGTCTAATATTATACTCTCTCATAACTAATAAAAAGTTACTAGTAAGGTACAGTCTTTTATTTTAAATTTCGTGCAGCTCGTGGAACACGTGCTCGTATTTTTTTCTTGGTAGCTAGTTCAATTTTCAAATAAACTCTTCTTACAGTGCTATTCTGAGTTTTCATTCAATGTTAACCTCTTTGCTTGGAAACTCCCAGCTACAAGCTTCGCTCGGATTTATGTTTCATCTATAAAACCAACATTTGAGTTTCATGTGTTAGATTAAGGATGTGTTAATCTGAGCGATTACTGCCTTCAAAGCATTTGATTTATTGATATTTTTTGAATCTCGGTTTATTTTGATTATTTTTTTGGTGTTTGCTAAAATCTAAGCACTATACATGTATTTCAGCTACAAAAGGTTTTTCAATATCCAATCTAAGACCCCTTTAGTCCAGCTATAGAGGATTTTTTTTCTATATTAACTACTAGCTGTTGCTCACGATTTCGTACGCGTAGATAAAAAAAAGCTCGTTCCGTTAGTTTCTTGTATTTGTCATTCACTCGAGGAGGTATTATAGCGCGAGCCGTATGCGAGCCCACTAATGAAGCCAATAGTGTAATTATTAACGCACACGCGTTTCATGTGACGTTTTTCATCACACATGCGAGGGGAAAAAACACAGACTTGCATTAGTCAATACATTTTTCTGAAAATGTATGCGCATTTTGCTGCTTTTCCACCCATCAAAATTTTCCTAGGCAAAATAATAAAGCGAATACTTTGTTTAAATTATCATACCTAATTAATTATCAATATTTTGATAAAAAAATAATGTTTATTTACTGTTATTACGTAGTTATGATACTTTAAATCAAGAATTTAAGAAAAGTAAAAAAAAACTCTTGTTGATTTATTTTAAAAAAAGTCTAGTTTAGTTACTAGTGCGATAATGGTAAAGTAACAGCACACGTGCTTAATAGCTCGGATTATGAGCTAAAACTGATGTAATAAAGTCCTTTTTACGAGCGAGAGTGATGAAAAAGATATTAAACACAAACGCGTTTTTAACTTCAAGTAGGAACATTTCAGCAAAATCAGGCAAGAAACTATCGAGAAAATAATGAGGTTGTGAGTTCTGGGTCCACTATATTTTCAACAATTTTAGTCATTTTTATACTACCTACTAATTATATAAAACAGATTAGTACTATCAACTCGTAGAATACATTTTTAAAGCGGGCCGTCGATTGAACAGCTCTGCTAGTCCTAGTCAATATGTTTTTTGTTATGAGATTTTTGAAATGTTGTAAGCATTGGTTTAAGATAGGTTGAGTGATTTATCCCTGGTACCGGAGTTCTTAGAATGCCCATCAGGAGCCCTATTCTTGCTAGAAATATTTTCTGATCAATGTCTCTCTCGTTTTAAAAGTCATAGTGAGAGTGACCAAGAAACATCTCACGCGTCAAGAATAGCCCTCCAGAGCTATTCTTACGATATTATATTATTCCCCCTATTCCTACGCACGAGATATGTTTTGGTCAATGTCTCTCTCGTTTGAAAAATCATAAAAGTGAGAGGGACCAAGATCCGATGAACCAAGATATCTCACACTTCAGAGAGTCCGTGGTCTACGATTGTTTTTTTGGCTTCAAATAATTTAGTCACAAAACATTACAATAAAGCATAACATCACAGAGGGCATTCATTTTTAGGCAAAAATATTTTTTTCACGGTGTTTCGTCTGAATTTGTTTAGTCTTTGAGAAATGCTAGCTCAATGTTCAAAAGCTTCGAGCGTTGATCACTAGAGGCGCTAAAACCAGCTGAGCGCCGAATGCCAAATGTCATTGGCGCATCTTAACCTCTTAATACAAACTATTTCTGAAGAGAGGTTATTCAAAAACAATCTTAATGTTAATGTAAACCACTAATACTTCTAATACTCCAAACCATGTACAATATGTGAGTAATTTCAGTATGAATCGAATGGACACCCAGATCAATACTACAGAAAGACACCAAAGAAAAACAACACGAGGTCCGGAAGAGGCCGTGCTCCAGCGAAAAGTACCGCTTGGCGAAGCGGGCGACTCAGGCGCTACCCCACTGACATTCCTTTGACAGTTCGCTCGGAAAATGTCACACAGCATAGACTGCATTCTTTTGTATGTGTTGCTAACACATATCTTCTACTAGCTACACCCCATGGTTTAACTCGCGGTTAAAAAGTAGCCTATGTGTATGATCCAAGGTAAAAAAAAAAAAATGAAAATCCGTCCATCCGTTTGAGCGCGAAAAAGTAGCAAACAAACACATTCACAAACTTTCTCCTAATATTTATAATATAATATAAATAAGAGACCAGCTAATTTATTATGTTGAGACCAGCTGCTCCCCGTGGTTTCACTTGCACATAAGTGTAGGTATGCAAGATTCCATGATGATCGTTTGAGTAGTTGGGGCGTGAAAGCGTAACAAACGAACGTACAAATTCACTTTAACTTCACTTGTACAAGTGACTTACTTTTTTATATTAAAAGTGAATACAGTACAGGCAAAAGTGAGTATAGTATAGGTTGGATTGGGTCCATATTTGTATGGCTTGCTCACCATGGAATGAGAGTTTAGTCTCGATCCCACGCTAGTAGCTACTTTGACCCTGCTGGCGGGGTCCGTGGCTACAGCGGGAAACACTGCAGGCAGGAGCTGTCTTGAATCCTTCACTGACTTGGCCGATGTGACAGAGCACAATCCTTGCCAAATGTGTATCGTGATGTCCATATCGATTTCCATTGCAATTCTAAGAGTAAGTATGTATGACCCGAAGACGGGTCTGAGCAGTGGCGCACTTGTAGCGCCTCACTCAACTGCCGTCTTTGTACTTCTTCACTCTAGTAAACTTCAAGGCTAGAGTGAATAAGTACTTTATAGGTCGTCGTGCTCCATCTTAGACCACAACGTCGCTTAACATCAGGCGAGTTGGTGGTCAAACGCCGACCTATTCTACATAAAAAAAAAAAAAAAATGTTAACAAAACGCACCAGAATTGTATCTGTAACCGTAACAAAATCAGTTGAACCGTATTGGCCACTGAAATCGCTGAAGCGATAAATGGGTTCGTCTCGATGATTGTAATTCCGTGACCGACTTTTAGGAACAGTGTTCAATTATTTATAAAATTCCTGTTAGAACACAAGTGTATATTTTCGGCATCGTAATAAAAATCCGGGATTGCGGCGGCCGAAAACGGCAATGATGGGGGAAAGGACGGAATTTATTCAACCGGACACTAATTCGTGGAATGTATTCCATGCGGTGCGGCCGCGGTGGACGCTCGTTACTTGAGGGCTAGAGAACTTGAGACCACAGGCTGTAGAACGACTGGACTAACAATGTTTTAAAATAAACCCACTTCCTGTCATCCAAATTGGGTTTTGTAAAAAATAGGACCAACCTGTAACTGAAAAAATTGGTTGTCTGTAAAGTCGATTTACTGACGATAGTTGAACGTGACAACGTGCTCACTCAAGTAGTTTTAGTTTTTTAGTTTTAAAAATATCTATAATACAATTATACATTAATACATTGCACACCTCTAGTGTCATTTAGTCCTAGAGGTGCCAAGAAATATTATAAATACATTGTTTCCAAGCTAAATACACTTCTACAAACTTTCAGCTGGTGATTATAAAACTTGATTAAATATACTTCAATGATAGGTATTTTGTTTGAGCTTAACAATTTTATGCAAACTTTAGTAAGAGTGTTACATTTTTAAAATTGGAATTTAATATTATAAAAAAAAACTGACCGAAAGAGGGTAGGCAACTTAATATTAATAGCTCACTCAAGTAGGAGAGAGACGGATGTCGAACGCTGCCGAACGCAAAGGCCGATTGTGCTTCTTTGTCGCTCGTTCCGCGCTCTCGCTTGCACTTCAAGCCTTACATGGAACGCCTCAGAGCGAGATAACGCCGCATGAGTCATGTTTTTTCGTGCGTGCAGCCGGCTCTATCGAATTATAAGACGTTGTCACGTCAAAATAAGGATTTCCAAAATAAGTTCTTAAATAACGGAGTTATGCAGTAACAAACATTAAAAAAAATAGTTAATAAAATTGGTTGTCTGTAAAGTCGGTTTACGGACGACAGTTTAACGTGACAACGCCACAACAAAACATTGATGAAATCTTCTCTTTGGACGCATAGGCCAATCGAGTGGAAGAGAGATGCGGCGCAAGCCAAACGCTCAAGCCGATTGTGCCTTTCGCTTGCTCGTGTAGCGCTCTTGCTCCGACCGACCGAGCGTAACGGGACAATGAGTCATCCTTTTTCATGGCGTTCATCGATTTATTAGACGTTGTTACGTCAAAACACAACTGAATAGATAATAACATTTTCCTTTTTGAAGTCGGTTAATAAAGAACAGTCAGTCCAATTTGCGGTCACTAAAATGAAAGGATATTATCAACGCTTGTGAACAATAAGTCTGTATGAAGATTGGGACAATTATAGATGGTTAACGATCACGATTTGACATAACTATTCACATTTCATAGAAACTAGGAACTGGATGCTACTTAAATTCCACGCAAATAACCAGAGAAAAAGATGAAGTTCAAAAAGAATGAAGAAAAAAGAGAATTTTCAAGTCAAATCAATTATTTGCTGAAATTCCTACACAGGATTGATAGATTAACACTTTATTGTTCACACAAGAAATAACAACTGGCGGCCTTATCACTAAGAACGATCTCTTCCAGGCAACCTTACACGGAAAAAAATGGTTTAGTTGTGGCAACTAAATCTGTTTTGCTGCCTATGTCTTAGCTGCTGCACCAAACATCTTCGAAACACTGGCAAAGTTTTGTTGACTACGACGAAGACTGCTTCGCTACTCTTTAAAATAAAATTTTGCTAGGAGAATCACACTCAAGTTGCAGTTACTGCAAATTACTTAACTGAGTTTACTAAATTTGTTATCAATATAAACAAAACAAATTCGAATGTTTCAATTAGCTATCAGAGCAAAATATTTTAACTACTTTAGGATAAAATATTTACCTGCTATTGCTAATTGTTAAGATTGTTAGCAACTACTGCTAAGTATTGTTAAGATTGTTAGCTGCAACAGCTAAATTCGTTCAGCTAAAAACAATTTGCTACACTAACAAAAAACTTAGCTGTCCCTATAGTTTGAAAGGATTTTTGCTACTACAACTAAAATTTAGTAACAGCAGCTAATTTTTTTTTCCGTGTAGGATGGAGAGGATACGTATGAATGAGTAGGTACATAAAGGTCTTAAAACCACGACCACCACCGTTAAAAATTTGAAGAGGTGTAAATTGAACGATGGATTGTCTAAATTGTAAAAGAAATAGAAAGCATAATGCACTTTTAAAAGGGGTCATTCAATAGGCTTCGTCCTGATTAAGCAAACTGTCAGCGGCTGACTATTCGCTGGCTGAGGGATGTCGTCCAAAGTCGCTCATTGGGCCAACTCTACTAATGTTGAGCAAGCGGCGAAATGTGGCAAACACAAGTATAAATTTAATGTTTAAAAAGCCCCCGACACCGGTTTTCATCAACACCAATTTTCAACAAACATAGAACTTTCAACTAAGAACATTCCCGACTAATTCACCTTTCGAACAAAAAAATCTAAATCAAAATCGTTTCATGCGTTCGGGAGCTACGATGCCACAGACCCACACACAAACACACACACACAGAAACGTCAAACTCATAACAAACCTTCGTTTTTGAGTCGGGAGTTAACAATGCGAATAAGCCGCTCGTCAGCCAACATGCCGCAAACTGAGTACGCGCTGTTCGGAAACTCCATTTAAAATGATATAGGGTTGCATACAGGAAGCAAACAGCCAGCCGCTCACAGCTTGCTTAGTTATAACGAAGCCCTATATAAATTCAGCTAACGCGAATTGAGTGGCCTACGGTTGGGACACTCGTAGAAGTTGGTCGGTTAAGGGGAAGAAAAACAGTTCCCAACTATCTCTTTCACGCGTTGAAGATATAAAATCACTGAATTAATAGAATAAATAACAGAACAGAATTTTTTTTTAAAGTTTGTTACTTACCCTTTTTACAGAAATTTCATTTGACTTTTTTTATTTCTTAAATATTGACTATTATTGGCAATTCAACAAATAACTACTCATTTTTTACTAAAATCCTTAACTAAAATAAAAGGAATCAAGTTTTTGAAGTGAAACTTCTAATACGACTTCCAACAAGGTTGCGTTAAATATTTAACGCTCCTGGGGAGGGGGAATAGAAAAAACAGAGCGAGAGTGAATGCGAGGAACTCGAACGCATGCGCGTAGTAAGGAAAATACACAGAAGTTTCACTTCTTCCGCGCGGAGGGACTCCACGCACTATTTTTTTTGCCACTTATAAATTATTGTCTTAGTGTACATATTTCTTTTAAATATTAGCAATTCTAATATTAGGTATTCTAAATTACCTATCGAGGTAACCCACCTAGGTATTTTTCTTTCTTATTTTAACTCGTTAATTTAATATTGTCAAATGTGCGAAAGAGTTAGCAGTCGTATATATTCGCCTTAACGACCTCACTTCAAAATAGGCCGTGCCTATAGTAGGTACCCGAAGTGCAAACACTTTGGAAAATGACTCAATCAAACTGGCCGCGTGAATAACAGAATTTCGCGCCTCCACCATTGTTTGCAACTGGATTTAGGTCGATGAGGACAAGTTCAAAGTTATTTACTTTTATAATTGCACATATTGCAGTATTATTCACTGCAAAAATGCATTCATTTTAGAAAATATTTTTTCATTTCCGAGCGACCGTTAGCGAGCGAAGCGTCTTAGCTTCAGCTTTGACAAAAATACTCTTGTATATCCGGATTTCTGTCCGGCTGTCTTCCTCTACAGGTCGCAATTCAAAAAATTCACAAAAACTGACTCGTCAAAAAAATATCTGTAAATACAGGGTGTTGGAAAAACCCTGTTGTATCCCGTTTAGGTAAAATATTGACTAAACCATTTGAACACACATCGCGCTCTGCCCTCTAAAAGCGCGAACGCAGTCACTAATTGCGTTGATTTTGTTTGTAAACTATTCGCGTCGGGCCGCTACTTTCTTAGAATAAAAGATGCGAACATACGATACAGATTTGTTAACATTTTTTTAGAATATCCTTTTTTTCTTGCGTTCATAACCGGTCATAACTCTTGCAAATTTTAACGTGAATTCGTTTTGGTATTTTTGCATGAAATTCTATTCAATGTCTACATGCCCTTCAATTATACAACAGGGTTTTTGTAACATGCTGTATATAATTATCGAACTTGGTCACAAAATTTTGGCGAGAATCAGTTGAGATATGCGACCTGTACAGGAGGATAGATGCCGGCTGCGAGCTCTTTAGCTTCATAGAGCCGCACTAGTTAAAAGTATGATTTTATCTATCACTTGCAAACCAATGTACTTACGAGTACCTTAGTCTTGTAGGTAATAATTTTGTAACAATTACAATTACACGAAATAAATTGTTACAAAAATAAACAATTTATGTAAGGGTGTTTAAATTTGTCGGACCGTTTTTTTTTCAGAAGTACTCTACACGAGCACTCGTAAAGAAAAACATTTCCGTAATTAGATACTAGAAATAAAATTATTGCTGTTGCGTATTAATTTCAAGAAGTCGTACGAATTGCCAACTGGCAAGGATTACGAAGCCGAGTTAGGTCATGCAAGCACTTGTGTCTCATAATTTGTCATCTCTGTTTCTGGTAAATATTGTAGAGAGGCCAAAGTCGCCAAAAGAAACTAGTACAAAAATCCTTCGCCAATTGTGCTGTAAGATTGTTAAAAAAACTAAGTGCACAATTTTGGCAAAAGATTTCTAGGAAGTGAATTAAGTTTCACTTACTTACTACCAGATCTTATTTGGCAGTGATACGAGTATCATTGAGATTGTGAGTGATTTTAAAACTACAAACTATTAATTAACCTACTACCTACCTACTTAAGACACTGGCAACGTACGTGCTGTACCGACCCTACCTGAGTGGAATGAGGGTATGAAGAAGAAGAGGTAGGTAGGTAAGCAAGTATGTGTTCCCTCCTATCTGGCAAGTATACCCTCGTATGTTTTTAGTTCTCTGTTACGAAGTAATTCAGTCGTGTAGTAGCCAAACACACATAATCCTTACTTATTATTTGTCGGCTATAACTCTGCGTACTTATTACGTCTGGGTTTCAATGGAAAGCCTACGGTAATAAAGGGATATAATCCTATTTTGTCGAGATATTATAAAACCCAAAGGTACTGCCCAAATGTAGGCTTCAGTGTAAATGTGGATTCACGAAAGGGTACACTCTAATTTTATTCTGAAAAGGTATTTGGTTCAAGGTGCGCTGGTTGAAATTGGATAAATAATGAATGTCGTGGTATTAGTACTTAGTAGAGTAGGCGCTCTATACGAGTACGCAATGCCAATACCCGCGAAATTATTTGCAATACTAGGGTATATTTATTGCTGTTTTGAAGAGAATTACGAGTTTTGGAAGATAATTACGAGTACGTTATAAATATTTTATCAAAATAATGAAAATCATAGTCTAACCATATCTTGATATACTTATTGATGGAAGGTTGAAGAACTCCGAAGGGCACGGACACGGAGGAGAGCTATTCGGGCTCACACTCCGTCTCCGCTAGGAAGTCCTGGGGTGTAGGATACGGGGGTATCCGGCGCTCTCAACTAGGGTTAGGGTCTCCTGAGGAATCGATGCCCTGGTGTCCTGGCTATTGCTCGAGCCGTTTGAAGAGGGCCTTTGGCGACAAAGAGGGACACCGTGAGATTTTAGCCGGTATTTAGCCGAGTTTAGATCGGGGCCCTTCTGGCACCGAACCCGACATACCCAGCCCACTTCCTCCGGGATGGTGCGAGATGTGTAAAGGCATTTCCTCACGAACAAAAAAAAGATTGAAGAAGGATTAAACACAAAACGACATCAAAGAAAACTTAGTCACGGCTAAAGTTTTTAGTATACTTGTCACCATATAGATAACAACGAGGTAGTTTCACAAAGAAAAAAACAAAGATAAATGACAATAAAGACTGCATAACGTTATACTTGTCACTATAAAATTTAACAAAATTGCTGCTGATAAAAATGAGAAATACTACTGAAATATTTAGTTAGCTTTCTTCACCTTTTTAGATTTTTTGTAACTTGGAGGTAATTGTGGGACAGGAGGGCCTTCGTACTGTAAAGTCAGATTGAGCACCCGCTCTGCTTCCCTCACTCCACTGAGCCTTGCACCAGAAACGGTGGCGAAGTGGCCTGGTACCGTGGCCTCTCCAGCAAATAGAAGTATAGGGGGAACCGATTCGCTTGGCCCTGGTAAAGGACACGCTAGTGCTCTTTGCGCATTTCCGTCCGTACAGTTGCAGTCGAACGAATACGCTCCACAGAAAAAGGGATCCGACGTCCAGTGAGATCGTAGTATCGTCATCGGATACGGAATATACGGGTTATTAGTCGACATTCGCAGTATATCGGTAATACCTTCAGCCACATCCTTGTCACAGAGCCCCTCCATCAGCATGGCTTCCATCCCGACGACCCAGGCGCACATCACGTGCTTGCTATTTGGCACAGCTTCTATTGCAGTTATGCCACGCGTCCAATCCCCTCTGCCGGCTAATTGGCCGCTGTTGTACCTGAAGTTCAGGTTGCCATTATGCCAGAACCAAAAAGGCCGACAATATTCCAAGTAAATTTTGTTACAGTAACCAAACCCTAGACAGCGCATCGCGTCCATTTTTGAAGATGGCAGAGCAGGACAGAACAACCTGCATGCGTTGATACTTAAAACTCCTAGAGATACAGTTATGATGACGTAATCGGCGGGAAATTCATCACCGTCGCACGTGGAAACGACTGCTCTGTGACCAGTTTTTTGTGATGTTCCCCAGTAGACGCAGTTTACCGGTTTGCAATATCGGATCGCCCCCTCCGGAATTTGTCGTAGAATGGGGGCTAAGATGCCGATTAATCCCAAGGGTATTCTAACTTCGCCACCAGGCATGTTCATGAAACAGCCGAAGTGGTCGGCGCAGAGCATCGCTGTGTCATCCCCGCATCGCGCACTGAGCATGTGCGATAGTCCGAACATTATTCTCGCCGCGTCATGCTGCTGATCCTCAGGATACTCGTGTAATTCCTGTTGTATTCTAAGACTCATGAAATTGATGAGTGATCCTTGTTGTTTACTCCCACCGAGGCAATATATTTGCGCCGCTTCCTCTTCAATTTGACGATATTTATAATAGGCCGTTACAGTGGCTGGGAATGCCATTTTACCTGTTACTATTCTATTGAATAAGCCCCTGGTGTGTTCGGAGCCGGGAGCACCGGGACGAGGCGGATCTTCGGTGGCCGACATCAGATAAACTGGATGTGTGGAACAGTTCTCATCTGGTTTCCAGTGAGAACCAAGTTCTGCCACTATGTCACCAATCCAGCACGAGTGGATGCGCCCCCCTGGCCTAAAAGTAAAATTGAATATCTTTTAATCATATTTTCTGAAACATAATATGATACTATAGACATGTTAGACCCTTACCTCTCGTAAGCTTCGAGAACGACGATGTTATTAATGCCTCTCTGCGAAAGCCTGGCAGCAGCTGACAGGCCGGCCATCCCGGCCCCTATAATCACCACACGAGGCTCCTTGTAACACTTGTGCGGGTCGCAAGGATCCATTGCACATACTCCCATCTCCTCCATATCCACATCGCACGCCATAGGTACGGGTGCTTCCTCCAAAAATTTCGACTTCCTTTAGGAATACAGATAACTATTAGGTTAAATATTTATATACTACACTCATCGAAGACTACACTGAATAAAGTAGCCCATTTTGGCACGATGGGACATACATACCATCTTTTTTGCTGCTTCGGCCATGCTCTGACAAGATTTCGTAATACCACACTGTTAAAATGTTTCATGTTTTCTGTTTAACTGGATATTTTAGATCAAAAAGTTAGCAAATAAAATTGTAAAAAAGATTTTTCTTTTTACATTGCCGGTGGTAGATTTTTATGTACTGATTTGAAAGATAAGATTTGACATTGACCTTTGTCATTTGTCTAAAGATGTGATTTTCTCACATACTTCCAATACTACGGTATTGGAAGTCTGTGGATCTACTAACAAATTCTCTTTGATCTTCTTTAACATTGGTCGTTGGAACCTCAGACTTCCAACAGTATTGAAAGTCTGTGGTTAGACCACCTTATTTTTAACCAACCTAAAAAATGCAGGGGGTTTTTAACTCGACTGACTCGGTTTGTTTTTGTACAAATGTTTCGCGATCATTGCGCCAATTATGAATAGATTTTGATGATTCGTTTTTCTTTGGAGAGATTTCTAAAAAATCAACAAAAACTAAAAATTGTTTGTAAAATCCAATTCGGATGATGTCAAGTCGGTTATTTATTTAAAAGATTATTTCAACACGCGCCTATCGCGGCATTTCCGTATAGAAGAGTAGGACCATGGTACTTATCGCAATCGAGATCATAATAATTTGGGGGCTGAGCTACCCACGTCCGTAGGAGTGTACTCTATTCTGATTCCCTACAAGTGGTCCCCGGGTAGTGCTAACCGGGTAGCAAACTCTGGTGGGAGGCTTGGGCCGTGGCTAGTTACCACCCACCGGACCAAACCATGCCGTGAAATGACCTAGTCGTGTTTCGGGATGTAGTCCGGTGTAACCGTTCCGAAGACGGGTCTGAGCAGTAGCGCACTTGTAGCGCCTCACTCAACTGCCGTCTTTGTACTTCTTCACTCTAAACTTCAAGGCTAGAGTGAATAAGTACCTTTTATGTCGTCGTGCTCCATCTTAGACCACAACGTCGCTTAACATCAGGCGAGTTGGTGGTCAAACGCCGACCTATTCTACATAAAAAAAAAAAAGGTTTGTGACCGAGACGGATATGATTACAAGTACATGTGTGTTAAGGTTTACTAAAAACAATCCGTTTTTTCTTCACCTGCCTGCTCCCTGTGCTATCAGGTAAGTGCTTCAAGTAAGACAGCTAGACTATACAAAAACATCAAAATGATGCCTGCATTCGACGAATTTTACTTTATATTTACACACAGGCGTTCGTCTCGGTGTAGTGTTTTTACTACTTTTTAACTAGCTTTGTTTGAGCTGCAGAGAATAAATTAACCAGACAATACAGCAGAGGCTAGACGTTTGCAAAGAAGTAGACTTAACGTAAATGTTATACTTGGCAAGTAGACTGGCGATTTGGCGTCGGGCAGATTTTTGCTTCGTTTTGTGGTGCTTAATTGCTTGGCTTTTTGGTTTGAGTAATTCGAGACTATATTTCCAAATCCCAGAAGGAATGTTTTTCGGGTGTATATTGTTGTGTGTTTTGTCAGTTCAATGAAACTTCCTACTGACTAAGCGACTTACTTGACCGATTTTAGAATGTGAAGTTTCGTTACATTTGTTGTAAGTAATATTCGTTCCGTTACGCATGGTCGCCGGCAATAGGGTGCAAGAGCACCACCCCTACCTAGAAAGGAAACACAATAAGTAAAAAAAATTCTCAAGTTGCTGTTTGATTTGAACACACCTTCTTAAATGCGTCTAGGTTGCTGTAAAAATTGATTAGGTATCTAAAGCCTGGTTTACACTTTGATTAGTGCGAGTGCAGGTGATTAGCGCAGGTGCGTAGTGACTAGGTGTGGACAGCGACTGATTAGTGCAAGTGATTAGTTGGCTGTTAAGTAAAGTGAATAGAAGCGTGTTCTATTTTTTTGCGATTGGACTGCGAGTAGCCACGTCCCGCGCGCCCTCCCTTCCCCCTCACTCGCAGCGTGCCTGCCACTAAACACGTCTTGGACAGAAACAGTGAATTGGATACTACTCACACTACACACCTACACTCGCACTACACACCTGCACTCGCACTAATCAAAGTGTAAACCAGGCTTTAGTACTTATACTTCAATAATATTTTATTAGTCGACCGAGCGAGCGTTAACGAGCGAAGCGTCTATGCTTAAGCTTCGACAAAAATGCTTTCGTATGTCCGGAGCTCGCGTTGCTTAACCGATTCTCGTGAAACCTGCTCACAAAGTTTCTCAAGAATTGGTTGAGGAATGCAACCTGTAGAGGAGAACAGATGCCGGCCGCGAGGTCTTCAGTCCACAGAACCAATAGTTAATAGTATGGTTGTGTAGATGTTGGTGCACCTCCCTGAAAGTAATCCTGCCGGCGGCCATGCCGATACGAGTACGTAACTTAACAAAATCAGTAGCGGTAAATTAATCACATTTTGCAATCAAGTTGTTGTGTGATACTTGTAGGTTTATAAATCACACTATCCTACGAAAGTTTGTAAAAATGGATGGATGGATGGATGTTTGTTACTCTTTCACGCCAGAACGGATGAACAGATCTGGATGAAATTTGGTACAGAGATAGATTATAGTCTAAAATAGCACATAGGATACTTTTAAACCGTGGGCGAAACCGCGGAGACATCTAGTAATATTATAAAAGCGAAAGTTATTGAATGTGAATATTTGTTTCTTATTCGCGCTTAAAGAGATAGATGGATTTTGATGAAATTTGGTATGGAGGTAGCTTATATTGTAGATTAACAAATAGGCATTTGAACTTTTTACCGCAGTTAATAAGGTAATACAACAAGGCGCAGCTAGTTAAAAATTTATTAGTGTCGGTAAATAGGTAAATTCATTTATGGGGAAAAATATCAAACCTATTAAGTACAGAGCCTATCTCATGAGGGAATAGGTAAGTTTGTGAGTTAAACTATTCATTTTGAAACTTACAGCTTTAATAAATTAATAATACAATATTTAACTAAGTATTGGTACACTGGGTAACTAAAGTTCAAAAATAATTTGGTAGTCACTTAAGCAGATTAAAGTTAACTATCAGCAATTGAAGTCTAAGGTGTTCAGCTTTAAATAAGGAAAGTAGTATTTAAAATGTTGTATTACTCTAGGTCTAACTTGATTCTGTGCACAAAAGCAGTAGAAGCACAAAATATTATACAAAACTTATATTTATGCATAATAATTATAATACATACTTACTTATTCATGCATTGTGATGTACGACCATCTGTCCTACCGTTTTGAGCCATAAACACACCTCTACTTTAGCCGAGAGTGCATGGTCTATCAATTTATTTCAATGTCCTAAAAACCTACCTGAATACCTACTACGTAAATTTTATTTACATTTTATTTATTCGGTTTCTCTGGTTCCTCAAGTTAACGCATACATAGGTGTATACCCTTTTATTACTTTTCACACCACCTGCTCGACAATGACCAATCACAAATCACGTAGTCTTAACGTATTAAAGCAAGGCATTGCCTCCCTAGGGAGATAAAGTTGAAAATCCCAAGGGAGGTTAAAATTGACTCTGCACACGAGCACTGAAAGAAAAGTTTATACGAAAATTGAACTGACCACTACAAAAAAAGGAGGCCGCTTGTGCAGTTGGACGAAATTTAAAACAAAAGACGGCGTGACATATGTACATTTTCACAGTTCCATATTATTGTCTTGCAGGAGGTGTGAAAAGTAGAGTAAACCTCTGGGATAAAGCAGTGTCTTTGTTTTGGGCGGCTTGAACCCCTTTGCTTCACTCAGGAATCTAAATAGCTCTAGCTAGAGTCTCTCGTTACGCTCAGCATTCAATAAGCCACCCGCGACGTTAGACGCAGCTTTGTCCCCTCGGTGCATAATCTACTATTAAAATAATTAATTATCAAAATTAATTACACTTTACTAAGAGCAACGCAAATAATATTATTATAAAACGCGAAAGTCTTTTTGTTTAAAACTTTTTGGACTTAACCACTGAAGTATCTGAATAAAATATTGTTGAGGACGGATATTATTAACAACATGTAGAAAATCTTTGTAGAAAATAATACTATTTAAGTTAAAATATTACTAATGCTGCTCATTTCTGCCAAAAGTAAAAAAAATACGTACTTTAAAAAAAATCTTCTTAAATTTCCCTAATTATTTTGAAAATGTAATTGAGAGTCACCATGCTTGTAGATAAATAGAATTTGCTATTGATGATGACGATTTTCGATTTCGGCTCTTGCTTCCATGGGTTAATTTGTAGAGAACACCTACTCGTATTGTGGCAAAATCTAAAGGCAAAGACTGACTGAAGCAAAGACAATACGTTACGACGAAACCTTATAAGTCAGTCTCCGCCTTAAACGCGCATTAGAAAACCATCTACTGCTATTTTGTACTTAAACTTTACGAATCCACTTTGATAATAGTATTTTTTTTTTGAGGTTCAAGGTTATTACTCATTGGAGCGTCTCTGAATCGCCTAGACAGGTGGTCAGGTGATCATCGAGTGGTCCACGGGTTGATGCCGCGTGGTCAACTAGTGAGCCTGGAAGTAGGGGAGCCCGTGAAGGGATTTCGGGATTTACTAAAGCGCGGCAGAGTAATATACAGGCAGATACCTTGTATCCGGTTAAGTACTTCCACCAAATATGGCGTGGTCAACGAATTTTCAAGTGATCTGTCAGCGATTGTCACTTGTCCTCGCGTGAATCACTCGCAAACGCGTTGTTAGGCTAGGCCGAGGCGATCCGGAGTTGATGTAGTGAGCGCCAGTGACCCATAGAAGTTAATATGAATAATATCTAACCGCGCGAGGAAAGGCGGTGCGTGTCGGGTCTCGGGTGACTCTAATGAGTGATAACCTAACTATTATCTTACAATTATCTTAATCTCGCTTTTTATTGTGTAGCCAAAACGAGACAAAGGACTGGTTAAAATACATTGAGAGATGGGCATTTTAGACCCCCAGATCATAATACGAATCATCCTATCTTCGTCTTTACATCATATTTTATATTTACAAATTTCCTACACATCATCAAAGTTATTCACAGTCTTAATATTTATCAAAGCAATTTGTCCAGAATCTGTCTAGTGCGTGGTAGAAATGTCGGCTGACCCCCAGAAGAGAGTGGTTTTCGTCTGTGTAGCTCTGAAAGAAAAGAAAAAAGTTTTATTAAAATTTAAATTCAAATAATAAAGTAGTTAATTTCGAAATATCAGAAATCAGTTTATTGGTAATTCCTATACTTAGTTACACGTCACAGTTGAATAATTATAAAAAACAAAACAATAATTATTTCTAGGTAAAAATATGTCAAATACACGCTAAATTACTACAAAAAAAAACTATTATCTTAATATATATAAATCTCGTGTCACAATGTTTGTCCTCAATGAACTCCTAAACCACTTAACCGATTATAATAAAATTCGCACACCATGTGCAGTTCGATCCAACTTGAGAGATAGGCATATTTCCGTATATAGTATTACTCTATGGAGATAGGATAGCTCAAAACGCGAACGAAGTCGCGGGGTGACAGCTAGTTAAGTATAAAAATATATAATAGGTATCTGTCGTCTAGTAAGTATCTCTTCGTTTGCAATTATCTTTAACGCAAACATAGAAAACATATAGAAAACTAAATAAACGACAAAATAAGTAAGTAAGTACCTAGTACTTATTATGTAGGTAGACACGTTATATTAGATTATTCGAAAGTTCAACTAAGTACTTGAACATTAAAGACTCCAAAATACTTCTACAAGTCTTTTGGGGGCTCAGAATTTTAAGTAAGAAAAGTTAGTATAAACTTAAATGATAAAAATAAGCTTTTATGCACTAGTGTAAATCCAGACCAAAATTAAACTGACCCACTTTGCTGATATCTTAATCAACCCGATATTTTTGAGAGGATTCAGATTGCGGAATCTTAATGGAATTCAATGTGAGTGTCTTATTTACAAAATAAATTTATTGCCATGATATGTGTTAAGAGAGCTCTTAACACGTCATAAACATGTCTCAAATAAACAAATAAAAGTCTTATAAAACCCTCTAAAGATTTTCGCCACACGTTTTATAAACAAACGAAACAATAAAATGTTGTTTTTAGGACTTGTAGTTAAATAAAGCTAAAGCAAATATATATCATACACACATGCACACATTTACTTATATCTTTCATGACAATTGATGATTGTCCAAAAAACATTCAAAACATTTTTTTAGATGGAATTTCTATTAAAATGCGACTTTATTAGTAAAACATAATTAGAGTCAGACACTTTCAGTGCCAACTTGATATTCGTTGTATCAATAGGTATATTTAATAAAAGCTATTAAAATCCCAAATTAAAGAGAAGGGTCCAGCGGTTGACGAGGTGCACCATTATGAAGCCGTTTATACCAATCATCATAATCTGCGAGAGGGTAACAATTTCGATGTGATTGGGATGAAATTTCAATCTAAAATATCATAAAACGATTACAAAAAATAAGAAACGTTTTAAAAGGCGCAACATAAAAATGAAATGTATTAGGAAAATGTTCAAATTGTTGAGTGTATTAAGTACCTACCTATCTAAAAGAGTGGAGTACCGCACATCTTTTCGAACTTATTCCATGATAATATTAAAAAAATCAGATCTAAAACGACATTTATTACATACGCCTTTCCCCCGAGGGAGCTGGCAGAGGTGTAATACAACACCCACACTTCGCCGGACAATATTCAATCCCAAATGTGGTAGGCCATACACCGGGCTCCAGTCATGTGGCAGATGACATACAATACGCACATATGTTCACACATGAAACAAATTGGTGCGTGCCGTCGGCTGGGTTCAAATCCGCTCCCTCTTGCTTGAGAGGCAGGCCTTCTCCAACTAGGCTATCATCAACATTTATGCAACAAAGAAATTATAAAACTAACTGCTATAATAAATAATGTTTTTTTTGCCTGTAGGTATTACTTACAATCTGTTCAAAAGCAATGTCGCTGTGCTGCAGTTTCTTAGCGAGTTGCATGCTGTGCTGGTAGTGCACGTTGTCGTCGCCTGTACCGTGGACGAGGAGATATTTCTTCCCGCGAAGCTTCTCCGCCAATAAAGTGAGATCGGACCGCTTGTAGCCGCTAGGGTTGGATTCAGGAGTGTCCATGTAGCGCTCGGTGTATATTGTATCTGTTGAAGGAGACATTTTGTAATAATTTTGAGGTTACAGAGCTGTAAAGTCAAAGTCAAAGTCAAATGTTTTTATTCAATTTAGGTATCAAAGATACACTTATGAACGTCAAAGTTTTTTTTAAATTGACTCGACTGCCTTGTTTGAATGAAGAGCCTCTACTCAGAAGAACACGCAAGAAACTGAGGGGCATTATTTTTTTAAAGAATAAATAATTTACAGTCTCACAAATTTTGGCTTACAACTAGGTAATTTCTATAAATACTAGTGGCTACTTGGCGGAAGCGGAAGGCTCCAGACATCTTTGTCTTCTAAATAATTCTTAAAATTATAATATACCTTCTTTTCATGAATGTAGTTTTTACATGTGATTTGAAGTATGTAAGTGTAGGTTCTATAGGTACATTTTTTTCCTCCTTTTATGTTTGTTGGTGATGTATGTCTTGGTGTAAATAGAGACCGTTTCTTATCTCACCAGGGTGACAGAATAACAGTAAACAACAGAAAAACAGAAACACAGAGTCACTACTAGTATTAGTACTAGTATATAAGTCTACCTGCGATTGGGGTTAGAAGATTGCGATTAGTAGCCAAACATAACCATCTCTGTACACGTTTTCGAATTGAGAAAGAAATGAACATCTATTGAAAAAAGATATTAAGATATTTGGCTGGTGACCAACCACAAAATCAACAAAGCCAAAATTTTAACCACGATTAAGTTGGGCCGATCCACCTAGCAATACCTAACAGGTGGATTACACTTTTCATTCAGAACTAATTAGCAATTTTGCATCATTAACTGTGCATCGAAACGGTATTGCGATTTTTACAGTCAATTAGTTACGGGCAAATCTATTTAAATCCCTGAATTTAACGATTACACTAATTGGTTATTTACGTATTAGTAAGATTTATTGGTTACGTAAAGAATAAAAAAACGTGAAAAGAGCCTGGTCAAGCATATTAAGTAATGATTTTATTTAGAAGAAAATATGGTGGTGCTCCAGTGGCGGATACTCAAGTACTTAATTTTAAAGCGGAACCTTGCGATAAAAATAAGATCATGACTAATTTGTTACATTCTTAGTAACTGGTGCATGTTACCTGACTTTTTATTATTACTTACATTTCAAATAGTTGAGCTAAATAAAATCATTTGCAGGTCAAACGTGTTCTTCATACTTTCCTACAAATATTTTTAATGAAGGTTGTTCTATTTACTTAATATAATTTTGGTCAAACTTTGTTTGTGACTCCAAATTATAGACATAGGCTTGGTTTAGTTGGCGGTCTATATTGAAATCTCATTACTTTTCAACATCTACTTAGTATTAAATAACCTACTTAATAGTATTTAGAAGATATGAATGTACTTAACTAGCAAGTAAATTAAATTTGGTTAGATGAAATAAAAATTGACTGACCTACCTAATATAGGCGTTCTTTAGCATCAGTTTATATTTATACCAACTGAGACTACCGTAGAAAATTTTGGCCATGCTCCCATTAGTTAACTTTTTCGATCACTTTCAAGGTTGAAAACAAAATATGTAGGCACAAATTATTTAGGTATGATAAGGTAAACTTCAAAGTGCGCTTTGGAATTTTTGTCTTGATTATCGGTTTATGACATTTACACAGTCTTACACGTCTTGGAATGAATCGCCAAACGCTAAGTAGATTTCAAAATATGACGTTAATGTTGATATGAATTCATGAATTATTCATTAGAAGAATCGAGAGAACTCGCAAATGTTCGTTTGTGAATCATGAAGACTAAGCCAATGGTTATCTGATAAGTTGGATGATCCCATAAAAAGTTTTATGAATTAAACTCCAATCGAACTTCTCAGAATCCGAAATCGAGTGATTTTTTAACCACAAAACGTGAATCAGTTGCGAATTTTAGTTACCTTTTAGCGGTGCGAAATTTAACGTATCCAAATTTAACACGGTGGGTGATCGCAAGACAGTAGGTAACTTTTTTTTTAAACAATGACTATTTATTCAAGCCATAACATCTGAACCAATAAATATATTTATATGCAAATCGACGTTTAAACTTATAGCTAAAGTCTCTTTTTAAATTTGTAAAAATGTGGTACAAGCGGAAAACGCATCATGGAAACATGGAACCGTAAAAAAACACTATTACCAAGTCAATTTTTAACCCTGCTAGTATCCTTTGAATAAATACATTCGCAATGTAATCAGCTGATATTTGTGGGGTAGAACGTTGTTTAGACTGTTCACGTTTATTTTATCGGTTATAAGGTATTATTGGTGGATGTAGACAACATTTTAACGAAATAACTCATGTGTTGCCTGAAAGTCTTTTCACTATAGGTAACAGACTGAAAGTCTACAGAATGAGGAGGTCTTTAATCCATACCATAGTAGAGCCAGGAGGTGACCGGCGCGACAGCAGCGCCACAAGCGATGGTGTTGAGGTCGTCCTGTATCAGCAGCATGGTGGTGGTGAATCCCCCGTAACTCCATCCCCACACGCCGATGCGGCTCGCATCAATAAACGAATACAGGGCTGCTAGGCTCCTGCGAAAATATAACATCCGCCATATAGTTTCGATATATTCCGCGTACGACGCGAATGCGACGATGCATCATGTTCGATGTCAGTCGCACGCTATTAAACCGTGGTGGTGCACTCTACCCGTAAGTAGGTAAGTCTAATAAATGCGTACCATAAAAATACTCCTAAAATAATGGTACGTAGGGGCCAAACAAGAAAGAAACATAAAGTTTGTCCATTGACTACTCGGAGGTCAAGCAAATAGGTATGATCTAATAGTCAAATTTGGGTAGCACAATAGTAAAAGCGACGTATTTGAAAATAAACAAAACAATCATTATTAACTCCAACAACCTAGTGTACATCTTAATCGCGTACCTTATGAAATATTATAAAGCAACATGTGAAGAAGGTCTTTCTGTTACCTAATAGTAGCGAGAGTATCGCTGACTTCGACAGTGCCGAGCGCGCCGTTGACCGCGTGCAGCGCATCCACGCCCATGGCGCCTGAGCCACGCGCGTCGATCGACGCCACGATATAACTGCGGTTCGATGCCAGGTAGGAGTTGTAGTATTCTAGGATGAATAAGTTCGGTGTTAAATTTACAAGCTGATAGAACGATCACATTTTATTAGCATTTTATTAGCCATGCCTGAGGACCAAAGGCAAGCTACGATGTGCTAGGTTGACTTTGACATAATGTTGACAGGGAGAATTAATGAAGCTATATCTCAAGAGGGATGTTACAAAATGCCTCGAAGATTAAGAATCAACCTTTAGTCTGAAGAATCAACGTGTGTGGGTATTTTTAACCATTTAGGCATACTTATGTAAAAATAGTTATTTTAGAAACCAAATAAAACTTACCTAAATCGAAGATGTCTTTAACCCGACTGGTCCCCGGTCCAGAATACACTCTGACAATCATGGGATATTTCTCTCCGTCCTTTATTCCCGGCGGCAGAAGCATCTTAGTATTTGCTATCAGATCTTCTCCAAGCGACAGCACATTATACAACGTCATGGGCAAGCTATACTGCTGCAACTTCTGACTTAACCTCGAATTGTCATTTATCAACTTGAAGGAGTCTTCTTTGGCATTGTATAGGAACGTTTTAGGAGGAATGTTGCAAGCGCCGCATGTTATCACTCCATACTTGGCCCCGGGAGCGAATTCAGCAGCTGCGTGGCGACACGAGGATTCTTTACAGGTGACACACCTCACGACCCCTCCCGACGTGGCCCAGATCTGCCGCAACCAGGGAATTGTCCCAGGAGCAACTATGTAATACACCGTGTCAGTTTCTTGATTCCACCCCAATATCTCCTGAACAGTCGAGTTCCCAGGACTTAAGTCCTCAGTCGTCAGAGTGAGGAAATTAAACCGAGACGCGTGATTAAACCTTAGCTCTCCGTGAAATAAGGGCTCGATATCGACCATTTTTATTCCATGCGAGTCGAAGAATGGTTTGTTGATATCGATCCAGCCGTTTGTTTCTCGTTGTTCTTTGACCATGCTGCACTTGTCTTTCTTTAAGTTGCAGTTAACAAGGATGCTGATGTTTTGTCGCCTGTTAAGCCAGAGTACGACAAGGTTCTCTTCGGAAGCCCAGCTGACTCGGCCGAGAATATGGTCGAGACCCACCACGTCTACCGGTGCTGGTATGCTCCATGGTTCGCTGCGAGGCTCGTCCACTCTATAGACGCGGAGCCCTACCTTGGGATTGGTGCGACCTGCCTGACAGAAAAATGATGACGTCAAGGTAAATGTTATGACAAACTTGCGGAATTTGGACTATTTGTTTTACCTCGTATTTCTAGTTATCAAGCAAATTCCGAGACTCTGGAATTTACTTGATAGCATTGAAATACATTTTGAGGAAAGATTGACAATTAATATTATATTAGAGACAAAGTTTAGTGCTAACCTTTGGGTACTTAAACTCGACGAGTTCCGGGTATTGGTTGTCGATATCTCTCGAGTCTCCGTAGTAAGGATAGATGGCAGACTCCACCTCGGTGTCGTTGAACGACGCCACAGCTAGGTACGTGCCCTTGGGGGAGAACCACATCGCTTCTGCGGCGTTGAATACCTCCTCTGAAATATCAAACAAATACACAATTACATTTTTGCTAATAACATTTTATTAGCAAAAATGATTAATAAAAGGAATAACACAGTTTAGATTCAAAGGCAATTTTTAAAAATGAGTAATGTCACACAAGTGTAACAATACCTATATTTACCATATTTCACGGATTTTGTAGGTGATGAGACAACACATTATGTATTAAACATGTCGCTTTTTGTGGTTACAAGAATCATATTTGAAAATTGGCCCAAAGTTAAAAGAAGCGTAAAATATAGGCAATGAGGCAACCATGTTTACGAGCGCAATACATGTGGCACTAAAATAATGAATACGAGAAAACTATTTCCAGCTCACAGAAGTTATTGTCGTTTTTACGAGCTGCATTGTTAAGCAAATTTTGAAGGCTCGTACCTACCATGTCTGAACAGTGAACTGAAAGGCTTTTCACGTTTTCGACAAAGAGCTGTAAAGTCTACACTAGAGACAAAAAGTTTATTAGTCGTGCACTGGCCTTCCCAAGTATGGAATAAATTATGTGTTAGTGGAAACATGTGTATTGTACCTAAGTAGGTATATTGTAATGCACACAATGTAAACCGACGTCAAATGTTTTGTTGTCGTAGATGTCTATTGTGTTATTTGTAAATTAAAATTGGACATGTGTTACATTTCAAATAAATATGTTCAATACCGGCTGCAGAAACTATGACACGATTGTTTGAAAATCATACTTAAGTACTGAAAAGCTCTTTCCACTTTAAGCATAGAGTTCTAAGAAACAATGTAAAGAACAAACAAATTAAACAACCAACTAATCGCTAGACCCGACTGGAGCCTGACCGAGGCAGATGGCACATCAAACTATAGGCCTATACGCCGCAGCGGGTCTTTGTATACAAAGAAAAACATGAATGAAAATAACAATGTTATGATAAACAATCTCTTTAATCATACCTTCGTAGATCCAGTCGGCAACTCCATAGTACACCTCTCCCGGTATCCCATCCATAGTGAGGATGTGCGCTTCGTTTTGCCTGATGTCTGGCACGTAGTAAACGTTGTTATTCTTCACATACGCTAGCGCCCCTGGACTGCCCCACAGCACAACTTGAAGAGGACCGTTGGCTAGGTGTCGAATTAACCTAAGGGGAAAAATAACTATGTATAAAAATAAGTCCTGCTATATGATAATATATTATATTTAAAGTACAAGTCAACATGATTAATCATTTAAATAGGTAAGTATAGGATTTTTCCATGATTTCAAGTAGCTCAACTTATGTCTAATAGGTATGTCCTAAACGACGGACATACCCAGGTATTCTAAGATTTCATTGTATTCATAACATATAGGTTGCGTCATACATTTTGTTCATTTAGAACCTAACAGTTGGCTGTTAACTAATATTAAAAAAAGAAAAATATTGTATGTTTGTAATGAAAAAACTCAAAAACTACTGGTCCGATTTCAAAAATACTTTTCATCCATATAAAGCTACATTATCCTTGAGTGACATAACGCGAGCGAAGTCGTGGCCAAATGAACTAGCAAATTATATATATTACTAGCTGTCACCCCGCGACTTCGTTCGCGTTTATTATTTATATGTATATATATGTGAGCTATCCTATCTGTTAAGTTAGATCGAACTGCACACGGAGTGCAAATTTGATTGAAATCGGTTAAGTAGTTTAGGAGTCTTTAGCGGACAAACAACGTGACACCTAATTTAAGATATAATACCTAAGATTGGTGGGAGAGAAGACAGTTCGTTTAATAGAATTTTTTTTTCAGATTTGTTTACAAGTGTTCCTGTTACTAAAAAACTCTGTTACATAGCAGGAACCATTTATTTAAGTACAGCTACCTACAAGACAAATAAAATGTCCTTACTAATTGATCAATATCACACAAATCAATTTTTTTAGATTTTGTATAAAAGACAGCCTGTACGTAACATGTACTACGTACGTACATATGTTAGTAATGCACGAGTACGTAATAATATGTATCTATTTCGATAGGTAGGTATATAAGTAACATTTTATTGTAAATCCATGTAAACATAAGGAAAAAGGATCGGAGTACCATTAAAGGTAAACAAAACTCGCATTTACTGAAGTAGGTATATTGAGTTTGTATTAGATTTACGTAAATTATATATTGCATACTAGCTGTCACCCGCGACTTCGTTTGCGTTTTATTCAGCAAAGTTTCCAAAGACCTTCTTTGTGACACTGTAACTAATTCAAACATCAAGATCCGTTCAGCCGTCTAGCCTGAATGGCTAGACTATTAATAAGTCGTTTGCATTTCAGGCAGTCCAACTGTGGAACAAGCTGCCCGTCGCTATTAGACATGCTCCTTCACTTGCTATTTTTAAGGACGCCGTAAAAAAGCTTTATTTATCAAAATTGCCTTGATTGTTTTATTTACCAGTGTTGTATATATGTAATAATTATATGTATTTAGTGATATATGTATGTAATAATTAGTATATTTTATTAAGTATAGGTATTTTAAGTACTAGATGTACTTTTATGTAAGTTTTATTTAAATAGTTTATGTAGGTGTATAGGTATAATACTCGATGTTTTGTTGTTTCTTTGTATCAATCTTATGTTTATTTTTGTTATTTTTTGCACACCCTGTCCCATACTCATTTGTCGTATCCTCTCCATCCTAAGGTTGCCTGGAAGAGATCGCTTTTAGTGATAAGGCCGCCAGTTGTTACACTATTTAATAAGTTTTATCATTATTTTTCTCTTGTTGTTTTGTTATCTGTGGTGTGAACAATAAAGAGTTTATCTATCTATCTATCTATCTAGCCATTAAAATCCTATAAACAGACAGACAGAGTTACTTTCGGTTTTATAATATTAGTATAGATTGTTTTGGAATCACGTTACTCCGTACTTTCCGTTGAAGACATCCGAATAATGAAAACATGTAAATCTATCACAAATCCTACTAATATTATGAACGCGAAAGTTTGTAAGAATGGATGTTGGATGTTTGTTACTCTTTCACGCCAGAACGGTCGAACAGATCTAGATGAAATTTGGCACAAAGATAGATTATGGTCTAGAATAGCACATAGTACTTTTTAACCGCGGGTGCAACCGCGGGGCGCAGCTAGTATGTCTATAAAACTATGTCAAAATACTTTTATATACTTAGGGCCGATTTTTCAATGGTCAGATAAACAAACAAATAGTGTTTATTGAACTGATAGCTAATTATTCTGTTTTTCAATGGTCAGGTATCATTTACTAGACGAATAACTCATCTATCTGAGGTATAACTTTATTTGTTGGTGGAACGGCCAGATAGCAGTTTATTCTAAGGAATAAATTGTTGAGACTGTCTAAATGATGGTCTTAAGGGTTGTCACTGTAAAAAAATATTGATATTTCCGACACACAGAAACTAAATTAATTTTAATAAAAAAAAAAAACTACCATGAACAAACTACATGAGCTATACTACCATAGCCAAACCAGCCGACGACTTTTTTACAGTGTCGTTTAGACTAAAACTGACAAGACAGTGACATAAGCGAAAATTGAAAATTCGAAGTCCTTTTCTAACGCGTGGATATTTTATAGTTTTGTTTCAACTGTCTGAAGTTAGCTTTTGTACACACTGAATAAATGGTCAGTTAGTTATTCCCAATTTAAAATTGTATTGAAAAACCGAACACCTTATAGGAGTCGAATAAACAGATTAATAAAGTTATTGGCTCGGTAGTTATTAGGCGGATAAAGTAAGGATTGAAAAATCGGCCCTTAGTTGAATAAAATTACAAAAATGATTGATAATTTAACTATTGTAATATAAATTAAATAATAAAGTAGAACAAAACTAAATTATTCATCCTATTTTATTCTCAAGTATTAGAGTAAGCATATTTTATCAAGAAAATAAAATAATATAAAAATGAAACAATACAATTTTCGGTCACACCTTTTTAAGCTATTTATCTTCTAATCAAAAGAAATTTAATCAGGCAACCGTAACAATCGCGTGATACTTATTCAACTACTTACCTAGTAAGTAAATGCAAGAAGTGATTTATTTTACCTACATAATCTGAGTAACTAGAATTACACTTTTACTGGTCCACTTGAAGAAAATTCTTGCACGATTTTGATTCTTTTATACCGATACATTCGGGTTTAAAGAACGAATTGATTAAAATGAAAAATAAAACTGTAGGTAAAATATCTATCTAGTGTGTGTGAGCTACAGGTATGACCATATAATCACGTTAGTACTGTACTGATGTGGACCCATTCGCTTTCTGAGCAGACCTCAAAGCTTTCTCAGCAAAAGCTAGAAAATGGGTCGTCATCGTTTATTAATTCAGGAATATTCTGCTCTACAATAAGCCTTCCATTGCACTCCAGCCTCCCAAGATATAATTTAGGGCACGCTGTCAAAATGTGTAAAATTGTCTCCGAAGATTCTTCATTGTAACTGCAAAATGGGTCGTCTCTTAGTTTGAATCTGCAGAGATACGGATTAATTCCACAATGTGACGTAAAAAGTTGTTTTCAGAGGTGAGTAGTGTCCATCTTATTTAGGATCCGGTACGCCACTGCCGCATCAGGGAAGAATATCTCCATGTTCTAGTAGACTGCACTTTTCTCGTTATGGATAAATGGCGGATATTTTCTCGGATCAAGTAGTTTTGAGCATCTTTTCTGACGATCCCTTGCTGGGATCTGTCAGACTGCTCTTCATCGGATGAAAATAATGTCTCTGCAAGGAGTTCCGCAGATTTCTTTGGGTTCTGGATTGAAGCCGTAGGAGTAGGTCATCAGAGCTGGTCTTCCTTCTGGTAACTCAGCTTCATGTGAATACACAGTGATAGATGATAGGTTTTCTGTCACACAGTTTCCCTTTTTTTTTAGTGCCATATTCTTTCCAGATGGTGGTTATAGTATTTTGTATGGATACTTTGTGGGTTATATACTCCTCGGAGTACGTTAAGCAGAAAAAGGAATACCGAGAAGAATACGAAAGGAATACTCCGAGGAGTACGTTAAGCAGAAAAAGGAATACAAGTCGGGAATCTTGATCGAGATCAAGTGCGGCTTTCCGTCTAGATTTCGAGAGTTTTAGACTTTCCTTCTGTACCTCACGACACCATTTCTTCAGTTACAGCTACTCGTTCCACCATTACAAGGGTCGGGTGACTTAGTCTCAGAAATTTGCGGTATCGTTTGATCCCAACTGTCTTTAATTTGCCTATTTGGATAGTTGTTTTTTCCACCCATACGGTGTAGTAAGGCTCTCGACTGTATCTTTTGTGATGTTTTCTTCTTTGAGGTTATTCAGTTGGGATCAACGAAGACGACTGCTGCGCGTACCGGTTTCTTCTGGTCTGTAGTCACTTTGTGAAGTAAATATATTTACAGAATCATAAATCTACCTACGTTTACAGAATCAAACAGTAATTGTATTCAATTTTGTAGGTAAATTAATTCTAATAGGTGAAATTAGCAAGCCACGAGGCTTATTGAGCTAATTTATGTGCATAAAGCTACTATATCAACAGGTGTGAATTTCGTGAATTCCGTATCTACTAAAATTGTTGATCAAAATTATGTATTTAATATTTAAAACCATACAAGTGATGTCACTCATGCGTCTCGTATGCTAGATTTGCTTTTGTGAATACTTGTACAAGGTCATTGGAAATTAGCAAACAAACTCTCTCAGGCAGGTTTTCTACATCCTAATACTATAGCATTTTAATACGGTGATTTTTTATAGATCGCTCAAATTTTCATTTTAAATAATTGTTCACATTTTTTTTTTGCTTTCCTCTTTAAACTTTCCGCAATTTCAATTGGGAAAAAAGTCGAGCTAAGCTAAAATCTGACCTCAGCACTAGGCTCAGCACCTACTAAAAAAATAAAACTTTCAAAAATCGGTAAATGTTAATCGGTAAGTTTTATAAAAGTATAGCCACGTGAGAAAAAATTTTAGGGATCTGCTTGCTAAAGTTTGTCAACAAATTTTTAATTACCCTATTAACCCTATAAAGGTTGGTAAGAATCTGTATTTGTGTTATTAATAAACGTTATAGGTATGTGTTTTTGCGATATAGCTAATTTAACTAATACCTACTCTTAAGTCGGTAAATATTTTGTTATTTCAGTGAAGCCATTCGCCCGCGTCTACGTAATACCCAGTAAAGTAATTATAATTAGCAGCCTTACCTGTTCTTAATGTCGTAGACGGCGTATTCTGCTGTACTTGAATACCTGTACACCTGAAAGTTGAAGTAAAGCTGTTTTAATAACTACTGCTGCTACCTGCTCCTCACCTTTCAATAAATCGTATTGTTCGATAATTTATCTCAGTTTGGTTAAAATACACTGCTCTATTTAACTATTTACTTTTAAAACCGCCTCTGGGTACTAGACATAGTAGTAACTATTTAGTAAACTACTACTATGGTATAGTTTGTTGTCATTGTTCATATTGATCGTTAATATCGTAAAGGCATGCTAGAAAGTAAATATTAAACAATACGTGCCTTAACAATTGCTGTTTAAGTGAGTACGTTATTGTTTCACTATTTAAAATAATCTAATCTATGTAATAATAGAAAGTTTAAAATTGGACGACTGCTAATGCATTATTTCAATAAAATAATATTGCAAAATAAAAGATACTAATTTAGGATTTTACTTACGAAGCTATTAAACACTGACATTTTAGACTGATTAAATAAAAAATAAGAAAACATTAGAAAAGACAGACATTCGAGAAAAAATTATTAAAAACCATTAGTTTACATAATACTCACGTTCATGTATGATTTTATAATAGTAGGTAGGTATACCTATTAAGGTTCACTTAATACGTAAGTTTGTAAATTATTATTGTATGATAATGATTATATTATTATACAATAACTAGGCAGAGGTACATCTTTACATGCAAAAATCTACCAATGCAAAGATTATAACTGTTAAAAACACGCGATACTGAAATAGGATATTTGTATGTAACGTATAATGTCTTGAGTGCCTTGACCTGACATGCGACATGTTAGCTGTACCTACATACATAATAATATATGTAAACACAAACAACAGAAATCCTGTCACTACAACCAAATAACATAAGAAACTGAACGTGAACTGAACCGAACCGAACTGAACCGAACTAATGAGTGTGTGTACATATGTTGCAAACTTTAGCGATGTGTACACATGTAAAGTTCTAAATTATAGGTATCTAATGAAACTTATTGCTTAAAAAATAAAAGTATATGAGCATGCTATCGGAAATGTTGCTAGCAGCTCGCTCTAGCCATATAGATGGAGTAATTTCTAGCATATTCGGCATTGATATTACTCGTATGTCACAGTAATTTATTCTAGTTTTTGGGCCAGTGACGTTTAATAAATCGTAAAGTTCATTCATAAATTAATATTTAACAGTTTGACTATGAAAACTGACAAAATTTAACGATTTGACTCTTATAACAATGTTGTAAAAGTATAATCTCAAGTCGACTGGATCTATTTTCTCTAGTTTGCATACCTGTCTAGCGGAGCACGACATTCTAATGAGCGAAACATCCATAAATTAAAGAAACTCATGGTTACATGTTCACAACATAACTGACGGAAACATAATATTAAAACAATTCACAATGGATTTTATAAATTCTTATTTGGAGCGATGTGGGAATCGTAAACCCACTGAAGATCGAGAGTGTGAGAGTGGAGGCAGAAATCTGACTTTAGGCAGCTCTCCTTATTAATTTTCCATTTTTTTGGTGCAAACAATAAAGAGTATATCTATCTATCTATCTATCTAATTTTATTATTATGTCTAATTTTTTTCGATAATTTTCCTGAAAGAATGATAGTTTCATTCTTTCAGGTTCTTTTCTTATGTACTTACATCGAAAAAGATTTCCTATGTCATAGAATTCATGGAACATCTATTCGTATCCTATCCTAGATTAGAGTGAGTTAAGACAATTATACATGGCTTGCTTAGCAACGTTGTTGATGCAGAGAAAGCTAGGACTTTAAAACCTATTTGATAACAGAAAAACTTGAGTAATTGTACTAAAAATAGCCCTAATTTAGCTGACTACACCTTTAAATCTCTAGGTACTACTATAAAACATGCAAAAAAAACATTGTATAAAATAATGGGCTTAGTGCTCACCTTGTTCCTATTTTTCGTAAGCAACGCATACTGTCCATCTTCAGAGAACGTCGAAATTGAATAGTTGAACAAGTTGTACTGCAAAAAAGACAAATTTAAAACTGACACGGTTCATTTCTCAAATAAATCTGTATATTATGCAAAGATCGAAGGCGGACTCACCAATTCGCCTTCGTTCACTATGGTAACAAAGCTATCGGTGGAGGCGTCGTATTTCTTTATTCCGTCCGCATCCTTGAATATGTAAGCCGTCTCTGCAAATTCGAATCACGTTATTGTGGAAAAGAGTTGCGGGCATAATAACTTAAGCAGTAAGTATAAGCAGGAGAAATATTCGGAATTCGGTTTAAAGCATCAAAAGATACTTCAATTTCGTTTATGATTGGAGTATCACACCTCTACATGTATTGACACAATGTCATTGGAACATAGATACTAGATACATTCATAATATCCCAAATGTGACTCACAAAGCTAGAGACAAAAAAATAGGTATTTTTTCTAGTTTGTGCGTTATTTTAAATAATAACAAAGACATTTTCAACATTAGCATAAGAAAACAAATGAACTGCAACTTGCATCTGTATCTTGTCTTTGTTATTTTTTGTTGTAAGTAATCAAATTTCAATGTTATATACGCGTAACTAAAATGTATTTAAATAGTCAAATACATGGCCATCACAAGCACGATCTTGATTAGTTATAGTAATCAATCCATGTTTAGCATATTTTAATAGTATAGTAGTAGTTATGTGAAAATTGGTGTAGGCAGGTAATATGCCTATACAAGGAGGTACGTAAGTACGAGTACGAAAATAGATTTGACATAAAAACTGAAGTATTACATAACGTAAATAAGTACAACGCTATGATATGACAAAGATAAAATAAAATAGATTTTATTAATCTGCTGGGGTAGCATACGACACCTAAAAATATTTGTCAAGAAATGCATCCAATATTTCCATTATACATAATATAGTACATACATATAATTTGGTCTTTTTTTGACTGCGCGCGTAGCATACGTATAGCAGATTATAAGCTGTATTTTTCTAACGATTCTAGAATTTCGTTTAGAGCTAAGGAAACAATATAGGGAAAAGAAACAAAAGAAGTAGAAACAGACAACAAAAGAAAAGTTAGAGATAAGTTAAGGTGAGAAAATGACAAGGAAGGAAAACGTACAAAAGATTGGTTTGGCTAATTAAAAATCACATTGGTCCATTGAAAACTTAAGACTGGAAAACTATTCTATAGGATTACAAGGAAACTTAGCAGTGACAGAATATAACAAGCAATGATAAATAATAAGAATTAATTACTATTAAGTAGCTAAGTCATTAAGTAACTCTGCGAACTGAAGACTTCGCGAAAATGCTTCCGTTTGACTTCCGGCCGGCGAAATGCGAACTGTAAAGGAATACAGCCGGACAGTCACCGAACAGACGGGCATACGAAAGCATTTTTGCCTAAGCTGAAGCAGAGACGCCTCGCTCGCTAACGCTCGTTCGGTCAAAAATACCTGAAATCCACTGGACATTGAGCCGATCAGGGTAGAAGTCAGGCCTTAACGGGATGATCTCCTCTAGCGACAGGGTCTGCAGCCCGCCGTGGAGGTACGGCGAAGACTTCGAGTGGCAGCTCAGGAGCAACAGGACCAGACCAACGAGGATTCGGTTGTCCTACAAACAAAAAAGGCCTTAAATTTTTATCATAACAAA
Organism: Peribatodes rhomboidaria; assembly: GCA_911728515.1. Lineage (NCBI taxonomy): Eukaryota > Metazoa > Arthropoda > Insecta > Lepidoptera > Geometridae > Peribatodes > Peribatodes rhomboidaria. The sequence goes on along the minus strand of OU452169.1, from coordinate 6,762,311 downwards.
TGTATAGTACCGCTAGTGTCGCAGGTGGCCATAGGCGGCGGTTACCGTTTACCATCAAACGAGCCATCTGCTTGTTTGCCACTCTTCTTATAAAGAAAATTGAGTTTAATGAGCTATTTACCCTTTATTTATTTACACTTTAGGAAAAGTATTTTCACAATAGGCTATTCATTCACGCAGTTTATCGTCCGCGCAATTGACGATATAATTTAAAACATTTCGATACATAAACCTATACATATATGGCAAACTAAGTTGCCATCGCCATATGTGAAAGGACTAAATTCTTAACCACCTGAGACTAGTATATACGACAAAGATTTTCACAGCCTAGGATGACCAATATCGTCATCTAAAGTGGAATCGAAAAAAATCTACTGAGGCGGTTAAATGGTTAAAGACCAAAATACAAAAAACATCGCCAATTTAACTCTAGGTTTTACTTATTCTATCATAGGGTAACCTAATGATAAAATTGAGCGGGCGCGGGTTAAGGCATGCACCAATTTATTAATTTGTATGAACATAATTTCACTGCCAAAGAGCCATGGAGAGGAGCATGGTTGGCGCCAGACAACAAGATTGAAAAAGAAACACCTTTATAAGATCAAAAACTAGAGTAACAGATGTGCTAATGAAGATTGACCAACAAAAGTGGAGATGGTCAGATCATATACTGAGAAGTACACAAGAAAAATGGAGCAAGATAGTTACAGAATGGCACCCTAGCGATGGTAAAAGGAATAGAGGAAGGCAAGGGAAGAGATGGGAAGATGAGATTAATTTTACAGCAGGTCCCAACTGGAGAAGAGTGGCTAGAGATAGAAAGCAATGGAAGATGTTAGAGGAGGCCTATGCCAAGAGACACACTGAACTGAGAGACATTCTGTAAAACATAACGGTTCCTCTAGAAATGTAAGGTTCAGGATAAAAGGCTTATTGATTGATTGGTTGATAAACATAATTTGTATGTTATAAAAATATGCTTTTTAAAGTTCTCTTCTATATAATGACTGGAGCCCGGTGTATGGCGAAAGGCTAGTGGGGTGTCACATTTGGGACTGAATTTCATCCGGCGATGTGTGGGTGTTGTAAAATACCTCTGCCGGATCCTTCGAGGGAAAGGTGACGGTATATTAAGTACCTAGTTATTTACTGATATAACTTATTTTAATGCCCAAAGTTGTACCAAAACAAATCCGTATGCAAAATTAAAGAAAATCTTGCTAAGTATTTATTGTGCGATGTGCAGTTTTTAAAATTAACTAAATCCAAGTTATAATAAGGCTTCAGTTATTAGTATTTAACACAAAAAGTCAACGTTTTAACAAACTATTCGTGATGTTTCTAATTATATGCCACTATTGTCTAATTATACAATATCGGCTAGGTAATTAGGTACTCGTAGTTTGTTCTAATTAAAATAGAAAAGTATTAACCCACAACAATGTGTGAATAGGCTAAACCGATTTTATCGGCTATTTTCCGGCATGAAAATTACCTGTTGCTTTTGAATTATAATAAATAGTCCACACTTTTTTTCCTGAAACGTATTAAATTCAGTTAGTGGTAAAAGGCAACACAAAGGAAAAAATAAAATAAAAATTAGCGTGGAGTCCCTCCGCTCCGAAGAAGTGTAACTTCTGTGTATCTTTTACGCATTCACTCTCGCTCTGTCTCTTTCTATTACCCCTCCCCAGGAGTGTTAAACGTTTAACGCAACCTTATTCGAAGTCGCATTAGAAGTTTCACTTCAAAAAAATGTTTTTTTATTTCGTATTTCAGCACAATTACATACTTAAGTAATTTGAGATTTAAAATTTAAACGAGCTTGAAATATAATAAAATAACAAGTATAACTGAATAAAAAACGACACAGTACTTATATTTTGAAAATTTTACAACCTCTTAAACTCAAATACTTACTTACAATAAATTTCAATTGTCAGTTCGTAGTCAGGAGGTACTTATTTAATTAGTTGTTGGCTTGACCTTAGCCGCTCTTGTTAGATGAGAACAATACTGAGAGGACGAATGATTGAGTCTCCGCACTTGTCATCTATGGACCAATATCCAAGGATCATTTAAAAAAAATATATATATTGTTAAGCATGTTAGATTTGTATTATCTTTTAAATTTTAATTTAGTTTTATGTACACCACCTACCCTTTTCATATTTCTGTAAGTTCCTGTCCATCCAAAGGTTACCTGGAAGAAATCGCTTTAGGCGATAAGGTCGCCCTTGTACTGCCGAAAAATGTATTTTAGTTTTTAAGATTCTCATGTAGTTTTTGGTGTGCAATAAAGATATATTGTATTGTATTTGTATTATAAAAGTGAAATATATTTTTTTTTTTGTTAAACTCCGTAGTGCAGGCTAGGGCTAACATGGCCATACGGCCTTGGGATCCGTAAAGCCAAATATGCATATATTAAAAACATTATCGACTTAAAGTTTCAGAAATACCTATCTGAAGCTTTAAGTCGATATATATAGAGTGTTGTAGAGAAACCGAAAAGTAGCATTTCCTAGTGTTTGTATCATTTGCCCACACTCGTGCACGTTATCGAACCGGTAAAGGCCAATAATCTACTTTTATTACATGACACTTTAAGAATCAAAAGTTTTAGAAAATAATACAAAATCACGACACCATCAATTCGGTTCCCGCCAAAAAAAGTCCTGACATTAACATCTATTCTAAAAGTTGTTCACTTTGACGGGCATAACAACACCTTTAGGACAACCTTTTGTTGATAAAGTAAACGGAAGAAATTTTGGTTCACCGAAAATACCGACTAAAATAATATTCAAATAAGGAATACTTAGGTAAGCAATCTCATTTCATTATTTTTATGCTATTATTTAAAAAAAGAAAGAAAGTACAACGTGCGCGAAATCAATTAAAATCAGCGTACGTCCTATTGAAAATAATGAAAATTTGTTTTAGAACATCGATTTGTTCCGATAATGGTATTTCAATGGAATTATGCAGGTTGATAGTTGATAGTGTGCAACTGTGTTTATGTGTGTGCATTGAGTTACTTAGTTTAGTTTAATGTCATCTGCATAGCTGGAGCCCGCTGTATGGTGACCGGGGGACACAGTTGGGACTGAATATCGTCCGGCGAAGTGTGGATGTTGTACACCTCTGCCAGCCCCTTCGGGGGAAAGCGTGACGATATTTGTTGTTATTTAGTTATGTTATTTAGTTAACAAACTCATGTTTTGTACAAAAAGTGCTACGGTGTGCATTACACCTTTAAATTGAATATTTTCTTTGTTAATTTTTATTGTGGTCATGACATCATCATTATTTTAGTTATCATAATTATCACCCAATGTTGTCAATAAGATTTTTTAATTACAACTTTTGTTTAATTTGTATGTAATTTGTAGGTATGTATGTATGTTTGACACTTGAACAAATTCCCGGTGTCAGATTGATCGGAAATTTAGTATCGATACATTGATTTTTATTGACAATACAATAATATGGTTCCTCAGAGCTGGTCTAATGATGCTTATGGAAGGTGGCCATTGAAACTCAACAATAAAACAAGTCAGTCCCGCTCTCTCCAGCCGTATTTTGCCTCGTTACATTGACGAATACTTTGCTTAAAGTATATTATCGATACAAAAGTATCAACAATATATTTTCATGAATTTGATTTGAAATTTCGATAAAGGTCTGGATTCGTCATGCGGTAAAGGTCTAATAATGAAGGCTGAAGCTGGTGGTAGCACAGTTACTCCGGTTTAATAAACCATATTCCTTTAAGTAGGTATATATGGTTTACTTTTGTTAGCAAGAACGACAAACTACAACAATGATAATGGCAGTGAATAGCTTGGTTCAATAAATAGAAATTAATGTCAAAATAAGATTGTATGAGCTTAATTATTATTGAAAACTTTCTAAATGATATTTAAAAAGTTTATTTTCCTAACTTTTAACTTAAGTTTTAATAAATAAATCGAAGTTTGATCATCAATTCGCCTGATATAAAGCGACGTTGTCACCTTAGATGGACTAAGTTTATTTTTGTACGCCATTTCCCTCATCTTATGCTAATTTTGTCATATCGTGCATTACTTACTTTTATTAATTTAGGTTGGCAAATTTTTGCTCTCAATAAATATATTGAGTGATATCGAGATCCACTTCAAATATTCACACAGATGATAAAAGATCATTACCATAACGAAGCGCCTCACATGTTGTGTTGAAGATCAATTTAAGTTTCACATTTTTAATTAATGTCTTACTTACCTTTTAATTAATCTCTTATTGTACCACTTCAACTTCTATTGAAAGAAATTCGCAAAAACCCTCAACCACCTGTTCCCATTTCTTAGAGTTTGCCTAACATTTTTTTGATATGAAACAATGGATAGTACAATAAGCTTCGTCTTACTAACAGCGTTCCGATGTACGAGTAACCTTGTATTTGTGTTCCAAATATCTATCTTACGTATTATAAATGACAGATTCAATTACTATCCGTTTGAGTGCTTCCGGTGTCTCATAATTATGACATCCCCTCTTATATAATGGTGTTGCGTTGCAGAATCTTGGGTTCCGTATACTCTAGCATAGCCTATATAACTACCTATGTGGCTCTATGTAACATCCACTACTCAGGTATACTGTACAGTATACCTGATAATGTTACCTGAATAATCTCTAAAAATTGCTTACGTCTGATTTCTCTACGCGATTTATTGCACACTTCCCACACCTTGAAAACGGCATTGAAATATTATTTTCAATAAAAAAACCATCTTCAACGCATAACAAATTATTGTTGTTCTTTATTGTTATACCTATGTAGTAACAATATAAAGCCATATTTGAATATTTAGAATCACAAATATAGCGCCTCTCTATTCGTGCGTACCGGGAATGCAAATTAATAGCATTCGAATTAAATTATTTTAATAACTGCTTCTTACCTCATGCGTGTTTGATCATAGTTGGGTAATTAAATAAGCGTGAAAATATTTTCCATTATTATAAAGGATAAACACACAAAACTGTAGACGCTGACACAAAAAAAAATCATGCGCTATGTCTTACATTAAAGATGAAAACTGTGGAAACTTTTATTTCATCGCACAATAATAAAATGATAATACCCCAGCCTATTATACATGGGCATAACTTTGATGCATTTGCAATTATATTAATTGTATTTATTTAGCTACGATATTAATGTTTTATGCCTACGACAGATACTAAACACCTGGAGCAACACTATTGTTAACATGCGAAAATAACGTAGCAAAATAAGAACAAAAGAGCGTTAACTGAAACCAAAGTAACCATGATAAAAGTAAATGTCAATCACCATCTCCCACGGCTGGCAGGGCACGAGTTCGATTAGTAAAGTGGTCCAAATGGTACAATCATCACGACACTACACACGCGTTCGTTCGACGCCTCGCGCGGCCACCGACTGTACCGCACCGCCGTAAACATCTCGTAACACACTGCTCCCCTTACATTTTGAGGAGCAGAGCAAAGGAGAGTAACAGGAAAAGGGCGGATGTGATTGATAAACAAGATTTTCATTTTCGCTTGAGTGTTTTAGGAAAATCGCAGGGCGTAAAAGGTTTTGTAAGCGAGCTCTCTATAAAGTTAGAAAACATAGATTTTCAAACATTTTTTTTAATTCTATTTTTTAATGCTACGAGTAGGTATAATAACCCTTACCTACATCATCATTATTGATTAAATTTGCGGAAAAAGACATCAACGTCGTCTACTTTGACGTAAAGGAAAAACCAATATCGAGACCATGAGAGATTATGTTATGAGGAATTTCTCATAAGTCGGTGATAAACTACTCTCGTGCCTCAGCTAAGGTTTTTGTTTTAAATTGTTTGTTGCAAATACTAATTATTCCTATTCCTCTATTTGTAGCTTGCCAAATTTTACGATGACTTTTACTCGTATATCGAGCTCATATGACGCAAGTAAGAAATAATGGGACGGAAACAACCGGAAAAGATCCTAATTTCTGTCAAATCGTAACTCTACTTCTCAGTTTAGCATTTTTGCTCCATTTATGAACGCTAAAGTTTCCTTGATGTCACGTTTCGTCCTTTGAAAGGATTTAAAAAGGTCCATGTTTGTATCACGTAACTGCATATCTTCAAGACATCATATTTCAACAAATAATATCGGGATCGAGACCGTTTTTTTAATAAATAATGGGTATTGTTTATCTTTTGGCCGCGCAGAAAGTAAAGTCGACGAACTCAGACGACCTTACGCCTGGTCGTAATCCGCGATTTCCTCCCATTAATTCTTACCTGTTAGTTACGTTTCCAAACAAAGTATCTAAAATATATAGTATCTACGTATGTCTAGCATAGGTACATGTATGTGAGGTAACCGGACTTGTAGCTTGCCTTCTAGTTATTATCCAGTTGAAATACTTACCAAATATGTTTGTACTGTTCGGTTGAGCAATTCCATGCTAAAGTTAAGGAGATCGCCCACGACGACTTTTTGTAGCGATACAGACGCAACAGCCGCGAAACCAACGCGAAACTATCAAAATCAAAGAAAAAAGTGGCGATACAAACGCGATACAGACGCGCATTCCAAAAAACGTGCTTCAAAAAACTTTTGAAGCACGTTTTTTCGAACACGCGTCTGCATCTTCGTTTAGGCAATCTCCCATAAGTATAGGTCAATACTTAATTAAATCTTTTAAATGAGTGTCTGTAAAAATGTAGACAGCCAAGCCAATGCTGTCACATAGTTATTAGCCCATCGCTAAAGATATTTGCAATAGTATCTAGATGATATGTAGGTATCCGTTGAAAAGAAATAGAACAAAACACAACTAAGTTGACGAACAATGCCGCTACTGGCGGAACACCCCACAATGGATGAATCAAAAAAATGAAACGGGATAAGTAACATCCTGATGCAGAAGATATTCGATAGCTTACTCGTGTTAAAGGTGACGTAAGTTATGAAGCGGCAATGCTATGGCAAAATAACGCTTATGTGTAACATCTTATGCAATCTTCGAATACAGACGCTTCCATATTTTGTTAACTTTACCAGGGAATTTCAAATATGACAATGACATGAGCAAGCTTTGTTTATTCTCGTAAAATATTGAAATAGCTATTTGGTAGGTATTTATTATTCATGTAATATATTTACACGCGTATGTACCTAGGTAATTGCATTATTTTAAGTACCTACCTAAGTTTTGCCTTTGCCCACTTTGGCATTTCGCAAGCATCAGGCTGGTAGCATCTCAAGCAATATTGGGCAAGCGTAAAATCTAGAACTATCTCGTCAGGAGTTATCTAAGAAGATTTAATTCCAAAGCTTAGATATTTAATTTTCTACTTCCTCACAACGCAAACTTCGCTTGGTCGAGTGCAAGGCCGTGGCAAGGTCGCATTTTTACAGGTGCGAGCGTAAAATATGTTAATTTAGGGTAAAATATTATGCACTTAATTAAAGCCAAAAATTAGTAAAATTCAGTTTATATATGGCCTGTGCTACAAGTTTGGATCCTAAAACAGGAATTATATGTACGAGCAGCAGTAACTCTATCAACCATCCACGAGCACATAGAGCAGTGTCAGTTTGGTTTATTATGGCACCTATTTTGCAGTGTTGTATAACCACTGATGACAGCAGGTCAACTCGGTTCCTTTCACTTTCGTTGGCAGTCATTCTGGGACACCGAAGGCCGTAGCTTGAACTAGCGTCTGCCTTCAAGCGGCTCTCCGTAAAAAATATGGCGATTTCGGCCAAAAAAAACTGGTTTACTCATGACTCACGAAATCGACTTGAAACTTGAGGACTCTGGTAGTGTAAGAACCTCAGGAATCCACTAACGTAACGGAATTTTTACGCATTTTATTTGTTTTGGTAATCGATATTTTCGCAGAAATGCAAAAACCATGTTCACGAGTAACCACTTTATAAAATACACTAGGGAAATATCCCGTTACCGAATCTGGAGTTCTTTGCCGACCATAAACATGCAACACTCAATTCCGTAATAAAAATAGGTTGCTATGACTACATACTTTTATTTCAAGTGTTAAATGCTATTTCATTAGTGAATCGTAAAGTAATCATGAATTGGGCAATGTTGTTGCCTCTCGAGATGCAATCATAGCATAGCTAGCTTAATACGTACATCTTACGTATTAACTTCTTAATAATCGGTTTCGAAAATAAAAACCTAGTCATGATTTGTTGTATAGACGCTGGAATAATAAGCTCTATACAAGGAGTCTCTTTTCTTACAGAAACGGATCTTTACATCCTGTAGTTCAGGTATCATCGCATCCGCTGTAACTATTAACAAACTTATATCTACTAATTAGAGTTAATTATATTTTTAAAATAACAAAACTTACCTGTCGCTATATCTAGGTAGAGAAAAAACGCTAGAACCGTGAAACTGACGGCGAAGTTCGAAATCGTTTTGTAATGTATTACAACCAAATTCTGAATCGATTTTTTTGTCTGCATTATTATAAAAATAAATTACTTGCTTACCCACTTTTGCTTTAATCATCTCCAAATCTAGATTAATGATATTTGGCTAGTGACCATAATAGTAACCACGGATCCTATCTAATAAAGCGAAGTAGATGTAAATCTAGAGCTCGTCGTTGAAAATGTCATATTGACATTTTAAACTGGGCTGCAATGACCTCCGACTGAGGGGTCCATGAACTGGCAATACGAAGGATAAATCATAAGCATAAAAAGTTAAGACATTCACGACACTTAATACCAGCAGAGAATTGCATTCGAACATGTAAGAACTAAATGAAACACACGTACCTAATCACTAAGAAAGATTGGAGTGTTAAAGAAAGGGTTCGCATCGAAGGAATTTATGAATCACACAGAAATTTTATGGATGGAGTTGTAACGATGCAAATTATTTATAAGTTTCAGTAACAAATAACACTTTATAATCTCTGCGAATAAGCTGATACGTGTATTAGTTTTCATCTCAAAGGTACTTAGCTAGGTATACCTACCTACTTATCTGTGAACCACGTGTAAAACATCTAATTTGTAGTAAAACCGCATCGAGCGAAGTTTAAAACAAACGATTGTTACGTTATCTGAACGGATAAAACTGCATGGACAATAAGACGGACGGTGGACAGATGGAGTAAGTGGTGATAAATTGATGGTCAAGAGAGCAGAAAGGTCAGGCCGCGCCGCCGGATGAGCGACGACACCGCCAGCGGGCAGGGTCACACCAAACTGATATACCTAACGATAAACTCGCTAAACCAGAGGTCTATGACCATATAACACTGACTGATTATATGAACGCCTACGCAGAAAATTAAAACTAAAGCTGGTATTAGCTGAATTGGTCGCGCACAGCCGCTGCTGTCAGTCGTGGACTCGTATTTTGGTTGTCTATTCGCAAGCCGCGGGCTATGTGTGACTTTTATAAACATAGTGACGAAGTACCAAAACCCATTCACACGCACGCACTCCTACGCTGATTTATCAACCTTTCTCAACGGATCGCTCTAATTCCTGTCCAACCTAAATATCTACGTATTAAACCTAGATCTTACTTGTGATAAAAAGTAAGTTCGCTGATATCACTTTTAAGCCTTTCGAAAGCCTCTGACATGCGTTAATGGTTGTGTTATAAGACAAACGACCGGAGCCTACAGTTTAACGAGTTATCCGGGCCACGGTAGCGCTCAGTTGTAAATGAAGGCGATGATTTTTATTTTGTGATCATTTATATCATTATAAAACGATTACGTTCGTACTTATCTATCATCAGTCAGTAGTATTGCATTCATAATCAAATTGAGGAAGTCCGTCTCATAAGTATTCACATCGAGTAGCTTTTAATCTTCAAAGCGGAAACGTGCCCTTTATTCAAGGCACATTTCTTCCTTGATACAGTTTCCTATGCGTAACAGACAATGCTGATGACATTTATGATCTCGTTGAGATTACTTTATGTGATCGGACAATTTTAAATTGGTCATGATTCTCCAGGAGTTAGAGACGGTGTTATTGGAATATCGCGCTAATTGTATAGGTGCTAAGGTTTATTGAATATTGCTTGTGAATAACGCGCGTTATTAATCAAGGTTGTACTATAAACGGGTCTTATTACTATCGAATATCGTATGAGGAAGTCGTTTAGAACAACTCTCGCCTACTAGTTTTTTGTAATTACAAAAATGCGATACGGATTTAAGTTGTATTTACGTACTTTGGTATCTAGGTACTGAACCGAGTAATATGATTACAATGTTAATATCTTATGTTATAATATATATATTAAAACAAAAGGCTTTTAAAACGAGTTTTAAACTTTGAGACTATTCAAACTTTCTCTACATCATAGCATAGGTAACCTACATTTACAGACTTAAACTGTAAAAACTTAAAAGAAATAAATAGAGCCTTTCTGCTATAGAAAAATTTAAAAATTAAAAATACGCGTCGACTTGTAAACCTCCTCCGTTTCGTCGGTTAAAAAATGCAAAGTTATGTAGAAAAATAATTTATTAAAAACTTACATTATACAAAGTATCAAAAAGTAACGAAGTAGTGATGTCACATCGGTCATGACAAACTGACAAACTATCTAAACAAGCACGTATCATTGATGCACAATACACAAATATGGATTTCTTTGTATATAAAACAACTGTTTCTTGTGGCAACACGCTCTAAACGAAACGAATGTGGCTGGAATACAATTGTTTGCGTCTATTTTCAGTTAATATGCGAGAAAAGTGTTCCATGCAAAAATTTCCATGCAAAGATTCCATCTTTTTGCATGCAAAGGAATGGAACTATATCTGTCAAAGATTTAGTATAGAAAGTGGTAAGTAAATAGAATCAAGATATCGTCTAAGATAATGAATAGTGCAATGTTGTCTACATTTAATTAATATTACAAAGAGTTAATTGAAATTATTTTAATGTCCAGATTTATATCTATCTACAATAAATTTTGTACTTATTAATTTAAATTAAGTAAAGTTTGTAAGTTTGTAGAGGCTAAACTCCGGAAGTACTGATCCGATTTTTTAATTATTTTACACTGGCTCTTTTGCCCGCGGTTTCGTTTGCGGTTCATGGCCTATGTCACTCAGGGATTATGTAGTTTTCTAATGGTGAAAGAACTTTTGAAATCGGACCAGCAGTTTTTGAGTTTACAATTTGAGTTTAAAATACAATACTTCATTTGCGTTTATTCAAAAAATAGTATCCTAAAACCTTCCTCGTGATAAACTGTAACTAATTATCAAATTTCATCAAGATCCGTTCAGCCGTTAGCCGTGAAAGCCTACAAACAGACAGACAGAGTTACTTTCGATTTTATAATATTAGTAATTTATCTAGATTAGTGTAGAAGTGTAGGAATAGAAACCTACCGACACAATCACTGAGTAACATATACTATGTAACGCGAGCGAAGTCGCGAGAAGATAGATAGCTAGTATTGTATAATATTGTTTATAGTTTGAGGCACCGATCCCAGTAGCGGTCCATTGCGCTGTAGCGGTGCATGTTCACTCCAACCAAGCTGTGGGCTTCGTCGGGGTACGACTGTGGACAAACACAGAGATTAGCTACTAAAAATATGAACCTGCTCGCTGCGGCCGCTGCTTTGCCCGCGGTTAAAAAGTAGCCGATGTGATATCCAAGGCAAAAGCTACCTCCAAACCAAATTTTATGAAAATACGTCCATCTGTTTGAGTGTGAAGAACTAACAAACATACACACTCCAGAAACATCCGCCTTTATAGTATTAGTGTGATTGAGAATTGCTTGGATCATAATTATGAATTGTAAACCTTATTTTTTTTAATAGTGTGATAGTTTTTTCTAGAAGATTAGTCGTAGGACTTGTCTTGAAACAACAAAGTGAATTTTAATACAGTTCTTCAATCAGCCTTTCAGACATTAAAACGTAATACGTAGAATAACTACGAGTATTTCCTGTGAACGTTTAAATAGACATTTTTTGATTTCTACTTGATGTTACGAGAAATCACAAGAGATGTTTTGCCACACACCATCTGCGCAAAGGGTATATTCATCTGCTGCAGTGATGTCATCAGTTTGGCCGCGTTCTGGTAGTGGACGTTGTCGTCTGCGTTTCCATGGATGAGGAATAAGTCGTGATCCCTCAGCTTTTCAGCGAGGAGCGTGACGTCACCGGCCTGGTAGCCGGATAGGTTGTCTTCTTCGGTCGGCAGGCCCATGTAGCGTTCCGTGTACATCGTATCTACGGAGAAATATTAAATTTAAAACTTTTTTTTTTATTTTAGTTATTTTTAGTTTTAATTTTGGTTAAGTTTTTTTTGTCATCAACATCAGTCTTATAGGCTTACCACACGCACAAGCTTCACCACACTTTAAACTGTGCGTAATTACCTAAGACGTGTGGTGACGATACGATCTGTTAGATTTGCGTATGCAAGCCGAAAACCGTGCTGCCATGCCGTGGGGTTGGCACGGTGTACATTTTTACTAACCACAAGTGCGATGTTCCGTGGTCAAGCCTGGCCTGCGCAGTTTTAAGTGTGGTTAAGCTTGTCCGAGAGGTGAACCTATTAGGGTGCGTTGGGTGTTGCCACTGAAGCGGCGGCGCGGAGATTTCGAGCATTGTGATTAGTTAATTCATGCTGGTAACATGAATATGAACCTCAGCCACTGAGCATTGTGATTGGTTAGATCATGCACCAGCATGAACTAACCAATCACAATACTCAGTGGCTAAGGTGGCTGAGGTCCGCTCCGCTCAGCTCCGCTTCAGTGGATTCATGAATCGCTTCAGCGATTGAACCTTTTTTCATTGATTTTACTTTTGAAATTTTAATTTGATATTTTACGATTGAACTAATGACACTAACCTTGCGATCCGTATGTAAATTAATCTTTCGTGATGGAAACGTCAAAATCCCATCGCTAAACTTCTTTCCTTACCGCAAGCCGACGATAAGGTTTTGGCATATCCAGCGACTTCATTATAATACTTAATTGAATTAGTTATATTTTATGTGATATGTCCCAGTTTTAACGATATCACATTAAGCTTGATTTCACGAGTTCTGATTGGAATGGTGATGTATGCAATATTAATTATGAGAGCGTTTTGCGTCACATCGGCAACATAGTTAGCGAGATACTTATAGAGCTCTATATAATTTTACGTTTACTTATTTTACTCTACATAAACCTTAAGCCATGATATTATACATAAAGCTTTATTCTCTAATAGTAAGTAAAATTAGTTTAATAAACTACTAGCTGTTACCCACTTCTTCGTTCGGGTATGATTAGGAAATAGTATCCAAAAACCTTCCTCGTGATATACTGTAACTAATAATCAAATTTCATCAAGATCCGTTCAGCAGTTTAGCCGTGAGAAGCCTAAAAACAGACTGACAGACAGAGCTACTATCGAATTTATATTATTACTAGCTGCACCCCTCGGTTTCACCCACGGTCCCACAGGAACCGTTTAACTATTCAAGATAAAAAGTATCCTATGTCGTTTTCTGTAACCCAGACAACGCGTATGCAAAATTTCATGACGATTGGTTAAATAGTTAGGGCGTGAAAGCGTTACAAACAAACAAACAAACTCACTTTCGCATTTATAATGTTAGTCAGGATTTGTGTGGAACAGTGATGTGGATGTAAAGTGAGAAGTTATGCGAAGAGAGGAGGACCACATTACAAAACGGACTATAAACTTGAGTGTGAATATCTATAGAGGAAGAGACGACTGAAGGAAGTATGGATGAATGCGTGTAAGGGGACATCGAATGAGAAGGGAGTTAACTCTGAGAGGCTGAGATGACTTGATGTAATAGAGACAAATGGAAAAAGTGCACATACTGTACCGACGTGTGGGATAAGGGTAGGGAGATGATAACATATTTATTATTTATTTATAAATGTACCTATGTATGTATCTGTATCTACCTACCCATCTTATATACCTACCTAGTCATTTTTTTTTTATAAACATGCTTTGGTTTAGCTAACCTACACGTGCAGGCAGACTTGAACAAATAACAACTTGACTTGAATAAACAGTAATACTTATTATACGTACTTACCTACGTAGTGTGTTGGAATTATTTACTTAGCTGATTTTATTGTAACAAAATTGATCTACTTACATAAATCTTTTTTGCAAATTACCAAATTTGCCCTTATAAATTCCGGAGTGGCAGCGCGTCCATAAATGTCCGCATAAATAAATCCGGAATGACTTTCGATGATGAGACAGGAATGTGGCCAACTTAGTCACAACGAGACCATTGACTTAACACAGCCGTTCCGTCATTGAGCTAACGTATATTTCTTTTTAAGGCGCCGTATGATCACGAAATCAAGGAAAACAAGTATTATGTTTGCACCTAGTTTGATATGAAGAACTATGATGATCAGGTGCAAAAAAATACAGCTGGTAGAAAAAACAACCAACTAAATTTTAACCGAAGAACAATTTTGAAAATCATTCTCATTTTGGAAAAAAAAAATCACAAAAAGTATGTTCCTAAAAAAAACTGTTTGCGCGTAGTTCTCCAAATTTTCAGCGATTACAACGCCTTTTTTTTCGATAATTAAATAGCCAGATTAGTCCTCTAAATTTTAACCGAGCAACTTTTTCGTATTTGTGTTCTTTTTACGATTAAATACCAATAGAAACGGCAAGAAAATTTAATTCTAGGCACCGATTCCATTTTACCATAAATATGATATGCGATTTTCAACATTAAATGAAGCTGCTTAGGTAAGAAATTGACTACGACATCCGATTTAGTCGTCGAGCAGCGCTCGACGTGAAAGGTCGTTCCCGGCCGCTCTGTGGCACGATCCGGCGTATAATTTGATCACATAATTATACATCGTATATTAATTATAATAGAAAATTATAAATAACTTGAATATAGCAGATTGTAGGTCGTTGTAAATAGTGACTTTATTATACATTTTACCAGTATGAATATTTTAAATATTCATACTGGTAAAATGACTTTGCACTTTAACACGCTATAAATAGAGTCCACATTGATTGTTTCAAAAGCATGAGCCCTCGCGTTGAGCAGGTCGAGCGCCGCCGCCGCGCCGACAGTATACGGTATGACAGTACCTTATATGCTACACTTTCAGATACATTATGATGACGTTATGTACCTCGACGGAGAAGCGAAAAATGACGGTACCAAATACTGATATTAGCCAACCAAGTACCTCAGAAGAATTAATGTATAGACCAATGTAATGTATAGACCTACGAGCCCAGACGGGCTAGCATTTATGAGCCTTGAAAATAATCCCTGTCAGCAATGTTATTGCTCTGATTGCTTGCTTATCTAACCTTCAGGGGTGATCCTTGGTAGTCTACATTCAAAGTGGCAACCAAAGACTGCCGGTGCGGTAGCCGCCATCTTGAATTTAATGGGAAATATTTTTTGACTAAATTATAATGATTCAAATTTACAACGACTTAAGACCTCACGCATTTAACAAAAAAATAACTTTTTTCATAATTTTAGGTCAAGCTATCAAGACTTAAGTTAAATGACGTCAGTGGAACCAATTGTTGCTTATAATAATAATAAGTAAGTTTACGTTTTACATATTGAATTAAAAGTTCCCATTTAACCAATTTATATTAGAGTACTAGAAATTGCAAAAAGACAGTACACATCTCTATGTATCAAACGCGCGCCGGCCCCGTCAAAGAAGCTACTACGTCGTTGTGAAGTCAAAGAAGCCGCCGCGGCCCGCTGCAGCTGTACTTTGCTTGTGTACGTACGCGACTTCGTACAACATATGGTTTTCCTAATTAGAAATATATTTTCTAAAATTTTAATTTTTTTGGTGATGATTTTCATAATGAATCGCGCTCTGTTGGTAAAGTACACCTACTTTTGTAAATTTGGCGGAAATGCAAAACAACAGATTATAGAAAACTTCCTTGTGCTTGCACATAATAGGAATACTCAGTACAAGTACCTGCTAAGGGATGTTTTTTTTTTGCTAAGGGATGCTAGGCGTAAATACTTATGAAGCACACCTTTGCGTAGTCGGATAGTTTGGCTTAATAATAATAATAACTCAATGTTTTATACTTTTGTAGCGTAAGCATCGAGCTCCCACCTGAAATAGTTAATTCGAAAATCCCAGATGGTCCTACAAATCTTATCTGCAGTGAGTGAGTTTGCTTTATATAATACATATCTATACTCCTATCTGTATCTCCTACATACATTTATTTATTTATTTATATAATTATGATGACATAAAGTCGAGTTCTTCCAACTCTCATCAGCGTATACATTGATTATTGGTAATTTACTTTCTATTCTGCTACATTTATAACTGTGTCTAAATCTATTTCATATTCTATATTAGGTTGAAGTAAAATAATGAAAAATATTAGTGACGATAATTCCCGAAATCCCCATTGGAGTAAGTAGTGAGGAATTCGGGAATGGCCCATTTTATCCTCTATCCTGCAAGAACGGTTATTGATTATGAAATCAATCATAAGTTAAAAATCAAATCTGCATGTTTCACATGTACTGTATGCAACGTTCCTTGTGAATAAATGTGAGTATAAGTGTGGACCTTATTGCGCGGCGATACGATTAGCGGTCGCGCAGCGTCGACAACAAAACATAAGATATCGTGGTAGGTCTCCAGATAGCTGTTGCACTACGTACGCGCACCGTCGTCCGTGCGTTTCGCCAGTTCTATCCGCGTATGCGCAGGTAGAAAATGAAATTCGAATTGCGATTATACGGGGCCTTAATTCTTATCCATTTGAGCGTCACCTTGAGTTGTTGCACAATGATGACAGTTAGAAACCCTACCCTACCCGCTCCGTCTGCTCTCTCTCTACCTTCCTCTCTCTCTCTACCTTCCTCTCTCTCTCTACCTTCTTCTTAGAAAAAGCGATTCTAACCAGATGACTGCAGTAGGTACATTGGAATTGCTGGTCTAATACTTACTTAGTAACCTTATGTGCCACATTTCACCCTATGATAAACCTCAATCATATAAATATGACCGAGGTGTCCCTTAAAATACAAAGCAACAGAACACACAACCTACACAGCGAAGGTCTAGCGAGGGACTGAGTCAAGTTGAGTAAGGTAACCAAATTGAAACTGAACCTCGCAGCGAAGTGTAATGTCATCTCCAATACGCAATGCCAACTCAATGCGCTCCATGAATATATTTTCCTCTCAAATCCTAAAAATACAATATCTAAATTATTCTAAATGGATGGATACGACCAATTTTGCATAATAATGCGAAAAAGATCAACACCAGCTATATTTTAATATTTATTTTCACAAAAATTACAATGCGTGGGTTTCGGGGGGCAGAATTTGTCTAGCTAGGTCTAAGGAAAAACTGGTATTTTGTCTCAAGCGGAGGTCGATTATCCAGGTTGAAAAACAAAAAAAAAACGAATAAATAGTTGGTTAAATAATTTTTTTTTTTAATCCACAATAATAGCACCCTATTTAGATTTCCTGTATCAGGGGATGCCACAGAACACACACAAAGACATGGACAACTAACACCCACACAAGAACAGAAATAAAAATACATAATTCAAATATTTGACTGCCTCGGTGGCTCAGTTGGTAGTGAAACTGCCTTCTGAGCCTGGGGGCGTCGGTTCAATTCCCACCTAGGACAAACATTTATGTTATGAACATTTGTGTTTGTTCTATGTCTGGGGTTAATATCTATTTAAGTATGTATTTAAAAATATATATGTATGTATGTATATCAGTCTCTGGCTGCCATAGTACAAGCTTTGTTTATTTTGGGGTCAGACGACCGTGTGTGAAAAATGTCCCGAAAATATAGTATTATTATTTACCCTGCCGGAAATTAATCCCGGGACCTCCTGCTCACAAAGCAATCGCGCTATCTACTAGGTCATCATCATCTATGAAAACACTGGTTTGCCTTTGTTACTATGTTGTACCTTAAACGATCATACGATTTACAATGAAGTTAAAGACATTTTTTATTCAGCAAAGTTTGCTAAGATGTTTCCGACTGCATAATTCCAGTTAAAACGATTATATTGCCTATTGAAAATGCATGAACGTAACATAGCTGAGCTAACATTTATTAGGATCTGCATAATATTAACCTATGGAGAAATTTGCAATCTACTGTAACTTTCTATCAAACTAGTTTTTCTAGTTTTTTTCTGGTTGAACAGTTAACTCGCTAACCATCTTGATTTTTATTAATAATTTTGTTAACGACATTAGAAATGCCCATTTTTATTAGGCAGTTGCATAACACATTAATTCGTTATTTTTAAATACATTTATTTTCTTGCTAGATTTGAATTAACGATGTGTGACAGGAAATTTTTGCATTTCAATGGCTACGATATAAGTAGTTGGTTGTCATATCGTCGTCACACCTTTCCCACGAGGGAGCTGGCAGAGGTGTAATACAACACCCACACTTCGCCGGACGATATTCAGTCACAAATGTGACAAGAGGGCGAACCTGTCGCCATATACCGGGCGAAAAATACACTTCCACATTTACACGTTGTGGAAGTGTTCATCGATCCATCTATTGATCTGACGCCAATGCCTAGCGTATATAGCGTAAAGCAGCGTGGCGTACCCGCCGTAGCTGTGACCCCAGATGAGGTACTGTATGTGTATCGACTCACTGTAGTAGAGCCAGGAAGTGACCGGCGCGCTGGACACGCCGCACTGGAACAGGCGCTCCTCGTCGTGTATGAGCGTGAGCAGCGTGGCGTACCCGCCGTAGCTGTGTCCCCAGATGAGGTACTGTATGTGTATCGACTCACTGTAGTAGAGCCAGGAAGTGACCGGCGCGCTGGACACGCCGCACTGGAACAGGCGCTCCTCGTCGTGTATGAGCGTGAGCAGCGTGGCGTACCCGCCGTAGCTGTGTCCCCAGATGAGGTACTGTATGTGTATCGACTCACTGTAGTAGAGCCAGGAAGTGACCGGCGCGCTGGACACGCCGCACTGGAACAGGCGCTCCTCGTCGTGTATGAGCGTGAGCAGCGTGGCGTACCCGCCGTAGCTGTGGCCCCAGATGAGGTACTGTATGTGTATCGACTCACTGTAGTAGAGCCAGGAAGTGACCGGCGCGCTGGACACGCCGCACTGGAACAGGCGCTCCTCGTCGTGTATGAGCGTGAGCAGCGTGGCGTACCCGCCGTAGCTGTGGCCCCAGATGCCCACGCGCTCGCGGTCCATGAACCCGTAGCGGTCCAGCACTTGCCTGCAAGTACGTACTACATCAATATCGATGCGAATCACAGAATTAACTTAAATATGTCCTACTAGCTGCGCGCCGCTGTGTTACCCGCGAATATAAGAACAAGTGATCGGATCTGGATGAAATTTGGCACAGTGAAAGATTATAGTCTGGAATAGCACATGCTATTCCAGACTATAATCTTTATATTCTAATCTTTATCTTTATACTTTATCTTTATATCTTTATACTTTATTTTTATATCTTTATACTTTATCTTTATACTTATACTTTTGACTGGCGTTATTAATAATAATAATAATAATAATACTTTATTTCCCAAAAAATTAATTACATTTACAATACATTATTTTTTATATTCTAAGTTTACAGCTAGTACACATTACACATTAAAATGTATGTAGGGTGGACTATGATCTCCATACTAGGATACCCTGTTCTATGGAGATCATTGTCACTTACAACTTAACGGGTAGACCATAGTGCTCGTTGTAATAGAAGTGAGAGAAATTGAAGTAAGAGATTGGCAAATGAGGATATAAGTTTCGTTTGAAGATAATTCTAACTAACTACTTGACGATCTGAAGGAAGTTCTCGGTTTCTTCGCTCGACATACTAAGTAACCAATTGTGGAGTTTTGTTTTACACCGGTTTCTTAGCAAAGGTAAAATATTTAGGAAAGAATTAGTTTTGCTGTAAAGGTAGGGTCCTGCCCATGTAAAAGTTCTTTTGTAGAACTCGGTATTCCTGGCAGGAAGCTTCCACCTAATATGCCTGTGAGAAATTATGAGAGTGGTAGGTGCTATTTTGTGGAACTTCAATATGACAGAGAATATGTAGAGTTTCCTCACTTGCAGATGTCCACACTCTCTGTAAAGAACCTCAGTGGAGTAAAGAAATGGTTTTCTAAATGCCACCTTCAGAACTGCACGTTGAGCACGTTCGAGTTTTATGAGATGAGTTTTAGCCGCGCCACCCCATGCTACGATGCAATAACTGAGAATCGATTTACAGAGAGAGTTGTACACCATGTCAATAACTTCTACAGAATCTGACACTTTGAGTCTCTTAAAGACATACATAAGTTTCCTAACTCTGCCAGCGAGTGTGTTAATGTGTGGCTTCCAGGTGAGATGCTCATCCAACACCACTCCTAAATATTTTAGAGACTGAACTTGTTCCAGCATGCTGCAATTACATATTTCGGATCGAGATGGCTGGCACTTGTGAAATTTTACTACTAAGGGGCTTGGTGGTGCAGTACGTATTGTGATGTTAAAAGCAATAACTTTGGTTTTTGTTGCATTTAACGTTAGGAGGTTTTGTTCAAGCCAGATACCAACGGTATCCACACCTACCTGAACAATATCTTGCACGGATTTCCAAGAATCACCATAAAACACCAAGGCAGTATCGTCCGCGAAAGTAAAAATGCGTCCAAGGCGAAGGTTTATTGAGCACAGGTCGTTAATATACGCTAAAAACAGGGTTGGACCTAATACACTTCCTTGAGGCACCCCGAAATTTATGCATTTGGCGTCGCTGCTTAGGTCACCCATGCATACTTTTTGGATTCTATTATTGAGATAAGATGTAAACCACAGAAGAGGTATTCCGCGAATCCCCATCAGCTCCAGTTTCTTAAGTAGAATTGGTCGCGATACTGTGTCAAACGCTTTGGCAAGATCGAGGAAGACTCCTGCACATCTGTAACCTTCATCGATCTTTTTAGCCACAAAGTCGCTTAAGGAGGTCACCGCATCTTCTGTGGATTTTTTGGCACGAAAACCAAACTGTTGTTCCGATAAGAGTTTCCGTAATTCTAAGTATTTGAGGAGTCTGGAGTTAACTACTTTCTCAATAATCTTAGAGAGGCAACTTAGGAGAGAAATTGGCCTGTAATTGGAAGCTACATTTTTATCACCGTCTTTAAAGATTGGTGTCACATTTGCTTTTTTAAAACTATCCGGCACTATGCCACTAGTCAGACTCATATTGCATAAGAACGCAATAGGCCCAGCTAAGAATTCTTTTGCCTTAATGAGAATCTCATTACTTTGGGGGCTGAGCTACCCACGTCCGTAGGAGTGTACTCTATTCTGATTCCCTACACGTGGTCCCCGGGTAGTGCTAACCGGGTAGCAAACTCTGGTGGAAGGTTTCGGCCGTGGCTAGTTACCACCCACCGGACCAAGCCATGCCGTGAAATGACCTAGTCGTGTTTCGGGATGTAGTCCGGTGTAACCGTTCCGAAGACGGGTCTGAGCAGTGGCGCACTTGTAGCGCCTCACTCAACTGCCGTCTTTGTACTTCTTCACTCTAGTAAACTTCAAGGCTAGAGTGAATAAGTACCTTATAGGTCGTCGTGCTCCATCTTAGACCACAACGTCGCTTAACATCAGGCGAGTTGGTGGTCAAACGCCGACTTATTGTCCATAAAAAAAAAAAAAAAAAAAAAAAAAAAGCCATCATGGCCAGGTGATGATCTAGTTTTTAAGCTTCCAATAATTTTTTGGATTTCTTTTTCATTAGTAGGTTTAAAAAAGAAAGAGTCAGAATTACAATTAGACAACGGTAACTTTTTTAAATCAGCTGCTAATTGAGTTTCAGTTTTACCAACTTTGTGTAAGATTTCGCTAGCTAGGTTTTCACCCACAGAGCTGAAATAGGCATTTACTGAATTTAGAGACTCTTTGGGATTGGGGTTGGCTTGCAGCAGTTCGGAGCTAGTCATTTTTGTGCTACCTATACCACATATCTTCTTTATTGAGTAACAAACATCCAAACATCCATCCATCCAATCTTTCGCATTTATTATATGAGTGTGAAGTGTGATGTAATAATCTAAGGTTTTAAAGTCTCGAGTGTTTTTTTAGGCAAGGGTGATCCATCGAAGGGCGCATCATCGCTTAAAATCAGGCAAGATGCTGGTGGTCTAAATAAAGCCTATCATTGAATTTTTAAAACGGTTGTAAGAAAGTGACAACGACGACGTGATCAGCACCCTCACCATGGGTTTTGATATTTACGAAAACTTTTCGTTTTCATTTGGCTCCATGCATTTTAACCCACTTACTCCTGAATTAACTTTTTTTGCACTATTCACTTGAAATTTCGTAAACATAACGTATAAGGGACCAGAAATAGGTAAAAAATAATTTGAAAAAAATTGCACTTCAGGGAAAGCCGGAAAATGCCGTATCGTAAACGATACAGTAGGAGAATCTACTACTATGACCTTTACTACCCTGATTCGAACAGGGTATGTTATAAATAAGGAAATAGATAAAAAAAATATATAAATTTCAATTTTGTTTAAATTTATTTTAAAACATTATTTTAATTTAAACTTTCTTACAAAACGTTCTTATTTAGGGTAAAATATCTTTTGAAAAATGTGTTTGGAAGCAATGTTACGTTGCATTTTATGCAATAAATATTGGCAAGTTTATGGCAGAAACACCACAATCGATCTGCCCTATATTTCACTAAATGACCATTGGGGTTATAAAACATTTCATTCCAGTAGGGCGAACATTGTCCCCCTTTATTTCTCTTTCTCGCGTCCAGGTTCGTATACTTTACTAAAATTTCTCTGACTGCATTGTCAAATATACATTTTTAGCAATCAATAGGTTTTATACTATTGACTGGACTCCGCACGTTTTGCAACAAATCCCTGGAGCACCCCATGTATAGGCTTCAGATTTATCAAATTGTCTGATTTGTAATACTTCTAGAAGAAGATGGTAGTGGTTCATCAGTCTAAGAAGGAGCAAAGACATTTATTTCCGGTTGTATAGGAAATCCACTGGCAATACTTTTTATGCTAAAGATAAACAATCTTCGTCACTATCATCAGAGAAGTTCTGCAGTTGAACTTCAGCAGGTGCTCTGACCTGGGAGCGGGCAGATTTTGAAGTAATATGAAGTCTTCGTCTCCGGTATCTTCATCAGTAACTTCAGCTTTACAATTTTCCGGTGGCATAATTGTTATGGAGTTTGAAATATTTATTTTATAATTTCGCTCCAATTCCTCAAAAATTTCGTAAAGTTTGAGTGGTTTTCCTAAATTCCTATTAGAAACAAATAATCATTACAGACGGTAGTACATTTTCCTACTGTATCTTTTACGAAACAGACGAAACAAAAGCAAAAAATCCCCAGAAAATATTATACAATAATTAACTTTTTTTTATTTTTGAATTCAGTAGAAACCAAGTATTCGTTTATTACATAACACGTAGTAAAAATCGACTTAAAATATTATTTGAAGTTACATTGAATACCTCATTGAATTAATCCGGAAATTAAACCTTTATTTAGCACTAATAAAATTAATATCAGTTCACAGTTATTACTTTGAAATGACTAACTAAAGTCTTGAGAACTACTGGCAACATACAAAAAAAATTTAAACTACCCTCATAAATGTCTATTTTTTTTAAATGTTGGTGTATCGTTTATGATACGGTATAAGTGCATAAGGAGCAAGTGGGTATAAAACGCACCTGGTGGAAACGATAAAGGACTAAGTTAAGAGTACCGCGACACTCTGAAATTTCCATACAAACGCGCTTGTCAAATTTCTTGGAAATAAAGTTATGAAAAATATTCGCATTTGTAATATTTATTTAATAGATAGACAAAGCAAATCAAAAAT
This sequence comes from Peribatodes rhomboidaria, assembly GCA_911728515.1. Classification (NCBI taxonomy): domain Eukaryota; kingdom Metazoa; phylum Arthropoda; class Insecta; order Lepidoptera; family Geometridae; genus Peribatodes; species Peribatodes rhomboidaria. Next base: position 6,738,316 of record OU452169.1, on the reverse strand, counting down.
CCCTTTACATAGGGAGGTTGTCTACATCATTAGCTGTCAAATGAATCCATAATACAAGGGAAATTCTTAGTTATTTAAGAATGATAGCAGAAGTGCAAAAGTAATTAAAAAAAATGAAATTGCACTTTGTTACTCTGTAGGTAACTTTAGAGGCTCATCAGTATCATTACTCGCTCTCTTCGCTCGTCTTCTTTTTCTAGACGAAATGGCTATAGAATAACTTAAGCCAATGCGAAGTTAGTCTAAGGTGGTCGCCAGACTCTTAAATATGGAGCTTAACGTTAACGAAAAGAGTTTTCAGTAATTATCAAAACTCGCGGTAAGCCCCAATGAGCAGCAGGAGTCTACACAGAGCGCCATAACACTGCGGAGTCGCGAACGCATGACAGACATTGACATTTTCCAGCAATATTTTACCGCCAAGTATGACGTTATATCATAATAACTGTCACTTTAGAATAAATAGGATCGTTAACATTTACAAGTTAGATACATTATGTAAATGTATATAACATTGTATCACACGACAAAGTACATGTCCTTAATTACCTACCCACATAATTTGCAAAACAAACATCTACTCATTTGGGAGGTAAACAAATATCATTTTAATAATTATGATCAAACAATTAAACACAGATGTTGGCCGAAAAAATTAGGCTACATATTGATACACGTGTACAAAGTTGTGTGCTGAATGCATACTTGAACGATACCGTCATTTAATAGGTAAAGAAAATATACAGTACTAAAAGTATAATTCATAAATGAACAAAATATTAACATTAAAAACGTTAATGTGCATAATTAAAAAAAAATTATAACGTTCATAATTTAGTCGACTTCTTTTTAAAAATTAACAATACTTGTATGTAGGTATTTTGTAAATTCCATAGTTCGCTTTCCACATATGGTAGATTTCAAACCTACTATGTATTTATGTACATTTGCGGATTTCAAAAGTTGCTTGCAATAAAGTAATACCGATTCTACGCTCAAGTGACATTTTATATTACCCTATATTAACGGAATTTAAAAAAGGAATACAAATTCGAAACCCTAACCTACCGCATGACATAATAATATACTTCGCCAGGTATAGCATTCCGAGACAAAAAGATCACGTGAGTGGCACACAGTGACGTCAATCGATGTATAAGCAAGACCGAAATAAGTAATTTACAATAAGTTCGAAAGAGACGGTGGCGGTGACGAGTGATGCATTCGGGTGTCAACTCCCGGAACGCTAAGACCTTGTTTTTTGGATCATAAATACCGTCATTGTCACAAAACTTGCGTAAATTTCAGCTCAATCAGATACCAGGCTCCATCAGATACCCAGCATGGGTAGCACGGGTTGGAGACAAAATGTCTTTGCTCCGTGTTCATCCGCGCTTGGATGTGACACAGCTAGAATACGGATATGTTTGTCTCTTTCTCGCGGGATAAAAACAGTCGAAAGACAAATAATATCTGCACGACCCATGCTAGCCGGGCAGTAAGTGGTTCAATGGTTTGCAAATTTTGAAACGGAGGACAACTCACATATTGACTGCCTCGATGGCTCAGTTGGTAGTGAACCTACTTTCTGAGCTTGGGGGCGTGGGTTCGATTCCCACCTAGGGCAAACATTAATGTGATGAACATTTGTGTTTGTTCTATATCTGGGTGTTAATATCTATTTAAGTACGTATTTAAAAATATCTAAGTATGTATATCAGTCTCTGGCAGCTATTGTACAAGCTTTGCTTAGTTTGGGGTCAGGCGACCGTGTGTGGAAGTGTCCCGTATTGATTATTATTTATTTATATTTTATTATATATACCTACACGCGAACATTGCAAATTAAATGAAGCCATGTAAAAAGATTACATAATAGTTTACCTGAGAATAACGAAATGGTCTTCAACTTCGACGGTGCCCAGCGCGTTGTTGAGCGAGTAGAGTATATCTTGCCCTTTGAGGCCGGAGCCGCGTCCGTCGGCCATCAGGTAGATCATGTTGCGACTCGTTGTCAGGTACGAGTGGTATCCTAACACATTAGATAAGTTTAATTTTTTTTTTAATTGGTTGTCTGTAAAGTCGGTTTACAGATGATAGTTTAACGTGACAACGTCATAACAAAACATTGATGAATCTTCTCCTCGGACGCATGTGCAAATCGAGTGGAAGAGAGATAGATGCGGCACAAGCCGTGCGCTCAAGCCGATCGTGCCTTTCGCTCGCTTATGTACCGCTCTCGCTCTGATCGCCCAAGCGTAACGGGACAATGAGTCATCATATTTCGTGCTTGCAGCCGGCGATCATCGATTTATTAGCGTTTAACTCTGCGAGCGCGTGGCCGTGCTAGTATTCTCGGTCACACGCTAGGAGAATCAACATGTCCTGAGGATGCCTAGTGGAGAGTCCAAACAAGTGTCGAAAAAGCACTCGAAGAAGTACATTTCACAAATTAATATTATTTGACGTACTTAATACGACGTTAGAGCGGAAATACACTAGAAATTGGTTCAAGAAACAGTTTTGAAGATGAACTTCCGCAAAGTAACGCCTGATTCAATCAACTATAAATTCATGATCCAAAAAAACAAGGTCTAGCATTCAGCAAACACATAATGACGTCATCGTCATCCGTCTCTTTCGAACTTGTTGTAAATGACCTATTTCGGTCTTGTTTAAGCATCGATTGACGTCACTACGTGTTTCTGAATGTTATCCCTGGCGGAGTATTTTATTATACCATGCATGCATAAATTCATTTGTTTATTTTTTAAATTAAAACCAGTTGCCAACTTACCAACAGTGAAAGTATCGTACACCGTATTGGTGTTAGGTCCGGAGTAGACGTAGAAAATGACCGGGTATTTGGTCGAGTTATCGTTGATATCCAGCCCGGGGGGTAGCAGCAGCCTCACAGGCGCAGGGAACCCATTTTCCAGGGGGACGGTAGTGATGATGCTGCCGGGACGAGATTTGCCCACAAGACGCTGGCGGACGATAGCGTTGTCTTCCCATAGGTAGAGGTTTTCGCCAGTCTGTATATTTTTTTAAATTCTTATTTAGATTTGTTTTATCGTATAAAAGAATGAAAATGAAGATGACATTTGAAAATGCAGCAGAATACATCATTGCATTCTGCAGTATTCTTAGTTACCTAGTAATTAGTGATTAGTTTTAATTTGTGAAAAGAAAAAATGCCGGAAACGGTGTCAACTGTAATATAACGTTCAATGCAAAATTATGGTCCTTCGAGCCAGAAATAAAATAGAACATTTTCATTGTTAACGATGTGATGTTTTTATACCCTTTTCTTCTCACTGATCCGGCGGCACTAAATCGGCTGGTGTTTAAATAACAATTCACAAACAATACTTAAGTAGGTACGATCTTTCTCAGTACACTGACATTACAATTGCCATACAATTACTGTAGTACCCCGTGCGTTCGAGCGCTCATAGTAATCCACACATTATTTACACACCAGCTGATTTAGTGCGACCGGATTTTAGTACTGGACCAGTATTTAGTACCCCCGTAATGACACATTTGCATGCCACATAGGCTTAAATTGTGCTGGACTACAATTATAATTATCTTTTATCTAAACCAGATTCTATGCAAATAAATAACTTTGAACTTTTTAACTTTCATAAAGTAGCTGTTACCCGCGACTTCGTTCGCGTAATTCAGAAAATAGTATCCAGAAACCTGATATACGTAAATAATAATCAAATTCCGATCCGTTCAGCCGTTTAGCCGTGAAAAGCCTACAAACAGACAGACAGACTGACAGAGTTTCTTTCGATTTTCTTATATTAGTAAGTATATGTAGATTAGTGTAGATGTGTAGAAATATATGCCTACCTGCACATTCACTCAGTATCATAGACTATGTAACGCGAGCGAAGTCGCGAGTAGATAGATACGAGTAGCTAGTATTGTTTAGTATGTTTATAGTTCGAGGCACCAATTCAGACGGCTACTTTCGATTGTTTAATGAGTGTGGATGTGTTGTGCTCGCATGTTACCCTGGCATCGAGTATGTTACTTTCGACTGTATAATGAGTGTGGATGTGTTGTGCTTGCATGTTCCCTGGCATCGAGTATGTTACTTTCGACTGTATAATGAGTGTGGATGTGTTGTGCTCGCATGTTACCCTGGCATCGAGTATGTTCCTTTCGACTGTATAATGAGTGTGGATGTGTTGTGCTTGCATGTTTCCCTGGCATCGAGTATGTTACTTTCGACTGTATAATGAGTGTGGATGTGTTGTGCTTGCATGTTTCCCTGGCATCGAGTATGTTACTTTCGACTGTATAATGAGTGTGGATGTGTTGTGCTTGCATGTTTCCCTGGCATCGAGTATGTTACTTTCGACTGTATAATGAGTGTGGATGTGTTGTGCTTGCACGTTTCCCTGGCATCGAGTATGTTACTTTCGACTGTATAATGAGTGTGGATGTGTTGTGCTTGCATGTTCCCTGGCATCGAGTATGTTACTTTCGACTGTATAATGAGTGTGGATGTGTTGTGCTCGCATGTTACCCTGGCATCGAGTATGAAGGTGGCGGAGGGCTCGTCCGGCGAGGAGCAGGTGACGGAGAGGAAGGAGCCGCCGAGGCTGGCGGTGGCGGTGGCCCAGGCGCAGGGCCCGCCGTCCGGGAGCCGCAGCTCGCAGCTGAGGCAGCCCTGCCGCGCGCCCGCCACGTGCACCTGCGAGCGCCACGGCTCGTTGCTCACGGTGCGGGTGTAGTAGCTAACAAAAGTAACGTCCTATACGAATTTTGGTAGGAAACCGAAAAGGTAGCGTCGTGATTTCGTATTGTTTCCTAAAAGTTGGATTTAAAGATATTTGTTCTCAATTAAGACTAATAAAACGCTTACATGAGAATTCATCGTAATAAGTAAATTACGTAGTTAGTTCGTCGTCGTACAATAATTTGTAGGTAAGTAGGTAATTAAAATTTAGAAAAACGAAAAAAAAAATCGAATTCTAAGCAAACAATAACAAAACAATAATAACAAAAAATTGCCCCAAAAAATCAAGCGGGGGGGTCACACCTTTCTAATTATACTATTTGGTAACTACTAAGTCGGCCAGAGATGGAAGAAAATGGATGAACAAAGAAATTTCCCTCCCGTCATTACTTTCGCGGTTCTATCTAGCTGGCTTTACCTCTATAGTGTCAAAACAAGATTCAACTCGATGGAAGCTCTCAAATGCTTGAGAGTGAGGATTGAGAATGTCATCACCAAAGCGATACTATTTAAATTATTAGAAAGAACTCATTAAAACTCATTTTGTCTATTTTCTGCTTAACCTAACCTCTACTTAAAGGCTAAAGTTTCGTTATGCTGACCCAATGTTTATGTATTATGTTGTTTGACCGTCCCAATATTCTACGATACTCCTAAGATGAGTAGATTTTTTTTTTAACCTTTTTGAGATAATATAAGTAATTAAATAAATAAAGCGTACAGTACTCACAACAACTCATTTTCTTCGTCCATGCCGACGAAGTTGTTGACAGTGAACGCTCCAGGGGTGATAGAGCTGGAGGATATCACTCCGTTCTCCCTCAGGCTGAGGTACAGGTGCTGCCAGACGGTGCCGTCCACCTGTTCCGCAGACCAGCGCGTGGAAACGTAGAAGGAGCCGTTGGAGCTGAAGCGCGGCAGGGCGATAGGCACCCAGCCGTTGGGCTGCTCGCGCTCCTCTTCCTAGATCACAGATAACATTCAGTTAAGCTATATCGCATAGAAAAAAATATATGTTTAGTCGTTTACTCATATTAGGGTGCCTAGACGTGTCATACTCGTATTTTTACTGCAATACGTTTGGCCTCCTCTGCCCTGCTCTTCCGCGGTCCCTGCTTGAAGCTATTATAAAGAATTACATATCTACCCCCCCACTACCAAAGCAATACGCTCATGTTGCCGGCACGCCAATAATTATCGCGATGATAGACGTTTAACGATATAGTGAGGTTTCGACATGTAGCGTTAATTTTACTACGGCATTAACATTGTCGTGTGCCGTTAACAGGCATTGACGTTGACCATTAAAGTGTGGCCACCCAATTTATGGCATTAAAATTAACGTATTAATAATCGGAGTTATTCACGCGATCATGCGCATTGGCGTTTCCCGTTAATGTGGCCGCTTCATCAGTGAGTACTCACCTCACATGCCCCGGTGATGACATTACAGATCCTGAGCACGGTGTGGTTCTGTCTCCTGTTGAGCCAGTGCACCGCCATCTCGTAGTCCGTGGTCCAGCGCACGCCGCCCAAAATGTGGTCCTCGGTCACCAGGTCGGGAGGGTCGATCACGATGAAGTCGAGGTTGGTCGGGTTGTTCACTAAGGCTGCAAGGTCAACCACTCGTAGGACCACTGTGGGGTTCGTACGACCAACCTAGAAAAAAAAACGTACCCCAAACCTTAGGCGGATATCACACGATGCGGTGTGCCGAGCGACGGTTACTCGCATGGCGGTTCTCCGCACGGAGACGCGGTGTCAGAATGTTATACCTTACGGTGTTTGACATACCTACCAATATAGATTTTACATTGTCAAGGTTAAAAATCCGCATCACCGTGTCATCATCGTATTTTGCGCCTTAAAGGATTTCCTAAATCACTACTATCGCTTAGTTGGTAGTACACCTTCCTTTCATGCACCCCAGGTTCAAACTAAGATAAGCTAATCGAGCGTTATATTGTAACTATTTACCTTAGGGTACTTCAAATCGACCAGCTCAGGGTACAAGTCGTCAGGGTCCGACTTGTCAACGAAGTAATAGTACGAGTAACTCTCGACTTCTGTGTCATTGAATGTCGCGAAAGCTAGGTAGGAACCGCCGGTCGAAAACCATGTCGCCTGGCCCGTGTACATGACATCCTCTGAAAAAAAAATTTCAAAAATATTACATAAATTAACAACATTACAAATTAACACTAGCAGCTCCCTGCGGTGTTACCCGAGTTTAAAAAGAAGCCTATGTGTTAATACAGGGTATAAGCTACCTCTGTACCTAATTTTATCAAGATCCGCCTAAGTATCCATTGGAGCGTGAAGACGTAACAAACATACTTACATACACACACACACACCTTTATAAGATAAGTAGGAAGTAGGATAACCGAATGAAAAAATAAATAGGATGTAGGTACCTATTTAAGATTTAACTGAAACTTGAACTTTCTAATAATTAACATATCGCTTTCTGTGTTTCTTAATTGATAATAGCGTAGCGAGCGCAGGTTCGTGCTCGCTACGCCAACAAAGTTAGTTCATGACATACCTTCATATACCCAGTCAGTATGTCCATTGTAGAAGACTCCAGGTATCCCGTCATATGTGAGCTGGATCGCCGTTTCGTTGAATTCGGGCATGTAGTAGACATTATTGTCGAGCACGTATGCCAGGGAGTGGTCGCCGCCGAAGATGCAAAGCTGCAGGCGCTGGTGGTCTGCTATGTATGTCACATTTCTGCAACAAAGTAGGTACTAATATATTCTGCGCTGTTTACTTCCAAGCCTTGTTTATTAGGACGCTCAAAGGGCGAGCGCAGGCGTCGGTCGGATTCGTGACTCTACGCCTAGAAACAAAGCCTGCTTACTTGCTTACCCATGTGAAGACAAGTACTCGTTCAGTATTTGAATACCTACCTATCTAATTGTATTGGTGTTGGTACATAATTAACATAACATGACATATCGTCACGCCTTTCCCCGAAGGGGCTAGCAGAGGTGTACAACACCCACACTTCGCCGGACGATATTCAGTCCCAAATGTAACAAGGAGCGAGCCTGTCACCATACACAAGGCTCCAGTTACGTAGCAGAAGATATTAAAAACGCACTTATGTTCACACAATGAATAAATTGGTGCATGCCTTCGGCTGGGTCCGAACCCACTCCTTCTGGCTTGACAGGCGGGCCTTCTCCGACTAGGCTATCGTTGCTTCTTAATTCCAATCCATTAGTACTTACTTAATTACAACCAATATTTACTTAACAAAGTTACTAAAACAGTTACAATGCTTTTAATCTAGTTTCAGTATTAGGGTCGATCATTATTTCAGCGCTGACCCGAATTCTAAAATTGTTATAGCAATGAAATGTACTGCTACATTCTGGTAATTCAAATTTGATAAGGAAAAAAGACCTTGGTTAATCCGCACAAATATTACGAGCTAGGTAAAAGCGAAAACTGTATGTCTGGCTGTATTTAGGTTTTTCAAGACAAAAGCGGTCATTACCTACATAGTTAGCGTGCTAAAACTGGATAGTTTCATGGCCGTTGGACAGTTGGCAAATCCATTTTTTTTATTGCACGTGCTAAGTTAGCATCTGCAAATTTAAAGAGCTAGACAGATCTTGCTGTTCACAGTTTATCACGAAAATAATCAATAGTTATGGGAAGGGCAGGGTAATGCTAGCTTGAGTAATTACCACCTACCTTAGTTATGACGTGAACAAATAATTACTTTAAATTTATAATTTCATAAATGAATTAAAATTGCATTCAGATAGTGGACTTAGGCAACCAAGGGAGCCTTTTAACCGTGGGACGCAGTTAGTAGTTTCTTAAATAGGTATCACTTTAGTACTCACTCTGTCTCAATCTCGTATAGTGCATATCGCGCAGTCGTGGAGTAACGGTAGACCTGAAAATTATTCAGTATTCAGCACCTCATTATTGCTGCCTACCGATAAGCGATGAATTTTACCTACTCACATAATTAGATACCTATATGCTTATCTTCATCGTTGTGATAAGTAGAATAAAATTACTTACCTACAATTATTGACATAAAACAAACTAGACATAGCTATAAAACCTAAATAGGTAGAGGTATTATTGTTAAGTCTATGTACTTACGCCTTGCACTTCGCTGGGTGCTAAAATATAATCCCTGTCAGTCGAAAGGATGGGATTTGTTGTATTCAAGCTTGCCTGAAAATTAATAATTGTGTATTATCATTAGTTTATCATTATAACTCTTCGTAATATTTTTATTTCTATGATTAGACAGATACCATATCAGCAGCACCGAATAAATGCTAGAGGTACCTACCACCATAACAGTAGGTCGACACAGACTTAGTGATGGCAATGAAAATGGCGTAGGTCGGTTAGTATACCTATCTTTAAAAAACCGTAAAACTAACCATGAGTTCTCCAGAAACCAACACACTTCGACTTAGATCGGTGGCGTTGAATGCGTTGATACCGGATTCGCCAGGAATGACGTAAGTGAACTCCGTGTCTGTAAACACACTCAAAATCTCTAATAACCACAGAACTAAACATTTTTGGGCTAATAACAATTTGTTTAGCTATAATAAGTATTGTCACTCCCAACCCAACTAATACCCCAAGGTTCATCAGAGCTTCAGAGTTACCTTGCATAGCACGAGCATAATTATTCAATCGATTCCAAAGAACTGCAAATACTTAGATCGGTTTTTATAAGACTGCCCAGAAATAAAAAAAATTCGGCTGCATGCATATCTCAATTTAAGGATCTCTGAGAAGCCTAAACTAAAGGCTTGCTTGACCTTCGAAGGGTAGAGCGATTTTAAACTCAGAGTTGCCGTCAGATGCATCTTAGTATCCAGAAAGTCATAAGACTACATTTTACAGTTCAGTTTTGTTATGCCCTCGTTACTAGGTAAGTAGAGATGTAGCAGCTAATAATTTATGTTAGAAACAACATAAACTCACCCGATATCCATGTTCCAGTGAATCCCCTCTGAGCGAACTGTTGCGTGACAAATTCCTCAAGTGTGAAAGGATTTTGTGCCGCCGCTGCTGCCACTAACACCGCAAGCACGTACCACGTCCGTACCTTTTAGGTTTAACAATCTTAATAAGCTGTGTGAACTTATTAATGGTCGATTCTAAGATGACATGTTGTTGTAGTTAGGTGGCTTGGCTAAGGTTCCTTCTATCGCTCCTTTTCGAATGATCATAGTGGAGTGTAGAGCGCCTTACTTACTTGAATGTTTAGTTTACTGATCAAGAGGTATTCATATACACATATTTATGTACCTAGTGGTTGTAGTGCAGTTGCGTTGCAATTTGAGAAACCGCATGCATCAAGTAAACGAGATATCAAGATAACATTCGCTTCATTGACAGTGTTTGCCTTTTTGCTTCCATACAGCCTGAAAATAGTTTTACTCCTACTGACGAATCACTACATTACCTACACAGTAAAAGTAGGTAATGACTAAAATTAAAAAACACTAACTTACTCATTATAATTTTCAAAGACAACTTACCATTATGATAATTCTGTCACTATTTTTTACACAGCCAGCAGCGGTTGGCGATCGCAACCAGCCAACGCGACTGCTTTAAATAATCTCACAGAATTATAGCTCTTATCCGTGATAACAACCTATCTTGAGATAAAGATAATTGTTTGAATTTTTCTGATAGTTTTAATAGGTCGATAATATTCTTAACGGATTTGTATCAACGATAATTCATACGTAATCTGATAGGATAGGGACGTAAATTAGTGAAATAAAACCAAAAGATAAGGTAGGAAAGTATTTATTGACATCAAGTGAGAGGGTTACACTTCTGACACAAAGACAATACGACGAAGACCTGGCTACATTCAAAAATACTTTCACGCTAATGTCTAGTTTTTAACGATGGCTACTGCCAAATATCCCATTTTCAGTATCATAGCATAATGTCAATACATTCGATGATTCTGCAACAATTATCCCAAATTCATATTTATAATACGACATGTCATTCGACTCCATAGTGTGCTCGGCTCCAAAATCTGAGAATCAGCGCAGCGTAGTCTCCTTCGAGTTATTCGCCTGGTAAAAGTACTTTGGTATTCCGTCAAGGAAAAATCTTGCAGTCATAAATTTGTTGTGACGTAGTTTAATTAGTCATGGGCAAACGTGCGTTTAGTGTGCACGCTTGGTGGGTCGACGTGCGAGGCGCGACCGCGGGCCGCCCGTGCCGACGCGCACGGGCGGCCGCCAGCCAGCTGTGCGCCGGCACCGCTGCCTCGACGTCACAGCGGCGCCCCGGGACTAGCACCAGCTGCTCGTGCATCGACCGGCATACTCCGACGCCGAAATTTTATCAAGGGATTTCCTCCGCGTGTGCTATTCTATAACATTTTGCATAAAATAAATCACCATGTCTTCTTCAGAATTAAAATCCTTTTATGGTCATCTTAAAATTAAATAATTCTAAATAAATCCTTGCGAGAAAATATTACCATGGAGAACAATCTAATGCTACCTGGAAGAAAACTCGCTATGCGAGAGAATGGATTAATGTATGTTTAGTGTTGTATGTGGATGATGTGTGGTGAGTGTTGATGTATGAGTGAGTGAGTGAGTGTAGTGTGTGGGAGTGTGTGTTTGTGTGTGTGTTTATGTGTGTGTGGGTGTGTGTGTGTATGAATGCGTGGGACGGACCATGCTAGTGGCGGCGGTGGGTGCGTCGTTGCTCCTGCATGCGTCGCTCATGCTCGGCCATGTGCTGGCGGCGCTGCTCTTCCTTTATTGCGATCTGAAACGTGAAACAATACATTTTTGGCACGATTCGAGAATATAACCCGATTTCAGACACTTCAATATATCAAATGCCTGAAGAAATTTAACCTGCAGAGTTAGAGGCAGTCGCAGTAGCGGTGGACAGGTAAACTTTTGCAAACAACAAAATCTAGTTGGAAAAAAAATGATATATAGAGCATAGCTTTTTATGTTACAGATTAGGCTATTTATAAAATGGAGTTAACCTTTGAACTAACCGTTTCGGCTGAGAGAGGCAGCCAATAAATGCACGGCGTCGTTTTGGTCTTCTTGAAAAGATCATCCAACAGCTTCGCTGGCGCCTCTTCTTCTTTCTTCTTGAATTTTCTTGCTGAAAATAGTGATTACAAGGCATTATAATCAAGAAAACAGAAATGCTTGCTTTAGTAAATACTTTTAAGAAAATTAAAACTCTACAAGCTTAATAACGAAATTAAAACTAAAACAGCACAAGCTTGCATTGCAATATTGTAGGGCAATATTATTAAACGACAAACAATCTCATGGCGTCCCCCTACCGCGCAGGCGAGGACTCGTTTAAGTGGTACATACCACTATGATCACATGTGGTTATCGTCAGTGGCCCATCTATGAAGTCTTATTTTTTGATGTCAGAAAACAGTAAGCTATTTACCAGGTTCAGGGCTTCGTTCCTGGGAGCGGTTCCTCCGTTTGTCGAGAAGCGGGCGCTCTTCGCGGCGCACCCGTTCCTTCTCTTTGTCCTTCTCGTTCTTACCGAGGTCCCACTCGCGCGTCGCCAGCTTTTTCTCCCAGGGTTTGTCCTAATCACAAAAAAAAATGAAATTAAAAACTGCGGACAATAATAATCATAACTAAAATCTCGATGTCGTCAGTCGTCACCTTTCAGACAAAAAAAAAAACTAAATCGAAATCGGACTATCTGTTTGGGAGTTGATGTCACAGACAGACACACAGTTGCAACTTATAACACCCACTTTTGCATTGGGGTTTCAAAACAGCTTTTTGAACATAAATTGGCATCATCAAACTCATAACTAAAGTGGAAAATGATGGTGGGATGCTACCAAAACTTTAGACCCTAGGTAGGGACTTGGTGACCAACGCAACCCCCAAGATCAATTTACATGTTTATTACAAAACCAACAATAGTGGTGGTAGGTTCACAATACAACATAACAAACATTGATTATCATAAAGTTGATAAAGACAGTTTAGGCATCAGCTAGCATTGTGTTTATTCATTTCTGGTTAAATACACTAGATACTCTGGAGATAACCCATTTTAATCAATAAGTCCTTTTTGTGTTTTAAATCACACTACAACACACAGGACATAACAGCTAAACTGATCTTGATAAACTATGGCAGTAGTGCATGTGAGAGTTATGAATATTAAGAGTAGCCTTGTATAACATAATATTTAACCTGTATAAAAACTTAAATGACAGCATATATAGCAGCTATTTTGTTTAAAGATCCAATCTTACTATTTCTCCTCGTTCTCGTTTCATGTCCTGCTCCCGTAGCCAATCCTCCACAGTCCCGGGAATAGTTGAGACCTGAGCATTGTCTGTATCTTCATTCATTTTTGCCTTGTCAAAAGCTTCTTGTGTTGAAAAATCAACTTGTAGACTCTTGGGGTTTGACACAGGCCATGTAACTCCATGCAAAGCATGTCTGGTTTCCACAGCTTGACTAAAACAAATAACACAGTTATTACAATTCTTTAGGAACCAAATTAATGCATGGTAAATGTAGAAATACTTACTCCTCAGATTCATAAATAACATAGCATTTAGACTTGATCTTGTCAATCCAAAATCCATTCTCAACAAGACGCCCTGTTCTTTGTAGCAAATTCTTTAACTGTGGCAAAGTAAATGGTCTGACAAGATTTGTGATGTACAAAACACAGGACTGTTTATTTCTCGGAGGGCTCGGGGGTCGCGCAATTATGCTGTCATTATCTTTAATGATGGATATTTTCCTATTAGATGCCATGTCTCTTTGTTTTACGCTATCTTTTTCTTCATGGTCTTTTCGGTCAGCATTGCGCTCTAACTCGGCCCGATGAACATTCTCCGTATTGTCTATCACAATCTTGGGGAGAACCGGTCTCTCGATTCTTTCAGTGACCACTCTCCTGTGTTTCTTTTCTTCAATGACTTCTTCAAACTCTACAGGTTTCACATCAGGAATGATATCTTTGAGAACATCAGTAGATATTGTAATAGACTTCTGTTTATTAATTTTAGATGGTCTAGAGCCCCATCGCCGTTTCCTGCTGATGACCATTGGAGCAGCTTGCCCATTGTGAAGGGGTTCTTCTTGGTTAGACTGTATGGAATCCGAACGGTCTAAAGACTTATTTTCTTCATTTTTCATCTTTTCATTTTCTTTTTTCTCATTTTGGCTTTTCACAGAGTCAGTTGACATAGTCCTTGATCTTTTTTCATTTTCAGTACTTGCTACAACACCAGTTTTATTAGTTGGGTTATCACTATTTGATATTGGCTCCTCAGTAGGAGTTTTGTCTTGGGGTTTACTTACCTTATCTTTGTCCTCTGCATTTTGTGTAGACCTTTTAGTCTTATCTGTTTCAATGTCTGATTCAACTTTGCTCTCTTCAGGATGTAATTCAAGTATTTCAGACTTGTCAACAGATGCACTTCTTCTGCGAGTTGGACTTTCTGGCTCAGGGACTTTGTCTTCAGCTTGACTTTCCTGACTTTCAATTTTGGTAGGAGATTTAGGCTCCGGTGTTGCCGATACAACTGTTGTTTCAGCTTTCGGTGAACCAACAGTGGTATCAGCATCAGAAGCTTTATCATCATTTTCTACTTTATCAGATTTGACTTCATTTTTTTCAGTTTCTCCTTGTGTTGAAGAATCCTCAGTTGAATCTACACTAACCTTCTCACCTTGAGTTTCCTCATTGCTAGTAGATATGGTGTTCTCTGATGAGTCAACTTTACCTTCTGGCTCACTCTGTGTGGGCTCACAGGTAGACTGTTTTTCTGTTTCCTGGCTTGATTTGGAGTCTTCAAAGTCGTCATCTTGACTATCTAGGGTTTTTTCGGATTCATCTTTAGAATCCCTGTGGGATCTCTTGGCACGGTGCTTGCTCTTACGTTTTTCATCAGGGGCTTCTCCACTTGGAGTTCCATCACTCGAACTAGTAGCTCTTGAATGCTTTCTTTTACTACGAGGAGATCTGTCTACCCTCTCTGGCGTTGTTGGCGGACGTGTCAAGCATATTTTAAGTTTCTTTATCTCACCGGTTTCTCCAGAGCCTTCTGCCGCTTTTACCCGCCAAACTTGATCTTGTGCCTCCTCCTGTGTGTCTTCTTTAACGGGTGTTTCAGGTGGGTTTACTTCTGCAACTGGGGCGGGTTCTGCTTCACGAACCGGGCTAGCATCTTCAGCGGATTCGTTTTCAGAAGAAGTAGACTGCTTCTTACGACGTGATCGGGACCGCTTCGCTTTCTCAACCTTTTTTTCAGGAGAAGCCTTGGCTTTCTTACTAGCGGTACGTTCACTTTTACGTCGCATTATTTCCTAAAATGCAGATTAAAATTTCAGTTTAACAAACTTATTAACTCGATTTAATGAAAATACGAATAAAAGCCACCACGTACCTCTATCAATAGATCAAAGATTAGAAAATAAACAGGCAGCGTGCACTATCCACACAAGCTAACAATCCGCTATTGCCGCCATGTTTATTTTTACCAAAGGTACTAAAGATAATTTTTACTCTCTAAGGTTTCTTGCCGAGTGTGAGTGAAGCGATTCATTTGTCTATGGAAACTATAGACTATACAAACAAAAAACAAATTACTAACGTAGGATCATGGAATAAACGGTTTTTTATGGATTAATGAAAAGGATTACGGATTTTGTAAAGCGGTCATTCCAATTTGCAGTATGCTAGATGACCTAGCGTGCTAAATTGAAATAGTGTAATGGCTGTTAGACAGTTGGCAATCCGATCTAGTGCGATCGCACGGACACTGCTTCGCTAAGTCATCTAGTGTACTAGCTAGCCTTAAAAATTGGATGGCGTTTGGCAACAGGCGAGGTGACTCTTCTCTGTGGTTGCGTGAAAATATAGCGTCTGGCAAACAGTTCTACAGTAGCTGCACTGTCCGATAATAATAATGTATTTTGTTACACTATTCAATCTATCGGAATTCGGAACGTTTTGTGTTAAATTGTAAAAAGGACAGTGTTGTGTCTAACTAAGCGGCTGCAAGCTAAAGGACCTATACACACTATGCGATATGTCGCGCACGATTAGTCTGGCTATCTGTGGCCCTATTCGGAGATTTGAGATTTTTATCTCACCGGTTTTCGTCCTCGTTGCTCTCGTTTGAAACGTCATAGGCGTGAGAGTGACCAAGATAAAATCTCATCTCATCTCACGCGCAGGAATAGCCCCCCAGTGGGGCTATTGTTACAAATCGAGATATTTGTTTGTCATTGTGTCTCTCGTTTCAAAAGTCATAGGAGTGCGAGTGACTAAAAAACATCGCGTCAAGAATAGGTGGCCTGGGCCCAGGAGGGCTATTCTTACAGAGTGAGATTCAATCTCACCATGCTTTGTCCTTGATGCTCTCGTTTGAATAGTCATAGGTGTGAGAGTGAACAAGATAAAATCTCATCTCATCTCACGAGTAGGAATAGCCCCCCAGTGGGGCTATTCCTACGCGTAGAGCAACAAGGACAAAAAATGGTGAGATGAAAATCTCAGATCTCCGAATAGGGTCCCTGTTCTTTCACGTGAGATATATTCTGGTAATTTTTGCTGTCGTTAGAAACAACATAAAATTGAGAGTGACCAAGATAACATCTCACGCGTAAGAATAGCCTGCAGGGCTATTCTATACTATACTAGGAAATGTTTCCGTTCGGATTAAAAATAATTAAGCCTATATTATTCAAATCTCAGTCTGTATTCATAAGTTTTGAAAAGTGATTAATTCTTCCGATCGGATTTATACTTGATTTCCTATTACAATATGCATAAAAGTAGACTCGAGATTCGAACAATTTGAGTTTGAAATTTCTGGGATCCGATCGGAAACGTTTCCGAATGATTGTGAATTGCACCGCTGTGGTGCCTATCCCTTAGGGTATCGTTCCGCGCCCAACCACAGATGGAAGCAGCAAACAGATACGTACACGACACTACTCATTCGTATGATTTGTATGGGAAACGTTTCGCAGCGAGCGGCATGAAGCCAGCGGCAGCAGCAGACACATCGCCCGACCGCATACGATAAGTGACAAGCCGGTCGAGCAACGACACATCACATTTGTTAGTTTTGCTCCGATTCTGAGAATAATAAAGATAGATAGAAATTGAGAGATATATATAAAAGAGAGATAAGGAGAGAGAAGATATCGACAAAGGGATATAGACATATAGAGCGATATAAAGAGCGATATCGTCAGGGGCTTTATTCCTAGAATTCGAGATATTTTCTGGTCTTTCTTGTTTATAAAGTCTTAAGAGTGAAAGTGACCATGAGGGCTATTCTTACGGAGTGAGATTCAATCTTACCATTTTTCGTCCTTGTTGCTCTCGTTTGGATAGTCATAGATGTGAGCGTGACAAAGATAAAATCTTATCTCAACTCATGCGTAGGAATAGCCCTCCAGAGGCCCTATTCAGAGATTTGATATTTTCAACTCATCTTTTTTCGTCCATGTTGCTCTAGTTTGAAACGTCATAGGTGTGAGAGTAACCAAGATAAAATGTCATCAGAATAGTCAAGAATAGCCTGGTGCGAAATCACGACGGTGGCGACGGCGGCAGACGGTAGCAGCAGACGACATGTCACCGCTTCATGACATGGCGACATATCGTTTGCTGCTGTCGGGCAAATAATGACACCTTTAAATCACACTGCGCTACCTGGCCAGACTACAGACCGCTTGATGTGACAAGTGCTCAGACGGTCATTACATTATTCAATTTGCAGTACACTAGCTGAACTCGTATTTTAGTCTAATTTTAGAGAAAATTTGATAGTGTAACGGCTCTTATACAGTTAGCAATCACATGGATTTTCTATTGCACGGGCTTAGCCACGCTAAATTAGCATACTGCAAACTGGAAGGTGTAATGGCCGCTTTAAAGAAAAACTATCATCAATCACGCACGACAGATTGTATCGTGTGATAAGCGCTTTACATTAAGTAGTCTGTACAACAACTCGAAGAAATTGTTCAGTCACTTCGATATCGTTCGTTCGTTTTATTGTCAAAAAATGATGTGAATAAAATTCAAGCCTGTTTTACATTTTTGAGATAAAATGTGTAATATTTTTGAAGACTGGCCTTGATAAGGTGCAAATTCCGTTTCTATGTAATATTTTAAAATCAAATGTTACAACCTCATACATTCCCACTTCATTATTCACTAATGGAATATTCATAACGTGCCTTTTGTTTCAGATGCTATGGGTCTTTTATGTCATCCTCCTATATCGGCACACAATTTACGTATGTTTAGACGTATAGTGGTGCTTGTAGAATGATAACGAGTTGTTTATAGTGTCCTCGCCTGTGCTACAACAATGGGTAACCAGAACAGTTGCTGTTGTTACCGCAGTCCGTCGCCGATTCGGAAGGACATAGTGAAGCTAGAAGATTACCTTCCTGAGGGAGAAGTAAGTTCAAATAATATCCAACACATCAGTGAGAGAGAACCTGATGATGGTGACATAGACCCCTCTCAAGATCCTATAGCTGGAACCATCTTTATGGAAAGATCTAAGGCTTCAATAGAGAATGGCATGACTAGAAAACGTAGTCAACATCAAATCGCCGAAAACAAGCTCAAGAAAAGCAGTTCCTGTTCTACAATTTATTTAGATGATAGTACTGTCTCTCAGCCTAATCTCAAAAACACAGTCAAATGCGTTGCTCTGGCCATCTATTATCATATAGAGAATAGGACATCAGAGCGCCGATTAGACATATTTGATGAGAAACTGCATCCTTTGAGTAAAGATCGAGTAGGTGAAGACTATGATAAACACAACCCAGAGCACAAGCAGATTTACAAGTTTGTGCGAACACTGTTCAATGCAGCTCAATTGACAGCAGAATGTGCTATCATCACTTTGGTTTACTTAGAGCGTCTACTGATCTGTGCCGAGTTAGATATTGCTCCATCCAATTGGAAAAGGATAGTCCTAGGTGCTATCCTACTGGCAAGTAAAGTATGGGATGATCAGGCAGTTTGGAATGTAGACTACTGCCAGATTCTAAAAGACATTACCGTTGAAGACATGAATGAGCTTGAGAGGCAATTTTTGGAAATGTTACAATTCAACATAAATGTACCATCTAGCGTGTATGCCAAGTATTATTTTGATCTGCGAACCTTAGCAGAGGCTAATGACCTAGCATTCCCCAGTGAACCTCTAAGCAAAGAGAGGGCTCAGAAACTTGAGGCTATGTCTAGGGTGATGGAAGACAAAATTGCTGCTGAAGTAAAGAATGGAATAAAAAAGTGGTCAAGCTTGGACAACGTCAATTCAGGTGCTGGAGTAAGGCGAAGTGTAGCCATACTGTCATAAATAGTCAACAGCCAAAATTTATATCCAAAAATCACAAATACAAAATATTTGTGCATTTTGTATTGTATTTAGAGTACATGCACCAGATGATGAGAGATTAATTTTATTACTTGATATGATAATGATTTGCTTATAATTTTATTATTGGAAGATGAGAATACTGCCATCTAAATGCCTTGAAATCTAGTTCTGTTAGCTTTTACTGTATCATGTGAAACCCACAAATTCAACCACACATTTTGTAATTTAAGTCATACAGTAAGTTTACCATAAGAATTACTTTTAATTTTACATGTGCACAAAAAAATGCAATTGGCAACCAATCTACCTTAGTTTTTTTTAGATAACTAAAATGTAAAGACTTATAAGAGGTCCAATTTTTTATTTCACTATCCTACCAGTGCTTATTGAAATGAACTTGATTTGTATATTTATTGGCTTACATTTTTTATTTTATTTTAATGTTAGTTTTAATTTCATTAAATCATTAATTATAGGTTGCTTCCAAACTACTTAGTTTATTCTTAGAACTATTAGGATGTACAATTGCATTTTGACTGAAATAAGAATCTTGTGATTGAGGTATGAATGTATTAGTCAACATGGTTATTTTATACACTATATTTTTACCATTATTATTGCATTTAAAATTCTGAGCTAGTTACAAATTATGCCAAATTTGTTATTTTTTATATTATTCAAATTATATGAATAGGTAACAGATGCATATTTCAATGTTTCTAATAATTATTATTTATTTTGTTTAGTAGCTCTGTTAACGAACAATAGTCACAATGAAGTTTAAATAAATTACTTCCATGATGTGAATTGTGATTATATTATACAATCCATACTATATGTATCTTTATTGTAATTAAGCAAAATAAACATTTTATATGAGACTTTAATGGAATGGACTTTGTTTCACTTTTTTATTTACCTTAAAGGAGACTATTGCAACTAGGTGTTGTATGATTTGACTTTACATAAAGTAACTTACTAAGCTAGTCATTTAGTATTTTTTTTCTAATTAGTAAACAATCTGTAATGTAATAATATTCTTCGAAGTACTTCTCAGTATATATTTTAGGCAAATCTTTTACAATCTTCACTTCTTAAGGCGAAACGATGCGGTTAGCTAGGAACACCTGCGCCAATAGATGGCGTTGATTATGTAATTTGACGTATTTTATTTTTTTATAAATGAAAATGCGCATTTTATTTCATGATAATATATTTACCGCTAATAATGAATTATTTGCTATTTTCTTAGGTTTATCTCAGGTGTATTTTAGTTGTAAAGTACTTGCATATGTGCTAGGCAATATCGCGGGCGGCGGTAGACTACTCACGCATACAAACAAGGCTTTGGTTGAATTCGAACGTGGTTGCAACTATGGGATAATTTCGACGTATCTGATATCTTACAACTTGGCCCAGTGGCTAGAAGTTCCGGGACTAGGTATTTAACGTAACCCTGTTCGATTCTTGCAAATTATGTTTCTTTTTGCATTTGTTTTTTGTTCGTAAGTAAAAATCAAATGCTATTCATTAGTGAGCGCATCATTTGAGAACGGTCTGATCGATTATATTCCCAAATGTTTTCATGATTCGAATTATGCCCTGCCCTTTATATACACCGGTGGAACCTGGCGGTGGATCTAAGTGGCCGGAGGGCATATTATGACTGAAAAGTGGAAATGTGTTCGTATGTCCTTATTTCAGGTAAAAATAAAAAACAATCAATAACTGCTGAAGTTGATTTAATTATTAGGATTGATTACGTTTGGATAGATAGACGGATGTTTGTTACTCAATCACGCTAGTAAGGCTGAACGGATCTGGATGAAATTCAGCCAACTAATTCGAAGATTTTTTTTACTTTCTAGCTGCGAACGCTGCCATTTGCACATCACAATGCACATTTCACCAGCTTCGGTAGCATATTGGATATGAAAACTTCGTCGCGCTCTATTTCAAATACGGTGATGTCCTGAGTTGGAGAAATAAAGCCCACAAAATAACATTTCTGACTCATGATTGTTGACAGTAGGATTGATTAGTGGCCAATTTATGTTCCAGAGGTTCTGATGTTGTGGGCTTTGCCTTAGACTTTTCCGGCTCATATTGTGTATAATTGGCTTCTATGTGATTCTTCTTTTTGTTTTCACTGTATGTTTTCACAGGGTCTGAAGAAAATATAGGTGTAAATTTATAGACAATACACGTTTTAGCTAAATCAGAAAGTGATATGATAGTTGGGTGAATGCTTGTTTTCCAAGCTGGAAGGACAAAACAAGTTCAGTACCAACCCTGGGTCTTGCACATCTGGGTTTTTTCAAAGGGACTTTGAAAATACTGAACAGATGTGAACCCAAAATTAATGTGATCAAGACCTATAGAAATTATTTCAACATTTATATTTATAGGTTGAAGTTTTACTCACGCAGAATTTAAAGCAACACTGGAATCGTCTCTTTTCAGATTTTTACACGAACTCGTTTCAGATTTTTCTTGGGACCAGAGTAGTGGTGGTTTCTATAATCTTTTTGAGAAGTACGTGGTTCCATGGTTTATTTTGGATAAATGCCTTATAAATGAACACCGTATAATAGAAACTAAGAAAGACACTCTTTGTTATAAACAAGAAAACCACAAGACGTCGAGAAAAATCATCGACCGAATGGAATGTCAATGCCGCCAACTGAAATGTCAATGTGGGTAAATTGAGATTTGCGGCCGGCGCGCGCAAGCAAAGAAATTGCAATCAGTGTTACCAACTCCAAGAGTTGAAATTATGTTTTCCATGAAAATTATCGTACTTTCAAATAATATTTCCTTCTCCTACTACTCATTTACTCATAATTATACATATATAATTATGTAAAGCTATATGAGTAAATGTATAATTATGTATTTTTTTGTAATTGATTAAGGTTTATTTTAATAAGCAAAACTTTCATGGAAATACTTCCACACTCTTCTCACGTATTTATTATGTACTAGCAAGTCACTTTACATTCCGATTTTTCTGGGCAATTTTTCCAATCTTTTATTCATAAAACCTAGCATTACCAAAAAATCCAAATCGGTACAGCCGTTCCCATATGATGCGCTTACCAACGAACATTTTTGATTTAGTTAAAACGATTATATTTAGAAAATAGTGACTACATGTATATTTGGAGCTATATTTTCATAATATTTACATGATGGGATTATAATTATCTACTGTTTTTAATTTATTTTCACTCTTAGTTACCTTCGTTCAAATACTGGCAATACGTTTGTCTAATTCTTCAATATTTGATTTTTGACCTGAACGATGCGAGCGAAATGATAACAGAGAGAAGAGCGGCAACAGCGCTTGACCTGCGTATGCCACAAGCTGGCAACGTCGCGCGTTGTCGCCGTTAAAATTACTATTACGTATTCTGTGCCGCTACCAACATAACTAAATGTAAGCGTACGACACTATCTGTGTTCACGCGCACATTGACAAAAATTAACTAAAATTACAATGTAATTTTTGCTACTAATATGTTGTTTTTTTCAACGATATATAATGTACCGCAAATAAAGACCCAGACCCAAGCCAACTTAAGTCATTACAAAGTCAAATAAAACTCTCTTCGCTCATGAATGGTAAAATACGTTTGTATGGGAATCGTTTATCCTTAAGAGGTTAAGATGCGCCAATGACATTTGGCATTCGACGCTCAGTTGGTTTTAGCGCCTCTAGTGATCAACGCTCGAAGCTTTTGAACATTGAGCTAGCATTTCTCAAAGACTAAACAAATTCAGACGAAACACCGTGAAAAAAATATTTTTGCCTAAAAATGAATGCCCTCTGTGATGTTATGCTTTATTGTAATGTTTTGTTACTAAATTATTTGAAGCCAACGGCGTTTTAAAGACTTGAGTCTTTTAAGCAGCATGAGTGCGGTAGTTTGTTTATAAGTATAGGTAGATTAAGTATGTACTCACAAATATCCTGCATCTAAAGGTTTTGATTCCCTTTGGTCGTGCGTGTAAAATCTAAAAAAACAATCGTAGACCACGGACTCTCTAAAGTGTGAGATATTATCTTGGTCCTTCTCACTTTCATGATTTTTCAAACGAGAGAGACATTGACCAAAAAATATCTCGTGTGTAGGAATACGGGGAATAATATAATATCGTAAGAATAGCCCTGGAGGGCTATTCTTGACGCGTGAGATGTTTCTTGGTCACTCTCACTATGACTTTTAAAACGAGAGAGACATTGACCAGAAAATATCTTTCGTAAGAATAGGGCTCCTGATGGGCATCCTAAGAACTCCGGTACCAGGGATAAATCACTCAACCTATCCTAAACCAATGCTTACAACATTTCAAAAATCTCATAACAAAAAACATATTTACTAGGACTAGCAGAGCTGTTCAATCGACGGCCCGCTTTAAAAATGTATTCTACGAGTTGGTAGTACTAATCTGTTTTAGATAGTCAGTAGGTAGTATAAAAATGACTAAAATTGTTGAAAATATAGTGGACCTAGAACTTACAGCCTCATTATTATCTCGATAGTTTCTTGCCTGATTTTGCTGAAATGTTCCTACTTGAAGTTAAAAACGCGTTTGTGTTTAATATCTTTTTCATCACTCTCGCTCGTAAAAAGGACTTTATTACATCAGTTTTAGCTCATAATCCGAGCTATTAAGCACGTGTGCTGTTACTTTACCATTATCGCACTAGTAACTAAACTAGACTTTTTTTAAAATAAATCAACAGAAGTTTTTTTTTTTACTTTTCTTAAATTCTTGACTTCAAGTATCATAACTACGTAATAACAGTAAATAAACATTATTTTTTTATCAAAATATTGACAATTAATTAGGTATGATAATTTAAACAAAGTATTCGCTATTATTTTGCCTAGGAAAATTTTGATAAGTGATAAGAAAAAGGAAAAGCAGCAAAATGCGCATACATTTTCAGAAAAATGTATTGACTAATGCTAATGACTAATTTAATAATAAGTCTGTGTTTTTTCCCCTCGCATGTGTGATGAAAAACGTCACATGAAACGCGTGTGCGTTAATAATTACACTATTGGCTCCATTAGTGGGCTCGCATACGGCCCGCGCTATAATACCTCTTCGAGTGAATGAGAAATACAAGAAACTAACGGAACGAGCTTTTTTTTATCTACGCGTACGAAATCGTGAGCAACAGCTAGTAGTTAATTTAGAAAAAAAATCCTCTATAGCTGGACTAAAGAGGTCTTAGATTAGATATTGAAAAACCTTTTGTAGCTGAAATACATGTATAGTGCTTAGATTTTAGCAAACACCAAAAAAATAATCAAAATAAACCGAGATTCAAAAAATATCAATAAATCAAATGCTTTGAAGGCAGTAATCGCTCAGATTAGCACATCCTTAATCTAACACATGAAACTCAAATGTTGGTTATATAGATGAAACATAAATTCGAGCGAAGCTTGTAGTTGGGAGTTTCCGAGCAAAGAGGTTAACATTGAATGAAAACTCAGAATAAGCACTGTAAGAAGAGTTTATTTGAAAATTGAACTAGCTACCAAGAAAAAAATACGAGCACGTGCTCCACGAGCTGCACGAAATTTAAAATAAAAGACTGTACCTTACTAGTACCTTTTTATTAGTTATGAGAGAGTATAATATTAGACAGCATTTTTAGAAGAGGATTCGCTAAAGCAGTGTTTTTGTCTTGGGCGGCTTGAACCCCTCGCTGCCCTCAGGACTCATCTTCCCTTGCTGCATTCGGGAGTTAACTCTAGATTCCCTCGTTACGCTCAGGGTACAATAAGCCGCCCGCGACGTAAGGCACTGCTTTGTGCCCTCGGTACATAATCTACTATTGTTACTCTTTATTCACAAAAAGGTGAATTTAGAAGCAAGACCTGTTTGCTTTTCTCCAATCAAGTCTATCGATTGTTTGTCGCAACCAAATCCATTGTGTCTTGATTGAAGAAGCTAATGTTATAATACGCCAATAACTTTTGTCTTTCTGTTCTTGTTCTGCTTCTTCTTCGACGATGAGATTCGGCAATGAAGACTGATATTGTTGTTCCTAAAAACAATATTAAATGATAATTAATTTGCAACCATACTAAGTCCCAACGCTCGTATCAATAATTTATTTATGTACATTGTGTACACAAAAAAATAAAAAAAGATTACCAGTTTATTCGAAGGTGAAAAAGTCCCTGTTCCTCGGATGCTCTGATACCCTTCGGCTGATTTTGAACTAGGCATCTGTAGATAAAAATATAGGATAAGTTTTTAGTATTTTTATTAACTGAAACGGAAGTTCTTCACTCGCGCTTCGCGCTCGCTGAGTGAATGGTTGTACTGGCGTCACGCATGCCCATAGCAGTTCAGCGCCACTCTGATTACAAATAGTGGCTCTATGAGCAACGTCTCACAAATTACATATCTCCGCTATTTTAAATAAAACCTAAATTTACAAAATTTCACAAATATCGGTTGAGAAATGCGATCTGTAGAGGAAAACAATCGGACATTTTTTTTTTTTTTTTTTTTTTATGTAGAATAAGTCGGCGTTTGACCACCAACTCGCCTGATGTTAAGCGACGTTGTGGTCTAAGATGGAGCACGACGACCTATAAAGTACTTATTCACTCTAGCCTTAAATATTTGTATAGTAAAAAAGCACAAAGACGGCAGTTGAGTGAGGCGCTACAAGTGCGCTACTGCTCAGACCCGTCTTCGGAACGGTTACACCGGACTACATCCCGAAACACGACTAGGTCATTTCACGGCATGGCTTGGTCCGGTGGGTGGTAACTAGCCACGGCCGAAGCCTCCCACCAGAGTTTGCTACCCGGTTAGCACTACCCGGGGACCACGTGTAGGGAATCAGAATAGAGTACACTCCTACGGACGTGGGTAGCTCAGCCCCCGAAATAAATAGCAAAATATCATCCGTGCAATCAGACGCTGGACTTGAACTTCAGCAATAGCATTTTCATTTGGCATAGCTCTGACTATGCACTATGCTTGTCACCCTAATAATATAAAATGTTAAATGTCTTTTAACTCACCTTAGTTCAGTACTCGCATTTGTTGTTGGCTGAACGCTTGTGTTTAAAATTTGATAATTTCGTTGATCTCTGTTTCTGAAAAAATGAAATAGAGCAATTTAAAGATATTAATTACACAATATTCATATTACTCAAAGCGTCTCGTTTGTCTCTTTCCATGATACCATAAAATATAAAACAATTACCAATCTATAATCCCAGTTTAAAATATATTATTAATCTAGTCTTCATGCAATAGAGACTAAGTTAAAATAACTATTAAGACTAGATGCAGGTTGGTATCAGTTACCAAAGAAATTGTTGTATATAATAAATATAAATAAATAACAATACATACAATAGTGACTCTGTGAGCTGGTGATCTCGTCAAAAAGGTTTGTTGAAAATTTTCCAATTATGCGGAGATATATCTTTTTTTTAATCACATCTCTGCCATATTGAAAAATTTCCAATAACCGCCTAGACATGAAATTTTTTTTTAAATATCGGACTTACTCACAAAGTTTCAAGAGAATAGGTTAAGAAATGCGACCTGTAGATTAAGACAGGTCTGGACAGAGATCCGGACAGAAATCCAGACGGAATTCGGACATTCGAAAGCATTTTCGTCGAATCTGAAGCATAGACGCTTCGCTCGCTAACGATCTCTCGCTCGGTTATTGTTGTAAGAAAATGTAATAACTTTTCTATCGAATTCAATGGCCATGACTCGGAACACTACTTTCTGAATGCAAATGCTTGACTTTTTGTATTAAATACTATTTTTTACTAAAAAATACTTTATTTTGATCAAAGTGACTGATCAGAGTGTTAGTAAGCATATTCTTTCAAACAAAAAATAAATGAGTAAATAACGAAGTTATGCTGCAACAAACATTTAGTAAAATTTATACAATGTAATTGAGTGCGTCCTAATTTTTGAAGTCGGTTAACAAACCAGGATAAGTTAGAAAAATATGCTCAATACACTGCTAAAAATAATAATGTATTGCGGACCGTGGTTGGTCAGCTATAACATAAAAATATGATTGTTTCTAGTTTAGGTAGGTTAGTTTAGGAAATGTGCTATACCAAAAACAAAAATTAGTATTAGTCATTTACACCGTTCGCACGCAACGACCGCTTTCCGATATTGACATCGTAAGTACACATAATAATTATCATTATTTTATTTTTACCCGATTGTTCAAGAAGGATTATTTATTATTATTAACTATAGAATACTCCCCATTTCTATGTTATTAACTAGGTGTTGGGGCATCAGCAAGTATGCCACAGCTTCAATTTGAAATGGCTTAGGTATATTGACCTTAGTATAATTTTTGTGAATAATTGAATCAAATGAAATCACGAGAAAAAAAACAGCTGTTTCATACAAAAAGCTCATCGATCGTCGACAAAATGTAAGCAGATGCTTTTTTCCCCGATTTAATTTACAAATAAAAAAGTTTAAAAAGTAATCGTTGTTTATAATGAAGAGTACAATGACCCCCGTTTGGCTTAGTACACCCTATACCGATAACCCTGTGCAATGTACAAATATGACACATATAGGTACATTTGTACATAACAAAACAAAAACACAGTTCTGACAAGTCTTGCACTCGGATAATTATCATGAGCAACATGTACAATGGGGCCCGTGCCGTGGCGTGATGATTGTAGTACAGCACGACGCTGCGCGACCGCGGCTCGTATCACAGCAAAATAAGGTTCATGGTCGCACAGCGTCGGCGGGTAAATCCAACAATCATCGCAATAAGGTGTAATGGACGGTGAAGCCCTGAGAGTTAACATAGGTCGGAGGACACGTCTGTAGTTTTCTATTATTTTTATCAGGAAAACAAACGTCAGACCGAATCTTAGGCCACTAAAAACTCAGACACTAGGGTTAGTCACTTCAGTCTACACAATAAGAACAAACGGGTAAAAATATTTATGTGGTAATTAAATATTAATAGGTAGGTAGGTACTTACCACTTAGCTAGTTGGAGTCCAATTTTTTTCTTACGTCTAGCTGCCTTGGTGACATCTCCCATTTTCATCGGATCAACCTTCTGTACCCTCTACTCACAACGCGATCAATTATTGTCCAAATAATTGCACTAGTAGTAAAGTCACTAAAAACTTATCAAATGTCTTGAAAAACTACTTCTTTTGATTGTCTCTGGATAATTAAGCACTGTTTAATTGATGATTTACGTACAAATAGAAAAAAAATGCGAAAATATTTTTCGGCAAGGCGAGTACGTCCCTCCTTCGTGAGGCGCTGGCGCCGACTGGCCCGTCCCCCGCAAAGGAGCTCGCGGGTGTCAGTGGTCACGTGATCTGACGAAATACTTCAAAATAACACAAAATATTACTAAACTAACTCAATTTTAGCTCTAAAAATATGGTAAAAGGGCGATCAATCATATTTTTAATTTCCTATCCGAAGGTGTAAAAATATATAGTAACGTAATCTCCGTAAGCACGGTATTGCACGCCATGAGAACGAAAACAACGTTCATTTAATATTTTTTTACTCGCAATCTAGTAAGTAATATAATATTTTAATCAGACTAATTAATAGGTAACAGAATGATCTTATTGGTGATATTTTTTTCATATCGGTAGGGTCCGTAGCTTCTTCACAACGACGAGTTGAATAGACGCATTTGGCGAATATTCAAGGCTTAATGTGATAGAGACTAAAAAGGTACATGTATTATTTCCTATGACAATGGCTTCAAGTCTTTCAAAAAGCTAGCATAATTCTCAAACACATCTTCAACATCATCTTTTTTCTTCGTCTGTTCATCATACTCAGGTCCGACAGACCAGAGTGTTTCTAAATCATACACTGCCCGGGTTTTATCTGAGAAAATGTGAAGTGCTATATTTCCTGCAAAATAATACATGGATTTCAAAATAAGAATTTGTTACAAAGGAAACATTTACAATGATAGGTTATTTACAATCTATTCTACTTACCAAGATCTAAAGCCATCCATTCACCAGAGTCTTTTCCTTCAATTTTTGGTATTTGGTCATTTTCATGACACTTTTTTTTATAAACTTTTCTGACAAACTCTGCTAAGGCACCAATGTGCCGTTTGCTTCTTGCACTAATAATGCAAATGTAGTCTACATAGTGGATTTCTGGTGGAACTGATACAACAAATATGTTTTTTGAATTTTCTCTTCTTAGGACTTCTACAAGATCTTCTATTTCAAAAACTCCGGTTTTGCCACCTAAAACAAGTCAAGTGTTCAGTTGTTTATACATACACATTGTTAAGAGCAGGACAACATTTAAGATTATAACTTAAAAATAATATCAGAAATATCTTCTTTTTCTTAGTTTTTTTTTTTTTTTTTGAGAGCTAAAAATTTATTCTAACAAAATTTATTCTAACAGTAACTTGAACTTACGTTGTAAATTAATTCCATCAAACTCGTCACTCAGTATGGGATATTGTGTTTCGTGTGAGTGAATTTCTTCAGCTGTGTTTTCAATAACGGGCGAGTTATCGTCTGTTATCACTTGATACTTGCTCGCTAATGCTGGTGAAGTCTGGTTGTTTGCTTTAGGACTATGCCTTGGATTTCTTAAGCAAATCCCGCAGTGTATTTGCCTGTTGATCTTAACATTATCGGATGAACGTAAATTAACCCTGAGAATGGGTCTCGGTAAAGTTTTTAATACACTTATTAGGCCATTTCGAAACATTATTATCATACACTTTGTATTGATTACGTCTTTATGGTTTATCTGTTGTATTTGTTGTGTAAATTATTTGAAAGCTCAAAGAAAACAGAAATCAAAACATAACCTCAAAAAAAACATTTAATTACTTTTGTTTCACAATACCTTTTGACATCTGACACTTGACATCACAAAGTGATTGTCAATTAATTACTAGTGATGCCTTCACACGGAAAAAATCGATCGATTATTGTTGATCAGTAAAACTGACGAGAACACAAATTTTAAAATAATTTCGGCAGTGAAATTACACCTTAAAAATGGCAAAAACTCCGCTCTTTTTCAAATATTTTGAGAACACAGTTCTGCACCACTGGACACTGCTTCAAAACAAAATCTTTAAAAATAACACTATAAGAAAAATATTACTTTCATTGTTTGTATTTCTTAGTAGGTGAGTATGTTATCACAATGAAAAAGGTAGGTCCTGTTATCTACTACTAAGTACCTGACTCAATTCCGTATCTTATCATCCTTATCAATGGGCGTCGCTTACTAAATACAACACACGTTTCTTTATTCATTTTTTGGAAACAAAACATTTATTTCATTTCAAGCCAATTAGAGCTGGAAAATAAGCCATATCTCAAAATCGTTTTAAAAACTTTTTTATATTTTCCAAAAGTCACTAATTGGCTTAAAAGATAATTTTCGTGATCGAATATAGTAGGTACCTAGTCGAAAAAAGTGTTGTGATTTGTGTTGAGTGAAATTCTCATCTACTTCACTTTGAAAGTTTTGAGTGACTTAGTTATAACATCCTCCTACCTACAATAAAAATAGTACCGTCTGAGTAAGAAGTGCATACACCTAAACTACTTGCCTACCTACCTGTAGTATGACTTCGCGGACTATTGATTATACGCGACAAAAGAATCCATAATATTGCAGCAAATTTTCGTAAGGAAGTTGTTTATGACATTGAACAATGGTAACCTGCGATTTGGATAGGGACGTTTCTGGAGAGGTGATGGGTTTGAAGCTGCCGGCATGGCAAGCGTTGCTGTTACACCGAGTGCTGCCCTCTTGCGGCGGCCTGCTTATTTACCTAACGCTCATTTGTTTCGATTTGGCGCTGGTGGTCGAGTATTTCAAGCATGGCGATGAGGGGTAAGTACTCTTAAAGATGCTTACAAATAATATATTTTAAAAGAGACCATGAGAATTTCGAAAAACTTATTCCAAGAGTATCTTAGAACGATATACTGATTTGTAAGAGGAAGGAGTCTTAGCATAACACAATCGAAAAAAAACTATAGAACACAAGGCGTTAGCAGGCCTTATTACAAAAAAAAAACATTCCAGATATTTTCTTGCATGTAATAACAGGTGCTCTGTTTAATAAATAAAACTATCCTTTTTCTCTCTCTCTCACAGTAACAACGGAAGTGTCGATAAAGTTGACCCGATACTTGACCCAAAATTGACCTAGAAGTTATTCACTATGAATGCAACTAAAGTGCAAATTACAAAATTCAAATTGAAAATCACTATTTTCTAAGGGAATCTAGATGGGTTTTTTTTGTACGTTAACCCTAAGACAAAATTTTTGGTTAATATGGATAGAATTAGGATAGAAGGACCTTAAGCTACAATTTCCATTAATGAATATTTAAATTAAAAAAAAACTATCGAGAGTTTCATAAATTTATTTTTTAAATAAATGATTAGGTAGGTACCATGATAAGTGAAATAAATTAAAAAATATATCCGTGGCACGCAGGAATAACTGAACATCGCAAAAACGTCAATTTTTCAGGGCAGCCATTTTAAAGTTTGACATTTTCTGTTTAGTCGGTAAGTTAGTTAAACGATGATGTCAAAGTTGTTTTGAGGGTTACTTGAGGCCCTCTTTCGTATGGTTTCAAAAATTTAACGAAACAACTTATAGTTTACATAATAATAGACTTGTCAAACAGCTGAAATGCCTTGAATAAGTTGATAACTCGACTTGTAGACCAAGTTTTGGCTTTTAAGGACATTTATCCAGTTATTCACCATCTGAGTACGGATCCTTTTTATCGGTTACCTTAGTTATTTCAATGGAAAAAAGCATTATTTCTCATTAGTAAACCAATGACAACATCAAACAGATATAGTTTGTCAAGTAATTATTACTACTTTACAAGATATATCTTACTTTTCAGCTTAAAATGCAAAATGTAAAAAAAGTCTTAGTATTTAAAATATTTTTTTTTTAGAATTATACGCTCATTTACATAATCTGAAAACTATTTTCACTAACTTATTAAAGTTATTTTTTAAACATATGGGAAAAACACAATGGAAACGCATTTGTTTCTAATTAAAATGAATTATTTAGAGTATACACTAAATTAACACATAGGCTAGACTTATTATCCCGAGAAATCAACAGTTGGCAATCGTTGAGTTCTACAAATAAGAAAATATTAATCAAACACATAAATACATACACAAGACATAAATACCTAGTCATAAAAGGTCTTATTTAAAAAAGCTTTTCTAATTACTATTTTAAACGACTTCAAAAAACCGTTTTAAAAAATCTTTGAAAATTTTTCGTTAATCTTAAGTGGCTGTAAAAAATCTGTAAAAATGTCTGATGACACACATGCTTAATACATGTTTTGTTAGATTGCTTACACATTACTTCGATCAATAATAATACTAATAAATAATAATAAAACCCTTTATTCAGACCAACTTAGTATCTATTTACAAAGTATTAAGAACTAAAAACTATGAGTGTGGATTTACAAGTATATTTTGGTAGTTAAACTAATCTTAATCTATTCTAATACTTAATTATTTTTGTAGGTCTGTTTGCCAATCGGCAAAGATCTCCTCCAACCTTTTTCATTCCTGTCTATCTTGGGCCACTCTATTCCAAGTTACTCCTGCTACCTGTCTAATGTCATCATCCCACCTTTTCTGTGGTCTGCCCTTTTTCCTTTTCCTAGGGCACCATCGTGTCACAATTTTGCTCCATTTCTCTTGGCCTCTTATCATATGCCCTGCCCATTGCCATTTGAGTCTTCTGATTTTACATTAAAACAGGTAGTACGCAGGTGTTGAAAAGTTTTTTCTTTACATTAATGTGAAGAGTTTTATCTTCCATGGCTTCTCTCAGACTCC
The DNA here is from genome assembly GCA_911728515.1 of Peribatodes rhomboidaria. Classification (NCBI taxonomy): domain Eukaryota; kingdom Metazoa; phylum Arthropoda; class Insecta; order Lepidoptera; family Geometridae; genus Peribatodes; species Peribatodes rhomboidaria. The sequence continues at coordinate 6,705,206 of OU452169.1, read as the reverse complement.
AGTATCTCTTTCAGCCATTTGTTATTCTTCTGTCAACTTCTTTGCGTATAGGGACCTCTTGTGTTATTAGCTGTCTCAGGTAGATATATTCATCAGTGTAATCAATTTGGTTATTTCCTAGATGTATGGTGGTTTTCTTCCCATTTGTCCTTACCTTTGTTTTCTCTGGGTTCAACTTTAAACCTTTCTTCTCACTTTCATCCGCTAGTTCAAGTATCATTTGCTATATGTTTTTAGGTGTTTCAGCAAATAACATTATATATATATGGCGTCTGCGAACCTCGATTGTGTTGGGAGAGACTCGGTCGACAGTGATTCCGAGGTTTTCCCAGTTAAGTCTCCTAAAGATTGTTTCGACAACCGCTGAGAATAGTTTTGGAGGTAGAGGGTCTCCATGTCTGACACCCTTTCCTACTCTAAATGGTTTACCTTTCTTTTCTAGTTGGATTCTCGCGGTGCTATGACTATTATTTTAATTAAATAAAGTGAAAAAAAAGGAACTTCTTATTCTGATTGGCCATCATTGGTGTTTTTCCCCAAAAACCTTAAAACACAGATTTAAAAAATTGTCTGACTTCGTCTTAGACAACCATGGCTCTAAAGGGTCTAAATGATCTATGCTAGCGTCTCTTTACGGCTTTGCACCCCGCTATCAATCAACCCTGTATTGATTTGAATTTTTTGTGTAAGTATGCATGTAGGTAGGTACATAGTACACCAATGATAGTAATAGTCACCAATAATGTACAGCATTGTAATTTATTTTTATATTTACTTCACGTTGTTGCATGGCATGTTTGTTGGCGTTTAGGCTCCAGTAGGTACATAAAAAATATCCAGCTCGGGTAGATAACAACTTGATATCTTGCTATTGCAGATGAAAACTAAATCACCACGGCAAAGGTAAAAGTGAACATGTGATAATGTCACTTTTTAAACAAAAATATTTGGCTTGCCATAACTTGACATCTCGATTTGTCAATGGAGGCAGAAACAGGCTATGTGTATAAGTCGAGATATCCAGTATTTTTGATGTGAGTGTAAGTTGATAAATCAAGATGACAATTATTCATACACAAACTTATGCTTGACATCTCAATTTGTCAAGTTAAAATTAATTTTTGCAGAAAAGGCTTAGGTGTATAAGTCGAGATCTTCAATATTTTGAACATGTGTTGATGTTGATAATTCAAGATGTCAATATTAGTAAGCAAACACACACTTGATAAGTCGTTTTATCAAGTAAAACACCATAAAATGCAAGGGTGTCGAGATGTACAAAACGCGATTGCTCTAAAACTATTGTATATTTCGGGCTGATTTTTTTATATATAGTAAAGCGCATACGAAGGAAGCGTTTAAGCCAATAAAAAAAAAATCATGCAAGTCGAGTTGTTCAGTTATTCCTACGTGCCACGGATATAGACTCCAGACATTTTGCACCAACAGTTAATTGACCCCAAGCCAAGCAAAGCTTGTACTATGGATGCCATAGAAACTGACATTATATAGGGTCAACTGGGGAAAATGCGTCTGTGGGGCAGTTGCATCTTTCGAAAATTACTGAAAAACCCTTCACAAATTAGGCGCCACATACATCTTTTCTTTATCTTTAGTTGCAATGCAATAATCTGTACAACATAGCGTTAGTTGCTTAATTTGTGAAGGGTTTGACAGTAGGTAATTATCGGAAGACGCATTTTCCCCACAGATGCATTGGCCCCAGTTGACCTATTTTTTTATAAAAATACTTAAAGATATTTAAACCACCCAACCAGACACAGAATTTACACAAATGTTCAACAAATTAATCTTTGCCCTAGGTGGGAATCGAACCCACGCCCCAAAGTTCAGAAGGCAGGTTCACTACCAACAGAGCCACCAAATTAAAAAATACAAATTGTAAACAAATGACAGATTGGGCACGTTTTGCGTCGTCCTGATGGTGACCCCGGCTCTGGTGTCCATGATCTTCACCCTGGCGTCTCCGCCGCCGGGGCTGCAGACGGAGCTGTCAGCATACACTGTCAACGTACAGAAGAGTGACGCCTGCTGGATCGTAACGCAGATCGCTAATGCTGTCTTCTTTCCCGTTGCTGCTATTGGAAGGTTAGTTTTTCTTAACTTAGAGGAAATGCTTTTTGAAAACTACCACAAATGGGTTACAGGCAGTGCCGAATTAAGCGAGTGCGGGGCCCGTAGCAAATGTTAAGGGGCCCTTGAGTACTTGGTATCCCACCAAAACACCCCATTTCCCATCATTTCAATTTTGGTGTTGCCAAGTATGGTCAGTGCTTTCTCCTCTATTTTGGGAAATTTGGCGCCGCGTGTCTACTTTGAGAATAGTAATATTAGTAATTTGGTGTAGGGCTTTTTTAGTATTCGCTTTTCGCGCGGGCCTCGTAATATTAACTGCGTCCAGCTATGTGGCTGATCCGGCACTGATACTCGTAACACATCTTATTAAGTTTCATTCAATTATCAAGTTTCAATGTATTACACCTCTGCTAGCTCCTTCGGGGGAAAGGCGTGACGATAAGTATGTATGTATGTCTTTATACGCGGATTGGACCGCACAGTGCTTGCAGCCACCTACAGCCTTCTGTATCGTGTCAGATCATTTTGATATTGATTACTTACAGATACGTATCCCAAATATTCTGGTGGGTGGAGGCGGTGTGCGCGATCCGAGCGGACGACGAGCCGCGCACCAAGGAGGCGCTGCGGCTGGCGCGGCGCCCGGCCCCGGTGGAGCTGTACCTGTTCCTGCAGGCCTTCATACACTCGGCGCCCTTCGCCATCATCAACCTGCTGGATCTCATGTCGCGGCACACTATAACGACCTTCGATAAAGGTACTAGCACTACTTGCTATCACTTGATCAAATTAAAAAAAAAACTTACCTTGAATTGATGATTGAAATGATGTTGTTTAGTTTTTGATATAATTCTGAAAACCCCTGACACCAGGGCTAGATACTCAGACGAACTTACCTAATTTTTTATCACTTGATCAAGTAGTTAATGTTTGTTAATTTTAAACTGACAAACACACTTTAGACTATACGATTTCGCAATATTGCTTTTCCGATGCTTAAGCATTTGTATATTTTTTTAGTTTCATAAAAATTATTACCAATTTACTGGCTGATTTTGTCAAAATGGGTATTCAATTTAAACTTAATGTGGTTTTATTTTCAGTATCGGTGCAATCAATAAGCATAATCGCCTCATCGCTCCGCATGGCCGACACAGCCGCGATGTACAGAAGATTTGAAAGAGAGAAGCTCTGCGGAAAGAGCTACCCTTGGAACGAAAACACCAAGGCCGGCGAAGTGCTCATCACGAACAAAGTTCTCAGCTTATCAGAAAAGAAGGAGATAGAACATCTATACGAACCAATTCTTAAAAGACAGTCGACCATAACAGAGAGTTCAGAAAAGACTCGATTGAACAGTGACTTGATCCAATTCTCTGCAAGAAACACTGCTGTTAACGAAGTGGTGAACGAAACTATGATCGACAACCTCAGAGCGAACAGTAATTTAATCCAGTTTTCCCCGAGAAACACCGTCGGGTCGTCGACGTTTTACGACCAATATTCCGACTTGGAATCAGAAATTAGTTCCGATTACATGCCACCTGTTTCTCCGAAAAAAGACTCTGTATGGTCAACCACCTTTGACAGCGACGACGAGTACGTCCGCCCGGTCTCTATCATAGACAAAGTCGCGCCCAGAAGAAGAGACACTGACTACACGATAGAAAGAGTGAACATCACTCCACCACCAGTGATACCTGCTCCCAGACCGGGTTCCCTGGCAGTATGGGCAGAGAAGCTAGTAGAAAACGCTGAATCCATCCCTACATGGCTCTCGGCTCCGCCACGACGGAAGTACTGTGAAGAAGAAGTCGTGCAAGACGAGCCAGATATACCGAGGCGAGTGGCGCGCTCCTACATGCGAGGCCTCGAGCCTCAAGACCTAACAGCTATCATAATGCACAACCTGGCATGGTACATGTTCTTCGTAGCGAGGCTGATCTCCATAGCGTGCTTTATAAACTTTTTCCCGTTTGTTGCGATCATCGTCCTGTTCTCGCACTACCAAGTGATGCTGTTGTTCCTGATAGTGCCTCAAGCGAGTACTCTGAGGAGAGCGTTCTACTTTTTCCTGGCGTTCGTTTATTTGTTCTGCTTGATGGAGTTCAAGGTCCGCTTCCGGCACGTGCGCGTTTGGCACGTGTTTTGGATCATAGTGTGCACTATAGAGATCATCGTCTTCACCTCTCTCTGGGCCCATATAGACAATAGCATGGACGACTGGTGGAAGAGTTTCGTAGTCCGAACTGTTTTCGGTAGCTTGATACTGAGCTATGCGTGTTTTCTAGTCTACTTTGTAATGTTAAAACCACGGGAAACTATTGTTTACTTCAGAAATAAAAACGATAATACGCAGTAAACTATCGACAATGGTTTCTGAAAATCATATCGCTTCACTGAATCTCATTTCTTTCCATTAAACAGGAAGTTATTTATAAATCCCACATTGGGCACCAGCTGGTCACATCCGTATTCATTTGGAATAAAAACAAATACTTTCGGGAAACGATAATAGGCTTGTATTGTCGTATTTACGTTCACATTAAGGTACATTTATGAAGGATATTTTATGCCCGTACAGATAATTCTAGGCGTCTGAATTTTCGTGGTAAGGATGTAAGTGCCTATCAACAGTTTGCATCTACAAACATTTACGTTCGAAAAGCTTCTTCGTAGTGAAATAACGATTATTTTTACTTTGCCAAGATTCCTTAGAATATTTCACTATACTCGTACCATACGTAACATGTTAACCTATTCTTCTGAGCCGATTTCCCGTATGAGGAGAGGTGTAATTCAACGAGCGTCAATAAACAGTCTCTTGTGTCTATCTTCAAAGGGAATGCCTTTGTTTCAAGTGAGTGAGCTATGCCTTTTGGTAGAGGCGGAGACCTAAGTTGGAATTGAACTGGTATCACTACCAGCATGCACAGTCAACCCTGTGTACGAACATACACAGAAAATTCGTTCATCATTCGTTTCCAAAGTTCGTAACAGAGAATTAGATGGGTACCTAGGTAAGTGCAAAATACTAGTATTGATATCTATAGATAGGTAGGCATCCGGAACCAGTGACCCAGAACGAAATTCGTTTGTATAGTTTCACGTTAATCACCGAATACTTCGCCTTCAATAAATCACAAAACAATCAGAGAGGAGTAAACGGAGAAACACGTAGGCTGCGCGTAGGCGTCGTAGTTTTCTTAGAAATTATTTTTAGTTTTTGCTAGTTGGTAGTGTGTTTGTCAGATTCGTTTCTGAAATCGTTAGAGCAAGTGTGGCGCCTACCGTCATGGAAGTGGTTTGCTTATTCTGTTTACCGACTTCCAAAAAAGAGGAGGTTCTATGTTTGTTTATATGTTTTTTTCGTATGTTTGTATAAAAAATAAATAAGGTAAAATAAATAGGTGGGTATTTCGCTTCAGACTAGTCCCTTTAATTTTTTGATTTTTTTGTAGGTCTAGTCAATCTCATTAATTACATAAATAAATACCAACGTCGCACCCTAAGATACCAGCTGAAACGAGTTTTGGGGCCCTCAGCGTATACAATTGCCTTTGTACTATTCGCTAAATAAAGAACCTATTTAGTAAACTTGAACTTAAGTGTAAAGGCTTAGTGTCTTTTTAATATTATAGTTTTTCTGTACTTTTTCTTTTAATTTACTCTAGTTTACTCTCTCTTTAATTTCTTTTAATTTGCTGGTCCTTGATATTAAATTTGCTGACAAACAATGCGAGTTTGCACAATTAAAAAGGTAAGTATCCACGGTAATATTAGGTCCTTACGTATGAAATTGGCGTTTTGTACGGGAGGAATAAAAAGTAGTTTTTTTTTTTGTAAAATATATTTAATTAATCAAAGTATGCACCGTTGTTATCTATGCACTTTTGCCATCTTATGGGTAGTTCATTGATCCCTTTACTATAAAAACCATGGGGGCGAGAATCAATAAACTCTTTGAAGGCGGTTTGGACTGCTGCATCGGAGTGGAATTTTTTTCCTTGTAAGAAGTTGTCCAAATTCCGGAAGAAATGGTAATCTGTTGGAGCAATCTGTTGTTGGTAAAGGTCCGGGGAGTACGGTGGATGTCGCAGACATTCCAATTGTAGCTCAGCTAACTTAGTGGTTGTTTGTTATGCAGTGTGTGGTCTTGCGTTGTCGTGAAGCAGCAGTGGCCTAGACCGATTGACCAATCTCGGTTGTTTAACAGCTAGTTCTTCCTTCATGGTTTGCAGTTGCTGACAATAGATATCTGCCGTAATCGTTTGGCCAGATTTAAGAAAGCTGTAGTGAACGACACTGGCGCTAGTCCACCAAACACTTACAAGTAACTTTTTCTGAGTCAATTTTCGTTTAGGGCAGGATTTGGCTGGGTCTCCAGGGTTCAGCCATTGCGATGAGCGCTTTCGATTATCGTACAATATCCACTTTTCATCACAAGTAATGATTCGATTTAAAATCCCTTCATTATTGTGTCGGTTGAGCAAAGTAACACAACAGGCGACCCGTGTTTGCAAGTTCGATTCACTCAATTCATGAGGTACCCATCGTTCGAGTTTTTTTACTTTCCCGATTTGCTTCAAGTGGATTAATACAGTTTTGTCACTTACCCCGAAGCCTGCTGCTATCTCTGAAGTGCTTTGTGATGGATCCGCTTCCACAATAGCCTTTAATTCTTCGTTTTTCACTTTGATCTCCGGCCGTCCACGGGGTTGGTTCTTAAGGTCGAAATTTCCAGAACGAAAAGGTTGAAACCAAAAACGTACCATGCTATCTTTAGCGACACCAGCGCCGTACACATCATTAATTCTTCGAGCTGTTTCTGCAGCACTGGTGCCACGGTAGAACTCGTACTCGTAAATATACCGATATTTCATGTTTTCCATTGCGCGGTAATAAGCGACGCCAAAGAAAAAATAATGAGGAAAATAACAAATGAATGACTGTATTCCAAAGAAAAAAAAACCAGCTAAATGAATTTATTAATTTGAATTTCGAATTCTTAACCAAAGAGGAGATATTTCAGATCAAATTGATCAGTACGACAAAACGCCAATTTCATACGTAAGGACCTAATATTATAAAATCGAAAGTAACTCTGCCTGTCTGTCTGTCTGTCTGTTTGTAGGCTTTTAATGGCTGTACGGATCTTGATCAAATTTGAATATATTCTATCTACTAATACATCCCAGGAAGGCTTTTGAATAGTATTTTCGGAATCAACGCGAACTAAGTCGCGGGTAACAGCTAGTATAATAGGTATACCTAGTTCGGCCACGGGGAAACGCCCCCTCTTTAACTAGGGGACGAACTGCTTTGCCTGTACATGCAGGAAATTAAAAAAGTACTAATGAGAAAACCTTTACATTTTAGGTATGTCTCTAGTTAAACCTCTACATTTTAGATAGGTCTCTAGTTAAACCTCTACATTTCAGATAGGTATCTAGGTAAACCTCTACATTTCAGATAAGTATCTAGGTAAACATCTACATTTGAGATCTAAGCAAACTAAATTTTAGATAGGTATCTAGGTAAACATCTACATTTCAGATAGGTCTCTAGGTAAACTACATTTTAGATAGGTATCTAGTTAAACCTCTGCATTTCAGATCGGTTCTAGGTAAACCTCTACATTTCAAAGAGGTACCTATCTAGGCAAACCTCTACATTTCAGGTAGGTCTCTAGGGAAACTACATTTTAGATAGGTCTTTTGGTAAACCTCTACATTTCAGATAGGTATCTAGGTAAACCTCTACATTTCAGATGGGTCTCTAGGTAAACTACATTCTACATTTTAGATAGGTCTCTAGGTTAACTTCTACATTTCAGATAGGTCTCTAGGTAAACTATATTTTAGATAGGTCTCTAAGTAAACCTCTACATTTCAGATAGGTCTCTAGGTAAACCTCTACATTTCAGATAGGTCTCTAGGTAAACTACATTTTAGATAGGTCTCTAGGTAAACCTCTATATTTTACCTAGGTACCAATATTTATAATTTACTAGCTGCGCCCCGCGGTTTCACTCGCGGTCCCACAGGAACCGTTAATTTTTTTGGGATAAAAATATTCCTTATGCCCTATTCTGTACCGCAGACAACATGTATGCAAAATTTCAAGACGATCGGTTGAGTAGTTGAGACGTGAAAGCGTTACAAACAAACAAACTCGCTTTCGCATTTATAATATTAGTTAGGATGTGGCTAGAACCTTAAATACTAAGTATAGATTTTTCTGGAACCAGACAAAATCAGTATTCATCAGTCGGCTCGTATTACGATTATTATTATTATTGACGATATGGTACGAGTTCTCTTATCTTGTTAGCGTTTTCTACTAACCTACCTAATAATTTATCATCGACCACAACAATCCATCTTTGTTCCTCAAAACAAACATGCGTCTTACACAAGATAATCCTTGCCTTGCTACATCGAGATATCCATGCTATGCGTAGATAATCTCGCATGAAAAATTGCGCGCCGACTGCGCTTGCACCGAGCGGCATCTTCCAAAGAACTTCCGAGACACGTCCAGCCTGCAACTGCTATTAATCTGCGTCCTGGCTCTGTTCAATGATTATTTTTTGCTAATTTACCGTACTCAGCCCCGGAGATGAGTGCGCCCGTAATTGCCATCATGCGAAAGAAAGGAACGTTATAATGTCGGACGTGCGTGCGTAATAGATGTTATTCGATCTTTTTGATTGATGATTCCTGGAACTTTTTATTGTAGGACTTGATTTCGTGAATTTGGAGATCAGAGTATCTTAACCGACATAGATAACATTGAGATAAGTTGGTGTAAATATAGTTTTTTAGTCATCACTCACGTGACTATTTCCTATGGTAAACAATTTTTGATTGGCACTCTAGGCAGTTATCATACCAACTCAACCTTCACCAATAGGATACCTAAGGGATCGTTATTCACAACTAGCTCGTAATTATTTCATTTGAAATAATGTTTAAGGATATTTATCAACTGGTGTCACGGCCAGTCGAGCTCTCGACTGGCCGCCTGGCCCGCGTTCGAAACCCGACACCTCTTGTATTCAATCTTCTTTACTAATTTGCAGACCTTACACCAGGGTTAGCACTAAATGCATGAGATTTCTAAATAATTGGAGAGTCATTTTAACTTCTCAACGGAAAGCAACCCGGATATGGCTTAAATTATATTGTTACCAATAAAATTAGGCATGGGGTTCGTACGAACAGGAAAGTTTAATAACATCAGAAGTTTTCGAACCAATTTGAATTTCAGTACATTCAAAACTCTCTAGTACACGTTTAAGCTAATATTCACCTAAGTACGTACCTAAATAATATTGACATTTCTACATGCAAACCCATACATTGTTTAACATCCTAAATTCGTTTCTATTAACTATTAAACTATCACATATTGCCGGGCATTTCTAGCATACAAAGAGCGTGCTCCACGGTAATAAAGTGCGGCCCTATCCGGGCAATCGTAACTACTGTTGTGATACAACTGTCAATAAGATTTTATAGTTCAGATACTTGGACTATTATCGCTTCTGTGGTTCAGCAAACGAGTTCGTTAGCAGCGATATCGCGTGGAGATAGCCCTGCAGAGTCCTGCTAAGGAGGCGGAACGTCCATACATCGGACCGCCTTGTGCCTTGCCGGACGATAAATCGAATTTCGCGACGACACCGCACAACGACTCAGCACTCAAGATCGATATCAACGATTACTAAACTTACGATTATATTCTAAGAACCTCCCTGCACTCACAGCCCCGGTCTGCAGAATGTAATTAGTTGAACAATACGTTCTGCTTCCATGCTGGTCGGTCCGACTCTCGCTTCGTAAATTCTCAGGCTTATAAATAGAAAGCCGTATGTTGTGACTTATCAATTAGCTATTGCTATTTCTATTGCCGATGCCGTTAGAGCTGTTAACTGCATTTTAAATTACCTACAAGAACTAGGAAGCTCTTGTGATTTTGATACTTGGGTTTATATCCTAAACAGCTCTACCTTCAAGTACCTTCATACCCGTGTTTTGGAACTTCAATTAAGTAAGGACTAACCTTTAAATGCCAAAAAATTTAAAGATATTTATGATTTTTATTAACTTTTCTATGTATTCGGTAGTTCGGGTAGCTATGAAAAGAACGATAATAGTAGGTAGGTAGCAGGTATGGTTTACTACATAAACCTAAAGACACTAGACTTTTACCACAGAATAAAGAAGTTAGAAGGTACGAATGGAATTTAGTCGCTTCCCCAGAAGTTCAACCGATTGTTTTACTTAATGTTAAGTTCAAGAATGTTCAGTATTGATTGCGGTCACGCAGACAATGGTTGGCATGCCGATAAGAGACGGGTCCGTTGCTTGGGCTAGTGAGTGCATCCATTTCTCCACGGCATGCATCGAGCTGTGATAACGTAATGACTTTCTTGACTCATATCTACTCGCATTGTGAGTAAACAACGCGGATACCTACACTCCAAGTTCTATGAACTGTGAGGTACTCGGGAGACGAAGAGATACTAATTTATGTCACGCTTTATCGTGGGGTGTGAATTTTGTAATGACGTCTTCCGGACCCGCTTACAAGGAGATATTAAAATAATGTTAATTGGATCACATTCTAGACCAAGGACCAAGAAAGCTGTTTATATCTTAGGGCGCTACATCCCTTAGATTATGAAGCATAGCCTTATAACGAGTAATGAAAATTGTTGGTTGAACGGTGATGGAACCATACTAGTGCTACAAAACAATCTATGCCTATCGCTATATGGAGGAAACATTACTATAATAACATTAAAAATGTTATTATAAATTACATACTTACGTAATTTATAAGAAAAGTAATCAGCTACCGTACATGCTCTTTTTATTTCGCTCCTAAATTGGTAAGTTTAGTAAGTACGTAAGTACGCCCTAGGAGAGATCGCGGCTCTTAGCAATATGGTCACCATTTATTGCATTTGTAAAGTTTAAGCGTTATTATCTTTTTGTTTGGAAATTTCTGAACAATGAAGAATTCATTCAACTATCTAATACCTACCGAAAATATTAGCGTAGGTACTTCATGTTCTCTACCATCGTCATTGTCGATATCTTCGTGTGTGGCCGCACAACAAGCAGGTGTTTCCGGAACAACTAACTTTTCCAAAAATGGTAAGTGAATCTCTTTTCGTCATGATTTGCGTCACAGTACCAAAACTGTAGATACACGAGTGTTATTGTGCCGTAGGGCTAATCTAATCCTGTGGTGATAAACCAAAATAGAAGTGGGACTAATTAATCCCGCTACGTAAAATCAAATGAAATATTTCCAAAACCAATGAAAACATTCCTCTTTTTAACACATGCGGGATAGCTTGGCATCTAGATATAGTCAAAAGCAATAAAAGTCTAAAATACTTACTAGCACACTTTAAATTCAGCTCACCCGGATCTGTTTCCGATTTCCGTCTGCAGGTCTAAAGTGATAGCGACTGAAATCACTAAAAACCACTAAACAACGCAGCGTTTATTTGTTCACTCGTGGATTTGGCAGAATTAGGTTTTGTTTGTGAGTAGAAATCAATCCCACGTGCGTTGAGTGGCTGAAATTTAGTGCGACCTAAATCGCTTACAACGAGGGCCTGTGATGGTAACAGCCGGTCCCGGTTGCTGGTAATCTCTCTCATCCACGTCGGTCGCGTCGAGATCATTTACTTTATGTTATTACATTCCATGCTCATCTTATACTGCAAAAATCTAAACAGTTATAAGTTATGCTAATACCTAGGTAGCAGGTAATTATAGTAGAGCATATTTAAAGTAGTCAGAAAAATCTTAGAAAGACTTAGAAAGTAAGCTTTTTCCCTCTAAGATAATTCTTGGTGTGGTTAATTAGCCACACCAAGAATTATCGTCGCGGAACCCTTAATTAAGGGTTCCGCGACGCTCTGAATTGTAGCTTGGTAAAAATGTGTATGGTTATGATGAACTTTGGTATGCACAATTAAATTAACTATATAATTATATAAGCCCCCACATATTTTATTAGACTGATACTTGCTACAGACATCTTATTAATTACACACCGTATAAAGACACCGTATAAAGATCGTTACGAACGAATTTCATCTCATTGTAATTAGTATTACCCATGCGTAGGCATCAGGCGTCGCTTCTAAGAAGCACTGATTTATTTTATCGATTACACATTTGAACAATAGGAAAACAGTAACTCAATTACTGATACGTAAACGTGATCACGCTTACGGAATACCTAATAAGACAGCGCCTGGTTAAATTATGTTATTTAAATTAGTAATCCATCCTACTAATAATATAAACGCGAAAGTTTGTAAGGATGGATGGATGGATACAATACAATACCATACAATACATCTTTATTGCATACCGAAAATACAAAGTAAAACAAACATAGAGAAAATATTAAACAATAAAATATCATTCGGCAGTACAAGGGCGGCCTTATCGCCTATAGCAATCATTCGTAAATGTTTCCGATCGGATTCCAAAAATTTTAAACTTAAATTATTCGAATCTCAGTCCGTATTCATAAGTTTTTAGCGGAATTCATCTTCCGATCGGATTAATACTCGATTCCTTATTCCAAATTTTATAAAAGCAGATTGAGATTCGAATACATGATTTGAGTTTGAAATTTGTGGAATACGGTCGGAAACGTTTCCGAATGATTGTGAATAGCACTGCAGGCAGCTCATAATAAAACGTGGAATTAAGCAGAATTGATTAGCCGAATAGTAAAAATTACTAAAAATTTTAAGACCAATCATGTGCGTAAACACCAGTCCAGAACACCGAATTTGAAATTTCTATCGTTGTCTTAATATTTCATGAGCGCTACACACTGAAGACAGTGGCGGGCGACATGATGTCGCCGGGACATCTGTGTCCAAACAATAATCAAAAATAAGGAATGAAACAAGTTCACTTAGGGCTATCACACACTATGCGACCTGCAACTGAGACAGCTCGCCGACTAGACGCTACGACAGGTTGCGACCGACGATATTCATACATTTAATTGAAAGCTCCAATTTGATGACAGTGCTTTGTAGCAGCGAAAGCTAAGCACAATTTGCGCAGTCCTCTTAACAACCCATCAACTTTATGCCGTCGTTACTCGCGTCGGCCTAGACTCAGTGTATAGAGCCCCTTACCTAACACAGCTAACACTTAATAAAAGTGGTAAATCAAATAGATAGGAAATTACAGACCGGACTTCCACCTGCGTAGTAACAAAGAATTTCCGTTCATTACTGTGTTCTAATTTTATCACAAACATAAACCTTGTACTCATTGATCTTGTTGTTTTTACCTATTATGCTGATTAGGTTTACCCTCGTTACATTATAGAATGAGATTCTGTATTATCTAAAAAGCTATTAAGTATTTATTTGTTTTGTGATGTGACCGAGTAACTTTGTTTGTTTAATAACAGGAAAATAAGCTAAAATATCATGAGTTGGTAAAACCTGATAGTTTTTATTGGATATACAATTTTATTAAGTAGGTAATTACAATGTCTCATAGTAAGTTTTTTTATGAAATAGATACCTATACTTACCTAAGTAAAAAATAATAATTATGAAATAGAAATTCTACCAAAATATTAAGGATCTAACTTACCTACTTACCGCAATAAGTTTCTGCCAACCACAAAATATGAAAAAATAATAACTCAACGACTTTCCAAGAAAAATAATTACAGCTACCAGACAAATGGGTACAATAGACAGCGCGACAACCTTTTGCCCTTCTGAAAAAAAAAGAATGTTTAGAGCAAATCACTTTTACTAAAATCGGACACACCGACAAACAAACAACAAGATACTTTTATTACAGTTATTCAGATATTTTTGACAGATAATAATTTTGATAGATAACGAAAACTTTTCGTTTTCGTTTGGCTCCATACATTTCAATAAAGCGCAGCTGGCGGAAACGCTAAGGAACAGATGAAATTGTATGGAGTCAAACGAAACAGGAAAGTTTTCGTTATCTGTCAAAACTCGTGGCAAGTAGCCTGGGATACATTTTTTGCTTTACCTCCAAAAATGTTAAAGAATCCACCTAAAGATTTAAAAGGTAGGCTTTAAATCTAGAGTAGACGCAATCAACAAGTTCAATTTAAACAACGAACTCACTTGCTGAAAAAACTAAGAGACAAAAGCTGGTCAATAAAAATTCATCGCAGCGCTATGAGGAGCAAAAATATGGAAGCTAAAGTGAGGGACGTGCGTGACAATGTCGACCTACATTCAAATACTGCGGCCAAATACAAGCCACACTTGTCTATTCAAGCAGCAGATAATAGGAATCTAATTTGCATTATTTACCTGACGTTCGACTGCCGACGACTTACTGCATCCCAGTTCTTTTGTTGACAAGAGAATAAGAGACAGTCCATTACAAGCATTAACAAATCAAGTTCATTAGGTACATACTAATATTATAAACGCATGAATTTGAAGGGAAGCGATAATAGCCTAGCCAGAGAAGGCCCGCCTCTCAAGCCAGAGGGAGCGGGTTCGGACCCAGCCGAAGGCATGCACCAATTTGTTTAAATTTAACACCATTGTGCGAACATATGTGCGTATTGTATGTCATCTGCTACATGACTGGAGCCCGGTGTATGGCGACAGGCTCGCCCCCGTCACATTAGGGGCTAAATAACGTCCGGAGAAGTGTGGGTTTAACAGTACACGCACAATGGCCCAATCAAGTGGCTAAGTACGGAAAATGCCCCGCCAAACAAACAAACAAATTGTCCGGAGAAGTGTGGGTGTTGTACACCTCTGCCACTCTCGGAGCCCTCGGGGGACAGCCGTGACGATTTGTTTATATTTAAAGTTTTCTAATTTACGTTAGATTGTGGATTTATAATAATTGTTCTTACAATTAAACTACAGTATAAAGTTTTTAAACATGATAATCTATCAATTCATTGCTGTAAGTGCAGAAAGTTCAGTGGTAGAAATTACCGATCCATCTTAAACCTCATACCTAGTTCAGGAACTTATTGCAAATGGATTTTCTCATAAATTTTATTATGGTGCACTTGATTGCTACATCTCAAACGTTTACAATGTGCCTCGGCAGATTTAATGGCATAACATTCAGAAATAGTTGGAACGCATTGTCTGCCCAGACACCTAGCAATGGGTGCAGGCGAACTATAACTAATGTTCATTTGTAATCTTAGTACCTACTTTCCTATTGGCTACGGGCCTTCTCATAAATCACGTTGAGTAATTGCCGAATGTACTCGCTCAATTTCACTATGCCCTGCACCGCATACATAACCACATGCACCGTAATATTTTAATTTGTGACACGATGCACGGTGTCTTGTGGGAATCAAGCTGACCGCTTGCAGTCCGTCACGATGCGTTCAACTAGCCATGTAAAGTGGCTTCTAAAGAATCTGATTAAAGTTTCAAGGGCCATGCAGTGAAGAGAGCTCAGGCTGTCAAAGTAAAACTAAAAGTTCAATGAATATGCGACCACTAAGATGAAATGATTAGCTTACACGGCTTCATATGCGAGCTTTCCGCGTAGCATCTCTATCTCACGTCGATACTACGAGTAAATCGAATCTTGTATCGATTAGTGTTATCGAGTATTTAATTATTTTAAATTTCTATTAACACTTATTAAGCCGTTGGAATTAAGCACAAAACACTCATTCAAGTTAGATTAAGGTAATGATCGACGTTGATTATGTCAGATTTTCTTGACACCGATATTAAACATAACTCATCATTATGTTGATAAATATTGAATGCCTAGCCATTAGCAGTCATTGCAGTACTCGGTCGTAATGAGGGAGTTGCGATCGACCGGTGGCCACCATTCATTAGATTTATAGCCAAATTGTGTTCAAATCGAACACCGCACACAGCTAACTAATTCTAACTAATGACAGCCGCCTGTCCACTGAGGCGTTTGATTATCTATTTTATCTATAAGGCAAAGAAAGGAATTACTTTGCCATTCAATTTTGCCATCAATAGAGCTAACGTTGACGTGTTGGCGCAATGTATTGGGTGGCTAGTCTCCTTATAAGGCCGGCAACACGTACGCACAGCCAGCCTCATAGAGAGACGGCAATTTTCATGCAATTTCAATTTTAGAACCTATTATTTACGATGCTAAGATTTCTATTATGCAACAGCACGTCTAGGTGCCTGTACTTATTTTATTGTAAAAAGCTCAAACAGTGAGCAATCAGTTTTTGGAGTTTTAAGGCCTTTCGTTTAAGATAAAGATTCGTTAATCCTGTTACAAAACGAACCATTATTCGTTCCATTTTGTAGAGTGTAAATTTTACATTTTTAAACAAAACAGTCCACTTTTTTCTGATTTTTGAATTGATCCCAATATAACGGGTATATAGTGACGAGTACAAAAAGCTCTCGGATACTTACGAAGTAACCTGTGTAAGTAACCTATAACCCTGCATTGTAGGCAGTTAGCGTCCAAATGTAGGCTCCAAAGTCCTTAAAGGATGAGTTAAAGAGATAAGTACTAAACTCTGATAAACATATCGTCACGCCTTTCCCCCGAGGGGGCTGGCAAAGGTGTTATACAATACCCACACATCGCCTGACGATATTCAGTTTCAAATGTGACAGGGAGCGAGCCTGTCGCCATACACCGGGCTCCAGTCATGTAGCAGATGACAAACAATACGCATATATGTTCACACAATGAACAAATTGGTGCGTGCCGTCGGCTGGGTTCGAACCCGCTCCCTCTGGCTTGAGAGGCACGCCTTCTCCAACTCTTATAAAAGTCTTAACTTAACTTAACTGTCATAAAAGTCATCCTAAAGCCTATATATTAATTCATCCTCTCAGCAAACAGTAAAATTTGCTCAGACAGACCTGATATGATTAAGATTATGGCTTTATTTACTCAAGAACAGCCTACCAGTCTCAGTTACTCAATAAGCACATTCTACTAATGGAAATCCAACATTAGCGGACATAACTACAATGATATGTCGAGTTATGTCAAAGTTTGCATACAATTTGTAAGGTAAATAAATAACAGGCTCGAGTTTACTAAAAGCACGAGCGATTTGTATGCAGCGCTGATGCGTGCAGACGTTTATTGCATTTTTGTAGCAGAATCAGCAAGACCGAAGTTTTGCCAAGTCGCTACTCTGAAACTATCGATGTTCTTGCTACAACCAATGAAGTAAGAAAACTATAAAATAAATTTATCTGCTGTGTTTTTATATATCAGTAAGCATCTTTAGGAGGCATCACTGGCGAACAGCATCAGACGCTTTTTTTTATTCCATCCAAAAGTTGTCTGGAAGAGATCGCTCTTAAGCGATAAGAGCTTCCATTGCGGCTATATTATTGAGTGTTTAGTTTAGATTATTTTGTATTTGGTGTCAATAAAGGGTTTTTGGATTGTTTTGTATTGACGCTAAAAACGTTCGTTTCAATACATAAACATAAATGTATAGTGTGGAATAGTTAGCTACATACTCGTATGTCAATTAAGCAATAAGTTTGCAATAAGTTGTCTCTCACGCAGTACTTGAAGGCACTTTTGTAACAAATCATAAATTCCTGCTTTTCATTTCTTCCTTTAAATTTTCGTTATTTTACGCTGGTTCCACACGCGGCGTACCGCAATGACTTAGCGATACAGACAGAGATGCAGTTATAGGGAAATCACAGACAGAGCGAAATGCAACATAGTACGTTACCGCGGTTCGCCGCGTCGGCTTGGAATCAGCGATAAAACAAATTTATTTTAAACAAAATTGACAATTAACATTTATATTTATATTTATTTTTATTGATAAATTAACATTTTTGGAAGAAGCATTACTACAGCAGCTTTTAATTTTTTCTGGATATATTCGCTTAGCGGGCTCTACCTTTGAGAATATTAGGAAATATTAATTCAAATTCAAAATTTATATATGCTTACAATATTAAACGTTTCAAGTCATCATAATTAACATGTAAACCATCTTGTACAACCCCATAAAATTAAGGGCAAGTTGAGAGTAAGGCCTTCAATTAACAAAGTGGTCCTGATTGCAAAGTCATATAAATTGATAAGGAATTTGAAATTACAAAATATATAGCTTTAATATGCAAAAATCCTTTGAACACCCAATTATTATGCGCGAACATGCAAGTGCAAAGATTAAAGTAAAATCTAAAACAATGTAAGTAAGTACAGTTGAGCTTGCAACAGACTAGCTAAGATATATTATACTAGCTACGCCCCGCGGGTTCACCCGCGGTTAAAAAGTAACCTTTGTGCTATTCTAGACTAAAATCTATATCTCTGTGCCAAATTTCATCCAAATCTGTTCAGCCATTCTGACATGAAAGAGTAACAAACATCCATCCATTCTTACAAACTTTCGCGTTTATAATATTAGTAGGATATTTCACCAATCACTTCCACACATTTTTTTTAACTACACACACACTTACCCGTTATTATTTATATAAGTAAGTATTTCGATCTATATTACTTTCTTTTTTTTCAGATATTTAACATATTTGAAGTCTGTGGCATGTCTAATACATTACAAAAAGTTAAAAAAAAA
This sequence comes from Peribatodes rhomboidaria, assembly GCA_911728515.1. NCBI lineage: Eukaryota > Metazoa > Arthropoda > Insecta > Lepidoptera > Geometridae > Peribatodes > Peribatodes rhomboidaria. The sequence goes on along the minus strand of OU452169.1, from coordinate 6,686,489 downwards.
ATGTTTCAGTGAAACAATGTGTTCAACAGTATATGTACAAGTACCTACCTATCTTCCTGCGAAAAAAAAACATGGTGATAAAGGGATGATTTCGCCCGTAAAATATAGATAAACAAAAAATAGGCATTCAAAAATTATCCTGATGTGGAAGGAAGTCATTTTGTTTTACTTGGTCACAGTGCTTCCCTAAGAGTAGAAAAAATGGTTAGCTCTAGTATTTGTAAGCTGCTCGCGCTGCTCGCGCTGCTCGTTCGGTCCATGCTAATTTTAATTATTGTTTTTTAGGGTAAGTATGTACTTAGCTTAATAATTCAGCTATTGGATTACTTAGCGAATGCTCGATAGAATCTAGGAAATCCTAGAAGTTAGATAAAGATTGGTAAGTTGATTTACAACAAATGTTGGTTGATATGTATCTACGACAAATAATAGTCTAGCACTTGTCTAAGTACATTTCGTTAAAAAGTTATTCGCGAATTTTATGAATTTTGAACCTATATAAAAGTCATTGGCGTTTAAAAAAATTATTACGAATTCTATCTACGACGTTTTATAGCACTTGTAAAATTTAATGTAAAAGTAATTATAAGTTTATTTGCCGACAGTAAACTGTTATGTCATGAAAATAAAATAAACCCACATATTTATACAACCTTACCTGACTAGAATTTCTGAGTATGTTTTATCGTATGGGTTTAATTAGGCATATTCTTGACCTAATTTTTAATATTTTTTTAACTCTACCATCCTAAGTTCTATAAATTATATTACCACAGGAATTTTAGTATGTTTAGTATGAGTGAGTATGTTTGTGGTATATAGAGCAGAGGGCACAATAATTTAATACAAATATCATAGAGTACTTTTATTGAAGTCTGAAACTACTCAGGATGAAAACGTGACATTTTAAGTAAAGAAAACGAAAGACGTGACGACTTGAGAAAATCAAGCTAAAGCTAATGTTGGAGACAGCAATGCGTTTTTGAGTAAGATTGAATAGCAGAATGCGATACAATAAAAAATAATGTTTTGTTTATTTTGTAAGGGCGCGGGCGTGAGTCGCGGGACGCGTGGAGTCGGGAGGCGGGAGCTAGGTAGGAGCCACTCTACGTCGGTTTCGGTTCGGAGCGCGACGCCTACCGCGCCGCTACGAACTACGAGCATCCCGCGCCCGAACTAATTCGCGCCTTTTTCCGGCTAACAACTATTCTCGATTTCTTTTTTATCGATCGCCCATGCGACCAAAGAGGATTAATTGTTGTGTTCGTGAACAAAAACTCTTTTTGGAATAATAATGAGTGTGGAAAACACAGTGTTTATTAGTGACATTCTGGATTTTGCAATGATAGTCCATGGATAATAAATCAGCGATGAGAAGGCGAAACAACAGTCAGTCGGCGGAAAATCCGAGAGGGAAGAAGAGGGTAAGTTTTCTAAAGGGTCGTTGACCAATTTATCTGGCGCACTTAAATGGGGGTATCTCTGCATGCCACTGCGTCTAATGTAATTAATATTGATACGTGTAACCTCTATGTCAGGCTCAGACTTTAAAAACAAGGCAACTTTACACAGACCTCCCTAATTAAAAAAAACTGTCTGGCAGAGAAGTAAAAATAAAAACTTTAATCTTAGCTATAGTAGGTACTTACATAGATAATTAAAAAATACAAAATACAAAATCAAAAAAAAAAGTTAACTACATACCCACCTACGTTCCCCGCCCAACATTATTTTTTGTGTAACAAAAAATACTTAATTTTGATAGGTTTACGGTGTTGGTTGGTAATATCTAATGACTTTTAGCCAATAAAAATAGGACTTAGGTAACTACATACATACATTATGGAACTATGGGACATTACAATATGGAACACAAATAACAATTTGTTTGTCAAAAGGCCCTAATAATTGCGAATTTCTATTATTTGCCCATCACACAGTAAATGTGAGTAGCGAAGTAGGTAGAAAAAAGTTATGAATGTGGTCCTGATCATCGAGCTTGAAGTCAAAATAAAAATGCAAGTTCACAAAAGTAGGTAAAATTTTAATGATTCCTTTTCAGCATTTCAAGATCAGAATGGTAGGTAGCTTACTTGCTTAATTAACAAACTTTCTTTATAAGGAGTTATTGAGAGGAGAGTCAATCTTAATAATCCAAATAATTAAGTCTTGTTTTATTTACAAAACAATATAAGTAGAAGTACTTACTTATTAATTACCATTATTTTATTTCTAGTTTCTATTTTTTTTTTCAAATCTGTCATAATGCAAATTAAATTATTAGTAAAATCTTAATGAATTTTATTTATCATTCTAGGAATTAGTGGATTTTCATGATTTAAGTTCGTTCCTACCGATTCGTTATCGACATGCACTTCCTTTGGAACTACTTTGCAATTAATAATATAAGTAATCTAGAAAGACGGAAATGACATTGATTCCCTGGAGTCATGGTAGGCCACTGGTGTGGGATGCCACATGCGTCGACACACTGGCGGCATCCCATGTATCATCTACCTCCAGGACGGCGGGAGCGGCGGCAACATCGGCGGAAACCCTCAAGAGGCGGAAATATGAATCCCTCGGTGATGGATACATATTTCTGCCTTTTGGGGTAGAAACTTTGGGCCCTTGGGGTCCAAGCGCATGGTTGCTCTTCAATGAGCTGTCAAAGCGGCTGATAGAGAGAACAAACGACCAAAGGGCTGGTGCTTACCTCGGTCAGCGAATTAGCATTGCTATTCAGCGAGGTAACGTTGCCAGCCTTTTGGGTACTTTACCCGCGGATACTGACTTGAGCTCTGTTTATTATTTGTAATTTGTTATTTTTGTTTGGTTTATTTTAGGCTTATATTGTTAGTAGCTAGTTATTTTAATAATTAAAGAGTACCTTAGGTACCCTTTTTAGCAATAGGTTGGAAATGGTTTGCAAATTTTACAACGGACATTTTACTTAAGTATGAAAATTGCAATCTAGAAAGGAAAGCTCTAAATCATTTGGCTACGAATAAAATTTAACTGAACTTATTTACAAAAATCTTACATACTTTAAATATTTTGTTAATATTCGTTTTTGATTTCGTAACATCCTGTATATATACATATAATACTAGCTACGCCCCGCAATTTCACCCGCGATTAAAAAGTATCATATGTGCTATTCCAGACTATAATCTATCCCTGCGCTAAGTTTCATCCAGATCCGTTCAGCCGTTCTGGCGTGATAGAGTAACATCCACAAATTTCTCCAAACATTCGCATTTATAATATTAGTGTGGTGATAATAGTAATATACTGAGTATAAGTAGACACATAGTTACAAGTTATGTGAGCAGATAGACATATACAGGGTTAATTTTCACTTAACACAAAACTTCTGGTAAGTTAGATTTATAGAGCCAGTTATAAATATATTTATAATAAAATTTAATTAATTCAGAAAAGATGAACTCTTAAAAGTTCTGAGACAAACCAAGTAAGCTAAAGTTAACATTGTGTTAAAACTGCATGTTGTAACTTATCTACAACTAATATATAAAATCGAAAGAAGCTCTCTCTGTCTGTCTGTAGGATTTTCACGGCGACACGGCTGAACAGACTGATGAAATTCGATAATTAGTTACAGTATTTCACGGTTTTTGATACTATTTAATGATAATAATATAATAATATTCGGGACACTTGCACACACGGTAGTCTGACCCCAAACTAAGCAAAGCTTGTGCTATGGCGGCCAGATACTTATATCCATACATAATTTTTTGAAGTTATACTTCTTTTGGCGCGATAGAGAAAAAATATGAGAGTGAATTTTTACGATGCGCGCGCACACCGACACCTAAATTCTACATCGTGAAGTTAGTTCTAGGTGGCATGAAAATTGATAACTATGTTCAAGTTGTATATTCTAGTATTTTTATATTTAGAACACGTGTTTCGTAAGAGTACAATCAAACAGTGAATAAATAAATAAATAAATATTATTTTGGTGTTTTTATTAAATCAATTTCAAATACGACGGTGATAGTATTTACTAATAATTTATTATTTATTAGTATATCTATATATATTAAATATTAGTGATAAAACTGATTTGAATAAACTGTTTTGAGTGCATTTATAGATTTGAGGTTAAGAAGTATAATTTCTAACGCGTGTACATAAGTACACACACTCTTTTTTATATACATACTTAAATAGATAATTAACACCCAGACATAGAACAAACACATCACATCACATGGATGTTTGCCCTAGGTGGGAATCGAACCCACGCCCCTAGCTCAGCGAACGAAGTCGCGGGTAACAGCTACTAAGTTATAACTAACGAAGATGCTTTTGTAAATGTACGCCAAGTCATAATAAGAGACATTTAAAGTTCTCCATGCCGCGAACTGCTTGCAACCTATACGTTCAATATAAAATTACACGTCCATAAAATGTTAACTTTATTTGACGTAGGCGCAGTTTAAAATGTACTCGTATTCGTTAAAAATAAATAAAAATATTACATAAAATGAAATAATATTCACGAGATCTTTACTTATTTTGTATTGCTTTATAATTAACAGCCGATAGAATTTATTTTTAAAAATTATGTTTCTTAGCAGTGATTCATAATTTGAAGGTAATGGATGGTGTGAGTGACGATGGAGAACGAGTATACGAGATGTGGGTGTTTATGTAGGTACATTGATGGTAGAGTCGGGTGCAAAAATAAGTAAACTCTAATATATTTTGTCTCAATAAATCAGTTTTGACTTTTCTACTTACGCTACTCAATAGGAACTATTTAATTCAATCCATTTGAACCGAACTGTACTTTAAATTATTAAAGATGAAATTATCATCTGGCGGTTGATAAAATATTTTTGGAATTAAATATATTTTTATTATATTTTTTAATTTTTTAAATTAGTATAGTATAGGAACTTAAGTATGTATTAAGTATCGTGGTAGTATTCATAATTTGGGTAATATTTTTAATCTCGACAGTTACACCCTGTGACTGCTTTTGCAATTATAACTTTTTTTTTAAATACACTCCACGGACTCCGGGGACCGTGACTTTTGTTAACATAAATCATTAATTCGTATTTAAGGGGAATACAGGTAGAGGGGGGGTTAGTTATTAATAATAGTATTATAACTTTATGTGATCTAAAAATAACCTCTACTAACCTAAATGTATGGTTACCAAATAAAAATCAAGCTCTGGTAATTTCTCATTTCACAAAGTAACTATTTTTGCAAACAACCCCTAGAATGATGCCTACAATGGTATAGGTAGAGGAAATAAGATTGGTAGCTCAATACCGAGAAAACCAGCTGTTGCATCCAAAAAAGGTCATTGATCGTTGACGAAATGTATGGAACAGCTATTTTTTTCTCGATGCCAGGGATAGCATCATAGTAAAAGTTGGTCACAACGATGAGTAGGTACCTACAATGATATCCTAGAATATGTCTGTCGTTTAAAGATCTAAGTTAGGAAGTAAATATTCGAGACACTTGCACACGGTCATCTGAGTCCAAACTAAGCAAAGCTAGTAGTATGGCTGCCAGAGATACTTAGATATTTTACATACATACTTAAATAGATATTAACACCCAGACATAGAACAAACACAAATGTTCTTCACATAAATGTTTGCCCTAGGTGGGAATCAATCGAACCCACGCCCCCAAGCTCAGAAGGCAGGTTCACTACCAACTGAGCCACCGAGGCAGTCACCGAGACAAAGCTAGAAGTATGGCTGCCAGAGACTGATATCCATACATACATACATATTTTGAAATACTTTTATATTGATGAGAACTTTAATTTTTTTTTGTCTTAGTGGGTCAATATAGGCTGACGATGATGATAATGATCAAATGTACCTACTACATAATCGTTTGCAATTCAACGCGATAATTTATAGGTAGAAGTAAGGATGTGATTCCATTAACCGATTCCACGTACGTATTATAATGTATTTCAAAGCAATGTTTGACGTCATTATCTTGCTAAAGGAAGGCTACTTAGTCCATTTCATCCGTATCAAGTTTCTCCATCTGCTGGTGGCATTGCCTTCGATATGAGTGGCTTTTGTATCTTGATATTGAATATTAAGAAAAGAGTTATTTTCAAAATGTTAATTAGAATAGAAACGCATACAATAAATCTATACATCGACACGAAATGCTGTTATTTTAACGGTACTTACATTTCCTAAAATAGAAACAATTTATACGCAGCGAGGATGTGGAATTTTCTACAGGAGTCTGTGTCCCCTGAATTGTATGTGATTCAATACCGTCTTCTAATCAAGAGTGAACCAATTCATTCTAGGGTACTAAATACCCAAGCTTCCTTAATCATTATCTATTAATATCGGGCAGGATAAATAGTAATACACAAGCTAATTTCGCTTATTAACACAAATATCGAATGGATGGGCAGCCAATTAATTTGAACAAGGTGCGTACATTGCAAACATTGTAAGAAAAAATCTGCAAGTGGTTTCTTCATTTAGTAGCATATAATGCAGAATCTCTCCTTTAGACACGCGCGCGTATTTGTGTTGCTGAAGGACATTGCTCACGACGGACTATTTGAGTGGTGAAAACGCGATGCAGTCGCGAAACAATCGAAAATCAGCTGCTAAACAAACTTACTACAGTTGCAGTCATAAGCTATGTCCACACTGTGCCTTTTTTTGTTCATTAAGGGCATGCGTCATAGCGCAGTCAACAGCGCACGTGAGGCATGCCCCTAACGCATGCGCGATGACAGTTCTCTTGGTTCTCTTATTTCTGGAATTTCTTATGACCAAGTAAGCCGCACTTATTCCACCAAGTAAAATATGCTCATCACACATGTTTCATAAAGCTGACAGAAACTACGACTGAACTAAATGATCATATTGACGTTGCGTTCGTTTACGCATTCAACTATTGAAAGCGCCAAACGGTAGATGAATAGAAAGATGAAGACGAAAATTGAAGATGAAAAGGCACAGTGTGGACATATCTATATACCATCGCCGACGTGCGTCGCGTTACTCGCACTGCAATTTAACTGCACGTCTGTATCGGTACAGACGCGATGCCGAATCTAGGAGATGGTGGAAGACTTGTGACTTTATCGCGTTTTTTTAATGGCTAACGCGATATAATACCGCTAAAGACGCGCGTTGCAAACGAGTCCAACGACTAAAAGTGATGCAAATTTTGAAAAAGTGAATTTTTCAAACTTATGTTTTAAAAGTTGTTCACTTTGACACCCTAAGTATTATTACACCCAAAACCAACACCCTGTACACTCAAACCTCAGATCAACCTAGAGGAAAAGACGGAACACTGCGTTATATCTCGCTGAGGCCACTTCTTTTGAAAATGTTGCCATGGAAAACATTTACCATTGCACGAAAACTAATATTTATTCCCAAACTCTACGTTAGCCATTTAATTTATATAGTAGATTTAATATTCTAAAACTGCACATATTTGCAAGAGTTTAATTTTACGGCTTTTTCAAAATTGACTTGTAAAAAAACTGCACAATTTTTAAAAAGAACCTCAAAATGTATTCCTGGCCACACTATTTTAATGCACTATGTATGTTTATGTACACGAAATTATACCATAAACCAATGCACTAAATGTCGAGGTAAGAATGACCAAGCGAGTAGTTTTCTTGCGTCAATGTGTGCGTGTTGTGTACATATACGACAATAGCGTAGTTTTTGGATGGTTTTTGGCTTCATCTGAATCATACGCCGTGCGCCATCTTATTCAACTTATCAGCAACAAACATTCAGCAACAAAATATTCTCAACAACCTACGAGTATTTCAATAAATAGGTAATTAGTCACTCAAGTAGGTATTTAAGTTATTAGTAGAGTAAGACTTATGAATAAGTACCTCATTAAAAAAATAAATGCTATTGCCAGAGTAATTTCTAAGAATCGAAACTTAGTTTTTACGCAAACAAATTAATGCTTCTGTATCTAGGTACTTACCATTTTTAATATTTGGTCACTATATACTTAAAGACTGCCTTGTATTTATGTTCATACAGTACACTATAATTATGTAGACTTTATGATGCTTATTTATACAATCGCCATTCAAGTTTGTTAACTTCAATAACAATATTGTCGACCTTTGCCATTAGATAAAGGGAAGTTAACGAATTCTACAATATTAGGAGCATGCAATCGTCACATGACGTAATTTTATGCCTTTTGAGAATGCCGATGCCGACTCTACATCTACAGTAGTAGCCTCTTATTTCTACCATTTTCCTTAAAAATGTTGCCTACTTTATTATTTACTAGCTCTTTTGATAAAGGGATAAAGTAAATTTCTAACGGTTAAAGAATTTTGGAAATCGGATCAGTAGTTTCAGAGTTTATTCGTTACAAACATACAAAATTATAAAATACAAATGTTTCCACTTATTAAGTATAATAAGTGTAGATTTGTAGGCTGCATTTTGAGATCAAAAAATATTTTCTTATCGTAAGGTTATCCAAAGATGATCCTATGGAGTTAAATCAAGTTATATCTACTTGAGTTAAAAATTCTACTCCTATAAATCTTCAAATAAAACTTGTCTAAAAAGATGAAAAATTTAAAGATTAAGACAGGATATTTCTATTAGGTATAGATATGCAGGGGCTTATACCATATGGGATACTTGCAAGTACACCTGTAGATATAAATAAATATGTTATTTAATGACGTAGGAAGGCGTGCTTTTTGACTACTATAAAACCTCTCAAACGTAAATAAAGCCAATTAGAAATTAATTTGACTAAATTAAAAACTCAATAAATAGTAATTGAGCGTGTACGTACGAAATTAGTTACATACGATACGTATTGAAAATATGGTAAGCAATTAGTAGACGTCAATTATCTAAAGGAAGCCTCTCCTCTTATCTCTGTCGGTTCCTTCCTTTGGGACGAGCAAATCGGAATTAACACAGGTCTGTGGCCCCTGACGTGCGCATATGAGACCCCCTCACTTATTTTTGTATTATGTCCGGTGTCAGTGCACCATTTTATAGCTAGTAGATACCTACTCATAGTAATTGCGTTTTTATTTTATTAATATTCTTACCTAAGGCCGCTAATCTCGCCTATATACTGATGTAGAATAATAATTTACTTCGATATTTGCCCTATTTCGACGAAAATCACTTAAACATAAATGAAAAAAGTCGTTTAGACTTTGAAGTAAGTACATCCTAAACAAACAAACAATTCTTTACAATTCGATCATCATTTATCATCGCATAACAGATTCATTAGTCATTCAAGTTTTAGGAAAAACAATCATTTCGATACTAGGTTCTCGTACCTACGCCGTTAACTATCGCATTGTCATCGACTTTTATCGGATAAGCTTTAAGTATATAGCTATCTATACCTACAATGAAAGTCTTTTTTTAAATCGTCTGCTTGCAAGTGTACTACTTGCAAGTTACTAGCTTCGTTTTATTTTTAAAATCTTTTTTGCTTTTAAATTTAAATTCTTATCCCGACAGTATTAATAACAAAATTTATCCTACGCTCAATCGAATCCGTGTGAATCGCTTATCTCTTGATCAATTAATAACACAGACGAGGTGGTCCGAGTCGTAATAAACAATCATACGACAGATCGCCTTTCTAAATTAATGGGTTGGCGATGGTTGCCGTGGTTGCTTCGAATGCAGAGTCGCAGACTAAGATAGAACAGATGTACCTAGTCGTAACCAAAAACTAAGTCGCTACAGGCGACTACGCTGAAATTGAATTCATTGAGAATTCAATTTCAGTTAGAACTATGACTCTCCTATCGAAAAATATGAAGTTTTAACTAGAAGCCTTTTACCACCTAAGGAAGAGTAAGAATTTAAGTGACGAACCCGAAAGCTTACAACCATTGAGGGTAAAAAGAGCCACGTCTTTTAATAGAAAGAAAGAAACAATTTATTTGATCGCACAAAACATTACAACAACAAAAAACCGAATACATAATAAAACAGTAACAGACAATAATATAATAAATTAAATATTACATAAAGACATGAAACAAATATTTATACAATTAAAGTTTCAGTTGTCGCTGCAATGTCCAATGCGACAAAAAAGGTCAGTGCTCAGCATGGTGCTGCTAATTTCTTAGCAGCGCTGGTTTTCAGCACTAACCTTCGGAGACGCACATCGATCGATCGTTGTTTGAATCGATGTTTGATCCAATTCGATCGTTCGCTAAAATTGTAAGAAGACAGGAAACTGACTCAGCATGCTTTCAACCACGAGAATAAATGTCCAGACTGCTATCAGTACCTAACTCTTTATACGATGAATAAACTCGTATCTATACTATGTTAATTAAAACATTTTAGATATGATAAACTATAACAACAAACCCCCTAACAATAAACGTTGTATAGCCTTGGAATAGTTTCACCGTTTTTTGTCTTTTTCGATCCAGCTTAAAAAAATAAGTAAATAAGGGGGTTAAGTATGTCTTTAAACGCCGTCTTCAAAGTTGTCTCTCTACTTTCTTCTAACGTCTGCCGGGGATATTTTATTTTGCGTGTCGAAGAATTCTCTGAGAGATGGGCGGGCGGCGAGCCCCGCCGATAGTGGGGTCACGTTCCCCGATAAGCCGAGATAACGTCCACGGCTTCAGTACGCGGCTGTCTCTGCCCTGTGTCTCGACACACATCTCTATCTCTTATGGCTCTGAAATTAGTTTTGTGGCAAAATGAAAGACAATAAGGAAATATTGCTGATAAACGTATACTGAAATAGCTGTCAGTTGAGTTGGTAATTATTTCCATACTGTGTCCAGGATTTTCAACTTTACGGTAGTGCCTCAGTTTTTTTCAAGTTTTTTTCTTCCACTTATTGTCTGCATTCATCAGATAAGGTTCAATATTAATTAGGAAAAAATGTATTCCTAAATATATTCGAATCCAATGGGATTCGAAAATTTCAGTTTTTATCTATTTTGGAGCTACTCTTTTAAACTGCCATACTTATGAACTTTTAAACTTTTAGATGGCTTACTTTAGATAGATAATTTCAAACTTACCTTAATAGAGCTACCTGTGCTATGTCATGTACCGTACAGCCCAACGACTCTACTAACTTCATTCCATTTCCCACAACGTTATCCGGAGAGTTTGAAATGCAATAACATAATTTGTACACCCTACACGATTGCAAGATACTATATTGAGCTTTCATCTCGTGCTGGATAAAGTTAATATCAAATGTCCAATGAAAGCGTCAATTATGGGCTGTTAATTCACGACTCTCTATTTGTTAGCCTTCATTCGCGTGCCATAAAGTAATTTATTTCGCATTTTATTGCGTCAAAATGAATATAAACGCAAATTTATAGATAAATACCTAGACAAATGAAATGAACTTTCACGTTAGGAGCCTTTGCGTAGGTACCTTCTGAACATTAAAGATTATGTTACATAGAACTTAATTACCTACAGACTACCCAACACAGCATGTACGGGTACGATATAGCGTTCCGTTCTTGCCTAAGGAATGTTATACTTTAGCGTTCCGGATAGACACGGTGCAAACTGAAGAAATAGGTAAGGAATAATAGATACTATTGTATTTAACCTATAATTATTACTATATTAGAATAGTATCACAAGAAAGGGCACCAGAAATGTGCCTATATAGTCTTGTATACTTTTTTTTACCAACCGTTTGGTGGAACGACATTACGAGTACAAGCTCACAAGTAGTTTGTCCAGACTAAGTACAAATAATAATGTTTCTTGAACAAAAAAGAGACCCACAAGACAATACAGGGTTATAATATTGTATTACTACGAAAACATGTAAGTAGTCATAATTTTATTCTGATAAGCTTTCATCAACTCTGAAATTCAAACAGTTTATTTCAGGATTAGATCCATGGTGAAAGTTATTTTGAATCATAAACATACAAACTGTATAACGTCGAAAGCTTATTGGTAACCCTGTACAGGTACTACAAATAATGAGCAACGTACGTTGAGTTGACAGGTTCCACAGGACAAGACCGTTTACGAACTTTGCAAAAAGTTGCTGAAACCTAAATTGGCTAAAGTCTACTTACTCAATCGATTTTTATATTTATGTGACAAGCGGTTGGCTGCTTTAATTCGAAGTGCCAATCACAATCTTACTGTACAATTTTATTCTTTAGAGTAGTAGTAACAGCTAACTGCATCTCTCTGTATTTTTCTATAAGAAATCAAGAGATAGCTTACAACGTAATCAATTATACATTTAGGTAGGTACCTAGGCAGGTATCTATGTTGAGATTTCCCGATAGAGCACAGCGTATATTGTAAGCAAACATTTGAAATAAATCAGAACTGATCAAACATTCATGTTGTTGTTTTCACCCACAAAAACTTGTATTTTTAACTAATTTATTAGAAGTTTAATAACCCTAATTTATCAAGTTAAACGAATGTCGAAGTGAAGACGTAAGTTTTGTATTCTCGTTTTTCAAAGATGTGATGTCTATCCAATCATTTTGACCTCGGGGTCGATTATTTATTGGTAGGCAAAGTGACCTTTGAGCTCAGAAAACAATATTTCTGGAATTTATGATTACCTCGTCTTGTTAACGTAATCCTTCTCTTACGAACTCGAACTCTGTAGATTGAGTAGGTATTTCTGAGAAAAATACCTACACATTTTAGGACGATGTATATGTTTTAGTAGATAAGCGTTATACCTAAGAATAAGTGAGACGACATCATTTTTAGCACGCATGAAATTGGCAAGCTTTTATAACGGTTGTGCGTGAGAAAGATAGTTAAGGTTACTCGCAAATAAATACTAACTTGGACGTCGATGAATGTAAACTTATTTTATAATTTAATTTTAAAACAATTTGACAGTAAGTTTTTTTTTTATGTAGAATAGGTCGGCGGTTGACCACCAACTCGCCTGATGTTAAGCGCCGTTGTGGTCTAAGATGGAGCACGACGACCTACTATACTACTTAGACGAGGTACTTATTCACTCTAGCCTTGAAGTTTACTACAGTGAAGAAGTACAAAGACGGCATTTGAGTGAGGCGCTACAAGTGTACTACTGCTCAGACCCGTCTTGGGAACGGTTACACCGGACTACATCCCGAAACACGACTAGGTCATTTCACGGCATGGCTTGGTTATCTATTTATATTGGTTAGTTATCTGAATCACTTTTTATTTCAATTTGTGAGAAGGATAGCGCAATTTCAGAGCTGTCTTTAGTTCAATAAAAAGTGACAGGTAAACCGAATCGATATTATTATTTTACAAATCATAACTGAGAATGTTCGAATGGTACATCTATCCCTACCAAAGTATCCGTTGACTGAAATCTTCAGATTACCTAGGTAAATTAAATATCTACTGTCAATCAAAGCATTAAGAATCTTAAAACGCTGCGCAGGCGCCAACAAAGTTTTTTCTCGTAAAAGCTATTGCGACAGTGTCCTAAATTCCCACCTTCGTATTGTTTCATGGTAACTATGTCGCTATAATAGTGAAAAAGGATTGATGCCATCCAAACCTGAGATTTATAAGCGCTAAAAGTCAAATTATTACCTGTTGCATGGATTGGGCTTATTTATTGCCGCGTCTATAACGAGACGGTGACAACTTTATAGCTTACCATAGTGTGGATAAAAAAAATGATTGACAACTATGGCAACTCACTTCCACTATCATGATATCATATCATTACTTGGAAAATAACTTTATAAAAAAAAAAACAGAATGTGTAATCCTCATAATATTAATACAGCTCACTACTCTACCTACAATATGTACTTATGGATGAAGATCAGGGATTTAGGTTTACAAGTTCCAGGGTAGATTTTACTCACGTGTAAAATATCGGACTTACGTATGGATTTTGTGGTTGCGAAATCCGAGTTATCTCGTCTTCCCAATGAAACTTCTACAGTTGCTATACTACTCTACTATTCTTACTAGGTATACAAATGCTAATGCAGTCTAACGACGTCATCTACGAAACGGGATGTATATGTACTCAAACACTCAATCAATAAGCTGCTTCCAACGATTTAGGAAGACCAACTTGGGCTTTAGTCATACATATCGTCACGACTTTCCCCCGAGCACTCTGGATTGAGAGGCGGGCTTTAGTCATGAACTTTATATATGAGAAAATCTTCCTCAAGTTTCTGTTCACCCCACGAATACTATTTCCATGTAGTAAGTTTAAAGGCACCAAACAAGTTGCAATTGCTTCCAAGCATTCTGTTTCTAGAATCACAAATACTGATGATGATTGGACGACGCCAGCTGTTGATTGGACGAGTTGACAATATGATGACGTGACTTTTTTAAAGCTCATGTTTCGTCCAATCATAAGCTGATGGTCGAGCGTTACCGATTCTAGAAACAGAATACTACGAAGCAATTGCAACTTGTCTAGAGGAGTGCTAAGAAAACTAAACTTAAGAGTCCCGCGACGCTCTGAAATTTCCATAAAAACGCGCTTGTCAAATTTTTTGGAAACCATTTGTCAGATAATAATGAAATTTAGCATGTCTAATTAAAGGAACTATGTCTCCGCCCCTATGTTCTTGGTTTTTTTTAAAAAAACGTCCTCAAGATAAAATAGAGCTATGAAAAATATCCGCATTTGTAAGGGGTCACTGTTGACTGATTTATTCAATAGATAGACAAAGCAAATCAAAAATCCCTTTACATAGGGAGGTTGTCTACTGTAGGGAAGTTGAAATTGCACTTTGTCACTCTGTAACTTTAGAGGCTCGTCAGTATCATTACTTGCTCTCTTCGCACGTAGTCTTCTTCTAGACGAAATGGCTATAGAAAACCTTAAGCCAATGCGAAGTTAGTCTAAACTGGTCGCCGGACTCTTAATGAAACTTAACTGGAGCTTATCTGTCTATTTTAAAATTCAAGTTTTCCTCTATGTTTCAATTACTTAATGGGAGAGACGGTTACCTCACTTAATATGCGGAGCGCAAGCAAAAACAACCTCGATGTCAGGATGTCAGTTTCGCAACTGATAAATTTAATACTTTCCTTTTTTAGCAACCATTAAAAACGAAGTAGGTGGCAGATTTATAGCACTACTTTATTTGTAAGCTAGCCTGTCGCCTCTCGAGGAAGTGGAGCCTTGCAATTAAGATCTAGTCAAACCCAAAGGACGTGGGAAAACACATACCTACATACTTACTGTACCAAAGTCACAAGTCAAAGTCAAAATGGTTTTATTCAATTTAGGTATCACACACAATATATATAGGATAAAGGATACACTTATGAACGTCAAAGTTATTTTAAATAGACTCTACCGCCATGTTCGGATAAAGAGCCTCTACTCAGAAGAACAGGAAGAAACTGAGGAGCATTATTTTTTGAAATAATAAATAATTTACAGTCTAACATTTTGGCTTACAACTAGATAATATCTATGATACTAACTATAGTAACATATACTAACATCGTTGATTTAAGTATACTTACTCCCCCCTACTGATAAACCTTGTATAGCCTCAGACGGGATTAGTTATAAATACAGTGTTTTATGTTTTTTATTTCTTTTAAGTCTTTAAGATGATTGAAAAAAAGCAATTCACCGAAACTATTCCGAGGCCCTAAAACTAAGGAGGACTGCAGACAAAGTCTTCATAAATATAGTAAGAGGGACGTAAGTACTTTGTTTGATGATTAGAGTTAGTCTCAAAAGCTCTCAACTTAAATGTTGTCATACTTTAGTTCTATGCATCTAAGACGATTCTTTACCAAGTAGTTGTAGTACCAAATGAAAGCAAACCTAAGTACATTGAGAACCAAGCAAATTAAATCTGTGACTACTGCAACGATTCTTCATGGGATGTAACTGATAAGTCTTATAGGTTATGATATTTATCTGGTCCTACTAATATTATAAACGCGAAAATTGGGTGGATGTTTGTTACTCTTTCACGCCAGAACGGCTGAAGGTTATAGTCTAGAATAGCACTTACGATACTTTTTAAGGGCGGTTGAAACCGCAGGGCGCAGCTAGGTATATTATTATATAAATGTGAAAATGTAACGTGTGCGGACAAAATGCTACTAAGTACTAGTGGCTACAATTGTTCTATGTAAGATTTTCGTACCCAACTAAATTTAGAATGAATATTGAATTGGTTAGAAACCGCCGCCAAAGCATCAAATATCTTGTAGATCTTTAATCTTAATTGACTATAAATAACACCCACCATACCTACTTAGGTTACTGCAAATTTAACGAGATAATTGTTAATGATAAAATAACGGAAATCAATGGGTGAAGGATCTTTGAAAGTCTGAGATAACCTACCATCATGTAGTAGAAGTTATTATAGTAGTTGATAGAAAATTGCCGGCCACAACGGTTGTTTTAAATCGGTATTTTATTTCAAATTTGAAATTTCATGCAAATGCAAAAAAAATCTACATTAACCATGCATTGATAGTACCAACTAAGTAGTGGTGAAATATTGTCCTAACTATTCTTCTTTTTTGTACCAGAATATTCTTCATTTAACGAGCTATTGCTTTACTAGTTAGGTAATTAGAAGTCTATCTCATCATCTCCATCAACCTTTTTCCACCTACTCCCCATTGCTGAGTAGTTTAGAAGTCTAGACGTCTGCTTTAGAGATCTTTTCCGGGAATAAATTAAAACCCGAAACTAAGAAACAATGCACGCAAGTCTCTATGGCACAAGAAAACAGCTGCTCTTTTCGGACAGCTGTAAATCCATACTAAATATTATAAAATATTAATTAACTCTGTCTTTCTGTTGGTAGGCTTTTTACGGTTGTACGGCTGAAATTTGATAATGAGGTACAGTATTTCACGAGGAAGGTTTTTGGATATTTTTTCTGAATAAACGCGAGCGAAGAGTAACAACTAGTAATTTTATAAACAGAAAGGTTTGCAAGTCCCAAACTCTGATAAGAAGATAGAACAATATTTCCATTCACTCGCTACATTACGAAGTTAGTGAGCAAATGTTCAAATGGCCATTCATTTTGGAGAGTGGATCTCAGTGTTGTATCGTTCAAAAATAGCGGATATCGGCACTGGCGATAAGTGCTAGACGACAGTCGAATAAACAGATTGGTCGGCCCAAGGGCAACTTCAGTTTTTGTATCCAGTTTAAAAACCTTGTGATCTCACTTGTACTCTTCTTACATGTAACTGCTTGAGCTATTTTGAACGTCCATAGGCCATCAGTTTGGGACGAACATGATGACTTAGATTTTTCTTGTGAACCAAATTTAAAATAAAAGTAATCTGTAGTCAATTAGGTAGGTAGTTCAAACAGCTACGAAGAGGAGAACTTATGAACTTTAAAAAACAGCAAGTCACCTAAAATAAAACTATTGTCATCTGATACGTCATCAAATTGTGACGGCTCTCTTTTCGATTACACCACGCCAAAAAAATCGTGACACTTTCGTTGTCATACTCTTCTCAATTTTTCTAACAGCCTGTCCTGCCCGCAATTGCTTGATCTGACGTGGTTCTGTACAAAGTTATTAACGACCAGATTCTCTACGAGATTAATGAACTCCTGAAAATTGCCGCCTTTCTACTTAAAACTAATTGAATGGCTGACTAACTGATTCTCGAACACAATCCGGAAAAGTTTATGGAACTTATCCATGATATCGATTTGCATTTTCTTTTTGTTTCTACAAAGGCAAAAATAGTTATCACGTTAGGTAAATACTCGTAACTTACAAGGGAGTTTTATTAAATTAAATGTTAAGATGTGTACAGAGACAGCCGAACTTCGAAAATAAGAGAAGAAGTAGGAGTAAGTATTAGGTAGGTAGGGTCAACTGGGGCAAATGCGTCTATGGGGCAGTTGCGTCTTTCGAGAAATACTAACAAACCTTTCACAAATTGGGCAACTAACAACATCTTGTACAGAACGAAAGATTTGAAAAATATGTAGGTGGCGCCTAATTTGTGAAGGATTTGCCAGTAATTCTGGAAAGACGCAATTGCACGACCTGATCCAGCCATCGCCGTTCTTTAATAATTGTACCAGGCGCACCAGTAAAAGACACCCTCTTATGGCGGAAATTCCGCTAAAACGCACTAAGCGTTTCAAGTCAACTTTTCTTGTAAGAACTACAGAGGTGTGGAACTCGTTGCCTGTGTCTGTCTTTCCCCCTAAATACAATCCAGGGGTGTTTAAGAGTAAAGTGAATAGGTATCTCCTAGGCAAGCGTGTTACACCTTCGATCACGTCGACGCTTCCCATCAAGCGAGTCAGTGGTCAAACGCATGCTTAGACTGTTGTAAAAAAAAAATGCCCCATAGACGCATTTATCCCAGTTGACTCTATATACCTTCTGCTTGTAGAATAGGTCGTACAAGTTAAACGAGCACGGTTTACCTATGATCAAATCAGTTCACGTAAAATATTGGAGAACGCTTGAGTAGGTATACTGTTTAATGATTAATCAATCGAGTGGAACAACAAAAAAAAAATATTTTTATAACTTTTGTTAAAATGAAAAACGGTTTTCTGAGTAAGGAAAATGTGTATGAAAAAGGAATTGCTTCAAGAACGGAGGCTGCTCGATCTACATAATTGAAATTGAAAATAACAAAATGAAACCGAAAATAATTGCTTGTTTCGAGAACCATATTGTTTTACAAACAAACTTATATTATTACCACATAGGTACTCAAGTAATCGATCTATGTTGTGACTAATTTAAAAATACCATTAATGTAGGTTTAACGGTCGAAGAACTATAATATAGCAATATTTTCTAAGTACTCTTTTCTGTGGCCACGGTTCCTATAAAGTCTCTCATGATATGAGGGTCTACTATTACTCATATGTATCTCTAGCTTAATGAAGAAGATTTAACATTAGCCTAGGCAAAAAAAATTGGATGTGCAATTATTATTGTGCATAGAGTAAAATTCGGGTCCGTTGAAGCAGATTTCTGTTTGAGTTTTTAGGGTCGACGCATTTTTATTTTGTTCATTCTATTTCATAGTTTAGAATTATGTTTGACAAGCCGTTGAAATAAACTTGGCAAAATATGCCACGTTATAATTTTTGTTCGACGAAAAATTAACCGGAGTCACTCGTAAACCATGTGAACAACCTCCTTGCGATAAGTACTTTAGTACTTAGAAAGGTTTGAAGGTGTGGAGACCGAGGAAAGAAACAACTTTATCGCTGTACGATATTGTCATACTGTAAACTATTACAATCTGTCTTATATACTAATTCGGACGAGCACAGAGGGTTATAGTATAATATTAGAAGGTACTTATTTCTAAATATATTCTAGAATATAATACTACATATTATGAACCTCGACATGGTTCTCACTGCGCTCTCCGCGTATTCAGTTTCAAGCACAGACGTTCTAAGGTTTATTATCGGACTTTCCCTTGATTTAGAAACATGTATGCAAATGCAAGTGCATCTAAATCCAACAAAGCATTGCGTAAACGACGCATGCGCCATTACCACTCGGTACGTCTAATTAAAGGATCATGATTGCTCAGTATGTGTGCCAGGTCGCTCTTGGGAGTAGGGTTGGGAGATACGAGTACCTACACTGAAGATGTACAATTTTGACAAAGTATTTTTCGTTTGTATTGCAATTCAAATGGCTTTACCATCTTTACCCTATTTTTTTTTTTTTTTTTTTTTTTTTATGTATAATAGGTCGGCGTTTGACCACTAACTCGCCTGATGTTAAGCGACGTTGTGGTCTAAGATGGAGCACGACGACCTAGAAGGTACTTATTCACTCTAGCCTTGAAGTTTACTAGAGTGAAGAAGTACAAAGACGGCAGTTGAGTGAGGCGCTACAAGTGCGCCACTGCTCATACCCGTCTTCGGAACGGTTACACCGGACTACATCCCGAAACACGACTAGGTCATTTCACGGCATGGCTTGGTCCGGTGGGTGGTAACTAGCCACGGCCGAAGCCTTCCACCAGAGTTTGCTACCCGGTTAGCACTACCCGGGGACCACGTGTAGGGAATCAGAATAGAGTACACTCCTACGGACGTGGGTAGCTCAGCCCCCAAATATACCCCCTATACAATAGATAGGCTACTGATAATGTATTACGAACTTTCATTGTTAATATATCCCAAAATAAAGAACTAGGCCATTAACTACACTTTTCATAATCGGTTAAACAACCCTAGTGTCGAAGTGGGGCGATCGGAACTACGGGACCTACGGGTGCCGCCGCCAACAATTCGCGCGGCCCAAATGAGCGTTTCCGCATTAGTACTCTCCCCCTTCCCCCCAATGTGAAGGACAGGACAATGACAGCTTGACGTCACCGATGACGTTATTTTGAAACCAATACAGTCGGAATACAGAACTCAGTTTTAGATTAAAATATTTGGAGGCAGATCCCATAGAATACTCCTTGTTGGAGAGCCAACTTATAGGAAGAGACATTTAACTAAAATTAGATCGTAAAGAAAACTTCACGGTTTGTTCTTATCCATAACTTTAGGTACTTTTTTTTAATTTAATGACTTCTGCCCCTTACAGTTTTGGAGCAATTTTGCCATCAACAAATTTGATATGAAAAGAAATGAAGATAAATAATCCTGGTATGGCAGATGATACTATAGAAGAAATGAAAGAAAAAAGAATGAATAGCTAAAGACGGATTTATTATTATTAAGTAGTTTTATTATTTGTTATTGGACTGAATGAAATTAGCTAATGAAAAAATGTTTTTTTTTTGTTTAGGAATGAGAGTAGAGAAGAAATGTGTAATGGAAGCGGAACTTTACACTTAGTGATGGTAGAATAAAGGGATGATTTACTACGAAGAGGGCAGCTAAAAAGTATATGATTTACCGAACCAATATCTAAACCATCAGAGCAAATTGGAGAGTCTGCAATTTTGAATTTAAATAATTGAACAGGACTACAAACATGACCTAGTTTAAACAAATTAATACTGATGTAACAAATTTAGGAAAACAACGATATTTAACAAACCACGGCCGAGAGACAACAAGTGGCTGAATGGAAGAATATTTATATTAAACACTTCCCAATTTCGGTTCCAGTCTGATTGTAACAAAGTCGTTGGAACACAAAGAATATCCTGTCCGTGATTAAGGTACTTATTTATATCTACCTGAAAACCTACATTTGCGGAACTACTTCTCGCCGTGTATTTAATTCGTTTTGTCTCGTTTTCTTTTGCGTCGAAGTAAATGTCACCACAGCTCAGGTTTCATTCCTCTAAATATGCCGTTACGGTTTGACACTTTCTCCTTTACAAGGCGTGAAAGCCTATGGATAATGCTTTTGTAGGTATTATGAAACATTGTACCACATAAGTAGGTATTTATTTTCCCAAGATTTCGCTACTAAAGTAAAGAAAGCTTGATGATATGCAATGGTACGAGTATAAAATCGTTGCTCTTATAGACAGGAGCGAAAAACTTGTTGCGATGGAAAGAGACGTTTGCTTATCGTTAGTTACACTGTAAAGATTTACGCTCTAACGTTAATTACGTAGAGCAAATTCTAATAAAACTGAGACAAGCGTAAGTATCTGAAATATGAGCAACATTAAGAAAATTCGCAACAGTCGTGCGTTGTTCGACATTATTTTATTGAAACATAAAACCGAAGTAACGATTTAGCGAACCATAATTGCATTTGTATTACACATTACACTGCCTGTTGTAGTATGGAGTATGGAGCGAGGTGGGATTAGGATCGGCGGATCAAAGACTGACTTGACCTTCGCGGAAGATTGATTAAAAACAAGCACTTGATTCGGCTCCATTTCAGGATTGTGGGTTGATGGCACAATAAAAGCGCCTCTTTTGACATCAATCTGGAGTTTATTATTCGGGACAAATGTGACCCGCCAGCGGTAACCCGACACCGCGCCGTCTGTCGACCGACACTACTCGTCTTGTTTGATCTACTGAGAGCTTTTTAAACTTTTTATGTCTCACTTTAGTGCGTTTTAGGCGCCTTAACTGCTGAGTAAACATTCAAGATTATCTCAACTTGCCGCAATGAGAAGACACGCGCTAACAAACTTTTATGTTTTGACACTTTCAGTTGTTTTTGAAAATAAGTCTCTTGAATGTCACTTACAAAAAATGAAAACATTGAACGACAACCCCGCGCCTTTCGACGATTTGTCGTTGGCTATAGCATCGAATTTTCAGCTGTAGCTACATAACACGTTTACATTACACTCTTCAATATTTTTCCGCCTCTACCGTGAATCATGAATATCATATTAAATGAGCGACATTCCTTATTATTCCGTAGATTGCCGTGGACATTGCTTTGTACTCGTAGGTAGGTACCTCTTACGATAAAACGAATGTTTATTGTATGCTCATTGATACGTTGTTGATGTTTCGAGGAAAAGCTCTTGTTTTGTTTAAAAGCACCGGCCGACTCGCGAGCTGGCGGCGGAACGCTCAGACACATTAGGTAAATAGACAGAAAACATTTTATGCAGGAGTCCAACAAGGCTTATTTAAATGAACCTTAACATTTTGAAATGGCTTTACTGTTTAAAAGTCAGCATTATTTACTATATTTTAGTAAATTAATCAGGTATTATAAAGTAATAGGTAGAGCAATTTAAATGTACGTGCAAATAGGTACCACATTACACTCCGAGAGCGGACTGTATTAATCTATCAGTGTGGTATGTAGGCATACCTAAATAATCTGTCTGCTGTCAAAGGATAATGAGGCAGGGTTCAACGCGGGATTACACCGTCTCAGCCACAACAATTACTGGCAGTTGTTTGGATGAACCTATTTTTACTTTCTTATCTTATATTTTCTGTAACGCAATAATAACAATGCTTCGATATCACAAATGGTTCACTCTCGCTGAGCGTTCTCAGGCGTTAAGCGGTCGGATTTTTAAATAAACATTTTTAATGATCGGCCCGCGCGGACCAGGTGCACCCATACGGCTCTTCTTCCCCCCTCCCTGGCCCCTTCTCTTCCCTATGCAACCCTAACGTATTACGCTTTTGTTCCAAAAACAGTAACCTATTTATTTTGTATGAAATCGAATCCTTTCTTAGATAGACATTGATAGGAATCAGAAGAGAGGAAACGCAGTACTGGCCAGGAAACGGAACCGACATACCCAAGAGGCGCCGTGCCGGCGGGCTTGATTGAAGTTCTCTTATGATATTAATTAGGGGCACTGAGTAAACAAACATACGCAAGTTGGCTCTCACTATAACAGTTACAAAGAAGAGAGTTAAGTAGGTGCCTTTTATAAAAGTTAAAATTGATTAAAATAGTAGGTGTTACATCGTAGTGTAACAAATGGTTTCTATGAGCTCGACTTGACGATGACTTGTCTCAATTTAAAGCATTTGTTCTTCGTTGAGCTAACAGTGTGGGCGTGCTACTACGATTTGTTCTGTGAAGTGATGCAAGAGCTCGACAATAGAATCGATATTATTATGTATTATTGTTTTGCCATCAACGAAGCAGGTTCGAAACGAACGTCTCATGTCCCCGAGGTACAACATGTCGGCGGTTATTTATGCTGTAATTTGTTAGCGAAAATGTCACGTGGGTGCTACAATACATGGAGGTTACTCAGGTTTGACGATGCAAATTGATTGGTTATTTCGTGAAATTGTATTGCATTATAGTATAGTATATAGTGAGATTCAGGGTTCATAGCTTATCCAGATTTATCTACTAATATTAGTCAATAAGAATTAGTTACTAACTTTAATATGTAAGCACTGTATCTTTTTGTTCAATAAATTATTTTTATTATTATTATTATTTATTTTATTCTGTATGCTTAGTCAATGTGATAAGGTACTAAATTA
Source organism: Peribatodes rhomboidaria (assembly GCA_911728515.1). Lineage (NCBI taxonomy): Eukaryota > Metazoa > Arthropoda > Insecta > Lepidoptera > Geometridae > Peribatodes > Peribatodes rhomboidaria. The sequence continues at coordinate 6,662,588 of OU452169.1, read as the reverse complement.
GTTACTTTAGTATTTAATGAGTATATAAGCATGAGCTTCTGACTAACTAGCTAAAAATATAATCTTCTTCCTAACAAATTACGTGTTACGTTGTTTGTCCGCTATACACTCCTAAACCACATAACCGATTTTAATCAAATTTGCACACCGTGTGCAGTTCGATCTAACTTAACAGATATTATAGCTCACATATTCATATATGTATAAATAAATAAAAAATAAACGCGAACGAAGTCGCGGGGTGACAGCTATATTATATAAAATCGATTATAGTGCCTACTCTATAATATTTGGACTATTATTTCGCCCATGATCTAAAAAAACAAGATCTAGTGTTTCGGGAGTTGACACCCAACTACGTCACTCTTAGTGTATCTTCGTCGTCTCTCTCAAACTCGTTGTAAATTGACTAATTCGGTCGTGTTTTTGCGTCATCGATTGACGTAAGTCCGTGTCACCCACGTGACTTTTTTGTTTTGTTAAACTTAGTTGGCGGAGTATATTTTATTTTATACTTACCATGATTTCGCCAAACCGCAAATAATGTTTCAATCTTAGTTTGTCTATTTTTAAATTTAAATTGGTAATCGCTAAAAAATATATGCTTATCCATACCTTTATAATAGTAGTTTATAATAGTTTCATGTCCTGTGAAAGTGTATTCAAGAGTTTGTGTAGGTACAATAGTAGCCTTACACCAGGCTCTACGGTCTCATATACTGTTGCTGGCCTGGCTGCAATGTAATTGATATAGCCGTGGCATTTGTGGTCACACGGAAAAGTCGCTCGTGTTTAAAATATCATTCTCCAAACGGCTCCATAAAACCGCATTATTGTTTGGCATTTCGAAATAAGAAACTCGATTTTTTTGTTACTTACCATCAACATTTGATACGTTTTCTTGTTGGCTGCTCTCTCTCTCTTTTTCGTCACAAAATTGCTTACTCAATCTAGTAAAATTTATTTACAGGTATTTGAGCTTGAATTTTTTACTTATGGCATTATTTCCATCTATCTACGAAACGAATCACGAAACTTACATTCAATAAAACATTTTATCGCAAATTTTTCAGAAAGTAATTACCATCTATACTTATTTCTTAAAAAATCCTTATTCCCCTTCAACTGATACGTTCCACACGTCGGTACTCTACATAATAATCTATTAACTTTTTCATTAAAATCTAAATGATGGACTGCGTCTATCATTCCAATGTTAACATAACTGTGTATATGAGTTGAAAAACAACTGTTGATTTCTATTGCTTTGTTTAATAGAGGCATTAAATCTGACACCCCATTTCTTAGTTCTAATTAGCCCATCATCGTTATAACCATTCACTGTTATTAGCTACAATTTGTGTAGAGTTATGTGGAGATTAATCCCGTCTTTGTCAAAACAAGCTGGAGTCAGAAATAAGCGATAGTCGGCCGAATACTCTCACGCACACGGAAAACTTTTGTAAAGCGAGAATTAGAAGAATTTTACAAAAAATTAAGAACTAAGGTATTGAGGTTTATTATCTAGAAAATGAAATAAAAACCCTACTCAAAGTAAAATAATTAAAACGATTATTTTTCCTCGCAAAAGTTTCAAATCTTCTTACTACAGATGATTAATTTTGCTCTAAATATTTGAAAATGGAAATCGATTGCTCAACGGTACCTAGTTATTAAATTTATCAAAAACAATATTGAACTCTGAGTACTCAATATTTATCTGAGATATTGAATGATCTTCGGAAGATGAAACCGTTCATTGATTGTGCAATACGACCGCGATTCGAGTGCCTGGATATCATTACAGGCCCTTAGAAAACTCATATCCGATCATAAATTCTTATTATCACTCCAATGCAATATACAAACATTTCAAACTAATAATAAACATGAATCCTCCCATCCTACTAATATTATAAACGCGAAAGTTTGTAAGAATGGATGGATGTATGGATGGATGGATGGATGTTTGTTACTCTTTCACGCCAGAACGGCTAAACAAATCTGGATAAAATTTGGCACAGAAATAGATTATAGTCTAGAATAGCACATAGGATACTTTTTAACCGCGAGTGAAACCGCGGGGCGCAGCTAGTATAATATAAATATATTCGAGCAACAGTGGCACATTATTGTTGGCGCTCGTGAAGATAAAGTCTGTTATTTTAACCGAGTTTCAGTTTTCAGAGGTTCCATTCATTTCCTAGAAAATTCTCGGTTACGCGTTTAAATTGCGTAACGTTTGTGTGAAAACAGTTGTGAAGGCAACATATTCATGATAGTGAGCGTAACATGGCGCAACTAATTACATAAAAAGAGTAGAATACTTACTTGAAGTGTTTCCGTCAATTTTAGAACATAACATAACATATCGTCACGCCTTTCCTCCAAGGGGGCTGGCAGAGGAACTACAATACAGGTAGATACAATACTCACATTTCGCCGGACGATATTCAGTCCCAAATGTGACAGGGGGCGAACCTGTCGACATACACCGGGCTCCAGTCATGTATAGCAGATGACATACGATACGCACATAAGTATGTTCACACAATGAACAAATTGGTACATGCCGTCGAATGGGTTCGAACCTGAGGAGCTGACTTGAGAGGCGGACCTTCTCCCAACTAGGCTGCCGTCGCCAATTTTAGAACAAAAACAACTAAAATATCGACTTAGTCAGATTTACCTACTTTCATACAAACAAATGAACCTACTTAGCCATCAGCCACCTACTTAGCCATGTTTGCCATCTCTTGTAAACTTTTGCACGTGAACTCTACAGATCATTAAAATTCTCACTAATTTAAAGAGGTAGAGTTTCTGAGTTTGGATGTCAGAGCATTCATAGATAGCGTTTTAATGTTTTTATTTTCTACGCTACAGTGGCCGATCCAGTAATGTAAAGTAACCTTTATCAAAGAAAGTAAGACTTTGGTTTGATTTGGCTTAACTTAGCTGAGGGAAATCTTTGTCAAGGTAGGTAAACAAAATATCACTGAGAAAACAGACATTTTCAACTAAATATTTCAGAGTGTGAATTAAATAGGTACTTTTGGGGAAGGCTTGATTAGCCCGTCTCTTCCTACTAGCTGGATAAGATTTAAAGGTTCTGTGACAATCAATCAGCTGCCAAATAGCAGTTATCAACCTATTTTGTAGTATTGCTCTATTTCGTATGGATGGGTGATCAAAGTACAGCGTTGATTTGGATTGACAACACGAAACGGGGCAAGCACGTGCACGGAGCAATCGATTTGCGAGCTCTATGCAGCTCTCTTCAAATAAACTGTTACTTTCATTCATCTATGTTTTCAATTATCTTCTCTTTATCGTGACCTACAGGGCTATTTCACAACCATTCGGAAACGTTTCCGATCGGATCCCAGAAATTTCACACTCAAACTGTTCGAATCTGAGTCTACTTTTATACATTTTGGAATAGGGAATCAAGTATAAATCCGATCGGAAGAATTAATCGCGTTTAAAAACTTATGAATATAGACTGAGATTCGAATAATTTAGGTTTAAAATTGTTAAAATCCGAACGGAAACGTTTCCGAATGGTTGTGAATAGCCCTGTAGGTCACGTTTAGGCATGCATAAATTGCAAGTGAACTTAAGTACCTGCCTTTGTCTGACACCAAGGAACCCTTCATTAAACGTAGAAGCTGTTTAACATGAAAGTGTTTAAGTTAGTTATGAAGATAAAGAAAAAAGTACATGTTACGGAAGCTCTAAAATAAATAAATGAAAAGAATATGCGAATGAAAAATAGGAAAAGCTCCTTACGTACCTATTACGTATCTTATCAAGTTTTTCCTTAAAACCTCATCAAACAGTTTAATTTCTCAAAATTGAAACTCCTTAGGGAATGTTCCCGGAAATCAAAATGGAAGGAAAACTACTATGGATTATTGGATAGTCCAACAAAGTGTTCAATGACGAATAGAGTTGGCAACACGTGTAGAGGAAATTGGGAATTGAAACACGAACATACATCGCTATCCTCTCTCCTACTTGCAAATAAGAGGATAGCGACGTGCTCATTTCGATCCGATACCACAACATCATGCTCGGCAAATCTCATTTAATTGCGGAAGCAAATCAGATACACAGGTGGACACGTTATCAGACTCTCACTCCGAGACACTATTGTGATATCGTAGCTTAGATTTGCTCATCTATGTATGTTAAACACGCCACTTCACCTTGACACCGAGATGATCATTACTTCATTATTTTTTGCTTATTGGCTGTGATCACTTAGCGCTCCCTTATAAATAAGTAAGTATGTGAAAATACTTTAAAGATGTCCGCTTTTGCTAAGTGGACATCTTTTATTTCTTATTTTTTTGGGGTGACATTGTTGAATTTGTTGAAAATTGTATTCAAAATCCAATTAGTGATTTGTAGTATTAAAAGTGTAATTTAGTACGTAGTTGCATGCCGAAAGGCGGATTATGGCGTTCAATGTATAATTTTTGACATCTGTATTTTACCCGTAACCGCAATGAATAAATGAATTGAATTGAATAAAAATGGAAAAGCATGATTGTTGATAAATCGGTAATCAAAAACAATTACTTACTCCAATAAGCGTATGAAGTTCAAATTAAGGTTAGCGTACGGCAGCAGACGCCAAAACATTGATAACATAGGTAGGTATAAGATATTAATTTATCGTTGCCCGGGCCACGGCAGAGCGCTGCTCTCCACGATAACGTAGCCGAAATAACTCCATGCTTGGCGTCTCAACGTTCTCAACCATTCGAAAGATAACGAAGAACGCGTTATTTCTGACAATGCACCCATACCATGATAGAAGCCGTAAATAATGCAAAATGCACGTAACTCAACTGCACTTGAGCTCTAAATTTGGACAGTGTTTTGCAGGCGCAGGTGTGTAGGTTCAAATTAAACGCGTAGGTTGATCAGCGGAGATTACTCGATCGTGTCACTATTACAATTGTTAAGTAGTACGAATACATCCCGATGTTAATCAAGGGCTTTATGCATTCCGTGCGTTAGACAATTAACGTGGACGCGTATTCTAATTTGCTTTAATTACCTGCTTATAGCCTGCTTGACATGGATAACGGGTCGTTAAGCAAATGGTGTTTGTTACTTTTGTCCTCATATTATCATTGATGTATGTAACTTCTAACTAATTGACGAAACAAAACCAATGCACATTATGTATGCTAGTAAAATCACGAAATAGCTCTATAGTTGATATTTGTGGATCATACTTACGGGTCCGGCGACCACTTTCGACTAACTTCGGATTGGCTTAAAGGTTCTCTATGTGCATTTCGTTTAGAAGAAGACGACGAGCGAAGAGCGCGAGTAAAGATACAGATGAGCCTCTAAAGTTATGTACAGAGTGACAAGGTGCAATTTCAATAGTTTTTTATGACATTTGCACTTCTCTAATACCTAAATACCTCTAAATACCTAATAATTTCCCTAGTATTATGAATTAATTTTAAAGCTAATGATGTAGACAACCTCCCTATGTAAAGAGATTTTTAAATTGCTTTGTCTATCTATTAAATAAATTAGTCAAAAGTGACCCCTTAAAAATGCGGATATTTTACATAGCTCTAATTTCTCTTGAGGACATTTAAAAAAAAACAAGAACGTAGGGGCGGAGATATAGTTCATATAGTTGTACATGCCAAATTTCGTCATAATCTGACAAATGGTTTCCAAAAAAATTGACAAGCGCATTTGTATGGAGAATTCAGAGCGTCGCGGAACTCTTAAGTACAACTTATATTTGTAAATTATTACCTATGTGAGCGTTTTCCAACCCTATTCTAAACTAATGGCTCTGTGAGCTGAAAGCTTCGCGGCCGGCGTCTGTCGTCCTCTACAGGTCGCATTTCTCAACCGATTCTCGTGAAATTGGTTAGCAATTAATAATTATATAAGTAACAGTTTTTTTATCAAATCAGTTCATGAAAAAATTTCAACATTGCGAAGATATGATTAAGAAATTCGACCTAAAGAGGAAGACCGGATCTGGTCAGCAACCCGGACATACGAAAGCATTTTTTTCGAAGCAGAAACATAGACCATTCGCTCGTCAACGCTCACTTGGTCGACTAACCACGCCATATGTATGGAGCAGGTGACTAGATCCCACGGGGCTGCTGTTGCGTGTGTTATTCATAAGTAGTAACTAATTTGTAAACAAAGACGAAGTAGAACTGTAATTTCCATTTCAGAAGCAGCGGGAGCACGGAGAGAATAAGTTGGCGCGCGTCCCTCGTGAGGAGGCGCGCCAGGAACACATCAAGCCACGAAGTAAGTCGCAGTCATTATCCCTTATCTGTGCCACTACGCATCTCGTGTGTTATTATTGTAGATAAGCCTGTTTGCATAGTTAACCACCAAATATATGAGAGCTTTACAAAAATTGTTTGCGTGCTCGCTTTTAAGGAGAACCTGTAGCTTGAGCTGTTCTTAAGCATCTTAAAAATGCTGTTAGATTATTAGCATGAGACCTGCATGTATCGTTAGCAGTTGTTCTAGAAAACCTCGTGGAAGAAGCTGCTGTGAAATTCATTTTATTAAAATCACTTTTACTTTTCAGCCTTATACTTTGAGGAAAGATGCACGGATCAATCATGCGGCTGGGAGCAGGCATGCCAGGAGTTGAACGAGACCCACAACTACTGCCTGTGCACTTCCGACGGACTGCCAGCCATGTCTGGAAACCCATGCCCTCGGACAGCCTGTAAGCTATAATATACCTACGCTACATTAACCCACTTTCTTTAGCAGAACCTATCAAAGTCAAAGTCAAAAGTCAAAATGTTTTTATTCAATTTCAACTCGACTGCCTTGTTCGGATAAAAGAGCCTCTACTCAGAAGAACAGGCAAGAAACTGAGGGGCATGGCTATGAGCCAGAACCTAGATAATATAAGTCCATCTTAAGCAATAGTCAATTAGTTCATAAATAATATTTATTCATGCTTAAAATCTATATTCATATTTTTTTCAAAGTTCATTAAAAGAATTTCACAAATTATGTTAAAATCTTATATTTACGGGTGTTCAACGATTGAACCCAATTTTTATATACTTTTCTTACCTACTTACTTACATTACAATTTTTATATACATTACTTACTTACATTACAATTTACATTACAATTTTTATATACATTTCTTACTTACTTACTTACATTACAATTTACATTATAATTTTAATGTACATTACTTACCTACTTGCTAACATTCCAATTTACATTAAAAAATTACATACATTACTTACTTACTTACTTAGGTACATTACAATTTACATTACTTACCTACTTACTTACATTACAATTTATATTACAATTTTTATATGCATTACTTACCTAAGTACTTACTTACATTACACTACGCCGTGGTTCCATCAAGTGCAACTGATGGCTGAAAGATTTTTACCTCTCTTACGATACATAAGTACTGCGCGGTATTTTACCTACTTACAGCCCCCATGACTACTTTACCTGATTAACAATTTACCGAAAAATTAAATAACTAAGACCGTTAGGACCAATGTTACCTACTTCAAAATCTATTTGGTTCCAAGTGAAGACAACTGTTTTCATTAACTAATTTCGGAGAAACAATTACTTAAAATCCTACTGGACCTACTAGCGGGATCAAGCAGTGATTAATAGTCTGTTACCATATTTATTCACTTACTTAGGGGCACCTGCAGAATTTCGGGTTATCGTTTTACTTCGGAGTTTTACTTTACATCAGAGTGCGTAGTGTGAGATTTTCTTACTTTTCGATCGCGTAAAAGTAACTCCAATTTGTATGAAAATTAAAAAGCGCCACCTAGTGGGAGTACTGAGAAACCGCAATCGTGAGTGCGAGTTTTTTGTTTACTGCCAACATTGACATGAAAAATTTACTTTTTCACGGTGAATTTACGCGAATCGAGTGACAAGCTCGATTGGCACTCACACTCGCTCGTTTTCGATTGTCGATCCGTGACGTAAACTCGTTTACGCTGTAGTAAAGTTATTCGATTTACTTTGAGCAACTCACACTAAGCACTCAGAGGTTAAAGGTACTGTTAAATTGTCATGCGCCACCAAAAGCGCCAGAAGCTAACCAAAGGCCAAAGCTCATAAAAACCTAAACATATGAATACATTTTTAACTGATTATTCTTGACAGCTCTTTATTAACTTAAATGTCAACAATAGGCAGTTAAATAAATAATCGCATAGGTAATTAAAGTTCGGTGAACATGACATTCACTTCTAATTTTTTTGAGTTAATCGAGCGTTTAACCGGCGTTATTGCTATCTCGCTCGCACAATTCAACGTTTTTGAAAATAAATAACAGCTGAGTTGGCAATTGAAAAATGTTGCCTGACAACTATTTAATTTATACTTAGTATAACGGTTATTTTAAACTAATTTTAGTTTCTATACCTATCAATTGGACGGAGAGATCGAACATTAAAAACAATAAAAAATTGATGATCTTTTTCTCCGTCTAAGAAAAAGGTATGAAAACTAAAATTAGTTTAAAATAACCGTTATATTATAAACTAAATAGCATGCAACATTTTTCAATTGCCAACTCAGCCATTATTTATTTTCAAAAACGTTGAATTGTGCGAGCGAGATAGCAATAACGCCGGTTAAACGCTCTTAAGAATTTAACTCTGTATCTTCTGCAAGTGGGGCTTAGTGTTATTCCTCTGTTGCAGTGCCACCTTCTCTAGCGAACCCGATCCACGGCGTGCGCCCGCCGGTGCGGCCGTCGAGTGCTCCCACTGACAAATTGTTCGCGTCATCACCGCCCACGGAACAGGTAAGCTAAGCTATCCATCTTAATTAGAACCCTTTATCTCCTTATCTGCGGTGACAGGCGACCCACTGCTGCGTGCCGGATCTTGAAATAGATGAGAAAGCTAATGATTGAATATTTATAGGCTGCATGGTAGGTGCGTAATCAATGAACCAAATTACCACATCAACAAGGATCCAGTCCTCGTTTTATTGTGTTGTTCTTTGCGTTTTCTACGTTTCTTCGCATTTTTATAAGTTATAAATGCATACCTTACGAATATGATGCGCTGATCACATTACGATTGATAGAGCATTTAATTTAGCAAAGCGACACAATGTTTGTCTAATATCACAGAACATATAATAATATTACTTATTAATAGGAAGAAGTTGTAAATTCACAGTACATAAATATAGGCGCATTTCAGTCTAGCTATTTTGCTAGAACAATTAAATGTTAAAGTAGGTACTTTAATAAGTACAGGACAAAACCTAAAATCAATGTTTTCCATAATATACCACTGCCTACTCTATCTAATGTAACTGATAAATATTGACGATAGGTCAACTCAGATAACGTTAGTGGCCTCTAATTTTAGCTAGCTCTAATCATGCCTATCCAATAAAAGTTTCTACAGAGTTATCATTTCAATGAGCTCATGTGAGTAATGAATAAAACATCTATAAAACTCAAGTACTCTACATTGAACAAAAAACCTACTTGATTTCAAATATCCGTAAAATAGTCAGCAACTATTATATTACATTGGAATTTGAAAACTCATCAAACTATATACGCCTATCTAGTTTCGTATTTGTAAACATCACTAGCGGATCCAGGGGCGGGCTAAGGGGCTCAAGCCCTTCCCTCATCCATATTTCCATACAGTCTGTTATAGTACTTTTCTATTTACCTACACTGTGCCTTAGCTATGACAAACCGTTTCCCTCTCAAAACCAAAATATTACCCATCTTGATGAAGTTTACCCTCAGCTATGTCAAGCCGCCCAAACGAAAAACCTGGACCCACCACTAGTAAACAATGCTCGTGGGTGTATCTTAGGCATACTTTGTATCATTCGAACTATAGGGAACTGGGATCTACTCTTATCTGTGAATATGAAAGTTAGACAACAAACCTTGTTTTCATGTTGCAGGTTGCAAAATCAGTGAGTGTTGATTTCAATGCAGAAACCACTATAAGAGCTGAGACGCGTCCTCTCGGTGTTTCGGCGGATTACAACGCGTGGCTGTCGCTGACTGTGGTAGCTGGGTGTGTGGCTCTGATCATCATAGTCTTGCCTGCAGTGATCTGGTATCTCAGGAGACGTATTTGCACAATCAATGGCAAAACTAAACCGGTAAGATACAAAGCTGTTCATCATCATCTTCCTATCCTTATCCCACATAGGTGGAGTCAGGGTTAGACTGAGCTGGAGGGGCCGGGTGGCTCCCTAAAATCCAATCCCCAAATAAAAGGGCCCGAGACGGAGTGTAGCCCCAACCTACCTGCCGTCTGGTTTGCGGCAAGTCCCAGGCCAAGTCCGGGGGGGGGGGGGGGGGGGCTCGCGCTAGCTGCGGCCCAGCTGCCAAATGCCATCCTGACTATAATAATGGCCAGTCCGACCCATGGTTACAAATACTGTTATATTTCCTCCATTCATCTCCATCACTCGTCATCTCAAGATTCACCTTCTCATTCATATCATCTTTCACGCAGTTCATTCAGACTTTTTTTTGTCGTCCTCTACTACTATAACCATTTCTAGGCCCTCGGGACCTAGAAACTCTAATAACCACTCGGCCTTTACGAGCTTGCTTGCTTGCTTTACGAGTATAGCCAAAATACAGTGAACAGTGAACACTCAAAATACAAAGCTGTCATTTGTAGATATGACGATGATGATAGTTGTAGATATTTGGTAGATATGACGTTTGATGTGACTATAAAATTATATTTTTTTAGCGTGTACGACCTGGAGAACCGCTACTGGCTGATAGATATATCACAAATCCACAATATGGAGTTTATGGATCGGGTCCACCGGCAACACCAGCTGACGACACTAACGAACCGCAAGTGCCACTTTTAGACAGGCACGCCCTCACATTCCTTGAAGAGGTCGGAGAAGGGTGCTTTGGAAAAGTTCACAAAGGTACTTTACATGCTTACTAATCGGTTAACGCTCGGTATATTCAATCTATTCCTAGTAAAAGATAACTTACGATGTTGTTTTCGATTTCAGGATTATTGCGTGCCAGTAGCGGAGAGCAAGTAGTCGCTATCAAGGTTCTAAAAGAAAGCGCAAGTCGTAGCGCTGAAGAAGACTTCGTGCGAGAAGTATCCATAATGTCGGCGTTTCGGCATGATAACATTTTAACGCTTGTAGGAGTAGTTTACAGAAGTAAGTGTGATATCTTTTTTGTGCTAAGAAATTGAATAACCCGCGCGTGGCGCCTTAGGCACCGCAGCGACAGGCGAAAACTAACGCTATACCGCATACATGCTATTTTGTCAATCTTTTTTAATTTTTAAATTTTTTTGGACATTTGATAAGCATTTCACAATTGCGTAAGCGAAAGTCGATTTTCGGAAATTAGATATTCGCTGACCGTTGGCTATCGAGTCGCGCAACGGGTTGCTGTAGTTTTGTGTAACAGGTACAAAGAGTAGGTAATTAATGATTTGCGTAAACTTCCAGATGACATAAGTGCCAGTCCGTGGATGGTGTTCGAGTATATGGAGTGGGGCGATCTAGCGGGCGTGCTGCGCGGGTCGCGAGGCGGCGGGCGCGCCGGCCCGGCGCTGGACGAGCCGGCGCTGCTGCGCGTGGCCGTGCAGGTGGCGCGCGGCATGCAGTACCTCGCGTCGCGGAGGTTCGTGCACCGGGACCTCGCCGCGAGGAACTGCCTCGTCGGATCCAATCTAACCGTCAAAATCGCCGACTTCGGCATGTCCCGCGACGTCTACACCTGTGACTATTACAAAATGGGCGGCGAACGCCCCATGCCCGTCCGATGGATGTCGCCCGAGAGCATAGTGTACGCCCGTTTTACGCACGAATCCGACGTTTGGTCGTATGGCGTCGTCCTCTGGGAGATCTACAGTCGAGGGAAGCAACCTTTCTACGGACACAACAACGACGGGGCGACGAGGTTGATCCTCCAGGGTATAGTGCTGGTGCCCCCCGAGGAATGTCCGCGATTTGCCTGCGAGTTGATGCGTGCGTGCTGGCAGTCGGATCCCCGAGATAGGATTAATTTCGACGAAATATGTAGAAAATTGGAAGTGGCCGCGGGAAGTCAGGCGGAGAGCGTGCAGACGGGCCTGCCCCGGCCACCGGCGGCGCCGACGCCGCAGGACTCGGCCGGGTACCTGATCCCGGCGCGGCCGCCGCCCGCCGACTACTTGACGCTGTCGCTGCCGGAGCCCGAGGGCGGGGACTCCTCGGACTCGAGCGATGAGGACGAGGAGTACTCCTGACGCCCGCGTCCGGCGGCGGCGCAGTACGTGCCGGCGCCCGCGCCCTTCGCCGCCGCCCGCGCCTCGCCCGACCACCTCTCCTCCACATTCCTGCCCAAAACTACTATCGCGACGAAACAAACTGCATGTTAAAAAGTGAACTTTGACTTTGTGTTCGAGTAGATAAGACAAAAAAAAATATTTTACCACTGAGACAATCGCTCATTTGACGATATTTACGAGTCATATTTACTACTACTGGTGCTGGTAGTACCTACGACAAGCAAAAAAATTACCTATGATCATTGAGTTCTATTACTACGTAAAGAGAGGCTATCATAACGACAGGTAGTAGTTCATTTTGTTAAGAGTTTAAAACCAAAGTTTGCCGCAGCGCTGAATCAATAATTATTAATGCGATATCGTAGCACGCAAGATGCGTATATTAATGCGGATATTTTATTCGTAAGAACGTTTTATCGTTGAAAGACAAAAATGTACTTACGAGTAGGTACCTACGTCTTGGGCGCCCAAGAGCAAGCAACTAAGCGAAGCTATCGAAGCTAGCAAGCAACTGAAGTGAAGTATGGCCGCATGGCTGCACTTGAACGGAACACAGTGAACAGAACAGAACAGAAATGTGCGGTGTCTTCTCTATACGTAGTAATATAACTCAATGCCAATGATAGGATTCTCGTGTAGGCATACTAGGCAAACATTATTTCAGCGTAGTTCGTAACCACTGAATAATAAATATCTATATTAAGTAAGTAACTAATACTCAACCTACCTACCATGAAAATGTGTGATATTTCTAAGAAAATATTGGTAAGTTTAATTAAATGTATATTTTTTAATATCAAAACATAGTTAAATATTATTTAATTAAGTTTTATGTAAGATTATTACCTGTAATGTATCAATGCCAAAAAATAACTAAGTACATATATTATTAAATGACTAATAACTAAGTGGTTGTTATAAATTAATGATTATACCTCTATAAAATGATTTCATTAATTTTGTACCTATTTACTATCTATCTATTTAGACTTAGCCTATGATATAATAATATACTCCGCAAGGTATAACATTTCGGTCACGGTGGCAACACATAGTGACGTCAATTGATGCAGAGTTTTGGCGGGAACCGAAAAGATGGTGTCGTGTTTTTGTATTATTTTCTAAAACTTGTGATTCTTCGAGTGTTAAATTGTAATAATGGTGGATTATTAACGTTTACCGGTTCGTCAACGTGCACGAGTGTGGGCAAATGATACAAACATCGCGAAACGCGATTTTTCGTGTTCTCTACAAAACTTCACTTAAAGTTTCAGTAAAGTATCCATAACTTTACTGGAATGGGAAAAGGGGAGGGATTCATCGTCTTCATCATCACCTCATCATCATCATCCCATCATCTGTTACTGAAGGAAAAATTATTACTAAGAATCCGACTGAAGGACGAGTATCCATGGTCATGAATAAATTAATAAAAAAAAAAATCAATTGATGCAAGATGCAAGATGCAATCAATTGATGCAAGACCGAAATAATTCATTTACAAATAGTTCGAAAGAGATGGATGACGATGACCGAGTGACGTCATTATGTGTTTGCTCCCGGAATGCTAGACCTTGTGTTTTTGAATTATGACTTAGTCTAATTTATATCATAGACAATTATACTGCTAAGTAGGTACCTCAAATCAACATAAAGGAAAAGATGGAACACTGCGTTATATCTCGCTGAAGCCACTTCTCTATTATACTTGTGTGCGTGGTAATGTTGCCATGAAAAACATTTACAATTGCACGAAAACCAATTTTAATTCCTAAACTCTACGTTAGCCATTTCCGTTCCAATATACAACCTTAGTAGATTTAATATTCTAAAATTGCAATTTGTAAGAGTTTAATGTTACGGCTTTTTCAAAATTGACTTGTAATAAACTGCATAGTTTTTCTAAAGAACCTCAAAATGTAGTCCTGGCCACACTTTTATAATGCACTATGTATAGTATGTACACGAAATTATACCATAAACCAAAGCACAAAATGTCGAGGCAAGAATGACCAAGCGATAGCGTAGTTTTTTTGAGTCATTGTGTGCGTGTTGTGTACATATACGACAGTAGCGCAGTTTTTGGATGGTTTTTGGCTTCACTTATATCATACGCCGTGCGCCATCTTATTCTCTAGGTTGATCTGAGACTACTACTAACTACTACTAGTGTACATGTCTATGCTCGTATTAAAATCTTGTTGCTCTATCATATTATAATTTTATTTATAGCGCTCCAGATATCAATCATTTTCGTACAAAAGTATCTACGTAGGTAACATTTTCTAAGTTTAGTTACTATGCTGCGACTGAGTTTGTAAATTTAAGATAACTAATAAGTATTTATTATAGTAAGAATGTAAATAAACAAGTTTTCCATATAAATGAATGTTTAATGTTAATTAAAATTTGACACCTTTGTAATCGAAATGATAAATAAAGAAGCAATGAAAGTGGCACTTTAAAATGAAAATGGCATGTTTTTTTTTACGTCTACCCTCTTTATTAGGTGGGATGTACATATCCTATTTTTGTGGCTGTAGGTAGATAAGTATGTGTGATTGTTCCGAGGTTTTAATTTCAGTCAAATAATATTGAACTGTATGTATCACTCCAGTTTATTTATTACTACCCCTGAGTACTACACCAGCTCTTTTGCTCGCGGCTCCCCTCGCGTTTTATATGCCTATGTAACTTAGGGATAATGTAGCTTTCTAATTAATGGTGAAACAATGATTGAAATCGGTCCAGTCGTTTTTGAGTTTTTGTTACAAACGCACAAAAATACAAATCTTTCCTCTTTTTAAATGTTAGTGTAGTTCTACAGATACGTTACAGATATGTATGTATATTGTGCAGGGTGATTGGAACGTTACCTTAATCCTTGACGAACTAGGTGTAGGTAAACTATTGTGTAGGTATTTGTGGAATTTTTTAAGTCGGAGATGTCTCCAAATCAAAGGTGACTCTGGTACGATGATAGATGCCTATAGGTATACAAGTAAGGGACTTATGCAAGGATGTCCGAGTTCGCCTATTATTTTCAACTTAACAACAGCAAAAATTTGTAAGGTCATCAACTTTGTTTACATCTGTCAATATGCAGACGACTTTGTGTTATATAGTAGTAGCAACGATTTGGCTCAAAGTGCAAATAAAATACAAAACGCATTGCAGGTTTTTGTAGGTATTCTAAATGATTTGGGATTGGAACTTTCTACTTCCAAGTCTAAATTCTGTGTTTTTAGTAGAGGTCGGAGAAAACAGCCTGTAGGTATAAAGGTAAATAATATACAGATTGAACGTGTGGAAATATACAAATACCTAGGAATGTGGCTAGATTGCTCATTACTGTGGCGGAAACATATAAATGAAACAGTAAGTAAAACACAAAAACATCTTAATGTAATTAAAGTTCTAGTTGGTTCCAATTGGGGTATTCATCCACTACATTTACGTAAATTATACATAGCTTTAGTTAGAAGCAGGTTAGATTACGGTTCATACTTGTTTGATAACTGTGCAAAAATGCATACATACAAATTAGATAAGGTGCAAAATCAGGCTTTACGAACAATAGGAGGATTTATAAGAAGTACTCCGATACACACTATGGAAAGTGAGCTCTGTGTACCTCCACTGCACATAAGGCGAAGATATTTAGCTTTCAAATATTGTTTAAAAGTACGAGCGTGGACCGATAACGAGACAGGTAGACTGTTATCTGAGTTGCGCGCTTTATGGCTTTTATCACATAGCAACTACGGCTACTGGTTTAGAAAAAGAACTCCTCTATTAGTTAAAATATTTGATGAACTTAAAAATGAAACTTTGTACTCGTCTTCTATATTAGACGTATTTTCTTTAGATTCGTGGATAACTAATTTTAATCATGACAATGTAATTTTTACTAACTTAGATTGCTTAAAAGGGTCAAAAAAGGCGCACGAGACCAATTCCTTACGTTCAGAGACAATAAAAGAACTTAGTGAGAAGTACTGCGATTGGCACGTGCTGTATACAGACGGTTCAAAGAGTGCCAGTGGGCGAGGAGCTGCCTTTTATGACCCTTCTTTAAACCTTAATCTACATTCTGTTAATAACTGTTTTAAGATTAGCAATAATTATATTTCAATAATGTCAGTGGAACTGGTTGCAATATCTGAGGCTCTTATCTATGTTCGAAATAATGAAATAAGAAAGACCGTAATTTGTACCGACAGTAAAAGTGCGCTTCAGCATATTATCCGATGCACTTCTGGCAGGAAGGGGGTATCGACTGCGTATAAAATAATATCACAGTTATGGGATTTGCATGATAAGGGTAATGAGGTCATATTGCAATGGGTTCCATCACACGTTGGGCTGAGAGGTAATGAGGAGGCTGACACACTAGCAAAGAAAGCAGTTTTAGAGGGAGTAGAGTATAATTTATTACCAAATTTCTCGGAACTACTGCCTAAATATAGAAAGAATTGTTATAACATTTGGAAAGAACATTTTAACGAGAGATCGATTGTGAGTGGAATATGGTACAGAACTATAGTGTGTGAGCCTCCTCATATACCGTGGTTCTGTAATCTAAGTCTGCCACGGAGACTTATAATAACTGCGCATAGGCTGCGGACCGGTCACATGCCTTTGAAAAAATTTGCCTACCTAATGGGTAAAGCTCAGTCACCAAATTGTGAAACATGTGGAGTAGTGAAGGACGTGTATCACCTCCTCACTGAGTGTACGCGCCTTCAGCAGGAGAGGCGGGCCCTTGAGGTGACTTACCATTTGAACAGACTGGATGTTGGGCGTTTTAATAAATTATTAGCGGAACCGGGCTCCGATGCGACCAAAGATCTGCTCAAATGTGTGAGTCATCTCAAGTGATTCTTTATGTATTTACTTATGTTTTACTTTATTTGCAATGTTTTCTCTGTTTCCATTACTTAATCAATAGTTTTGTTAATACAATGGGACTGACATGTTGTAAACAAAAGTCCCCAAAAATAAACAAGATTAAAAAAAAAAAAAAAAAAAAACGTTACCTTTCAAAGGATGTTTTTACTCCTCCTGGGTTATGTTTTTGGCGTTCCATTAATTCAGAAAACATTTTTAGTTTTCAAGTTATCTAAATAGAAGCTAAATATGATCCAAGAAGCTAGTTGAACGGCGCCACCGTTTAGTAAAATGGCTAGC
Source organism: Peribatodes rhomboidaria (assembly GCA_911728515.1). Taxonomy (NCBI): domain Eukaryota; kingdom Metazoa; phylum Arthropoda; class Insecta; order Lepidoptera; family Geometridae; genus Peribatodes; species Peribatodes rhomboidaria. The sequence continues at coordinate 6,645,056 of OU452169.1, read as the reverse complement.
CTGATAATTGAACGGCTGATTAAGCAAGTTGGCTAACACATACATTACCTACTTGGAAATAATAAACCAACCTACTAATAATCATCCACTTGAAACATTTATTTGAAGCCTCAGATCAACTAGAATATCAGATGGCGCACGGCGTATGATGTAGGTGAAGCCACTTCTTGTTACATGTGTGCTGTGGAAGTGTTGCCATAAAAAAAAAAATTACCCTGAGTATTGTAGTTTTCCAACGTATGTATCCGCATTCCACTGAATTCATGTAATAGTTCCCAGGTTAATTAATCAAATGTTTGCCAAATATCAATTGCCAAAAAATCATCATCATACCTTAATCATAATACCTAAACTGGACGACAGTTTTGAAATAAAGATTTTTTTAAATTATTCAACGGAAGGCAATATAGTAGACTTAGTATTAGGGTTCTGGTAGCAGCCCTTGAGTATGGAACCATAATACGTAATCAGAAAAAAAAAATTATACGCGTTGAATTGAAAACAACTTTTCGTTGGTAAAAAATTAAAACTTACCCTGATGGGATACGCAGTCCTTTTCAGACGGCGAAGGCCAAGCTTGGTCAGGTAAAAGTCTCTTTTATTAAAATGGTCTGAAAAGACAACATCTCTTTTTGATGATTGCCATTTTTGATCATTTTGACTTTTTTGTATATACCCATTCTTTTAATGTCGCTTTTTCAATCTTAATTGGGAACCTATAAAAGTCTTAGGATTTAAAATAATATTTTGGAGAAAAAAATGCGATTATGACAACACTGCACGACATTCCACAAATTCATGTAATGTCATTGTCAAGTCCTAAAATGACATTATGGACTTTGTATCCAGTTGCCAATAAAATAAAAAAAAGCACCATGTAAATATAGGTATCCGAAATTGTAACCTAAAACAATGCTGTTTACTATTTAATGAGATGATAATAACAATATTTACACATGGAAAATTATTCCATCGGATTTCACAGCACATGACGGTATCGTTCCAGAATTTTTTTGTATGTTCTCAGCGTGACGTCCAGGTTAGTACTGACGAAGCGAGTAGCGTAGTTTTTTTGCGTCAATGTGTGAGTGTTGTGTACATATACGACAGTAGCGTAGTTTTTTGATGGTTCTTGGCTTCACCTAAATCAAACGCCGTGCGCCATCTGATATTCTAGTTGATCTGAGTTTGAAGCAAGTAATACTTATGTACTAAAATTATATTGTCCTAGGAATACAAAAACATTATACAGAGTGAACATTATATAGGTATTAGAATCAAGATCCTTGTAAGGGTTTTAACCTTATAAGGGTTGTTTCTACTCATCTTGGGCTACCATTAAAGCGTTAAATTAATTCATAAAAAACATTGTTGCTTATTTAGCAATTTTGTGAAAAATGGAATACAACAACAACAACTCTTTATTAAAAACATAAAATAATTACAATAGTACTTAAATAAGGCTTAACTAAGTTTTTAATGGGCGGCCTTATCGCTCAAAGCGATCTCTTCCAGGCAACCTGAATGGACAGGAACATTTAAATAAGTTGAGGCCTTGAAAATTCTAATACTAATACAATAGTAATAATCTAATACATAATTTTACAAGACGTAAAAAATAATAAGATAAAAATACACAAAATAAATACTAATAAGTAGACGAAATAAATATAATAGTAAATACTTTAAAAATGTTTTAAAATAAATAAATACATAGTGCGACTTTTGTGACATACTTAGGAGTATCTTACTATCTTTCAAAACGGCTATTGTTTTGAAAGATAGTGAGCCTTGACACGACTCATACAAAATATTACACTTTAATATAATATAATATTAGGCTCAATTCTGGCGTCACACTTAAATTTCCTAAGCCACTTAAATCTGCTAAAAATCCTAAAAAACGTAAATTAGCTAAATGCTATTCTGCGGGCAACATTTTAACTAATTTAGAAATGTCGGAGTTTTGGCGGGAACCGAAAAGATGGTGTCGTGTTTTTGTATTATTTTCTAAAACTTGTGATTCTTCGAGTGTTAAATTGTAATAATGGTGGATTATTAACGTTTACCGGTTCGTCAACGTGCACGAGTGTGGGCAAATGATACAAACATCGCGAAACGCGATTTTTCGTGTTCTCTACAAAACTTCACTTAAAGTTTCAGTAAAGTATCCATAACTTTACTGGAATGGGAAAAGGGGAGGGATTCATCGTCTTCATCATCACCTCATCATCATCATCCCATCATCTGTAACTGAAGGAAAAATTATTACTAAGAATCCGACTGAAGGACGAGTATCCATGGTCATGAATAAATTATAAAAAAAAAAAATTTAGAAATGTCAAATTCAAATTTTTAAATAGAATGAACAAAATCTCGTAAAATTACTCAATTTAGAAAATTTAGCTGAAATTGCTATTCTTGCGCCCACATTTTAGATGATTTTAACTTGTTTAGATCGAATTTGAGGTTAATATAATAGGGCACCATTTTGAAATCCTGTTAAAAAAACTAAAATTTCAAAGTGAAAAAAATCTCTGTATTTTGTTGATTTTACTTAAACTAAGTAAACCTTTGCAAAGATAACGATTCAGAAAAATGTATAAAATGCATAATTTGCCTCATAATCATTTCAGTTCGGCACGATATGTGATCAAAGTACGCACTGTTACAGGATTAAAAAGTCAAAATCTGGAAGTGTACTTAGCTCTCATCTCATTAATAATCTCAGCAAGAACCTATATTATAGAACATGCATGCAACAATAGCGATGGATGTGCATCAAAACCCACCCCAAGAGAAATTAACACAAAATCGATCATAATTTCATAACAAAATCAAAAGAGAGAGTGCTTAATTTCCAAGGTACATCATATGGGTACTAATATTATTAAGTAATTATTCCATTGTTATTTTGTATGTATTACATGTATGGAGGCTTTCTATCCTCCATAATTACAGGATAATCAATTGAGGTGACTTGAGTTGTTAAGATCTCTGGGTGCATCGCAGCTGGCCTGTTTTAGCATAATGCTGTGTCAGAAAGTTTATACTGTGACAGACTTGCCAAGCCTCACACTATACTTACCCCTCTCATAACAGTTTACCAGTCATTGAACCCTGAAGCGTTAGTTGGTGTCTTCATAAAGTATAATTATGTAGCGAATTGTAGCAGCAGTGCCATGTAGACACTACTGGTTTCTAAATAGGTATATCTATGAAACAGCTTGGAAGCAGTTCCTGGTGAGGATGCTATTTTAAATGATGGATTTAAAAAAATATAGATCCAGGGCTAGGTGTTGTTATCCATGGCTTTATGTATTCCATGGCATCCCTGACACGGAAACTTAGTAGCGGGTGTAATTATAAATTTACTTTCAGATGCGAGGTCATATGTTTAAGTACTGGCAAGAGGTTTCATGGAAGAACCTGTGTGCTAGCCCAAGCACTCTCTGATACTCACATTATACCAACAAGCTCAAAAGACAACACAAATAATACAAATTTCAGTTTAAAAATTCAATTTGAAATAATAAAAATTTATTGTTTATTAAATGTTTGCTATCAATAACCTTCATCTTTTTCTGTACATACTTGAAATACCTACTATTGTTGAATTTTTATTACTTTATAATTTCCATATTTTACAACTTGGGCATGGACAAAAGCAGATACCAGATAGAGTAAATAGAAAAACAATCAGTAGGATTTCATTATTTACAGATCTCTCTGGTTTTTTAAAAAAATGTAATTTATTGCGGGCACTGTTTATTATGACATAAATACAGGCCCATGTTTAAAAAACCTTGCAAAGTAACATACACTTTTTATATAAAACAATGGTCTCTGAGACTTTTCTGGCTGTGTTATCTCCTAGTAGGTATGTCACTTGTGTGCCAGTGTGTCACTTCCCTTTCTAGCCCAAATGGCTGGTGTACCAGTGCTACTGGGAAGTAACTCTTGTTATTTGCAGAAAACCCACAGCAATTAGGGCTTTAATCTTCAGTACATTGAGTCCAGGAGCTGCAGTTGCAGCATCAGCAATTTATCTCATAGCCTTTTCTGCACAAACAATGTTTTAATCGTATAAAACGACCGATATTTTGGTGCTCGTAAAACAGCTCTACACCAGTTTCCTTCCAAACCGACTGACTGAACCGCGCGAAGCCTTGCCTTCGAGCTGGACGTCGTTCAATTTTTCAGTTACTACTGTACTTGGACCACTCATGATAGATACAACAGACTGGAAAGTCGTCTCCACAGTTTTCAAGTCTGTTTATTTTACGCTTTTAGACTGGTTGTGTTTCTGGTAGCATTCCTCATGGCACTGAAAATTAAAACCAAATTTATTTAGTGTCTAGGCAAGATACAATTAAATTATCATTACCAAGTATTACAAGTTGACTTTCTGTAATTACAATATTTTAGACTAGCTATCTGCCCACAACTTCTCTCACGTTGCATAGCCTAGTAGTACTCAGTGAATGTGTAGCTTTTTATTATAGACAGAACTTCTAAAATCGAATAAGTAGTTCGGATTTTAGGTTAGTTTATTATTTACCTTTACAGCGTTTCCGTAGGTTTTGTAGAAAATTAGGCGCAGTGACACGCACGTCACGCACGTAAAATAATTCAGAATTTCATCAGCACATCATCATTTAGCTTAATTTTTGGGCACAATAATTTAACTCTTGTTAGCGAAATTGTAAACAAACAAAGACTTGTAAAATTTTTTTTTTTTATTAATTTATTCATGACCATGGATACTCGTCCTTCAGTCGGATTCTTAGTAATATTTTTTCCTTCAGTAACAGATGATGATGATGAAGACGATGAATCCCTCCCCTTTTCCCATTCCAGTAAAGTTATGGATACTTTACTGAAACTTTAAGTGAAGTTTTGTAGAGAACACGAAAAATCGCGTTTCGCGATGTTTGTATCATTTGCCCACACTCGTGCACGTTGACGAACCGGTAAACGTTAATAATCCACCATTATTACAATTTAACACTCGAAGAATCACAAGTTTTAGAAAATAATACAAAAACACGACACCATCTTTTCGGTTCCCGCCAAAACTCCAAGACTTGTAAAACTCCATAGTGAATTGCCAGTATTAAAACACCAAAAGTACCTACTTGAGATTTTTGAAATATTACGATTTATTTGCAAAATATAATTAGTGCTCTGTAATTATTCATTAATTACAGAGCACTAATTATTTTTTATTATTTTATTACAGAGAATTTAATGTTTTTCTTAAAAATTAGCATATTAAATAAGCGTAGGTTTTTCAGTAATACATGACACACCCGTCAAATAATTCCACGAATTTATGTTAGTGGCATAAAACTTGCAACACTAACAACTTGATGCATGGACGAAGCTACAGATACAAAAATTTTTTGAATGAATCGATGAAAATATCGTTCTAATACGCCTGTGTACGGTGACCCTTTTACATTCTTTTTTGAAGGTTTATTTTATCTGTGAATTCAACTTAAGTGAACAAGAAAACGGATAATTCCGTTCAATATTTTAGCCTTACGTTGCCCTCTGAATTGCGATTTTAAGTTCTGTCACTTAAATTTAGAATTTTTATAAAATTTACGAATTTTAAGATGTGACGCCAGAATTGAGCCTATTACCTAGTTAGACAACATTTAGTAGACTGGCTGCCTGATGCACAGGCCATTCATACAATAGAGTGATTTTATGACAAAAATACTATTTTTGGCCGAAAAAAATGTGTTTGAATTAATTATAGGATAATAATAATAAATCCATTTAATTCAGGTATTAGTTATAGAGGCCCATAGAAATTAGATACCCTACATACTAACATGCATACAAATAATATCCGAAAATCCGTGAATCAAAACGCAATTCTAATAGATATGTTATATTAATAACCTAAAACCTCTCCTGCCTGACAGAGCCTTCTCTTCCTCCTCCTTCTCCTGCTTTCATCAGCTCAAATCCGACTAGAAGTGGTTAGGTTAGTTTTCGTGGTTATTTTATTAAGTACTAGCTGACCCGGCAGACTTCGTACTGCCTCAATCGATAAATAAAAGACCTAAACTTTTGTTTATATAACGTATTGAATAAAAAAAGAATTTTTTTAATGAAGCATGAAGTTTTATTATTATTTTCGACACATGTTGCTTACTTAAAAAAACAGAGTTTTCCTGATATACTAGGCTCAATTCTGGCGTCACATCTTAAAATTCGTAAATTTTATAAAAATTCTAAATTTAAGTGACAGAACTTAAAATCGCAATTCAGAGGGCAACGTAAGGCTAAAATATTGAACGGAATTATCCGTTTTCTTGTTCACTTAAGTTGAATTCACAGATAAAATAAACCTTCAAAAAAGAATGTAAAAGGGTCACCGTACACAGGCGTATTAGAACGATATTTTCATCGATTCATTCAAAAAATTTTTGTATCTGTAGCTTCGTCCATGCATCAAGTTGTTAGTGTTGCAAGTTTTATGCCACTAACATAAATTCGTGGAATTATTTGACGGGTGTGTCATGTATTACTGAAAAACCTACGCTTATTTAATATGCTAATTTTTAAGAAAAACATTAAAATCTTTGTAATAAAAAATAATTAGTGCTCTGTAATTAATGAATAATTACAGAGCACTAATTATATTTTGCAAATAAATCGTAATATTTCAAAAATCTCAAGTACTTTTGGTGTTTTAATACTGGCAATTCACTATGGAGTTTTACAAGTCTTTGTTTGTTTACAATTTCGCTAACAAGAGTTAAATTATTGTGCCCAAAAATTAAGCTAAATGATGATGTGCTGATGAAATTCTGAATTATTTTACGTGCGTGACGTGCGTGTCACTGCGCCTAATTTTCTACAAAACCTACGGAAACGCTGTAAAGGTAAATAATAAACTTACCTAAAATCCGAACTACTTATTCGATTTTAGAAGTTCTGTCTGTAATAAAAAGCTACACATTCACTGAGTACTACTAGGCTATGCAACGTGAGAGAAGTTGTGGGCAGATAGCTAGTCTAAAATATTGTAATTACAGAAAGTCAACTTGTAATACTTGGTAATGATAATTTAATTGTATCTTGCCTAGACACTAAATAAATTTGGTTTTAATTTTCAGTGCCATGAGGAATGCTACCAGAAACACAACCAGTCTAAAAGCGTAAAATAAACAGACTTGAAAACTGTGGAGACGACTTTCCAGTCTGTTGTATCTATCATGAGTGGTCCAAGTACAGTAGTAACTGAAAAAGCTATGTTTGTGCAGAAAAGGCTATGAGATAAATTGCTGATGCTGCAACTGCAGCTCCTGGACTCAATGTGCTGAAGATTAAAGCCCTAATTGCTGTGGGTTTTCTGCAAATAACAAGAGATACTTCCCAGTAGCACTGGTACACCAGCCATTTGGGCTAGAAAGGGAAGTGACACACTGGCACACAAGTGACATACCTACTAGGAGATAACACAGCCAGAAAAGTCTCAGAGACCATTGTTTTATATAAAAAGTGTATGTTGCTTTGCAAGGTTTTTTAAACATGGGCCTGTATTATATGTCATAATAAACAGTGCCCGCAATAAATTACATTTTTTTAAATAACCAGAGAGATCTGTAAATAATGAAATCCTACTGATTGTTTTTCTATTTACTCTATCTGGTATCTGCTTTTGTCCATGCCCAAGTTGTAAAATATGGAAATTATAAAGTAATAAAAATTCAACAATAGTAGGTATTTCAAGTATGTACAGAAAAAGATGAAGGTTATTGATAGCAAACATTTAATATACAATAAATTTTTATTATTTCAAATTGAATTTATAAACTGAAATTTGTATTATTTGTGTTGTCTTTTGAGCTTGTTGGTATAATGTGAGTATCAGAGAGTGCTTGGGCTAGCACACAGGTTCTTCCATGAAACCTCTTGCCAGTACTTAAACATATGACCTCGCATCTGAAAGTAAATTTATAATTACACCCGCTACTAAGTTTCCGTGTCAGGGATGCCATGGAATACATAAAGCCATGGATAACAACACCTAGCCCTGGATCTATATTTTTTTAAATCCATCATTTAAAATAGCATCCTCACCAGGAACTGCTTCCAAGCTGTTTCATAGATATACCTATTTAGAAACCAGTAGTGTCTACATGGCACTGCTGCTACAATTCGCTACATAATTATACTTTATGAAGACACCAACTAACGCTTCAGGGTTCAATGACTGGTAAACTGTTATGAGAGGGGTAAGTATAGTGTGAGGCTTGGCAAGTCTGTCACAGTATAAACTTTCTGACACAGCATTATGCTAAAACAGGCCAGCTGCGATGCACCCAGAGATCTTAACAACTCAAGTCACCTCAATTGATTATCCTGTAATTATGGAGGATAGAAAGCCTCCATACATGTAATACATACGAAATAACAATGGAATAATTACTTAATAATATTAGTACCCCTAAGATGTACCTTGGAAATTAAGCGCTCTCTCTTTTGATTTTGTTATGAAATTATGATCGATTTTGTGTTCATTTCTCTTGGGGTGGGTTTTGATGCACATCCATCGCTATTGTTGCATGCATGTTCTATAATATAGGTTCTTGCTGAGATTATTAATGAGATGAGAGCTAAGTACACTTCCAGATTTTGACTTTTTAATCCTGTAACAGTGCGTACTTTGATCACATATCGTGCCGAACTGAAATGATTATGAGGCAAATTATGCATTTTATACATTTTTCTGAATCGTTATCTTTGCAAAGGTTTACTTAGTTTAAGTAAAATCAACAAAATACAGAGATTTTTTTCACTTTGAAATTTTAGTTTTTTTAACAGGATTCCAAAATGGTGCCCTCTAAAATTAACCTCAAATTCGATATAAACAAGTTAAAATCACCTAAAATGTGGGCGCAAGAATAGCAATTTCAGCTAAATTTTCTAAATTGAGTAATTTTACGAGATTTTGTTCATTCTATTTAAAAATTTGAATTTGACATTTCTAAATTAGTTAAAATGTTGCCCGCAGAATAGCATTTAGCTAATTTACGTTTTTTAGGATTTTTAGCAGATTTAAGTGGCTTAGGAAATTTAAGTGTGACGCCAGAATTGAGCCTACTGGCTATTTATTAAATTATTATTAACAGACACACACTGTTATTATACAGTTTGTTAATCAATTTAAAGCTTTCTCATAAACTATATTTTTTGTTTAGTTTTGTGGTGCGTAAATAAACAAAGAAGACGGTTTTCCGACGCGCGAACACGCGACGTATAATTGTCCATGCGCGAAACAGGGAAACTCCAAGTTAATTCCGCAAACTTCTAAAGACTGTCCTTGCGATTTATTTATTGTCATCGCAAAGGCCAGACGTACTGGAAATTGTAAGCGTTTAAAATCGAATGGTAAATCCGTTAGAATCAGCGGTATTCGCGGGATCAAGACATCCTCTCCTTTGTATTTTCCTTTTATGATTGTTGCCTCAGTGACGTTATTCATCAGCTTTTTCACAGCCAGTCTTGTTCCATTGCATAGTCGCGGTTGATTAATGTTACGCAGCATGATGACAACTGATCCTACTTTTAACTGCAAATTGTGAGGTGGTAATCCAGGCGATTCCAGTGAATTTAGAAACTCCGTGGGATAGTTGACTACGTCATCCTGTTTCATAACGGTGTCCACTGATTTGAAGGAAACCGACTGTCCTGGATGAAAATTCTGAATGGTCGCATTGAGATCCTCGACATCTTTATTTTTCGCTGCCAATATTGCTCGTTCACCCAGCCAATTATGGTTATTGAACTTTTGCGCTATATATGGGAAAACACGCTGAATAAGCTCCTCTTTTGAATCTGTGATGTGGCAGAAATCTGTGGGTAATATGATGAATCCGGTCGAGGTGTCCATTGCAACTTTATTATTTCCAATATCTAACAACTGCTTCGCAAACACATTTGCAGTTTCATCATGTTGCAAAAATACTCGCATGTTAGTTGTTAATTGGAGTGTCTTTACGTACTGCCACAAATTCGATGATTTTAGGCATGCATTTAATTCATCAGCAACAGTTGATCGGGGAATAACTGGAGTCTGACGAAAATCACCTGACAACAGAATCATGGCCCACCAAAAATATTTTGGTTGTCACAAAGATCTTTCAATGTTCTGCCCAGCGCCTCCAGTGACCTCTTATGGGCCATTGTGCATTCATCCCAAACAATTAATTTGCATACCTGTAGGATCTTGGCCATTGCGCTATTTTTGGCGATGTTACAAATTGGTGTTTCGGTGATTTGCATGTTTAATGGTAATTTCAAGGCAGAATGCGCAGTTCGTCCGCCTTCTAGCATAGTCGCAGCTATTCCAGATGAATCCAACGCTAGAGCAACGTCATTTCGCGATCTGTGGCCCTATTCGGAGATTTGAGATTTTCATCTCACTTTTCTTCGTCTTTGTTGCTCTCGTTTAAAACGTCATAGGTGTGAGAGTGACCAAGATAAAATCTCATCTCATCTCACGCGCAGGAATATCCCCCCTGATCCTCGCCAAAAGGATCTGGTGGTGGGACCAATTGTGGCAATTTTACTTTGCCTCCAACACAACATAATCCAGTAGATTCACATAACCTGTGATGTAGTATGTAGAGTACCTAGTAGAGTTAGCTGCAGTGTGCACATCAGGTTTATTAATTAAACAATTATTTTACGAAATTACATTTTCTTTTATTCTCTTGACGCTACATGTCAACATATCAACAACACGGTAGTCATGGTAACTAAACTAAATAAAAACTCTAAATATCTATGACATTTCCAAAAATTATTTTAAATATCGCCATCTCGCTCCGTCTTGCGTTTTTATCTCGTTCTGGTTTTTCACTTTTATTAAATAGATAACTACCCGAAACCTCCTACTAAATGAATGGTCAATGTTTGTCAACGTTGTCGTTCCAAGTCATTTTGCCTAGCCGTTTGATTGAATGGCTGAATATAATCAGGAAGCTAGTTGAACGGCGCTGTTTAGTAAATAGGCCAGTGGCCCTATTCGGAGATTTGAGATTTTCATATCACTTTTTTTCGTTCTTGTTGCTCTCGTTCAAAACGTCATAGGTGTGAGAGTGACCAAGATAAAATCTCACCTCATCTCACACGCAGGAATAGCCCCCCAGGCTGTTCATTGACCGGCGAGTTAAGCTAGTTGGCTGCGACATTTGAGTAGTACACTTGCAAACACAGCTAAGTTTCTACATCATAGTTTCGAATAAAATAGCAAAAACTGTCACACAACTTTAACGGTGTTGCAAGTAATTTAAATGAGTTTACCATAAGGAATGGGTTAATACTGTTGTCTTTAGATCAAAAATAAACCACGACTAGTAATAAAATTCTTCACTAATCCTGATTTAAAATTTAACTTAGCGAGTTTTGAAAGTTAATATTTAACTTAGAGGTTTCTGTTAGTGTAATAAAATAACTTAGCTAGTTATGAAACAGTTTAATAGTGAAATTATTTCAGGTTAAATAATATAATTAAGGGATCATACAATTTTACTGAGTAACATAATCTTAATATCTAACACAAAGTTTTTTCTATAAGTAGGTAAATCAAATGTCAATTAAATAATGGAAGAATCTGAAGATATTAGGGTGTAAGAAATCTTACACCCTAATATCTTCAGATTCTTCCATCAATGTTGACTCATTATCAGTGTCATCACCAGCTGTTAGAGGTTCAACGGCTGGATCCTGATTCCTGAATAAGGCTACAAAAAATTGCAAAAACTCTTGATTTTGCCATTGCTCACCAAAATGCTTTGTAAGGAGAGCCCGCACGTCTTTAAGTTTAGCAGGGTTAACTGGATGGCCAATATCAATTCTTCGTGGGTTCATGTTGATCACGGTTTTGTTTTTCTTTACTATACTTCCATAATTAGCATTTTGTGATACATATTGGCTCTCTCCTTTCACAACGATACGACCATTGCCGTCTTTCATCATTGTAAATAGTTTTGCCTGTTTGAAACCAAAGTGCCAAGACCCAGGTGGTTTCAGATTTAGTTTCACTGATTTTTTCCAATCATAACATTGAAAATCGTTACCCAACCGCAGAACAGTTCCGTAGACTGCAAAATGCTCAAAATATTCGTTCGGTACTAATATGATCTCATTTTTTCTTATTTGCCGTTCAATGTTCCCAAAAATCCGATCAGGTGGAAGAAAACTATGCCCGACTATGGGAAATATCACGGAAATCTTTTGTATGTGATTAGGGGCCTTTACTTTGAGCCAGTAAGCCAACATGCCAAACAGGATTGTGTTTTTATTCTGGCCCCCACAGCCATCACACATGAGACGTATGTGATTAACGTTTTCTGGATATTCAGTATTCATGAGTCTGTGATACACTGCAGACGCTATTTGATTAGCCCCTTTTGGAGCTTCTGACTCAAGCCAAGTATACATAAATGTATTGCTAGGAGTTTGCTTAGCACGGGATGAGCCTTGACAAATTGTGAAGTTGTACACATACAACTGTCTGCTGTAGTAGGTAGCTTGATCGGGTAGTTTCGGTACTGGCAAATTTTTCTGGCAGTCGAATGTAAATGTTATCTCATCATCGTTCTGCAAGCCAAGGTATTTGTAAAACCATTTTGCTCGAAGCTTATGCACCCGTAACTGAGCCATCAACATAATTTTACCTTTGGACCTTTTCATTTCCAATAAGTTCTTTCATCTCGGCACACTTTGAACAAGAATCTGTAGCGGGTGTTTTAAAACTCAAGTTAAACTTAGTGGTAAAAATGCGTCGAAAAAACTCATATTTTACTGAATTTTCATGTGTGTTATTGTAAGTCCTCCACAGCTTGCGAATACTGAGGTCACTGCTCAGATATTGAACTTTAGATCTCCCTCGTATGTAATGAGATTCTACTGATTTCAAGCCTTTTATGAACTTCTTAACTGATTCCGTGCAACCAGCATATTTGATAGACCTTCTATCTCCTCCACGGTTTTCTTTTGGTAGGGACATTGTTGTTAAATTTTGTTTGCATATTCTTTGAATGCGATCTTTGGATATACCAAGAACTGTTGTCATAAATTTTTGACAGACCTTGATTAATTTTACTTTTCGTCCTTGCTCTGTATTTTCTGTTTTAGGCATGAAATATGTAATAGTTTGTTTTCTTTTGATATTGCTACCTTTTTTATTTGGAGTCTTAGCAGAGCAATATTTTAGCAAGAAAGTATCTTGTTTGATTTTATCACAATTTTCATAAAAATGCCTATGTAATCTGCTTACATCCTGAATCATTAACTCATCACATCGATATCCCTGCTTTTTATTTTTATGCTCACACTTAGGGAGCCTGGGTAGCCCTTTAGGTTTGTGCCTGAAACGAAACCAAAAAGCGTACTTAAATATTTTTTAAGTTAGCTATCCATGTTACGTCAAGTCATTTTACGATATTAAATAAATATTATCCGGGGACTTTGAAAATGTGAGTAGTGAGGATTTTAAAATTAAATGATGGAAACACTGTGGCAATAAACAAAAGGTTAACACGAAAAATTTTAGGGTTATGTGTACGTTATATTGCTTTTTCTTACCTTTCGATTTTTGCCTTCTCCCGTTTCCACGACGATTTGTCTTTTATTTTTTTACGACCTTTCCCGGGAGCTGCAAAATTAACATCCTGTTCTCGGTTCTCGTCCATTTTAACATTTAAATCAATAAAAAGTAACAACAACGTTCACAACACAGCGTAGGTAAGAACACACTAACAAACAAAAGAAGATGGCGGTCTTTGTTGGTGGACACGATTAACGTAAGGACTTTTGCAAGTGGCGTTTGAGTAAGCGGTCTTTGCAACTGTCACTTGGTTTAACTTAGACAGTTTTGAAACAGGATCCACTTTTTATTTGAATTTTGTACGACACTTAGCGGTGTTTGCTGTAGTATCATAATACGAGTGCATTCGTTGGGACGAGTACTAATAGAGACCACCCAAAAATCTATAAAAAAAAAAAATAACTTAGAGGTGTTTGCAAGTGTACTACTCATTTGCAAGGCAAGGTAAGGAATAACGTGACGTAAATTGACCGATCTGTACAATTCAAAATTCCCGCCTCAAAAAACGCGGGCTTTTAAGGTGCTTTTTCAATGCTCCACATTGATGTTAGTCTAGTTGCCAGGACTATTATTCAATTTAAAATCGATCGATTGCACTAAATTCCATTTTTGCACATCACTACTTTAAAAGACACGAGATATGTCATGAAATGTCGTTGTCAAATAGTTGTCAAAGTAATAAACAACAGTCACTGTCAAACCAGTGCTACCATAACGTTATCTTTTGATCGAAAACCGTTACTTATTGTCTCGTCGTCGCGTCGTGACTTTAGGAATGATTATTATTTATATACTTAGTTTGATTGTAACTTTTGCAATCCGTTGCTTTTGACTTATTAAATGATTTCTTGTCTGGGAAAGGGACATTTCGGCAAGAACACATTCTAGGTTAAGTAAGTTTTGCGACGAAACTGTCTTGAGATTTACTTAAAATCCGGAAAATAAAGAGCATAGAAACTCGCTAGTCCACCATTTCGAAAAATAGTATAGTTCTGACGACTGTTGACAAAACCATTATTCATAATTAACACTGGTAGGCTGATTATCAACAAAAAGTGTTTAATAGTGATTTTTCAAACGTTACTGCTAGCAAAAGAGCAGTGGCAACATATAATGTTTGTCATCCATCAAATCCATGACTTCCATCATCCGTCACTGTCAATGTCAATGTCACTTAATTTTCGTTCGGGTTTGGAATTTCCAATTTGGATCGCGTCGCATTTTCGTAAAATTTCTAATGCGGATTGTAGCTTGCGGCACGGCGGCGCGGCGGTTTTAGTTTTCTATTTGTGAATAAAGATCGATTTTCTCAAGATGTAAAATTAATCTTTGTATAATATATTAAATAGGGCTTCTGTTTCTTTTTTGTGCCTCGAAGTAGATCAGTATGCCTCCAGTCAACTCAAAGGTGAAGAAAAGTGGCGCAGAATACGAGGTAAGGAAATCATGTTTTTTGTTACTGTTTCAATGTTTTCCCTCAAGGTTTTCAATGTTGAACCAATCAATCAATCATTACAAAACAGGTGTTTTTCAAATAAAATCAAGTAATTTTTCGTAGATAATGTTTTGCTAAAAGAAGTCGTTTTGAGTAAGTACGTAAGTATCACAGATAAATATATTTTATGATTATTATAGTATTACTTTTTGCGGCAAAATACAGTACAACACAGAATATATAATGTAATTACAATTCATTTTAACAAGACTACTAATAATGATAAACAAGGTATTGTTAAATTTGAGCAGGTAACTCTTGTTAGTGTGTTTTGTTTTCATAACAAAAGCAGGTAATTTCTTCAACACCAAAGTGTATTTAATAAGGGTTTTGATCACTATCCACAGGTGTATTTTATGTACTAGCAAAGTATTACTAAAAAATAATTAATTAATTAGCCCGCCAGTCTATAAGTAGATTATTTGAATGTATGCTAAGTATCACTGGATTCTGCTAAAGATATGTCTTAGAAAACTCAATTATTTTTTCAGGCTTAGGACAGACAGTACTGTACCACCTAGTTCATTCATTCTAATTTTAGTCTCTCAACCTTAAGTCAGATAAGCAAGGGCTTATGTGACTGCAAACTATCCCAGCTCTATAAACTTGGGAAACAATACTTCCTAGTGTTATTTCCCATAAGTGGTTTATTCATAGGCTGACTCCTGCTAGGGACTCCCAAGTATCAGAATGTAGATCTGTAGCTGTACTGTAGTCAAATATTTTGTGGAATAAAAGGTCTTCTTTTTCTTGTAGAACATCATAGCCCAGAAATGTACTGCTCTGGATTTTGAGCAGTACATTCAAGACAACAAGACTATTCTGCTGAACGACCCACTCCGAGACATCCTCCTGTATCCTACTGATGATGTTTCTGTAAGTTGCACTGTTTTTTAGTAAAATTGTAAACCTGCTGTTTTCTGTTATTTGCTAACTGGTTGTTAATTAAATTAGCCTTTATTTTGATAAAGTTAGATAATAAGTTTGTGGTATACTCTTTGGGACATAAATAAGTCTAAAATAGATAAAAATGTTAATTTAGTATGTGTAATTTATTGAATTTGATTTTACTGAAACTTGTTTATTTTGATTTTAGCTTAAGAATGTATCAATGTCTGAATTTAGAGACAGTGTCAAAGTTCATATTATCTTAACTAATAGAATAAATTAACTTATAAACCAGATACCTAACTCTCTCTATTCAAACAGAAAACTTATTAAAGATATTCCTTCCGAATGTATCTATTCATCTTTCATGTGAATTGATTATGTGTTATTGCCCTGGAATGTAGATACATAATGCAAGATAATCACTAGTTGTCATCACATGTTAGTCACAGTGACTGCACCCAGGTTACTGAGGGTTAAGTTACAGTCATCAGGAAGAATCTGGTCAAGTATTTTAATTTATTCCTACATTTCATCCAAGTCAGTCAGCCATAGGCAGAATATTTCTCAAAAAGCCACTTGTGACTTTGAACAGAACTGTTAAATATTTTAAACATGAAATTAGATCCTAATCTAATTTTAGATAAGTACTAGTTTCATGCTGCATGCTGATTGGCTATCCTACATCAATGATAATTTTTTCTAGGATAAAAGTAGCCCATCTGCTTGTCTCGCATAAAAGCTACCTCCTTACTAAATTTCATCTATATTCATTCAGCCGTTTTAGTGAATATTAATAATTACACTTGATCATAAACTTTTGTGTTTACATTTTAGTGTGATATTTTAAAATTTCCAATGCATTGTATTTATATATTTTTTTTTTCAAATAAATTACTGTCTCATTTAAATTCTCAACACATTTCCTGTACCATTCTATATTTATAATATTGCATGTTTGTTAAAGTATGCAGCATTTGTGTGACCTCTTGTATTTTGCAAGATACTAGTTACGAAAATTGCATTTTAATGCAGCTACTTTATTAAAAAAGCTAATGTTATGGATTTTGCAATTTTAAATTTCATTTCATTTGATATTTTCGATGCTGTCAAATGTAGAAGAGAAATATGGGAGAGAGAAAGACGAAAGATCAGTATAGGCATATTTGGTTTGGTAAGTACTTCAGACATCTATTTTCGGAAAACTTGATTCTCGTCTGTATTCAATCACCAAAATTACGTAATAAGTATAATATTAATAATTATAATTGTAAAATATTATAATAATAATAAATAGTACGTAATAGGTATTTATTATAAAATAGCTGAAAGCTCCACAATACTAAACCTAAAACAGCCTTTGTAGAACCAGACATGTATGATACACATTCATTAGGTCAATATTTTAATGAATTCCTAATTGTTTTCTGTAACGTCAGAGCGTGGTGCTTCCCCGCCGCTGGCGAACAGTCACCACAGCGGTTCCGGACGTCAGGACCGCGGCGTCCTGCCCCTTGCTCACTAGACAGGCCTTGCTCAGCTACGCTTCCAGCTGGAATCTCATACACTTCAAATACAGCAACTATTCTGGGACCTATCTCAACTTGCCGAGGTATGTTGCTCTGCATAAGGTAAAAGCGCACCTGTTCGCGGCAGCGAGCAGGTAAACGTTATGTAATAGAATTGTTCAAAAGTCAAGTCACAACTATCACATGTATTATTTAATACTCAAGTACAAGGCAAAATAATATTTACAAAGTTAAGCTATGTACATTGTACAAACATCGTACCCAAATAGTAGAATTCGGCGTATTACATAACGGCTTACCAATTACAATATGAAGCCGTTTTGCAACAAGGCGGATTAGTTTAGCCGGATTGTCATTCCAATATGGTTTACAAAACGGCATCGCTTTGTAAAGGCAAGCCGATAAACGACGGACTCTACCATTTGACAGCGACCCCCATCACGACTTTTTGAAAATACTTCAACATGCAATTAAATTAATAATAATTTACAGAAAACGCCGCGTTATACAGAAACAGTCGAAATCATGCCTGACTGTTCAAATAATCTGATAATAATAATAATACCATCAGCATTTTTGCCAGTCCGTTATCTATACTGGATATCTAGTTTATCCTGTTGATGTGTACTTATTATTAAAAACTGTCCCCTGTAAACGTTGTATAGCCTCAGATTAGTTATACAAAGTTTTGTCTTTTTCGATTGCGTACAACAATTTTAAAGAAAGAAAAAGACAAGACACTTTATAGCTATTCCGAGGCTACACAACATTTATTAGACAGGGGGTATGTTGTGCCGCTACTTTTGTCTTTTTCTATATTTCCGAATTTTTCGGATATTTACCTTATACCTACCATTTTCCACGTGATGTAACTTAGACACTTAACTTAGATACTTAATCAATTTCGATTAGAACCGTTCAATGTCGTAAAATTAACAAACAGGAAGAGACAGTAACTTTCACATTCATAACATTAGTAATACT
Organism: Peribatodes rhomboidaria; assembly: GCA_911728515.1. NCBI lineage: Eukaryota > Metazoa > Arthropoda > Insecta > Lepidoptera > Geometridae > Peribatodes > Peribatodes rhomboidaria. The sequence goes on along the minus strand of OU452169.1, from coordinate 6,626,521 downwards.
TGTTGTGATGAGCACGGTTAAAGCTAATATCCTTAATCTGTGGCTGTGGAATATTTTTAACTTCGAGTTAATATTAAATCTAAATCCACACACACATATTTTATCTTGCAGTCATTAATATGCATTCGATCAAATTAGTTATACTTTTAAATCAGCGGTAGATGTTAATAGTGGTTCTGTGAGTTGTAGCCCCGGCTGACGTCTGTCTTCATCTACAGGTTAGCATTCCTCAACCGTTTCTCGTGAAACTTTGAGAGCAGGTTCGAAACATAATACAGTTTTTTTTTTTTTTTCATTTTTCCAAAATATGCCTCGACAAAAAAATATCTTCTATTTAAGAGTCCGGCGACCACTTTAGACTAACTTCGCATTGGCTTAAGGTATTCTATAGCCATTTCGTCTAGAAGAAGAAGACGAGCGAAGAGAGCGAGTAATGATACTGACGAGCCTCTAAAGTTACCTACAGAGTGACAAAGTGCAATTTAAATTTTTTTTATAACTAAGAATTTCCCTTGTATTATGGATTCATTTAACAGCTTATGATGTAGACAACCTCCCTGTGTAATGGAATTTTTGATTTGCTTTGTCTACCTATTGAATAAATCAGTCAAAAGTGACCCCTTAAAAATGCGGATATTTTTCATAGCTCTATTTTAGCTTGAGAACGTTTTTTAAAAAAACCAAGAACATAGGGGCGGAGATATTGTTAATTCAATTGTACATGCTAAATTTTATCATAATCTGACAAATGGTTTTCAAGAAATTTGAGTAGCGCGTTTGTATGGAAATTTCAGAGCGTCATGGCCCTCTTAATTAATAATATTCTATATAATTATCTAACCTACTTACAAAGTTTCAAGAGAAATGCAACCTGTAGACGAAGATAGAGATCATTTCACGAAAGCATTTTTTTCGAAGCTGAAGCATAGATTGTAAAACTTGTAAAATGTAACAAAGTTATTCCGCACATGAAATACAATAGAAGCCTTCGTAAAACACGAAAAAAAAAATTCCGAACTCATTACCAATCTCATTAACACAGTTAGCATGGCCGTGATGCATGCATGAGCTATGGAGAACTCTGATACGATTCTACCAAGGTCGCAATACTGTGCCAGCATTTCCTATGTTCTGATTCATATCACAAATTCATAATAACACATTGCGCAATAGAGGACGAAAAGACAATAAACCACTCTAACGCATAAATATTTATGTTTATATTGCGTGAAAGCCAAGATGTTCGCTTTCACTAATAGCTTATGATATCAACGGGTTTATAATGAATATATTTGTATTTGAATTATTGTGCGAAAGGAATTTCCCTTGCATATCCTTAACAGTTTCGTCCTATCGATAACACGAATAGCATATCACTATTTCACAGAATGCGATGAACAAACACTTATCTGCATTACGTGTGTTTGCAGACCTATCGAAAACAAGTTTCCTGCGGAAGTGTATGACATAGACGCGGAGACAGAAAGCGATAATGAGAACCAGGCTAAGGTGGACCACGGTACCAAAGAGGGCTACCTCCTCAAAGGGCCGGAAATCGGCTCGGAGAGAATATTCAGTAATCTCGCTTCAAAATCGTTTAAGAAACGGTATTGCTCAATGGTTAGAGAAGCAGACGGAACCTATATCCTAGAAGTGTACAAGGATGAAAAGAAAACGGACACGAAGCTCACTATCGTCATGGATTTTTGTTCGGACGTTGTTAGAGTAAGTGAATGAACTGTGAACTTATTACGCACTCATTTGCGAACCCCAATTAAGGCCACGGCAAAGAATTTGATACTACAATTTGTAGCGGTTAAAGCCTACGCAATCGGAGTCCAGGACAACCAATCTTTTTAGGAACTATTTACCTCATGATAACACAAAATCACACTATTTACAGCCATACTAATTATTTGGTGTTTGTAGAACCAAAAACGCGGTAAATACTGCTTCGAACTGCGGATGTCGGGAGGCAAAGGTTACACGTTTTCAAGTGAAAATGAAGACGACATGAACGACTGGATAACTGCATTTAATGCGGCTTTAAAGAAGAACTACGACCAAGACAACCACCAAAGCGACGAGGCGTTAGATAAAGGTAACGTTAACTTTCAAGCCAAAACTTTCAAGGACAAAGCATACACGACTTCCATCAAAAACACCACCGAAATAGAAAGTACTATAACTGTTACTACTGTTATTGTTTTGCTATGTTCATGTTGTTCTAATACTACTTGTATATCTCTATATTTGTATATTCACGATCGCGCACGGTTTTAATGTTTTAACAACACATGGTTGAGAAAGCTTATGAAATCCCATTGATATTTAGGTCGGAAAATATCAACACACTGTTTATTAACGCAATTAACGCCGACCTTCCGGCATTCTACATTATGGTGTTCTATTTATACCATGTAGCCCTTTCCTGATGAACAAAGCAAGCTCAGTCGGTCCGCACATAAAGTGGACAACAATGGGGCATCAAATGCTAAACTGTCATTATAATACCCAAGTTCAACGGACACCAGCTCCACGCGATAATATCGCGAAAAGTACATTATGCGAGGGCATGACTGAATGGCGTGTGGAACCTCAACATTCTTTTAAACCTATAGAAACGGGCTGGCTCATAAAAACTTCGAGCGAAGTATGGGCCAAAACTCAGGAAAGCGGTGCTGGGCTGTACCTGCGTAGTGAATATCTCATTTTATTTTTATACTAGCTATGCCCCGCGGTTTTACCCGCGTCCCATAGAAACCGTTATTTTTTTTCGGGATAATATCTTAATTTTTTCTTTCATAAGATCCTTCTGGCAATAACCTGCAGAACTTAAAGTACACATGTCGTTATTAATAGAACAATATCACAATACTGACCTTCAAATTCCTGTGACACATAAAATAATTACCAGAAAAATTACTCAAAATAAGCTACAAGTACCCAGAGCTCATAATTTCTATGGAAGAAGAAAATTAGCATTCATAATTCCCACCCTGATTAATAGTTTGCCTTTAAAATTGAGAAAGTCCATAAATAGTAAAAACTACAAGAGAATTTACAAAACATATTTTTATAATAATTTAATTAGAATGTAAATAATATATTATAAAGATTAAAATATAACGCATAAATAAAAATATAAACATCATCATGTATATGGTGCGGTATACGCAGCGCTAGAAACTAAACCGGTTCGACAGTGAGTTAGCGCCCGAACTCATCGCAGCGACTCGTGCACAACTTCATTGTTGTTATTGTGGAAAGAAACGAACAATCATTGAAGACATTATTAACCTAAAATAACAAACAGGTGCTTACTGGACAAACTTTTTAAACAAGGTATTAGGAATTAGTGTAGAACACTTTTATTTAATTTGTATTTTCTTTTAGTTGAGGCGAGTGGTGGATGTGAGCACCAAGACAAACCATTTGGTTTTTTGGTGCAACACCTAAATATTTTTTGTACCAAAATTTTAAGAGACAATAAATAAAAAAAAAAATAATAATAATCATAACAAAAAAAAAATTATAGAAAATGTTCCATCTGTTCACGCGTGATGCGATGACCAAGGGAACTAGTGATTCATTTTTATATACACATATCCGTCTCTAAAACATCCTTCACAGAGCAGGTAGTTTTGGTCAAACTCAGTAGTTCCCAGTAGTTTTATGGAACTTAACGACTTTGAACAAAATTAGCTTATTTCTGTTTTTTTTTGTTTTTCAAAGAACAATGACCCAAATTCATTTCTCGTCAACTTTATGGCACGAAACGAGATTCAATTTTTTTCTTAAATTGTTCCTTGTGATGTTTGTCACAGAGATCTGCAATTGTGAAGTTGAACTCTTCAAAATTTCCAGATGCAGACATTTCCCTGACAGCTGAACCTCCGCCTCCTACCTACGGCACGCTAAAAGGTCTCGAACACAGCATGAACCCGCTCCTCATGCGGTACTCCCGAGAGACCGACATGTCTATAGCGGCGGCACGCAACGAATGCAGATACAATGTTTTCAACTTGCCCTTCAAGAGAGCGCCTTCGCCTGAACCGCAGTTGGAACCTTTCAAGTATGTTCCTGGACTTGGCTGCTGCTAGGACTGAGCTGACTTAGCCTGCAAAATATTTCTGACCTAGTTAGCGGACTCGCAAATATCATTTAACTGCCCCAAAATCACGTTTATAGATTCTTATTAGAATCTTAAATTTAAAAATAGCAACTGGTTTTCCAAATCGACAATTGACTGTTTATTTTTCTTGATGTCGTTCTAGATATTGATTCGATCGGTTTTTTGTCCGTCCATTAAATCTTCAAAGAAAGTTTGTTTTACCGATTCCAACACACAGTTAAAACTTTTCAATTTTCATATTCCAGAGAACACTTTGGCCAAAGAATATTGCTCAAATGCGACAGTTTGAAGTTTAGGTTACAAGCGCCTATCGACGGTGATAAAGAGTTACTGTGTCAAGTCGAGCCATACTACACGTACTTAGCGTTATACGACGCGAGAAGCGGGAAGAAAGTCACAGAGAACTTCCATTTTGATCTGAACCATGACGCCGTAAAGGATCTAGTCAATGATACCGAGTGCACCAAGTCATTAGTTGAGAATTTTAGTTACGATGTTAAGTTAGACGTTAAACAGATACCGGAGGAGTGGTATAAATCGAAGAAACAGGTAAGACATTATCTATTACCAAAAACATATTACCATTTTTTATAATATAATAAGCTGTCACCGCGCGACTTCGTTCGCGTTTATTATTTAGGAGCTATCCTATCTGTTAAGTTAGATCGAACTGCACACGGTGTGCAAATTTGATTGAAATCGGTTAAGTAGTTTAGGAGTCTATAGCGAACAAACAACGTGACACGTAATTTATATATGTTAAGATAGGCCTGCGCTTGGCCGTCATCTTGTCTGATGTTAAGCAGCGATGCGGCCTACGAAGGAGGGCGGTTGCGTAGAAGAAACCGATTCACTTTAGATTTGAAGACACTCAGAACATAACTATCAGAGAACACCCACTCAGGCACAGCATTCCATACTCTAGCGGTTCCCACAAAAAACTTGAAATGAACCAAAGCGTTTCGTGCGGGTTTTTGGTATTGTCAATGCTTAGATCAAGGAACTACCACAGTGCTGCATGTAGAAACATTCTTCCTTATTTTGTTAAAACACTACAAACACAATAAATGCTATTTTGACTTTCCAGGCAGTATTATCAGTGAACAATCCCCACCCGGACCTGTTTCTCGTAGTGAAGATAGACAAGATACTGCAGGGCCACGTGAACCAAGTGCTGGAGCCCTACCTCAAGGCCACGAAGGACCCGCGGCTCGGGTTCAAGGTGCACAAAACTGTGCAGGCGTACGCTAACCGAGTCGGGGCATATAGGATGCCGTTCGCTTGGGCGGCCAAACCTTTGTACAAGTAAGTTTTTCTATGACAAAAAATACTACACTCGTATCATTACTTCTAAACCAATATATTATTGGCTCCCCAATTGTTGTGTTGTATTCGCCAATACTACTTACATTTTTTGGATTCAAAAATAACCTATGTACTTTCTCTATTTTCTTGTTCATTTCTATCAAGACTAGTTCAGCTGCTTGGTCATGAAAATGTAATAAGGTGATTAGAAAACTGGGGAGTATACGAAAGCATATATTCTTAAACACGAAGCACTGACGAGCGGGCAACGTCTAAACAGATCTATTTTTACATATACATTTTTTATTATTATTACAAAGCTTTAAGCGTTACAATAATTTGAACTATAAATGAGCCTTTTTTTTTAACCGACGAAAAAACGGATGAGGTACTAAAGTCGACGCGTATATTTTTTTTTAGTGTAGTCCGATTTTGTCTTTCAGAATGTACAGCAATGATTTAGACACGGCTCCAGAATTCCCTGCCATTTACCGTCAGGAGCCAAACAAGCTGTCCGACGACGATCTTGTGAAGATCCTCTTTGACTTCCGCAAGCCGGATAAACTTGCCAAGCTGACCGTTGTACCAGGCTGGCTCTGCATCAACGTACAGCAAACCAGTGAACAAATACCTAGTAAGTTAGAACCATGGTATAATAATATATTCCGCCAGGTATAGCGTTCCGATAAAAAATGGTCACGTGGGTAAAGTCAAAGTCAAAGTCAAAGTCAAAATCTTTATTTGCATATTAGTGGTACATGGTCTTAAGTATTACGTCCATCCATTAACAGCCGTAAGGCGTGCAAATTAATACATATGTTTAAACATATCCGTCCTGAGAATCTGATTATACATTGTCAGTGTGAATTATTATATTAGAAATTAGAATTGTATTAGACATATAATAATATAAATGTGTATTAATTATGTAATAGTAATAATTTATTATATTTTACATCATTTATGCAAAAAAATTAGTCAATTAATTTATATTTGAGGCGAGAAACCATTAATGTTTTTTTATTAAATAAAACGTAACTACTAAGCTACAGACGCATAACCCATCCTTACATTTTATTATTATTATATTTATATAAACGTGACGACATTTTCTTTAAAAATTCATCTGTTTCATAAAAACATTCATTAACTAGCCACTTCTTCAACCGAACACAAAACTGCCTGTATGGGAGTTCTAACAACTCCTCTGGAAGAGAATTGAAAATCAAAGCAGCCATATAAATACAATTATTCCTAAACAGTTCAAGTCTTGGCTGAGGTAGCTTGAGGCGAACCCGAGTGGCGGATCTTTTATTAACATTGTCATAAATATCAAAAAGCGTGGGGGTTATTACGAACAAATTTGGCCATTTCATAAATGTACAAGCAAGGAACAGTTAGTAAGTGATTTGACTTAAAGACTGGTCTACATGTGTCATCCCATTTCATGCCATACATAGCACGAATACATTTCTTTTGTCCGATGAAAATTTTCTTAATATCACAAGAGTTACCCCATATAATGATTCCGTATCGAATAATGGAATCGACGTAGGCATGATAAACTGTACGAACAGTGTTTTGTGAAGTACACTGTCTTAGCTTTTTTAAGGCAAACACAAAGCTATTCAATCGGTTTCGTAGTATGTCAATGTGATCTTTCCATGTCAAATTAGCGTCAATGGTAATTCCTAAAAATTTTGTACTCTTAACTTGTTCAATAGTATCATTGCCGTGGGTGATTTTTAATTGCGGCATTTTTTTTAAATGTTTTAAATTGAATTAATTTCGTTTTGGACATGTTAATTTTTAACTTATTTGAACTTAACCAATTTATCACATCAGTTAAGCAATCATGAATATCATCCACATAACTATTTATATCCTTACATTTTATAACTACAGTCGTATCATCCGCAAACAATATACTACTATGCTTTACAGATGTGGGAAGGTCATTTACATAATAAAGGAAATACACAGGGCCTAGTATACTGCCCTGTGGAACTCCGTTGTTATTATTTTTTTTCGCAGAATCATAGTCCTGAACACAATTTGTTTGCCGATTTAATTTTGTTATACGAGTTATTTGTTGCCTATCACATAAATACGACTTACTCCAATCTTCTGCAATTCCTCTTATACCGTAACCGTTCATTTTGTTTAAAAGAATATCGTGATCAACGAAGTCAAATGCTTTACTTAAGTCCAAAAATAATCCACAAGAAGGAACACTTCGTTTATTATTAAGACTGTTCAGAATAATTTCAAGCAAATTGAAAGTAGCCAAAGTGGTTGATCTGTTTTTTCTGAAACCAAATTGTTCTTTAGCAAGCAATTTATATTTATCCTGAAATGAGATCAACCTTTTGTAAAAAACTTTTTCGAAGATTTTTGATAGTACAGGAACTAGAGCTATAGGGCGATAATTGTCTTTATCTAGTTTTGAGCCTTTCTTATGTAGGGGTTTAATGATGGAAATTTTTAGTCTGTCAGGAAAATAACCTTGTTCCAATGATAAATTTACTATGTAATTTAACGGTAAAACTATGCAATTAGCTAGTAATTTTAGTAGGCTAGCTGAAATGTTGTCATATCCTGTAGAATGTGTGTTTTTCAAAGACATTATGACTTTATAAATTTCATTTGGTGTTGATGGTTCCAAGTAAATGCTGCTGCAGTTTGACTGAGTAGAGTTAACACTAACACTACTATTAAAGGATAACTGAGCTGCTTGTTGGTACGTATCGTTCGTTTTAGTAATGTTTATAAAGTAATTATTAAAACTGTTAGCGATTTCGTGCCCCGAAGAAATTATGTTGTCACCCTCAGAAATCTTGTCAAAATATTCCCTAAACTTAGTTTTACCCATCTCTGAATTTACAATGTTCCATGTCGCCTTGCAGCAATTCGAAGAATTCGCTATGTGTTTTTCGTTAGCTATCAATTGGCATTTATTCAGGCATTTCTTCAAAAGATTTGAGTACTTCTTAAATGATATCTTAGATTCAAATGTTTTAGTCCTATAGTATTTATATCGTAAAGTTCGTTTTGTTTTACAGCTGGTTTTTAGTCCTTTGGATATGTTCCTATTTTTTCCAGTTTTGATAATAGTCTTGACTTTGATGGTGGGAAAGCAAAGTTTATAAAATAAAAGCAAAAAGTTAAAGTTTATAAAGTAACACGCAGTGACGTCAATTTATGCATAAGTAAGACCGAATAATAACTCATTTACAACAAATTCGAAAGAGACGACGATGACGAGTGACGTCATCACGTGTTAGCTCCCGGAACGCTAGGCCTTGTTTTTTGGGTCATGGTTAGAACCACGAAGCGAATCATAGATTTAACAACACAATGATGCTAGGTAGGTCCAGTACTAGTACACAATTAACGAAACAAAATACCCAATTTTACCTAAATAATTAAATAAATTATTTATAACTGGCTATATTATATACAATTTTGATTAGGGTCACTACCTACCCTATCTATATCTATATCTGGTGGTAGGCCAGATATACCCTGAGTGGCCGTAGCTAATATTAAATACTAGTATATAAAAACCAACAATTTAAATCCTATGTCGGTTTTGACAACAAAATTAAGTTCGCGACAATTTTTGCCTAGTTTTACAGAATATTTGATTTATTATTACGATCTAGTCTACTTTTGGTTCTTTATTTTGAGAGGCTGACCCAAACGAAATGTATGTGTTTATTAAATATATGAAGGAGATCGTGTTTGTAAGAATCTCAGTGCATACATTTTATTATTGATGCCACCTCTTTGTATTCTTTCTGCGTTGATAAATCTTTTTATTCATGCTTTGAATAGTAAAAAACTAACAAAAGGACATAATGACGTTAGTATGTGCGAAATTGCGTGTGGGCTTTTGTATCGTGGGCTATATTTACCTGAGCGAATTGTTCGTTTAATGTTTTATCTTGACTATTATAATAGAACTCAAGTACACTAACGATTGTTAGTTGATAAATAAATCAGGTGATTCAATAAATTTTGTCGATCGAAAGGCTTTTGAGAAATCTATTGTTATTGATAAAACTCTCATTTATGAGAAAAGAATTATTCTGGACTGTAAAAACACTTACCATGGATCAATAATCAAGTAATGAAACCATCAGTCAGTCAATCGTCGTCTTAAAGTTTAAAATGTCAATAAACGCTATCTCAGTTTTATGTTAAAAAGACACGAACAACGCGCTGTTAGTATATTTTGTCCGTCTTAAAAATAAGAACATAAGATAGCACCATAGATCTACCACGACTAAATCTATAAATTGTTTTAATAATAATCATTTATTTCAGACCATGTCCATATTAAGAATTCATTTACACACAAATACATCACAAGTTAAACAATAACAAAATGAAAAATTTAAGTAAAAAAGTAATTTGGATTTGGTACATTTCAATCTTAAAACAGATGTCAAAAAGTCAAGTGTCAAATGTCAAGAATATAAAGCAAAAAAAAAAAAGTTTTTAAACCAGATTCATTTCCAACATTTTTTCCTTTGCAGATTGCATGACAAGCGCTTACGCTGCGCTAAAACCGTTCCCTCTGCCGCCGGCCGCTCCTCTAACCGTAGAGCTGGCGACATTAAACGTGGAGCCCGAGCAGCCATACGCGGCCTACATACACCATCTGTTCGTGCGACCTTTGTCGCTCAACTTTGAGTCGCAGAAAGTGTTCGCGCGAGCGAGGAACATAGCGTGCTCTGTGGAGCTGAGAGACAGCGATACGGGAGATAATAAACCTTTACAGGTAAATAGCAACTAGCTTTTATACTCTGTAAACTGTCTACATCGTCTACTTATAGATTTTTACCCACGACAAAACGGAGATGGTATATGCGTTTGGGGTAAGAAGATGTTTTTTTGTTTTTTTTTATGTAAAATAGGTCGGCGTTTGACCACCAACTCGCCTGATGTTAAACGACGTTGTGGTCTAAGATGGAGCACGACGACCTATACGGTACTTATTCACTCTAGGCTTGAAGTTTAATAGAGTGAAGAAGTACAAAGACGGCAGTTGAGTGAAGCGCTACAAGTGCGCTACTACTCAGACCCGTCTTCGGAACGGTTACACCGGACTACATCCCGAAACACGACTAGGTCATTTCACGGCATGGCTTGGTCCGGTGGGTGGTAACTAGCCACAGCCGAAGCCTCCCACCAGAGTTTGCTACCCGGTTAGCACTACCCGGGGACCACGTGTAGGGATCAGAATCATCAGAATAGAGTACACTCCTACGGACGTGGGTATAGCTCAGCCCTCATTGTTCAGTTTGTGCGAATCCATGTTGGCCATTTTAGTCATATATTTTTAAGTCTTACTTTATTTACTACCTGAGATGATTTTATATAAGAATAATGTTAGCCGCAAAGAACGACCAATACCGTTTTCGGTTGCTCCCGGAATGCTAGACCTTGTTTTTTTTGGTTCATGCTTTCACTAATCACTAGTGACCAAAATGCTGGCCGGTACTTTACCCAAAGGATCAGTATCGCAATACAACGGGGCAATGCGGCCAGCATTTTGGGTATGTTGCCAACAGCTGGCGGTTTATTAGATTAAGATTTTTACATGGTAGAGCTTGTTTTTTTTGGTTCATGCTTTCACCAATCACTAGTGACCAAAATGCTGGCCGGTACTTTGCCCAAAGGATCAGTATCGCAATACAACGGGGCAATGCGGCCAGCATTTTGGGTACATTGCCAACAGCTGGCAGTGGTTTATTAGATTAAGATTTTTACATGGTAGAGCTTGTTTTTTTTGGTTCATGCTTTCACCAATCACTAGTGACCAAAATGCTGGCCGGTACTTTACCCAAAGGATCAGTATCGCAATACAACGGGGCAATGCGGCCAGCATTTTGGGTACGTTGCCAACAGCTGGCAGTGGTTTATTAGATTAAATTTTTTACATGCTAGACCTTGGTTTTTTGGATCATGGTTTTGAGCAGCTAGTGGTCCGTATATCCAGGTGGTGTACGGCCGCAGCGGCATGGCGCGGCAGTACCGCTGCTCCGTGCTGCACCACAGCGCCGGGCCCGCCTGGAGCGACGAGGCCAAGCTGCGGCTGCCGGCCACCCTCACGCGCCACCACCACCTGCTCTTCACCTTCCACCACATATCCTGTGACCTGGCCAAGAAGAACGACGCCAACGTTGAAACTTGCATAGGGTGAGGAGCGACAAACACTAGCCCATTTTATACAGCAATAAATGTCTTCACACAAGGGACGGATTCATTAGTCCGTATGCTACGAAACAACACTTTTAATTAGCAATCTAAATGTTTTTTTATGATTAAATGTTTGATTGAAATATAGAAAGTCACGTGATAGAAAGTGATGATGTGGTCTAAGATGTAGCACGCATGCCCATGACGTGATTTTACGATCTAAGCAAATATGGTAATTTCTTGTGTACACCCTGTCGCCTCATGATTATGACCGATCTCCGTGTAATTATGTGGTTTAGATGACAAAAAAATCAGCTAGCAGTGATCGTTCAAACACACTTCAAAATGTATATCTGTGTCATACTTTTCATAGGTATGCGTGGGCACCACTCCTCAAAAATGACAAACTAATCGACGAGTTCATAAACCTGCCGATTGCCACACACCTGCCATCGGGCTACCTGTCCATCCAGCCTCTAGGCTTGGGCAAAGGCAACGCTGGACCCGAAGTCGTTTGGGTGGAAGGCGAGAAACAGCTGTTCCGATGCCAGTTAGTTCTCGACTCCACAGTGGCCACTCGAGACATTCATCTGCACAATCTGTTCAGTCAAGCCGAGAAGTTGATTAGATCTAACTCGCCACCCACTTCGCCGTCACCGCCGCCGTGGAATGACGTCTGTAACGCGCTGAAAGCGGCGCACGCAATCAAATTAAGTTCCTTGATCGGATTCTTGCCAACGATCTTCAATCAGCTTTTTGAACTGATGGTGGGTACCATAATCCTATTAACCTATACTCGTTTCGGTAAAGACGTTGTCTACAGGCCTATTTCCGACAGTTACCTACAGTTCAAGCTTTGTGCCGTTTCCATGATTAGTTTTGCAAAGTGTACTTCTGTTGCTTATGCCTAATCCGACTATGTTCTAATTTAATAAAGTACTTTTTTCAGACTGTCGAGAAAAGTTACACACAAGAAATGGGCTACCAAATCGTGAAGCTGATAGTTCATTTTGTGCATCTCATACACGACTATGGACGGAAAGATTTACTAGACAGCTATGTGAAGGTAACACTAACATACTTCATGGATATGTTATCCAATAAGAAATGGATACGGTAGGCAGCCTATACGTCAATTGAGTGACACAGCTGAAACGCTAGTTTCTGGAGCTGCGTGTTGGAATCCTATTAGAATTTGTAGTTACTTGAAATTTTAATTTGGCTCTATTTATCTTTTATTAGATGACCAGCTATCTGCCCGCCAACGTCTCTCACCTTTGAATAGACTTATGACACTTAGTGATTGTGCAGCTTTCTATGATTGGTGTTTTCAAATCAAATTCATAGTAGTTTATGAGATTACCCCAAAATGCAAACATACCTTATATACTTTGCTTCTACATAATATACGGCGAATAGTACTGGAACTGTATTGCACGTTCCGATTTGGAGGAACGTGACTTTGATCGTGGCCGTGCAATACGAACACGACACGAACAACACGAACTTTTCTCTGGTAGAGATTTACACACGCTCTTGCGGTGAAGAAAAACATCGTAAAAAAACCGACATATCTTATAATGAATAATTCGCAATACATTTGACATGCTCCAACCCTCACAGCTAGCATGGTGGCTAGGGTAGGGTTATTAACCCTACTAACTAGTGTCTGTGTGTGTGTGTGTGTGTGTGTCTGTCTGTGTCTGTCTGTGGCAGCGTAGCTCCCAAACGGATGAACCGATATGGATTCGTTTCTTTATTTGTTTAAAAGTTGAATTAGTCGAAAGTGTTCTTAGCTACGAGTATGTTTGATGAAAATCGGTGTTGGAGGATTTTTTGAATTGTTTATTTGTTAAATAACTTACAGCTGTCATTAGAGGGTTGTCTTGTTCTCTTTCCAGTACGTATTCAGCTGCGTAGAGTTCAAGCTGCACACGATGCTAACAGCGCCCCTTCACATGTTCGTGGATCCGAACCAGCAGGACTTCCTGCTTGGACACAAGTTCATGCAGTACTCGGGTTTCTTCTTCGATGTCATCGTGAAAAGCATGGCGCAGTACTTGATCAATACGGGGAGGATAAAGGTATGAGATAGAAAATGGAAAACAAAATAAAAACTTTTTTTTAATAACAAAAAGTTTGACCATCGACAAAGAAAAAGTTCAGCATTGTTCAGTAAAGTACACACGTACTAAGTGACAAACCGGTCATAGTGAGTATAGCTGTTACGGCTGATATAAATGGAAGTATGGATACGCACATGCTGACCCGATTGACCCATTGTCGATGTCAAAAAGTCTTGATATAACTCTCGTTTAACTTGTCAAATTGTATTTTCTAAAACATTTATAAATATCTGTTAGCATAATAAATCTATACTAATATTATAAAGTCGAAAGTAACTCTGTCTGTCTGTCTGTTTGTAGGCTTTTCACGGCTAAACGGCTGAATGGAGCTTGATGAAATTTGATAATTAGTTACAGTATATCACGAGGACACTATTTTTTGAATAAACGCGAACGAAGTCGCGGATAACAGCTAGTCATTTATATATCTTTTTTATAGATGTCCAGAAGCGAACGGTTTCACTCGGACCTATTAGAAAACATCGACAAGTTGGTAACGGCGGTTGAACCATCGTACATCCTACAGCAGCCGATGCAAACGCACATTTTCAACAAGAACCTCGCTCTGTTTCTCAAAGTAAGTTGAACTCTACTGCTTTGGATTAATTGCTACTGTTATATGAACGAAATCAGAGTGCATCTTTCTTTATAATTTCAGTCGTGCTTATCCTTCATGGATAGAGGTTTTGTATTTCGGCAAATAAAGAAGTACCTGGATAAATTCAAGGCGTGTGATCCCAAAGCGCTCTTCGATTTCAAATTCACGTTCCTACAGACGATCTGTTCGCACGAACATTTCGTCGCTTTCAACTTGCCTCTGCACGCGAACAAAGTAGCGAAAGGCGACGAAGGTACGTTAATCTTTATTCTTCACCATTCTGCCTGTATTTAACATCATTTTTATATAATTCATTATTTTCACACAGATCCCGCAAAACTGCGACTCACTGAAGACTTCATTATGAGACATTTTCTTGCTGGAATCTTACTAAAACAAGTAACAATATATTTGCTTTATTATTAAAGTCATTTGCGGTGGAGGGGTTTCCTTAGATAAATGTTGCATGGTTTTGTGAAATGGTACATTTTATAAGTGAATAATTATATGAGTTAATAATACAGTGAATGATGAACTCATACTTGTATGATATTCGTTTTTATTCGTCAACATAAAAGGATTGTTGTATCAAATCATGATTGGCAATGGCATGTATCTCACTTATACAGTGTTATCGGTATAGGGTGTACTAAAACAAAAGGAGGTCATTGTACTCATCATAATGGACAACTTTTACTATGGACTCAAACCAAAATTTCGTGGGAAAAAAATCAGCTGTTCCTAACAAAAAGTTAATGGATCGTCGACAAAATGTATGTAATAGCTATAATTTTTTTCTCGATTTCAGGGTTTACCCCATAGTAAACGTTATTCATAATGATTAGTTCAATGACCCCCTTTCGGCTAAGTACACCCTTTCTGATAACCGTATTTAAATGCGAAAGTTTGTGTCTCTTTTTGTTTGCTACTTTACGCTCAAACGGATCGACGGATTTGAATTAAATTTGGAATAGACATAGCTTATTACATGCCCTGGATTAACACAGGCTACTTTTTCACTGAGGGTAACACAGCTAGTTTAACATGATGCGTTACGTACAAGTATATGCAAGATCAATTTCTGATGTTTGTTTCATGTTTTAGGTTGAGCAATCGCTGCGAGAAGCGCCTCAGAAGCGGCGAACCGCTCTGAGTGTGCTGCGAGCGTTACTGACTAAGCACGAGCACGATGACCGGTACAGATCACGGCAGTGCCGCGCGCGCCTCGCTCACCTATACTCGCCCTGGCTAGCCATCGTCACAGGTAACATGGGACTCGGAGTTACAATACAATATTACTTTATTGCACACCAGAAATCATGTTTATCCATTTAAAGTATTTTTTTAAATATTTTTATAGAGAAGAGTTAAAGGTCGAAGAATTTCTTAATGACAAACTTATATATACTCGTATAACAAATAATTTATGTACGTAGTTCTGACATTATATACATTTGACAAATTAAATTATTGTATGTCTGCTATGGACGAAGCTGTTGATCCTATAATTATATTTTAAGATCTTTGGAACACATAGTTGAACAATAAATGATTCTGATTCTGATTCTGAAGAAATACAAAAAAATATATAGAAAATAGTCATTCGGCAGTACAAGCGCAGTACAGTACATTTAGGCAGGGCGGCTTTGTCGCCTAAAGCAATTTCTTCCAGGCAACCTGTTGGACAGGACAGTTATAGTCTTGTTCAAAAGGATGTAAAGAAAAATTACAATTTTTTAAATGAATATAAACATAAATTTTGAGACTAATTTTTGCAAACCCTGATCAGACAGTCGAAGGGGCAATTAACTTTTGTCCGAATCCACAATATTAGGCTCCAATAAGACGGAATGGAACAAAGCTCTACGAACTCTGCCCTCAACCTGTCATGATTTTTCATGACTTTTGGATTGATTTCCTCAGTGATTTATTTTTAAAACCAACAACAAAACATTAAACCAACTTCTTTCCTTTTTCCAATATTTAAGAACCTTTTTATTGTTAATATATTTCACTTAACAGCATAACAACGTAATTTGGAGTAGGTAAGCCAATAAGTCTATTTAATTACCGAGAGTTGGAGAATAGTATTAGATGTAGTAAAATAATACATTGACATATTGGCTCCAACACATAGTATGGTACCAATATAATCATTAAAAAATTAAAGGCAGATACAATTTAAACGTGTATAATTTACAGAAAACGCTCACCGCCTTGTTACCAAGACGCTGGCAACACCGATAATGGAGAATGGAATCGATAGAGTCGACGGCGACGCCACAACGAACCACGCTCTGAGCAACGCACACAAAGACGTAGCCTCAGTCAATAGCACGCCCAAACGGAACCGGCTCACGTTACATTTCGACCACACGCCTATGAGGAACTCTGCACACTTTAAAGAACCACCTGTCATACAGTCAAACCACATGTACGGAAAAGGTTCGTGAACGCCAAAATTATTTTGAACTTTATGTACATTGCATCTGAATTCTTTTACCCTTCTTAAATAATTCTTCTTATGGTATTTCGTACTGCAATTTTCTCCTTTATGTAAATGTCTCCTTACTCATTTTATCGTTTTTATTCACCAAACTCCTTACGTATTTTCCTGTCACAGATTTTCAAAGTTGTCACACTAGCACTTTGTTTATAGATCACGCAAACAATATGTCACAGAGTTCGCTAGAGTCCGTCTCGACGATGTCTGGCGGAGACTCACTTCCCAGAAACGCGGGGAAACTAGACTTGAGCGAAATCGGTGACCAAGTTAATAGGTAATATGATATGATATGATAATGACATTAAAATATAACAGACATCTTTTCTCTTCTACTATACTTATTTGTATTACAAAATCAAAAGTCCCTCTCCGTCTGTCTGTTTGTAGGCTTCTGAACGGCTGGACAGATCTTGATGAAATTTGATAATTAGCTACAGTACATCACGAGGAAGGTTTTTCGATACTATTTTCTGAATAAACGCGAATTAAGTCGCGGATAGCAGCTAGTTCTAAATAAAACTGATGCTATCCCATTTCTATGTAATCTAATATATACCTAATCTAATAAAAAAAAAAAAAAAAAAACATTTTTACCTAAAATTGAGTTGTATCTCTCCGCTTTCTCTCCTAATGTGAAGTACTGTTGCAGTATATACGACGGACTACGCTTGCCTAGAAAATAAAGTACTTCACACATTGAACGGTCTTTTTCAGAAACATTTAAAATCATTTTAACTAGAAAGCTATATTGTCTCGTCATGCGACAGTCCTCGTTACCGAACAGTTACAAACTTACATATTCCAGTAGGTTAGTCGTAGATAGACCTAACTGTACAAGTCCTAAAGTCCATTTTTGTGCATCCAGGTTTGGTGTGATGTCCCCTGAAGAGGTGCGCGATGTGCTTTTGTGTTTCCTGTTCGTATTGAAGTATTTGGACGACGAGAGACTGGTGGAGTGGTGGAAGACACAGTCGCAGGCGCAGCAACACTCGTTTTTTAGTGTTTTGGAGTAAGTGTTATGGTGGTGTAGTGATGTTTTTCCTCTATTTGTATTTTCGTTTGTTCTGTGTCAATTATATCATAACAATAAGCCTCTGCTTTCACACAAGGTACGACGCATATAAAACTAGTTTTCTACTTAAAACGTTTGGTTTCTTGTTAACTCTTCTCACGGTTAATTTTTTTTCGCCGTCATCATAAATAGTGTTGATACTTCGCTGTCATAGCAGATATAAGTATTGAGAGTGTTTGAGATAGCAGTTAGGATTTATAAAACAATTTGACAAGACAATATAGCCATACAATACAATACAAATTACAACTACAATTTGGATTCATAAAATTGTATTTTTATTTACCATTGTAAAATGCAAAAAAAAACCTATGGGCCCTATAAATAAATTGAATTCAATTGAACTTCAGTTGCGCGGCAACTCAAGACAACTGTCATCAAGATTTTGGAGTTTGTAAATTGAAAATGAAAATTGTACGCTCGAAATGGGCAGGCTGTTGATACTTATTTACATCTTGGAACATCTTTTGTACACAGTTATTCAATAAATATATTCTTATTCCTATTCTTATTCTAGTTGAATTGTTAAATCTATTTTTATTCGCGAAATTACACAGAATGAGCGGCTTCCAAATAGTTTAGTATTTTCAACTAAATCCTAACATATAACTTAAACTTTCAGAATATGCGCAGAGCAGTTCCAATACATAGGACGTAAGCGGATTCTATCCGAGATGAAGACGATCACTCCCGAGTGTAACGGCAAGCTGAAGCCGATGAAGGCTCGCACGCTCCCGGCGAGAATGAGCCCGCCTGACTTCTCCAAAGAACCGCCCATTATTGTGGAAAAGAACAACACAGTTAACAGGGAAAATCTCGTCAACACTTCTGTTACGACAGGTAGGCTACAGATATTGTAACAACTAGATATGCCTTGCGGCTTCCATCATCCTTTAATACTTTGAGCAAATAGGTGTCCATTTGATCTGTGGCGGAGCACATGAAGTTGGCTGGAGCATACGACGCGCACGACGCTCGACGGCTCGCGGCGGAATGAAGGCCGCAGGCAGCAGCCGCGTTTATTTATGTGTCGGGTCGCGGCGTGTGCGATGTTTGTAAATAATAGGTTTGATTTTTAGTTTGCAGATTTTAGATTAGAAATAGGTTTAAATAAAAGTTATTTAATAACTAGTTTTAGTAATAGGATACTTAAGTAGATAAATAGTTTTAATATCGATTGTACATATTTCATAGTTAGGTAGGGGCTCTCTAGTAAGTAAGGTTTAGACATAGCTAAGTTGTTATTATTATTATTATTAGTTTTAGGTAAGATAGTATATATATAAGGGAACTGCAGGCATAAACACAGATCGCAGTAACCACTCTTTCATTTGACTCCATCACCCCAAGCTCGCAACAAATGGTGACCCCGACGTGATAACATAGCGGACAAGATGTTGAAGCACACAGGGAATGGTATTGCCGCCTTGACCACTGCCGTTTCCAGTTCCACTTCGAAATACACACAGTTCGAGCTCCTTACGAAACAAATTGAAAAACTGTCGCTAGAAATCGCCGAGCTACGTTCAAGTCAATTATCCAGCTCAAGCACAGGATGTCAGTCACGCTCACGTACACCAGCTGATGCCAGACGGAGAACAGGAGATCCAGATGGGCTGTGTTGGTATCACTATCGATTCGGAGAGAATGCAGGGCGCTGTGAGTTACCGTGTGCCAAAGCGAAGAAGACGGAAAACTAAAGATAACATCGACCGTGGCGGGCGTCGATGTTCCCTCTGCAAGTCACCGCCTATGCGTCATCGATACGAACACACGAGAACGTTTCCTGGTCGACACCGGCGCAGACATATCCGTACTAGCAGTACGAAACAGAACGAAACAGCACTCGACTACAGCGGAGTATCAACTGTATGCAGCGAATAACACGCCTATACGTACCTACGGAGAGCGTACATTAGAACTCAACCTAGGGCTGCGGCGTAGTTTCCGGTGGACGTTTGTAGTAGCAGACGTGAAGACTTCAATCCTGGGAGCCGATTTTCTGAGAAATCACAAGCTAATAGTTGACTTGCACCGACGAAAGTTACTGGATCAAGTAACCGATATCGATATCGACGCAATCAAGATCAACAATCACGATCCCGCCGTCTATATGGTAAATCGTGATCATACCTACCATGACATTTTGATGAAGTATCCAGACGTACTCC
The DNA here is from genome assembly GCA_911728515.1 of Peribatodes rhomboidaria. Classification (NCBI taxonomy): domain Eukaryota; kingdom Metazoa; phylum Arthropoda; class Insecta; order Lepidoptera; family Geometridae; genus Peribatodes; species Peribatodes rhomboidaria. The sequence continues at coordinate 6,606,401 of OU452169.1, read as the reverse complement.
GACCTATGTCACTGAAGACTCCACCGAAACACAGCGTAACACATCATATCGAAACGACGGGGCCGCCTCTCTACGCTAGGCCACGCCCACTACCTCCGGACAAGTATAAGGCAGCAAAACTTGAGTTTGAGAAGATGATCGACATGGGCATATGCAGACCATCGAAGAGTTCCTGGGCTAGTCCACTGCACGTAGTCAACAAGAAGGATGGCTCACTACGTGTGTGCGGAGACTATCGTAGACTGAACGCCGTCACTGTTCCAGACCGTTACCCGATTCCACGCATTCAAGACTTCACGTACCAGCTGCACGAGAAGTCCATATTCTCGAAACTCGATATCAAGACAGCTTACTTCTGGATCCCAAATCGAGAAGAAGACATAGAGAAGACGGCTATTATCACTCCATTTGGCCTGTTCGAGTTTACTTGCATGACGTTTGGCCTACGCAACTCGGGCCAAACGTTTCAACGTTTCATGCACGAAGTACTGCGAGGACTCGACGATCACGCCTTTTGTTTCGTGGATGATATTCTTATTCACTCGAAAAATCCAGAACTTCACAGAAGACACGTAGAAGGAGTACTCGAACGTCTGAACAAATTTGGCATTTCACTTAATATCGATAAATGCGAATTTGGTAAAGAAAAGATACAGTTCCTGGGCTACGAACTAACAGCAGAAGGAATTAAGCCAACAGAAGATCATATCAAAGCTATCAGAAAGTACCCGAAACCGAAGACAGTTCAAGAGTTGAGAAGATTTCTAGGCATGGTCAACTTCTACCGTGACTGCCTACCACATCAAGCTGAACATCAACACGAGCTCAACAAGTACCTGCATAACAGCAAGAAGAACGACAAGACACCGATACAGTGGACGTCTGAAGCAGAGAAATCATTCGATAAGTGCCGCCAAAGCATTATCGATGCCACTACGCTGACACACCCGGTACCTAACGCGACCTTGTGTCTCCTTACTGATGCATCTGACAGAAGCCTCGGCGCCGTCCTCCAGCAGAAAGTCAACAACGTCTGGAAGCCGCTTGCATTTTTCTCCAAAACAATGAGCGAAACTCAGCGAAGATACAGCGTGTACGACCGCGAATTATTAGCTATGTACGCAGCTGTGAGACACTTGCGACGACTCATAGAAGGCAACGATGTAACGATCTACACAGATCACAAGCCGCTATCGTACGCATTGACTAAACCACCGACTAGTGGCGACACTCCAAGGCGAGAACGGCAACTACACTACGTTAGTCAGTTTTGTTCGAACATCAAGTACATCGACGGAGCGAGAAATCAAGCCGCTGACGCAATGAGTCGACTAGAAAATATTGAAGAAATTCAACTAACGTCAAGCATCAACTTAGAACAACTAGTGCAAGACCAAGGCACAGATGAAGAATTGAAAACAATGAGAAAAAACCGCAACTTGCGTTTCGACAACATAAAGCTTCCGGGCGTAACAAGAGCGATAGTATGCGAGTCATCGACCGGCAACGTGCGACCATATCTACCTACGGCTTATCGTTACGCAGCATTCAAAGCGCAACACGATATCAGTCACCCGGGAGTTCGAGCGACTCGCAAGTTAATGACATCAAAGTACTTCTGGCCTGCAATAAACAAGGACGTGAGCACCTGGACAAGAGCATGCATTGGATGCCAGCGTTCAAAAGTACATCGGCACGTAGTCAGTCCGATCGGCGAGTTTCCAAAGTCGGCCCGATTCGAACAAATCCATATCGACATAGTGGGGCCGCTTCCAATATCGAACGAGTTCCGGTACCTAGTCACTATGATCGACCGCTGCACGAGATGGCCCAAGGCGATTCCAGTACGAGACATTACCGCAGAAACAGTCGCTAAAGCTTTCTACGAGGGATGGATAGCAAGATTCGGTTGCCCTCTTCGCGTGACTACAGACCGAGGACTGCAGTTCCAGTCATCTCTTTTCGGCGTCCTGATGAAGAAGTTCGGCATCGCGCACATCAAGACGACTGCCTACCATCCTGCATCCAACGGGAAAATCGAAAGATGGCACCGCACGCTAAAGGCCGCACTCATGGCTAGAGGCACGTGCACACGGTGGAGCGACGAACTTTCCACCGTATTATTCGGCGTGCGGAACGCCCTCTGCGCGGATACAAATCTCAGCCCCGCTCTGATGACCTACGGATCAACCCTACGTGTACCGTCTGATATCTTCGTGCCGGCAAAGGCGAACATTGAAGACGCAGAGTTTGTGCGCCGTCTTACAGAAACGATGTCGTCATTAGCGCCCGAGCAGAGAAGAGCTACAAGTAAACAACCATTTGTTTACAAGAACCTAGCAACCTGCAGTCACGTTTTCGTCCGCAATGATACCGTGAGGGGAGCGCTGATACCACCATACGACGGCCCTTATGAAGTTATCGCACGGCACGAGAAATACTTCAAACTACAATACCCGCTGCGTACGTCGAACGTGTCGATCGACCGGTTGAAGCCTGCCTACATACTCAGCGACGACGTCGAGTCAGCCGAGCCCGAGCCGACACCGCCGCCCCAGACTGCACCAAGTACAGCGCCGGCACCACCAGCAGAGTCAGCGAAGCCCTACGTCACGAGATCTGGACGCATCGTGAAAACGAGAGTACGCTTCGCTTGAGGGGGCATATGTGGCGGAGCACATGAAGTTGGCTGGAGCATACGACGCGCACGACGCTCGACGGCTCGCGGCGGAATGAAGGCCGCAGGCAGCAGCCGCGTTTATTTATGTGTCGGGTCGCGGCGTGTGCGATGTTTGTAAATAATAGGTTTGATTTTTAGTTTGCAGATTTTAGATTAGAAATAGGTTTAAATAAAAGTTATTTAATAACTAGTTTTAGTAATAGGATACTTAAGTAGATAAATAGTTTTAATATCGATTGTACATATTTCATAGTTAGGTAGGGGCTCTCTAGTAAGTAAGGTTTAGACATAGCTAAGTTGTTATTATTATTATTATTAGTTTTAGGTAAGATAGTATATATATAAGGGAACTGCAGGCATAAACACAGATCGCAGTAACCACTCTTTCATTTGACTCCATCACCCCAAGCTCCCAACAGATCCTATAGTTCATCCGTTAATTTTCAGTTTTGCAGATCATTTTCAGAGAAGAAGTACCTATCCTACACTGCTTTAATAATAATAAACTGTAATGTGAAGCAACAATTTTTTTTGTCTAATTAGAACCAATATTCTAGATGTGGAATTACTAAAAACACAATGCCCGAGATATAATAATAATAATAATTTTTATTGCTTTTCTGTTAGGCTTGTGTAGGTACAGAGATCTTATGATATTATAATACGAAAAATTTAGATTTTAAACAGAAAACATATTTTATAAGGTTTTTGAGGTGCTAAAAAAAACAATTATTTACCTTAGTGGAACCCTGTCCCCCACACTAGGTTAACCTGTGTCGTGAGGTCACAGTTTTCAGCTCTGGGCATGATCGTTTTCCCCGCAGAGGTGAACTTATGCTTGGTTTTATAATAACAATTACTTAAAGGTACTTATCAACAATTTAAACAAACAAAAGTGCTCCATGGAGAATCACTAAGTTCTTCATCAATCGAGTGTGTGTGTGCTTGTGTGTATGTGTTAGTGTGTGTGTGTGTGTATTGACTGAGAGGGTGATTTTATGAAGAGGGGTGTGTGTACGTGTGCATGTGTATTTACCAAGAACATTATTTTTCTAAATCGGTTGTTTTAGACAGAATCTGTACCAAAGTCTCTTTACAGAACTAGAAGCGATGGCGGAACACACAATAAACTCAGCTAGTTGCCTGGCTACCGAAGTGGGGCTCACGATCATCGACCGCGCGTGCCTTTTCATGAAGAACCTCGGCGCGGCGGACGGAGCAGCCGCCAAGCCCTACATAAAACTACTGCAGTTTCCTCAGAGCGAAACGATGTACAAACATCTGTTTGCGGCGCTCAGGGCTTATATCAACCAGTTCTCTGAGACACTGTTCGAGGGTTTGTCTTCTTTTTAAATCATTCTTAAATATTATCCAATTCTAAGACCGACCCAAAAATGCGGACGTCGTTGGAAAGCGATCGCGATCCTGGACGGAACATTTTGTAATGTTCGAATTTGTAATGTAACCGGTCATACAAGAAAATATCGATGAACACACACACAAAAAGAGCAGACGAACATAGAACTTTCTTCTTTTTGGAAGTCGGTTAAAAAGAGGACGCATCCGGCGCAGTTTTGCATAAGAGGTGCTGATAGTAAACTCGAAAATAATAAAATAAATCCGTCTCTCTTCTTCTGAAGGTTTTGACATACATGCTTGTCAGGCTATAAACAATGGATAATTTCCAAACTTACATGGTATAAAATAACTTAATAACCTAGGTAACTATCTGAGCTTACAATAATAAATTGTTAGAATCCTGGCGCCAATCTTAAGATGTATTATATTAAAGAATTCAAAATAAGTATTAATGGAATTTCTAGGATCCTATTGACATTCTACACGTGGAAATCGTGCAATTAGTTTCTACAGTCATTAGGAATAATTATCATCTTCTATTAAAATAGCTATGGGTTATTTGAGAACTTTAATTATTGCTTGTGATAGTATACCTATCTGATTGCAATGTTATAAATGTACAACACTATTAAAAAGAACCCTTAATCATTATAATTATGATCCATTCTCTAGAGTCTAGGATTAAGTCAATCTAGAAATATGGATCTATCTAAACGCATCTGTGTTTTCCTATTTAAAATCTTGGTAGAGTCTTTACACAGAATCGATTCGATCGATTTTTTAATAGGTATTTGAAATTAATCATTATCATCGACAGCATAATTAGTCCGTTTCAGGGCAAAACTTTCTTCCTCCCTGTTTAGCGCCAATCTCATTAGGGTCTTCTCTCACAGATTAAAAAAAAAGGCTGTCATTTTACTTTACAGTTATTTATAGATTGAATGAAAGGCTTGCGTTTTTCATTTCTATCCGTCATTTCGCCTGATGCGGTCAACGACTACGACGGAAAAGGCTTGCCTACGAGAAACCGATTTACTCGTAACTTTCTAGTTTAGCACCGTCTATGTTATGTCTTTTTAGTCGATCGAGCGAGCTTTAGCGAGCGAAGCTTAAGCTTTGGCAAAAATGCTTTCGTTTGTCCAGCGTCAGTCTGGCTGTTTTCCCACATTTCTCAACCGAGTCCTCAGCAAGTTCGATGCAGTAAATGCTCACAAAATTTCAAGAGCATCGGTTGAGATATAGAGGAGGACAACCGGACAGAGGCCGGCCGCCAGGTCTTCAGCCCACAGAGCCAGTAGTCGTAAAGTATGTCCCCCGCCAGGCGGCAGCACGGTGTGCGCGGGCGTGGTGCGCGCGGTGGTGCAGCTGTGCGAGGCGCGCGCGGGCGGCGTGCGGCGCGAGGCGGCCGCCGCGCTCTACCTGCTCATGAGGGCCAACTTCCAGCACGGCGCCGCCTCCGACCTCACCAGGGTGCACCTGCAGGTACCGTGTCTATATACCCCGCTAGCTGGCAGCACAGTGCGCGGGCGGCGTGCGGCGCGAGGCGGCCGCCGCGCTCTACCTGCTCATGAGGGCCAACTTCCAGCACGGCGCCGCCTCCGACCTCACCAGGGTGCACCTGCAGGTACCGTGTCTATATACCCCGCTAGCTGGCAGCACAGTGCGCGGGCGGCGTGCGGCGCGAGGCGGCCGCCGCGCTCTACCTGCTCATGAGGGCCAACTTCCAGCACGGCGCCGCCTCCGACCTCACCAGGGTGCACCTGCAGGTACCGTGTCTATATACCCCGCTAGCTGGCAGCACAGTGCGCGGGCGGCGTGCGGCGCGAGGCGGCCGCCGCGCTCTACCTGCTCATGAGGGCCAACTTCCAGCACGGCGCCGCCTCCGACCTCACCAGGGTGCACCTGCAGGTACCGTGTCTATATACCCCGCTAGCTGGCAGCACAGTGCGCGGGCGGCGTGCGGCGCGAGGCGGCCGCCGCGCTCTACCTGCTCATGAGGGCCAACTTCCAGCACGGCGCCGCCTCCGACCTCACCAGGGTGCACCTGCAGGTACCGTGTCTATATACCCCGCTAGCTGGCAGCACAGTGCGCGGGCGGCGTGCGGCGCGAGGCGGCCGCCGCGCTCTACCTGCTCATGAGGGCCAACTTCCAGCACGGCGCCGCCTCCGACCTCACCAGGGTGCACCTGCAGGTACCGTGTCTATATACCCCGCTAGCTGGCAGCACAGTGCGCGGGCGGCGTGCGGCGCGAGGCGGCCGCCGCGCTCTACCTGCTCATGAGGGCCAACTTCCAGCACGGCGCCGCCTCCGACCTCACCAGGGTGCACCTGCAGGTACCGTGTCTATATACCCCGCTAGCTGGCAGCACAGTGCGCGGGCGGCGTGCGGCGCGAGGCGGCCGCCGCGCTCTACCTGCTCATGAGGGCCAACTTCCAGCACGGCGCCGCCTCCGACCTCACCAGGGTGCACCTGCAGGTACCGTGTCTATATACCCCGCTAGCTGGCAGCACAGTGCGCGGGCGGCGTGCGGCGCGAGGCGGCCGCCGCGCTCTACCTGCTCATGAGGGCCAACTTCCAGCACGCCGCCGCCTCCGACCTCACCAGGGTGCACCTGCAGGTACCGTGTCTATATACCCCGCTAGCTGGCAGCACAGTGCGCGGGCGGCGTGCGGCGCGAGGCGGCCGCCGCGCTCTACCTGCTCATGAGGGCCAACTTCCAGCACGCCGCCGCCTCCGACCTCACCAGGGTGCACCTGCAGGTACCGTGTCTATATACCCCGCTAGCTGGCAGCACAGTGCGCGGGCGGCGTGCGGCGCGAGGCGGCCGCCGCGCTCTACCTGCTCATGAGGGCCAACTTCCAGCACGCCGCCGCCTCCGACCTCACCAGGGTGCACCTGCAGGTACCGTGTCTATATACCCCGCTAGCTGGCAGCACAGTGCGCGGGCGGCGTGCGGCGCGAGGCGGCCGCCGCGCTCTACCTGCTCATGAGGGCCAACTTCCAGCACGCCGCCGCCTCCGACCTCACCAGGGTGCACCTGCAGGTACCGTGTCTATATACCCCGCTAGCTGGCAGCACAGTGCGCGGGCGGCGTGCGGCGCGAGGCGGCCGCCGCGCTCTACCTGCTCATGAGGGCCAACTTCCAGCACGCCGCCGCCTCCGACCTCACCAGGGTGCACCTGCAGGTACCGTGTCTATATACCCCGCTAGCTGGCAGCACAGTGCGCGGGCGGCGTGCGGCGCGAGGCGGCCGCCGCGCTCTACCTGCTCATGAGGGCCAACTTCCAGCACGCCGCCGCCTCCGACCTCACCAGGGTGCACCTGCAGGTACCGTGTCTATATACCCCGCTAGCTGGCAGCACAGTGCGCGGGCGGCGTGCGGCGCGAGGCGGCCGCCGCGCTCTACCTGCTCATGAGGGCCAACTTCCAGCACGCCGCCGCCTCCGACCTCACCAGGGTGCACCTGCAGGTACCGTGTCTATATACCCCGCTAGCTGGCAGCACAGTGCGCGGGCGGCGTGCGGCGCGAGGCGGCCGCCGCGCTCTACCTGCTCATGAGGGCCAACTTCCAGCACGCCGCCGCCTCCGACCTCACCAGGGTGCACCTGCAGGTACCGTGTCTATATACCCCGCTAGCTGGCAGCACGGAGCGCGGGCGGCGTGCGGCGCGAGGCGGCCGCCGCGCTCTACCTGCTCATGAGGGCCAACTTCCAGCACGCCGCCGCCTCCGACCTCACCAGGGTGCACCTGCAGGTACCGTGTCTATATACCCCGCTAGCTGGCAGCACAGTGCGCGGGCGGCGTGCGGCGCGAGGCGGCCGCCGCGCTCTACCTGCTCATGAGGGCCAACTTCCAGCACGCCGCCGCCTCCGACCTCACCAGGGTGCACCTGCAGGTACCGTGTCTATATACCCCGCTAGCTGGCAGCACAGTGCGCGGGCGGCGTGCGGCGCGAGGCGGCCGCCGCGCTCTACCTGCTCATGAGGGCCAACTTCCAGCACGGCGCCGCCTCCGACCTCACCAGGGTGCACCTGCAGGTACCGTGTCTATATACCCCGCTAGCTGGCAGCACAGTGCGCGGGCGGCGTGCGGCGCGAGGCGGCCGCCGCGCTCTACCTGCTCATGAGGGCCAACTTCCAGCACGGCGCCGCCTCCGACCTCACCAGGGTGCACCTGCAGGTACCGTGTCTATATACCCCGCTAGCTGGCAGCACAGTGCGCGGGCGGCGTGCGGCGCGAGGCGGCCGCCGCGCTCTACCTGCTCATGAGGGCCAACTTCCAGCACGGCGCCGCCTCCGACCTCACCAGGGTGCACCTGCAGGTACCGTGTCTATATACCCCGCTAGCTGGCAGCACAGTGCGCGGGCGGCGTGCGGCGCGAGGCGGCCGCCGCGCTCATCTGCTCATGAGGGCCAACTTCCAGCACGCCGCCGCCTCCGACCTCACCAGGGTGCACCTGCAGGTACCGTGTCTATATACCCCGCTAGCTGGCAGCACGGAGCGCGGGCGGCGTGCGGCGCGAGGCGGCCGCCGCGCTCTACCTGCTCATGAGGGCCAACTTCCAGCACGCCGCCGCCTCGGACCTCTCCAGGGTGCACCTGCAGGTACCGTTTCTATATTGGGTGTATCTCTAAACGACGGACGTATTATAATCATCATTGATTTCATTGTACTCATCATTGTGACCAACTTTTACCATAGGGCCAAACTAGAAATCGTGAAAGAAAAATCAGGTGTCCTATACAAAAAGTGTATTGATCGTCGACAAAATGTATGGGACAGCTTGGTTGGCCCCAGGATAAGAGTTAGTCATATTGATGACTAGCTGCGCCCCGCGGTTTCATCCGCGGTTAAAAAGTACCCAATGTGCTATTCTAGACCATAATCTATCTCTGTGCCAAATTTCGCTTAGGTCTGTTCAGCCGTTCTGGCGTGAAAGAGTAACAAACATCCATCCATCCATTCCTACAAACTTTCGCGTTATAAACGCCATTCTAGAATATGTTCGTCGTTACACGGTGTATAGATGTTGGGTTACATTGTAGGTATACTCTGCCCAAATCTTTTTGACGTCTCGGAAATTAGGAGCGAATCTCGCGAGTACGTTACTGCAGAAGTTGCATCCACGCCCAAAATATACGTATTCCGCTAACCTCTGACCTCTAAATAGAATAGCGCGTACGTTACATAGCGTAGCAGGACTTTTCAAGCTGTATTCAGTTTTAACTTTTGATTTTTAAAATATAGAATAACCTAGCTGCCTAGGCACTGTTAATGTGACCGTAATGAAATTTAGGACCTACCTCCATTCCAAATTTGAATCAAGTCCTGTGTGTCGTTATAGTGTCAAAACATACCAAATACTCACACTCACAAACTTAAAATGAATGTGTTAGTTTAATTTTTTTTCTTAGTGTAATAGTATTATTATGATATGATCCATTTCTCAGGTCATAATGGCGGTTTCGAAGCTTCTCGACAACTCGACGGCGCTCAACTGCAAACGATTCCAAGAATCGCTATCTGTGATAAACTGTTTTGCGACCGGTGACAAGGCTATGAAAGGGACGGGTAAGAATTTGATCAGCCTCCTTTCCTTTTTTTGATAACACTTCATTTTATTCCTGGATAATAAGTACCTAAATTACTAAATAAATAAAAAATCGGGACACTTGCACACACGATAGTCTGACCCCAAACTAAGCAAAGCTTGTACTATGACTGCCTTGGTGGCTCAGTTTGTAGTGAACCTGCCTTCTGAGCTTGGGGGCGTGGGTTCGATTCCCACCTAGGGCAAACATTTATGTGATGAACATTTGTGTTTGTTCTATGTCTGGGTGTTAATATGTATTTAAGAATGTATTTAAAAGTATCTAAGTATGTATATCAGTCCCTGGCAGCCATAGTACAAGCTTAGCTTAGTTTGGGGTCAGGCGACCGTGTGTGGAAGTGTCCCGAATTTATTTATTTATTATTTATTATTTATGACTGCCAGAGACTGAAAAACACACACATATAAATATATTTTTTAATTTATACTTAAATAGATATTACAACCCAGGCATAGAACAAACAGCCGACCTCAAAATGTAGCATGTAACACTTCAGAAATAATAAAGAAAAATATAACTACACCACTCACTCCAAAATCTATCAAAAGATCTACGCTCCAGACGCCCTAGACAACTGGGCAATCGATTCTGTTAGAATCGAACGCTGGAAGATCGGCTGCTGATTGGACAAAGTACGAGCTTTAGAAATGTCACGTGAAATTGTCAACGCGTCCAATCAGAGCAGCTAGCGTTCGAGTACGAGTATTATTGATTCTAGGAACAGTATCGCTTGAAAGCAATTACTACTTCTCTAGGGCTCAAGGAGGTCTCACACAGAAAAAATTTAATATACATTCAAATTCCCAAAAAACATTATCTTTGTCTATTGATATTATAATATCAAATTAAAGAAACATTTATGTTAATATTATGAGTTAATGTTAATTATTTTTGTATTGAAATGAAATATGAAAACGCTCCTAAAATATTTTTGTATACAGGGTTATCAAGCGAAGTAGCAGAGTTGATGCGGCGCGTGCGCACAGTCGTCGGCGCGCGGGCGCGTTTGGCCGGCGTCGGGGGCACGGGGGCTTCAGGTAAATCAACGAAAGATATGTTAATTTTTTTATCATTAAGTTTTTTTTACAACAGACTATGCATGCGGTTGACCACTGACTCGCCTGATGGGAAGCGTCGACGTGATCAAAGGTGAACACGCTTGCCTAGGAGATACCTATTCACTTTACTCTTGAACACCCCCGGATTGTATTTAGGTGGAAAGACAGACGCAGGCAACGTGTTCCACACCTCTGCAGTTATTATAAGAAAAGATGACTTGAAAAGCTTTGGCGGAATTTCCACCATAAGAGGGTGTCTCTTACTGGTGCGCCTGGTACAGTTATAAAAGAACGGTGATGGCTGGATCAGGTCTTAAAAGTACTTCTCAGTACGAGAAGTACTTTTCAGACTAAACTATTTTTGTATGGTCAAGTAACCAAACAAGCAAGACATTTGCCTGACGTCTAATGCTCTGTCTACATTTGTATTTCCTTCCAAAATATCGTAGTTCAAAAAACTGTTTTCGGAAGCCTTATTGCACTCGTCTCGTCTCACTCAACGTCTGCTATATAAACATGTTTCTCAATTCAAATCAGATCAAGAACTTAGTAGTATAAGTAGTTTTTGTACTTCACTCCTGTGTTGGTGGAAAACGAAGTATCCTTCCACTTACTTTACACCAGGCGCACCAATCAGAGACACCCTTTCATGGTGGAAATTCCGTCTAAGCGCACTAAACGTTTCAAATCCACGTTTCCTATAAGAACTGTGGAGGTGGGGAACCCGTTGCCTGCGTCTGTTTTTCCACCCAAATACAATCCTAGGATGTTAATTGGAAAAGTGAATAGGTATCTCCAAGGCAAACGTCACCTTCGATCACGTCGTCGCTTCCCATCAGGCCAGTCTGTGGTCAAACGCATGCCTATTCCTATGTAAAAAAAAACTTACTACTACTGAGTCTACTGTCTTCACTATTTTCATGGAATTTTTTCTCGTATTGCTCAGCAGCGTCGTATCGTAATCCTTGTATTGTGTGATAGGCGCAGGCAGCGTCCACTTAGCAGAGTTGCAGCACGCTCTAGCCGCGTCGTGTCGCGCGACGCCGCGCCTGCGACACGCCTGGCTCACCACGCTGGCGGAACACAACGCGCGACAAGGCGACCATGATGAAGTAAGTAATACATAATGAGTTTCATTTTTTTAATCGACTGCAAAATGTAGCCAATGATAACGAATGTAACAACATAACGGCCTCTTACTCTGTCACTCCAACCAACTTAACTTCCGCAAAGTAACGCCTGTTACTTAATTAAAAGTAAAGTAACAGGCCGTAAATAACAACCGTAAAGTATTTATGTAACAACCGTAAAGTATTTAAACAGAAGTTGTATATATTTTTGTAATCATCTTTTAACTCTTCATTTTGATATCCCATTCGATAGGTTCGGAAGCTTTTTCTAAACACACCCACATAACCCTCCTTCCTTCGCCGCCTATAGCTACGTAGGTTACTCGCGATAGCGAGCCTCTTCGTTCAGTTATCTAAATTTTTTATTGTCACACAACACCTAACAAATTCTACAATTCTTATTCTATTCATCGCACTAATAATTGATATAAGTACATACTTTATTAAAGTGTGGAAAATTATTTATTCCGAGTACACATTCTCAAACTCAATCGGACTTCTTATACTTCAATCCATCTCACACAAATCTCTATCTGACAGAATAATACTATCTCCCTAGCCAGAGTTCAGTAGCTACATAAGATTCCTTCCAACAGGCTATGTGCTGCCAGCTTCACATCGCGGCCCTTATCGCCGAGTATCTAAAACTCAGAGGAACATTGACGTGGGGCGCCGAAGAATTCACAGAAATATCCAAGAACATTCCTCAAGATGAGACGAGCCTAAAAATCGACGAAGGTAAGTAAAACGCTCGTGTAATAGTTACATTTGTGAATTTTATTCAAAGCATTTTGCTATGACACAGCCTCAAGTATTTGGAAGAAGTTTTCGATTAGGAACTTATACGATAATAATTCATATAATTTGACATTCGATAAATAATTAAAATCACTACTAAAGCACACATATTTACAAGAAACTCTAAAACAGTAGATTATAATTTAGTTACGTAGACACAATTTTGCAGTCTTCTTTATATTCATGCGATACGATGTATTTGGTAAGCTCCTGGAAGGTTTCAATGGGACAGAAGGCAGCGGACGAACAGCCCGGCACCTCCATGAGTCGAGGCTCGGCTGAGTCGTCGTCCCAGTAGTATATCTGAAATACGAAGTTATTGGATTATGTATGTACCGTGTTTAGGGTTCCGTACCCAAAGAGTAAACCGGGGGTCCCGTTTTACCCTATTACTAAGACTCCGCTGTCCGTCTGTCACCAGGCTGTATCTCATGAATCGTGATAGTTAGACAGTTCGAAATTTTGACAGGTGATGTATTTCTGTTGCCGTTGTTGTTCTATAAAAACAAATACAAAAAAAAACAGAATAAAATAAATATTTAAGGCGGCTCCTATACAACAGACATGTTTTTTTTTGCCGTTTGGTTTGGTACGGAACCCTTCGTGCGCGTGCCTGACTCGCACTTAGCCGGTTTTCCATAAGACTCGCCTCGAACATAAACAAAATGAAGTACTTGGAATTTTAGCCCGATATTTGGATCTTGGACCAGTATTCTAAAATCAAACTCTGCATTAAAAGACAATACAATCTAGAAATTCGGATTTAGATGTAACGATAAAGGTATGGAGAGCAAGGCAGCTAACAACACTACTGCACCCGATCACGCGCAGACTCATAATCGAAGTCTTACCTTGAACCAGAACCACATTCCTTCGGGTATGGGTTACTGATTTCTCTTGAGCTTCTGTTGCGCAGCCTCCCTAGTTCAAACATCAGCACCTCACCGTTGTTCATCTCACCTTAAGCCCGAACCGCAGTCCTTCCGGCACGGGCTTCTGGTCTTTCTTCGGGTGCGGTTGCGGCAGCCTCTCGTGTAGTTCGAACAGCAGCGCGGCGCCGGGGTCGGGCAGGCGCGGCGGCGGCGCCACGCACGCGGCAAGCAGTGCGGCCACTGACACTGGGGTGCCCGTGCGCACTATCACGCGCAGCTGTGACTTAGCAGCTATGTTCGACTTCGCTTCTTTTATTATCTGCTGTAGCAGCGCACCTGAAACCGTTCAATCTCTTCATTATTAACCATAACCATCATCATGTCAATCCGAAAGATGTCCACTGCTGGACAAAGGCCTCCCCCAATGATCTCCATAACGACTGGTCCTGCGCTGCCCGCATTAAGCGGCCCTCCATCCTCACCAGATCGTCAATCCACCTAGTGAGAGGCCTTCACACGCTGCGTCTTCCGGTTCGTGGTCGCCACACGAGTATCTTTCTGCCCCATCGCCCGTCGGTTCTACGAGCGATGTGCTCTGCCCACATCATGTCTTAAACCATAACCTATGGTTTTAGCTTGTGACATCTGTTCGGGAACTCTTTCAATATATGCCACTACTTTCCTTCAGAACTGTCCTCCTAGTTATTCAGTAAATCCTAGATGCATCAAAAGTTTTACAGAAAATCGACTTACAGTTGGCTAGAGTTTATGGAAGTGGGGCAAAAATAAATTGAGACGTAACACCTGAAGTCCCGTTTCAATGTATGCTAATGAGCAATGAAACGCCGTATTATTGGAATCAAGAGACAAGACTGCGTCCGGAACACCATACTGCATCCCATCACACGCATCGCAGATGTAGGAACAAAATCGGCCAAGCTCAAACGGAAGCTGGCGGACAGGTGAGCAACGGTGAGCAACGAACTCAAGAGATTTCGAAAAAGAATAGACGGTGCTGGCCCAGTGCAGGAAAAACTGAAGAAAGTTGGAGAAGATGTTTGCCCAGCGCTGGCACAATCAAGTTTAACTAAAAAATAGTGGTGGGTAATACAGGGTTGATAACTTTGTAAACCAGAGTAATTCACAAACTCGTTTATAAAGTAAATTCTTCACTAAAATTTGCAAGACGTTTTTGTAGGTACATTTTATATTTTTAGACAATTTATTATTGCCCAACGAGATGATTTACAAGCATCACCTTCCTAACAACGTGCGGAATACTTGGCGGTTATTAAAGAATGAAGCAAAAAGCTCATTTTAGTTTTTCGTATTTCATTATACTACAACCAGATAATTCTAGTATTTGAAATGTTAAATAGCTAGTTCAACACTCGACGATTATCACAATAAAATGTTTGATATAAGACCTAGCATCCGGCTTTAATGTCAAGGTTAATATATTGCAAATATTTTTAAAGTAATATTTTGTGTTTTATAATGACAGTGAATTAGTTCTTTTCGCTTAATTTATCAACTCAATGCTGAGTGTTGCCAAGCCACCTAAACTGGTTTTATCCTATTAGGTTATAGTAGTACGTAATTTTAGTTTAAAGGTAAATAAATAAGGAGTTTAAAAAACACGCTTCGCTTCTTCTGGTTCCATCATCAAATCAGCTCTGAAATGCTAAATTATGGTTGTGTCATCCGAACTACATAAACATACAAAGTTTCATTTCAAGGTCAAAATTGACTTCTAACATTTTAATAAAACATTGTATGTTAGTTAGTTTCAAATAAAGCCAATAAAAGCTATTAAGAGTCCGGCGACCACTTTAGACCAACTTCGCATTGGCTTAAGGTATTCTATAGCCATTTCGTCTAGAAGAAGACTGCAAGCGAAGAGAGCAAGTAATGATACTGACGAACCTATAAAGTTACCTACAGAGTGACAAAGTACAATTTCAATTTTTTTTATGACTTTTGCACTTCTGTAATCATTCTTAAATAACTAAGAACGTCCCTTGTATTATGGATTCATTTAAAAGCTAATGATGTAAACAACCTTCCTATGTCAAGGGATTTTTGATTTGCTTTGTCTATCTATTAAATAAATCAGTCAAAAATGACCCCTTACAAATGCGGAAATTTTTCATAGCTCAATTTTCGCTTGAGAACGTTTTTTTAAAAAACCAAGAACATAGGGGCGGAGATATTGTTAATTTAATTGTACATGGTAAATATCATCATAATCTGAGAAAAGAGTTTTCAAGAAATTTGAGAAGCGCGTTTGTATGGAAATTTCAGAGCGTCGCGGCCCTCTTAAACAAATAATTGTCAAGCCGAATTGAGAACCTTCTCCTATTTTGAAGACATTTAAAAAAAACTTACCACCGCTAAGTTTTCTCAGTAGATTGTTGTGGAACATCATTGAATACTCTAGCTTAGCAACATCCATAAGTTTTCTCTTCACGTGTTTCGCCCATTTAGGATTCGGTACTTTAATATCATCCTGTGAAACAAAATTATTATATTAGTGTTAACTTGCTTTATCAGCTAAAATTCAAAAGATGTATATTTAAATATTAGGAGTGTGTGTTTCATCTTGTCATTCTCTGTTATCTATGAAATCTAAAGCCAAAAACTAGCTCGGAAAATATATTCAATAGGTACTCCATTAAAAATTAAGTAAGGTTATTAAAATCGAAAAAAGTACTAAGATTACTACGCAACCTGTATGAGGAATAAATTATTTAAATAATACGCTTCTTGGGGCGTACTAAAGTTCGTGTTCGTCATTTGTGCGATTTTGTGGAACAGGTCTCTGTAGGGCACCAGCAGACCCTCATCTGAGAATGCTTGTAGTATTCTCTGTTTCTCATGTTGGTAACGAGGACAGTTCTCTTCGTACAAAAGCTGAAACAATCGACATTCCTAATAATATGACATACAATAAATTGACCATAGTGTAGACTGTAGATATTTGGCTTACAAAGTCGTCGTCATTGTCAGGATACGTATAGGGCACAGGCTGCCAGTCCAGGGTCTCATTCCATATCTGCGCTTCCGGAGGCTGCCACAGCCCCGCTGATATTAACAACGCAGTCATCTTACTCAGCTCTGTGTCAGACGCTATCACGATACTGTTTTCTACAATCAATAATGTACACGTGTTTATCCGGTTGGACGAACCTAGAACTAACTACAAACGAAATACTAAAAACCTGCGTCGTAGTGAGGTCCTAAAAACTCGTCGTATCTTTTCCTAAGTAATGCGCCCATTTCGTAAGTTAACATCTTCCCTTCCTGAAAGTAAAAAAAAACTATTTTTACGACCATTGATAACTCTACTACAAAGTAAATGCCTCAATAAAGCATGAATGAAGTGTGCTATCCCGCTCTAATGCTTTCCTATAACTTGTGTGTTGGTGTTGAATGCCGTGCAACAAGCTATAAATCATTATTAGCTTGTGACGGCAATCTGCGTGTGCGCAGACACCTCGTTCCCGTTTAGCCGTAACCAGCGACCTTCTAGGACCCCCTCCCGCATGTCGACTGGGAAGTCGACGCCTCGTTAAAAAGTCATTCGTCCTGGCTAGTCCTTCCAATCCGACCCTACACAGTTCCGCAAGTTCAATGTCACGAACTTGTACACAACTGTCACGTAACCATGCCGTGATACATTGATGTTTATGGACACCTGTTTAGACAAACTAGTATTTCTTTATGATCTATTGAGCTGTCATTATTAGAAAAGTGATTTGCTAAATGATGAACACCTCATTTCGATGGGAACAGGTGACGGATCAAGGACGGTGTAACAAGTAGTCTTTTGTTGAAGCCGCAATGCCATTGTGCGGACTCGGGATAAAGGAGCGCCGTTCCATGAATGAGTTGTAATGCAGTATGTACATGGGTGACGTGAGAGTTTGCCGATGTTACTGTTCTGGTGTACGGCAGATGTCATTCGTTACGGGCCGCGAACGCTCGGTTTCAATCGAGGAACTACGCCAGCAGGCTTCATTGTTGCGAATTATTCTTCACGTGGTTCCCATGAAATTCAATGCCATTGAAAATTGAAAAATTTCGTTAACCGCATTAGCGATATTATTATTGCGAACTCGTGTGAAATCAACAAAGCATTGAATGGAGGGTTGGACTTGTCAAATTAGAGGCCCATATATCCACATATAATGACAGAGGACGTTGACCTGTAATGTTAACTCGTAAATCTGCAAATACTACTTGTGAAGCATATGCCTTAGTTGAGAAATTTGGCTTCGGCACAATTATATACGAGCTGCCTGGTAATCCATCTAAAAATCTTAACTCTTGTTTAGTAACCAATGCAAGGATATTTTAGTTTGCGTGTATGTTTGTTGCTTAGGCTGTCAGGTATACTCACGTTCGTCATAGCCCCGGCACCGTATGGTGAAAAGACGTGATCAGGCGGCGGTGCCCCGAGCATTTCTAGCTCAAGCTCGCTCGGCGTACGCTCACCGTGCGACATCAACTGTTGATTTATTATAATCAATAATCAAATTATAATATTCGCCACGTTAATTTACCTGGCAAAACATATACCTGATACTCGATCTTACCGTACAAATTTGCTCGTTTTTGAAAAGGTCGACTAAAAAACTAAAGGTGACTTTCAAAACGTGCTTACCACATGAACTTGTCGGAGAGCTGTTATGTCCACTGTGGAGTCCTTCATCAATATCACTGCTACGAGGGCTGGAAATAAACAAACCTTTTCATTTATAAAAATAGACTGCTGATTTGGTGGTGCGGTCGTTATCCTGAGTGATCTAACTTGTTTATTTATGATTCAAATTCATTACCAATCCCACCATAACGACCAATTAAAATTTTTCGGCGCTTTCCATTTAACTCAAGAAGTATCTATTCACATTTTGCGCACAAACTGCAATGAAGTTAATTAAAATAATATACAGCTAAGGTTGGCTTTAAAAAGATCCGGCTCCAATATACTTCCTTTGGCGATTTCATCGTTTTTATTTTGCTGACTCACCGGCGATGAGCGAGAGGCCCACCAACACGCCGAGGCAGCAGCATGTGTGCTCCATGCGCATGCCTTGCGCCACATCCGTCTCCGGCGCGTTGGTCGGCTCCTCCTCGCGACCGCCCTCTTTCCTGAAATACCAAGAAGTTCTTTCTACGTTGTTGTCTTCTCTTAGGATTCGTTTGTTCTAAGCCTATTCCGTCGTTCATCTATTTTTCATATTCGTCTTTTTCGTCATACCTCTATCCAGATACATTCTCTACTTATTTTAATACTTTGTTTTGAGGTCCTTTCTTTCAATTTAATTTTTTTTTCAATTGTTTCCTATTGTGTATTTTAGTAAGTTTATTTTTTTTGTAACGGATTCTTCCTTATTTAAATAACAGAAACAGCACGACACGACACAATAACCAGTACTTAGACTTCCAATTGGCAGCCTAAAGCGAACTCTTTCACTAACTGCAGCTCAACGCCTTAAAATCAGTGCTATTCATTTTGGAGCCATCACAAAATTTAATAAGTTCTGCATTGTTAATATACTCGTATCTGCTATTTAAAACTTCAATTCTAAATAATCTTCATTAAACTAGTATTTGGACAAATATTTAATGCCCCGCGGTTTCACCCGCGATTAAAAAGTATCCTATGAGCTATTCTAGACTATAATCTATCTCTGTGCCAAATTTCATCGAGATCTATTTAGTCGTTCTGGCGTGGAAGAGTAACAAACATCCATCCATCCATCCAACCATTCTTACAAACTTTCGCGTTTCTAATATTATAGTAGGATTATTTTGTTATGTAATTACCATCTTCGCTTTACGACCCAATCAAGCCCACACCAAATCACTTCTCCATAGAGTCTGCCACTTGCTTTCTTTTAATGGTCTGTCTAGCCGGTTTAAAAATAGCAACAGTTGATATGAGACCAGTATTATCGTCCCTAATTAGCATAACTATAAAAACTGATCATAAAACATATTATTATCTAAATCAGCTTTATACACGTGTCCCGCTCGCCAATAAATATCTCGTTACCTGGCAGCACCATTGTGAATTGGAAACTGGAAATCGTTCTGAAATGCCACTCACATTTTCCTTCGCCGAGTCGGCAGCTCTACATTGTAATCCAATCTTAATTTGTATCTTCACTTTTGTTAATCATATTAGGAACAGATTTGGGATTAGATCATACGGAATAGGTACTGGTACATTGAATTTAGTTGTTAAGTAGTGTACGTGTGTCGTAGGTAATGGCAGGAAGTGCACAGCGCGCGAGACGGGGTCCCACTGAGACCCACACGGGACACGCTACAGATTCACGGTCGCCGCGACCTGTGCCCGTTCGGATGATTGACTCTGTCCAATCGATTGTGCCTACCTATTTACACATGCGTGCCCACATCGTCCGACATTGCCATTTGTATCGCTGCCGGTGGCTTCCACAGCCCTAACCTTGCCCGGATGGATCGGAAGTCCTAATTGTTCACGCTGGCAGCCTAGCCTATTCGGATTAGTCAAAGATCTACGCTGTACATTATTGAATAGGGGAACTCCGCGTCCATGATTCGTAATAAATACGAGAGGGAAACATGATAGGATGCTTTTGCCTATTTGGTTCATGGCGGGAATTAGAAGATTGGCGAGGCGAAGCCGCGCGCGATTATTGCATTTCGATTGCTGTGCTCAACGGAGGGGAACGACTTTGGGCAGACTATACATTCAGCCATACATTTCGCACATGATTTTAACCACAAAAGTAATTACTTATGACAAAGACAATTATACAGATTAGATATAATCAAGAAGCTGCTAAACCTACCTTGAATATTAATCAAGATAGCACCACAAATATTTCCAAGTATTCACAATTGACGTCAGCAACTTCTTTATTTATGACATATCTTAGACTTAGACTCTAAACGGTCTGTAATTGCTAATGCTTTATATTAAGATTAATTTTGGTTTGTTTTGCTAGAGTGTGATATTTAGAATTCAATCACCGGACAAAACATTTCGACACGGTACGGTTTAACACATTAGTACTTACTTGACGCAAATTATACTGGTGAGATGCACCATTTTACTGTTTTGTTTTTATGGAAATACGTGAACTAAATGTTTTGGTACACGTCTTGTTAAATGATAAGGCTCGCAACTAAGAGATGAATGCTTGTGAGGAGGAAGGAAGCATCTGTCTGTTTCGTGTCAGAAACACAGTTGTTAGGTATATCTAATCTCATTGTAATTAAATCGTAAACCAGCTTCTGCACTGGGTCGGTCTGCAAGGTTACCTGTGATTCTTATTTACAAAAATATTGTAGTTCCCACAGAATTCATAAATAATGCTTTTTTGTTTTAAAATGCATCACTTCGTAACTTGTATTTCAAGTTTTGTCTCCACGTGAATTTGTATTAAAAAAAACGCATATTGTTACTAAAAAAAATTTTGCTACTTCACGTGATTCAAAATATTTCTTATTCTCATCATAAGTTGTGTTTTCATTTACTTTTTTATGGTTTTACTGAATTAGCTCAGCTTCGAGTTTACGTCGCGTAATAATAATTACTTTGGAAGCGAAATCGATTCTCCGAAATAAAAATATCTCAAAATGGTTTTTTGTAGGAATTTGAACCACCAGGTATAATACACTTGGTGAAGGCGAACTTAATGAATAAAAACATGATATTATATTTTGAAGATTATTTCAAAATGGACAGATTTTTTCTATTTGAGGTTCGCTTACAAATATATCAAAATCCATTTTAATTTATTTCGGATTTATTTTAACAAAATGACTTCATAACATACCTACCAATTAACTCGTATTAGATTTTTTATCAAAAAATGTTAACACAAACGACAAGGGCAAATAACAAAGCGAAAAGGTTGTGCGAAGGTCTCTTTTATTTAAACAAGGAACATTTAATGCACTTACAAATATCACAGAAACAAATAAACTAAATCTTTGAGAGACTGTTACTTTGTACTTCACTATTGCCTAACTTACATTCACAGCCGCTGTCTTGTCACAGATTTTACCTAAACTATGTACAAGCACACTTTATTACATTTAATAAATTTCACACTCTCATATCTGAAACTATTGTATACTGAATCCGAAAGTAGTAGCGAAAGTACATGGAAAATATTGCATTTTTGGTATTGTTGTGTTTTATCGGGACTAGATAATCACCCGCTTATTTGAACAGGCATATTATCAAGATGGCACAATTCCACACTCGTGGTAGAACTCATCCTTAGACCACGCGTTTTCTTCAACGAGGCTGACGAACTTGTCATATTCACATAGTAGACCGCCGCCGCACCCGTTTATTGGAAGAACCTTTGGTGGTCCTCCAGCGTCTTTAGCGTACACAGCCTGTAAAAGAAACTTGTATCAGTCAACATAGCTATCACTTAACCTAACTTTCAAAACAATGTTTTGTTCTCGTTACAATTCATGGTCACGACATTATTCATCAAAAAATATCATCGGCAGTCCACTCCGAACATAGTATGCCTCTCCTAAAACCTGGTATATATATCCAGATATCGATATATTGGACCCTTAACGTTTACCCTTAAGTTTTATAATTGTATACTATAAAAGTGTGATGTTAGTAAGCCAAATAATTATTTTTCTTTCTTTCTATATATCGAATCAGATTACTTTAAATCCCTTAGACACACAATATTCGTGAAGACCCTGATGACAACTTCCTAGTTCATTCTCATGGGTAATCAAATAGAGTATTAGAGTCTAATCAAATGTAAAATTGTCATTGACAATGACCGAGGCCGTTTTTATCGCTCAACAATAAGTAGAAGGAAAAGTATGTTGTAGCCCTCAACACACATTCGTACATAAATGAAATATCACACTAATATTATAAATGCGATGTTTGGATGTTTGTCTCTCAATCACACCAGAACGGCTTAACGAATCTGGATGAAATTTGGCACAGGGAGAGATTATAGTCTGGAATAGCACATAGGATACTTTTAAACTGCGGGTGAAACCGCGGGGCTCAGCTAGTTTTCAATAATTTTAACAAGTTTTTCTTTTTCGGATCATTAACGGTTAATTTAAATAAGCGTGCTTATCTATTAGAAAGTACAATTTGCCGGATCGGTAATCAAGCTGATGATGTCTATTTCAAAGTCAAGGACGTATTGTCCTTTATTTAGGAATACTAAATCTTGTAGATATAATCATGCTCACCGCTATATAATGTTTGCCATCTTTCCCTTTACTCATTTCTATTGAGAAAGTAGCGCCATAGTTTGGCTGGTGAGGCTCGAAAACCCTAGCTGCAGCCAGCAAAGCCGCCACGTTGTTCTCGTGAGCAGAGTACAGTCGCAGCCTGGGCTGTTCCATGTCACCAGCTATGTAGGCACGAGTGTCGTTTAGTATGCTGTGCAAAAGAACTCCTGAAAATACATCGGAAATTATAATGAACTATTTAATTTTACCGTGTCGTATTTTATACCGTGTCAAATAAAAATACGATACGCTATTAAACAAATATTAAATATTTAATTGTTAGTCATGGATTTCGTATGGATATCACTCGCAGCAAAATAATGCTCATCTTTACCTGATGATAGTTTTATCAAATGATTGGTATAAAATTCGGCAGCGAATTCTATTTTAGTAACTGCTTTAATTTCAGACGAGACGTTTTTTAACCATGTTGGTGGCATAACTCCCACATTTCTCTGAAAAAGATAAAGTATTCGTTAAACAGGTCTTCCTCTTCCAAAGTTCTTAGGTTATTTAAGCATTGAAACAATGCAAAAAGTGGTCAGAAAAGTTCAAATTTTAAATTTAAACAAAATAAAAATTATTTACTTCAGGTTCCACCCATTATGTAGCAATTGGGTGATTAATTTTTCATATCAAATAACAAAAGCGTATTTACCAAAGTCTGTATTGAATTGTCTAAGTAGAACACGTCCTCAGGATTTTTAATACTAGTGCCGGTCTTCTCACGGAGGTATCTGATGAGGCCTTGGTACGGTTTCATCCATTCGATGATCTCCGGTTCCTGATACGCCGAGTCCCTCAGTTTTAAATAGCGAGGACAATTGTACCAGTACATTAGCTGCAAATAATACAGAGTATTGAATAAACTATCAGATAACATTTTATTTAAACCGCATTATGTCAATAGGTACCCGTATGCCTTTCAATGCATGACGCCAAGTGGATAAGTCCCATAGATAGCTTGACAAGACCGTGAACAACTGGGAAAAAGTAGGTGATTGGGAATTCTCGTTGACCATGTGAAATTATATTACACACAGTAAGTGCTAACTTGTCCTTCTCAGTACTGTTTCCTCTTACACGTATTTATCTAACTTTTACCTTAAATGTTTTTCACATGGATCTGACCAGTTTAATTGATGTCGTGTTAAACGTAAATACGCTAAACTACAAGGCAATTTACGACGTATGTCAGAAACTTACGTCATCTTCTTCGTACTTTTCCGTATCATAAGGCACTGGCTGCCAATTTAGAGCAGGGTTCCACTTTTGAGCCGGTGGCGGGGGGTAAAGTGCTGCCAGAGCCGTGAGGGCGGTCATCTTCGTCCGAGCGTAGCTTGTGGTCCTCACGCTGATCTCGTCGGGTAGGTACAGCTGAGAAATGAAGCCGTCGTACCGATCTCGCAAGTACATTCCAACAGCAAATCCGCGCTGTTTACCTTTCTATTAAAAAATCAGAAAATTATTTCATAATCAGTGTATATTCTATAATTTATTTATCAATAAAAAAAACTCATGCTTAAGTATTTGTTGGGAACAGTAAAAGCACTACTTACATTAGTCAATGCCTTCATCCCAAATGGAAAGAATACACTATTATTCAGCTTATCTGGATATAGGGCCAGCTCTTCTTGGTCCGGCGTTCGATCTCCATGACGGAAAATCTGTATAAAACATAATTAGTTATAGTCTCAGTTGTCTCTTATATTTGAATAATTTAACACTACAATTATGTGGTGTAGATTGTATCCAACTTCCATCTTGTAAACCATATATAATAAAACAAGAAGTACAAAACATTGAAAGAAAAATGTCTGTGCTAATTCCATATTTTATGATTCTATTATTTAAAGATAAATATGCGCTACGTTATGAACGCAATACATTTACTAGAAGTAATGACTCCATAAAAATAAAAGGATCTTTGTAACACAGATTTCATGTCATCAATGTCATCTAATTCTAAAGCGTCCTGACGTACCGTGAACACCAATTCTAGTTCTGTCTCCATCGAATAGTCGACTCGGGGCTCTAAGCTTCCCACCGGGCTCGCTTCCGCCCCAACCACGACCGCCACTAACAAAACTCCCGCCGCGAACACAAACCCCATTTTAATTTATTTCTATTCGATATTTCTAATGTACGTGAACATAACGTACGCGCGTTCGCGGGCACTTTTCGACTGCAGTACAAGGAGCCTCTGCTCCATTTATATACAGATACATAGAATAGCAATACAAGAAGATCGACAGGACAGCGTCATTGCGCTCTGCGAATTTTTCACGGCGCGCATAACGAATTATTTTTCTTTTGATGCTGGTTGTCTGGTAACTTCCTAGTTCTAGACTAGATCTCAGAATTTTTTGATCACTATCAATTAAACATTTATATAATCTTATATATCCGATCATATTTGCCAAGCGTATTTTATATTAAGCGAGGATATTAAAATGTTAGTACTACATACCTATTAAATAATAGGTATTTAAAACGAACATTGTTGTTAAATACAGAGTTACGTTCATTTTGCTGCATATTTTCCTGAAGAAGTTATTGAAGTATGGTAACTGAAAATTAATTAATAAAGTTATCTACAGCTACACATGTACATTGTATTAGTAAAATAAAATAAAACAGTTAAGGTTAACCTTTGTTAATTACTGGGAGAGTTTACGTTAAAAAATAATTAGGGCTAATGTCTCTTTGATATCTCGTTACCTATTTAATCATATTCTGTACCACAGAGTGATAATAAAATCTAGTTTACTAAACCTGTCTCGTGCTCATTCAATACAGCAGGACTCATTAGTAGGTATACTTTGTTCTAATTGTATGAATACTATAGATAGTACCAGGTTTTGATAAAGTCACGTACTGTGCTACTTTCATTAAAACATTTTATCCAAGTAATGTTAATATAGGTAGGTCGTGAACTAAACAAACTCATTATATACTACTAACCAATATTAAAGTCGGTAGTAGAATTTGTTCAAATATATGATAGGAAAGTACGTAATACCTGATACGTACGTTTGTTGAAAACCTTTAAAAAATACGTAATTCGTACAGATCGCACGAACTCTACGTATTTTTCTATTCCTAAGAAGCAAACTCATAAACAAAACTTTTCCACTTCAAGAGCTACAGTAATAAATTACTGGTACCAAATGTTTCCACTATATTACTATACCACAACACAAATAAATTTTCCATAAACCAACCCTGCGTTTATTCCAAAACCAAACCGCATTGCAAGGTCAAATAGGGTTACGTTGACACATTGCTCTGAAGAGCTAGCTAGCCAGTCTAGTCTAGCTAGTCCAGCGAATTGTTAGCGAAATCATATGAGTCATAGTACTGACGCTCCGTATGTCAATTCTATGTAAAGTGCAAGTTCATTGAAAAAGTTCCTGGCAGGTAAAATCCCGACACACATTAACTGAACCGTCCTGCACATCGTTTTGGAATTTTACCATAACTTAATTGGTAGTGGTTACCCACCGACTTACATAAGTAAGAATGAATACTATAGATAGACACCGACTTACATAAGTAAGTCGGTTGATGATTGCCTTATCATTCAAATTAAATTTGCGAATGGGAAGCGCAACTTTCTAATACCAAATATAAACTAAATTCATTGCTAGAGAACATTAATCTATGCTACAGCAAAATAAAATAATTTAAATTCACAATCGCTAGGGGACGTCTGGCCTCAATTTATTATTTCCTCTTATCACGGGCTTACTATTTTTCCTTAGTTTTATCTAAAACAGTTAAATGACATTCGAATTGTATTGCCCATATTTTGACTCAATTCGAAAAAATTGATTATTCATGGAAACTTTTTTTTAATTTACAGGCATGACAGACGTACAATACAACGAGCAAGCACTGCTCGACCAGCTGATGATTTGCACAGAGTACGTCGACAGAGCGGAACGATACGAGCTGCTAGGACCTCTATACCGACTCATCATACCCATTTACGAACGACGGAAGGACTACCAAGCTCTCCTGACCTGCTACCAACACCTAACCAAGGCTTACGCTAAGGTCATCGAAGTCACCAATTCAGGGAAAAGATTACTCGGAAGGTTCTACCGGGTCGCCTTCTTCGGTAAAGCCCATTTCGGCCATGACGAGGAAGGCGTCGAGTTTATCTACAAGGAACCTAAATTGACGTCACTCAGTGAAATTTCCGAGAAGCTGCAGAATTTCTATGAGCAGAAGTTTGGCGCTGGTCATGTGAAGATGATTATGGATTCAGCTCCGGTAAGCCGGTTTTTCGCATTATCTAACAGAACGTGCTGGTTTTGGGTATAGTTTTTTTTTTTTAATTTTTTATATAATTTTTTTTTTAAATTTCTTTATACAAAATTGATCACGTGACTGGCTATTTCGTTTGGAGACTCGATTATTTTTCTTTCGAATTTTACAAACTTATGTCCTAAAAGTTGTTCACTTAGACTGGTAGAAGGGAACAACAGCCTTATGCATTGCTACACTCAAAACCAGGTTGCTTATACTACGTTAGATGTTTATACCTACATCGGATGTAGGGGACACCATGGGAACATAGCACCAAGAAACATCTTTGGGATCGTTGAGCAAAGAGGGTAGAAAATTCAAGGGTAACGTGATCATCTCCAAAGCTTTATAGATTCAAGGTTTTAGGTAATCTATATAAACAAGAATTAGCTTGATTTATTTATAGCTTTGGTTAAAAAAATACAAGAGGTTTGTTTTTGTTATTTTAGTTCGTAATGGCGTCGTGCCATACCAAGTCGGCTAATTGCTCCCCTGTTGTGCAAAATAAAACTACCTATTCATTTTTAAAATGGTTACTAATTAATGGTTACTATCTTTTGTATAATCCACGTGCTAACCAGTA
This sequence comes from Peribatodes rhomboidaria, assembly GCA_911728515.1. NCBI lineage: Eukaryota > Metazoa > Arthropoda > Insecta > Lepidoptera > Geometridae > Peribatodes > Peribatodes rhomboidaria. The sequence goes on along the minus strand of OU452169.1, from coordinate 6,578,703 downwards.
TATCACGTGCGCATATTCAAAACCGAATGTACTTGTTTTTGCCGTAAAAGAATACGGTCTCAGCTCGACAAACAGACTTCTTAAATAGACAATTAAAACTATTGTATTATCTACCATACAGTCATTGTTATTTTAAAAGCCGTGTTGCCGTAACTCATTAACTGAGGAATAATTTTTCATACATTAGTACAAAGCAGCCTGTATACACAACATCACTGGTTGAAACTACAACGCAATTCTCAAATTTGAAAATCGTTTTTGTGCTTAAAGTAATGCCTGAAATTTTTCAAGTTTCCTACATACAATATTTTTATCTTCTCAAAAATTTAATCTAGACCCGGTAATTCATCAAGAAATCGACACAGCACTTTGCTACATAGTTTAGATTTTATCGAACGTCAACGAACATCGACGGCTGGCGAACACAGTGTGACCTGTAAGTTGTACCTGTTATTTTAGGTAGAATTTTAGAGCCCTACCTAAAATAACAGGTTACTTCTAGCACCTAAGTGTTAATAAACGTTAGTGCACAATGTTTAAAGCACAAAATTACAAAGTTTGCAAATTTTTGAAAGAGCAAAACGTCCAAAGCTCACAAAGACCAGAACACCACAGGGTCCAGAGTCCAAGGGAACAGGGTCACAGATAAAATTTTACTTAAATTAGGAATTTAATTCTGTATAGACCGAGTGGCTACCTTTGATGCCAGAGTTTTTACCACAAGGTGAAAGTGTTACTAGAAAGTTTACTAGTTTTTAACCCTCGACGCTGAAACGATAGGGTGCTATAAGTTTGACGCGTCCGTGTGTGTGTGTCTGTCTGTCTGTCTGTGGGATCCTAGCTCCCGAACGGATGGACCGATTTTGAATTTGTTTTTTTTTTGTTTGAGCGGTGAATTAGGAGTCTTCCTAGCTATTTTTGATGAAAATCGATATCGGGTTTTCTTTAATTTAAAATGTCAATAGACAATAGTTTATTTCTGGCAAAAAACAAATAGAATACAGATACAGATAAAAAACTTAGCTAAAAAAAAGAGATTACTACAGAGCTTAGTCAGCTTAACTTTGCCTTAAGGTCTCTGACACGGCTTGCCATTGCAGGTAAATCGCGAAGAGCTGGACAGTCAGCTGGCGTACATTCAAGTGACGTGGGTGAAGGCGGCGCCGGAAGGGCTGGCCGCCGGGGGCTCGGGCGAGGGCTCGTTCGAGCGCGCGCACAACGTGCGGCGCTTCGTGTTCGAGACTCCCTTCACCAGGGACGGCGCCGCGCGCGGGCCCGTCCACCACCAAAGGCTGCGGCTCACTCACCTCACCAGTAAGAATTAAACCATTCTCATCTTGTCATCAATCGCTACCATATTTATTACGATAAATGTTAATAATTTTGGTAACATTTTCATTATTTCAATTTTTGATAAATATGTAAATATATTTCTACTTGACATTTAATTTAATTTCATAACATTATTTTGACATAATTAATTTGCACACCTATAATGTGAGGCTGTTCAAACCTAAATTAAGATCATTGTAACCCATTAATGAGGAAATAAAAAAGTTTAATTTCCAAAATGGCACCTTGAAAACAAGGCTTGTATAGAGTGTAAGCCTTGTTTCGTTGTCAGTAGGTCTGCGAACGCGTTAGTGTCATGACGCCTAAATATGCTTAAACACTTAAGCAAATGTCATCAACGCTATTTCGGTATATGTATTTGATTATTTTCAAACCGCTTCCTCCTCGTGCTCCTACTAAACGTAAAAACTACGGGGAATATTCTAAATTTAATTCCTCCTGTTCCTTGTTCTATCACATAACACATTGAACAGTCAACCACAATATACTTTTCAAACAACTAATAAACAAATTTTTGAAACAGCGAGCGTTAGCCAGCTAAACGTCTATATTGCAGCTTTGACAAAAATGCTTTCGTACGAGTATGTCCGAATCCTGTTTAGATTTCTGTCCGGATCGGTCTTCCTCTACAGGTCGCGTTTCTTAACTGGTTGTCTTTAAATACTGCGAGTATTTTTTTCGAGATTTATTTTGAATTTTTTCAAAATAGCGTATAGATATGTTTTAAATCTAAACAGGAATCTACTTTCATAGTAAAGTTACTCTTAATATTTTATTAAATAACTGCAATCACCTTTCACCTGTACTTGAATCAGAGTATGCTATGAGTAATTCTATTATCGTAATGTCTCGATGCTCCTACTTAGCATTTCACAATTTCCTTTTGCAGTAGGAGCATTAGGACATGGTTTTCCCGGTACTCCTATTAGTAGTAGTGTTTAGTAGGAGCACGAGGAGAGAGCGTGTTTAACGTTGATGGCTTGATGGACATACAATAAAAATGTGGTTCCGATGGGCCTGATTTTCAATAATGCACGACATCTATGTAGGTATTTCTGATCGAAGATTTTCATAGCGGTTTTCTAAGCTTTTTCCAGACTAACCAAATAACTACAAATCCTTAGATTTCTTTAGGTTTTTGTAACAACTTAATAAATTTCGTGGTAAACAGTAATTAGGTATTTAGATGACGCTAATGTGATTTCACATGTTAATTTCTTAGTTAGCTTTTTGACGTCAATGTAAAACCCCGAAAAATTACCTATATATGTATCTATTTTGCATAAACTACATTTTTTTTAAATAAATTACACTAGCAATTTGCTAAATATACAGATGATAGGTTTATAATTCTATTAAATGTCAGTTTTTCCTATATGTAAATTGTCGACTATTAAAACTTTCCATTTTAAAAGTATTCTTTATTTTTCTTTCTTTCTTACCTGTCCTATTAGTTATTTCTTTCACACTATTCCGGTTTTACGTCTCTTTCATACTTAACTAAGTTTACATGCGTGCGTCTCTTCACTCATGCGTTTCATTCAAGGACCACTATTTTAAGCATATTAGACATTATGCTTACATGCCCTTGAAATTTACAATTTAGTTTTATAAAATTAATTTGAATTTCACATCATCTTACATGCGCTTTTACATTGTTGAAATTACCATTGATATACATTACTACAACATCTATACATCTTTCAAACCTTAACTTTACAACATGCATGCATGCATTTTAACCGTTCCGAAGACGGGTCTGAGCAGTGGCGCACTTGTAGCGCCTCACTCAACTGCCGTCTTTGTACTTCTTCACTCTACAAAACTTCAAGGCTAGAGTGAATAAGTACCTTATAGGTCGTCGTGCTCCATCTTAGACCACAACTTCGCTTAACATCAGGCGAGTTGGTGGTCAAACGCCGAACAATTCAAAAAAAAATGCGATTCAAGAACCTTATTTTAAGCATTATTAGTCGTTATGCTAACGTATATAGTTTATTTCCGCAGGCGAGAACTGGTTCCCGTACGTAAAGCGTCGCGTCCCGGTCATCGACACGCAGGTGGAAGAGAAGAGCCCTATAGAGGTCGCTGTCTCCGAAATGGAGAGCCAAGTCAACGAGCTCACTGACATCGTCAACGCTAAGGCGCCTGATATCAAGAAACTGCACCTTAGGTGAGAGACGCTTTATTTATGAATTGGTCGATTAATGTTAGAATTCGTTTTCATAGGCGGTTGTGGCTTACAGGGATAGGGTAGTAGGGTAGAAAAACCAAAATTCACATCTGCAGATTTTTTTACTCAAGCAAATTGAAACAAACATGTTTTTTTTACGTACAGGCTTAGAAGATTTTTGACAAATAGGCACTCATGTAACATTGAAGAATTAAGAAGTTATCAATTGTTTCGACTCTTACACATTGGAGTTTACGAAACATCTGTGAGAATTAGGATTTGTTCTACAACATTGAAAAGTTAGCAACTGTTAAAAAGTTAGCGTCCATAATATTGAAATCATGCCCCCTTAGCAATAAACGTTGTATAGCCTCGGAATAGTTATACAGTGTTTAGTCTTTTTCTTTCTTTTACATTTTTGAACTCGTTCGAAAAAGACAAAATAGTGTGTTAGACTGCACAACATTAATTGCTGAGTTTATAAGCCCCGTGTAAGAGTTTATGGCCGGTCGAAGATTTTACTATATAGGGGCATAACTTACAGAAACACTTTTTTTCGGTTATTGTAACGATATAATTTGACTGCCTCGGTGGCTCAGTAGTGAACCTCCCTTCTGAGCTAGGGGGCGTGAGTTCGATTCCCACCTAGGGCAAACATTCATGTGATGAACATTAGTGTTTGTTCTATGCCTGGGTGTTAATATCTATGTATTTAAGTATGTATGTAAGTATGTATTTAAAAATATCTAAGTATGTATATCAGTCTCTCGCAGCCATAGTACAAGCTTTGCTTAGTTTAGTATCAGGCGACCGTGTGTGGAAGGGTCCCGAATTTATTTATTTAAAATATAATATGGTACATAATCAACGATTTCTCTTCTACAGGCTCCAAGGCAGCGTGTGCGTGCAAGTGAACGCAGGGCCGCTCGCGTACGCTAACGCGTTTCTGGATCCGACACTGGCGCCCATGTATCCGGATGAGACTGTCGACAAGCTGAAATCTATATTCAAGTAAGCCTAAATATATTACTAGCTCTTTTCCCCGCGTTTCATAGCCTATGTTACACAGGGATAATGTATAAATTGGACTAATAGTTTTTGAGTCTATTCGTTACAAACAAATAAAATAAAACGAACGCATAATTTTTCTAGATAAAAAAATAAATTCCATACCCCACCCTCGTGAATTACTTTCTTTGTTCTTTAATTTGGTTAAGCTATTTATTTGTGAAAAGGCGACTTAATACAGGTACTATCTCCTACCTAGAAATAGTGGCATTTTCATTCAAATGCTACCGCTGCTTCACTAAGCGATATGAGATTTACGCCATATTCATGTTTCTGATGGTCTTCACATTAGGAAAAAAAATTGAATGAAAAATTGTTTGTTCACAATAGAAATACACATGATCACCAGCATAAACTAACCCACTGCTGCCCCATGGTCCCGTGTTGATCTGCTCCGTTCACATCATGTTCCCTTTCACATATAAAATCAACATTTCAACATAACATCTTCAGACCTCACTGCCTACAAAGTTTAAACAAACTACATATATAATATTACTAGCTGCGCCCCGCGGTTTCACCCGCGGTTAAAAAGTATCCTATGTGCTATTCTAGACTATAATCTATCTCTGTGCCAAATTTCATCCAGATCTGTTCAGCCGTTCTGGCGTGAAAGAGTAACAAACATCCATCCATCCATCCATCCATACATACAAACTTTCACGTTTATCTAATATCTTTAAATGAGCAATTCTTGTATATATTTAAATATATATATATATATAAAATTAATATATAATATATAAAATTGGAATCTCGGAATCGGCTCCAACGATTTTCATACAATTTAGTATATAGGGGGTTTCGGGGGCGATAAATCGATCTAGCTAGGAATCATTTTTAGAAAATGTAATTTTATTCGTGTTTTATCGATAATCAACTTGGAAGAAAAATAACAAAAAGGAGGCGTTTGAGTAGTCTCAACTGAAAAATATGACTCTTCCTGACATCTATTGGCGAATAATAATACTATTTTTTATAAGCAAAGCAACTAATTGCTTTAACGACACAACAGCAGATGGCGTTGTTAAGTAACACGAAGTCAATGAGTGTTTGAATATGACTCTTCCTGACATCTATTGGCGAATAATAATACTATTTTTTGTGAGCAAAGCAACTAATTGCTTTAACGACACAACAGCAGATGGCGTTGTTAAGTAACACGAAGTCAATGAGTGTTTGAATATGACTCTTCCTGACATCTATTGGCGAATAATAATACTATTTTTTGTGAGCAAAGCAACTAATTGCTTTAACGACACAACAGCAGATGGCGTTGTTAAGTAACACGAAGTCAATGAGTGTTTGCTTTGAGGTTAGAATAAAATCAATTGTTTATTTTCCAAAAAACACAATAAAAAAGAAAATACCGAGCAAAGCTCGGACATCCAGGTACTAATATTATAGTAGGATAAAATGGAAAGTGGCTCTGTCTGTCTGTAGGCTTTTCACTGCTAAACACCTGAACGGATCTTGATGAAATTTGATAAGTAGTACATCACGAGGAAGGTTTTTGCAACGCGAACGAAGTCACAGGTAACAGCTAGTATTGTTATAATCCTTACTGTGGTTCACAGAGAGTTCCTGACAATATGCCACTCGGCGCTCCAGCTCAACTTGAAGCTCATCAGCTCCGACCAGGCGTCGTACCACGAGGCTCTGGAGACGAACTACTACAAGCTCAGCGACTCCCTCTCCAAGATCCTCGGGGAGCCGTTGCACGATATCCTCGTCAATGGGAACCTCAGCACGACCGTCACCGGAGTGGAAATGGATTCCAGCAACGCTTGAACCAAAACAATCTAAGCATGGAATAAGTTGAAAGAAATATCCGGACGGTCTCTCAAAATATAATCGTTCTCGAATAGCATTCGGTCACTAAAATTCGATTTGTTCATTATTTTAGCGTCTAAAGTCATGCGGCATTTTCATGCACGCCATATTATTGAATATTTACATTAGCTAACTAGAATCATTGACGTTGAGTCGTCCCAGACGGGGATGCATTCGTAAATATCATTTTACTTAGTATCGAAATTATTTCCAAATTAACTTATGGAAGTAATTCTCATGATAGAGATCTGATTACATAACGATTTTAAATTCTTGAATAGAGACTTTTTAAACAGCTGAAGCTCAATTTAAAGTATGAAAAATATTTATCTGACGGTAACTAGTAAATAGTTTATGCCCTGTTAACATACTTACATCACAGAAAGCAATAACCAATCCAAGACTGACGTCCAATAATATGCTGCAACAGTCGCCTTAAACCCTACTATAAGTGGGAAATAGTATAGTCAATTAACACTTCCATCCTTCCTTGACTTACACCTGTTTTTAGAAAAAGCAAACAAAACGGTTGGTTAATTTTAACCATCTTTTTAACGTCAGGTTAAAACGGTGGCTAAATTATCTAATCGACTTGTGTTTGACGAAGACAAACTTTAGTAATGGACGGTTTGGTCTACTATGATCTTAAGATTTTCACAACATTTATGATTCCAAAAGAATTTTAGTCTTGTCATAGATCTTGCAAGTCATATACATGTCAAATATATAATACAACTTGTCGGAACAAGATCTGAACAATAAATCAGATACCAGTGCCATGACCCTGTGTCTCTCTTTTCTAAACTTTATAGACTTTTCTACTTTTAGTCTAGTTAGAGAAATTTTGTAGAGTTTTGACTAGCACTTAATTTATATTGATGGAGAGTTGTTGGGAATTTAACGTTATTGCACATGGTAAAATCAGTTTTATGTCAATTGTGTAACGCTCAAAATGAGGGTTAAAATCGAGAGTCAAAGAAAATCAGAGACTTTCAACTTTGATTCGAATTTGTGCGTTGTACAGTTGAGAAAAAAGCTCATTTTCATTATTTACAGTGTCGTTAATTCTCTACGACTAGCCAGCAATATAAATTAAGCCTATTGTCCATTAAAATATGACTACGCAATAAGGATAATTATTGCAAATAGTCAAGTTTTACACAACCACATCAAAGACACTTATATTTATTATAAAACTTGTAAAAAAGGTTACGCAGATATGCAATTATTCAAATATTGTTAAATAAAATGCAACTGCGCAAAGATATGTCATTATAGCTCCATTTTGTTTATATTATGATTGACTATAAAATTTGAAAAGTCTGAACTCTCTACAAGTCTCAATAAGTTCGTTTTATAGTCAATAAATAATATTAATTCGAATAAATATTGAAGATTAAGGCTCGGTCATTTCACGATTATCTACCCACACATGCGTTTACTTAAGCCGCTTCATTTAGAGTTGAAAATCGTAAATCATATTTGATGGTAAAATGAGATCGGCGCCTAGAAATACATTTTTTGCCGTTTTTATTGGTATTTATCGTAATAAGAACACAAACAAAAATAAGTTGTGCGGTTAAACTTTAGAGAACTAATCTGGCTCTTTAATAATCGAAAAAAAATGTGGTTTAATCGCTGAAATTTTAGAGAACTACGTTCCGATAGTTTTTTTAAGAATATACTTTTGATTTATTTTCTCCAAAATGAGAATGATTTTCAAAATTGTTCAAAACTTTAGTTGGTTATTTCTTCTACCAACTGTATTTTTCTGCACCTGATCATCACAATTCTTTATATCAAACTAGACACAAACAAAATACGTGTTTTCGTGTAATACCGGGCCTTAATGGATAGTTCTACAAGGTGCTGGTTTTGGGTGTAGTAATACTTAAAGGTGTTGTTATACCCATCACAGTAAACAACTTTTAGAAAACAAGTAAAAAAAAAAACGAGAAAAAGAATCACGTCTTCACACCAAATTGATCTCGTTACTAGTTATTTTGTATGAAGACTCGTTTTCTTTCGAATTTTAAAAACTTATGTCTAAAACTTGTTTACTGTGACGGGTAGACAAACACACTTAAGTATTAATACACCCAAAACCAGCACGGTTTATACTATAATCGAATGAATTGAATTATCGATTATAATTCATTTTGTAATCGACGTGAAAAAATATTCAGACTACCTAGTGCTCAATATTTAACGAACTCTCAACAATTTTCTAGTTACTGATAATTTAGGAGTACACCACTTCATCTATCTAGCTTTCCATGCCAGGTATAATATTCTTATCATTGAACTCATTAAATCGAACAAACCTAGTAACTGAGTTTTTACAGATCCTATAATCTTCTGAAGATATTAGGCACAGCCTAACACACAGTCGACTTTTTTTATAATCAATGTACCAATGAAAAAAAAAACGCTCAATCTCACTGAATTTGAATTTAATTTGTTTAATTTGAAACAGTATTTGCTTCCTTAGATGTACAACACATTTTAATGTCCTTAAACGTATTAACGTACTTTTTATGTAACTAAATATCCGACTACTCTTAAAATAATATAAATTAGTTAAATGTAAGTAGATTCAGTTAGGATTTGCATTATTTTAAAAATTCAAAGTTTATGTGAAATTTTATGTCTGTTTTATTTATTATGTTATTTATTGTACTTGTATTTTATGCATCCATGCAACCCATCATATGTTGATGGTAGAGTTCATATTAATACGAACTACAAAACTGTATATTTTGTAAGGTGAATGTTATTTTGTTTACTAAATATTGCACAATAGATATACCTCCTTAAAATGAATAAGTTACGCCGCGCTCAGCATTTTAAATTATTTGTATGAATGAGTGGAGATGAGTGAATTTTATGTTTATTTATAATTCCAAAAAATTGTAAAGGAATACGTGTTAAAACATGTCTCTGTAATACTCCATTTATTCCACAAGGTATTTATATCGCATACTCTCAATTATTTTTATTACGCTTTTAAGATGTCTGATGGGTATAGCTTTGATTGTATACAATTTTTTATTACCTATCGTGATAACTGTCAATCGTGTATGTCTGTGCGAATAATGCGCAGAAGGTAATGTTATAAGAATTAACAATACAATCCATGATTGCGGGCAATATTTAATAAAATTATCTAAATAATTATAGTCGTAAACAATAAAACGAGGCACTTCAATCGTACATATATTGTCATCCAATATTTATACATACAGCACAAGATTTTTATTAACATTCATGACATATTCATAAAAATAAATTGTTAAATAATTATTTTGCACAACGACATTTTGTATCCATTCTTTACTGAATTGTATTCTAAATTTCACGGTTTTAATACATTTTATAAAAACGACCTCGTTTTTTATTTTTACTCCTTTGTTGTTTTGTCGTAGGACATTGTCTAGAAATTTACAAGGTAGTAATTACTTATAAAAATAGAAATGATATAATTTATAAAGATTGGGGTGCAGATAGGGCAAATCAACATTTTTATTGGCACTGACCCCACTGTGCCCACACGCCACACTGTCATAAACTCAAGTGGACGAACGCATCATGTTTCGTACCATTCCTGGGGAATGGCACTGCAAGAATCCCTCGGCAATACTAGCAAGTATTGCCGAGGGATTCTTGCAGTGAAAATAATAGTTAGAAATCCAATTTAAGTCCACCGCCTAGGATTTCTATCTCTCCATAGCCTCCATCGACTTTAAGGAAAACAGTCTTTTCTTCAATCGATAATTTCTTACTTTAAGTTTTCTAATCAACAGATCCTGCTCTTGTAATTTGGCTCGCATCAGGTCCATCTCTCTTTTATCGTCCTCGCGTGTTTGTGAATTCATATTCACTTCTGGCTCTAATAAACTATTTTTTTCTTGTGGTCGTAAGATAATTTTATTTTCAGGCATTATTTCGACTTCAATTGAAGTTATTCTGTTAGAGCTGTCTGAACCAATAACGTCGTTATCGGTAGGGGCTGAAGAAGATGAGACGTCGAACAGACTGGATGCCGTGGATTGGCAGAGGGTAGTGTACAGAAGTGGACTGGTCCCATTGTAGGCTGCTGATGAAGGATTTACATCAAGGGAGCTTGATACCTGAAAAGGAAATTTAGTAATGGATAAATGTAAGTAAATAGCTGCCCAATACGGCGTCAGTCGATGTACGCAATAGAATATTTTACATCATATTATTATCAAATAATAGCAAAAGGTGATTGTTTAGCTAAGTAAACTTATTGCTATTTTACTAATTTGTAGACGCGTCGTCGTAACAATACGAATAACTAATCTGTAAATGTGACCAAGTGAAGAAACTTAAAACGTAGGTAGAGGTACCTACGTCTAGCAGCCCGAGGCAACTCTACTGATTAAATTGGTCGAGTACCTATTTGACAAATTTGTAAGCAGCAAAATGTTTTACCATTTTATGTTGCTGAACATCCTGTGACGAGCTGACATTGCGACTGGGAACAGCTATGGAATTGAGGTAACGTCTTTCCCCGGTTTTCGCCACAAAATGCCAGGGTTCGAAGTGTTGTGAACATATCGTTGCGACTTTGGTTGGAATCCAGTTCCGCCTTCCCGTTGCCAAGATCCATTTTTCTCTTACGTTAGGATCTCTTGGAAAACTGCAATGAGCAATGTAATTTATAAAAAGATCGGCTAGCCAGAATTAGACAAGAGCAGAAAAGCTTACTGAGCGGTATATACCTACAGGATATTTTTTATGCAGTGCCCAAATTTTATGTGGGTAAATAAAAATTATTAGAAATTAAAATAATCATATTTTTCAGTTTGATACACTTTGGTACAAAAATATCGAAATTCATTGACCTGAAAGTATCCATTAGCAAAGCGATAGTTACAGCTACGCACCGTAATCATAGGGTAAACATTTATTCGTAGATATCGGGATAGATTAACAGACGTAGACTTGTTTTACTCTAATGTAAATAATATAATTCAAATTGTAATGTGTCATTTTAGCTATCAATCGAATTTGTAATTTTTGTTATACTTACATAGTTGTGATGTACCTAGCTTAACTCAAAACGTTCTGGTTTTTATAAACTGTAAGTTTTGTGAAATTGATATAAATAAATAAATAAAACAGAAAAATTGTAAATTAAAACATGCTTGTTTTTTCAGCAAAATAAATTCCATTATCGATAGGTAGGTACCTACTTACTTAAAACGTGACAAAAACTTTAGGCAAAACAAAAAATATTACCCTGTCTAATAACCTGCTAGGTAGGTAGGTCTGTATTTAAACTAAAATTGTGTATCATTTCACAATTTACCTACCTACCTAGTAGTAGATACCTACTACTAGTGGATATGCTAGATAGTGCTAGATGGTAGTGATGGTACCTACTTATGAATGTGGTTAAAGGTGATGTATGTATTTATGTACGGAGCGCTCAAGGACGGTTAAGGACTTTAACCGTCCTTGACCGCTCCGTTCTACCTGCCTGACATCTACTTAAGCAGTCAGATAAACAATCTAAAAGTCTTACCGATGATACGATACTCCCCCACGAGTTATATTTTGCGTACCACTTTTATTTCTACACGTTAAAACACAGCAGATAGGCATTATTGATTTTTAAGCGCAAGCTAGCAGAAACCTATCTTTTGACGGTCATGCGCTCTTTAAGACACTCATACACCTTGGTTGTGGTGTAGCCCGCTAAAATACAAAAAAATATCCGTGTTTCGGCCGTGGCCTAACTACAACGCAATAACATTTTAATGACACTTTCCAGTAGGTACTACTAAGCAATATATTATATGAAGTTAAGAAAAGATACAGGCACAGCAGAAGAAGTTCTAATCGCCTACATGGGGGCTATTCCTACGCGTGAGATGAGATGAGATTTTATCTTGGTCTCTCTCACACCTATGACTATTCAAACGAGAGCAACAAGGACGAAAAATTGTGAGATTGAATCTCATTTTGCTTGGTTAGAAGATCTAAGCCAACTGCTATTTCCTAGACAACTTTCGACTACTTGAACAACAACTGATTCAAGTGGGGTCCTATGATGGGAAATATAGTGTACATATTTGAACATACTGGTAGAGATTACTTACTTAAATATTAAACTTTGAGGGTACCCATCAAGCTATAATGCCCCTTAAATTGTCTTTGCTACAATGTTGCCATTAAACCCATGTTTTACATTTACATGGACCTTACACATGGACCAATTTAAATTATTGGTCCGAATTTAAACCCAATATTTTATGCACCAGACATATAAAGTCAAAAATTTAAAAAGCTCAACTGTCTTTGTATGTTTCTATCAATGTCTGTCAAACAAAGAAAAAGAAAAAAAATTTTTGTTCCTTCATTTCAACTTTTCAATTTCAAATCCGGATCCGTCCTCTGTTCGTTCGTTTGTTCTTGATTCGTTCTTACATGTACACAAAAAATGTGAATTTCGTGAGTTTGTGAAGAAAAAGTGTATGTACTCGTTATTTTGCTGTAATTCCTTTTATCTCACAATACAAATACATCAACACATCTCAAGGACATGGAAGACGAATTGGAGGATAGAGTTGTGCACCAAACGTACCAGTCTTTCATAAAAATATTGTCACGTTTCACAAGCAGTGCTGCGCTTGATGCTCCCGTGAGCTATTTATGGAAAATGGTGCGACTTTATTTACTACGATCAGAAGTGCTGGTGTTTACACTCGGTATAATTTTATTCTTCATGTACCTACAAACGATAGAATTATGGAGTCGCACAATGTTGAGCAGATTGTCGCAGGCGTTGAGCCCTATGGGCGCAGTTCAACGCATGAAACTACTGGAGGGATCAGAGGCGGATAAGCAAAGCTGGGAGCTGAAGGGAAAGCTGAGCGCAGCATATGCAATAAAAGGCAGAAGAATGCACATGGAAGATAGGTTTATTATCAACGAAAACATACACAACACTGGCGTCTCTCTATTTGCCATATTCGACGGACACGGAGGAGAGTTCGCAGCCAATTACGCTAAAGATCATCTCATACAAAACCTGTTTAATAAAATAATTGAGTTAAATGCTTTTAAAGATGGCAAAATAACCACTAACCCTCAGCCCGAAATACCAGAAGAACCGAAAATAAAGGAAGATACTAAAGTAGAAAAGAAGAATAGTTTTAAAAAGTCTGTGAGCACCGCTGATGACTCTTCTAAAAAAGAAATAACTGATCCTCAACTGTTGGCTCAGTTATCAAAAGCTAGACCCATTACTAGAGAAGTCAGACCAAATGCAGCACCAGTCAAAAATGTTGCTAAACCCCTGTCCAGTTATGTGGATAAAGGGAAGATAAACTTTGGAAAGCTATTAACAGATGAAGTACTGGCTGCAGACAGGCTGCTTGTGGAAGCAGCTAAGCGTTCCATGACTGTTGCTGGTACTACTGCTCTCATTGCCATCATGGAAAGCAATTATCTGATTGTAGCTAATGTTGGGGACTCAAGGGGTGTTATGTGCGACTCTCGAGGCATTGCAATTCCGGTCTCTTTTGACCACAAGCCTCAACAGGTGAGTTGTATTATTTTAAGAATAATTTTGCTATGTTCACCTGTAAAATGCTAACGTAAATAAATTGAGAAACAACATAGTAATATTATTTTAAACTACTTATTTACTGGTTAGTTACTATAGTAATTTAATGCATTTTTTTTAATAGGTTCGAGAACAGAGACGTATTGAAGCTGCTGGTGGCTACATAGCCTTCAATGGAGTATGGAGAGTAGCTGGTATTCTGGCCACGTCCCGCGCAATGGGTGACTACCCTCTAAAAGACAAGAAATTTGTGATTGCCGATCCTGATATCTTAACATTTAATCTTGATGACCATAAGCCTATTTTCTTAGTTCTTGCATCTGATGGCTTATGGGACACATTTACCAACGAAGAAGCAGTCAGATTTATCAAAGAAAGATTAGATGAACCTGACTTTGGAGCCAAAAGTTTAACTCTACAAGCTTACTACAGAGGTTCAGTAGATAACATAACTGTTTTAGTTATAAACTTTTTAAATGGAAGAATCTCATCTGCATCGAGTATGTAAAAGATAAAAAAATATAATTCGACCCCAACAATGATTTTGAAGAATTTAAAAGAAAAACTTTACTCAGTACCAATTTAAGATACTTTGATGAAGTTAGTCTAAATAACATAATAAATAATCAACTCTGCAAATTGTGAAAACCACAACGCGAAAGAAATGGAGATACTGAGAATAAATTAAATATTTTTGCACTTCAATTTACTAACTTTTGAAATATTAAACTTATACATAATTATTACATTTTAACTTTTCAAACGACTTATGAATGTTATGGTAGTTTAACTGACCATAGTTTCATCAGTTGGCCAGAGTTCATTAGTAATTTATTGACTACTTATCATGGTCTAACTAACAAAGCCTTAGAAAGTATTAGGGGCTTGTTTTGGTTTGTAATCTGCTACCTAATTGTGTGTGTGATTTATAAACTGTTTTGTTTTCTTGTCTACACAATGGGCTGGCTTGAGTTCACAGCTACAAACATGCAACATGTGCCAATTCATTGTGAAATCAGTCATCTGCTCCTACAAATAGTGTTGCATGTATTCACTACGCTGCACTTGCATATTTAGAGGCCATTCAAGTATTATGTAAGCACCAAAAAGAGATCTATGATCTGCTTATTTTTTAAGACTAGGGGAACTTACTTTTGCTGAGGGGAAGTTTTTATTGGAGGAGTGTATGGGATTAAACAGATAAAATTTCTACTTGCATAATATGTGAGTGGTCCTTTATTATCATGTGCAACTTGTAGCATATACATAAAAGTACAATTATTTAACTAAGATTGTGGGTGAACTCCGGCCATTGAATTTTAATTGTAAATAGTTACGTCCAGTGGTAATAATGAGATTGCTTAGACAAAAACATATTTTTGAATGTTTCATGTATAATAGGTATTTTTGAAATCTAAATTTTATGAATTATGGATGGTTGTGATGTGAGCAGTTGTTTCAAGAACTGCTAGTTTTGTTAGAATATACAAAAAAAAAACCATTTGTTTCTATATAAATGTTACTAGAAGCAACCTTACATAGTTTTTTTCTTGATGTGTCCATGTAATAGGTGTTTACATTTTTAACAATGTCCTCCGTGTGATAAATTATTAATAGGTGTCTTTAACTAATAATCAGTGGATTGCAGTAGAAGTAATTGTGTAATATGTATAAAAATCTATAAAATGTATAATTATTGGTGTGAGGTCTTACAGTGAAATTTCTTATTGCATTTGATTTCAGAATTAGCTTTTACCATAGCTTTATTTACACACAAAGTACCTTGTCATTGCCTGTGCTGCTAGTCATAATAGTGTAGTACTTACCTTACAAATTACCATTTATTTTTAATTTTGTTTATTCAATTTATCTTTCAAAGAAGTACAATTGTCAAGTATGTCTATCTGCGTAATTTAAAGGCCTAATGCATCAATGTGTAATCTTCTCTAACTTTTGGGGCCAAAGTTATTCAACCTATCTTTATCCTTTGAAGAAGACTACAGTACAATTTACCTAATATGCAACATTTTTTATAAGGGATTTTTACCAGGCATTATTCTAAATGAAATTTAAATCAATGGTCTTGTCTGTTGCATTTATGTTCATTATCTTGTATTCTAAAAAATTCTCTTTTGTAGAGTGCCAAATAATATTACTATTGTACAGCGCCAAGCGCCATCAGGCTTATTATTTTTACATGCAAATACTTACCTATTCATTTTGTGGTATAAAATGCATATAAAAGTGTTAACTAAACAATATCTGTGAATCAGTCTTATAGGTGATTATTTACATCTAATAAACAAGTTCCCAAGCAAACTACCTAAATGTAGAAGTAGGTATTGTATGGACTTTAATAAAGACCAGAGGGCATAATTATTTTACCAAAGGATTTCGAGTTAAGTTAGAGACGCAGAATCCTAACTGTAACAATTTGTATTTATGTATATTGTTCGTAATCGTAATAAAAAGCAGTCATAAATACATCTCTTTCATTTTTCGTCCTTAATCCTGGAAGTAATCCTTCGTGAAATAAGTGAAACAAATTTTCAAATAATGTTTTCATCCTTTTAATCATTAAATAAAAAAACGTTTGCTTCTTTGGCTGCTGTATCCAATTTTTACGAGTTTCACTTTGAAAATGCTTAATTATTTACATACAATTTATGAGTGTATAAAAAAATACAAAACTATTAACATGTCTGCTTATCAATTGTTGACATGTACTCTTCTTATTACACTTCATATTATTTAGTGGAGTAAGTTCGTGTTTATGATAATAATTAATATTACCATAGTAGAAAACATATAAAACGTTTTTAAGGTAGGTATAGCTATAATTATCTATCTTAAGTCATAACATACAATTTGTGATTCTTCAGAAACTTAAAACTAATGGCATTAATTGGCTCTGCAAATGAGCAACGTACATTTCTTACGTAATTAGTAAACATGAAAACTGTAGGAAAAAACTCGATGACGACATGTTTGTAAGGTATTGAAGTTAAGCTATTTATTTATACCTATAAGTTGGAGACACAATAGGGTAGCGCACCAAAGCATACAACAGACTGCGATAATTTATAAAGATATCTTTGTTTCACCAACCGCTTCCATACATTTCTCTGAAACTACTCACACATAGAAGGTAATAAATATTTGGGTATTAAACGATTTTGCTTCTAGACATTTTGGATATCTGCAGCATATAAGCGGCCATAACACTATCCAATTTGCAGTATGCTAACTTAGCGTGACGGTGCCCTGGCAACAGATATAAATTGGATTGATAACTGTCTGTCTGTCATTACACCATCAAAATTTTGCACGCTAGCTCACCTAGCGTGCAAATTGGATAATGTAATGACCGCTATTCGGAAACGTTTCCAAATTATTGTAAATACTGGAGCAGATAATAATTATTATCGCATAGTTTGTTGCACGCTTAATTGTGTTCGAAACTAGGAATTCGTATCATATTTTACAAAAATAAGTACCTATCTTTTATTTGTCTACTTTTAAGATAAGAAAGTTATTTATAATGTCTACATTTTTCAGCATGACTAGAAGTAAAATAAAGCATTAACAAAAAAAGAGTTTAGAATCAGATAAGTACCGAAAAAAATAAGGAATGTTTAAGGTGAAGATAGTTTTGTACCTGTATTAAAGAAACTTAAGTTTATAAAAATTTCTACCAATTTCATAACAATTTTCAAGGCACTGCAATACAGGATTACAAGCGATTGCTTATATATACGAATTGGAAGTATTTCTAAAGTTAATTCTATTTTATCATCTGTACTTACTATCATTTATAGCTGCTGTGGTACTCACTGTTTTGTTGTAGGTACTTAACACTATTTGCATGCAATTTTTACGACAAACTTTACATCTTTTTTGTCTAAGCTCTTCATGCCAAAATGGGATAAATAATACATATTCATAACATATAACCAGAACTACCTACGTTTTAAAATAATAATAATAATAAAAGTACTTACCTAAGTACCAGAAAAACCATAGAACTAAATAAATGTGTTCAGATACTACTAAACTAAGTATAGTACTTCTGCATAAATGTAGTGTTACTTAACAGCAGCTCATAGTATTTCGAATTCTTCATCTGAATCATCAAACTGTCTGTCCACTTCTTCAAATTCTGAAAAATTAGAATAATATAAGCACATTTATCCAACTCACCATCGTAAATCCAAAGGTACTGGCCTCGATTCCGATGTAAACTAGCTAAACGAAACTGTGTGCTATCGCTATCTCTTACTAATAGAAACACAAGAAAGAGACAGCGTGAATGTTAGTTGTTTTTTTTTTCAAATAAGTTGGAATTTAATTTTAGAACCATACAAGTTTTGTCGGGTAGTAAGCAAGTGGCGACTAAAACAAGTTGTGTGTGTCATTTTAACTAATTTGATACCTAGCTCTAAAATTCATGCACTCTTTTTTTGTGTTTCTATTCGTAAAAGATATCAATTGCGCTTAGTTTCGTTTGGTGAGTTGACAACGGAATCGAGGCCTGTCTAACTGACTAAACGGCAGTTTCGACCTTGATAAAATTTGGCAAGGAATGTGTAACGTGAAGACGTAGACGAACGTTGACTATTACACTCAGAATAGCATTATTATAGATGTGAAAATCCGATAAGGGGTGCATGCATGAAGATTTAAACGAACATTTCCAATGGACAAAATCGGTAACTTTCTTGCAAAGGGGTTTGGGCATGTTTGTTGAGCCATTGGCGTCATTTTTTTTTTGTAAGCAGCCACTCCAGTAGTTACTATTATTTTAGACCTACATCGACTAACAATATGAAACAAGCGGCCTTTACTCTAAGTAATATCGGGGCTGAGACATTAGATTTTGAACTTACAATACGTGACTAAGAATTGTTATAGACGATATGAATAAATCATCAAACTAATCAAAGAAGTATTTGTAGTTACAGATTTTTAATATAAACAGTAAAAAAAAACTTGTAATTACTCTTATTTTTTTGGTCTTACTATAGTAGATAATTCACAAATAAAGAATTAAGATGTCTGGTTCAATATGCATTACTAATAAAGTTTTTAGTAGGTTTAATTGTCCAAGATTTTCATATTAATATATCTCGGCTCCGATATGGTTTGGACAGTTGATGTCTAAGCGAAATATACAAGCTGTACTAAGATCTTTAAAATAATAGCGGTTTCACAAGTGGCTGCAAAACTTGAAAATGACGCCAGTTTTGCTCATACCCCTTTGTCGATTTAGTCGATTTGAAACGTCAGCTTATAAATCCGTGCTCGCACCCAAGGTGACACAACAGGCTAAGACCTCGTTCAGGGCCTAGTCCTTTTCTGTACTCCTGGAAACGTGCATGCAACATTTTATGATGATCGGTCCCTTGAAAACGTAACAAATAAACTCACTTTCGCTTTTTTAATATTAGTTAGGATTAGGAATATGTTTTGTACTTACCTGTAAACAAATTAGTGTACTGTAAGTCAATGTCGTTATTCAGCGGGCCCCAGTGCGCCGGTCGATGTTCACATATCTCGAACAAGGCTTGAGCTTCCTTCATCAGGTTGGTTTCTATTGTCGCGCAGAGCTCGTCAAAGTCGTTTCGAGTCCGGCACAGGAAGCACTAGAAGACAATTTAATTCCAATAACACATATATTGAGATAAACTGATATTCTAAGGCGCGAATTATACGGGCCGGTGTCGCTTATAAAATGTATGAAAGCAACGTAGGCAAGCCGCTTCACAGTTTTCACACTGGTACACCCCCAACGCATACGTTTACGCATTGCTTTTCAACTAAAGTGGATAAGGTCTCGATTTCTCGATCTTGCTAGACAAAAGGAATGGACATTTTATGGCGACACGCGTTTCAGGCAGGAGAGTATTCTATAGTC
The DNA here is from genome assembly GCA_911728515.1 of Peribatodes rhomboidaria. Lineage (NCBI taxonomy): Eukaryota > Metazoa > Arthropoda > Insecta > Lepidoptera > Geometridae > Peribatodes > Peribatodes rhomboidaria. Next base: position 6,558,765 of record OU452169.1, on the reverse strand, counting down.
AGGCCTGCACCATGATTGTCTGTGCCTGTTCAGTTTCATATGGTAATCACTAATCTTTCAAATGATAGTTTACAATTAACATACCACTGCCACTGAGGGGTCCATAGCTAATATAGGTATCCGGGACGCATATTTACAGTGGTATGTGCAGTCCATTTCCTTTTGTTCATCAGTCAACTTGTTCTGCAACAAAAATATATTTATATTTACATTAATTGGTTAAGAAATAGTGCATTAGTACTAATAGTTGGACATTTAAAAAGAAACATGATTATGTACTTTATAGGAGCTAGGATAAGGATTAAAATATCGCAATAAGGAAGTCTCTTGTCGGTGGAGTATGCCCAGGCCTGGATTCATTACTACATCCTTTTTTTTAGGGAATATAGTGCAGTGGTTTTCCCATTTGCCTTCCGCACCACAGTTCAATGTCTGGTAGCCATCTATTGATGTCCGGTCAAGAGCTCTTCCAGAGCCTTCTTCGGCCTCTTACCAGTACCAATGTTGCTGCTGCTTCAAAATGGTGAAATGCTTATTTGATGGCGGCGTTGGATCGCTATGCTATGGCACAGAATGGTCATGGGAATATGCAGCATTTTATAGGAAAAGAAAGAAGAAATAACATTTTATGGTTCTTTTTTTCGTTACTACGCAATACTTTACCTCAACGGGTCCAGATCTTTGAGTAGTGTGTGGGTCCAAATAAATGACTTCGTCCTCTACACACCCTATCAGGTACAGAGCTTGGTTGGGCTTGCCGCCGATCACTCCTATTGATTGCGGCGATTGGAAGCATGTCTAAAAGAAAAATAAATAGGTCTGATGCATGCATTGATTAAATGAATACGATAATTTTTAATAGTCAATGTATGTTGTTCTAGTTATTAGGATAGAAAGAAAGAAAGAAATAAATAAATTTATTTCGAAACAAATACAATTGATAATTTAAACGATAAATAAAAGCAATAAAAAAGTAGATGCTTAAATGAATAATAAACAATAATTACAACTAGGCATGTGTTTCAAAAAAAGTTCCACCTCAGCATATGCAGTTTAATCAACAGCGCTGATCTTCCGGTGGAGCCTTCAGTTGAATCACGCACGCACCTAATACGCGACCTAATAAAATAATAGTAATACAATTTTTTTTTCGGTTACTAGAACATATTACAATGAGGTAAAAATTTGGGTTCAAATAAAATGTACTACTTACCAAAAAATACTAAATATAAATATTAAACTTTTGAAGACGATTAATGGGCATTCGAGGCAGGTTGATACAAGGTAGGCTATTTATTAATTTCATATCTTAAATTTTGCTACCTACTGCTTTTGATGGTTATGTAAAAATAATTTTAATGTTAGTCTAAAATATTGTAAGCTTTGCAGGTTTCTAATCTAATAGGAGGGCGAGCCTGTCGCCATACTTAATAGGACGATAGGTTCACCCCAGTCACATTTGGGACTGAATATCTAATGTCGTATGTTATGTACTAAGGTAACACCAACTCGCCTGGTGAAAATAAGCTCCTAAATAATAAAATGTCCTAACTGATGCTCGCGTCCTTAAGGGCGGGCGGGGCGCAGGATTATTATATTATGCAGGTATTAGGTCAAAACCTTAAACGTAATAGAATCAATAAAAAAGTCATAAATAAGTTTCTAATGCTAAATCCCTGATTATAACCGGTAGCTATTTGCGATATTTCCAGTATTTCAAATATAATTTTAATGTACTAATACTTTTTGAACCAAGTTGCACAAGTGCATTCTTGGCTCGCATTTTGCAATGTTTTAATCTCATTTACGATCAAAAATGACAAGTGATTAGTTGAAGTTATGTACTGAACTCTTGAGTCATCTTAATGCTTTGAATGATAAACTTAGATGTCAAGGACATTATAACTGACATTCACTTTACATCTGTATTTATTTAGATATAATTTATTAGTTTTTTAATTTTGTGACTGTGGCCGTATGGCCTCACATTGGTCATGCTGTAGTCAGCACACTTTATATCACATTAACTCTACTTCATTTTTGAAAATATTATTAAAAAAATGGCATAATTTTTTAAAATTTGTTTTCCTCAAAGCATAATTATATTGACAAGTTTTTAAGAGTTGCTTTAAGCAGTTTATTGATTGCACTTTACAGTATTTGCACCAACAAAATGTTTATCTAATTATTGAGTTAGGCCTTGCAGTAACTATTCTTTGGTTTACCTTCAGTCCATCAATGTAAACAGGATTTATTTCACTGAGTCCAAGTCTCAGGGGTACAATGAGCAGGAGTGGCATCCAGTCTGATACAATGCTGTCTTGTGCTGATGACGAATCACCTCTGTCATTGTTCTTGATGCATTGCTTTACTGAAAATAATGTTTTACAATAATTATGCATTATTAATAGCTCCTTAAACATCAATTTGAATTTGATTTGATTACTCACAAATATCTTCTTTTACTACTGTGTTATCTAATGCAACATGAATGACCAGTGAGCTCCATTTATCGTAGACTACTAACTTCCTGAAATTGACAAAATATTCAATTTTTGTAAATGTTGTTTAGTTGAAATAAAGTGACATAAAATACCTATGAGGAGTAGGTGTTTTAATTACTTATTTAATTTTGAGTATAAACAAAATAAATTTTATTTTGAGAGAAAACAAGACTTTTTTGAAATTTTGTAGAAAATATTGTATGGATTACCTTAAAACTTGAGCTACAGTGTTAGGTCCGAACCACTGTCCCACTTCTTTGCCTTCGGAAGCTCCCATCAGTGCTACTTGGTGAATGGAGTATGGTGCTTGCTTTCTCTCTTCAAACCTTTGTATTATCTTCAAGTATGTGGGATCTCTATAAAGTTTTTAGATAACAGAGATAAAAAAATCTGATTGATAGTAAAAACTAATGATGTATCACATGTTAATATGTTACAACAAAGAAATTGAAAACCACATGTGAGCAATAAATAGCAGGACTCTTTGCTTATATTGTATAAGCAAACGAGTCCTGCTATTTATACCAATGAAACAAAAGGACTTGGGAATTACAATTTACAAGTCATTTAGAAAAAAAATTATACCTTGTCTCTGGTGTCCATGCCCAATCCTCAGATAAATGAATCCTGGTAAGGGCCACTCCGAGAACCATCTGACCACATCGCAGCATACAGCCCCAGCCTTTATCAGATGTCCAGAGACCCTCATCTCCGATTGGGACGAAGCCTTTGCGATACGTACACCAGATGATTGACGTTACGTCGCGTCTGATACGATCTAACTCTACACCAAAGAAAATTTAAATAAGTACTGATTCCAACTGGATAATTTCGGTCAATAGCAAGAAGAAGATACACATACCCTGGACAGCGCTGTATTTTTTACCCAAAACCCAAACATTTTCCTTTGTCTTCGGTATATCATCCGGCTCAGCACTATTACCGTCGGCAGCAAGGTAGCAAATATCAAATACAGCATCCATGTTCGGACATAGTTTGCAAACAATCTAAGAAAGAAAATTAACGGCGAATAGGAAAAACAGAAAATAATAAACACGGACCAACCACGACACGAAAACGAAAACACAAATCAGCTGTCAAACAAAATGACAACAAAACACAGTGCTTTAAAATTATGTCAAGAGTGAACACTATCAAATACTTAAAAAGGATTTATGTTTTTGTTTTGCCCGTAGGGCAGGCTAAAGCCAACATAGCTATACCGCATTGTCATACATTTGATTCGTACATGGGTTATTAAATCTAAGATGATAGAGGAGAGGGTGATGAAATATGAGATGAATCCCTCCCTTTTTCCCATTTCAGTAAAGCCGTAGATACTTTACTGAAACTTTAAGTCGAGTTTTGTAAATAACACGAAAAATAGCGTTTCCTAATGTTTGTATGATTTGCCCACACTCGTGCACGTTAACGAATCGGCAAAGGTTAATAATCCACAATTACTACACTTTAACACTCGAAGAGTCACCAGTTTTAGAAAATAATATAAAATCACGACACCATCTTTTCGGTTCCCGCCAAAAACTCTCCACTCCACATAAAAAGGAGGAAAAACATTGTCATTCATCCTTCTTCAGTTTCAGACCGGCTCCAAACGTTGGCCAAACCGTTAGCGCCAGCGTTGGAGCCAATGGAACAGGGGTCAGCCTCTCGTCGTTTAGTGGCTCCATCAAATGTCAATAACATTATATTGTAAATGTCAAGTGTCAAGATGAAAACTGTAGGTACGTTCCTGCGGTTTAGCTAGGATAAGATTTCACCTGTTTAAAAATGACAAATGTCCGACAGACGAAATTTTGACTAGACTAAAACTTAGCTACCTCGTTCCCGCGAGTCTTCCGGTATACAATTTGTTCTACCTCGGATTAGTAAGTAGTAAGATTTTGATTTGGGAGCGAGTGAGAGATTTAAGTTTCTGTCTCTCTCTAAAGTTTATGGTTGGTTCTGTGTGACCAGATCTTATATTTAGTTTTTAATTGCCATTTTGTTTGACTTGGAGTATTTAGGATTTTGTGATGAGTAAAGGCTGCCCGGGCCCTTATCTTATAAAACAGCTCGATATGGTAACAGTAGTGTGAGAAAGTTTCAACATAAACGCGATTTTCATGCCGGCCGCTAGATGGCTCACAAACCGGAGGAATTTGAAAATGGCGCACTTCATTCTTAATTCAAACTCATTTAATCGGAAGGCGCTGCTTGTCAACAAAACTCCAACGTTAATTCACTTTCTTGAGTAATAGTCGCTAAATCTATTCGGCCGAGGTTGGGAACATACGTCTCGGTCGGTCAACTAATCGTGGCAAGACACCGGGGTGTGCTTGGAAAAAACGTGGTCGAGGCATGGCGCGCCACTTTTTGGGCACGCTCCTCACTTTGCTTTGTGACATCGCATCGGCAGCATCGTAATAAAAGTGTGAAGCAGAGTTATACGCCAGATAGGCATAGAAGTTATAAAGTGAATCTGAACTAGTGAATCTAAAAGCTAAGTACTAATATCTGATGACTTAAGTAATTGTGTTTATGTTTATTAGCGTGAATTGCTCATAGCGTTTGCTACGATAGTGTTAACAGTTGATTCTTTGTGAGTTAACACAAATTGGGTCCAATATGTTTAAAGGTTTAGTAGTAAAATATGCGTTATTAAATCATTACACTTAGTGTCCGTTGGTGATAACTTTAACAGTTTGTGGTAGTAGATTCTTTTGAGTTTTAGTAACAACATTCTTCTAATTTCTCATCTAAACCTTTTGTTATTAGGTACATTATACTTGGGGCCTTGATGATTTGATTCTTGGTTAATGGCTTCTGTGTCTAGTTGTCACAATTCTGCCAATGTCCGTTTCATGCTAGTTTCATAGACTTATTGGAGTTTGGGTAATTTTTTTTTTTTAATTTGTACGGTGTCTCTGAGGGAGAATCCCAAGGAGTTTGAGCGGTCAAAAGATGATTCCACTAAAACAGAAAGGACAACACAATTTGTTAGTATTTTATATACAGAAACTATGTATAATTGAGTTAGTACTTACATAAACATATAATATTTACAGCTTAATATTATTAACACGGATAAATTTACAAAGAATATTATACAGCTTAGGGTGGGAGGAACAAGATAGTAGACATTTAAAGGAAGTAGGACGGGGGATGTCGGGAGGGAGGATATCATGTAGGGAGAAATTTAGGTTGGGACAACTGAAGAAGATGTGATCCACGTTTCCTTCATCCAGGCCACATTTACACATTGAGTGATCCCTAATCCTAAGCTTGGCCAAATGAACCGGAGTGCACGCGTGACCTATTCGAAGACGGCATAAAGTTGAGGTTGTACGTTTGTCGGTTGAGCGGAATTTAAAAAACCAGGGATTTGTAGGGATGTTCGGTTGGATATCAGCATAATACCTACCCTTAATCTTTTGAGATGTCTCCCAGAGTTTTGCCCAATGGTTTAGGAGGAGAGATTTAGGAAGCAGGCACAGGTCGTGAGAGTATATGATGTTGTGTTCAAGAGATCCTATATGGGTGGCTAATTTTGAACAAGAGTCAGCAGTTTCATTGCCGGGAATTCCGGAATGTCCGGGGATCCAGGCAAGAACAATGTTGATGCCTAATTTATAACAGTCTAAGAGGGATTCCTTAATTTTAAGAATTACAGGGAATCGAAAAGAGGAGTGAAAGGGATTTGCCAAGATAGATTGTAGACAGCTTTTAGAATCAGTAAATATAATAGAGTTGTTGAGATTATGAGAATTAACATAGAGGATAGCTTCTAATAGGGCAATCGCTTCACCAGTGAACACTGAGGAGTAAGAAGGGCATTTAAAGCTTAGGCTTATTCTAGCAGATGGAATCCAAACAGCTGCTCCCACGGCACTGGCTGTCGATAACTTTGAAGCATCTGTGAATATTATTCGCCACCCAGCGTAGCGCGATGCGATCCTTTGGTGAAATAGCCCTCTGGGAGTAATAGAGTCCTTGTCAATATCGAAGTGAAGAAGAATTTTGGGTTGAAAAGTGAGAGCTTCATATGAAGTATTATAGAGCGGGTTAGAAGGGAACTGGCAGACTGGGTTTGGGAGTTTAGTGAATTTGATGAAACTCTGAAGCAAACAGGGAATAGAATCAGAAGTCCGTGAATCAAATAGGTCCAAGAGAAGCATTACTTTAGGGAGGAGAGGGTGATTAGAATTTTGAATGAGTTTGAATAGGAATCTTTCCGAAAGAAATTGTCTGCGAATATTCAGCGGTGGCTCCCCGCACTCAACTTGCATAGCATTAATGGGTGAGGACTTCATGGCGCCTAGAACAATACGCATACATTTAGACTGAATCTTGGCAATTTTGTTTTGACCAGACTTGTTGCATAGGTTTAACAGGAATGAGCCATAATCGAAGTGGCTGCGAATAATAGCGTTATATAAAAGCTTTTGTGAGTATGGGTGTGAGCCCCACCATACTCCTGAAAGGGATCGTAGGATGTTGACATTTTTCTCGCACTTTTGGGCAACATAATCGAAATTAGGGGCACCGGTCATTCTTGAGTCAAGCTTAATGCCCAAGAACTTGGTATTATTTACTTGAGGAATAACTTCTTGATCTATTAATAACTCAATGGGAGGAATGATTCTTTTCCTGGTGAACACTACAACACAACTTTTGGAGGCGGACAAGGATAGGCCATGTGAAAGTAACCCTTCATTAAGGTATCCTAGAGCCGAGCTTAGTCTGTTCTCTGCTTCTTCAATAGTCTGTACTTTGACATAAAGCGTCAAGTCATCAGCATATTGAAGAATGTTGCAGAATGATTCTACTGTAGATTCTAAGTCGGCAGTGTATAAGCTATAGAGTAATGGGCTTAAGACCGATCCTTGGGGTAACCCTCTCCAGACAGTTCTCGGAGGGAGGAAATTATGACCAGATTTAATAACCACCGAGCGTTCCATTAGCATGCTGCAGATGTAACGAGTGAGCCTCTCGGGTATACTCAGCTGTGAGAGTTTGCTCCTGAGTAATGGAAGCATGACATTGTCATATGCTGCTGCAATGTCCAGGAATACACCAACTAGAAACTTTTTTTCTTTAAAGGCGATATGTATGTCAGTAGTTAACAGGCTTAAGTTATCCATGGTGCTGTATCCTTTTCTAAAACCGAATTGAGACTTAGCTAAATTGGACCTGTTCTCTACAAACCATTGGAGTCTTTGTTTAATAAGGTGTTCCATAATTTTTGATGGGGTGGGAGAAAGTGCAATTGGACGATAACTATTGGGATCTGAAAGATCCTTGCCTGGCTTGGGAATGGGAATGATTATTTGGGTTTTCCACTGTTTAGGAACTATGCCATTCACAAAAAAATGGTTTATAATGGAAAGAAAGAGTTTCTTGGATTTGGTAGACGACCTAGTAAAAAAGGAGTAGGGGATGCCGTCAATACCTGGGGAGGAGTCAATAAGACCGTCTAGGGCTAGAGATAATTCTTCAAAGGAAAAAGGAATGTCAAAACTACTCTGGCACGGAAAAAATGATGAAAGATTAGGGAGACAGGCATAATATGGAGTAGAGGGGGGGGCGAGTTTATTAGAGAAAGACTCTAGCCATGATGAGGAGTCGTTGGCTGAAATATTGTCCTCCTTATAAGACCCCCTAAATCGCCTTATCTGTTTCCAGACAATAGAAGAAGGGGTTTTTGGGGACAGAAGTTCGCAGAAGGCAAACCAACTATTTTTTTTCTTTTTGGTTGTGAGCTTTTTAAACTTAGCTGCAGCATTTTGGTACTTTAAGAAATTTATTTGAGTCATGGAATTGTTGTAGGTCTGTTCAGCTTCCCGTCGTTCTAAGGCAGCTGCTGTGCAATCAGAGTCCCACCAAGGAGTTGATATTATTAAGTTCTTGGCGGGTTTCTTTAGAGGGATGTGTAAGTCAGCTGAAGCAGAAATACATTCTATAAAAATTTTGTATGAACCGAGGGGGTCAATTTCTAAAGGGAGAATGGACGAGGCATTTTATTTACTTTCTAAAGAGGAAGAATATGAAGGCCAATCGGCAGACGAAATTTTGTGTTTAAGCAAAGGAGAATGATTTTTAGGAGGAGAAACTCTGTTAGGTATGGACAAAATAATAGGGAAATGATCACTTCCATGAGTAGAAGGGAGGACTTTCCAGGAGATAAGTGAGCATAGGGCTGGAGAGCACAAAGATAAGTCGACAGCACTTTTCGGGTTTTGGGAAGGATAAACTCTGCGGGTAGCAGAACCATCATTAATTATACAGAGATTGCAGTCATTGAAGATCTCAAGAAGAGAATGACCATACAAATTAGAGTGGCCTGAACCCCACGCAGTGTTATGGCCATTGAAGTCCCCCATGACCAGCATAGGAGAAGGGACTGCTGACAACAAGAGGTTTATATCTGCTATTAGAGACGAATCAGGCCGGGGCACATAGATAGAAATAAAAGAGATGTCTAGGGATCTGATACCAACTATGTTGATGTCAGGAGGATGTGGAGGAAGGGAAATTTGGGAAAATGGGAGGGAGCGCTTAATTAATATTGCGCTACCTGCATAGCCGTCAGCCCTATCGTCCCGAATGCAGGAGTATCCCGTCACTCTAAAATGAGAGCCAGGAACCAACCATGTCTCCGAGACGGCAATGACTGAAGGGTGATGTTCTGGAATAAGTTGAATCAGTTCATGCTTCTTTCGTCGCATGCTCTGCATGTTCCACTGCAGGATGGACACTTGATCCATTTTGGGTTGAAATCGAGACTAATTGTGAAAGTTTGTAGGCAACGTTGGACGGTAATGGAAGGGGATTCATTGTTATCATGTTAATTATTAGTGATATTAGGGTTTCTAACATGTTTTGGGAGGAAGGTTGGATGTTTTGGTTGCTACCTAGTGCACAACCATTCGGTAGAGAAGAGGATGGATCATTGACCATTTCTCGATGGACAGTCTTATTATATGACTTCCCTAGGGGAGCTTTTGGGCGAGGAGCAGTAAACGTAGTTTTGGTATATGATCGGTTTGGCTGTGGCTGAGCAGAGAATGTCATCTGGTGCACACGACTGGGACCAGCAAGAAGGGGCATTCCCTGGGACACTTCAGCATATGACCTAGTCACTTTAGGGAATTGAGCCACAGCTTCCTCATAAGGAATACTTTTTTGGGCCATAACCGCTTTAATTGATTTTTGCCTATCATGTTCAGGGCAGTTTTTGTTAGTGGAAAAGTGCTTACCAGCACAATGTAAGCATGTAGCATCCTTTTCGTTAACTTCGCAGGTGTCACCGGTATGCTCTTGTTTGCACCTGAAGCATCGGGGCTTTGATCTGCATTGGGTTTTGGTATGCCCAAATCTGCAGCATGCGTGGCATTGGATTGTTGGATATTGATATTGTTCTACCTATAGGGAGGTGTAGAATAGAAATACCCTTGTAGGAAGGACTTGCCCAAAGAAAGTTACTACAACAGTCTGGGTTGGTACCCAATTTGCTGTCCCATTTTCCATTACTTTCCTGTTCAGTCATCTTGCTTTGAGGATCTTGCCACACCCTGAAGGGAGCTCAATAGATTCAACGAACTCTGTCATTGACATATCTGTGGGGACTTGACGGATGAGCCCCATGCGGGTTATGTTGTACGTCGGGATTGTAGCTGAGTACTTGCACATATCAAGGACTGGGAGGGAGAGGAAGTTATTTGCATCTTCAGCAGAGGTGAATTCCACTGATATTTTATTCTTCCAACTTTCCAACTCCATCAACTCGAATGTTCCTAATTTTGTGTGTTTTTAGGAACTGGCATTAAAAAAATTTAATGGGTTTTAGAATGGCTCCAGAAGGGAGTTCAGGGTCGGTGCGTGAAACGTGGACCACATAGGGGCCTTTCTCCTGTAATGAGTACGCTAGCGCGCCAATGGCTATTGACGGGTCAGTATACACGGTCTCAATTGATGGAGTAGATAAATCCGGATTATTAATGGGTTTTTTGGCCAACGACTGTACTTCGGGTTCTAAGTGGCGCTTAGATGCACTGGATACTACGGGATCCGGGGGATCTGGAGGCCGAGGCGGATCGGCCTCCATGATGGAGGATTGAGGTTAATTAGCGTTCTACAATACTGTTCTACAATACTTCTTACCCACAACCAAGGACAACACAACACTTAGTACAATCAAATTGCTCAAGAAATTAAATAACACGATTGAATTTTCCACTAATAACTCCTTTCCATCTACTCGCTATCACTTCCCGAATGACAGTCTACTTGGGGCCTATTAAGCTACTTTTTTTTTTTAACTGTCACATTGGCAACTACTGACATTTGAATTTGACAGAAAAATTAACCCAGCGACTTTAAATGTCGTATAATTGTACGCGCTATGACAATGTTTAATCTGGGACGTTTAGATGTGGGCACTCGGTACGCAGCCTAACTTTCGAATTCGATGATTGGCTGACATTGACAGGGTATCACTGTATAATACGACATGTTTTGTCCGACCACGTTTTTACCGATATGGTTTTGGTTTTGTACAGCACGAGCATACGATACCATATTACGTAAAACGTACCGTTCAAAACTTTGCTGTACATAATCGCCTGTAGAGCATTCCTTATTTGCCTAGGCTAAAATTTAAGTGGGTTTATTTATTTAATTTAAGGTTGTTACAAAAAAATAACCACAAAGGATAAGACTCCCGCCTTAGCCTTTGTGGCTTCGCTTCACTTCACTCCTGCCTTATCCAAGTCGGATTTGTTCTAATAGAGGAGTCTAGCAGGAGAGGTTTTGTCCAACCACGCTTTGTACGACACGTTTTTGCACAGCACGAGCATACGATGCGCACGTAAAACTAAACAGAAAGTATGAAGCAAGCCAAAGCTATTAGTCAGGAGAGAGTTTTGCCAAAACGCTGATAACGCTCTATGACATCTATTTTGTCCGGCCCAACTTTGTACAGCCAGAGCATGTACAATACATTGGACAACATGAGCATACGAAGCCATGTCACGTAAAACGTGAAGAGAATCCCTACTACCTCATTGCATTTTTCTACGAAACTATATTTTTGAGGAAGTTCTTTGTAAACAATCAATCTAGCAATTAAAATTCTTTTAATAGCAAATGTGTGTAACTCTTTATAAAATTAAATAAAACCTGTTAATTAACGTGAGATGCTTCTATATCAGATATAATAGGAAACCTTGCTCTAACGAAACGTGCTGTACATGGCTGGGCAGTACAAAGTTGTGCCGGAAATGATTGATGTCGTATAAAACGCTCTCCCACTGAGAGCTTTGGCTTGCTTCATACTTTGTTTATTTTTACCAAGAATTATTTTGAAAGAAGTTTTCTAGACACATAGATACAATACAGTGCAATTACGATTTACGATGGAATCTAGTGCTCTGGATTACGTTGCTCAAGCCTGCTTGGATCTTAGTGATGCATTAAGCGTGGATGATTCTGATCGAGAAACAATACTTGAAAACCACATCAAGAAAGTTTCCAACATTGTATCTCCCATCGAAGACTTCAGTAAAAGTGAGTCTGTTATTGAATATTAACTGCGCCCCGCGAGTCGGCGGCTAAAAGTAGCCTGAATCTGCAGGGCATAAGCTATCTCCATTCCTAATTTTATCCAAATCCGTCGATCCGTTTGCGCGTGAAGAAGTAACAGGCAAACAAAAAACTTTCGCATTCATTTCTAATAAAAGTAGAAAGTAGGATTATTATTCTGTAGGTAAATGAAACTTTCTACATTTTTGCCAAGGCATGTAGAATTAAGGCCAGGAAACACTGCCATATCCAAAAGCAAAGTCTTTCTCCCTTGCACTTGGCAAGCTTAACTAAAAAACTATTATAAACATGATCCATATTTTTATATAGTAGATCAATGAACACCAAACATTTTCAGATTTGGACTGGGTAAATGTGTCAGAGCCATTATCGCTGTCTCAGCATTGTATGGATAAAGTAGTTGTGCTGGACTTTTGGTCTTATTGCTGCATCAACTGCTACCATGTGCTTCCTGACTTGAATCATTTGGAGAATCTGTATCGAGTTGAAAATGGATTGGTTGTGGTATGTATTGATACCTGTCCATAACTAGATATTACTATAATTAGGGGGTTGTCACTCCACAGTTTAGGTATGTTTGGCCGGCACACCTACTGGGTAGGAGCACGGCAGGGGGTTGCCACTTGGCTCTCGGAATTATGATATCCACATCACGCTAGGTATTAGTATTGCATGTTTGTAGTTGCCTAGGGATATTTAACTTGTTTGTCAGAAACAATAATATTATTAACACATATGTTTACCAATAATAAAATGTTAGTAAAAGTAGACAAGTAGGTTATCATGTATGTTAATGTAGGGTTAAACCCTTGCTGCTGATGCGGACAAGAATGGTTTTATAAAGGAATAATGAAAAATATAAGTGAAGTACCACATACCTACATCAGTGGTTAAGGGTTAAACTTGTCTGTGTTTAAGGCATCAGTTACTCTAATATTTTAAAAAGCTAGGTAAAGTAATATTTGAATTCTAAGCAACATTTCGTGCTTGCAGTGCGAAATTTACAAACAAGCAATTTTAAATCACATTATTAAAATACATTATTATGCACAGACAATTACTTTCCCTTTCTAAGTTGTTCTATTAAACGTAATTACTCATCAGATTTCTTTTCTTACCTACTTATAAAGAACTTTTAAAACTGCACAATGGTTCATAAATAAAACAACTGTAGAAAATATATTTGGTAATATATTTTCAGATTGGGGTGCACTGCGCTAAATTCCTTAACGAGAAAAAGTCTGCAAATGTCCTAGCGGCTGTGCAAAGGTACAACATTCACCATCCTGTAGTGAATGACTATGAAAGTGTGATGTGGGAAGCTCTTGGGATCAGATGCTGGCCCACTTTGCTCATATTAGGTAAATATTCAAGTTACATTGAAACTACCATTTATTCCCAAATAGAATCTCATTCCATAGAAATTGCACTCATTCCATAGATATCAATAGAAATTGCGTTAGTTTTATCGACTCAATATAAATTCAATATTTTTTTTATACTTCCAGAGTGAGTACCTAGTGTGAGTAAAGGAATCCCTTTGTTTTGCAAAATTTAGTTCCTCCTATTGTACTTTAGCATATTGAATATGGCATAATTGTTACGTTTTAATAATATTTTTGTGATATAATATTGTTGTACATTTTTCGTTATTTCTGATGTGAATAATAGTTTCTACATGTCAATCTTCATATAGATACTCTCTACATACTATCATAAACTACTACATACTCTATGTACATTATAATTTAAAAAAGTGAAAAAGTCTATAATTATGTAACTTTTCTTTTACAAAACAACTCTTGAAAAGTCCATATGACCTTCTTTTTCCTAAAACTATGCTTAAAAAAGAAAAGGTACAAAGCAAATGATGTTCCCAAAATGAGGGGGATATCTAGTTTGTGTCCTGAAAAGTCACTATCATACTAATATTATTAATGTGTGTGCTTGATTGATGGATGGATGTTTTTTACTCAATCACACCATGTAACTTCTAAACAGACCTGTATGAAATTTCGAACACAGATATTGTGGGACAGATCCATAGTCTGGAATTGCACATAGGCTACTTTTTAACCACAGGTAATACATACAGAATGCAGCTAGTTTTCATGATATCTGTTACAGGGCCCGGCAACAAGCCAATATTTGTGCTAACTGGTGAAGGGCATAGGGAGGAGTTAGAATTGTATGTAGGTGCCCTTTTGAAGTTTTACATGACTCGCGTCAACACCGCGTCGCTGCCTATCAGTATCTCAAAGATTTTGGAGGGGAAACAAGATTCCGCCTTGAACTTTCCTAGTAAGGTATGTGAGTTTTATTTGAATGTCTCTAAAAACGTTTCTTTTTCCCAAGTTACCTTTGTCCCATGCCCCCGCGTTCCTAAACCGCGCGGGCAAGAACTCATTTAAGCGGCACCACTAATTAATCCTATTGGTCAGGTAACGACAAACCCGTACTACCGAGCTCGTCCCGGCGAGCCCTTCCTGGCGGTATCCGACACGGGCAACCACCGCGTGCTGCTCATGGATTGCTCTGGAGTTGTTTTGAGAGTCATTGGGGGCCCAGAGCCTGGGTTTAAAAATGGAAGTAAGTTGACTATACTTTATAGCTTTTTGTATACTAAAGTTATTAAATAACTTGACCGTAACTGGAAGCTATATATATGAGAGTGCATTTCCGTTTCCGTCGAAAGTACCAGCGTTTTTGTACTTTTAATGCCTTCTAACCGAAAATCCTAAGTGCAATAAATCACATTTAAAAACTTATGAATACGGACTGAGATGCGATTAAAAGTTAAAAATTTTTGGAATCCGAACGGAAATGTATCTGAATGATTGTGTATCCCTATGCAGGTCGCCAATACGACGAAACAGATCATTATAAATCATGTATCAGAAAATAATCGGATAGAAATGTTGTTGAAATTATCGTAAAACATAATATCTCGTAACAGGACATACGATCGAGTAAACGAGTAAACTAGCTTTTGAATCCTCACAGCCTTCAATCAGATATAAATGTCGTGTCTCATTAAAAAACAGGCCTTTATGTGGCACCGCCTCGACACTTATATTTGTTTATTTATTTTCACCAACGTTGTTTTAAAAAAATCAAACACA
The DNA here is from genome assembly GCA_911728515.1 of Peribatodes rhomboidaria. Lineage (NCBI taxonomy): Eukaryota > Metazoa > Arthropoda > Insecta > Lepidoptera > Geometridae > Peribatodes > Peribatodes rhomboidaria. The sequence goes on along the minus strand of OU452169.1, from coordinate 6,543,536 downwards.
TTTTATTTTATTTGTTTATTTCGTAAAAAATATACATTTTAAGACACAAAGTATTGAAAAACTTAACAGTTTAATAACTTAACATTTAACTTCATAAATCTAAGCCTTATCATTCCGCATTAGCATTGATAACATTTAAAGTGTTTTTAGAACATTTAGGGGTCGTGACACCGACGCGATCACAGAGCGACTGACAGTGACAGTGACACAAGGCTTGACAACACTTGATCTTGATTGAGTGCCATTTTGCGTATTGAGACTTTAAATCTCAGTATATCAATAAATCCTGTTTTTTTGTATTGCAGAGATAACGGAAGCGCGATTCAACTGCCCGCAAGGTCTGTGCTGGCTGTCGAGCAGTGTGCTGGTCGTCTGCGACACCAACAACCACGCCGTGCGCGCCGTGCACCTGGACGAGGGGACGGTGGAGGTGCTGGCGGGGACCGGGGCGCAGGGGGAACATGGGGACCTAGGTCTGTTACTATGACAACAAAAATAACGGAACGAAATAAAAGTAGACCTAAGTTTGCTACTACGACAACTACACTGTGCGCGCTGTGTACCTGTATGAGGGAACGGTGGAGGTGCTGGTGGGAACTGGGGGACAGAGGGAGCACGGAGACCTAGACACTACGACAACAAATGTAAATTTTGCGTTATTTTTTACGGAAAGTATATGTAAGTAGGTACTCGTCTAAATAACCGAAAAAAATGTCCGGGACCGTGTTTGCCGAAGTACTGCCGAAATTGAAAGAAGTCGATGGGAGTACATGAAAAACATTTGTAATACACCACATCAAGCAATAAGCACACTTGTGGACTGCAGCAGAAACACTGACTAAACATCTGTGGTCTAAGATTAAAACTAAATAAAACTGTTTAATGAATACCTAACTGGTAATTAATAACTGTTCAATGCATAAAACAATTTATGGAGAACGATGTTCTTTTGTATGCTTCTAGGTGGTAAATGCCTGGGCCTCCAGGCTCTGTCGTCTCCGTGGGACATTCTGCTCTTCACGACTCCTGACATGGACATGTCAGTGCGTCCGCTGCTGCCGCCGCCGCCGCCGCCGCCGCCCGGCTCTGCCGAAAAAGAGAAAGAAAAAGAGAATATTGACGACGACGCTAATGGTAAGCGCATTCGACAACATAACCATTGTTTTGAACTACGTAATATTTTGTTTGGAACCTGTATGTTACACTATAGAGATATATATGTATAGTATACACCACAGAGATCAGGCCAGCTGGTGGGAATACACGAACCTGTAAAGAAGTTTGTGTTGAATTGGTAAGAAATTTTTTTTACCACGGTCTAGGCACGCGTTTAAGCTCGTGACTCGCCAGATGGGAAGCGATGACGTGGTCGAAGGTGTTACACGCTTGCCTAGGTGATACCTATTAACTTTTGGCTTTTTTCTTAAACATCCCTGTTTTTGGGTCGAAAAATTGATGCAATGGTGCAGGAAACGGATTAGAAACGCTTAGTGTGGGAACAAAATACAAACACTAAAGCTATTGGTATGCTATGGCTATTTAGATTTTTTCGTCATACGGTTAGATAGTTAGTAAATATAAAAATTATCTTCCTGCTTTTACAAATAAATAAATTTGGGACACTTCCACACACGGTCGGCTGACCCCAAACTAAGCAAAGCTTGTACTATGGCTGCCAGAAACTGATATACATATTTAGATATTTTTAAATACATACTCAAATAGATACTAACACCCAGACATAGAACAAACACAAATGTTCATCACATAAATGTTTGTCCTAGGTGGGAATCGAACCCACGCTCCCAGTTCAGAAGGCAGGTTCACTACCAACTGAGCCACCGAGGCAGTCAGGGAGGCAACAAAGCTTATATTGCTTTATTTTCAGAAAAAGACAAGAAAGAGAAAGACGGGAAGAGGCGTGTCCTACTCATCGCTTGCGCAGGCTCGCACCAGATATGGGCTCTCTTCCTCGATACCACCATTTGGTGGAAGTACAAGACATTCACGGAAGGTAAGATGTTGTGGTGGAAAATTGTGCACAACACAAGATTTCTTATTCATTTTAACTCCAAAAAACACGTTATCAGCGTTTGCATTTGATTAATACAGTAACTTGTAAACGTCTAAACAGATAGCTTCCTAGTTGGGAGAAGGCCCGCCTCTCAAGCCAGAGGAAGTGGGTTCGAACCCAGCCGCCGGCACGCACTAATTTGTTCATTGTGTGAACATATGTGCGTATTGTTTGTCATCTGCTACATGACTGGAGCCCGGTGTATGGCGACAGGCTCGCCCCTGTCACATTTGGGACTGAATATCGTCCGGCGAAGTGCGGGTGTTACACACCTCTGCCAGCCCTTTCGGGGCAAAGGCATGACGATATGTCGCCGCGTGTACCAATGTGCTGCATTTCTAAAACAGAGCCCTGATTGTGATATTTTTGACGACAAATGGCATGTTCTAATGAAATATCTCCTGACATTTTGTGAAAATCATCCTGTTATAGGTACATAATTTTTCTTCGACCTATAATTTATAAAAACGTATTGTGTTTTTGTAATGATTTTAATATTTATAATTGTATTCTGAATTGACATAAATTTTTACTTGATTTTGGACGATGTATTGTTCTATAATTTTTAATAATAAGTGTAATTGGTGCATGCCGTTCTTAATTTAATAAATAAATAAATATATAAATTTTCTTGTACGTGTATTTGAAAAAAAAATTATTGTGCTATGATTTCTAGAATAGTATGTTGTTCTATCTGAATGCAGGCACGTGCGTGTGTATCGCGGGGTCCGGAGCGGAGGCGGCGCGGAACAGCTCGTACCCCAACACGGCGGCCTTCGCCCAGCCCTCCGGACTCACGCTCAGGCTGGGTAAGCGAATAATATTGCTGTTTTTTTTTCGCGATTACAGGATTGGCTTCATAGTAAAAGTTGTTTATATTGATGAGTCTAATTAACCCCTAAGAGGTTTTTGGTGAGTAACTTATAACACTGTATACATATACGACAGTAGCGTAGTTTTTGAATGGTTTTTGGCTTCACCTAAATCATACGCCGTGGGCCATCCTCTTCGCCATATCCTCTAGGTTGATCTGAGACTTTCAACAGCACGACGGGTTCATGTAACGGGTGAAACAACATCCTAAACTAGACAACTATTATAACTATTACTACACCCAAAATCAGCAATATAAATGTAATGTTGTAAATGTAATAGTTGTAAATGTTCCTATCATTTGTCCCCAGGCAACAGTCCAGAGTTGTTCATAGCAGACTCCGAGAGCTCGTCGATCAGGAAGCTCGCTCTGACGTCCGGACAAGTCACCACGCTCTGCGGCGGAGATAAGAATCCACTTGTACGTAACATAACGTAACGTAGCGTAACTATGTTTTACATAAACCTAACGCTAATTAGGGCGGGTTGTTTCAGACGGTTGGTTAACGGAACATACGTACGTCAAATAGAACGATTACGTAGGATTTTGTTTAGAGTCCCCACAGACTGCAGACTTTCTATTGGCTTATAGTTTAGTCGGATTGGGATGCTAGTGCTAGTTTGAAGGCAATTGTTAAGCTTATCAAACTTTTTATCGGTCTATATTGAATTGCTACGGAAGCGATGGCAGCCTAGTTGAGAGAAGGCCCGACTCTCAAGCCAGACGGAGAGGGTTCGAACCTAACCGACGGCACGCACCAATTTGTTCATTGTGTAAGCATATGTGCGTATTGTATGTCATCTGCTACATGACTGGAGCACACTGCAGACAAATGCAAATGCGCACATTACAGCAATACAGCAATTTGCACATATGTTCAAACAATGAACAAATTGGTGCGTGCCGTCGGCTGAGTTTGAACCCGCTCCCTCTGGCTGGAGAAGGCCTGCCTCTCAAGCCAGAGGGAGCGGGTTCGAACCCAGCCGCCGGCACGCACCAATTTATTCATTGTTTGAACATATGTATTGCATGTCATCTGCTACATGACTAGAGCCCAGTGTATGGCGATAGGTTTGCCCCCTGTCACATTTGGGACTGAATATCGTCCGGCGAAGTGAGGGTGTTGTATTACACCTCTGCCTGCCCCTCGGGGGAAAGGCGTGACGATATGTTATGTTATATCATCTTTTATTTCAGAATCTCTTCGCCTTCGGAGATTTAGACGACATCGGTGTCGAAGCCAAGCTCCAGCACCCGCTCGGCCTCACGTACTCAGAGACCAACAAAGCTCTTTACATCGCCGACACATACAACCACAAGATCAAGAAAGTCGACATCAGCACGCAAAAAGTAACAACTCTCGTCCCGATCGATTCCACCAGCCCCGTCGCCAAGTTCAGCGAACCTTCTGGACTCTCCCTCAGCAACGACGGCAAGTACCTTTACGTAGCAGACACTAACAACCACAGCATCAAAACGATAAACATATCCAAAAACTCCTGCCACGAATTCAACGTGAAGATGCCCGAACAGAAATATGTCGAGCCCGAAAACTTGATTCTTTACCAGAACGATTTGTTTCTGAATAGGAAGTGTGGGAATCTTATTATCTATTTCAATGTCAATTTGGATCCGAAGACAAAGAATGTGAAATTTACTCCGGGAGCGCCTCAGAATTGGACCGTGTGCATTAGAGATGATAAAGGCAAAGACGTGACGGATGATTTCTTTTTCGTAAACTGTATTCCTAAAGGATCGAAACTGCCCGGGCGGGTTGAAATGAAGCTCAAAACGCGCACGGATAAGACTCACTATCGGATGTACCTGAGTTTTCAGACGGCGCTGTGCGATGCTGCTTCATGTTTCACGCATGTGTTTACGATTAGATCGACGATATTGGTACGAGATTCTGTGAAAATGATCGAATCTTACAAGATCACTTGTAAAGTGAATCCTGCCAGCCCTCCTTCGGAATCTAAGTGAACGTAAAATCTGAAAGAAAGTTTGAATCTTCGATCATATAGATACATACGATACATATATATATCAAGTCTCAATACTCGCTTGATATTCTCGCACCTTGAAAACAAGGCTTAGATCAAGTGTAAGCCTTGTTTCGCTCTCAGTCGCTGTGTGATCGCGTCGGTTTTACGACGCCTAAATGTGCTAAAAACACTTTAGCAAATATCATCGTTATTGCGGAATGATAAGGCTTAGATTCAAATGAAGTTGTGTATTTGATTATTTCGAATATAACGCTTACTGTCGACGCGATGCCAATAAAGAGGCCTGATTTTTAATGAGACACGACATCTATGTATATCTGATCGAAGGTTTGAATCGATAAAAATAGTAGCAACTACTTAGTTGCTCTTAAAGTTAATTTAGTGTTATTTTCGGTAAGGTTAACCTGTGATTTTAAGTGTATTATTGCATTGGCAATGTTAATATTGATTGAATTTTATCAATTTCTAATTCATTAACTCTCTTGTAATATATTTTGTAACGAAATAAAAATATGTCTTTTTTTCAACTCAACTTAGTAACTCCTATGACATGTCTCGGGTGACATACGTTTTCAAGTTTTAGCTAAATATTTTTACCTGGGCTAAGCTATCAGAATCTATTTAGAATGGTTATGAAGTTTTAGACCTCCAAAATTCAAAACCAAGATAGCAAGACTAATCTGCAAATCTCTTTTTTTCGAAATTTTTGGAAACCGGAACAAAAACTACACTACAAAAACTAGATAATGCAATCACACACTCCATTCACACTCACCCGAGACGCAAAAACGGCACGACACTCAGAAGCCCATGTATGTATAAGAAATCAATGTCAGTTTTCGCTTCAATGATTCACGATCACAAATGATGCAACCAAACATTACCGGAGCCAACTGACATAACCAAGGAAAGTGTCCGTGGCATTTGTCCCGTCACGAGGAAGCTAAAGCAATCGATCCAATAAATCCAATTTGTTTGCCGCTCATGACTCGATCGACCTCGCACAAGGGCAGCCGTCACTAGAGAATATCAAATACGACAGATCCTGAAACATTTCTCGTAAAATCATTTTGTTTTTATAACTAACGACGGTCAATCAATGACGAGTGAATCAGCTTATGACAAAGGATATTTGAAGATCTATCAGTCCACATAAGCACGGTCTAGTAGATAGACGTTTCTATTATCAGCATTGTCAACAGTCGACAGTGAAATGATGTACCTACGCTAATTATTAAGGTTAAGAATAGGTCCTCTCTGATTTCACAATGTTGAATAGACGATTATTTTTCCAGTACATTAACTTTTAACTCGACCTAGCACGTTCTAATGCATTTACTAAAAAATGAGTCAATACTTCAATAATCACTATATTTTGACTAAACCCAATGACCACAATCTCCTCGTCTCGTAAACTTCGTACTCCAAAACGCATTTATAATTTAATACCCTGCACTTAGCAATAAATAGCATCAGCGTGATATGCGCTGGCGCATCCGCTGTAGTGTATCCATGACACTGCAAAGATTTAAAACGATGGGCGCTACGCTGCTAACGAACCTGCTCTTAAATTTTGTATAGGCTACAGCGAGACTCTTCTCGCCTTTTTTTTAGGATATTTTTTTACGTCTGGTTTAATTTGGCTTTTGTAGTTCTCTGTAAAATGCGAAAATGTTGTCTTTTCTTTGTTCCTGTTTTTAGTCACATAATTTTTTTAGACAAATTTCTACTATTTATCTGGGTTTAAAACACCATGCAATTCATCCACATTATTTTCCTTCTTTGTTAGTCTGCACATCTAAATCTATGACAAAGTCCGTAGAAAATACTGCCTCAGAGCAACACTACACCGATCACTAAAGCCAGGGTTACAACGTGCGCGTCTTGAGACTTCATCTCATTTGCATTAGCAAGTGCTTCAAACTAGAACGGCCTTACTATCTAACACTGGCATAATTAGCCCTGATTCTATGCATCCAGATTAATTTTAACTGCGTATTGGGCATAATCCGTTACTCTTGTGACCTTACGATTTTAATGAGGCTTGATATGTTTGGGCGATATTTCATGTTCAGTATAGCGATTTTTTCGAAACAAATGGAATCAATTTTAATGCTAAAACAAAGTTAGTTTACTAATTTTTATAGAGGTATTTTTGCACATTTGTAGTTTTTCTAATTTTCTTCGAGCCTCTTCTTTATTTCAACCCAAGAAAGTTTGAATTTACATGGTTTAGAATGAATCCAAATTGCTACTTCTATTTCTACGTAAGCATAATTTGGATCGAGTAGGAAATAGATTTGCAGGTTCGATGATTTGCCGTGAATATCTTTTATGTACTTTTGGATTTTTAAAGACTGGTTTTTGGATTTTAAATAATGGTGCTGTACCTTAAGGATACTTGCGAAGTGCTGTACCTAGGTAACATCCGCAGTTAGATACTGATTTTAGGTCAACCACAAATTGTTCTCGGAGTAATCAGGGGCATCATCGCAAGATAGAATATTTCCTTCTAGGTGGTTCTTCTAGGCCTTTTAACAGCTCAAGGAGGCTAAGGTCACAGTGATCATTACCGCATCAGGTCGTCAGGCGTCAGCCAAAACAATCGTGCCGTGGGTCGTGGGCTGTCAATTAGACCTCGAGTGTCGTCTACTTGGAGCTGTTTTCTATAATCTCCGACAGATAATGGTGCTGGGACCTGACGCGTGATGGCGTAGGATGGAATTATTAAGGATGGTTTTAGTATCTGGGTCACTGGGTCACGGAGGATCTCGCAGATGTTGAGGACATTGAGAGGGAGCGTAGGGCGTTGGCAGTCAGAAGCAATATGTTGGCGCGCAGATTCGCACGATGTACAGACTCAGTTAAAATATCGCTGTTCCGAGCATACTGTCAGTCGTTCGTACACGTGCAGTCTGTGGGCGAACTATACGCTCCGGGCAATCAACGCCCTGCGTGTGCCGTATAACAACGCGTACAGGATGTTGTCGGGATGTATGCAGACGGAAAGGTAGACGGTTTTCAGGCCATACTCCGCAAACGGGCCGCCTCGATGCTCTGCTGCCTTCGGGGCAGCACCAACACCATCCTGCGCGTTGTAGCTGCTCGGATTGATTGTCCGATATAAATGCATCCTGCGCGGCTGCATTGTTTTATTTAATTTTTAATTTGAACTGGTTTTTTTACTTTCATTGACCATACTTATTTTAATTTAACTTATTACTTATATCGGACTTTTTATTATGATGATTCATACTTAGGGACTATGTCTGAAATAAATAATATTTGAATTATGAATTTGAATTAACTTTGGTACCTATTGCAAAAAATGCAACTAGCTTTGTTTGGGATTGGTAACTTACCTATTCTAGAAATTCGACCAGCTTTTTAGTTTTAGTTGTAGACTAGCCTGCGCCCCGCGAAGAGACTCTGTACAGGGGTGCAAGCACGGACATTTAAACTAACGTTTCAAATCGACAAAATCAATAATTTCCATATAAATTTGTCGATTTGAAACGTCAGTTTAAATGTCCGTGCTCGCGCCCTAATTTTGCGAAAAAAAAAAACAAAAATACACTCCCAGCAGATTTATAACAAAAATAAAATATTCATGCCAAAAATCAAAAACTAGATAACTGAAATCTATCATCAACTTTTCAATAATCATTTAAGAAAGTTGTGCTATAACGTTGTGCGTTCTCGTTGACACTATTTTATTTTACTTAATAATTTGGCCCCGTTTTTTCGCAATATCACACTGTTTTTAGGGGAAAAAAACTACATACTATTTGAAAAAAAATACTTACGTGAAATTAAGTAAGATTTCGCTCGACCCCCTCCTACTCCTAAACGCCTCAAATAATTCATGTACGACCCATTACTGTAAAAATCTGTTATCGTGTAACTGATGTTTAACTTGGTTTTTCTTTATGTTTATATTCTAATTGCTCAACAACCGTAGAACAGAGTCGTTACCCAAAAATCTCCATTGTCTAGTTGCAAACTGAAGATGGTTTCGAAAACGCGTGTCGTAAAACTTCAACGCACAATTTGTTGCCCTTAAACTTTGTATTTTAATCGCTAATCTTTAATAGTTCTATGTTTACAGTTAATAACTGTGATGGTGCTTTATAATGTTATTTCTCAACACGATGTGTCATTCTCAACAGTTATTTATTTATCGACAACCATCGTCCTCAAGCCGACGTATTTTCCATTTAATCGATCCACCATATCTCTCAGACGGTATAAAAAGCTTGCATTATGCGTGATTAATTGAATGCCTCGATATATTGTGCTCTGTTGTCAATGCGTCGGCTGTAGGTACGAGACAATGTATGCTGGTATGATGCGGTCCGCATATGAAACATCAAGGGTGATTTTTTCCTCCGTTAAAAGGTTGGCATTCAAACCTCGCGCAGATAGTCGCGACGCAATGCAACGGACATTCTATCAAGTAATATAGATAAACACTGTTTCCTTTACAGTTTCGCAACGCATCGGCCCTGGTATTTAATAGAAAGAATACTTCAAACCTTTGGTTTGTTCACGTGATTGAGCCGAGAGGTTCCGGTCCAAGTCGTGACTCTGAACCGCAGCGGCTTTAATAATCGCAATATTAGAGAAACCTACTGTTTAGGGTGTTAGGTGATTCACTGAGAATGCAATCAGAAAAGTGCGGTATGGTACGATGAAATATTTACCACTACTTCTTGATCTACCCGGCACTCTCTGACGAGTGTGAACTGAAAGGATTGTCTACCGAAAACCGCGTCTGAAAATTCATGACAGCTAGATAAAGAGATACCGCAAAATGAGCCTTCACCCGCGTGGTACAGGGAGCGTAACGGTAAGGCGTCAAAGGTAAGCGAGGTGGAAGCGGGCGCCAGAGGTTTCGTTTTCCTTTGACGCCTCCGCATCCTCATACCAAGCGGACGCGGCACCACTATACATAGTTGCCTCCTACCCTAATGCCACTTTAGACAAGCATTCGGAAATATAACAGTACTAGCTGCGCCCCGCGGTTTCACCCGCGGTTAAAAAGTATCCTAAGTGCTATTCTAGACTATAATCTATCTCTGTGCCAAATTTCATCCAGATCTGTTAAGCCGTTCTGGCGTGAAAGAGTAACAAACATCCATCCATCCATCCATCCATCCATCCATCCATCCATCCATCCATCCATCTATTCTTACAAACTACATCGTCACGCCTTATAACTTTCACGATTGTAATATTAGTAGGATAGTAGGAAATAAGAAGGATATAATTGTAACTTTTTTAACTTATCTGCTCCATTTTTCTGCGTTTTCTGTTTATTTATATTTGTGCCACAAGTATACACTGCATATTCGCTGGTAGCAGTACCTCACACTAAGGCTTTGTCCTAACTAAGCAGACTGATGTAAGCGACTGAGAGTCGGTTTAGACCGAACGGAAAAATGCTAAGTAGTATTTACGTCACTGAAAAATTAGCCATAAGTAAATCATAATAGCCTAAAATATAAAATCGCAAAATAATTTTTTCTCGAGCATTTTTCCGTTCGGTCTGAATCGACCCTTACTGTCCGCTAGCCCACTCTGAGTCGAGTAAGCGGCGAACTGTAGCAAACAAGTATAAATTAAAAATTTAAGAAACACCGACACCGATATTCATCAAATATAGTTAATAACACACCCAACTAATTAAAAAAAAAAAACAAAATCAAAATCGGTGCGGGAGCTACGATGCCACAGACTGACACACACACACACATGCACACAGACACGTCAAATTTATAACACCCCGTCCTTTTTGCGTCGGGGGTTAATAAAACGCGAATAGACGCTCAATGAATGAGTCAACCAGCAAAACGCGGCTTACTACGTTTACATTACGCGCTGTTCGTACACTCCATTTATACTAATTATCAACCGCTATGATAGTTCCCTAAGTTCGGACGAAGCCTAAGTCACCTATAATGTAATGCGCCTAACAGTTTACACTGTAGTTAAAACACCCACGCCTCGGCTACGTTGTACTCATAATCTGAATAAACACATCTTCAGGGTCTCTATGCACACAACTTTACTAAATAATTGTTACTTACGATCCGATCGTCAAGTCAAATATCGTATTTAGCTATTCAAATGTAGGTACGGCGTCATGTGATGGTGAAGGCTAAAATAATCGTCACAAGCAGGTGAACTAAATATGTATCCGGTTAAAGGCTGATGATATTCATGGTGGCTGGTGTTAGCATTAATAAAACGCATTGTTTTTGTAGTGAAGAACGTGCCGTTATAGGCCCTGCTTGTTTGGGAATTCCATTGGAGGTAGCAGTCAGCCAACGTATGCTCGAGCGTACAGTACGCTGTACAAACCGTACCTCATTATCTAGCGTCGGTATTGGCACTTAATTATTTTAACAAATGTATTTTGAGGAGTTTTAACACGGATTAAAGGTAATGTTTGCAGAGAAATTCCTGGAAGGCTATTCCTACGCGTGAGATGAGATGAGATTTTATCTTGGTCACTCTCGTTTGAAACGTCATAGGTGTGTTATGATGTTTCAAACGAGAGCAACAAGGACGAAAAAAAGTGAGATGAAAATGGGCCCCTGGGCCACCTCTACTATGTGAGGTGCCGAGCGCAGTGTATAACGTACAGGAATTTTGTATTTTGGGTGATACTTACGAGTAACTGTTATGGGCAAGCGTGACGCTCACCCTCAGACGATGGACTTCTTCGACTCTTCACTCGTCTAATAAAAAACACGGACTACTGCTATTTCCCGGAATATAATATTCGTCAAAAGCTCGTATCGTGTCCCCCGTTACCCGAATAAATGTATCTTATCTTTGTACATTAAAAAAACTAACAAAAATATTTTTGGGGTTTCAAAATAGAGCCAGTTCCGTCTGACTAAGTACTGCAAAATTAATTGCCATGTAACCGCTACCTGATTCTATGTGTGTTCGACCTATAAAGTCGTTTATCTCTTTATTATTCCTTCGTGGATTTGGCATGACTTATTGTTTCTAATAGCTTATTCACGGTGCATTTTCGCGATGGCAAACAATGGGTTTCTCACGACGCGCTATTTTTTAAATGCATTTAACACAATAGCTGCGTTTGGCAATTGTTTGGTGTAAATAAGTACGTGAAGATTTCGATCTGATCGTTTAATTGTACTCGTTTTATCAGATGCATTTAGCACCATGAGTGATGGAAAAAGTTTACGTACCGACAGGACCTACAAAATTTAAATTAAAAATTTCAATGTTAAAAATTAAAATATGTCGTTGATTAACCAATAAAAATCTTACTTCATAAAATAAACTAGGTATTTCCTACTTTTATGCATGGGAAAAGAACACCTAAATTATAAAACTAACCAATGAAAAATACACAGTAATCCCAACATTCAATTGCCGCATAAATTAATTTATCATGCAACTCGCGATGCCAAAATTAAAATAGGTGGGTAGGTATGCATAGCAAATTTTCTTATCATTCCATTTAGGCACTTATAATCGAGATTTGCCCCTTAAGATACCGCTATAACATGGCACATTTTAATAAAAAGACAGTAAATAGGTCACAGGTCATGTAATGAACAGCATTTTCCTTAGCAGCGAGCGTTGCGTAACGGTATTCACCTCCACGTCGTTTTTGGAAGTGCAGCAACGAGATGCATAGCCTGTCAGAATGCATGCAGGGACTACTAACTAGGTAATTAAGTTTGTACATACACTTAAATACATACATTTTAATAAATAATGTACCTACGTACTATACAGGGCTATAGGTAATTCACCGAAAACCTCTTAAGGAATCATTATGCTCATCAATATGAACAACTTTTACAATGAAGCCAATCCTGAAGTCGCGAAAAATAAAGCTGTTCCAAACAAAAAGTTCATTGGCCTGAGACAAAATGTATGGAACAGCTGATTTTTTTTCGCGATTTTATTGTTTGCCCCATACTAGAATTTGTTCATAATGATGATTACAATGGAGCCTTAAGAGGTTTTTGGTGAGTTACCTATAGCCCTGTATAGTACGTAGGTACATTATTAATTAGAATGTATGTATTTAAGTGTATGTACAAACTTAACCCTGTATTGTATACTTAGACGTAACAAAGCCGACAATGCCTAAATTCTTGTCTAGATAGTTCTTTGGTTCCATAACACAAAATAAACATGTTTATACAGCCACCCATGAGTTGGTATGTACCTAGTCTTGCTTCATCTGTATTGTTACAGCAAATACGTTTTCTTTTGTATAACAGCGCAACAGAAAGCGTCTTTTAAAAGACGAAAGTGAAAATACACGCATGAAAACTTAGATGCATCCTTTTTAAATTTCAAACAAATTTGAAGTACTTGAGAACATTTCACACGAAATTTTAGCGTTCGTATCAATTTCGTGGACCCATAAGTAATTATGTAGTACGTCGTAGGCGTAATTAAAACTTCATGTGTTCGAAACTCCGATTCGTTGCGAAAGAATCCATGAGAACATTTTCAAATCACTGTTGATACCTAGACTTGAGTGCGATGGTGTCACAAGATAGGTATGAGGTAGATACCCCGCTGAGGTATCTAGGCTTGCGATAGAAAAATCGAGGTTACTCTTAAAAGTATCCACAGATCTACAGTATTAAGCATGAAATAAAATTATAGAAAAACAAATTTCTGGAAAGAATAATATATAAGTGTTATACAGACAGATCTGTTGGGTTCATGCGTGTGTGTGTGTGTGTGTGTGTGTGTGTGTGTGTGTGTGTGTGTGTAGGCATTGAGGTATATTGCTTTTTTTTTTCAATTAATCTTGTCTTATTAATGTAGAACATGTGATTAAAATAATCTAAAGTATTTGCTGAGGGATCCAACAATAAACTATATTTTATATATTTATAGTTTTATTATTTTAGTTCAGCAAATTATTATGAACATAATATGAGCACGAAACAAAGCTAGATATTTCAAATCGAATGCATGCGATATACTCGTATTTAAAAACGTTGCATCCTTGCTGATCATATGACGTGGAGCCGGAGATCCGCATGTACTTGACGACACACCGAGCGTTGATCAAGTAGCGATCAGACTATTGTTTTAATTAGGTAGATATAACAGCTCTGCATCTACGATATTCCGAAACAGAGTAAAGACTTTATACATTGGCGCCCACAGACTAACAAGTTTTTCCAAAATTAATCATGTTTTGACCCAAACATATCTAAATTAAAAAAAAAAAACAGTTTTATTATAGGATAAGAAAGATTCCAAATTTACATATAGTGCAATGTTTCTGGATGTAGCGAGCTACGATTTTTACTACGGACAGGGTGCATGGTGGCTACGACGTCTACGGCGGCGCTACGAGAATTTAAAGGGCTCTTACGTAGAGCTCTCCAGATTCGCACCAAACTGACTTGTTGCTGGCATCAGTTCTTAAGTTGCTAAGCTAGTAATCGAGTACGTACTCAATTGTTTTAATTCAATACTCAACTGCTGTTTGAGTCACTTAAAGCTGTCAACATTTTTCGTTGACGTTTGTATAATTATAACATGTTCTTATGACAAGTAGTATCTAGTGTCTGATTATGTTTGGTTTCGAAAATCTTAATTATGATCTTCTCTAACTTGTCTTGGAAAGAATCTAAAACATTTTTTCGTAACTATTTAAAAACCATAGGTATTTTAACAATATTAAATTCATCTCAGAATTCTTAAAAATAGTACATAATTATGACAAAAACTAAAAATAAAAGTGCATCATTTGAACCTCCCTGAACTTACAATCACTTCCTTGCAAAGTCTGCTTATTGTATACAAAAAACTCGGATCATTGCTGAAACCTTCACAAATAATGAAGCTGCACCGAAATGTTAACGAACTGTTTATTGCCTACGACCACATTATACTTTTGAATGGTTTTTGGAAACGTTCGGTTTTGAGTTTTGGTATTCTTAGTAGATTCTTAGTCTTGATAATAAGGAAAACTCTCGATCACCCTGAAGGATGAGTCATCAAAATACCCAAATAACAAAATTCCGCGATTTAGTACAAGTGTATTAAATCGACAGCCCGTTGGTTTTCTCATCTTCTAAAGGAATATTGATAGTATCACGCAATTAAATAAATAAATAACTAGGACACTTGCACACACGATCGTCTGACGCCAAATTAAGCAAAGCTTGTACTATGCCTGCCAGATACTGATATACATACATACGAGCTTATATATTTTTTCAATTCAATATATACTTACATATGTAGATATTATCACCCAGACAACAAATACAAATGCTCATCACATAAATGTTTAGCCTAGGTCGGAATTGAACCCACGCTCCCAAGCTTAGAAGGCTGGTTCACTACCAACTGAGCCACGGAGGCAGTCAATTCGTTTACACGTTTACAAAAAGATCAAATATCTTATAATATTCTAAGCTTTTTTGCGGCGTCCATAGCAAACGATAGATTTCTGGGATAGTTAACGACGAGACGATACGAGAACGACGAGGAAAAGACGACAAAACAAATTGAATTAATGAATGATTGAAATGATTTCATGTTAGGTTTGCTAAAAAATAAGCTATGTCATCTCAGGAAAAAAAGGTAAATGTTCTGAAAGAACCGTTGCTAGAACTGTGAGGCGTAGCTAATCCATTCATGAATCGTTAGTGGTCTTGACTCAATACGAGCAGCGACATGATTTTGTAAAAGACGCATAATATTTTGGGTCTTGTGACCCGCGACCCGCGTCTCCACGACTGAGTCACCGTATGTAAGGTCGAATTGTAAAATTACGATGAAAACATTATGAGTTAGCACATAACCCCGGATTATGAATTATCCATAAATATTTGCATAATTAATTAATTTTGCATTAACTATAAAATGTGGTTATGATTTATAATTGCACGTGCCTATTAATAGAAAATAGATATAAAGGCAATGTATAAATATTTATAAGTAAATAAATAAATTAAATAAATAAATAAATTCGGGACACTTCCACACACGGTCGCCTGACCCCAAACTAAGCAAAGCTTGTACTATGGCTGCCAGAGACTGGTAAACATACTTAGATATTTAAATGATTTAAAATTAAAACAACTAACATTAATCTTTTTTAAACTACTTCGAAATGTAGCTGTGAACTCGCGCAAGAAAGAAGAATCTTCAAACAAATCATTCATCAAAATCGGTGTAGCCGTTTAATAGCTACGAAGGAACAAATGGACATGGAATGGACATGGAATGGGATGGACAAATATACATAAGGTCAAACACATAACCCTCCTTTTTTGGCTTCGCCGCAGGAGGTTGAAAACCCAACTAAGTACTAACTTAGATACGTATCTGTTTCTTCAACTTCTTCTTCTTTCAACTTCACCTCCAGATAATTATAAATTAGGCACCTAGTAAAAATAGGTTTTTCACAAGCGATATTTCACAGAATTCGCAAGTACATTATGTAAAGCTACATATTAAGTTCTAAAAATTAATTTTAAATGCCATAAATACGAGGCAGTAAATAGACCGCGGCCTTATTTACGGAGTCGGTACATTTTGTCTATAAGACTTGGGTTAAGACCAGAGCACAAGCGACTATACACCAGTTCCTTTTGAACTTAAAAAACCTTTAAACACAAACTGCCTGGTAGTTCGACTTGTTCCAAATTAACCAACCAAGTGTTACTAGGATCTTCTCGGAATTCATAAATTTATATCCGCGTCTGCAATGTCTACATCTACATTCTTTACAACCAGGAAGCTCTCGAGCAAACAACGGTGCATCATCAGTATTCACCAAAACGCTCCTCTTGATAACCTTAATGACTACAATGAAATACTCAAGATATTACGCTTTGTTTGCATACCTACTTCTATTGTGCGGTGGCAAATATTTGCTGAACTAATGATCACATGGCGTCCAACGAAATTCACTGGACAAATGTTGCAAAATGTCAAGTATTTTAGAACTAGGTGTGAAATGGTAGAAGAAACGATGGGACAGTAATGTGATGGATGAAGCTGCAGGAGCTGGTGCAGAGCAGGCGCTCGCGGCGTCCCCCCGCGGACGGCGCGCGCGCATCCCCGCTACAACGACTATAAAAGACATCGCCCAAACCAGCCGCGCGCTATTACAACAGTGCCTCTGTGATTTTTCCCGCCGCCGTATTTATTTAAATCATCAAATAAAGGTAAGTGAACTTGAATAAGGAACGCGAAGGGATGATCGGGATCTGATCCCTAAATTTGGAAGTGATTGTGAAACCCGCTCAGTGACATTTGAATAGTGATGCAGCATTTTAAAGTAATTTGAGAACCGTTATTGTGAAGCTTAATTAGAATTGTAAGCTCGATAGAGAATTGGCTATGAGTAGATTGACGTGTGGACTTGCGCAAGTTCGTCCATTCAGTTTGATTGGTCATCAAACTTGACACAAAAATTGCTACGTCGAATTTGTCCTTACAATTTGTAGGCAGTGTCTGGTGCGGATCACCGCGTTCTGTAATGTATGTCAAGCTGTGGTTGCAACAGACCGCCGATGCTGAGATTATAACTGAGAGCCCTTTTCTATGGGGCTGTTTCAACACTTAGCCGCTTCGACTGACCTAGTGGGTGCTGTTTACTTTACATTCATCAAGATCCATTAGGTCATTAACTAGCTGCGGCTTAACGGAGCTTGAACGTAGAGTTCATCGCTTATTTGTGTACTGTATACTTACGGTCTCATGCAAAGAAAAAAATTTAACGCTATCAAATTCGTTAAAACAAAATTAGTAGTTACAATTTATAACGCACATATTTAAGTCATTGTAGATAGATTTTTTTTTTGTTTGCCGCTAGAAGAATATTGTGTAAAACAATTTTTTTGCAATATTGATTGATCGATTTCATATACGGTTCAGAACAAAATTGATATGTAAATAGCTAATTGAGATTATCAAATTATTTCATAACCTAACACTGGCGAAGGTCAACAGCCAACTGAAAGATGTGGACTTTCAAATATTTCTGTGTGACATAAAAATATCTTTAACCAAGATAAGTTGTTTGATGTCAATGAAACCAGTTTATGATTAACGGACTATCTACTGAGAAATACTGGTCTCACGGCGCTTGCGCAAGCACCCGCATTAAAAAAGTTACTTTTTTCGGGAACTTCTCGCGTTTTTAGAAAGTTTCAAACAAGTTGCAAGCTAAAGATGAAGCTGGTCTTTTCGGGAACTTCTTGGATTTTTAGAAAGTTAAAAGTAGCAAGTTAAAGTAAAGCTGGTCTTAGCGTTGTAAAAGTTTATGGTCTTATTATGAAGGTAGGCTGGTGATAAGCTCTACCAGTTTCTGTTGTAAGCTGCTGTGTAGCTGTTGCTGTGTTGCTGGTGTCATTTTGAAATATCCTGTGCGTATATTTATGGTCAGTGGTGGTCACATGATGCTCGTAATTTAATTCGACACAACACACTTTAAAGTGATCGGAAACTTAATGACACTTTTAACAGGCCATAAAATAAAGTTAATTATCTTAATCTTAATGTTTCATTAACGTTCCAATATAAATATTCATAATTTGCTGTATTTTGGCAAAACTTAAACTTTGTACTTACCTACTTAAAATCCTTTACTACTAATATTATAAACGCGAAAGTATGTAAGAATGGATGGATGTTTGTTATTCTTTCACGCCAGAACCGCTGAACAGATCTGGATGAAATTTGGCACAGAGATAGATTATAGTCTAGAATAGCACATAGGATACTTTTTAACCGCGGATGAAACCGCAGGGTGCAGCTAGTATGTACATGTAGGAAAGACCTTATGTAATTTGCTAACAAATTCAAATTTAATTTAAATTAGAGCTAATTAAGTATATACTATTTGTTATTTACTTTTAACAAATATGTATTGAGATACTAAATATAGAAATATACAATACCGGCCAAGTGCGAGTCGGACTCGCGAACGAAGGTTTCTGTACCTATAAAAACGGCAAAAGCATCACGTTTATTGTATGGGAGCCCCCATAAATATTTATTTTATTCTGTTTTTAGTAGTTGTTATTGTAGTGTAGTATTTATGAAAATTTCAACTGTGTTACTATCACGGTTCATGAGATAGAGCCTGGTGACAGACGGACAAAGAGACAGACAGGCGACCGGACAGCGAAGTCTGTTTTACTCTTTGGGTACGGAACCCTAAAAAAGTATCCAAAAACCTCTCTCGTGATATACTGTAACTAATTATCAAATTTAACAAGATTCGTTCAGCCGTTTAGCCGTGAAAAGCCCACAAACAGACAGCCTGAGTTTTATTCAATTTTATAGTATGAAGTGTGGATTTATAATGTTTTCGGTGTGTGTATAAAAATAAAATAAGTACATTTTTTCTCCTTTAAATAACCTGGAACTATTTTAAATACTCTACGGCTTTTTTATTCTTTTCGATAAATGCATCCTTCAATGCATAAATAGATTGCCTACACATCAATGAAAAAATGTGACCTTAGCATAGTTGGCTACTCATTCACATTTTTATCTAAACAAAAACAAAAATTTCAAAGTCATATAAATAATTAGAACCAGCATTAAAAACCAGTTACTGATTAGTGATACAGAAAATAAATTAGTGCTTAGTTATCTTATTTTCTATCTTAGCTTATTAATCGTTTTCGTAAATAGATTTTTATTTACGTCAAAGACCATTAATTTACCTAACGTATAAAATACAACTTAACATTATTTTATGGAAGGCATAAATTGCTTAATATAGAGCGGACCTTTGACATTTTGACTTCTATTGGTCGTTACGACTTCATAAAATATCTTTATTATGTTAATTTTGGGAATGAAATATGTATTCAAGTCCAAAGTTAAGAACATCCTACTCCTACTTAATGGCGAAAGTTTGTGTGTGTGTTAGTTCTTCACGCTCAAACGACTGGACGGATTTTGAAGATTTTTGGTATGGAGTCAGCTAATTCTCTGGATTAACACATGCTAATTTTTAATCTCGGGTAACACGCGGGACGCAGCTAGTTTAAGAAGAAATAAATGTATAGTAAACTTTACGTGACACTGGGTTGATTATAAAACATCACTAACGGTCCACAATAATTATTAGCTATGTTATTAACGTCTAGAAACGTTTCCCTCCTTTTGGGCAGCCGGGTTAACAGGTAGTGTTAGTAGCTTGCGAAAGCACCTATCATCTGCTAAACAAGAAATGTCACAATTAACATTTTCTGCTCAGTCTTTAGTGTTTTCACACTACAGATAACAGTGACGACAGCGATGAAATAGATATAGCTGATCGAAAGATCTACTGGCTACTATTATGTATTCTATGCACTGGCTCAAGTATTTGTGATTAATATTTGCTCAAGTCATCGTATGTAACGGGGTTAACATGTAAATTGCCTTGTATCGCAGTGACGGCATTCACAAGCATTTCCTTTCGTACCGAATAATAGAGTTGCATTCAGATGATTCAGGAACTCATCATGTTCTTATCTAGCTGTCATTGACTGATCACTAACAAGTGGATCATCAATGTGGTGAACTTAATAGTTCACCACATTGATGATCCACTTGAATACAATCCACATATTATTATGGTACATTTGATGGTGGTTACATCAGAAATAAACATAATTGCGGTTGCGACGGTCACTTTCGTGACCCCCTGCTTCGTATAGGTTATGTCCATATTTATATCCATGCGTATCCAAAACAAATGGAGATGGCAGCCTAGTTGGGAGAAGGCCCGCCTCTCAAGCCAGAGGGAGCGGGTTCGAATCCAGCCGACGGCACGCACCAATTTGTTGATTGTGTGAACATATGTGCGTATTGTTTGTCATCTGCTACATGACTGGAGCCCGATGTATGGCGACGGGCTCGCCCCCTGTCACATTTGGGATAAAAAATCGTCCAGCGAAGTGTGAGTGTTGTATTACACCTCTGCCAGCCCCCTCGGGGGAAAGGCGTGACGATTTGTTGTCCAAAAAAAAAAATGTAAATCGAGTTATTTGGAGAGCTAAAGAAAATTTTATCTGTTCTGATAAAATCTTTCTGACATTCCGATACACCAAATACAAAATAAGTAACTAAAAAAACCGTATAACTTTTTTAAAGATCCACTTTCCACTCAAAAAGTCTTTAAGCTTGTTGCATAGCTGCTTGTAACGTTTTTGCCAATGTTAACATCAACAATGTTGCTCACATTCGACATGGTTCCGGGGTGAAACTGCTGCATCCATTGTGGAGTCGGATAATAGAACTTTTGCAAATATGCTCTGTTAAATATTTACGCATCTGACGTCTCTCCTAAAAATTTCTCCATAAGTTGTGTGACCAAACTGTGTGTGCTACCCGTCTCTATGTTTCACCATATCGCTTTCAGCTTATTGTTGGTATTGTCAGCTTTAAAAACAGAATTACGTTAGTTCAGTTCTAGGCGGTATTGCAGCAGCTATGGACAAGCGCTAATATACAATGAGTATTGTCTTGTCATAACATAATAGATTTACTTGTCTTATAATTGCCGCGGCCACACATTGCTCATATTGGCCCCAATCTAGGCCTCGAGCCAAGACACAAATGTGTATTAGTCTTTGGACACAAAGTTGATATTGAAGCCAACGTGTCAAGTAGTAGTACGGTTCAATTTTGGCCCTAACAAATTGAAGCCAAGCTTGCTTTTTAAGCAAGTTAAAATAATGTGAGGCCACGGAATAGCCAAACTATACAGATATGAAACAATTATATTCACATGAGTGCACGTGGTAGCACATACTGTTTTATCTTTTATCGGGTATTTTTAATCGATATGGATTTAAGGGAAGACAGGTACAAAAAGAGTAAAAATGCAAACACGTATACAGCTACGGCAACAAATAGAATTTACTAACTTATTTTGATTTTTTACTTTGTTGTATGGGGTATAGACTAATTTATGGTGATTAATTTTCTCAAACTACCAAAGTTGTCAAGTATACCAACCTTAGATATTTAAAGCTAAACCATATACTTAATAACCAAGTACTATCATACGCTAAACTTTACGTTTCTGATAAAAAAAAAGTTACCCATCTATAGTATCTATCCATCCATATCCATCATCCATCATATCCATCTATTCGTATACGTAGTTTGATTCATATGCAAGCGATAACTAGATACTTGCATCTCAGCATGAATCAAACCGTCAATTGCTCAACGAACGTACAAAAATAGTAAATACTGACGAAGGCAATAAATGTATGAACTTGAAGAACGTCCTTGGCGTAGTCGTAGACTTGACCCTTGGCTTTACACGAGCTTCAACACATTTATTTTTACGTTACGTTACTAGGCGAGTTTTTTCGCGCTCTAGCAATTTGTTAATGGTTGAGACAGGTTATGAGTTACCATAATACCCGCATATTCTTACAGGGTTACGTATTGGTAATAAGCTGATAATCTCTCGCAGGTCCTACATTATTTATGTACTCAGTAATTTTTGTTCATGTCTTTTTACCTATCTTAGTACGTTTCTTAAGTAATATTGCTAAAAAAATGCGTTATATATTATTTGGGGGCAAAAGCAGCTCCTAAGCTCCTAAACTCATTTTTAATTTTGGAGAAAAAAATTAACTATTTAAATTATAATTAACCCTGTATTTTAAATAACTAGTTTTAAAAGTGCCCCTGTGATTTCACTGTTTATTCGCACACACATCTCGCGTATCTAAGAACTCATCGCGTGCAAACAACAAAAACTTGTAAAATTATAAAAGTTTGAAGACATTAACGTGATTAACTCTAATTAAATTTAATATTCGATGACAAAAAGATATCCCACGGGTAGCGGTAGATACTTAGTGTCACACAAGTAGCGCTCACTCATTCGAAGGACTTGTTGGGTAACTAGTATCTAGTTGAAATATTCGACTACTTGATAGTATCTTAGCGAATTGTCGATGGCTTATCTAAAGTATGAGTATGCTAGTACTTGTCGCAATGGCTAATCGAACGGCACCTGACAGTAGCTCGATTCGAAAGGAGCCGCCGCAGCCATGGTTTGCTGATGGACAATGATGTGCGTGCCACAGGACAAATGCCGCGAGTTGCGCAACGGTTCAAGGCTACTACATGTTTTATAGGCAAAACGACATTCTGTCTTTTAAATATTCACGACTATCATTATGTTTTTTCGACGATAATCTCACGAAACAGGAACCGCGGTTTAACCGCGCAGTTTCGCGTGTCGTGAGATCTTGTCGCATTCAATTAGCAGAATATGAGTATCGTAATTTCCTTATTTGTGGTAATAACATAATACACCAGGATTTAACGCTTTGGCTGTGTTTAGGATCAAAGATTGTTTGATATTGAACGCAAACATTACGTTTAGAATAGGGACCGCGCGTTGATGTCTTTTGTATGGAAATAGATACCTACGAGTATATTTGATTTTGTTTACTTACTTATGTACATGGAAGTATTTTTAATTTTTGTTTAATTGTATCTTCAGTAACAAGTAATTTTAGTAGGCGAATATAAATAATTAAAATTTTAATATTTTCCAAAAATTCTTAGGAACTGTAGAGAAGAGGAGTGTTTTTTTTGTCAAGTCTTCTAAGTTCTTTGCCACTACGCAAATGTTTGTCGTGTCTTCTTAGTTCTTTGACAAACAGTATAATTATTGCATTTTGAGGTGAGGCGTAGGAGAAAACGCGTGTAACTAAATGGAAAACACTTTCTTATTAATGTAATAAAATGCAGTCGTCGTGCCTGATATCACAATCCAAGCATATTATCCGTTTATTCAACCCACATGGATTATGTGTCAAATATTACGAACTTTCATGTTTGACTCATGTCAATTACGAGCACGTTGTTTACATTTGCGTGTCCTGGGGCCAGCAGACGTTACGTAGACGCCACCAAAGGCCAAAAAAGTTTCACTTGACCAATGAAGAATTCAGAAGCGCGACCATATGACAACCAAGGGACACCGCGTGCATACAGATATGTACAATTGCCTTTTTATTCGCATTAACAAGCTTTCGCTCAGACTTGTTGTGAACGTATGAATTAATCGGTTACAATACGTTTTTTCTTACGAAATTGTAAGCGTTTTTATGAAACTTGATGTATTCACGATTGTTTTGACATTTCGTTTAAAGTACTTACACACTTGTAGACCAAAAATAATGAGGATGTAGACATAACATCATAATCTCAAGCGCCCACGTGACTTTTGTGTAGTTCATTAATCACGTTGTAATTCGCGAAGACAACAGCTCATTATCGCGGTGAGCGGGCCGGGGGCGCGGCTCCAGTGTTTGGCAAGGCGCGCGCGGGCGGAGCGGGTGGCTCCAGAGCACGAAGGATCGTGACCGAGCCTGACGGACGGCCGGCCTCGGCTGCCTTGCGAAATCCCGTGGATACAATGTAGCCGAGCCTCGCACTAAATTCGCGATTGGGACACAGATTTGCGAGGAATACCATTGAACTCTAGCATAGAGAGGCATTGTTTAACACTCGAACGCTAATGCGAAGCATGTTGTTTATTGGCAATTGCAAATGCATCGACAACAGAAAGGTCCAGTTGGAAACGGCCTCGCCGAATGCATCTATCTATTGCTACACTACTACTATTATCATTAGCTACACCAAACTACCAATAGGTATGTCCATGTGTCTGACGCAGTAGTTTTGTAATGTTCATTCAGTTGATCAGAACAAAAAGTAATATGGGTAATAAAGCTATATTAGGCTGAGGAAGTCAATTAAAAGCAGCCATGAGATCTCACGACGTCTCACACAGTCGTGTAACATTACTGATGAGGTCGCAGCTACGGTCATCTCAGGAACAGCTCATGTCAAGGTTGCGTCGTACATGGATGCTATCCACGATCGTCGCCTGACGACACCGTGCTTCCGGGTCTATGCCATTATAAGTCCACGACACTATTTGTTCATGTTTTTGCTTCACTGACGATGACGTCTAATTCTTTATCCTAAGCAATCATATTTGCTCATACGGAGGACATGATTTGTTCATATGCGTAATGAGCTCTTGCATGCGAATGGTGATGGCAAAAAATGAGTGTAAAAAGGCGCGATGACCTAAGTTTGGAAGCGTTGAATAATGCATTTTACAGGATCTGAAAATCATCACGCAGCTGCCATAGGCACAATCAAAGGATGTTTCAAACATAATAACGATAACTATGATCAAACGTGGCTATGATCAATAGATAATAATAAACTCTATACTGTTCACAGCAAAAGCTGTAGATAGAAAATCAACATTGCCGCCCGCATGCTAAAACGACGCTCAGTCTTGAATCTCGATTTAAAACTGGTTTTACCACACATGAAAACTGATTTAAATCGAGATACTCTCATTGATATAAAAATTGTCTAAGTCCTTTCTTAACTAATTTCACTAAGAATATTCGCTAGAAAAATTCTAGCGAATATTTGAATCGCGAATCCTATTCGAATTCATGAAAAAAAAATTAAGGTACGAGCTAGCTAGAGGTAGTTTGAACTAGTTAGGCAAATCTTATAATTAGTGCAAGTGGGTATAATTAAATGTATTAGGTGCGAGTGGTGCAATGACCTAATTTTACGAATGACTTTGAACTACGCAGATTGTTTGGTCAAAAGTAAAGAAAACTGGTAAATGTATTGACGGTGTGTTACCAACCTGCAGAGTTGGTCATTTGGTTGGTCAGACGTTCGGCGGCACACTTGGGCTTATGTAACTACCGTGCGCCGCTTCACTAATGCGACAAACGGCGACACCGATCTTTATAAACAATCGGACCGTTTATTTTCGGCAGTTCGATACCGGTTCGGCCTGACATCACGAATGCAAATATTATCAGGTAGGTATAATATGTACCTACTTCGCACATTCTGCAGAAATGACTTAAATAATGCTAATATACTTCTACTGGTTATGTTCAGAATAAGCTATCGGTTACTCCCGCCGGCGAAATTTTGCGATTTCTATTTCGTTTGTAACATTGATCCACCCATGATCTACATAAGCAAAAATCATTTTCTAGCTTGCAAAGGAATTGCCTAGATTGTAAAAATCAAATTTCAATCAAAAATTTTTACGCAGTACTACGAGTATTTATCAAAAATGACAGTCATTTGTAGTTCCCAAAAGTTAAAACTATTTTAATATGTACTTGGGCGTCTTAATATATTATCAGTTAATGTAACGTACTCGTACCTACTAGGCAGATAAGATGAGAACTTACTCGTATACGTGCATTGTTTGGTAATTATTACGTTGTGATTTTTTGTTTATATTGCTGCAACAAGGACGCATTAGGTAATTTAGCTATTATTTCAAACTTGTGAAAAACAATGCTACTTCGCTATACTTGCCTATTTTTTGATGCTAGTGATTGTCAGAAGATAAAACTTCCATGTAGAATTGTACAGTGAAGAGGCCATGGTACGAGTGGCACAGTATTTCAAAATTCAGAAAACTTAACGATCAGCCCAGCTTAATTACGTCTCTACACGATTGCAACATACAAAACCACGAACACAGGTACTCGCGAGTCAATCGTGAGACTCGTTCGATTGCATCCTACTCATCATCCCGCTGGTATTCTACGGGCTTCTTAGAACCTTATCGCTGTAAATAATCTTATCTTACGTCCCGATAAGTTCATAATGAAACCATCATGAAAATATGACAAGGGGCTTATACTTAAATACCCAAATATTAACATGTTAATGTAGCTTTGGTAACATAACTTCGATCTGGCATTTGTTAAAAGCCAGAAGAGATTCATACACAACATTGCGAGAATTCTTGAATAAATTAATCGAGTTGCATCCAAAAATATGCGTCAGGTCGCCAAATCTATATACTAAATGTAAATATCTAAAATACCTATTAAAACGTTTATTGTAGCTATGTTAAGTAAATATAAGTTAGTGGGATAACACTTATCTTTGTAATTGCTAAACATCTACCATTTAAATATAAATAAAAGGTTTAAAATTAAAACAAGATACCTCCAAGCACGCGAACAAAAAAAGGAAATTAAATGGAATCAAACCTGAATGCATCCGTTTCTCTAATGATAAAACCAGATTCTAAATAAATTTGCCTACCCAGTAGTTATGTTCGCCGAGAAACACTATGTTAAAGTTATGTTACTAGTTTTATTGCACATATAAACTGATGACAAGTTTAACTGGTATTTTAAGTACATATACTGCCTACAGCGAAGTTACGATTCAACATAAATCTTTTAAATTAAGTCTATCTTTGAAACCCATGTAATAGGGAAATATAGAAATTGTTAAAAGCTTGAAATCTGGATTTTAGAATTGAATGTAACTTAACAAAAAGGTTTATAATATAATAGAATAGATATTCTTACAAAAAAAAATAGTCAGATCTAAACTACGCTATTACATTGGTAGGAATCTTAATTAAACATAAAGGTACATTGAAGTTTTTTCTAACTTTTCTGCTTTGTTAAAATCGATTGTTTGATGAAGACTATCCTGACACACTAAAACACCTCGAATGAAAACAGAAAATAAAAAGCTCTCAGCGACATTGAGCAAACAGAGACATATCGACTGAATGACTATCGATAAATGTAAAATATTACTTCTATATTATGAAATTGTTAACCTATACAATGAACGCTAATTTTATGATTGCTTCATGCTCATTAGTTGCCTATCAAAGGGATGACGACATTACGAATGCCAAAGCGCTTGTTTGATGTGTGACTAAAGAATAAATTGTACCTATAATAATGCCTCTTGCCCTTTGAAGAGACTGTTCAGGGTTTCTGCTTACATTGTAGGGGCTTCCTTAACAAATCCCTAGCTTATGAGGTCTATAGAACTTCTTGATCTCACGACCTTAATGCCAGAGCATTAAACATGGGTGCACAGTGCACACTGCACACCCTGGCTGTGCCCCCGGCCTGGCATAGATCGCTGCCTCCGCATATGGTGTTGTGTTGGTGTGGCATATGCACTAGATATAAATGCGAAAATTTATATGGATGTTTGGATGGATGTTTGTTACTCAATCACGCCAGAATGCTATAACAGATCTAAATGAAATTTGGCACAGAGATAGATTATAATCTGGAATAGCATTTAGAATACTGTTTTACCGCGGATAACACCGCAGCGCGCAGCTAGTATTAAAACCAATCCCACATAGACTCGAAAAAATCCTTAATGGAGTTATAAGGTTAAAACAAGTTCACAACATTTGAAAATTTTAAATTCCACAAAAGCAGGTTCTAAACTAAATTCCTTAAATATATTGAGTCTATATTTGTATGTTTTCAGATGCAGTCGTGGTTGGTGGTGGCATGTTTGGTCGCGCTCGCGACACTTGCCTACGCACAGAAGCCTGGCAGGTTCCTCTCACTACCGGTGCCCCAGAAATGCGCCAGCAGTAAGTATTTAATGTTTTTTCTGTTTTAATTTTACAAAGACATCTCGTTAGGGATGGTTTAAAAAAACACTAGCATTTAGCTTGAGCAAGCATTGAGCTAGCACAGATGCTCATAGTAGATAGACATGACAATAGTCTTAGCAACTCAGAAACAACTATGAAACTGCCTCAAGCAATCCAATTGCGATACTAGTTTCTGCATTACAATGGATGAATTGGCTGTTGAATCAAATAAACCCAACGCAATGCGATCCGCCCGTAATAATAGCTGTTAAACAGTTACGGAATTTTAACAATAAAAGACGGTATTCTTTTTTAAAAACAAGTGTAATACCGAAAAGTTTTCCCGAGATCGTGTGATAAGCTATCGGATATCATATCGTATTACGTTTGTCAATACCGCAGCATTACACTTTAAACTCTACCGCGATGACAGTTTTCTAGATTCGAGTCATACTTACCAACTAAGGAAATAATAATTACTTACCTACTTACAAGATTAATAATGTTTTAATCAACTTAATGTAAAAACTATAAGTTTATAAATTTTTAGCGTCTCGTAGCAAAATTCGTAGCAATTTCGTAGCATATGACACAAAGCAAAAAAAAGAGCCAGCATAACTCTATGCTGAAAATAACAAATGAAGCTCTAATATACTACTTGTTAATGTTTAATACAAAAAAGTTAGGCAAACCTTAGTTATCTACGTAGGTTTTATTCAGAACAAAATTATTGAGACTACAATCTATAAAAAAATCTGTATATAAAGAATAATTGAAATATTCTTACAACTACATCATCCTGTTTTAAAATCATTTATTTGTACTCAGTTTTTCGCTATTTTATAACGAATATTAATTACTACGAATAAATAAGTATACGTCCAGGAAACAAAATATATGGCTAATATAGCCTTGAACTTATACACAGTTTATATTATTGCTTATTTATTAATAAGATCACATGATTCTTTTAGATGATTCTTTTGAAGAACAGGCTTTTATATGTTTTTGCGGGACTAAATAGAGTTATTAATAATCCTGCGAATAGATGATGACCGATCGCGAAAATTGATAGTTTTGTGAAGAGACCGTCCTCGACTGGTTTTAAAACTACGTCCGCATTTATGTACTCAAAATATGTTTTTGAGTCAGTAAATCACGCTAAGTTTACTTATTTTTGAAGCGAATATACCTACCTTTCTTTTTGTTTCTATTTCTAACATTTCCAAAATGAAACAGCAGAACCGATCTCCATTGAATGTATCTAAATAACTAAAAACAAGTTATTAGTAATAATAATAAGTTTAATTTTGTATCTGATATTATTCAGTAAAGTACATTAAAACTGGAATATCGTTGTCAAAACCCTTTGAGTGAATAAAAATA
Organism: Peribatodes rhomboidaria; assembly: GCA_911728515.1. Lineage (NCBI taxonomy): Eukaryota > Metazoa > Arthropoda > Insecta > Lepidoptera > Geometridae > Peribatodes > Peribatodes rhomboidaria. The sequence goes on along the minus strand of OU452169.1, from coordinate 6,513,735 downwards.
CAAAGTAAACAAAAAAAAGTACATACAGAGAACATCGAACTTCCTTTTTGGAAGTAAGTTAATAAATATTTTGAATGCTTCTTTAGCAACTGACTAATTCGTTTAGGCTGAGTTGCCAGCCCTAATGTCAGAATTGATAAGCCGCACGGAGGCTATTGCCATGGTCAAACGATTGTTATAAAACCACTAAATCCTAACTAATATTTTAAATGCGACAGTAAGTTTGTTCGTTTGTTTGTTGGTTTCACGCCCTAACTAATCAACAGATCATCATGAAATTTGCATACACGTTGTCTCGAATATAGAAAAGGACATAGAATACTTTTTATCCCGAAAAAATAAACGGTTCCTGTAGGATCGCGAGTGAAACCGCGGGCACAGCTAGTAATCTCTAATCAAATTAAAATAATGCAGTTCAACAAAACACAAACGAACACATTTCACAATAGTCTTACCCTAAATCTTGCTTTGAAATCTCTTATGCCAAAGGGTCACTGATTAACGAGTACTAAGTAGGTACGAGATTACGACTTAATAAGCCATAAGCATACATAATGAAAGTAAGAGCACCGTATTACATAAAATATTTTGGGGCGCGCGTAACCGAAGGAGAGTAGGTAATATAAGTGGGCCTAGCGAGAAAGTGACCGGGTTACCGGTGAAAGAAAGTGAGTTTCCGCGTGCCGTCGACCTGACAAGGTCGCTTGAGGACGTGTTGCTTAGCTTTGAATGGGTAGTCTAGACAGAGATTAAATAACAGTCAGTAAATGTGCGTAGGTACTTAGATTAAGTAAGTTTAGGTAGTAGTTTCTAAGGAGCAGAGTGCTAGGATAATTGTTAGATTGTGAACTTATTTCTTACTTATAAAATATCCATGTGATCCTATACATATCGTCACGCCTTTTCCCCGAGGGGCTGGCAGAGGTGTAATACAACACCCACACTTCCTATACAAGAAAATCCTATAAAAGATTTTAAAAAAATATTTTCACATAATGCTCAACAATGCTTGCAAAGAGGTTAAAATTGAATAAAAACTCAGCATTTGTAAAAGCGGACATTGTAAAAGAGTATAGAACATAATTTGTCAGTTCCTTTTAATTGCCACGCAGACGGTGTGGAAAGTAAAGTATTCAACTCTGGGATAAAGCAGTGTCTTGGGCGGCTTGAACCCCTCGCTTCACTCAGGACTCTACATGACTAAGCTCCCTCGCTTCGTTTGGGTTTTATCTCTAGAGTCCCTCGATACGCTCAGGGTTCAATAAGCCGCTCGTGACGTAAGACAGTGCATAACCCTCTCGGCACTATTATCTTTTTTTATAAAAGTAGATTTTTGATTGAAGTACAATATCGCAATCGTACAATATCGGAAAATTTTGCAAGTGATCAAGTCTGTATGTTATTTCTTCATGCTGAAACGGCTGAACGGGTTTGAGTTCACTTAGTTATAGAGAACCAGCAAACAAACTAATTAGTAACATAAATAATCTACGTATCTAATAACCCCGTTTTTTATGTCTAAGCATTAGTAAAATCTACTATACAAAGTCAACAAAGCCATTCGTGAACATATCGCAACACCTGCGGTGTTAAACTCAAGTTACGATGATAATATGTAAATATTTAAGAAATACTTAAGTACCGATACCTTAGTTACAACCTTTAAGATGTATTTCGACGATATTTTCTAGGTTAAACACAAAAAAAGCTTATTTTAGTATCAAGTAAGCAAGTTAAATGTTACCAAGGACTGAATTATTTTTACAAAATACGAGTAACTATACCTTATTTAATAATTGATTTATCTATTAAGACAAAAGATGTCACCTGAAAACATTTAAGATAAACTGTTGCCCAAGTCCCAAGCTGTAGGTATGTACGTGATTGGTACTTCCGTTGATGGAGGAGTGTAAGTCAGTGTGTCTCGTAAGTCGTAACAAATGAATATGTATAGTTCTCCACACCTCATGTGACATAATCGAGTCGGTAAATCTTGTTCCTTTACCGCAAACAATGAAAGTGAAAACAGGAAATGAGAAACAGTAGCCGAGGTTCAATACAAATTTATTTAAAGAGAATATTTCATATTCGAAAACAAGTCGAAGAGACTTTTCTTAGAGCTGCATAAAATGGGCGCATCTAATGATTTTCGTAAAATGTTCGATCAATTTAGTGTACGTAGTGAGTACCTTAAGATAACGAACGCAAATAAGTAAAACAGATTTTTCAAAAGCACTGGCTTCGCACTAATGGCGCACTAGCGACCCGCCCTGGCTTCGCACGGATGTAGTATAGAAAAAAAATGTTTTATTATTTACGAGTAAATAAAACTTCAGCGAAAAATTAAATTTACTGATGTTGAAAGCCGCATCAACATCCTTTGCTTGGTTTAAAAGGAGTTAGCGGACAAACAGACGCGAAAAGCGACTTCTTTTTGTACTAGGTATGTAGAGAAGATGATAGATTATTTATTATCATGTAAGGTAAAGCTAATGCGATATTCGCCAGTTCTTCAGTTTTATTGCTCTTCTAATTCGTTTTAGCAAGTTTTACTACGAGTAGTAGGTACAAGTATAATATTTAACGTAGTTAATTTTGGTTATTACCTACTAAGATCATATACCGACCTACCTTTTAAATTACTAGAAAAACACCGTAGGTAGATCCTGGACTTTTTTTGCCCATTTTTTTACCAACCATTTATTTGTATCAAATGCTACATTAATGACTCCCAGACGGTACTACAGAAGGATGTAGCTATATAGTTAGGTATTTATAGGTACGCACGGAACGGGTTCAAAGGTGAATGACTCATGGTTTTTATATCGACCTACTCCTAACTAACTGAGTCGAGCCTCCGTGGATGCTGTTTAACCACATAGTTTCTTTAATGGTAACGTGAAACTACAAAGCTTAAAAAAAGTCTTAACAGCTTTTTGGTAAGAATTTAGCTGATAGATTTATTTAAATATTTTTAAAAAGAAATAAGTTTTCTCTAGTAGATAGAGTAGGCACGTTGCCTGAGTACGATTTTAAGACGCAAATTGATCTAGTCTAGCTTATCGTAATAATAATAGCAAACGACTTGCAACTGCTGAATTACAAATTCGCCTCACACAATACACATTTATTCTAAAGGCCTAGATGCCACTGATTCCAGTCTTTACATTCATAACATGCATCATTGTTAGATAATTGCAAAGTAAATGCATGCGCATATGCAGCTTGCTAACGTGCCATGAACTCGAGTCATTATTTATCCTGCAGTTTTGCAACACCGCCTTGACAATATAAGGAGCTTTGCCAGTTTACGTAGTAGATTTGTATAGACTTAATGAGAAGTCGTTATGTTTAAATTAATAACTTTTGTGATGCGTGGATAATTGTGGAGCTCTCAGTTTGGGCTCAGGGCCGTCCGGAGTGTCATCGTCGCTCACAGGCTTGACGTCTATGTTCGCTAAGTAGCCATTAGACTATCCGGTTATTTAATTAAATGCAAATTTAATTTTCTAGAATAAACTGCGTTATTATCAAGCTATAGAATAGTTTAACACACGATAATATGTCTAGTCGGCGCTCATCTCTATTAATGCGTGAAAATAGATTGTACAATTTTTACTGGGTCTGAGATTTTTGCAATTTTAACTTAAACGTTGTATATGAACAAAGAAAACAATAAATAAATAATAATACATTTAAACACTGAGTTTAGTAATCTAGCCTTCAACTAAATAACCCAACCTTTCCACCTCACCAACAGATGCGATGGATGGATGCTATTAAATTTTATTAAAATGTAAACTAAAGGTAGCTCAGCGATTTCAATTTAGATAGGCGTGAAAACCTTGGTGGCAAGCAAGGCGAGCACAATCGTAATAAACGTTCGATTTGTTTGCTTTTCAGAACTGAAGAATTGTATGCATAAGTACGCACCTACTCGTACCTACATAAGTAGGTGTCTGTCTATCTGAAATTTGCATAAAGTATTTATTATTAAAGACTACGTTTTTATCTACGACAAGGTGGGTGGACAATGTGGATCTTGTTATCGAAGAATGGGACTTTATAAAGCTCTAAGTGACGTCTGCAATATCGATCCTATAAAATTGTGGTTACTTACTTAGTGGTAATTTTTGTTTGTAGTTTAGTTCGAGTTTCTTCTTAATTTTAGTCTACGAACTGGAACAAGTTGGAAATATTTAAGACTCATTTATATCTCAACCTTATATTTAATGAATTCCAGTTTTCAATTTCAAATAATAAGAATCAGTAACTAAAACCTGATAATCAAAACCGGATGATGGCCATAACGAGGTATTACTTCTGATATTTTGGGCTTCTTTTTGTTAGAAGTTTCGTGGCACAAAACAGAATTAGCCAAATGCTACATACGTCCGTCTTGAAAAAATTACAAGAATTTCTTTCACAGAATAGCGTGCAGCAAAATTATCTGCAGAGGTGGTCAAAAGAGGGAACTAAAATATTTAGTACATGGTTGTCAGTTTTGTTTGTAAAATACGAGGGAAGCTCTCCTATTCAACTGGATAAGATAAGTTGGTCGCACTATCTCTATTTGGGATGCGATCAGTGTAAAGCTGAAATAGTGCCGGGTCACAAACAATCGCACATTCGTCAGTCTGTCGCTTCGCAAGGTCTACCAAATAATTGTTGCCAGTCGTGTGAACCTTAACACATTCACGTCGTAATCAAGTCTCATTACTGGTCTTTAGAATTGCTTGTAATTTATTATCCATTGCGCAAAAATACAACGGCCCATACCGACATTAACCCCAGTAATAACTGCGATGGTTCAAAGACAAAGCGGCAATTGCAGATTTACGACGCTATCGGAAAAACATTCACTTTCAGTCATATTTTGAGTATTTAACCAAGGCCTGTTTTGCAACAAGACTTATCTATCTGAGCCGCACAAAACGGCACTTTGGAAGATTTTCTCAGTACATTTGCTATCAACAAAGTTTCTCGTTTTCGTTTGTTTGCTCGACCGACATTTACGCCTGTATTTTTTTACTTTGAAACTAAAAGCTCTGTAGTTTTAAGGTAATAATGATTCGTGGGTAGTATTTAGCTGCGGGGTTGTTGGGGAACAATGGTACCGAACTTGCTAGTCATGCATCCGGTGGGTCATCCTTGGCCCAGTTGGCAGGCGCGTGACCGACGCATCTGCCTGTCCGACGCCGGCGTCGCCGGCACAAACCGCCGCGTTGCAACATCTACTGCCAGAACCGAGCCGCACATACCTTATTTAGGTTTGGCTAAAATAAATAATGTACCAGGACAATGCAAATGTTTGATGCAAAACATTTGCATTTGAATATACGATTACAATGGAGGTGTCACATTTATGTCTACAACAAACGGTGTTGTACAAGCGAGCTGACAAAAATACCTATGTTTGGGTAGTGTGGCGCTTACGTGGGCGAGTACAGATTTATGTTGTTTGGTGACATTTCGCGCTGGCCGACTCTAGAAAAATGTGGTCCATATAACTTACGAGGAAAGGTCGCCTGTGCGTGGGCGAAGTTATGTAACGAACGTGTCTTCCATTACGCCACTTACGCCCGCCTCACAGCATTTTATCGCTATTGTTGTTTATGGGAGCTTCAATGTCATGACCGTGGCAGCTCCGTCTCCGGTGGGTGCACGACCTATGACAGTCTGTCGATTGTCAACTATTATCGACGCGCTAACAGCGGGCGTACATAAACGATGCTGTATTTATTATTATTCGTGATGTACGGTTGTAATGTAAGGTCAAACGTCACGAGTTTTACCTTCAGTGCATATTCATGAGTGCTGTTTGTATTGCTTTTAGGACCAAAGGAGTTCTTCTACCGAGGACATAATTACTTCTACACCGGCCATGTTCCCGCGCTTGCCAACAAAAAATTCGACTGGCTAGACGGGCGCAACATCTGCCGCGAGTACTGCATGGACCTCGTCTCCATGGAGACTCAGGAAGAAAACAATCTGATCTTCAAGCTTATCCAACAGAGTACGTAATCATTATATCCACACCTTTATTTAAGCTGTCTAATTTTCAAAAGATAATTTGACTTTTTCTTTGCTGTCCTACTCTGATTCTGAAAACCTGCAACTTTTAGACATTGTAATCTATGTTTACAGACGATGTGCCATACATCTGGACTTCGGGTCGTCTCTGCGACTTCAAGGGCTGTGAATCGAGGAAGGACCTCGAGCCCAAGAACATCCTTGGATGGTTCTGGTCCGCCAACCGTGAAAAGATTTCCCCTACCAACCAGGTTTGTAAAAACACTACGAGATAAGTACTGCCAATACTGGTCGATTATACCTTCACGGCGTTGCGACAGATACATCAAGAATACCTTTATGATCTGCGATATCGTAACCACAACCGCAGAAGAATAAGTAAGCCAACCTACCAGCCATCACTTAACAAATTGAAACAAACGTCAATCGCCTTGACCAAATAATTCTCTTAAAAGTGCCGAATGCGCATATTAAAAAACATTTTATGCATTCAGAAGCAATCGTGGTATCATTCTACTCATCTCGAGTTACAGTAGCTGCTGTTGGCACAATTTCCAGTTGCGTATTGTGGTTACAAAACGACAAAGCGTGAAAGTTTAGATTTACATCTCAATAAGGAGTTTAGAATGAGTTTAGTCAAACAGGGAAAACGAATAAGTAGGTAGTAGGTATATACTAGTACTTACATACTCGTAGTTTTATAAATGGTATAAATGTAGCACATATAGTAGATGAACAAAATAACAATTGCTATTGATGGCAAAGTAGCTAAATTAAGTAACATTACTTAACAGACCTTATACCTCAGTGCATAGTAGGTAAGCAAGTACCTACCTACATATTTGAAAAATCAACAATACCTAGTAGTAACTTACACACAATTGTAGTTGTTCAATAAGGTAAAAGCCTGATTTCACGCGCGTGACACGATTGTCGCGGCTCGTGGGCTTGAAATAGCATAGAATCGTTCACAAAAACGTGTAGATAAGCATTGCGTTAGACACCACACCACATACATAGTAAGTTAAGGCAGGTATAGGTCCACAGTTTTGCGACAGGCGCGAACTACGACTGGCAACCAACGGTGCTATTCACAATCATTCGGAAACGTTTCCGATCGGATCCCAGAAATTTCAAACTCAAGTTGTTCGAATCTCAGTCTACTTTTACACATTTTGGAATAGGGAAACAAGTATAAATCCGATCGGAAAAATTAATCGCGTTTAAAAACTTAGGAATAAGTATAGACTGAGATTCGAATAATTTAGGTTTACATTTTTTGAAATCCGAACGGAAACATTTCCGAATGGTTGTGATTAGCCCTGCAATTGCTCTATTGACTCTCAACTTAGTACGAAAGAGGAAATACATGATTAATGAGACTATTCCATAGTATGTACTGTTATCTTTCCACAACATTCACTAGTCTTAGATCTTCAAAACGCCTACCATAATTATCGTCAAGATAGTAACATCACGTAATATCGTTGCTACGATTTTGCTATGTAAGTAACATAGCAAAATCGTTGCCTATGTATGGTACTATGATTTATGTTTTGACCATGGTTTGATTTCTAAAATCATAATGATCAATCCTCGGAAATTCATTACAATATTATAACCTTGCATAAGCCCTAAGTATATAGGTAACTAGTTTAAAACAATGTTACGTTAAAAAAATGTTACAGTACACACAAAATAAGATCGACCTTCTTGCTTAGGGACTGTCAAAATTAGTCAGAAAACCAATTTATTATTGCAGATTCCCAACGGCTGGGGATACAACCCGTGGTCTCAGACCGGTCACAAGAAGCTGCGTCAGCCTGACAACGCCGAGTTCGACATCAACGGCACCTCGGAATCTTGCCTCAGCGTCCTCAATAACGTGTACAACGATGGCATCGCGTGGCATGACGTCGCTTGCTACCACGAGAAGCCCGTCGTGTGCGAGGACTCAGAGGAGCTCCTCAACTACGTCGCGAGCACCAACCCTGGTCTCCGTCTGTGATCGTGACCAGCGATGTAGTCTTAAGTTACCCGACAGTCTTACATCTGTGATGTAGGACTGGCATCAGATTTATTAGTTACCACACCAGTCATGCCTGCCTTTCACTGTGTAAAGGGGAAACTATTTAGAAACTTTCCGCTTCTTGTAGGTGGAAACACTTCTTTGTAGCTTACGGTTACAAAGGTCGCTCCGCCTGCAGTGGAAGGCAGGCGTCAAGCCTTCATCTTCACTAAATTCGTATTTATTAATTGACACCGGATTATGGTCACCATAGCTCCGATGATTCGGGATCTCTCATCACTGCCGTCATTCCGTCGTACAAATTAACATTGTACAAAATAATTTAAGTTTAATTAAGTCTATTTACCTAAGGGAAGAATTTATATTTGTATATAAATAAAACATAAGATAAATAAGTTTTGGTTTTTTATTTGAAAGTTTTATTTTTTATGAATCACAAAGGTTGGTCCTATTCGAAAATACTAATTCAAAGAAAATACTTCACTTCTATACTACAAAGAAAATATCTTTCTTCCGTATTGTAATAATCAAAAATTTAAATAAGTACCAACATCTTAATGGTATTAGGGCACTTCGAAAATCTTTCCGCCAAAAAAGGTTACTTATTAATTTATAAATAGCACAGAGAAAAAGTTATAAATTAAAAAAAAACCACAATCTTAGGCACAGCACAATAATTATAGATTATGTACCTATCTATAATATGAACGATACCTTTAGATCAAAACAGTTTTTATAACTTAATAACTAATTTTATATTTTAAGTAGATTAGATCAAAATGGCACGTTTCGTTATGACAAGTTACAGCCTTTCGCATTTGGCTGTACAAAATAATTTAAATAGTGCCCTATTTACGCGCGATTCTATCGCGCGGTTACCGCGCTGATAAGTATCAAACCGCTAGTTCAGACACGGCGGGAACAGCACGGTTGTAGTATTGTTGTCCTTGTCGAATGTTCAGTAATAACAAGGACAACAATACTACTACCGCGCGGTTCCCGCCGTGTCTGAACTAGCGCTAATACTCGGTTTGATAACCATACAAAATATGGCAGCGCGGCAGCCGCGCGATTGACCCGCCCTTAAATCGCATGCTTGAATCGCAAAACGTGAAAAGGCACTTAGTGTCGTAGTCGCAAGTCATTATTATGTTATGAGCACAAACTTTCTATTCTTTTTTTTAAATTCTAATTTGGCACTACGATTTAGTAAACTTTTAATTAGCTCACCAACAATAAACACATAAAAAATCAACAACTGCTGCAACATCCTTACTTCTTGGAGAGTAAGTTGTTTCAGTCTACTAATTTATCTTCTAAACTCAAGACAAAGATTCATTCTTGTAAACAACAAAACACTATAATGTATGACTAATATCTATTATGCTATGAGGTAGGTAAGGTATAGTGTCAGTACAAAAACTTAATAACTACAACTTAATTAACAAAACAACAATCTCTGTTATAATTTTCTTTGAAAACAAAATTAACAATAAATCTCAAAAAATGTAAGCCGCGCACTTTAATCGCAAAATGTCAAAAGGCACCTAAACGTCGCAAGTGATTATTATGCCAAAAGCACAAACTTATTCTAATTTGCCGTAAACGATTACCGTAAATCGTATACGTTTAATAAATCTTTAGTAAGCTTACCAACAATAAACACTTAAAAATCAACAACCACTGCAACATCCTTACTTCTTAGAGAGTATGTGGTTTCAGTCTAATAATTTATCTTTTAAACCCAAGAGATCTAAACTCAGACTTAATCTTGTAAATAACTTAATACTATAATTTATCACTTACATCTATAATGTTACGAGGTAGATATATATAGTGTCAGTACAAAAACTTAAAAACTAGAAGTATTCAACAATCAACAATCATCTTAAAGTTTTCTTAAAGATAAATCAAGTTTCTTTGAAAGTAACAATTCTAAGAAAGTTAACAATAAATCACAAAAAAAATAAACAATTAATAACCCGTCAAGTGCCTGTCATGACACGCTTATGAGTTCTGTAGCTACACTGCAAATAAATAATCATCATCGTTATAACGATGATGATTCGTAGAGCGCTCCTAGGCGGGCCATATTTTTACTGTAATACTCGCCTGGTAATACTGGCAATATTGTAGACTGTAGCCCGGGCATCATCAGCCATGTTAGAAATGTATGGCTACATGCCCGGGCCACACTCAAAATATTGCTGGGCCACACTCCAAATATTGCTGGGTCACACTCAAAATATTGCTGGGCCACACTCAAAATATTGCTGGGCCACACTCAAAATATTGCTGGGTCACACTCAAAATATTGCTGGGTCAGTATTGCAGTAAAAATATGCGGGCGCATAGGGCTAAGGGCTAAGAGCGCAAAGTGAGGAGTGCTCTAGAGTGTTAACTTGCTGGGCTACATCTCGTGAACATGGAAATCGGAACATGTGCGAAACTATAATAAGAGAAAGTTTGCAACAGAACCCTAAAAAAAAACAAAAACAAATCTTCTTCTTAGAAAAAAAAAACAAACATTTCACAGTTTACAACTGTAGGAAAACTAAGCAGAAGGAAGCTCATAGGACTAATCCTGGAATCGCAAAAAAACAGCAAGTCCCATGTAAAAACTGCTAGTTGGAATCAAAGAAATGTATGAAACACCTTATTTTGCTAGATTTCATGATTAGAACCTTATTGAAAGTTTTTCATAATGAGTAAGTATACAAAAAGCTTATTTCGGCTCCGTTCACCCTTTTGATGTAAACCCATATAGGCCAAATACGATTTATCTTATCGCTGTTGATCAAAAGTTCTTGTTAATAAAGAGTCTATCCATTCAAAATTTAGATGGATAGAGATTCTTGTAGAGAAACTGATAACTTAGATTCTTAATTAAAACCTTCATTTTGTCTCCAAGATCTCGACGTAGCGCGGCCAATGTATTTCTTATCTGCATACTTCTCACACATGTCCAGATCTCGCGCCTTGTTACAAAGGACATTCAGCACGTTGTACTCTCGCCCTGACACCATTACATACATGTTGGAATACATCTCTATTTCTTCCGGAGTTGGCTTGAACGTTCTCCTTTCCTGAGGACAGACTGTTTCGAGATATGTACAGGTGCTGCCCTCTACAGCGCTGTCGTCGCACTCGGATACCTCTAGTTCAGGCGCGTTCTCACAGATGGCGGTGTAATCAGCGAGAGTTAGCTGCAGCGAGATAGTGGGCACATCTGGGATTGCTGGCTTTATTTGAGAAGCGCGGTGCTGTCGCCGGTGTGTGTAGAACTTCGGCAATCCTGAAATTAAACAAAGCACCACCAATCAACCTAAACTCATGTTACAAGTAAATCTACCATCAACTGTCTAGCTAGTGCTAGTATACTGAGCATGGTTAGCATAACATATCGTCACACCTTTCCCCCGAGGGGGCTGGCAGAGGTGTAACACAACACCCACACTTCGCCGGACGATATTCAGTCCCAAATGTGACAGGGGGCGAGCCTGTCGCCATACACCGGGCTCAAATCATGTAGCAGATGACATACAATACGCACATATGCTCACGCAATGAACAAATTGGTGCGTGCCATTGGTTGGGTTCAAACCCGCTCCCTCTGGCTTGAGAAGCGGGCCTTCTCCCAACTAGGCTGCCATCTTATTCCATGCATGCAGCAAGGTTAGCCAATAAGCTTAATTAGTTTGTTACTACTAAATGTTGTAGGAAGTTTTGCAGTATACATTTCTCTTACTTTCAATGTAAATTTCATGATCCTGTTTTGAGAAGACTGGCCACTCTTCCAGTGCGTCTTTTAAATTGATTACACCTTGACCTGTTATTTGGAGGTACAGATCGCCAATGACCTGAAAATAAAAACAAACAAGTATAATAAATTGGGCAGGTAACCCAACTACTTGTAAAAGAAACTGAAGTCAGTATAACTTATAGCTCTAAAAGTTGTAGAGCTCGCGGCCGATGCTTGTTCTCCTCTTCGGGTCGCATCCCCCAACCGATTCTCGTGAAATTTTGTGAGCCGGTTCGATAATTATATATTTCGAAATTTTGAAAAATTTCTAAAAGCAGACTCGACAAAAAAGTCTTTAAAATTATTTAACCTACTCACAAAATTTAAAGAGAATCGGTTAAGAAATCGGTCATACAAAAGCATTTTTGTCGACCTGTGTCTATGTGTGTGTGAGTGTGTGTGTGTGTGTATGTGTGTGTTTGTTTTTGTGTACGAAAGCTATAGCAGAGATGCTTCGCTCGTTAACGTATAATCGGTCGTTATTGCATATCTACCAAGTCCTTCCTTTGCCTTTGCGTTTGGCCGCTATCCCATCGTCGTTGCATTTGATAGTTAAAAAAATATTATACTCTGTTTACTGTAGCATTTCAGTCTCTGGCAGCCATTGTACAAGCTTTGCTTAGTTTGAGGTCTGACGACCGTGTTTGCAAATGTCCCAAATATTTATTTAGGCTTGTTCCCAACAATCACCACCAAAACAGCTCTCAATGGTGGTGTCAAAGTTTTATTTTTTTGTCCCAACTGCTGCCGGTGGGGCACGTAACACGTTAGGACATACAATTATTTTCTGTGCTAATGACCACCACTAAAATGCAACTAGTGACGGTTAGCACAAAATATGAATGGTTGTGCCAACCTCCATCAGTGGTGACAGTCGAACCTCTCGTCTCTCGTCGAAAATCTTTGATTATTATCAAATTATTTCAAACAATTAGTATAGTATTAGTATGTGTAACAAACATTTAAAAATAATTAACCGAATTGAAAACCTCCTTCATTTTGAAATAGGTTAAAAAAACGACGTACGAATGTACACAATGTACATTAAAGAAATACAAATTACGGAATTTAATTTGTATGATTCATTTGAAATTATATAAACAAATAAAGGCGCTGGACCACCGCGGCGCACGGAGAGGCTGTATGTACGTGTGTCTAGCTTCGCTTTGCAAGAAAATGTGTGTCATAGTATCCACCGCAACCCACGGACACGCTATGAGATGAGATTCATGACGTCATTGCTACACGCGTGGCTTGCCCGAATAAGCTACCCACGCATCTTAACGCCATGCACGCTGTGGATGCGGTACATGGCTATGCCTTGAGTTATGTAGGGAACATATTTTCGCAAGCCACGTGACGTTCATTCAATGTCACTACACTACAGTTTTACATAGTCGTGGGTTCTCAGCGGTTGCTGCGGTGGAAACGTAGACCCACGTTGTCTAACAAACGAAGCCACGCAGCTAAAATGCGTCGCGTGGCCGTGACAAACATGCGCTGAGTTTGATTCGCGCCTTAACTGTAATGACTAATGACTGTTTTGTAAAATAAAAAATATTATATTATTAGTAATGTAAGTAATTTGATTATAATGAATAAACGCTAAAAAAAGTTTTTTTATGTCCTAACTAGCCCAACCGGCGGCAGTTAGGACAAAAATTAGAACTTTGTGCTAATGACCACCACTGGGGGCTGTTTTGGTGGTGGTCGGAGAGAGTAAGCCTTTATTTATTTATTTCACTTGCATTTACATTTCACAGCAACTTTCAAATAATAAAAGGGAACATCTTACAATGACTGATGATGATATTATTTAGTAGATATATTAGTAGATTCTACAAAATCTTATTGAACTTCACATAACTTACCACATCATTAACTGTTGTGGACAGTATAGCTACAGGAACAAAGTAGATTTTGACAGCATTAGCTAAAAGGTGCCGAGCTTTCTCTATAGCTCCATGGCTCCATGTCATTGAAACTTCATGTTTGATCTCACACATCTCAGTAAGTATCTGTAAGTAAACAAAACAATGGGTTGATTTTTTGTAACTTTACAGCATTACATGACCCTTTGTGTACTGTGATGATATTGTCGATAATATCTGATAGAAGCATTGCCAATTTTTTTTTAAAGTACTGTTGGTTTTGAGGTTTTATAAGTGAAAAAGTGGAATTCTTAGAACCAAATTGGGCAAACATGGAACAAAATTAAGCATAATACACAAATATCAGAACTCTTATTATTTGATTTTTTTTAATAATAATTCATTATTATAATAACAATGACCACAAGAAATTCTTGAAAAGCGAGACAGAGTCCAACATGGGAAATTTAATTTTGGGCTAAAAATCGGGACTCCGATAGAATCTCACAGAAATTTTTGGCATCTAGAAGGCATAATAAATAAATATCAGACAGCAATGACTCGAAAATCTTAGGTAGATCCAACTGAGACTAAGTTAAAACTTTAAACAAACATGGGTGCTTACAATTTCAACAGGAGTGATACCATGGAGGCTTGCTTCGAAAACTTTAGTTGGGTACCTCTTGTCCTCAGCTGGCAAATTAACAAATACAGTCTTCTCATTAGGACGCAAATAAATCCCATAGTCTACAAGCCATATCAAAAATTGACTTTCCATTGTGATGATGCCACGAGCCCACCGGTCATTCCATAGAACAGCGACATACTGTAAGAATTTATATAAGAGAAAAAATTAAGTACCTTATCTATGAACAAGGACACATATACATTCTTACTTGTATGTAGACTTTACTTTATAGAATACTAGTTGTGCCCCAGTGGCAAATCTGTTGACTTAGCTGGGGGCATAGCCTAACCCACTATGGAGCAGATACTTGTCCCATTATCGGTTCCTAACACAGGCTCAAAATTACTTCTGCCCCACTCTTAAGCAAACACAAAATTACAATAAAATCAGACAATTTCAACTATTGTGGAGTAAATTTGATACTTTTATGTCGGGGGCTAAGGGCTCAGCCAACCCCTCTCCCTCCCCTAAAATCAAATTCACTGAATCCACAGTTGGTGTTAGGGCCCGCTGTGTTTGGACTACATCAAAAACATTAAATTTAAATTCATTAAAATCCATCAATTGAGGGGATAGAAGTAACAAATCCTTTGCAAACTGTTAAATAACGAGGGTAGTTGAAAATGTTGATACAACACTAGAAATACTGTGTACTACTAAGTAGGTAGTTCAAAAGAATCAGAAAATTACAGCCGCGTTTAGGGAACAGGTATGTTATGTTTTATGCTTAATGGAAAAGTTTTTTTCTTACTTGACCGTGCATTTTCCCAGATAAATCAATTTTTTTGGAGAGATATCCACAATTGTTTTCGGGTAAATTAATGTCTTTTACTTGAGCTACAGCCCCGTCGGCGGGTAAGCAAAAGAAGGAAAACGGGTTTCGAAAGGTGGTGATTTGGACCTCCATCTGAATTTGTAATTATTTTAGTGAAGAAAATAAAAACGCTAGAACAGTCCAAGTAAGTTGCACCAAAATAAAACAAACAATAGTTTTATTTTTTTGTTTTGCCCATAGGGTAGGCTAGAGCCAACATGGTCATGTCACCTGTTAGTTATCCGTGCGTAAGTCATTGAACCTATGATGAAAATAAAGAAGGAGATGGTGATGTGATGATAGATGAGATGAATCCCTACCCTTCAGTTTCAGTAAAGTATTACTATTATTAGCTTTACTGAAATGGGTAAAGCCGTGGATACTTTACTGAAACTTTAATTCGATTTTTGTAGCGAACACGAAGAGTGGCTTTTCCTAATGCCATTATCATTTGTCCACACTCATGCACGTTATCGAACCAGGGACCCTATTCGGAGATTTGAAATTCTCATCTCACCTTCTTTCGTCCTTGTTGCTCTCATTTAAAACGTCATAGGTGTGAGAGTGACCAAGATAAAATCTCATCTCATCTCACGCGCAGGAATAGCCCCCCATTAAAGGTTATTAATTTACAATTTAACACTCGAAGAATCACAAGTTTTATGAAATAATACAAATTCATGACAACATTTCTTTCGGTTCCCGCCAGAAATCAGAAACTTCCAAATCTTCGAAAATATACTCCACCAGGTATAGCATTCCGGTCACGTGGGCAACACGTAGTGACGTCAATCGATACATAAGCAAGACCGAAATAAGTCATTTACAAATAGTTCAAAAGAGACGGATGACGATGGCGAGTGACGTCATTACGTGTTTGCTCTCGGAATGCTAGACCTTGTTTTTTTGGATCATGTCCCAAATCAAATCAACGGTGGCCAGGGTTGTATTCAGAGGATAAATCACAACGCACCCAGAATGCAACTTCGATAAACAACACTGATGTTTTGAACGGCGAAGTTATGTCCGCTGAAAACCGCTGCTACAGAGCCTATTCGGAGATTTGAGATTTTCATTTTTTCACACCTTTTTTCGTCCTTGTTGCTCTCGTTTAAAACGTCATTTAATACGTCATAATCGTCGTCAAACGCGCGCAGGAATGCAAACGGCAACGGCGCAGCAGCGGCAAGAAAAACGACCTGTTGACATTTTCGCATTCCCATTTCTGCTGAAATGGGCTGAATGTAAACGCAGCACTATATAATTATGTCAATATCCTCAGCAATCTGAAGTGTAACATTGTTTCGAAGCCAATGGGCAAGTTAACTTAGGGTTCCTAGACTATAATTTCTTCACATTTCCACTACCTACAGTGATAAGTAAATCCAGCATTAATTACGACGGCGTACATCAGCGGTCGGCAACCTTTTGGCAGGCAAGGGCCGCACAGTGCCAAAATAAGCAAGTGACGGGCCGCACTTGTTCAAATATTTTACTATAGGTTTCTATATACGTGTCACATAAATGTTAAACAATACGGAAGGGCGTGTATGTGTATCCAGCCACGAATCACCTGCGTGAATTTTAAGCTTCATATGTCATCTTAAATTTTCCATTTTAGACTAAAAAATATTTTTTTCGTATTATTTTGAACAACCCTAACGATAAAGAAGGTCAGTGACCGGATGCCAGCGCACCGCGTCGATCGCTTTCAAGTCGCCGCTGCCGCGCACCGACAACGCGTGGTCGCCTTGCAGCACAGCGTCATGGCGCTTCCGTCGTCCACCAGCTGATACGTTCTTAGGGCTGACATCGGGTTATTTGACACAAAACTTTAGATATCTTGGTATAACTCGTAATCTAACATGCTGAGGGTTATGAAATGATATGGGTTAAATTATAAATATGGCTGGGCATACGTCGGTTTAAGTATTTTTCAACCTTTCTGTTACACATTGTATACATATTTGACCATAGGTATCTATTTATTTAAGTACCTAGGTATTATCTGATCTCGAAAAATCAATGTTTATCAGTCACTGGCAGCTAAATTAAAAGCCTTAGTTTGGGGCCAGACGACCATGTGAGCAAAATGTCCCGATTTTTTTTTATTTACAAAACACTCGTGGGCCGCAAGGAGGGGGCCGAGGGCTGCATGTGGCCTGCGGGCCGCGGGTTGCCGACCGCTGGCTTACATGATGGCTGCGAGCACAGACATCCATTACAGGCTGCGAGGCTGGTATATTTTTGTTTTTGGGTTTTGGCTAGAGCCAAAATGGCCACACGGCCTATTCATCTGAATCTTTTGCGTACTTTAGACGTTAAATTTATGATGAAGATGATGGACAAGAGCCGAGAGGATAATGAAAGATAAGATGAATCATTCCTCTTTCTCATTTTAGTAAAGTCGTGGATACTTTACTGAAACTTTAAGGCGAATTTTGTAGACAATACGACAAGTAGCATTTCCTAGTGTTTGTACAATTTGCCCACACTCGTGCACGTTATCGAACCGGTAAAGGTTAATAATCTACCACTATTACACTTTAACATTCGAAAAATTACAAGTTGTAGAAAATAATACAAAATCACGACACTATCTTTTCGGTTCCCGTCAAAAACTCTAGCGTTAGTATGAGTGTGAAGCCGTCAACTGCACGGCGGAAGCTGATGCTCTTAACCTAGTCGGAGTGTGACTGCTTTATAAGCAGGAGGTTCCGGGTTCGATTTCCGGCCGAGCAAATGTTTCATTAATAGATTTAAATATCTATTCTCTTTTGGGTTTAGTGTAGCACTCCTACGACTTTTCAAACGAGAGAGACAATACCAAAAAATATCTCGAATTTATAGTAAGAATAGGGCTCCTAGGACGTCTCGTGTCTATTAATGAACGCTACACCTACTACCAGTAGGTCTACATCTAGAGTACACAATAACTCTGAGGCGGCGAATCGTTATTTATAAAAGTCAACAGAAAAGTACGTACCTGCAATTCTTGCGCAAAACTCAAGGGTAACGTATAGGGTACAAAGACAAATCTAACGATAACTCGCAATTCAAAATCCATGAAGGCTTTTAGGCTGGCGGTACGTGCCAGAGAAACCTCATACATACCCAAAGGGTTATCAAGCTAAGGTGTACTAAGCCAAAAGGGGGTCATTGTAGGCAGTAATCAGCTATTCCACAAAAAAGTTGGTTGATCGTCGACAAAATAAGGAACATCTGTTTAAAAATGGAAAAATGAAAAATCATTTAAAAATGGAACAGCTATTTAGGGTCATGTACAATGTTATAAAGGAGTTCTTGTTTTGCGACTCCTATGTCCGTCTGTACTTACACCAATTTGTGTAAAGTTAATTTAGTTTAGTTTTATTAATTTTAGGGTCCTGTGTTGAGAGGGTACGAGTACGGAACCCTAGACATTGACAAGCGAGTTCTCGCTACTTGGTGGATTTATTTTTCTCTCGATTTTAAGGTTGGCCCCGAAAAAATGTTTTTAAACTCGTCACAAACAACGCCAATTGACATGACAACGACATGTCGCCGCGGCATGAGGCGGCAACTCGTCGTCAGCTTCTGTCGTCTACGGTCAGGCGCAGGCTGTGGGCGCAGGATAATACCTTAGGTAAGTACTATTTAATAAATATCACGTATATATTAGTACTAGTGACCTCGAGACAGGCGTCTGTTACTCAGTTTTTAGAATTTCCCAAAAACTTACTCGACAAAAACTATCGAACCTGGGGGGCTATTCCTACACGTGAGATGAGATGAGATTTTATCTTGGTCACTCTCACACCTATGACGTTTCAAACGAGAGCAACAAGGACGAAAAAAAGTGAGATGAAAATCTCAAATCTCCGAATAGGGCCACTGCTCCTAAAACTTCAAGAGAATCGGTTAAGAAATGCGATTTGTAGAGGAAGATGAGATTCAGACAGAATTCGGACATATGAAAGCATTTTTGTCGAAGCTGAATCAGAAACGCTTCGCTCGCTAACGCTCACTCGGTCGATTAGAGTCGTCGCCGTCGTTTACGACACTCTTTAGCCTATATTTGGCGGCTCGGCTGCTTTATAACCATACGAGCTGCGCCCCGCAGTTTCACCCGCGGTTAAAAAGTATCCTACATGCTATTCTAGACTATAATCTATCTCTGTGCCAAATTTCATCCAGATCTGTTCAGCCGTTCTGGCTTGGAAGAGTAACAAACATCCATCCATCCATCCATTCTTACAAACTTTCGCATTTATAATATTAGTAGGAAAACAGAGGGTCTACAGGGTCTACAGGGGATCCCAGTCTGGCAGATGTTTGGATGATGAAAAATATCCGGTTTGTATTTGTGTGTATACGACAATGTGCTCCCTGCCTAGAGATTGTATTAGTACTAAGTAGGTAATTCCATGGTGCCATCCTGCTTCCCTGACACAGGAAAACGTAGTAGGAACAGCTTAGTGTCGAGCGTTATTGCCTGACTGTACAAGCGTGTGGAGGGTTATGTTTTGATTTGATTATTAGGGTGGATGTACCTGTCCCAAACCAAGAAATTTGGTTCTACACCGCTATTTTTTAAAATATCAAAATTCCAAAAGCTGATTTTCTACATAGTAACAAATAATATTTACTATGGAACTAACAGTCAAATCATAAAACAAAAATTTGTTGTACCATACATTTGGTCGCCGGTCAAATTACTTTTTGGATAGGTACAGAACAGCTGATATTTGTTTTGCTATTTTAGGGTTGGTTCCATTGAAAAATTTAGTTATTTTATAATACTAGCTGTTACCCGCGACTTTGTTCGCTTTTATACAGAAAAAAAGACTTAAAAACCTTTCTCGTGAAATTCTGTAACTACTCATAAATTTCATCAAGATCAGGGGGGCTATTCCTGCGCGTGAGATGAGATGAGATTTTATCTTGGTCACTCTCACACCTATGACGTTTTAAACGAGAGCAACAAGGACGAAGAAAAGTGAGATGAAAATCTCTAATCTCCGAATAGGGCCCCAGTTCCGCCGTTTAACCGTGAAAAGCTTATAAACAGACAGACAGATTTGCTTTCGATTTAAAATGTTATCTTAGAAGTATGGGTTATATGGCGTGGATGTTGCAATACACCTCTGCCATCAGCTTCGGGGAAAAGCGTATTGATATGTTATAGATAAGTACATATATAAAATATGTATCCATACATTCAAAATCAGTTGATTTCACCGATTCCTAATTCCTAATATAGTATAATTTTGTAACAAAATTTCGACTTGGCGCAGACTTGACAAAGCGCAGACCATTTGATACTGGCAAAGCAAAATAGTCTTTGTGAGTGTTGAATTAAGATCGAAATTAATTTTGCTTGGTCAATGATTTCGTACTACTACTAATGTCTAACTACTGAAGAGCTATTCCTACGCATGAGATGAGATGAGATTGTATCTTGGTCACTCTCACACCTATGACGTTTCAAACGAGAGCAACAAGGACGAAAAAAGGTGAGATGAAAATCTCAAATCTCCGAAAACGGCCCCTGTGGCCCTATTCGGAGATTTGAGATTTTCATCTCACCTTTTTTCCTTCTTGTTGCTCTCGTTTGAAACGTCATAGGTGTGAGAGTGACCAAGATAAAATCTCATCTCATCTCACGCGCAGGAATAGCCCCCCTGGTCAAGTAATGGAAACAACGTGATCAAAACCCTAAATGCGGAGTTACGTCACTACACACGCCAAAGCTGTACAAAACTAAAAAAACGAATTAACTAACCAGTTAAAAACTCTAAAAATTGAAAAGTTCAATTTACTTCAAAATCATCAAAATAAACATTCGATAATTACGAAAATCAATAATGGCAAAAGAATCATTTGAAAACAATGCAAATTGAGATTAAAATGGTCTCAATTTTTTGAAACACGTTCCTTATTACAATGGCGGCCGCATGGCAAATGACGTCCACCACGGGACAACCGGAAGTAAAACGAAAGTTTCCGCTACAAAATTTGTATCATTCTAACGGAAATGTGATTGGTTGATCTATTTTAGTTGTACATAAAATAAACAGACGGTGGCGGGACATTTTAAAAATTAAACTTATACTTAGCCACAAATGGTCAACCACTGGTGCCTGGTCAACTACCGGCACAAACACTTTAATTATAAATTACTAGCTGCGCCCCGCGGTTTCACCCGCAGTTAAAAAGTAACCTACGTGCTATTCTAGACTATAATCTATCTCTGTGCCAAATTTCATCCTGATCTGTTCAGCCGTTCTGGCGTGAAAGAGTAACAAACATCCATCCATCCATCCATCCATCCATCCATCCATCCATCCATCCATCCATCCATCCATCCATCCATCCATCCATCCATCCATCCATTCTTACAATCTTTCGAAGAATATTAATATGATCTGTCAACCAAAATCGAGCTGGAGGTCTAAAACGGCCGCTTTGAGTGAATTTTTAAAATGATCATAGTAGGTCTCAGATCAGGAAAGAAGGAACACTGCATTCTATAACACTGAAGCCACTTCTTTTTAAACGTGTGCGCGCGGTAATGTTGCCATGAAAAACATTTACAATTGCACGAAAATTAATATTAATTTCCAAGCTCTACGTTAGCCATTTCCGTTCCAATTTAGTAGATTTAATATTCTAAAATAAAAATAAAAAATATTTGTAAGAGTTTAATGTTACGGCTTTTACAAAATGACTTATAAAAAACTGCACAGTTTTTAAAAAGAACCTCAAAATGTAGTCCTGGCAACACTTTTATAATGCACTATGGATATTGTACACGAAATTATACAGTAAACCAATGCACATGTCGAGGTAAGAATGACCAAGCGAGTAGCGTAGTTTTTTGCGTCAATGTGTGCGAGTTGTGTACATAGCGTAGTTTTTGGATGGTTTTTGGCTTCACCTAAATCATACGCCGTGCGCCATCTTATTCTCTAGGTTGATCTGAGTAGTAGGTATGATCAACTCAAAAAAAAACCGTAAAATGGCCCTAGACATCCAATACAGTAGTAATAATAGTAATAGTAGTAATCCACTGTATTGGATGTCTGTGCCTTAGTTCACAATTCACCGTTTGAGCATTCTTGCTTCCACAAGCATCTTTTTGACAGGTTTTTTAAGGGAAGTCGTAAATGGCCGATTCTAGATGAACTGCATAAACGTCAAATAGCAGATTGCATAAAAGTTACTCGAGAACAACTTTTTGCGATTCACTTTCCATAATGTTGACGGAAAGAAGGAAATTATGGCGGATTTAATTCTGAAAAATTTTTGGAACACGCACGTGTTTTGGACAACTTAGATTATCGCCGGCGATGTGCAAATCTACGAAATGTAGAGCTGGCGTTCGAAATGTCAGACTCGGTTTGTCGAGTTTGTCGGCTTATTTAGGCTAACTACAAATTTGTGTCGTGATCTCTTTTAAGAGCTGTAGGGCTATTCCTACGCGTGAGATGAGATGAGATTTTATCGTGGTCACTCTCACACCTATGACGTTTCAAACGAGAGCAACAAGGACGAAAAAAGATGAGATGGAAATCTCAAATCTCAGAATAGGGCCCCTGTTCTTACTAAACTTCTTCTTTCATTCTTCTGAGTAGGTAGTAGCTCTGTTTCCGAACAAGGTGTTAGAGCCATTTTCATAACTTTACCGTTCTTAACTTATGAATCATAATTAGGGTTATTAATGCGAATACTGCTCTAAAACCTTAACAGTAATGTTTTAATTTAATTACGTACGTTATATTAGTCTTTATTTCACGTAATTCTATGCAGTACTAAGGAAGTTATGATCGTGAGAAATTTTGTGCACTTTTTAAATATCCAAGATAGCGCGCGCTTGGCGTGTGACGTCAGCGTTCCTTTCGCTCCGTTTTGCTCGTGCCCTGTCGACCGCGCCCTAATGAAACTCATTGAAGTGATGTCTCATGCGCTTGAACTGTATTTTTCATCGTTGCTCTTTTATTGATAAAATTGTATTTCTATCAATAGCCTTAGGGTTAGTGATGCAACAAATTTTAATTCCATAAAAAAATAAGACCGAACGGCAAGGATTCACTCTGTGAATGAATCTTCAATAGTGTTAACGCTGTATCTAGTATTTTATGGTTAAAACACAGACTTCCAATACAACAGTGGAAGAATGAGGGCCAGACGTTTAATATTTCTGCCAAAATGTTTGTAAAAGGTCTTCGAAACGTTGTGGTGTATCCCTGCCTGCCTGCCGCTATTTTTTTTTTTTTAAGTTTTCGCGCACGCTTATAGTAGTATATTTGGGCGAGGGACACTTAGACAAACAATAAATGATTAGTTCTGTGGTACCCTAAAGCGTCACATCCTCGGGATATTTGGATGTAAAGATCGCCATACGAGAACTATAAAAATCACTAAAAATTCAGGATTTTTATGTCTTCTAAAACACTTTTTCGGGTGTTTTAACATTAGAATTAAAACACTTAGACACTGCACAGTATTAATGATTAATTTCTCAAAATATAACCGCAACTACGAGCGACCAGCAGCGGTGATCCGGCCGGCGCGCAGCGTTGACGGGATTGGTGACGTCACAGCGCGATCAAACGCCGCGTGCGTTTCTAAATAATTTTGCGCGAAAATACGCACTTTGATTGCTATTATCTCGGCTATCTTTGCAAATATAAAAAAAAATTCAAATGTAGAAAATACAAGACATTTTCTTCTAGATTACTTTAGCTTATACCTATCTAGAAAAAAACATTGGCCAGATTGGATAAATACATTTGATTGGATTAAACTAGTCTAACATAACTTCTAGCGATATATCGCACGTATTCGATACAATAAAAAAACGTACTTACTTTAAAAAAATGTACAGCGTTAAACAGGGATAAATTTAAACTAAATTTGGGCCCCGTATGTCCCGAATTTATTTATTTTTCCTTTGAAATGTACTTTCATACATTTTTCTATCGAACATGAGTATGGTAGAGTCACAAACAAAAATGTTATACAGCGCACTCTGCCACCCGAGGGTGAACACTAATTCGTGTGGCGAGGTGGAAGTAACCAAAATGCCCCTACACATGGTTGACCGAATACACTATACTAGACATGTGGTACAAGTGCAGAGAAACGTTCTTAATCAATTCGACAGTAGGCTAGGCTCGCTTATTATGAGTTCTGATAGTAAGTTAAAAAAAGTTAATTAAGTTTTCGTTTGGCTCATACATTTCAATAAAGCGCCCCTGACGAAAACGTTAGGGAACTAAGATAAATGTATGGAGCCAAACGAAACTGAAAGAAGTTTACTTTATATAACAAAACTCATACTAAGCTTACTGATTGGCACGTAGGCTTTTCAAGAGAGTGAATGAGTGAACGCACAGGTCTAGGCTGACTGGCTGATCCTGTGGGTTAATCACAGAACTCTACCTTCGAGCAATATTTTCTTTTTAACAAAGAAAGTACATAATGCACTGCGTACATAATCTTGCTGTACGTAGAGACACCTCGCAATTTATTTATCAAATCCGTGTTGGTTCTGCACTGCACTACTTCTCCTACGTGACCTACATATCCTACGTGAAATAGATACCGTAGCGTAGGATGACCCCTGGCAGCCCCTTCTGGGCTGCCAGGGTAATTCGACGCCCCTCCCTCGGCGACCGACAGCCCAAGCTGAGGCCGTACCTTAGAGGTGCCCTTGCGCTCGTCGCCCATAGTCGCAAGCATTAATTAAGGCTCTGCGCCATCTGCGCTTGCCTAATGCCCGCTACGCTGTCGAGGCCTCAGTGGCCAACAGCATAGAGTCATCCAGTAAAAAAAAGGATGACCAAATTGAGTATTGAGTAAAAATACAAAAATTACATATCAAGTACATGAAACCGCATCTACAGTGTCGAATAACTTCGTTACGTTTTCAATGCAAAAAATTTAGTTACGTTAGGGCGCTCCTCCATTCAAAGTCGATTTATTCGATTTGAAACGTCAGTTTAAATGTCTATGCTCGCATCCCTCGCAGGCAATAGGTACTAGCAATATCACAGCCATGCTATACATGTACCTCCTTAGCAATAAACGTTGTACAGCCTCGGAATAGTTTTACTGTCTTTTGTATTTTTCGATCGAGTTCAAAAATGATAAAGAAAAAGAAAACAAAACACTGTATAACTATTCCGAGGATATACAACGTTTATTGCTAAGAAGGATTGTTTAAGTATAATTATGGCCGGGCCACACTCAAAATATTGCCAGGCCAGTATTGCAGTAAAAATATGGTCCGTTTAGGAGCACGTTAATATAAACAAGTAGGTACTTAGATAAACAATCTGTAAAGTCTTGTGTGGAAAAAAATAATATGGAACTTTTTTTTGGTGGTCTCAAATAAGTACCTTACGAAGATTAATTACTTATTCGATTAATGCTATTAGTGTAAATCTTTAGCTAGGTACACATTTCCTTAAACATCCTGGCTAATCTTTTCATAGAATCATTATAAGGTACCTGCTTACTTTGTATTGTAATTTTTCAGGTACCTACTTATGTAGGCAGATTAGGCAGCCTAGAAGAAGTGGTACCTAGATTTAGTATCTGCGTTAGTAGGTACTTAGCGATGTAGTGTAGGCGCGAGGTCGCCGGTGCGACGGCGGCGGCGTCGGCGGCAGGCGGACGCGAGGGTCATGCAGAGGTGACGGCGGCGGCGTGCGTGCGAGATAATGGAGAGGCGACGGGCGCGGGAGGCGGCGTTGGTTGGTGTCGGTGTCGGCTCTCCCGACAGCGGCCGGCGGGCGCACGCACGGAATGCAGCGGAGAGGCGCGGGGCGCGGGCGGCGGCCGCTGCTGCCGCGGCGACGCTCGCTGCTGCCCGCCCGTCCGCCAGTCCGCCGCGCGCCACCGACACGAGTGCTGTTCGAGCCGCGCGAGTGACGCCTCCACTTCACTGCCGCACGCAGGTATGTACCCATCTACCCATCCCGCATTTCGTACGAGAAGCGGCGCGGCGCGGAGGACCCGCCTCTACCGGTTATTACCGCTCCTTCCACGGCCCGACCAGAAATAGCGGGTGGCCATCCGCACCGGCGACGTCCGTGCCTCACCTGGCGGCCTCGGAGCGGCGCCGCGCGCGCGATGACCCGCTGTATTTGCCAAACGAGAATCCCTAAATAGGTACCTACGTGCCGGTCATCGCTTCTTCGGCTTTTATCAGTGTTACATATTTATTATTTGCCGGCGTGAGGTGAGGTCAGCGGGCGGTCGCGGCGATGTGCGCCTTATCGCGTAGGCCGTAGGGTCGTAGCGGCGGGCGACGACGCCCGCGCGCTCGGCCTCGGGCCTGCACTGTCATTGCTCTGCTCTTGCGTCGTTCCATCTAGCTTAAAAACATACCTACCTACCTACTACACGCAAATTTATTATTGTAATCTTTCGCGACCGCGAAGCAAACAAACAACAAGCCGCTGTTATTGTCTCAACTCAACTCTATCAAAACAAAACCGTGGTGGGAAGGAACCTTCAGTCCAATTTTTTTTTTTTATAGAGACATACCTACCTAACATGACACGACTCTTCTCGTTTACCACGAACGTTTTAATAGTATTTTATTCCTACTTAATGGTTAGATGCGTCATAAATCTGGACACAAGTGGACGTTATGTGTTATAGACATAGATAACAGCATGAAAGCTAGCTAGCCTAGGTAACAACACAACGGTTTAACAAATTTGTAACCAGGCAGATACCGTACCCGCTTATTTTTTAACCCAAATACACCCTTACCTTCTGAAATCTCTATTGGTCATTATTTTCTTATTAATCAATCATTCACGCAAGAAGAAGCGAATAGAAGTTCTTTGTTTATGACGTCACGCTCCGCGACTCTATTAAAAGCAGGCTATAGAGAAGTCGTATCGAACAAGCAGATTGAAAAGATGCATGGTATGCATGGTATCGTGAAAACGGGCAATAGGTACGCAGATTTCTGTACAACCTTGTTAGTCCAATATTTCCGTAAGAGACTTGTTGCCGAAGTGAAGTGGGCGACCGGCCGCGCACGCATATGTTGTGTGTTGCTTGCCCGACTAGAGCTGATAACAAGAACACTCTACGCATGTCGTTAGCAAAAGCGAACTCCTAAATTCAAGTCGGTCGCTGTGAAATATTCGTGAAATGTGCGCGGGTTGCTCGGCGACGAGGGATCCGGTGCTCGTCCGGTGTTGTCTTCAGCAGCCAGCACACTGTGCGTGTAATGCTTCCCCGCGCACGCGAACCTCGCCTTTACTCATCATGGAACACGCCTTAATATTCCGTGATGCCATGTCAACACTTACTACACCCTAGACGCATCGTTCAAAACGTTCTCGACCTCGTGTCTTTTTGCTCACACCGTTCTCGCCTCTAAAGTGCGAGTGTATAGGGCGCAAAGCTCCGTACCGCTTTTGGCGTTTGAGATATTTTGTAGTCACGTGAGGGTTGAGATCCCCGACGCACAAGAGTGAAAGTTAGGGAGGTGGGTGAAAGCCAGGGGTGGCGGCGCTCCCTGCTGGAGCAGTCGACCCGGACTTCCAACAAGGATTTGCTAAATCTGCTGCTTTTACCCTAGGCTGCCAAAAAAGTAGAATTGCTTTTGAAGCTATCGGCGACTGCTGATTTTTTAATAACTTGGGCGTCGTCGTTGCAGCGGTTGCAACGGTTATTATGGTACATACGTCTAAATTAAAGCGGTCATTACATTTTACAATTATAGCACGCTAGCTCACCTAGCGTACTACAAATTGGTTGCTAGGTGAGCTAGCGTGCTAAAATTGGATAGTGTAATGGCTGTTAAACAGATATCCATTTTAGTTCTATCACACGGGTTTAGACACGCCAGTATCCTGCAAATTGGATAGTGGAATGGCAGCTTTAGTTGGTTAAAGTCCTAGTAGTATAAAAAAAAAAAACCCATATAAAAAACCTAAAATGTTAAAAAGTTAGTTTCAAGTTTTTTTTTAAGATTTATACTCTAGAGTTTGAATTATGTAGTTCTTTACTAGTTACAGATATTTTTTTTATACTTGATGTCATTTAATCGATGTCATTTGACTGTATTTGACATACCTAGTTGAAGTTTTCTGGTTTAAATACTTATAGAAAAAAACATTTGTACTAAAAGTTATTTCCTTCGTCTGATATAAAAATATGTATTTCTAAGTGTTTTTTAAAAGCAGAGTATATTCACCAGCTTCCATTCTGCTTTCATCATTAGACGTTGATCACCATCTGTCAGCAAAGTACTAACTCGTGGAGACTAAGCTAATTAGCCCAAAAATGCCGAGGATAGTTGGTTTGTTGCGGAGTGCCAATGGCCAATTTCAGACTGCATCATCAGACCAGCTTCTTGGTTAGTACAATATTATGGTATTGTTCTAGTCAGTCCTAATTACATAACATAGACGAAAAACACGGGCTTGCTACTCGTTTACCTAAGCTCTGCTGATATCTGTCATATATATAGGTTCTGTATATATGTTTTATGGACCAATTTTAAAATAAAAGTAATACCTGTAATCAAAATCTGTCAAGTAATTTTATAGGTATACTATACGAGCATTTATAGTTTCATAGCAGTGAGGTCAGTTTGGGAATAACCACAGCTGCATGTCGTGTCGATTGGTCGCCGTGTCGTCCGGTTTCCCTGAAACCATAATTTCCTTAGCACTAGCTGTAGCGTGACAACTTAAACTTTTATTTATAAAACGAAAATAATTTGTACTTGATAACATTAAGCAGCATTTTCTACAAATATAAATATATCTAAACACTACAACACAACTACTATAAGTAACTACAAAGTACCTAGTTATAGTAATTAATTAACGCCCTATGTTTATAACGACATCCTTCGAGCTATCAAACTTTACAACACATCCGCGGTAATCTTAGTCGTAGGATGACAAAAACCGAATCTTACTGTAGTTTTTTTCCCATAAACTAAGTATCTAGTCGGGAATTTAAAAATACAATTTTCTGGACCTGATCAATGCTTTTGCAGTTTGCTGAAGCAAACTGGCATCTGATGCCCTATGTTGTAAGACTAAAAAAAGCTATACTGTCTTGTGTAATACCTTATCAAGAAAAAAATAAAAATTGTAAAACTCCCGACACCGATTTTTTTCAAACATAGCTTAGAACACTCCCAACTGATTCAACTTACAAACAAAAAAACTAAATCAAAATCGGTTCGGCACGGCAAACTTATAACACTCCTTCGTTTTTGCGTCGGGGGTTAAAAATAGCTATTTAAATGATTGACACTCTGAGTCATACACACGAAGCCAAAAAAACATTGTAAAAATTTAAAAGTAAAACTATCATACTCCAAAATGTAGCCTATGATTATGTCACTCGGCCTCGGGATGATGCAGTAATTTTAACGATGGCAATAACATAAAAATCGATCTAGGCGTTCATATTGTGTAGGTAATGTGAATTTAAGAAACCCACATCACATACAAAAAAACCCCAAAAACATAACACTGTTTTTTTTGGGTAGTGTGATTTTAATTAATTAATTACTTACTTATATCTCTGCTCGCGATCTAACTGGAATGTGTGTTAACCAAAGGAAGATTTAACGGTAATCAGAGATAGTGCTACTCGGCCTCACTGATAGTGTCCTAAGTTAATTTCTCCAGTGAGTTTCTTTGAGTAAGTAGCGTCAACTCGCTCTACTTCCGAAAAGGCTACAGTAAAAGCTACGCTGGTTTTAATTTTTGACAGATCACCGAAGTATGCAAACTTCAACCCGATCACTTATGGTACGGCTACATTAGCGGCCTTCGGCGATAATTCGGGCTCGCGACAAGTGTAGCCGGCTAGTTCGTCAGTCGGCGATGTATCGAGCGAATTAACGCCCACGTCAACTCCGCAGAAAGGCGACGAGTTGACCGCTAATGTAGACAAGAACATCGCAGATAACCAATAAAGATGATTTTAGCGCAACAACGCGACACGAATTATCGCGCGCTAATGTAGCCGTACCATTATGGGATAGGAGACCGCGAGTGTTTATTTATAACTGTGCTCTATCGTAATTCTGATGACATGATAATTACAACTTGTTATTACCTTGTTGGTAGTTTAGACTTGCCCATGTTAGGGATAGGGTGACTTAAAAAGAGCTCCAAATTAAAAAAAAAATAGTGGCTACTGGCTAGTCATCAAAGCGACTGTAGCTGGATCCTGATTTTCTACGGTACCCAACCAACATAAGGTGCTTTCTGGACGGGTCGGTGCGTTTTTGTTTCTGTACCAGATCTATACAAATTCTGTACCGCGAAACACAGACGAAGTACATCACTAGGTACATCAATAAAGAAACGATAACGCACCGGCCCGGTCAGGAAGCGCTTTAGACTGGCTTAAACTTAGCACTAGGAATACTTAGCCTATATGTCAAACAACAAAGCAACTTTAATTAGTAAAAAACTAGTTGTACGGAGCTGGCATTGCCACCCGCACCTGCATTAGACGGTTGAATAATTCTCTGTTTAACACGGACGCTGCGGCACCCGGCCCGAGCGACCGAAGCCCGACCGTCCGCGGCAGCTGCACCACAGCTGCCGCGCTGCTCTTGCTCGTTTTGCTACATACACAGAATCTCTACTTATACGAGTATAACAACTATTCTATTAGTGTAGTATAATTCGAAAGAGTTTCACTGTCTCCTTACCGTATTACAATACGCAGAAATTCCTAACGAATTACAATTCGTTAGGAATTTCTGCGTTGTGTACTAACTGATTTTGATATTTAGCTACTACGCCGATGTACAGATAGTACAGATGCATGGACTCAAGTTATATCGCGAAAGATATAGGAAATATCAAAAAAAAAAATCTATTCACTATGTTCCATTATAACGACCCGTCCTCTTGAGTCCCGTCATCCATTCCAAATTGAAGTGGACTGTAGTAGGTTGGGCTCGAACCTTGAACATCCTGTAGTGCGCAGAGGTAGGCAGTCGGTACGCCATAAGCATAACTGACTACGTGATATACGTGGGATGGCTCTGCTCAGATTCTCGGAGTTGTGAGTGCTCGTTCGCTCCTCCGTAGGTATCTACTTAATTATAGCTGGCTATATCCGCACTAACGGCGGCGTTTCCTCTCAGTGCTGAATTATTTTTCACCACTACTACTTACACTTTTATTAGCTTTAGAGATGAAAGTACATACGTAACACAAAACCGGTATAAATCAATTATCTTGGTAAACCGTGGTAATCTTATGGATCTCGGATTGTGAACAGAACAAACAAAATCATGTAAAGCACTAATACCATACTGAAAATTCAATTTCAACAGCCAGCTGACATTCGGAGTTTTGAACGGCGCATCTTGTGCGCGATTTATCAGATTCGATCAATTTCATGACGCTCGTTCTGCGCCAGTACAGACCTACCTACCGCCTACCGACAGCTTTGCCTCGCTACATCAAACACGTAGACCTCGAGATGACGTAAAGTTACCTTCAAACTTAGTCACGATACGAATCTCTCGGAAAATCTTTGTGGAAATCACATGGATGTAATAGTTGCTCGATCTACCATTATAAGATGTCTGTGATGGAAACACGCTTACGGTCCGTGGGAGAGGTTTCTTATGTAATTGTAGGTAGGTAGATGTTGAGGCTCGGATGGTCGAGTGTAGCGAGGCCGGGCGCCTCCCGCCGGTCGGTCCCCGCAGGCTCTTGGTAGGGGGCAACCGTAGTTTTTTCTTATGCTTGTGTTGGTGATACGAGTCGACGTCCTTGGCACAGGCTTGGCCCTATTGCGCCTTTTTCTTACGTGTTTTCTGGTGGTTATATTGTTTATTCAAAAGATTTATGGCGTCTATCATTTAGGTTTAAACATCGTCTTTTCATATCGAATGAAAATGTATTTAAAAATGTCCTTGTGGACATGTCCACATGGAACAAATTTCATTAATTACCAGCTACTTATCAAAAATGGTCGTTCAATGGTCAAAAATGCTATAATTTTGACAAGTTTCTCATTATTTGATAAATGTACCTACTTTATTGAAATAATGAGAATAGAGCGAGATAGAAAGAAACTTACACTTTGTCAAAGATAAGAAGTCAGTAAATCCAACATTTTCGGTGCAAGTTCACACAATTTGTCCATGCAAGTGTGGCACGCCCGTCGACTTCGCGGTGCTCCATCGAGATAACACTATCAGCGATATCTAGCCTTGCTGAGGATTCTGTGAAGCCACACTGGCTTGAGCCAAGTATTATTTTTGATACTTTATGTACTTAGTATCTAAACAGGTAAATATGCAAGTCGAACATAAAATCGGAATGACCTGAATTTTCTATCTTCACACGATCCATATCATTGACTCGGAACGTTAAAACGTCTTTCAGGAAAGATTACTTACGCTGTTGTACGCAACTTTTCCACGTATTAGACGTGCATCATTGATTCAATCTTACCTACAGTTTAACCTTTTGTGTTGAGTTTCATGCGTAGTTCATAAAAGAACATGTATTTGCAAGTTACCATAGAACTTTCAGAACAGAACCAATCGTAGGTAAATTAGATTTGTTGCGCATTCTTCTGAAAATGCTATGGTCAACGTGTTCCGCGGGAACACTCCACGAATATCGCGTTCGTCTCCTCGCCTGTTATTTCAGTAGCAAAGAAAGCTTCATTGCCACTAGGATCTATGTATAGTTATAGAGGTACCCTTCTGGAGCGTCGCGTCCGCGATGTCACTGA
The DNA here is from genome assembly GCA_911728515.1 of Peribatodes rhomboidaria. Classification (NCBI taxonomy): domain Eukaryota; kingdom Metazoa; phylum Arthropoda; class Insecta; order Lepidoptera; family Geometridae; genus Peribatodes; species Peribatodes rhomboidaria. The sequence continues at coordinate 6,480,744 of OU452169.1, read as the reverse complement.
AACGTAAAGAGGTCGTTCGTGGCCGCGTCAGCCGTCGTGCATCCAGCCAACAATGAGCAGCGTCGCGCGCCGAGCGCTCTTTGCCAGTGTTAACTATACGAAGTATATACGAGCGAGCTAAATATCGAACGCAGTAGGTACTCGACTGCTCGAGCAATAATCACAGATAGGAGCCGCCGCCGCCGCCGCCGAGCCGCCGCCGCTGCGCACTGCTTGTAGGCGGCACGTAATTTATGCGTGTTCACTCGGCCTGACTTCATTCCATAATCCATCTAGTCATGTTGTCGTCTTTTCGAGACGCAGAGCGCTCGACGGGCGTCGCACTCGCCTCACATTTGCGGTGACCTCACTGGCTCGATGCGCAGACGGCGGCCGGCGCGGCGGCGGCGTGCGCTTCCACACCATCTAAATAACGCAAAACAAGCCCGATTAAACAATTTATTTTCAACTATCCTGCTTTAAATTATAGTGTGCATTGCATTACCTATGTAATAATATAGCGACACCCCTTCGTCACAGTACATTTCAAAAACAATAGCAGAATACACACTTTACGGGCGCTCACAGAACACATTGCACTCGTGTTCGTGTTGTGCGAGTAGCTTTCATTGTACTCGTATATTTTGCACTTTATCCTTAACCTTTTGATATCGTTGGTCGAGTATGTGCAGAGTACCAGTGTGCACAGACTCGTGCAGGAAATTGTAGCTATATAAGCTACATTATTAAGGTGTTGGGTTGTGACAAGTAGGTAGAGGCTGTCGCCACCGTGCATTAACAATCGTGCCGCACCTAATTGACTCCGTTCTACCTTAATTAGTGTTGGCATGTGATCGTCACGAGGTAGGTAGGTGAGTACTCGTTGCAACTGAAACACGAACTGGTGGTAAATAGCTAGTTCTTATGTTCGTGCACGAGGCCGCGTACCACCTGACACGAGAGCAGCTGGCAGCCGGCTGCCTGCGCTTGCGCTTGCGTATATCAAAACTTGTTTCCAAGCAGACGCCTCACCTCAATATGGCGGACCACCACCGAGTCACCCACCATGTTGCGATGACTAACGACTATCTAAGCGAAGAATATAGGAACGGCTTTGCACTTCTGTCGGGTGCGGTGTTGAAATTCGTAAACGATATGCAATATACGGTTACGCAGACGTGTGCAACGAATGTGAAACAATAATAAAGTCGCCTCTCAGTCCTACAGTCCGTTTCTGGGAAGCGGCCGCGGTTTGTTGGATGGCTTTGTTGTTAGATCGCATTGTGACGTGGCCGTCCTTTGCTCAGGCGGCTGATCATATTTTTCCGCGTTGTGCGCAGATAGCGAGCAGTGCGACGGGCGTCGTCCCCTCGCTGCACTCAAGTACCTACCTACCTATCAACATGTACCGTCCGTGTGCTGTAGAGATATAGATAGGCACACTGGCAGCGGCAGGCGGCGTCGTCGTCGGCGCTCGACCCTGATAATTTGCTGCGCTTAAGTTACTTCAACGGCTTCTTGCGACACGTTGCGGCCACTTTCCTGGGTTTCTACTCCCTTCAACTCGCACATACTCGTATGTAGGCGTAGGTTTATTGCATAATTACTTATACTTTTAGCAATATCCTTATTTGAATTTCACCTTTTTATGTGAATCACACAAAATAGATTTGGCCGCTGTGTGGATAATGGGATACCGAAAAAAATTTTTTTTTAAACCCTTTCTAAAAAGGACTTAACTTAATTAAAATTTGACAACAACCAATTACTCTAGTCTTCGTCTACGTTCCAGGGTTTTAGCCCGTAACATTACTTATTGTTATTATCCTTAATTTGAAGTTTTTCCGATCTTATACGGGTGGTGCTCTTGAAAGAAGTGGCTCACTATCTGAGTAATTTTGAGCTTTACCGGTTGAACACAAGGTTGGTTTGGGTATAACAAGGCATGGTTTCCAGCAAACCTGATATGGGTAAATTTGGTGATATAACAGCCTCGTGGAAACGGAATGTTTATTACCAAAGATCAGGGATTAATAACACAATGCGAACACTCGTGTTCAGCATGATTACAAATCTAGTTTTTATAAGAACACATTTCTTATTAGTGTTTTTCAATTTCAAAAACTTCCTCCTTTCTACGCAGTCGGGTAAAAGTATAATAGAGCCATTAGATTTTTAGTTATTTCTATTCACAATTTTTTTTACCAGTGGTCTAGAGTGAGTTAGCTAAACACGACGGACGATGGTCGTTTTGTTCCAAATGGGACCCCAAGGCTCAGAACCCGATATAATCAGACGAATTTAAAGGGATCGTCGGCGGTGATCCGTAGACCGTATCTACAGTCCGTTTCGTGCGAGGCGTTTCGTAGGCGCTTAAGAGTTGTGAGGGTTTTAAAATATCGGTCAAAAAGCTGGGTTTGTAGTTATAATTTTATAGGTTTTTGCCTGGAACTTTGGTCACACGATATAGCATAGTAAATGTACAATATGTACATATATGTACATAGTATATGTACAATATGTACAAATACTACCTATTTATACCATATATGTGTATGGTGACGTGAAGATCTCAAAGTTTACGTACTTTGATGTAACTGACTATAGCAGATTGTAATTTCAAAATGTACCTAGGTACATCTACCAGATATTGTTTGTGAAGAGGTAACAATCTGCGTATTACGCAAATTGTTATAGACTTCGATATCGGTTGCTTGTTATAGGAACTATAGGTATAACGTATATAATGTTTATGGTATAACAAGATAGACAAGCTGCTGTTATTGACTCAGTATGAGTTATTGCTAAAATAGCACTAACAAGTCGCCGTGACTGTGTTCGTGCACGAGTCGGCCGGCGGCTGACGTCGGTCGGAGCGCGGTGTCCGCCCAACTAGCAAAGTTGTCTTATAATATGAAGCCTATATAGCATTTGGTCATATAGAGGTCATATAGTTGTAACTCAAATTACCCTTAATCGTGTTACAATATATTATACGAACGATTAGTCGTATAATATTTTAGTCTTTTAAATTAGTCCTGTCAACGTTTACACGACCAAATTATATGACCATCTTATAAAGGTCATAGCTGTGACCTTTAAAATACATTCCCACGTTTATTTGTCTCGTTTACGACCACTTTACGACTTCTTGATGTAATATAAAAGTAATTTATATGACAATCATATTCTGGTTATATTGACGACCTTATCACTATTTTTTGTGAGTAATAAGATTTCTACATGATAATCATATAAAGTCCATAAATTTAACTCATATAAAACGTACAGCTGTATACACGTTTCTTATATGATTTTTTGACTATATTTACACGACTTTTATATAATGTTTAAAAGCCCACTATTCAGATGTATATGCCTTAAATAACTTATTGGTTTGAAATGCTTATATAAGTTACTGTTATAAACATTTTGATTATTTAATTACTTCACGTGGTACTCTTTTACGGACTGAACTTGTATATTTTCCGTTGTTGTGACTTTACCTATACAAGCTTTTTGGTAAATAGCTCGATTTTTCTCGGTTTCTGTTAATTTTGGCTTTTACTCGTATCATCACAACAGTTGAAATAATCGATTTTAAACAGTGGAAGAAATTTAAATCCAGCGGTAATTTCAGGCGCAAAGTAAGAAAAACCTACTTAAAACTCAAAAAAAGTTTTAGACAAGGCAGCGTCAAAGAATCGAAAGATGGTTCCGTAGTAAGAAATAGTAATTATGAAAAAGTATGTTCATGTAAGTACATGTTTTTATTTAGGTTTGTATTTATACAAATTGAACTTAATGTTAACTAGGTAGCTTATCATAATAATATCTAACACCTGTCAATTATCATGTATATTTTTCTCTTAAAATTTAGTAAAATTTAAGAGAAGTAATCCACAAATTATCTTCGCAGATTTGCAAAATGATGATGAAAATGATGAACAATTTGTTTGAAAGCCAAGACGATGATGATGAAAAACAGTAGTGAAAATGAGAATTTAACAACAAGAAAATGCGAGTTTCCTGACAAATTAGAGAAATAGGCTCTAGAATTTAATATTTCTCATACAGCTTTAAACAAACTATTGACTATATTAAATGAACCTACTTTATTACCAAAAGATCCTAGAACACTTCTCCGAACAAATGATATTGAGATTTCTATTGATCCCATGGAAAATGGAAGTTATTGGCATAACGGGCTTAAGAAGTCATTAAAAACCATGTTGGACAAAAATATTAGTAATGATCTACAACATATCTCCTTAAACGTGAATAAAGTGGACTTCCTATCTATAAAAGTTCAAGACATCAATTGTGGCCCATTCTATGTAACATTTCTGAGATTCCTTCTGTATCACCATTGGTAGCTGGTATTTTTGAGGTCAAGGAAAACCGGCTAATTTAGATTCTTTTTTACGGCCGTTTGTGACAGAAATAAAAGATCTGATGGAAAATCGATTACCAATCATAACAAATTAAAAAGAAGAAAAACATATTACAGTGAATGTCCGTGCTTTTATTTGTGACTCGCCAGCTAGGGCTCTAATTAAAGACAGGTATTTTGATTACGCATTTGAATGTTCTTACTTAAACTTACAATATTAGCTTATTGTCTAAATCTGCTAACTCTTTATTGTTTAATAATGTTTCTATTCATCCAGGTACATGCAATTTTAATGGGAAGCATGGGTGTTTGAAGTGCACAGTTGTCGGTGAATACTCTCAAACTTCACACACTGTAACGTTTCTCAAAACGGATTGCCCAAAGAGAACTGACGAAGACTTCCGCTTAAAAAAATATGGCCAGCGTCATAAATACGATTCTCCCACTTGTTTATCCCACGGGTTTTCACTTCTTTACGGTACCCTGAAAATGGTGGACGACAAAATAATTAAATCGTAGTATTTGACTTATAGTCATAAGATATCATATAATAGGTATCATCACTACCTAAAATCGTATAATTGTAAGAGTACTAGAGATCTTAAATAAAATGAAATTAAATAATATTATTTTGCAATAATTCGAAGGGGGCATTAAAAATTTGTGAAAAATTGTACATACAATCGTAAAGAAATTTAATTTCCCTTAGAAAAGTAGATACTGTTACCCACTAACGCCAACTAAATTATAGTCAATAACATACAGTAATAAATATGGCAGACATAAATCTTACCAGATGGTGACAATTGATATCGTATGTTTTTTGTTGTATCACTTCTTACTCTCACTTCTACTAAACTGTGATTTAATAACAAGCATCCGCGTAAAGGCTATGCTAATGACTACTTCTCAATGTTTATTAAGTTATACGATGTCTATGGGATCACTACACGACAAGATGGTTATAATATTAACCACTTTCACGACTGCTATGCGAATATTTATCGTATATCTGATATTAATATGACTGTTACCTTACTAGTAGCCACTAATACGACCTTGACACGATCGCTATACGAATAAAAGTTTTATAATTTCCGCCTATTTCGCGTCATATATACGTTAATACGACAGCTATATAACCAAAACGGTCCGACCTAAAGTTGTGACGAAAACGTTGTCCCGAAAACTATACGACTAAATTTTGTTAGTTGGGCGTGACACCTAAACGAGCGAACAGCACCTCTGCTATCTGGTGGTTAGATAAGGCGCATTATCAGCGGGCCTCGTCGCGGGAGGATCGAGTGGAGAGCGCCTCGATCGGTGTGTGGTGCGGCCGCGGCGGCGGCGGCAGCCCAGCGCCGCACATGTTGCGGAACGTGAAGCCGCGGGGCGCGGGGACCGCGGGACCGCCAGGGACGGCATCGGCACCGGCACGCACACACCCGCGCCGCCGACACGACGACGCCCGCGCCCGAGGAACGTCACTGCGCCTTATCGCAGCCATCTGTAAACGAGCAGAGCTCACGCCACCCGCCACTCGGTACGAATTCCATTCTAGAGCTCCGTTGCCGCGATGGCCCTCGCCGCCGGCTGCACTCCTTTCATTGTGCGCTACGTGAGCGCTGTGCATCGCCACCGACCGGCCCAAGGTCATGTTAATTACTTACCAGTCGGACCGGTGACACTCCTCGTTAACAACGCGCCCGCCAGTCGCACCGACATCTATCTTTGTTTTTAGATATCGTGTCGAGGAGTCAATTGTTCATAATTTAGTCGTCAATCTCGAGACTGGTACTCGGCGGTCAAGTGATGATGATGGCTTACTTTATGTAACATGCATAACATCTAGTATACCTACATAAATCCTAGAACTGTACAATTAACTAATGTATTTTGCCCAATTAAGTAGCCAAACATTACTGAAAGCTCAAGACAGCGCTACGCCATGAATAATTGATGAGCGATAACTACCCATGTGCCTATCAACTCCACGCGTGGCAGTTGTCGCATCCTATTAATGTCGACTTGTTTAGGAGCGCCCGCGTTATACATCTCTGTAGAGTAGGTAGAGTAGGCAGGGTGTTCTTGCGGCGACCATCTGTATCGATCCCGGGAGGGTGGTGTGGGTCGACATCCCGTCGCCTACGTCTCTGCGGAGCGACGCTGGCAAAGCTTCAGTAAAATCCAGGCTAGAGGCTGTCGGGCGGGTGATAAAGGAAAACTGCCTACGTAGCCGGCCCCTGGCGGGTGTTCGGTGTGGCGTGTTGTCGCGCAGCTATATATAGCGCGTGTTGGAGCCGGTGCGACCGCGCCCGCACCGCCGCCGCCGCCGCACTCCGAGACGCCGACGGACGAAAGGTCAATTGGCGCGCAAATTATTTGCGTCGCAAAATCCGCAACGGTGATCGTCGCCGCTGCACCGTCCCATCGCGACGCCGCCGGTCGAAACATCATTTAGACCTATCTTCGACTTTGATGCGGCGTAAACCTGTTCCTCCAATATCATGATGCGACATTATCTGCATGATTTAGCGGTCGACTTACCATCGTTTCGGTACTGAGCACATACTTCGTTCCAAGGCGAGAACGCGACGCGCATTCTTATCGAACTCATAATAGGCGACGTTGTATGTGTTGATGTCTAGGTATACTACACATTTGATACGTAGACATATTCTTTGGGTACATATGTGTTACGTATACGTAGATAGATACGCATGCAGAGTATGTAGGTATGTGCAGTACCTACATAAACGTGCCAGTCTGGCAGAACACATGTGATAATTGGTAAGCAGTTGTCATCGTGCTTCGAGCGTTCTTGGGGCCTATTGAAATGTGGATAGCTAACCATGTAAACTCAGACTCCATACCCTTATAAATTACTCGTATTGCTAATAATTTGCGAGCAAAGTAGGTACGTACATATAAGTACAAAATTCTGATAAATACTTATACCTTACAATACGTAACATGGATGACCTAAGTTTCTACAAAACGCGATGCTAGAGTATTGGGCTTATGTAGTGTCGCACCCTGCCCCTTGCTTGGGCATTGTCCTACTTTTACGGGCATCCCGGGATGTCCAGAGGGGAACTTACTGAAATGGGATTTTCTCGGACGTGTAGGTGTAATATGGGGTTTTACGCTCACTTATCCGGGTTTCTTAAAATATAAATACGTTCAGCAACTAGTAGAGCAAATTTGACGGAGTATTTGATGCCTACCACTTTAAATTAACAGAAATGTTAAATTTAACATTTTATATCTTCTAAGTCTATCTACATAAGTTATTAATTTAATTCCTACAGAACATCTGAGTGTGAAATATAAATAAATTTTCCCTCCTCGTGTGTCAAATCAAACGATAACAGAGGGCAAAATGAAAGGGCGAGACTCTACCTACATAGCGTTGTTATAGATACGTGCTACAGGCACGTAGCTGGCATCTAATCATAGTCTTCATACCCTAAATTAGGCATTCTGAGTCCACAATCACATCGTTTGCCATAGTGACACTTGTCTCGACATCACCGAATGCAAACGTAGAGTTAAAACGCTTACGTTGAATGTTGATCTATTTCGTGCTTGAGGTAGCTACTTATAAGGATAAGAACGGGTTTGAATTCAAGAAGTGGTCAGTTAGTGTGGAGGCCGCGCCGAGGTGAGCGCTTCATATCAGGTACCAACCTCTCTGCGGTTAGTCACGCTCGGAATGCCTACGCTGCCGTCCACCGCGACTCCTACAAGAACGCTGCAAACAAATGACGAAGCGGGCCGATACCACGAACATACCACGGCCATAGCAGCTGTATGCGATACACTTGCACACATTACTATAACTGATATACCACACCAACATCGACGCCGGCATATGTACTCGTACTTCCTTGCTTGCTTGTGCAGGACAGAACATATAAGGATGGCGACGGACGTTCGCTATACCATTACCCACTACTCAACATCACATTATATAATTAACAGATGCTCGTTAGATACTGAGTATTACTGAGTTATACTACAGCTGTGTTTTGTAGCTATAATTAACTTACCTAATACTATTGTTTTTAACAAGGTAAAACACATACCTATGACTAACACGAGACCATCCCAGACTCATCGCATCACTACGCAATCAGCTATCATCGATTTTAATTGTAGCCGTCATAAATCTCGACGTCGTTGGTTTTACATACGGTTGCGTTTTCATCGATATTAAAATAACGTTTAATTTAAAACAAAATTAAAGATAGATACAAACATAGACGAAGAAAAGAAAAAATCCCAAGTTAAATTATCAACTAAGCAACTAATTTATATAATATAATAATAGTAATAATAATAATAGTAATAATAATTTATATAATAATAGATATACGTATTCATTCATTGTTTTTGGTTCTACGTTCATTTCCGGGGCCAATCACACAGAATTATCCACTGGTCACCTCAAAAAATGTTAATTAATAACTCGTCCTAGCCAAAACTATTTATTAAACAATAAACTTTCTGATTTTGACCATTTTTAGCAAAACGATCATGTTAATTTAAGTAGATCAATAACTTGCGTTTATGCAAAAATGGTACAAGGTAGATGCGCGTTCCCAAACGTCCTGATGTTTAAATCATTCACATTTCGTTCCCCTGTTGTTCGACGGGGTGGATCCCTCTGAGTTATAGCATAGCACTCGATTAATCTAGTTCCATGGCGCATGGCGGTGCGTCCTTGTAATGCAGCTTCACACGCACCTGGCCTGGAGCGTTTTAAATTACGTCGAATTGAAGTTTACACGCACAAAGCAGCTCGTTTTTTTAGGAACTGTGTAAGTGTGACAAAGATGGTTAAATCATGCTAATATTTATGATTTCAATTTAATAGAGCATTGCTCAATATTATGTCCAGTGTATTATTAAATGATACACAAAATACCCGACTCCAAAATAGAGCCAGCGGTGTCTAACAACACCTCGCACTCCAAGGTCCGTGAACTCGTTTATGCTATAAGGATAGGCAAACGTACCTACTTAAAAACATCCGAGAAATCCTCTTTCTCAGCAATCCAGTAAAAATCACAGCTATATAAAAACCGATAGCGTAGAGAATGTAAATTCATTTTTATGACGTTATTTACTTACTTAGTTAATTATCCAAAATGTCTATAAAAACTGAAAGATGTTAGAATACACTTAATCTGAGTCCAATGATTCGACCATCAAACGAAAGCAAAAGTGTCCTCGATAACTTTAAATGAGTCGTCGGTCTCGGGAATTCTACGCGCACGAATCGAGAGTGAAAGGCATAAGGTTCTATATTTAAATATTTTCATGATGGTTTCTTATGGTTCGTGAGCTTAGGAACCTGGTCATTCTACCCAATGGAATTACTATAACTGCTTTTCTATGCTATAAATAAGCAGTAGAGTTCATATTATTATCTAATCGCTTAGTTGTCATAAATAAAACATGCGTTGTTGAATTGCAGTTCAACGCATAATTAAAGGTCCGCGTCGCAGTGAGACATATTTGTAACCATATTGGGCACGACGGCACATTACATGCCGTGCAACAAGCACTAGCAGGATGCCTAACGAGTGGCGTGCTATTTTTGTGTTCATTGTGACAAATAAACAGACGGGCGTCACCCACCGCAACGAGCACGACGTCGAGCGCACAGCCGCGGCTGGCGATCGGCGACCGAGCGGAGCGCGCATATCGCATAGAGGTAGGTAGATGTTGTCGACCATGGCAGGCATCCCTGCATCCCCGGCTTCGGCGCGCTATAAATACACAGCAGGTGTGGTGGCGCGGGGCGACGGAGCGGCGCGCGGGGCAAGGGGCATCCGCCTCTGCAGCGCTCCGAACCGTTCGCAGCGGCCAGCGGACCTTAGCGACGGCGGCATATCGATTGCGAGGGCTCCCCCTGCGGCGCGCCGCCGCCTCCATTGTGCTCGACTGGGATGCCTTCGCCGGCCGTTTCCTGCGGCTCTGTCGAGTTGTCTGCCGGCTGGCCGCGCCCCGCGCCCGCGCCTCACCCTGCAGACCCAACAAGCCGCTGCGTCGCGTCCGGCACCTGCCTCCGACATACTTAAAGTGCTTCACACAATATACTTTTAATCCTCCTTTTTCATGACAACAGCTCTTCGCATAGAGCGCGGTAAATTAAGTATTAAGAGTTTCCTTCAGCAGACCTGGAGACGTAGGTACCTAAAGTACTTCGCGTCGATGTTGGTGGAATAGTTGAAGGGAGTTGTAAAATACTTTCTTATATTACGGAAACAAAAAACTACCAAGAAAACCCAAATCTGATATCTGCGAAAACATAACAAGACATACAAAATTAGCTGTTACTTACTAACTTTTACGCATCTTTACAAAGATATTTTAGTCGATGATACTAAAAAGATTTATTTTTGTTTCACCAACACTTAGATAGCTTTTATCGGGCAAATAAAAGAACCAGTCTAGAAATAGCACCAAAACTGAAAGTGATGATTTAGGTAAGGTAACATACCTACTTACATCACCATTACATTGTGATAATTGACTTTAATTTAACTTACTAGCTATTACCCGGACTTCATTCGCGTTTGTTTAGAAAATAGGATCCAAAAACATATCTCTTGATTTACTTAATACACTTGATAACTAATTTAAAATTTTTATCAAATTCCGTTCTGTCGTTGAGCCGTAAAAAGCCTACAAACTGACAGAGTTACTTTCGATTTTATAATATTGTGGATAACAAATTTTTCCCATACTCATTCTTCGATCCTATCGTCAGCAACCTACCTACAGACAAAGCATTAATACTATTCTACGATACGCACCCGTTCTCTAATAAAATGCAAGGAAAAATAAAACAACAAAAATATTAAATTACCCCTTACTTATATTCGCGATACCTGCGTAGAGCTACGAGCTACGAAGTATATTAGTTTCCCTAGAAAAGACTTCAACGCATTTCTCGTAGAGCCACAAAACAAATTATATTTTAACTAAAATTTTAATATTGTTCTTTTTTTTGCTAAATAAAAATTTTAGGAAACGGACATGAGTATGATCTCTAGCTAGCCTAAAGGAATGTTGCAGATGTTAAGTGAGTTACGGATTTACGATGATTTACTTAAGTACATTCTTATGTAGTTCTTACCTACAAATACCAAATTCATTTTTAGCTATCGCCTTTGTACCAACATAACACCTAACATTTACATTTATCTACTACTCCTTGCATTCCTATCTACACAAAAATGCTTGTGCCATAGATCTCACATAGATATAACATACATGCATAATCAGCTCATTATCATAGAGGCCACGTGCATACAATAATGACGTGATAACAGCAAAGACTAGGCTCATTAGCGACGCGGCTCGTTGCTCGGAGTGGAGGATGTAAGCATGGGAGCAAGAGGAAGACCGCGACCGGAGCGGCGACGACCCTCCGCCACCCGGCCGCGCCCACGCCCTCGGGTTCTGTTGCCCGCCACCGGCCGCCTGCCTGCCTCATTCAACCGGCGACGCTCTCGCGCACCGCACACGTGCCGCTCCGCCGCGCCCGCACACGCGACCGGCTCCCGCCGAACGCCGCCACGTTTAACCGACACCGAGTATTGTTTTGTTGCAGCGGAGTATGCTACAGCAGATGTCCTCGCCGCTGAGCGCGCAAGTCGGCGAGGTCACAGCTATCGCGCGCCCCCTCGAAGGCCGCCTCTGCTTGGACGTCTTGTCAGAGGCGTCTTCCGACGCGGCGGAGGATTCTGAATTGCCGCATTGCAAGATAAGAAGGAACTACAATTGCGCAAAGTGCACGTTCTACACGCAGAACCCGCGCGCTTATCTTTTGCACATTCGCGACGTTCACTTTGGAAAATTCAAGATATACGATTGCCAACATTGTATGTATGCTTCTCAACATCACCAGAAGCTCCTGAGACATATGAAGATGGTGCACGGAGGATTAGCCGCGCCCTCGTCGTCGACCGCTAGGACGGAACTGGAGCGCCCCACTGCTTCCAGAACGGAGCCGGAGCCTGTCGCTCCCGGTAGCCCAGACAACGAGCGAATGGAGGACTTACTCGAAGAAATAGAAGAATGTGACGATATACAGTTAGATGAAGACGGCGAAGACCAGTCCGACCGGTTAGAAGACTGTGATCCCAGGAGTTTTAGCTCCTGGAGGCCCAAAGGAAAGGGTAATTTTTTCTCTTGCGACAAATGCAATTATGTCACTCACATAAAGGCGCGATATACGAAGCACGTCAAGTACCACTCGATGCCGATGATCAAGTGTACGATGTGCGACTTCCGCACCCCGTACAAGTGGAATCTGGATCGCCACATGAAGAATCACGGCGGGACCGGAAACTTCGTGTGTTCGAAGTGCACCTTTACGGCTGACATCAAGCAAAGTTTGACCGTACACGAAATGAATCATCACACGCCGCCGGTGGGGCACGGCGCGAGCCGCCGCCGCAACCGGGTGGGCGCCAGTGACATGACGGCCGCCGACCCGATGGGTGCGCTCTCCAAGGAGGAGGAAGGGAGCGCCGACTCGCACTCGTCACACTCGGCCTCGGTGAGTTTCAGTTGGAGTGGGTGCCCTGTGTGCGAGCCCACGCCCGCCATCGCACTGAACCGTCACGCGCTTCTCACTGTTATCACGAACCACTCCATTGTATGATTGCACTCCGCTCGGCCTCTTGCGCCCTCTTGCATCACTATAACTTCATCTGCATGTTGTGTTCGTGCTCATACCTATATACATATATATACGTACCTACTCATAGTTTGCTGTACCGTATTTGCCATCTTACATGCATTGCAATGTCGTTGAAATAACTTGCACCATTTTTTTAACTTATACTAGGTCGTCAAAAGTTGGGATCAGCGAAAAGATAAAAGTTCAAACTTAGTTCATTGAACTAAAACCGCGGGTTTGATCGATTAATTCCGATAAAACAGCTGTTCTTGTAATTGTACATATTACATAAATATCGACGTTGAAGTTTACTTGATCAGCTGTTTGATAATAATTTAACAAAAAGTGAGATGTATAGATAGGTGACATAATATTAAACTATTTTTACTATACTTATCTGTATAATGACATTAATGAATAATTTTTATATTTGACATAATTATCGATTAGGTATTATTGTTCTGACATTTCGTTTTTAATTATAAATATTCAACTGTGACGTGTAACTATAGGAGTTATCAATAAATTCTGATTTCTGATTTCTGATTAGGTGTAGGGCGACAAAAATTCCGAGTAGTGATTTACCTAAACATTGTGTAAACAAATCTTGACCGAAGATAATGTCGCGATAAAAAGTGCATCATCAGCATAAGAAGATAGTAGGCAATAGATATGAATTATGAGTAAATAGCGACGTTTTCATAAAATCGCGTTACTTTTTCGGCTATATGTGTTGTGAAAACGTTTCACGAAGTGAACTACGATAATGAAATGATCATAATGAATCAGAAAAATGCCATTTTTTTTAATCTTATCTGTAGGTATGTTTAGTTTTAAGTCCCCTTAGCAATAAACGTTATATAGCCTCGGAATAGGTATACAGTGTTTTGTATTTTTTTAACTAGATGGAAAAAGACAAAAGACTAACTGTAACTATTTCGTACTATTTGTACTGTATAACTATGTAACTGAAACTATTCCGAGGCTATACAACTTTTATTGCTAAGGCAGAGAAAGCAGACCACGACGCAATAAATTCGGTTTGATATTTCCCACTGGTTATCGAGTGGCAGTATATCGTGCTTGCTAAATTTAAAACTCCATCCTTTCAATCGTTACTCCTCACAATGTATGAAAAGAGCACTTTGTTTTTCACGTCCAGTGATCAAGCATCAAGTCAGGATTGAAGCTGGGTTCAGTCAAAAAATCACGCAGCTATGTAATCAGACAGCGTTATCTTGCGTTAGATTTCTGCTATAAAGTAAAAACCTCAAATAAAAATCTAATCAAATACAAATCTAAGTATTTTTCATTCATTAATTCCCCAGACTAAATAGCTAAATTAGCTATTATAAATAAATAAATTAGCCGGCACCCTAGTCTCTTAACGTTTGTTACACGTCATCGTCGCGCGTCTCAAACCAAATAGGAAATATTTTTTTTTTATGAAGATTTTTGATAAGCTATTTATGACAATTTATTTGACAACCTTCTGTAGAGATTTTACTTATGATTAATTATTTTTTCGTGTTGATTTTTTAAGGTGGATTTTTTATCTTCCTAGACTTACTGCGGCAATTTAAAAAATGGTTACATACAGGATTATAAGCTTGGGTTTTACTAAGCGACAAACATGTATTTAGAAACACTCATAATTTTAAACAAATTTTGTTATGGGGACTCCAAACTAACCAGAAAATCTAAAAAAAAAAAGTTTCCTACTCCCCGACTTATGGTCCTGTAATACCAGTAAAATTATTTACTTAAAATTAATGGAATACTTTCTTTAATTTCAGGAAATAATGGGCTTACAATACGCGGAGAGGGACATAGTGAGCTGCAACAGCGATTCAAACGACGCGAGCTCGTCGCACGCCGACGCGCATCGTGACGGAGCACAGGATGCCCCCGGCCAGCACTCGCCCGGCTCCGCGACCGACGACCCGAAGACACAAAAACAAAGCAGGAAGGCCCCCCGGCCGATACCGCAACTCATCCCACTGAACGCGTCTACTCCTAATCAAAAAACATCCGGCGAGCCGCCGGCTAAAAAATTCAAAGAATCCACGAGCTCCGAATTGATCGGAAAGTTTGAGAATTTACCAGAAGATATCACTTTGATACCCGTCAACGTCCCTGCCAAAGAAAACACAGTGCGCAAGAAAAATAATTCCTTTTTCGATAAATTAAAAGAAAGGCTTCTAACTGAAACGGGCGAAGAAGGATCGCTGAAATGCAAAAATTGCGGCTTCGAAAGCAAATGTCTGTCAGAGCATTCCGTGCACGAGAAAAATTGCTCGACTCAGGCCAATCGTATTACGATGAGCGCAGCGCTTCCAACTAAGGGATCTACTCGCTGCCAAAACTGTAGACACAGATGTAAATCTAGCGCAGACTTGTACGTGCACTTGCAGACCTGTGGAAAGAAAAAACATTTTTTTACCGAAACTGCCACCGACAGCAAATTTAAAAACGAAGCATCGACATCACAGCTTGAAAAGGAAGCTGAACCACATCCCATGGAAAACGTCGTTTTCGTCTGGAATAATATTGACCAGGAGACCAATAAATTCGACAGACCTTTAGATATCAACATTAATGACGATTCAACCGTTACTGACCTAAATAGACATTACGACACCGAAACCGTGGACGAGAATGAGAGTATGAACTTGTCACCGAATAGTTTGAGCCTCGGCAAGAACGTATATAAATGTCCAGATTGTAAATTTTGGGCGGCCACCGCATCCAGATTTCATGTGCATATCGTCGGTCACTTGAACAAAAAGCCATTCGAATGTTCGCTTTGCAAATACAAGTCTAATTGGCGATGGGATATCACCAAACATATTAAGTTGAAATCAGCCAGGGACCCGGAGCACAACGACGCCAAAGTACTAATGACAGACGAAACAGGCAGAAGAAACTACAGCAAGTACAACAAGTTCTTAGCTGTGCCAGTTTTAAATGAAAATGGTGATAACGAGTTTCACTACGTAGATCCAAATACGACGGTGGATGCGTCCATGGAAGTAGATGAAGCATGTGGCAATGAGTCTACCGACATGGTGCACGTGTCATACGAGACGCAGCCGCTCAATTTGCAGACTCAGCCCCCTGATAAATATCACATGGATAATAGGAATGTCGATAATAAAAAACCTAAAAAGACGTTATGGAAATGTAAAAAGTGCAACTACAAGTAAGTTAATATTTCTCAAATTACATTAATAGTAAAATCAGCATCAAGATTTTAACTAAATTGGAAATAAACTGACATTATTATTTTTTTAATTTCTAGAGACCCATCGAAAGAAGCGTTATTGGAGCACGTGAGACAACACTCGAAAGAAGGCGCAGAAGATACTCTTCAAAGTAACAACAAGAAATTGGAAAATGCTCCCGATCCCGCAGACTTGGCATACCGTTGTGGACACTGTAACCAGCTTTCCAACTGGAAACACGTCATACAGGTATATTTTGACTTAGTCCCAACCAACTGTATTAAATTTTAAATAAAAAATGTCATATCATATTTAAATTTTGTTTCATCTCCATTTCAGAGGCACTGTCGTTTGAAGCACGACGGAATCATCAAAGTCATCACTACAGTGAAACCAAAACCAGATGTGTTTCAAGTGCCACCCCACGAATGCGTATACAGCGACCTTTGTACCAAGTGCCCGTTCAAAGCCAAGGACAAAAAACAACTCTTCGAACATTTGCAGCAGCATCAACCGTCACCGGAATCTATCTTCAAATGCTATTTCTGTCCTTATTTTGTCAAAGATGAACAAGACTTGATACAGCATCTCTTGTTACATGGAATAACGGACCCAGAGGATTATATCTCTAAAGCGATGGGATGCAGATCTCCATTACCTGACCGCGTTCTCACCTCCGATATGCCAGCACCATCGAGTAGTACAAAACGTCACAAATGCTCCGAGTGCCCATACGAAACAAACAGCAAATCTCAATACATGTATCACGAACAATTTCACAGGCTCCCGGCAGACACCCCCTACAAGTGCCCAGAATGTAATTATAGCGTTTCAAAGAGACATTTACTTCACCAACATCTAAGGGTACATGGAATTCATCCATCATCGGACCGGAAGAAACATGAGTCAGAAGCAGACTTGGAAAACAAACAAGACAGTAAATCAGACTTTGCAGAAGATTTTCCTTTTGTGTGGGTTTCGGCGAGGAATGAATTCCATAAAATGTACAAGTGTCGCTATTGCTCTTATGTCAACTCTCAGAAATGCAAGTTACCAAACCATGAAAAGATTCATTGTCTGGAATTTGAAAATAGCGACGTTATCATTTACAAATGTTTAGAATGTAAATTCACATGTGATGACCCTGAAAAAGGAGCAGAACATTCCAAGAAGCATGGCCTGTTGTACGGTCGCATCTACAGCTATGTAGAAGATGGAATTCCAGATGAGGACCAAATAGCAAAATTACGCAGGGTCATGGAACAAGAAAAGGCTGTAGAAGAATCTACAAAAGAAGAAACTGTTCCATCTGAAAATAAAATTATGTTTTACTGTCGGAAATGTCCAGCAAATTTTTTCAGTGAAAGTGAAATAAAAGTCCACGAAAAGTACCATGACCGTACCTTGGAGCACAAATGTAAAATATGTGCATTCTCAGTGCCAGATGAGACAGAAATGACGACTCATGAGACTGTGCACTCGGACGATTACCATATCAGAACAAACATGCACAAATTTGTTCACAACTACCACTCAGTTTACAAGCCACCTCGGCTCGAGTCTATCCGTAGTCCCGAATCTTCAAATATAACGTGGATTGTAGCAGCAAATAAACCTATTGAATATACCGAGCATGTTCACAAGAAATCTGATTCAAAACATACACCAAAACAGTATCATTGCAAAGAATGCCCAGCCAAGTTTTTCAAAAGTTCCGCACTGTCATACCACATGGGGCTACATGGTGGCGAAGGCGAACATAAATGCAAAAAATGCAGTTATGCTGTCAAAAACGTTGGTAACTTAGCCAAACACGAAATATTGCACGAACTAGAAAACAAACCAGCCAATCGATGCGATTATGACTCCGGTGAAGACATGGATTACAAAAATATTCCTCTCTCTGGAACAGATTTATTCCAAAGAAAGACTGAAGCTATTAAAAGAGTATTGACTGACAAAGACAAGCTGGTCAGACCAAACGACCACTTTCCCCCTGTGCTCCAAGCCGATCCACAGTTCGGATATCTCATGCATGGTAATCCCGAATTCATTTATCCTACATATTTGAAAAATGGACGCCAAAAAGAAAAAAGGTATAAATGCCACAAATGCCCATCAGCTTTCGAGAAAAGAGAACAGTACAAGATTCATCTATCCCTCCACGGCTCAAAACAAAGGTACAAGTGCGAACTGTGCGACTATTCTGTAAAATATTACGCTAATTACGTGCAACACATGAGGAAACACCAAATGAATGATGAAGCTCAAGCTGAAAGGAAGAAGGGTAATAGTGGTTTTACCGAACCAGATAATCAAGAAGATGATAAAAAAGACGATAGCGTGGATAACATTAAATTAGCGATCAAAACAATGCCTAAAGGCGCCCCTAAGACAGACTTCCAGCAGTTCTCAATTAGAGACCAGCAAACTCTGAGACTAATGCAGCGGAGGAGATCTATGAATGCCGGCGGCAAAGACTCGGCCTCCACCGAAACCTCGCCGGCTAAAGAGCGCAAGCTGCACATGTGTCTCCTGTGCCCGTACACCAACCAACGACAGGACGCTCTGAACAATCACTACCGGAGACACGATGCCGCTGATATTCTCAATATTGGAAACCATAAATGCTCTTACTGCGATCTTGTCGTCGTTCAATCACATTTCCTACGTGATCATTTAAAAACTCATTTCTGTTATCATAAAACTCTGACGCCTGAATGTTTCGTAGCTAATGAAAACGTGACTTTCACTATCAGCAAAATTGATGAAGAAAGCGAACCTCTTGATCTCAAATTAGACGTGAAAAGCAAAATTATATTCAACGAAGAAAAAATTATTGTAAATATCAAAACCGGCGAAGTTGTCGTGGAGTAGATTAGCTCTAGCTTAAATAAAATAAGTAATTTTTAATTTTTAGCGCTAGGCATCTTATTTAGATATTTTATGCTTGTGTATAATAGTTTTATGCCAAAAAAATAATACTGATTTTAATTAAGTAAGTAATGTTGATTTTATTACATAGGTACCTATACTGTATGTACGAATATGTGACATGTTGATAGATACCAAAGCATAGCTTGCCATATTAGATTGTTTTAGAGTTTTGGCCATTTTGGATTATAAAAAAATAGTTATTATTAATTGTTATAATTACTATGCACTATCATGTGAATTACTTATTCTCGGTAGTTTTGGTAACAAAAATTAAATACAAATTAGTGAGTGTACATTATAAGTTGCAGGTGGCAGTTGAACTAAGCTAGTGGAAATCTGGCAGTTATGTGTATTGACCAACAGTGGTACATGGATGTGGCTTTTCAGTTGTCAATGAAAGCAAGCGAGAAGTACTTTGTTAATATTGATTTTGTCTACAAGATCATGCAAAACCAATACTAACAGCTTACTATGCCCTTACTCATAGCATGCCAACTGAAGAGCCACATACAATAATCATATATTAGGCCATTCAATAACTATTCTGAATGTCAGACTATGGAAGCCACCATTGCTATGCTAAATACAATAGTCACCAGCTTGTCTGAATGGCTTCAAAAGTGAGGTGATAGGAAATATAAAGTTGATATTTATGAATAATAATTATAAAACTTGTTATCTAACAATAAAGTACATCTATATACGATTATATAAAAACGCAAGTGTTCACACTTACACAAGTTTAATGTTCAGACAATAACTGAAACATGTATCTTATAAAACCAATTTGCCTATTGTAAACATTTCCTAGTATTTTTGTATTGTATTTAGTGTTTATTTATTATGTGCCAGTTGTATAAGTCCTAAGGACACATTCCCATTTTAATAACAAATAAATAAAAAGTTAAATGCAATCACAAGAAGTTTTAATGACGCCACTTAATCACCAAGCAAAATGCCACGACTTTATAACATAAAAATTCTGTGATTAAAGTAAAATATAAATACATTGCATTCTCTTAAGCAGATTAATTAATTTATATTATAGGTCACCTTTTGAATTACTTGATTCTACTTATTTGCAATCAGTAGTGAGGTTAGCATTTCAAACAGCAGAAACAAATTCATAAAATGTAATGTGATACTGGAGAGTATCTATACCAAAGGTAATCTAAGTCTCTAAGGGTTGTGAAGAGCAGTCTTAACAAAATTTCCAGCGGTTGCCACATTCATTGCAGAGCACAAATGTGGTCATCGGCTCGTCCGAACTCCTTGTCTGCAGCTGGTTGTATGTGCAGTTCTTCTTTTTGCACTTGCCACACTTGAGCATTTCAGTCTTGGTTCCCTGGACTGTGGCAAGCTGTGCGTCATCAATGGCTTCTTTAATGAATTTCTCTCTTAGCTTCTTCATTTCATCAGATGCCATCTCTTCAGGGGTCATTTTAGCGAGGCGTGATGCAGATATAGCCCCATTCAAAAAGTTGGATCTCAATGTGGGGTTCTTTACATCTTTGAGATTAGCAACTCTTGATCGTACTCTATTTTTGTATCTCATGTCTGTGTTTTTAAACTCGGCAAAAATGCATTCCTCCAACTCCTCAGCAAGCTCCTCGGGGGACCCACAGCCGCTGGGTGTTTCCCCATCAACTTTCATTGCAGAAGCAAGAAGCTCCCGGCACTTTAGCCTGACTGCATCAGTAGTGTTTGACTGTGGAGGGAAAGAAACTGCTTTCTTATCCTTTTCTCTTTCATCTTTCTTGTCCTTGTCTTTGCTGTCTTTTTTAGACTTTGATGAGCTGCCATTGTCCTTAGAACCAGAACCGGGAGTAGAAAGGAACTTTTTCCAGTTTTTGATGAGAGTTTTGCACAAGGATATCACTTCTTCATCCTTGCTGGATTTTCGTAAGGCATTAACAGTCATGCCTATTCTTGTTTTTGTCAGTACATCCAGGTTTATGGCCATTGTTTGCAAAGATTTTAACAGCTCCAAAGCTTCCTCCTGACCCTAAAACAAAACACATTATATGGAAATTGCTACATTTAGAACAAAAATATCACATCTCATTTTTCGAATTTGTTGTTGGTCTAGGTTTGCTTAGTATGCTACAAAAAGTCAGATGTAAATAAATATGTTTAAGAGAAATACTCCAAAGATGCACAGCTTTGCTAAGAAGCACCATAGCCAACATTGAATTTTATAAGTTTTTCTCTTCTTACCGTGCCATCATCCGATGTCATCTTGGTCAATTTCTTTTGAATTTTCATTACATCCTCTTCAACGCTCATTTTTGTAGTTATTTATAAGAAATTTCGGCTTCCCGCTTAAAACTCGGAAAACAAAATAGAAAATTAGTAAATCGACCACCGCACCGAAAATTGGTACTGAACCATAGACAAGATAGACGAATAATCAAAAATGCCGCTTGTCAATTTCAGTCATAGAGAAGAAAATTTACTTTTGTACGTTCTGAACGAATCAAATGCATTGGCGGGAATAACGACACTAAAGTCTAAAATTCAAAAATATTGAACTGTACGGAGCACCGAATTTGTTTTGCACAGAAGCTTACACTACACTTACATTTACACGTACAACGCAGAAGCTTAACCCCAAGTTTGTGGGGTTGCCGCCCTTGTCTCCTGGCCACCATCTTGGATAAAAAGGTGCAAACACCTTTTTCGCGATAATATCTCGGAAACTATGCGTCCAAAAAAAAATTGTCAAGATATAATTTGTAGCAAATCCCTTTGCCTACAAATATATCTTTACAAATTTTTGCCCTAAATTTAAAATTAAAGAAGTTATAAGCAAAAAAGTGAGATTTTTTTTTCTTTTCTCCAAGATAGCAGCCGGGGGACAAGGGTTTAAGCTTCTATTGACCCCCAACACATGTCCCAAAAATATAATTGCCTCCTCTAAAAAATGCAAGGCTCATGTAACATTTCAATGGGCTATTGGATTAGTGCGATACTTCACTTTAAGCTCCAGCAAAATTGCCGACCACGTAGGAAAGAAAAATAACCCTCGAGTAGGTCAACTAGATATGACTAAAATTAATAAGTAAGTAAATTATTTTGAAATTATTTCTAAATAGAATTTAAAACAAATGAATAAGTTTATTATTCGTTTGTTTCATTCAAACGGGCTTTGTTTGCTCAATGACCTTTCATAAACTTTATTCACACCTACAAATAAAAAACCCGTTGTACCGTACCCGTAGTTAAATAGCACACGACATCTGGCTAGTAAGTCCAAAACGGCACCATACTATTAAAAAATCAGTCAGTAAGAGGAGTTCACAAACACATATAGGTAACTACCTTTGCGATCTTCGTGATTTCCTCTTGGCACAACCAGGCGAGACAAAGGGAAAAATATTTTCCGAATGGCCCTACCAAGTGATAAGTGACTATATACCAGTTTTGCCTTGGAGAACTGCTCTTATTTGTGCCATAAGCACAACCAGTTGTGACAAAGGGAAATCCGAGTATCATATCCCAATGGCACAACCTAGCGATGCCAAGATCCTTTCCTTCCATAAATCCTTTTAGCACGACCAGTTGTGCCAACGGGAAATATATTATCGCATTGACACAACTATTTTAGGCACGAAAAAACCATACCTTGGACACACCTGGTTATGCTAAGGGAACTCAAAATTCCCCTTTGTGGTTTTGTCAAGGCAAGGAGCAAGGCAAGAAGTCACGGCGATCTTGCATACACCCGTCAATATTGTACTTTGTGTTTGAATTTAAACTAGCGATATTTGAAAGGCGTTAGGCGTTGAAACGTTTATGTTAAAGGCTCTACCTAGGGTTAACTGGGGCAAATGCGTCTGTGAGGCAATTGCGTCTTTCGAGAATTACTGACAAACCCTTCACAAAGTACGCGCCACCTACATCTTTTTTATCTTTAGTCGCTATAATCTGTACAAGATGGCGTTAGTAGTCAAGGGTTTGTCAGTAATTCTCAAAAGGCGCAATTGCCCCAATTGATACTACGTGATAAAAACTCAATCTAAGGGTATATTTTCTACTGACAAAAATTATGAATCAGTGTTAATACTTTGTAGTAAAATTAAAAAAATAAACAAATTTGACCACGAAAATTACGATACTTATTTTTTTTCAATAAATAGTAATAAGTAGATGCTTAACACACTTTTTTTAATGAACATTATTAAAAAAAAATTGAGTGTGATTTGTCGATGAAATTGACTGAAATTTGATACGCCTTTCAAATATCGCTAGTTCAAACTCAAACACACTGTATACGGGCTATATCATGCACCCGAGTAACATTACCCTTCTTTCTTGGACAGTGAGGTAAAAGGTAAATATTTAGAGCATTTAAGGGTTCCGCGACGCTCTGAATTTTCCATCCAAAATGCGCTTATCAAATATATTGGAAACCCATTAGTCTAATTGTGATAAAATTTCGCATGTACAATTAAATGAACTATATCTCCGAAATTTCTTGTGTTTTTTTTTTTAAGTCCACAAGAGAAATTACAAATATGAAAAATATCCGCATTTGCAAGGGGTCACTTTTGGCTGATTTACTTAATATTTAGACAAAGCAAATAAAATACGTAGAGTGGCTGACCACATCATTATCATTATCATTATCATTGATTTAATGTAAAATTATCTTACGTAAAATTGATATAATGTGACGTAATTTTTAATTTTAATTTAAATATTTTTTTGTTTTAATATTTTATTGTGTACTTACTTACTATTGTTTTAATATTATCTATTGTGATTATATTTTGTGAGTGTATGTTGTTTTGTGTGAATTTGATTATTTATTTTTGACATTTTAACTATTATTATTTTGGATTATTTTATTCTAATGCAACTGATGTTATGTATATGGACTTGGATTCTGAAATAAATAAAAATTGAAATTGAAAATTGAATTAGCTTTTAAATCCTACTCCTACTAATATTATAAACGTGAAAGTTTGTAAGAAAGGATGGATGGATGGATGGACGGATGGATGTTTGTTACTCTTTCACGACAGAACGGCTGAACAGATCTGGATGAAATTTGGCACAGAGATAGATTATGGTCTAGAATAGCAGATAGGATACTTTTTAACCGCGGGTGAAATCGCGGGGCGCAGCTAGTTTATCCATAAATACAAGGAAAATTTTAAGATATTTAAGAATAATTAGAGAAGTGCAAAAGTACTTTTTTAATTGAAATAGCACTATTTCACTCTGTTGATAACTTTAGAGGCTGGTCAGTAAGTATCTTTACTTGCTCTCTTCGCTTGTCGTCTTTTTCTAAACGAAATGGCAATAAAAAACCTTTTGCTAATGCGAATTTAGTCCAAAGTGGTCCCCGGACCCTTAAACCCGCATCTCATTTTAAATTATTGACGGTACCATGTCGTTCTGCAAATTGCTTTATTTATTGCATATTTCAATCAGTTTTCCTGCGTAGACATTGCGTGGGGGAAATACCGCCGGTTCTCTAACGTACATACCTGTCTAGTATTTACCTACAGGGAAATCAAATGATCCCTTTCATAATAGATAAGTACGAGAATATTTTTTATCCCATACGGTGGACCATTTATAAGTTTATTTGTAAAACTGCAAAATACACTACATCCAAATATGGCTTTATTAGATAGAGCATATTAAAATACGATTATTTATGAAATACAATTTTATACATAATGCCTGTCTCAGCTGGCATATCAGCTGGCGATTGTCAACCGAATTTTACAAGACATGGATGGTTTCGGACTTTTGGGCTGTAAATGATGAACAGTCGTTTGTAGATTATCTGTTTAACATCGGTCTTTTACTCTTCTAGATTATCTGTTTAACATCGGTCTTTTACTCCACAAAAATAAGTAAGTAAAACAGCGGAAAATCGCAGCTCCGAACCAATTCAGCAGCGGATAATTGACATCGCCAAAACAGCAGATTATAATTAGGTACACGATTGCCGAAGCTATGTATATTCAAAATAAGCTCTGTTTCTGCTACCAGCAGTTTCTTTGCTATTAGGTTTTCAATATTTACAAACGTAAATTGATTCATTTTTTATCGCGGAAGTATTACTACTACTTACTTACTGATCTTTTTAAAATATTTTGAATGAATAAATTGTGCGGGAATGAATTGTCAGTGTAACTTTTAATTTCAAAAAAAACACTGTATAGATGGCGGCCCACCTTATACTGCTTACCAGCTGAATAAGTTGATGAGACATGAGTATATAGAGTATATGCATTAAGGTAAAGTTGAGCTATTAGCTATTACCAAGAACTCGTTCGTTTTCCTTTCTTTGTTTATGACAGTTTATTTATGAGTTGAGCAATAAAAGCACTGTCTGCCTAAAGTTTTGCACAGCTTAACTAAACAAAAACTAATTTTTCATTCTTTAGATTTAATCGACCGAGCGAGCGTCAGCGAGCGAAGCGTCTATGCTTCAGCTTGAGCAAAAATGCTTTCGTATGTCGGGATTTCTGTCCAGCTTTCTTCTGACGGATAAATACCGGTTTTATTATGATGGACACGTCATCATATAAAGATATTGCCTAGATACGTAACATCGTTACATCGATAGAATTGAGTGTAAAAAAATAACGCAATTACCCCGGTTGCCCTACGTCATTTAAAGTAGGATTCATAGTTTTCGTTTGGCTACTTACATTTAACTTTTCCGCCAGTGACAATTTATTGAAATACATGAAGCCAAACGGAAACGAAAATATTACTTATGTTGCAATTACAATTTATAATAATAAATAACGCCATCTAATACCTACAGATTATTGTAACTGTTATCTGTACTTACTAGTATATATTTTAATTTTGTTTCTCCAACTTTCCTAAAATTGTAAAAAAAAAATTAGTTAAAGTACTAGAAAAAGAATGTTGTAAGTAAATACCTTTAATAGGTTTTCACTTCATAACTCTGTTATTTAGTGTTTTCTTTTTTTTTAAATGTCTAAAGTGTAAACTGTTGGTATTTCTATCTAAATAAATAAAAATAAAATAGATGGCGTCAGTTGCCTAATTTGTGAAGGGCTTGTCAGTAATTCTTAAAAGACAAATGCCCCACAGACGCATTTGTACCAGTTGTCCCTACTTACTAAATACCAAACAAAACTCATGGTAAAGGTACTGAAGAGTAAGTAACGTATCGGCAACGCCTGTGATAAAGACCACGGTAGCCTGTTTTTACATAAAATGATTTTATTAATAAGTTCCCATGATGAAGTCTCATTGGGTCTTGTTCATTTATTAGAGGTAAGATAAGTATAAAAGGTAATACCTATCTATTCCGATATAGAACCTCTTTTATGGGTTCCGTACCAAAATAGGAAAAAGGAACCCTTATGGTACGACTAGGCTCCGCTGTCTGTCTGTCTGTTAGCGCCAATTATGTCAACTATGTATTTGAAAAAAAAAATAGATATCTCGCTAATCACTTAGCTTTGTTTACTGGCTGATTTGCAGAAATGTACGTACGCAATTTAAAATCATTAACAAGTAAGGAGCTACATTAAATGCGTCGGTAATAGTAGGTATGCTCATGGGCGTACCCAGGGGGGGGGGCAGGGGAGGGCAGCTGCCCCCCCTTGAAAATCTCGCAGAACATGTATGAACTCCCCTAATTACTAATTAAAGTGTAAACGAGTTATGCTCTAACTTTTAAATAAACCGACACTGACAAAATGCACGATGCAATAGGGAACTTGCACCAAATTTTAATGACAAATTAGGTTAATGATTCATTAAGAATATAGTAAAATGTACTACTGTGACAGGATTGTAAAATTTTATTTATTTAACTACCTATAAAACAGGATCATTTGCGGGTGTTTGCCCTACACATTACACTACATACATCTAATGACTCATGTAGGTGTGTTTGTGTAGTGTGTATGACAAAACAGCCGCGGACGATCCGACCTAAAAAATCTGACTTGCCCCCTCCTACGCCAGAAGCTGGGTACGCCCATGGGTATGCTATGTACATCAAACATGGAAGTTTACGTATCACATACTAAATAGTTATGTAAATGAAACATTTAAAAATCATGTTAAATTACAACGAAATCTCAGCATCTGAAATTCCACCAAAGGCGCGAGGGAACCATGACTTGCAAATGTCTTGAAACTCAAAATGACCAACCACCACAAGGTGACTAACAGTTTGTTATGTTTTCAATTTTATAAGACTTACGCATGTGTTTTTGATGAGTTTTTCAAACAGTGATTATTTGGCCTTCTGCCCTTCCAAGCTGCGCGGTTGCGTTATAAAGCTGGGTGGTTTGCGCTCGGCAGTTTCAATCAGTTCCCTCGCAGACACACGTGCGGTCGCGTCTCTTCCTATATACACAAAGGTAGGCTGTATATTTACGATAAATAATAACTGGAGGTGTGAAGATATTTTGTGCGTATTTAATTTGAAAAAAAAAAACCAATTTATTTTAAGAAAATGAATTATTCACGTACCAAATCAAATAGGTACCTACCTACTTAATACTATACACATTTTTTTAAATTGATATATAAAAGCATTTTTGTACTTATACTTACTTGGATATGAAATGAAATTGCTCTACATTAAACAAAACTTTTAGAAAATATTTGGCACCAAATAAACCCTAAATTTTTTTTTTTTTAAATGTAATTGAGTTTAAATTTACTTGTTCACCTTGCAAACTGTGTTGGTGCAATCATTATAACCACAGTCAGATGCATGCATTTAAACTCTAAAATGTTCTAACGCAAGTACATTATAAAGCCATAGTTGAGTTGCAATTTCAACACCGCCTATCCGCGGCGTCCTTTTCCGTCGCAGCCGTAGGTCACCGGCTTATGTTGATTCTAATTGGATATACATGCATTTATTACTAAAGATCATGGCCGTACTCAATCTAATTATGATAAAATGTATTTTCCTTCAAAATTCAAGATTTTTGATTTTATTTTATCATATTTGCGCAATCACCAAATGTTGCGCCACTCATGGCTGGAACCTGTCCACGAGAGGCGTAAGAGCTTTGACATCTGAAGAACAGAACCCTGACCTGCTTTCATTTGTTTGTTTTACTTTATACTGTCTCCAAATGTTATAAACCTGTCCAAAAATTAAGTACCTACTTAAAAATATACTGACTTAATTACTTAATGTTACTTTTACATTTCATACAATTATCAACTAATTGCATATTCAAATTACTTAGACTACAAAAAGTGTGGACAGTTTTAACGTCGACCTCAACACCGATGAAAGTCTTGCAAGAGCTTACTTTTTCTTGAATCAGCGCGTTTAATAGAAGCCATCAACTAAACAACATTCGACGCATTGTTAAAAAGTAAAACAAGTGAATTAGGTACATTTTAATTACCTATGCCACTATTTTTTACAGTTAGAAGTTATTTAAAAACTGGTTTAAAAATAAATACATACTTACTATTAAAATTAAAAAAAATAGCGAATTTAGATATAAGCCGGTGGAGTCTGTTCGGAAGGAGAACTATCGTGGCAAAAACAAAAACTAACCTCTTAAAGAAAATAAAGACTTTTTGTCAAACACGTACAGCGCCCCGGCGCCCTCAAATCCCACAACAGTTCTCTTTCCCAACATAGGTACTCTACCTACATATTTTCCATTATCCAACGGAAAATCGAAACGAAAATAAAACGATACCTGGTCAACTAAAAACAAAACTAGTCGTGATAAGTCCCGGTAAATTGCTAAAACCAAATAAGTATTTCCTACTAAAGTATTTTTATTTCCAGAAGCAACAAGTGAAGATGTTTAAGCTGGTAGTCCTGACCGTAGCGCTGGCGGCCTGCGCGCACGCCTACTCATCGGGCGCGCCGGAGAGCGCTTGCCAGGACATGATCCCGAAACACCCTGTCGCGCCACAGAAGTCTGCAGCTCCCTACGTCATCACTACTAGCACTAAGGTATGTTTTCCTGGTACTATCTTTCTTCACTGCCTTTGTCATTTCTTAAACTATGGACCACGTCTCACGTCACAGGAGAATAGAAGGTGCTACTTTTGGGTGTAATACTCTATCTACTAAAGGGTGGTATTCAACTTGTCAAAGTGAACAACTGCTAGAACACACTTTTGCAAAATTCCAGACAAAAAAATCGAGTCTCCGTACAAAATTGATCTCGTGACCACCTAGTTTGTTATTTTATAACAAGGGCGACTTTGTTAAATTATAATTATAGTCAATCACCTTTAGCCCTTCCCTATTTGACACTTAAACCAGCTAAACATGTGCCCAATGAAATGTGTAATGAGGAAAAGGTTTTCTTAATGGAAAATGTAAAGTACCGGTAACTCTCGTTATAGCTTATATAAGGTAGAGTTCATAAATTACTGGAAAATCGAATTGATAGACATTTATACTGCATACTAAAATATTTTTAATCTAGATAAAGATAGGTATACTTAATAGGTCGGTAGGTACATAAGTGAATACCTACCTATCTGAAGTTATCAGATATTATTGTTTGGCAAATAAGTACCGGAATATGATATAACATTCAAACACTCGCAGACATTATGACCATAATAATCTTTCCTTATGTACCAAAATATAACATGTCGATAATTTGTTTAATAGTGCATCATTAACATGTAACGAATAGCTGCTTGTCAAAAACAGAAGGTTAAAAATTAAATCACCTGTCAAGTTTCGGTGCACCTTGGTCTAAGCTAAGTGATGCGCATACTGTAACTTTGACTGTAAGGCTAAGGCCACACGGACGTAATTTTACGAGAGCAATTTCGGTCGCGTGTTTGCACTCCAGTTGAACCACAAAAGTGTAATTTTTCTACCGTGAGTCGCGTGCTGAGTCGGCAGACAACTCATTTTGCGCTGCCGCGTGCCATCAACAGTGACCCTATTCGGAGATTTGAGATTTTCATCTCACCTTTTTTCGTCTTTGTTGCTTACGTTAAAACGTCATAGGTGTGAGAGTGACCAACATAAAATCTCATCTCACCTCACGCGTAGGTATAGCCCCCCAGGCCTTTTGTATGAAACGGAGTGCAGCGCAAAATACCTACGCGACCGAAATTACGCTAGTTAATTACGTCCGTGTGACCTCAGCCTAAAATCTGGATTTGTAGGTATACAAAAACTGCAGGGTATATAGCATACTGACATCGTCTCCGTGACGAGAAGTGACATGCATATTTTTGACGCTCCGCACACCGCAGCAGGACGCTGTGACAGCGTGATATCCGCTCAATTATTTGGCTATAAAACTAACTATTATTTATTCTGTACCCACAACGTCGAGCATCGGAAACGTCTTCATTGATAGAAAGCAAACAAATGAATTTATGTTTTTTTTTACATGAAGTCGGTCAAGGCGGGCTCTCCGGTAGAGGTGGTGATAACCGGCAAGTCTTCGGCGAACCTGATCCGCGGACTGCTGCTGCAGGCCAGGGACCCAGCCAACAAGCCTGTGGGCAAGTTCACTCTACCGCCCAACGACCAGTTTGCTCAACTCATGAACTGCGGCGAGCCAGGAGTAAGTACTCTCACAATACCTAAGTCCTGATTTATTCCTGAAGCCACGTAAGACTAGTATAAGCATTAGGGTGCACAGTACGTGGCTTCCTTAGATTTTATATGAACAAGTTTTGAAGTAGCAATGCGCGTGCACAGTGTCTTAAGCCAGACTTATGTTCATCGTTCCAATCCTGTGTCCCTTCCTAAAGAAACCTGAAGAAGGCAGTGATGACATTATTGTTTTACAAGGTAGGTAGAGTTGTAGCTAGTTTCCTCCTTTGCTCTAAGTATAGGTAGTTGACTACGAGTACCTACTACAGACCAAAGACCTTTTTCAGTTTATCATACATTCAAAATATTTATAAGTAAAATATGTGTTTGATATTTAAGTAGATACCTAGTTACTTTTTTACCCTGATCCTGTGTCTATTTGTATGTGTTCCATAAGTACATGCTTTAATTCAGCTCATTCAGCCTGCATTTTTTGTTTAATCACGAGAAGCACCTACTAAGGAAAACAATTAAAAGTTACGTAGGTATACCAGTACCCAGCTAGAAAAATGTTTTCCCTATTATTTATATACTTATTACCTACCGGGTTTCTTCATAACAAAGAGTGTGGTAAGATCTTCAACCGCAGTGACGAGGTATTCTGTTGTAGGTGAATCATTATTGTTGAGTTTGCATTTTACAACAAATTGATTTAATTCATAATTAACGTAAAATAAAACCATTGTCTAAATATGGGCATAATTATTATGTCCGTTTTCAGTTAATTTTTAAAATTGCTAAAAATATTTTTGAATTCAAATCGACGGATTAAATCAACTGGCTTCAGCTACACGAATAAAAATGCTTCAGTCGAAAACATATTTCAGATTCCTCCATGACAACTGATAATAGAGATTTTCATGGTTTAGTAACTTTAGTAAGTATATACCTGCACGCCTACTTTTTTATTCAAAATTACTGGAAAAATTGTGGGACAAGTAAGGGCCTACGGCCTGCTGCAGCGATTATGATTTATTCATTCACCTATATACGTATAGAGACATAAGTTAGGTACTTACCAACTTTAGTCTTGGTTGGTAGAGATACCTACTGGGTGATTGACTGAGTATGTTACGTCATTATTAGCATTCCTAGTATTTTTCACTTTTTTCTGTATGTAAAGTACAATCAAGTTTACAGACAAAGCAAATGAGATCAAATAAATGAATCATGTCACTCACGATTCTAGGAACTTAGCACACGCATACCTAATAGTCTAGCTAGGCTTTGTTAGTTATATTATCTAGGTACTTCATCTACTTATTTAAAGTATACAAGCAAAAAACGTTTATTGACAGAAAGGCCTTCGCGATCTACTTGTAGACGTTTTTCATATCGTTGGTTGGTATAGGGAAGTGTAAATTTCGTCGTGCGTTAAATGTATTCAGTGTGATTGCCCTGTGACCCTGTCTCAAACGGCCTGTGATGAAAAGTTTTTCCGCTAAGTCAATGCTGCCTGTTTTTGCTGAACACATCATACTTAATAACTGTTGTTCCAAAATTTTGTGAGATTAAGAGATTTTTTTTGTTAAAGTTTATTAATTACCAGGTTCCAGCTCTATAGTTAACATTAATTGCAGTTATATTGATACTTAACAGTTGTACTACGTACAATACATTTCCTAAATATAATGCTAGCACACTCAAAAAGATCCCATTCGATTTTTTTAAATAGAAATAACCCTGTTTATTACTAGGTAGGTAGTTGTTAAGGTTGACTAACTGTTAACTATAAGTTAAAATCGGAAGTTATAAGTAAGTAGGTACCTACATTGTTTTATTCGAGGACATTGAGCTAGGCCTTACAGCATGTCCCTTCACTCAGACAACTAGTCGCCAATTTGGATCCAGACAATCATTTACTTTTTGTAAGTATAGAGTAGGTACTATATACTACGAGTAGACAGCAACTTTACAGGTGACTTGGTTGCTTGGTAGTTTCGTTTAGACTTTTTTCGCAAACTTATTGAAACGAAAGGCCAAAAGCCGGTGCCAGATCAGTTTATAAACATTCTCTAAATCTTGAGGGATATTATTGTGTTTAGTTTAAGTGAACATAGGTAGGTAGGTACAGTGTAGGTAAGCTGCCTTTAGTAGGGATAAGGAGTTGGAAAACAAATATTTAGGTCGCTGGCATTGTGTGCCTACCTACCTTTACATTAACATTATTATGTTCCTAGATAATTATGTCTTTACCGCATGCTTTGCTTTAGTAATGTTCACCTTCAACGCACCATAGCCGACACCTTGACCAATCGCCAACTAGTTATTTCGTAGGTACCAAATTAGAGGTAAGGTAAAGGTATTTAGTACAAATGTTTTGTGGATTTTATGAATGAAGAGTTTCTAAATTGCATAGATGGAAACTGTTTTTAATAGGTTCGTAATTTAAACATGGTGTAAAACTTACATACCTAAATGGAATAGAATTTCAGCGAATTCCATTTAATGAAACCAAATATTATTTTTAACCATTTCTTTACTATTTATACTCCCAGCTCGAAAACTATCGGAAATTTTTTCTTACGTAATTTTAATTCGATACAAATATCCTGACCTGTACTACGAAGAAACGAACACAGCCTCTATCGGGCGTAAACAGTACACAGTAAATCTACAATTTTCCGGATAACATTTCATTGTTAGGTACAATTCATACAGGCCGGTCGTAAGGCAAGGAGAGTTTACCCGTTTTTATCCAAATCCAGTTCTGATGATGGGAAGTACTCGTAAGTAGGCTTTTTAATTTTTTTGTTTATTATAATTTTTGTTATCAGAACGCCGTCACCCATAAGAAGCACGACGCTCAGTACGACAAGCAGACCGCTGTTTTCACCTGGACGCCCCCTGCCGGCTTCAACGACGAAATCAAGTTCAGGTAAACTCTCACTTCTTTCCTCTAAGAACATGACATTACAAAACAACGTTCGGTCGGACAGACTGCATAGGTATAGTGGATATGGTTTGTCTAGAATTCTAGATAATTGGTTTATAGTCCCAACACCACCGCACCGTTGTGAATTTTAAGTACCTAGGTATGTATGTACTTACCTATGTAGATATATTTTTACCCGACTGCGTAAGGAGGGTTATGTTTTACGAGTTTATGTATGTATTTGGGTAGGTATGTATGTATAATGTTTCTTTGGCACGCTTTAATCGTCTTGATAGTGGAAGTGACAACATAATTTAGTACAACAACATACTTAGGGTACAACATTTTGCAGCCGGGTTTTTGTTTTCTTTTAATAATGTTACTTGTTACCAGTAAAATGACTCACCCAGTCTTCATGAGATTTTTCTGCGTTAGGTTTCATTCGCTTTACTTTTTGTTTCAGCAAATAATCGTATATCCCTAAGGAAAAGCATTGTTTACCTCATAGACAGATATTTATGTGGTTTACCTGTATGTGGGTATAAAAATCTGAGAAAAACCAGTTCAGTGTACCTACTATGGACAAAATAAAATAATAGTAGTTTCTACAGAAAAAACACAAGTTTGAGTAAAATCCGAGAGCTGTGCAAATTGTCTAATAAAGTAGGCGACAAATAGTTTTAGAACTAGTGATGTTCTTGTGATCTTGATCAACTATGGACTTTTTCAAGAAATTGACAAAAATAAAGTTGCCCTATTCCAAGAAATCAACGAAAACAAGTATTTTGTTTGCGCCTAGTTTGATTTGAAGATTTGTGATGATCAGGTGCAAAAAAACATGGCTGGTAAAAAAAGTACTTAACCCAAATCAGTTAAACCGAAGTAGAATTTTGAAATTCATTCTCATTTTGGAAAAAAATAATAACAAAAAAAAAATCTTAAAACAACTGTCGGAGCGTACCTAGGTCTCTAAATTGACAGCGATTACACCACATTTTTTTCGATTATTAAACAGCCAGATTAGTCCTCTAAAGTTTATCCGAGCAACTTATTCTTATCACGATTAATACCAATAAAAACGGCAAAAAAAAATATTTCTAGGCGCCGATCTCATTTTACCATCAAATAAAATTTACGATTTTCAACTCTAAATGAAGCGAAGTAAAAGTATGTGTAGTTAGATAATCGTGGAATGACCGAGCCTTAATTTGCTTTTACCTAAAAAATCGAACTTACATTAGTAGAAAAGGTACATAAATTAGTAATTTAAAATGCATCGTTCACATGTAATAAAACTACATCATGCATTATTTCGAATGAGTATACATTATTTGGAGACTTCTACGACACAGTGCCGCAATCAGGTTGTGAAAGAACCGGCTTCTCTGTATTTACACGCCGCGCCGCACAATCATTTCAGAATTCAAACAGATTATTGTCATCATGTTATTCCTAAAGCTTCTACTATTAATCGGAATCACCCTAATATTATAAAGGCGAAAGTTTGTGAGTGTGTGTGTTAGTGTGTATGTTTGTCAGTTCATCATGCTCAAACGGAGATAGCTCACACCCTGGATTAACACATAGGCTACTTTTTATCCCTTAAAATTTAAATTAATTAAATTAATAAATTTTAAATTATACACCAGTAACGTATGCTTTTTACCCGCGGGTAGCACCTGTTTTATATTTAGTGTACTCATGTTTTTGTGTCGGTGTTTGTCTAACTAACTCTAATTTTATACATCTATAATGTATACTTTTTACCCGCGGGTAGCACCGCGGAGCGCAGCTAGTTGGTAGTGTAGCCCTACTCACATCAGTACTAGGCTATTGTTAATTTGTCTACTTTATTATGAACTATTGCTCTGCATTAGATCATTTCAAATCTATCATTCTAATGAAACTTCAATAGGTTTTACAGGACCATGTTTAACAACCTAGTAAAGACATTCGGATCCAATAGGCAATCAGTTTTGTAGATGACTTAATTTATTTTGAACTGAACTAAAGCTAGTGTTTCTATTACTTCGTGTTCATAGTAATACTCGTATGTTTAATGTGTGTATGTATGAAGCTATAATCCCTCGGGCTGATTAAAGACTGTGTATTTAGTACCAAATAGGCGACGACTGACGGCAAAAAATCCTAGTAAATTAACGATAAAATACAAAGCGGAAAGACGAATTTTCTACACCAGTTCTACATTTTCAATGTCTTGTTTTTCTTTTTCAGAGCCACTGTCGCTCTCAACGGTGCCGTTTTCTGGGTGGGAGTGGAATCAGCTCCCGTCAAAGTGACTAACTAAATTATGTACTAGGTATGATTGGTAGTAATTATTGTAATTTAAGAATTCCATAGTGATACTATTTTTATAGCGTACCTATAAACTAAGATAAACCGTAGATTTCTACCATTTAGACCATGTGATATGTACAATTAATTTGAAAATAAATATATTTTTATATTAATTGAGGTTTTATTTAAATCTTAGTACTTTTTGTGTAACAATTCTCACGTTTTTACCGGCACCTTTGTCACTGTGAGAAGTTTTTTAGAAGACTGTAAACAATTTAAACAAAGTTATTCAAAGTTATAAAATACTTTATTCAAACGTAGCACCTAGAAATTTGTCCTCGAGATCCATTTTACAAAATTTAAGTCTTGATATAATACCGAATACCTAAGTCCGGACGTCTGTAAATATAGTAACACAGGTTTCAAACCACAGAACATAAAACTTAGAATTAAAATCTAATAAAAAGGCAAGAACATATTCCATTCACAAACGAATTATCCGGATCGTTAACTGAAATTACTATAGTTACAGAGCACAGACGTAACAGTTACAATTTTACTTTCAAACAAATAATTACTACGGAGGCAAGCATCGTGGTTATTCTAATGACGGATATGCTATGATATTCGAGTCCGTGAAATGCAATGAACCAGTTCAGTGTCGAGTCGTTCTTTCGACTCCACTACACCCAGGCTGCGCCAAGAAGCGTTCTTTGACAGTTGCAATAACATTGTAAGCTGAATATAAACCGTAAATTCTTACTACTTTCGCTAGTTTTTTAACGTAGTAAGTTTCTAGTCGATGATTCAATATTTAAAGAAAATAATCATAAAGTTTCTTACAATGTTTTGCAGCTGTCGAAATTGTCCAAGCGCGGCTCGAGTACAGATTATAAAATAAAATTACAAAGCGATACCAGTTTCGTTACGTCAATGAATTAAAATTAAATCATACGTCTTATCCCGTCTCTGTGCTCAGACGTACTAATACACAATGAAACAATTCCAAATGCACTGCACATTTCAATTCCAAAACATCAACCTACTTATTGGTAAATTCACAACTCAGATGGTGTGAACAGAAATGCAAGCATCACCTTGATACGAGTTTATATATTATTATAATAAATGAGCTCTGAGCAATGATATTATCGTAAAGTAGGTGATAGACGTTCGAGCTTCAAAGTTGGATTCTAAAAGTACGTGTATTTAACTCGGCACGATGAAGGCAAAGTACGCGTACTTGATGTGACACACAGGTAAAAAAAGATCCTCAAGCCACACGTACTTAATCGAACGTTTAAAGGGTCTCACAGACATTCATCAATCATTTTCTACAAGTGATTTACGAATGTAACAAAAGTAACGGTACCTAGGCTGTTCAACACCACAATTTGTCAAAACAGATCAAGAAAGAACTAGAGATTTCAAAATCGTTTGTAAGCCCGTCCAAGTCTACTTCAATAAAAACTTTTTTTATTTTAGGGTGCTCCTGGACGGGTCATATTTTTACCGCAATACTGACCCGGCAATATTTTGAGTATATTTTGAGAGAGAGTGTGAGTCGGCCACTGATGGCTGATGATGGTCGGGCTACAGTCGGCAATAGTACCAGTATTGCCGGGACTATTCTTGGTCACTCTCACTCCTGTGACTTTTCAAACGAGAAAGATAATGAAAATATCTTGCAGGTAAGAATAAGACTCCTGGCCTGGGCTATGGGCAAAACTGCACCGATAAGAGCATCGCTATTAAATTTGAAAGAGTGAATAAACAAGCAGGTTACGACACCATTAAATCCGATCACTCGCTTTTTTCACAGAAAACCTTCAGTTAACTTCCGAGTTCAATTATTCTTTCACCAAATAAAAGAGTCAATTAAAATTGATAACTGTTTTAAAAAAAAGACACTTATTTACCGCATATCCGGTTAAAAATTAAGAAAACAAAGACGTATAAATATTAAATATATTACAATATACTAGAGAACTGTTTAGGCCTCAGAAGACTTTGGTGTATCTATTCTAATAATAACAACTACCCCTCTTAGGGATAAACGCTCCATCGATAAGCTAAGCTATTTCAGTATTTTTAAACAACAGGTAGATATGCTATATTTCGTTAAAAATAGCTTGATTCGCAGGACAGCCATCAAGATGACATTTTTATAACTATAAAAAGTCAAAGTGACATTTGATGTATGACAGTTATGTCTTCTTGATGGCTGTCCTGCGAATCAAGCCATGTTTGACGAACTATAAAATAAAGATTTTGTTTCATCTTCAGCCTTTCGCGAAAGTGCGAGTTTCTAGTGACAGATAACATAATCAGGCAATTCCATAAAAAAAGTTCATTTAATTAAGGCTCATAAATCATTCATAAATTTATTCTAGGTCTCCCTGTGTCGGGGAGGCCATGGAAGACACAGACAACTAACAACTAGACATATTTAACTCTTTTTATAAATAAATCATTTCAGCCTCTGCCTGACCGGCAACATACCGAAAAAACGTCTCACTCAAGTGCGACACTTTTCGTACGCGAGAATTTGACAGTTCATAATAGATAGATTAGCTTATCGAACAGAGGGTACCTATTTACCTACCAGATATACCAGTGTGATATTTAGCGGATAATGGAAGATGAGTCTGCATTATGTATTATTTCAAATCTACTATTTAGTATACGTGAAAATAATCAGCATTTATTATCAAGGTAGGTTAATCATATTCAAAGTTGTAAACTAAATTCCATGTTTTACTTTTTGATCCTACATTTAATAGTATCAAAAAGGAAAACGTCTCAACAGTTTTTATCTGCAACCATAGTTTAATTGATATACAAGGTTATTCTTTAATATTCAAAATATCTTGCCTTTATCATACACAATAACTTTAGTTACATGGCTTTATTAAACAAAAAGTAATAAATGTCACATAGTAATATATGTTTGCAAAAGGTTTTTAATTATAAAAAAGTAACCCTGTACTTATAGAAAACTGAGGCTCCATTTTACTCCATTATCTCTTAGTGAGAAGTAAAGGGAGGTCCATAATAAGAGTTTTTTTTAATGTGAAGAAATTGAACATAACTTGATAATTATGCCAAAGTATTAACACCTAAAAGTACAAGTTTACATACAATGGCAGCGTTTATGTTGTACCATTCTTTTACTAAACTTAAGAGTTCAAAACATTTGGGGCATAACGACCCTTAATATTTTACGACAGTTTTTTTTTTTTGTTAGTTTCCACGTACCATGTATGTATTCTAATAGAGCACAGTATACTCCCTATTACGGGTAGAGGACACTTACAATACTTTTATACAACAAAATCTAAAGAAATATGAAAATTACTAAAAATGCAGTAATTACGAAATCCATTGTATTCAAATAATACATTTTTAATTATTGTTTTTGAAAATAAAAACAAGGCGATATTTACCAAATATTTCGGGAACTTTACACTTTAGGATACCATACATTGATTTTTTAGTGTGTATATTTTCTCCTACCCTTACAGGTGCAATCAACGTGCACGGAA
This sequence comes from Peribatodes rhomboidaria, assembly GCA_911728515.1. Lineage (NCBI taxonomy): Eukaryota > Metazoa > Arthropoda > Insecta > Lepidoptera > Geometridae > Peribatodes > Peribatodes rhomboidaria. Next base: position 6,441,220 of record OU452169.1, on the reverse strand, counting down.
GCTTTAAAAAAATTAAGCTGGCTGCCGGTAGATATGCCAGCTTCCATGGAAAAATGTTCGAACCCCTTTTGACAAGTCTTAAAACAGTTATTTTTTAGACTTTATTGCCGTCTTACTCTCTCATACTGAAATAAAAAGAGACTGTCAAGATAGTTTAGAATTGGTTACAATAGAATCGACAAAAGTGTAGGTATTTGCAAAAATTAAATTACCTACCTTCTTGGTTCCAGACATGAGGGTAATTTTACTATACACTAAAAAAGTAAATTTGTATTTTTATGTTTTGTGTAGGCTGAACGGTAAACCCTGGTGTCAGTTATTTAGGCCACCAGGAGTGCTAGCATCGTTCTTATTTGATTGTTAAACCAACTTGTCGGTTTTCAATCGACTAAATCGTCAAAGTTCAGACCATAGACAAAATCCACGATTTTACCGAATTGAAACCTTAGTTTACCGATCGATAAAGAATGGTGCTAGCACTCGAGAAGCCCTATCTAGAGCGTGTGAAATTATTTCAATCATGACCATCCTTACAAGATATATTGACTGAGAAAATATCGCTCGAGCCAGAATAGAGCCTCTGACAGTTTTGACAATTATCTACATACTTATTAATGAGAACTGAAGCCTGTATCTGTAATATTTATCTGTTAAAGTTTTCAAATCCTGTGCCTAAAGTACATAAAGGCCAAGCTCAGCAACTAGTTAACATACAAACTTTGCTAAAAACAAAAATAAATAACTTTTCAAGCCAGATCATAGTTACGCGCCAGAGCAAACTTATGAGAAAAATTTAGTGCCGAGTTGCTCCCTCAACTAGGTACTGTAAACAAAAGTTAAAATACTGTGAGAGGGATGTAGATTATGTAATTTAAATATGTACAACTAACTCATGTATACTAAATTTTGCCGTCAGCTCAAATCAATGCATGACATTTCACATTCTTATTTAACCACACTAAGACCAAGATTTAAATGAAATTGTAAGTAAGTGTGTATGTTTATTACCGTTCACACTAAAACAGCTCAACGGATTTGAGTAAAATATCGAACACATTCATTTTAAACAAAATAAATAGTTTTTGTAAAACAGCAGTAGTTGTTGTAATAGTTGGTGAAGCCGCGGGGCGCAGCTGGTTTAACTATAATTGTTATAGTCTAAATGAGGCATTATTAGATTTAGCATAGCTGTCAAATTGGCAAGACAAGGTTACGTTTGCATCGTACGGCTTATAATGGGCACAAGGCAATGTTGGGGGTTATTAACATTAACATGTTATTCACGTTAACATGTTATTAACGATAGCATGCTATTTATTTAAAAAGGCGATATAGTTGTATAGCCGAGTATCATCTCCATATCATTTCTAATGTTTATGAAAGTATTATTTGGTAATATATGCCTCTATTAATAAGGAAACAACTAAATAACACGTGTTAGAACAGAAATTCATCACATTGGTCAATTCGATTCTGTTTTACAAAACCAACTAAATTAAACTGACAGAACTGAGAATATTTGCGCCTTTTTCTATTTGAATACGTGAGAAAAAGATTGCAACAATTTTAGAACCCCCAATTTAAGTTATTTTTTGAAAACGGTACAACTGCATTAACATCATTGTGGTCGATTTCTATCAACATTAGTTGATAAATTGATCAAGAAAAGTAGTGGGTTATTACCTACTACTTTTCTTTTTAATTGTATTGTTTTCAAATGTTGCCATCTCTTTTTCTCGTATATAAAAATAACAGACACACCAATAGTTTTAGGTTAGACACAGACAAACCACCATCGACAGACATAGAAGGTAAATATCTAAAGTCAAGCTGCCGTTTGTGGCTGCACCTAGCTTCACCGTTTGTAACATATTTCTACTGAATATATGAAAAGCATCTAAACAAGTTTTTCGCCCAGCCATTTGTGGCTGTCGTTGGTAGCCCATCTGCGCTGAAACTTAAAGATACTATTTTAACCTAGATAATAGTTTTAATGGTTGTACAGAATCACTGCCTGTGTAAGGTTGTACCTAATGTTATAACATACTTGGCCCTCTCAATACAACAGGAGGAACGAAATTAAATAGAATTTACTTAGAAAATAAATAATTAAATTTACTTAGGTAGAGAATTTTCATGAAACAAAATCATTGGTAAATTAAATGCACTCAAATTTAAGAATCTTATACCTAAATACAAAACATCACAGTTAATACTGAATAAGTAGTAAATGATAAATACATATGAATGAGTATGTTAGAGCAAAGATTTTTAACACTATAGATTCAACATTGACATGCCAAAGTGTAGTGCTTAGGGTGCTTCTAGATGGGCCACATTTTTACTGCAATATTGGCCCAGCAATATTGCAACAATAATTGGAGTGTGGCCCAGTCACATAGTCATACATTTCTAGCATGATGATGGCCGGGCTACAGTCGGCAATATTGCCAGTATTGCAGTACAATTTGGTCCATGTAGCCAGCACCCTTACATAGGCAGGAAGCACACAATTATCCAGTTGTGCATTTTTTTTTTACTTATGAGTCGTTTTTGTAAATGGTTCTTTATTTGAAAATCTGTATACAATCTCGGTACAGTTTGTTGCTAATATTGAATCTGTAGTTTTATAAATCTTGAGCTGTTAAGGCTATCATTGGTTTTGTATGAAGTAGTTCTGCCTCTTCAGTTGTCTGTAAAGTGATATATACTTCCCTGCAGCGGAGGTCCGAGGAACTACATACTGTTTGCAGAATAGTTTAGGGTCCTGGGCTTTCTCAGACAGTTCACCGCAGTCGAGGGCGCGCAGGAAAGCAAGCACAAATGTGAAGCAGTTGTGCCGGTCTTCATTGTAGCGCTCTCGCTCCCATAGAGGACTGGAGCTAATCTGAAATTAGTATCATGCAAAAATTAGGAGTGCTAAAAGTATGTTTAATTTTCCAGAAAAAAATGTTTTGGTATATATTAGCTAGGGCTTTTATTTACAATTTTGGTCATTTTTGATAAACCAGAAAAATTCATATTTACAACCCTTCTGACGAAATAACAAACATATTTATTCCTCCTACTTATAAACTTTTGCATTTATATTAGTGTAATATTATGTAAACTAGATGGGAGTTTACAAAATAAAGAAGTTATCTATCCATATGAATATGTATATATTGCCTATTTTAGTAGCTAAGTAATTAAATAATGAATATTACAAACAGTTGTCTTGCATAAAAAAATAATTTAACTCAGCAAACTATGAATATATTTTTGTAATAATTAAGATAAGTGTACCTTCATGAGTACTCCATCCCATATTTCATTCCAGAGCTCATCAAATTGCTCCAAAAGGAGACACTGGTCCCAGTCAGGGCTCGAGTCACAGTTGCTCCATTTCTTGGCTAAGGGGTCAACACCACGGATGCCCTCTTCACTGAATTCCACTACACAGCCTTGTGAGTTAGTAACTCCTATGTGCAAGTCTTTCGAGTTGTAATAGTCACTGCAACAGAGGAAAATGCGAACGTGAGTGCAGTCACATAAACTTCATGATAAAAGTGAGTCACTGAATTTCTTGGTATTCTGTAAGAATTTTCAAAACTTACTTGAGAAAGTCTCCATGAGTTGGCTTCATCACTATAGCGCGCGGATGTTGCGACGCTTTAACGAAAGGATAAGGAACCCTGAAACAAAATTAGAGCGCTTAGCGACAACCTTGATAAGTCAACGGTCACTGATACTATCTTTACGTAGGTACAGAAATCGACCTTACCTAAATGGCAAGAGATTGTAATCATATCTATCCAACTTTTGATGGCACACCGGGCACTGTTCAGGAATTATTGTACAAAAAACTTTGTGGTCACAATGGTGGAAACAAAGGATACCCGGATCCATTTTTGCACAAAGACTATAGCCGTATTTTCAATGAAGCCTAGATGTTTTACTAGTTATATTTAATTGTTGATGTTTCGGGAAGCTTTGAGCAAAGTATAACTATGAGATATAGCTAATTAACGTATTGACTAAGCAAAAGCGTTATAAAAACCACTGCAGTTATTGTTCCATTCCGCCCGATTCCACCTTTCACATCTTGTGAAATTTCGTTTCGCCAGGAGCGTTCCAAAACTTAATTCGTAACTTCATTCGCGAAGATGTACTTTTGTGTTCAGTTTAATTTTAGTCTTTTTATTAGTAAATCTCAATACATTTGTATGTATTTTTTTATTTCTTTGTTGGTTTTATTTTCCTGTAATGTTAAATTGAATAAGTACTAGTACTAACATAAAACTAGCTAGATGCGAAAATGCTAAAAACATCAAACTCAATAGTATTTTATACTTTTGGAACATGTCTATGGAACTTAGCTGTTATTGGCGAAACAATCAGCTGTGAACAGATGACTCATCGAAGTTACTTGCTATTGGCAGAGTCTTTTCAAGCTCGGTTTTTATTGGTTGAGACCAGTGACGTCATTACTTCTAGATTTAAGCGGGAAATTTCAAACATTTTTCCCAAAGTCAGAGTTGTAAAATCGTTTGCACAAATTACAAATACTAAACAGAGCTCAAGTTAGGTATCATAAGGTAAAATCAGACTGTAAAATGTGTTCATTATTTTATCCATAATTCATTTTTATTGGTTTTCGACAATGTGTTTGATATCCAGGTGGGAATGAAAATATAAATTAATTTGTCCCTCGTCGGGCACAGCCGAATGAAAAATAATAATTAGAGAAGCCAAAAGTCAAATTAATTAAATATCGTAGTACTTAGACCATTAATGCATACAAATATTTATACCATCCGGTTAGAAAGTCTATAGGTACTAGGTATAGATGGAAAGCTATAAAGTAATCTAGTTATCTACTTTAAAGTATTGTGACATGCTGAAAATATAAATGACTACTACTGCTGCGCCCCGCGGTTTCACCCACGAACTCACAGGAGCTGTTATTATTTCAGTTTTTTTTTTGCGATTTCACTATGTCGTTTTCTAAACTCCTGACATCGATGTCTGCAAAATTACATGAAGATCGGTTGAGTTGAACAATTACGCTTTCACGCCTTAACTACTCAACCGACAAACTCACTCTTGCATTTATAATATCAGTTATGGATATTATTTTATTTACTAGTATACCTACTAGTGCAACTAGGTATGTATACGTATTTCAGGAATAGTTTATTCGTATTCGGATTGGGCGTGGCTGGTGTGGCATGCACAAAAGCCACTTTGATGGTCAGATAAGATGGATAGCGATGGTGTTGAAATTTTGTCAATAACTTCGTGTGCCATATCCATCGCACTGTGTATGTACCGGTTGCCGTGGCGACGGGTCTGGCGGTAAAGTAAACCACACCTTCGGGCCTAGTTTTTCGTTCCAGTGAACTGCCCGCGGCGCGGACTCACCTTTTCATAGTAAAGTTCCTTTGTTAAAGGTATTTGGTCATAGTTAAGCCACTAGTCATTAGAATCGAGTGTGTTCAAAATTATACGCGTAGAAAGTATTTTTAAAATCAAATTAAGCCCTAAAGTGTTCAGTGTCTATGTTTATACATATGAACCGTAATTTCCTTAAAAAGGTAACATACTATTTCAAGTAGTACCGTAGAGTTTATAGGACAAGTGTTGTTATAAATTACAGGCTGTTGCCAAGTGATCGTTTTCTAAAGTTTGGATTAGACTTGATCGATGGCTAAATAATGGTTATGTTTTCATGAACAATTCAATTAACCTTTAACGGAATGAGACTAGATCGAAGACCGAAGGTATAAGGTTGAGTAAAAATTGACATGATTTTAACAGACTTATAAGGAAAATAAGTATTTTTAACGATGGAAATGGAGAAGAAGAGGGGTTTGTTCATGGTGTGGTGGTTTGTGGCGACGGTGAAGATGGTGTCCGCCGGGATATCGTGTCTGAGCAACCCTTGCTTCCACGGCATTTGTATCGACGACATCAATAGGTGAGGATTAGACATTTAATATTTTCACCCTGAACAAAACACCAATCTAATTTGAACACATACCGATATACCCAGTACCTATACCCATAGTAATATTCTTGGAAACTTATTTTTAAACTGACATGAAAACAGAAGAAAAAAGTCTGAGCCAAGTAGATGTATGTATACTCAGACTTATAGTTTGTATATAATTATAATTTGTAGGTATAGGCACATGGTACCATCTTGGTACCATAGCTTGGTACCATATGTGGGAATTCCTACAACAATACATGTGTCATAAAATCCCAATTCTATAGGTTTCCCTAGATCTTAATTTCCCTAGGTCTATTACAATCAACCTAAAATCCTGTACAACCTGTATTATCTACAATCGGCGGTGGTCGTGTTATTTCTCATTAGGTACACTCACAGTCGTTTTGCGTACCATCGCGTGATGTAGTCTTATATACCAATCTCACAGTTTATGGGGTCAGAGGTGGAGGGATGCCAGCTCTACAGGTCCCACTGCTTCGGGACGGTATGCTAATCTGATAGATTCTTTAATATTTTTACGATGCTTTTTTTTATTAGACATTAAAATGATGACAGGCTTCGATTTGGTATGAAGATAAGGTAGTTCAAGTTACGGTGGCTGGTGAGGGGAGCAACGCGACGAAGATTATGAATAGATAGTTACATCGTCACCCTTTACAAAATACGACAGCTCACTCGGAAATAGACGCGGCGACGTCGTGGCGATGTCGATGTTTGCATGCGCTCACATACTGGAGTCGACATATGGGCGTCTATGCTTCCTTCTCATACTCCATTTCATATAACGTGAAATAAGTTAAGAAAATGGCGGCGGGGTCAAAGCGCGGGCCCCCGACGTGAGTCCGCCGCGTCTCTAGCAAGTAAGCGCACTTCATGAATAACTCATTAAACTAATTTATAAAAAAAAACATAGATGCGCCGCGTTGACTCCCCCCCCCCCCCACGGTTATGTGGACTTATCGTAAGTAAGTAAGTAAGCAAATTTTATACAATACTAGCTGCGCCCCGCGGTTTCACCCGCGGTTAAAAAGTATATATGTGCTATTCTAGACTATAATCTATCTCTGTGCCAAATTTCATCCAGATCTGTTCAGCCGTTCTGGCGTGAAAGAGTAACAAACATCCATCCATCCATTCTTACAAACTTTTGCGTTAATAATATTAGTAGGTTATGTTAAATCTTTCCGTAACAAATAAATACAAACACATTCACTAAAGGTGATAAGTAGATGGTTTAGTAATTTGTGAGTGTACATGTATACTGAGCTATTCTACATTAGTTAAAATTATGGTGTTGGTTTCAGCACGTACGCTTGCTATTGCGTAGACGGGTACACTGGCGTGCAGTGCCAGACCAACTGGGACGAGTGCTGGTCCAGCCCTTGCCTGAACGGCGGTTCCTGCGTCGACGGCATAGCTTCCTACAACTGCTCCTGCCCTGACGGGTTCATAGGTGAATGACACTTTCATGTTTCCTATTTAGAACTACGCGCTACGGTCATTTAGGTCAACGATATCAGATCTAGTATAACTCTACGAGCTTTACTTTACTCTAGATTATAGAGTAGCTTTACTTGACTAACTGAGTGGCTTATAAAAATTAATTTAACTTGCTTAAAAAACTGAAAATTGTAGTTAACCTTTAAATACAATTTTGAACGATTTTTTTACGTAAATTGTTACTACAGGTGAAAACTGCGAGACGAACTTCAACGAATGCGAATCGAACCCTTGCATGAACAACGGCACTTGCATTGACATGACCAACGGATATGTCTGCTCCTGTGTGCCGGGCTTCTCAGGACAGCATTGCGAAGTGGACATAGCCGTGTGCAACAATACTGAAGAAGTCAGGTGCTACAACGGTGGCCAGTGTATTGAGGGACCAGGGTTTAAGTTCTACTGCAAATGTCTTCCAGGTATATGTATAAAAAATTGTACTGTACTGACAGCTAGCCCTGTTACGGAAAGTTTCCTTGACACAATTTCTTGCGCAATCCAAATACCTACACTCTTTCCTTAAATTTGTCTATTTCTATTATGGTGTTGGGTGGTGTCGGTTACATTTTCTTTGGGTTTCCAGGGTGGACAGGTTCAAAGTGCAACGATCAAATTGATGAATGTGAGTCGAATCCTTGCCAAAATGGCGGAGCTTGCATCGACGTTCACGCGGATTACATGTGCGCGTGCACATTTGGTAAGGAATTTTCAGAGGGTATCTTTTTCTGCTTACCTTTTTATTTGTAGGGAAAATTTTGTACAATCTACAAAAAAAGATCAAAAAAGCTCCACCTACAATTCATAGTGCTATTTTTACACTGCAAACCGGGCCTCTTGCCTTTATACACATAAATTTACATTTCTAAAGCTACATTACACATTCTACATTATCATCTAAACTAAATATAAGTTTCTTCCCTATCCCATCCAAAATCTTTTTACATTGTATCTACAATTTTTTATCAGGGTTCACGGGCAAAAGCTGCGAGGTTCAGATCGAGTTTTGCGACGAAAACTCTTGCAGTAACAACGCGCTGTGCGTGGTGGAGGACGGCGTGCGCGTGTGCTACTGCGTGCCCGACTACCACGGCGAGCGCTGCGAGCTGCAGTACGACGAGTGCCTACTGGGGCCCAGGTAAACTTGGTGCAGGCCATCTATTCTTGGCGTGAGATATTCCTTGGTCATTCACACTCCTATGACTTTTCAAACTAGAGAGACAATAAAAAAATATCTCGACTGGTAATAGGGCTCCTGGGGTGACACTTCAAACAAATGAAAAAACAAAGGGATCGCAGTTAGTGACGTGAGTTGGTCTTCGGGCCTAGGTAACACTTACAAACACGAAAACGCTGATCGTAGTCATCGACGTTGGTCCATCAAATCACCAGAATGAGTTAAAATTTAGGGACAGGGACACCCAATGCAGCACGTATGGAAACTAAAGAAACTTTCAATTCAATTAAACGAATAAAAAATTACATTTATGTCACACGATGTTACAAATAAGAATAATAAAAATAACAATGTCAAATTCAAAAATGATAATAAAAATTAAATAACAATTTAATTACAATTGTCCAATTATCCTTCCATAGGTCAAAATCAGTGTTGACGGCCAAGAGCGCATTGAAATGGAAACTTTGTCATTGGAGGCCTACTGAGTAGTAGAGATGATAATTAAGATTGTTTAGGCTTTACTATCATATTTAAATATTATAGTCTAAGCATAATCTAAATAATCATTTGTTTTTTTATCCATGAGCATCTAAACCCCCAACTTTTTCGCAGATGCATGAACGGCGGCACTTGCATCGATGGAGTCGACAACTTCACATGCTCCTGTCCTCCCAGACTAACTGGTCCTCTTTGTGAATGCCTCATCTTGGACGATGGCAGTTACGATTGTGAATACGTCAGTCCCACACCAGGCTCTACACAATCTGTCCTCACCACTATCATATTTGAAGGATCCACATATGTATCATCCACTATCAGTGGCTATAACGACACTATAGGCAGAACCGTTTTGACAACTGAAAGCGAAAATTTTACATCCATAGGATTTATTACTACTGAAAAAGAAGAAACTACGACAGATCAAGCTACGGTTTCAACAGTAACAAATATTGAAACGGTTACCGTTACGGCTAATACTGCTGATGAGGTCGCAACAGTAGAGGTCACGAAACAGACTATAGAATCGGATAGTGCTAGAACTGAGACAACGACTGAATTGTCTTCTACGAATCCACCGAGTCCACCAATTGTAGTTGATACGACAACTGAAAGTGTTACTCTTAAGTCTACTGAATCAACTACATCGTCAGATAAGGGTGGAACAGCAGAAATAACATCGACGCCAAGAGCTGATTCCACTGATAAAATGTTCACCGATACACCAACAGAGCACGGCACAGAACTCCCAACGCCTCCAACAATTTCAACAACAGAAGCTATGGATGTCACCACAGGGACTGATATTGGGAGTCATCTGTTTACTACTATTCAATCAGAATGCACTGATTCATATTGTAATAATCATGGAACCTGTATTAATTCTCCACATGGAATTCGTGTAAGTGAAATAAAATTAGCGTAGATTTTACTATCCGAATAAATTTTTTTTACATTGTTTTTTTTTTTCAGTGTCACTGCGTCTTTAATTACGGAGGTAGATTCTGTGAGGAGAAGATTTCAATAACAGCAGCGGCTTTTGGTGGAAATTCGTTCATAGCTCACAAGCTCCAGAACACCACATCAATAGACATCGGGTTCAATGCAAAAACGCTTCTATCAGAAGGACAGATAATGCACGTAGATATTGCTACGGGGGTTTACATGCAGCTTTTCATGAGTACTGGGCTGCTGAAATTTAAGTTCTCTTGTGGGTACCAAACGATGCTTCTTAGTGAGCTGAAGACGTTTGTGAATAAAGGATATCCAATGAGGATTGAGACAAGGTAAAAAATATGTTAAAAAACGTTCTACTTGCATAATGACGGCTGAAACACACTATCCTAAAAACGTGGCTAAATAAAAAAAAACTATTTTAAAATTTCTATTTTACTTGTTCAAGTAATTTGTGTTTTATTTGGAAACTGATCCCAGGATCGGTAGAGATAACGAGCCGGGATCCGCGGCTAACTCAATCTGATCCCGGGATCGGTGGAGACAAACCCAAGATAATTAGCTACTTCATTTACAGACTTGACCTTTTCCCTAACGATCACCACTGCAACGCCACCCTCCGTCTGAACGATACGGTGGCGATGAGCGGCGGCCAGATCGCCAACATCGGTGCTCTGGACCACAACACTACTCTGTACTTGGGGAATGCGCCTGACGTAGCGGACCCAGAGGCTAAGCCTTTCATTGGATGTATCAAAGACTTGACGGTAGGTATCTAAGTTAATTCACTCAGCAAAAAAAAAATAGGTTTGGAACGCTTGGAAATGCATAGGATTTTCAGGAACTTTTAAAAACAGTTGCTTTTCGAGTTTAGCGAGAAAGCCTGTACCGAGATCGGGACCGTGTTTAAAAAAAACCTCCATAAAAAGTTCGGTGAAAGCAGGCAGACATTAAAAAATAAATGGATGGCATTAAAGGTCGTAACGGATTTATAAACTAACTTTTATGATTCATTCTCGAAACAGGTAAACGGCGAGGATCGCGAGGTTTTCGGCGACGCCACCGGGGCAGGCGAGGTGAGCGAGTGTGTGTCGCTCGCCTGTCTTTCGGCGCCCTGTCTCAACGGCGGCGCCTGCGCAGATCGCGGCGGCACATACACTTGTTCCTGTGCTAATGGGTAACAAATAAAACTAATCCCATTAAAGTGAAGTAGATATTCCTATTGAGAGTATATTTTGATGCCTATTTACATTAAGGATATAAAAATTCTGCAGATGAAATCAAAATTTTGTAGTGATGTATCAACATTACTAGCTATCATAATTTTGGTTTCAAGTTACCTATATAATTTTATGAGACGGGAATTAGTCACGTACGATTTAGTCGATTATTCCGACTATAGTTCAACCGCATTTGGCGGTCTTTATCAAGGCGAGTGCGCGCGCGCGGCTGCGTCTCGCATAGCACTCGCCTTTACGGGCACTAATTCCCGTCTCTTAAAATCATATAACTTTTCACATATGTGAAAACCACGTCAGTTTCCATAATGATATTTACCTACTACCTCAGACCAACCTAGAGGAAAAGATAGAACACTGCGTTATATCTCGGTGAAGCCACTTCTTTTTAAACGTATGCGCCTGGTAATGTTGCCATGAAAAACATTTATAATTGCACGAAAACTAATATTAATTCCCAAACTCCACGTTAGCCATTTCCGTTCCAATATACATACAACCTTAATAGATTTAATATTCTAAAACTGCACATATTTGTAAGAGTTTAATGTTACGGCTTTTTTAAAATTGACTTGTAAAAAAACTGCACAGTTTTTAAAAAGAACCTCAAAATGTAGTCCTGGCCACACTTTTATAATGCACTATGTATATTTATGTACACGAAATTATTCCTTAAACCAATGCAAATAATGTCGAGGTAAGAATGACCAAGCGAGTAGCGTAGTTTTTTGCGTAAATGTGTGCGTGTTGTGCGTAGTAGTAGCGTAATTTTTGGTAGGTTTTTGGCTTTACCTAAATCATACGCAGTACGCCATCTTACTCTCTAAGTTGATCTGAGCCTACTACATGCTACATTTTATTAGAAAGAAAAGAAAAGTAACTCAGACTTGGATCGTGCGTAAAGCTTTGAACTTCGTTTTGATGATGGCTGTTAGGGATATGTGTATGCTATTTCAAATAAATCCATAATTTAATTACGTGCTTTATAAGTGACAATAAAAGTAAATGATCAATTCTTAATTAAATTCATGCAGGAATAATATAATCAATGATTTGTTTCAGTTGGACAGGCGTGCACTGCAACGAGTCAGTGTGCTCATACAACCCGTGCCAGTCAGGAGGCAGCTGCGTGCGACACCCTGGCAGCGGGTTCCTATGCCTTTGTCCTTACGGGAAGCATGGCATCTTCTGCGAATACAGTAAGCCTACCCATTAATTGACTTCTACGTACTTTAGATAGTAGCTGGATTGCTAAATGATAACCTGTGTACGTAGTTTACATATTATGTCACAGAAAACCAAGTCGAGATATTCTTCAAAACCCAGCCGAAGGCACGCACCAATTTCTGCATTGTGTAAACGTATGTGCGTATTTGATCTGCTACGTAACTGGAGCCCGGTATATGGCAACAGGTTCGCCCCCTGTCACATTTGGGATTAAATATCGTCCGGCGAAATATGATTGTTGTACACCTCTGCCAGCCCCTTCGGGGAAAGGCAAGTCGATATGAATGTATGTATTCTTCAAAATTATCACCTCCAGATATTTTTTTGCAAAATGTGACATTCCTACTTGCATAATTACTTTTTCCGTTTTATTAATCTTGTAACTTGTTAAGTTATAAAATCTACCTTGGTTCTTTGATTTAAATTGAAACGAGGATTTTGTTTCAGATGTAGAAATAACCCGACCGTCCCTCAGCCCAATCAGTACGGGCATATCATCCTACCTCATGTACCCTCTATCGCCCGCCGCTATGAGCTCCGACCGCTTCGACCTGCGACTCCGCTTTCAAACCGCAGACATGGACCAGATATCATTGCTCGCGTTCGTTGGACAAAACGGAAGGCACGACTCACGGAGTCCACACTTGGCTTTAACGTTTGTGAAGGGCTACATTATGCTGACATGGAATATGGGGAATGGTAAGATAAGCCTATGTACTTGTCACTTGTTTTGTTATCATACCGAGGCACACACTAACAGGTTACGCTCTATACATCCCGATCTCTATAGTATATGCACGCCACGTTGGGCGCCAATTTCTCCGAATAGTAATATTGGAGCCCAACGTGGATCATGGTGGTTTTAGCTTTCGCCACCCAACGTGGAGCCTACACCTAAAGAAATTTACTTTTGTACTTTGTTTGTATATAATAATCTAGAGGTTTATGTATTGCTTAAATGAGTCCTCACACGCGCGATAAAGGGACACGAGGGTAAGGCATCCAAGGAGAGCGAGATAGAAGTGGAAAGCGGGGCTTAACATGTGCGCCTACCACGAACGCTTTTGACGCATTACCTCCACGCCACTGTACCGCACGGTCAAGGGTTAATTTAAGCGATACCACTTTAGGTAAATTTATACGAGTATACTGCATCACAAAATTAAACATTTACACATATACATGTCGCAGCCAACTTCCGCCGTGAGTTAACAGCCTAGCCATTTTACTGAACGGCACCGTTCAACTACCTATAAAGGCTATTAGTTACTAAAATTTCTGTTTTTGACCTAAGAAAGCGACCAAGTCATTTTGCCTAGCCGTTTGATTGAATCATCAGGAAGCTAGTTTAACGGCTCCGTTAAGTAAAGAGGCTAGGCTGTTAGGTGAATTAAGCTAGTTGGATGCGACATTTTTTTGTTATTTATAAATTACACTCCACGGACTCCGGAGACCGTGACCTTTGTTATATATACATGATATTTATATATGTCGAGGTAGAGGAGGTATTGATGTCGTGGCCTCACGATTGCCCAGGTCCTCGCCGCATCTTCACGTCCCGTGCGCTGAGCGCGCGCCGCGGCGGGCACGCGGTGCGCGTGTGGCGGCGCGGGCGCACGGCCGGGCTCAACGTGGACGGCCGGCAGAACGTCACGGGGAACGCGCCCGGCGCTACCAGCGACGCTAAGATGACTGTCATGCCGTATCTGTTTATTGGTAAGTGCAGCCGCTCCCTCCTCGTGCTCCTACTAAATACTCCTACTGATCGTAAAAACTACGGGGAATAATGTAATATTCTAAATTTATCCCCCCTGTTCCCTTCACATAACATATTGAACAGTCAACCACAAAATACTTTACAAGCAACTAATAAACAAATAATCGACCGAGTAATAAACGAAAAATGGTTTTGTATATCCGAAAAATATAATAAAATAATAATACAATATAATAATGATAAATAATCAACAAACAAAAGGAGATTTTAATATCTAAACAGGAATCTACTTTCATCGTAAAGTTACTCTTAATATTTTATTAGATAACTGCATTCACCTGTACTTAAATCAGAGTATGCTTTGTGTAATTCTATTTTTGTAATGTCTCGATGCTCCTACTTAGCATTTCACAATTTCTTTTTGCAGTAGGAGCATCAGGACATAGGTGTCCCGGTGCTCCTATCAGTAGGAGTATTTAGTAGGAGCACGAGGAGGGAACGGTGTAGCCTGTAGAAATAGTCAAGGGTGGTGTCGCTTATAAAATGAATCAGAAGGTTCCGTGAAAAATTTATGCATACACAAACTTATTCAATAAGGTAAGTAACAAGTACCTTTAATATTGTGGGTGTTGTATTTCGTATAATCGTTTTCAGGTGGTCACCCATCGGAAAATTTCCGCTCGCTTCCACACGACTTGCCGCTGCACAGCGGGTGGCGTGGGTGCTTATGGGAAGTGGGAGGTCAGACCGTGGGCGCAGGGCGGGCCGTGGGTGGCAGAGGCGTGGGCCAATGTGGCGTGCAGCAGTGCACCGCACGGTCTTGTCGTGCGCCGAGAGGAGTCTGCATACACTCACCAGCTACTTATGGGTAACTATTCCTTCACAAATCACCACTCACTTTGTCCGTGCTTACAAACCCAGAATCCTATGGACAAACATGACATCGTGAACTAAGTCCTCCAATAGTAGAAAACAATAGTTAATTGAAAATAATTTCTCAGGTGCATCTGCAATGAAGGTTTCTTCGGGCCGACCTGCTCTCACTCGCAGAATCCGTGCGATGAGAGCGTCACCAAGTGTGAGGGACGGTGCGTGGTCACGGCTGAAGGAGAAGCGCAGTGCGACTGCCCCTATGGAAAAACTGGAGCATACTGTGATCAAGGTAAACCTTGACTAATATTTTTTTTAAATACCTATTCGATTACACAGTTACGTATGCTCGTTTTTATCTCGGGTTTAGGTGTTTTAGAATATATTTTTTTCTAACAGTGACAAATTAAGCCCAAATTTGGGTTTTCGTGCCATACAGAGCTGTTGATTATAAGTGGATAAGTTTTTCTCTTTATTTCAGTTCTACTCCCAACCGACGTTCTCTTTACGGGTCTTCGCTCTTACATACTCCTGCACCCTCGCGCTATATCCAGCATCAGCTTGTCTCTAGAAGCTGAGATCAAGCCGGCCAAGGCGAGGGGCCTGGTGTTGTTTGTTGAGACCCCGCACTTCTACACGGCTTTGTCGCTGCAAGGGGGATTGCTGGAGTATCGATGGACCGGTACGTAAGGATTATAATGACCTACTTGGTTAAATTTTGTAAATTAGTTCCAAAATGAAGGGTTTATATTAGAGATTCATCGTTTGAATCTCTTATCTCTCATACTAGGAGTCGGTTTCACCCGTTTACTGACTCGTACTCAAAAACATCCCAGGTTGCTGACATTGTACTAATAAGAGAACTGAGGGTAATAAAAAAATATATGGGTATGTGTAAGAACATTCCGGTAAAGAATCTCTTTTTTGGAGCCTTCCATCATTATCTAATCGAAGCATTAGCTGGTAAGTAGATAAGTTTAAGCTGATTGAAAAATGTGTAAATTCCCAGACCGTGTATCAGGGGTGACGTCGCTGGTAAGTTGATAAGTTTAAGCTGACTGAAGAATGTGTTATTTCCCAGACCGTGTATCAGGGGTGACGTCGCTGGAAAGTTGATAAGTTTAAGCTGACTGAAAAACGTGTAAATTCCCAGACCGTGTATTAGGGGTGACGTCGCTGGTAAGTAGATAAGTTTAAGCTGACTGAAAAACGTGTAAATTCCCAGACCGTGTATCAGGGGTGACGTCGCTGGTAAGTTGATAAGTTTAAGCTGACTGAAAAACGTGTAATTTCCCAGACCGTGTATCAGGGGTGACGTCGCTGGTAAGTTGATAAGTGTAAGCTGACTGAAGAATGTGTAATTTCCCAGACCTTGTATCAGGGGTGACGTCGCTGGAAAGTTGATAAGTTTAGCTGACTGAAAAACGTGTAAATTCCCAGACCGTGTATTAGGGGTGACGTCGCTGGTAAGTAGATAAGTTTAAGCTGACTGAAGAATGTGTTATTTCCCAGACCGTGTATCAGGGGTGACGTCGCTGGAAAGTTGATAAGTTTAAGCTGACTGAAAAACGTGTAAATTCCCAGACCGTGTATTAGGGGTGACGTCGCTGGTAAGTAGATAAGTTTAAGCTGACTGAAAAACGTGTAAATTCCCAGACCGTGTATCAGGGGTGACTTCGCTGGTAAGTTGATAAGTTTAAGCTGACTGAAGAATGTGTAATTTCCCAGACCGTGTATCAGGGGTGACGTCGCTGGTCCGCAGCGGTGTGGTGCTCTCCATTTCTCAGTGGCACGGCGTGAAGGCGGGCCGCTACGGCAGCCGGCTGTACGTGTGGGTGGACGCCGCGCTCAGCACCGAGGCCATGCTTGCCCACGCCTACCCACACACCACCAACAACGCCACTATCTACTTAGGTAAGCGGGCGTGAGCACCTACATACAGGGTGGACATGAGTGCATACGGCACTTGCTACTGCTTACTTCGATACGTTAGCGACAGATTAATTTGGCCAACTCCTAATTTGGCTTGGGCGTGCTGTTTTTAACCAAACATAGCCGCCATTTATAGTGTTTTGGTATCAATTGAAAGAGGAACTAGAGGACTGAAGATTACTACATCATTATTAGAATTAGCTACTAATTTTTGTAGATTTAGCTGTTATTTAAACTTCTTTATTTATTCCCTTTTCAGGAGGAGCGAAAGATTTGTCGACGCTTCCGTTTGATGCAATGTTCGGGCCGCCAGAATCTTACACAGGTTGCATTAGAAACCTTCACGTCAACAACATCTTAATTGTGCTGGAACAGCAGAATATTCAAGGTACCTTCCTATAATGTGTAAGATTTTTCATTGTGCGGGAAATATATTGATAGGGTAGGTAGGTATCTACTAAGTTTTGTACGCAGAAGTAACTGTTACTACTACTGCAACTACTACTCACAGCTTTTTTTTTTTGGACGCCATCAAATGTAGTGATGGTGTCGCATTCAACCAAATTCAAATTCAAATTTAAAATCATTTATTTGCAGAAATATAGGTATATACAGGATAGTTGGTCATAAATAAGAGTCTCACTATATTCAACCCCTAAGGAGCGTGCAAATTTAGGAAATAGTAGGAGGAAAATTAAATTGGTGAAACCGGTGAACCGAATTAAGAAAACCGGCCAAGTGCAAGTCGGACTTGCGCACGAACGGTCCCGTATCTATAAAAACGGCAAATAAATCACGTTTCTTTTATGGGAGCCCCCTTAAATATTTTTTTTTTGTTTTGCAGTATTTGTTGTTATTGCGGCAACAGAAATGATCATCATCATCATCTGTGAAAATCTTAACTGTCTAACTATCACGGTTAATGAGATACAGCCTGGTGGCCTGGGTCCCGTTTTACCCTTTGGCTACTTTAGTCGTTTTTAGGCTTAACCTTAACGACTAAAGTGGTAATTTGATTTCCCAGAGGGTCAGAACGTGGGCGACTGCGACGGCACGGCGTGCGGCGGCGAGGCGTGCGGCGGCGGCACGTGCGTGGTGGAGGCGGGGCGCGCGCGCTGCGCCTGCGCCGGCGCCGCGCGCTGCCGCCGCCACGCCGCCTGCGAGCCGGCCCGCTGCGCGCCGCCGCGCGGCCGCTGCCGGGCCGGCGCCTGCGTCTGCAGCGCCGGCTACGGAGGCGACAATTGTCACCATAGTGAGTACATGATGGTATATGATGGATGACTTGTTGGTTTCCCCGCGCGCTGCCACCGGTACGTGGCGTGCTAGCCCGGCCGGTGCGCGCCGCCACATGCCTCCGCCGGCTACCGAGACCACAATAGTGACCTTAGTGAGTATAATTATACAGGTACTAGCTGCGCCCCTCGATTTCACCCGCGGTTAAAAAGTATCCCATGTGCTATTCTAGACTATAGTCTATGTCTGTGCCAAATTTTATCCAGATCTGTTCAGCCGTTCTGGCGTGAAAGAGTAACAAACATCCATCCATCCATCCATACATTCTTACAAACTTTCGCGTTTATAATATTAGTAGGATATGATGGATGACTCCTTGCATTCCCCACGCGTTGCCACCAGCACGCAGCGTGAGCCCGGCTGCACGGTCTCTGCCAGCCCGGCGTGTGCGTGTTCGCTGCCGCGTACAAAGACCAGCAATTGTAAACACATTCATATACGGTCACATAAGATGCTTCGCTAAATTTCAGAATATAAAAAAGTCGGCTTGATTGTTAGAACTTATAAATAGTCACTAAACGTGAAAATTATGTTGTTGGTCTGTTGTTATTTTTTAAGTAGTTAGCTATTGTAAGCTGTTGATTTTCCATAGAATAAATAAATAAGTACTAAATAACTGTGACTACGCGACCCTCTGCTAATTTTGCTCATATTCGAAATTACCTATGAAATTCTTTCTTTAATATTAGCTTTATAAAAAGGCTTAATAAATCAGTCTCGATAATCAGCAAAAAAAATTAGTCTCAAACTCTGTCTCATTGAGAAACAAAATTTAATATGGAGTCAACTGGTACAATTATATCTGTGCGACAATTGCGTCTTTCGATAATTACTGACAAACCCCTAACAAATTAAGCAACTAACGCCATCTTTTAAGAATTACTGACAAACTCTTCCCAAATTGTGAAGTATGTCAGTTTTTTTTTTAAACTTAATAGGCTTGCGTTTGGCCGTCAACATGCCTGATGATAAGCAGTAATGCGGCCTGCGATGGAACACGCTTGCCTAGAAGAAACCGATTCACTCGAGACTTGATTAGTAATTCCCAAAAGATGCAATTGCTCCATAGACGCATTTGTACCAGTTGACGGTACATAATGTTGATGGGTAACGGGCTAGTCGTGTGATTACAGAGATCAACATCACGATCCCGCAGTTCGAGGGCGACGCGCTGATCTCGCTGTCTCGCGCGGCGCGCCGGGCGGCGGGCGAGCAGCGCGCGCCGCGCGGCCCGCGGTACGTCGCGCTCAACTTCACCACGCCCGAGCCGCACGGCCTGCTGCTCTGGGCTGACATGGTAACTACAACATCATGATCCCGCAGTTCGAGGGCGACGCGCTGATTTCGCTGTCCCACGCGGCCCGCGGTACGTCGCGCTCAACTTCACCACGCCCGAGCCGCACGGCCTGCTGCTCTGGGCTGACATGGTAACTACAACATCATGATCCCGCAGTTCGAGGGCGACGCGCTGATTTCGCTGTCCCACGCGGCCCGCGGTACGTCGCGCTCAACTTCACCACGCCCGAGCCGCACGGCCTGCTGCTCTGGGCTGACATGGTAACTACAACATCATGATCCCGCAGTTCGAGGGCGACGCGCTGATTTCGCTGTCCCACGCGGCCCGCGGTACGTCGCGCTCAACTTCACCACGCCCGAGCCGCACGGCCTGCTGCTCTGGGCTGACATGGTAACTACAACATCAAGATCCCGCAGTTCGAGGGCGACGCGCTGATCTCGCTGTCCCGCGCGGCCCGCGGTACGTCGCGCTCAACTTCACCACGCCCGAGCCGCACGGCCTGCTGCTCTGGGCTGACATGGTAACTACAACATCATGATCCCGCAGTTCGAGGGCGACGCGCTGATTTCGCTGTCCCGCGCGGCCCGCGGTACGTCGCGCTCAACTTCACCACGCCCGAGCCGCACGGCCTGCTGCTCTGGGCTGACATGGTAACTACAACATCATGATCCCGCAGTTCGAGGGCGACGCGCTGATTTCGCTGTCCCGCGCGGCCCGCGGTACGTCGCGCTCAACTTCACCACGCCCGAGCCGCACGGCCTGCTGCTCTGGGCTGACATGGTAACTACAACATCACGATCCCGCAGTTCGAGGGCGACGCGCTGATCTCGCTGTCCCGCGCGGCCCGCGGTACGTCGCGCTCAACTTCACCACGCCCGAGCCGCACGGCCTGCTGCTCTGGGCTGACATGGTAACTACAACATCACGATCCCGCAGTTCGAGGGCGACGCGCTGATCTCGCTGTCCCGCGCGGCCCGCGGTACGTCGCGCTCAACTTCACCACGCCCGAGCCGCACGGCCTGCTGCTCTGGGCTGACATGGTAACTACAACATCACGATCCCGCAGTTCGAGGGCGACGCGCTGATCTCGCTGTCCCGCGCGGCCCGCGGTACGTCGCGCTCAACTTCACCACGCCCGAGCCGCACGGCAATTACATATTGCGAAACTACGGAAACCGCTGCATTGGCCGCGCCCCAAATCAACAGCGACCAGTGCATCGACCGCAAGTTTGCTGATGCAGCAACGCACCGAAGCCGACCCGGTGGGAGCCTCACCTTTAGACGACACACTTTAAGCTAGGCATCAGCTGGAGTAGTCATTACTTAGTTTTAGAATATTAATTGTAATTTTAATATTAATTATTAATAAATTAGTTAAAGCAATTTCGGTTTTTTTTAAGTCCTCCGTCTGCAGCTAACGTAATTGGCGCAGTCGGTAGGATCCTAGAATCAGTGCGCGGCGGTCTTCTGCTTCACCAATCGTCCGGCTTGACTACCGCTAGTCGCTGATAGGCTCTTCAGCCCTCATCTGGGATTCGAATCACTGGCCGCGGAACGGGGACGAGTATCCAGCTATCGATACGCAGAGGAATCGAAATGTGCATGTAAGTACGCAAAAAATCCTTTTTGTGTTGCTTCCGGACCCTATCTTGTGTCCTCCTTACCTTTTAAGTCTTCAAAATTTTTCATCCCAGGAATCGGGACGACC
Source organism: Peribatodes rhomboidaria (assembly GCA_911728515.1). NCBI lineage: Eukaryota > Metazoa > Arthropoda > Insecta > Lepidoptera > Geometridae > Peribatodes > Peribatodes rhomboidaria. Next base: position 6,419,814 of record OU452169.1, on the reverse strand, counting down.
GGGAGACTGTATCTCGTCAGTCTCGCCGTAATAGAGAGTTAGATAGTATTAGAGAGGTAGATTTAGAAGTTGATTTAAGTAGTTTAACTGTAGCGATGGCTCAGCAACCCGATTTAATTTTTAAGGCTTTACGCCCGGTACCCGACTTTGACGGGAATCCAAATGTACTCACTAGATTTATTAAAATATGTGACCAGTTAGTGGCAACTTTTATGTCCGCTCAGCCCGGCGGCGAGCTAGGAAATTTATGTTTACTTAACGGCATACTTAACAAAATTACCGGTCAAGCAGCTACCATTATCAATTCTAATGGCGTCCCGGATACTTGGTTAGGGATTCGGGAATCACTCATCAATAATTTCGCGGATCAGCGCGATGAAACAGCGCTGTATAATGACCTATCTTTAGCCACACAAGGACACAGAACCCCGCAAGAGTTTTACGATTATTGTCAGACACTGTGCAGTACAATTATGACGTACATCTCGCTACACGAAACTTTAGATACGACCATAGAGTCTAAGCGCATCTTATACAAGAAATTAACCATGCAAGCTTTCGTGCGCGGTTTACAGGAACCACTAGGGTCTAGGATACGTTGTATGCGACCCTCAACTATTGAGCAGGCATTACAATACGTACAGGAGGAACTGAACATTGTTTATCTGCAACAGCGAAATGCTGATGTACAAGTTAAAATTCAGCACCCTAAAGTTCAACCCCCAATTTTAATGCCTCCTCAAAAATTGTTCTATCAGCCGCCACCACCGATGCTGGCACCCACGAGTCAAAGACCGATGCCTGTACCACCTCAAGCGGTTAATCCACAACCTTCATTCAGATTTAATACAGGGTATAATAATCAACCCCCTGCTAGAATGCCGACACGTACGCAACAGATGTTTGGTGCGCCGCCACCAAATTATAACGCAAGGAGCAACACGTTCCGACTCCAGCCCCGACCACAGTTGCAACCCAAACCGATGAGCGGTGTGCAACATTTTACCCCTAGGGCACTACCCCCAACAGCACCTAGGCTTAATGGTCATGACTGGAATAAGCACGGCAACCCCCCACCTACAAATTATTTTAAAACCCGTGAGATGAATTTTAACGAATTTACTAACGATGCGTATACTGATTATTACTACGATTATGGTGAAGGCTATGCAACTGATTGTTACGAGTATCCTACTTATGAGCAGGACATTAATAGTTACGGTTATGAGCGTTACGAACCGGAAATGACAGAAGTTCATGACGTCAACTACCCGACTTCAGAGCCGCAGGCTTCCACTAGTCATGATGAAAATTTTCCGAAGGTTTCTATTACCGACAAGCCAAAATAGAAATAAACCTACAAACTCAAAGATGTCTACCGTATATACAGATATCTAATCCGCCGTTAAAGCTCTTAATAGACACCGGGGCAAATCAATCTTTTCTTTCCCCTGATGCTGTGCAAAAATTTTATCAACATATACGGTTAGATTATGATCCTTTTGAGGTCACCAACGTGCATGCTGTCAGCCAAAATGATTACTCGATTACTGTACCTTGCTTTTCGGAAATTAAAGACCATGACCCGATAAAACTTTTTGTGTATAAGTTCCATGATCATTTTGATGGACTGATCGGCCTTGATTTATTAACTAAATGGGAGGCAAACATTGACTTAAAACAACTATGCCTCAATACAAGGTCAGCGGTAACTCCAATTTTACTGCATAACTCGCGCAACGTCAACTTGTACGAAGATATCATTCCGGCAAACAGCAGAAAATTAGTTCGCATACCAATCAACGCTCCGGATAGCGAAGTATACATTCCCGAGCAAATTCTATGTAATTGTATAGTTCACGAATGCGTTACGAGCGTTGTTCAGAACCGGGGTGTACTCGAGATAGAAAATTTAAGTAACAGTGACGTAATATTTTCTTTAGACCGTCCGGCTCACGCGGATCTGTTTAATGTCGAGTGCGCGCGCACCGAACAAGCGCCTGCGCGAACGAAAGAAGTACTATCGCGACTTCGCACGGAACATCTTAACGAAGAAGAAAAGGCTAACTTGATGGCTCTTTGTTCAAAGTACGCGGATGTATTTTATATTGAAGGCGAAAATTTAACCTTTACCAATAAAATAAAACACCGTATTCGAACAACTGACGAGACTCCAGTTTATACAAAGAGTTATCGTTATCCATTTGTTCATCGACAAGAAGTTAGTGAGCAGATAAGTAAAATGCTGACACAGGGCATAATAAGACCCTCTGAGTCTGCATGGAGCTCACCGATTTGGATAGTTCCTAAGAAAATCGATGCATCAGGAAGACAGAAATGGCGTTTAGTGGTAGATTTTCGTAAAGTAAACGAAAAAACTATAGACGATAAATACCCTATCCCGAATATAGCCGATGTTCTGGATAAATTAGGGAAATGTCAGTATTTTACAACCCTCGACTTGGCGAGTGGTTTCTATCAAGTAGAAATGCATCCATCGGACATTCCAAAGACTGCATTCAACGTAGAACATGGTCATTTTGAGTTTCTAAGGATGCCTATGGGTTTGAAGAATTCTCCTTCTACTTTTCAAAGGGTAATGGACAATATCCTCAGAGGACTACAGAACCAGATCTGCCTGGTCTATTTAGATGACATAATAGTGTTTAGTACCTCCCTACAGGAACATATGGTCAACCTGGAGAAGGTATTCCAAAGACTTAGGGACTCTAACTTCAAAATACAGATGGACAAGTCTGAATTCTTGAAGTTAGAAACAGCGTATCTAGGCCATGTTATAAGTAACGAAGGGGTGAAACCTAACCCTGATAAAGTATTAGCGATACAGAAATATCCAGTACCCAAGACGCCCAAAGAAATCAAACAATTTCTTGGTCTGATAGGCTACTACAGGAAATTTATTCCTGACTTTGCACGTATCACAAAACCATTGACGCAATGTCTCAAAAAGGGTAAGAAAATCACATTGGATCCTGAATATGTCAATAGTTTTGAAAAATGCAAAACTCTTTTAACCAATGACCCCATTTTGAGGTACCCTGACTTCAACAGTGAGTTTCTCCTCACGACTGACGCGTCTAACGTAGCTATTGGCGCTACTCTATCACAAGGGCCAATAGGATCTGACAAACCAATATCCTATGCCTCACGTACCCTTAACGACAGTGAGCTGAATTACAGTACCATAGAAAAGGAGTTGCTAGCAATAGTCTGGGCTACTAAGTATTTTAGACTTTACCTATTTGGCAGGAAGTTTAAAATACTTACGGATCATAAACCACTCCAGTGGATTATGAGCTTAAAAGAGCCTAACTCACGCCTTACTCGTTGGCGTTTAAAGCTCAGTGAATACGACTACACTGTTGAGTACAAAAAAGGGAAAGCGAACACTAACGCGGACGCTTTATCCCGTGTGGAAATTCACACGAAGGATGTTCAGGCATTGATAGAAGAGATTGACGATCTTAACTCCTTGATGGGAAACCCATCAGACTCCATAAATGTTCCAATTCAGCCAAACTCCTTAACTGTGACAATACCAGATAACAACTCTGTGACTGCAACAGTTCATACAAGCCAAGAAGACCCCATACTTGAGGTTCCAATATGCGACGATCCTCTGAATAAATTCCATCGGCAGCTTATCTTTACAGTTGTCAGTGACGTCAGAAAACGACCAGTGGTATCAAAACCGTTCGAAGCGCATACGCGTGTTTCTGTCCAGATCACTGAAAGCAATTTACAACAGGACGTTATTAACGCTATCAAAGAATACGTAACTCCGAAAGTTAAAACAGGACTTTTGATTAACCCTCCGTTGGCTCTATACTCAATCATTCCAGTAATCCAGAATAGCTTTAAAAACTCAGCAATGAACCTTGTACTAACAAAAGTTGAGCTTGAAAACGTCAAGCCATATCTCAGACAGCAAGAGATTATTAAACATTACCACGAAGGCAAGACCAACCACAGAGGTATCAACGAGTGTTACCTGTCTCTTTCAAGAAAATTTTTTTGGCCAAAAATGAAAGACGACATTACGAAATTTATAAATGAATGCACTGTATGCGGCCAGGGAAAATACGACCGCAATCCTGTAAAACCACGATTTAGTATTGTTCCACCACCAACTAAGCCTCTAGAATTAGTCCACATGGACTTATTTACAGTAGACGGCGAAAAGTACGTCACATTCGTAGACGTTTTTTCTAAGTATGGGCAAGCCTACCATCTTCGCGACGGCACTGCCATCAGCGTTCTACAGGCACTATTGAAGTACTGTACACACCACGGGCTACCGCTTACCATAGTGACAGATAACGGAACAGAATTCAGCAATCAACTGTTTGCGGAATTTTTACGAACTCACAATGTTAACCACCATAAGGTCCTTCCGCATTCACCCAACGACAACGGAAATATAGAGCGTTTTCATTCAACATTACTCGAACACCTAAGACTACTTAAGTTGCAGCGTAAAAACGAGCCCGTAGTAAATCTGGTACCATACGCGATCATAGCGTACAACAGCTCAGTCCACAGCTTTACTAAGTGTAGACCTTTCGACGTTATAACTGGACATTTCGATCCTAGAGATCCTGTAAGCATAGATATGACTCAACATTTATTACATAATTACACACAGAATCACCGCGATCAAATGAAGTTAGTTTATGACGTCATTAATGAGTCCGCTTTACACAATCGCACCGCATTGATAGAAAACAGGAATAAAGATAGGGAACCTGAGATTCAGTACGAGCCCGAACAACAAATTTTTGTCAAAAATCCGCTGGCTAATAGACAAAAATTAGCTCCGAGGTACACCAAGGACACGGTACTTGCTGACCTACCTATACACATTTACACATCGCGGAAACGCGGGCCAGTAGCTAAATCTCGCCTTAAGAGAGTCCCTAATAGTGCGAAATTGTTTCAGAATACTGCTGATGACGTTGGCTTATGTAGCCCAAGCGCAGGAGATAAGACTTGAAAGTCTTAACGACGGCCCCGGGCTTCTACCCTATAAACTCGGACAAACTCGGCTAATTTCACATTACCATAGTTTCTTGCAATATATTCAAGTAGATGATTTAGAGAATAAAGCTCAAGAAGTTAGGTCGCAACTTTTAAGCTTTGAACAAAAATTAAATAACGATACGTTTGCACTCTATGAGCTCCAGATTAACTATTTGTCGTATAAACTTGACAAAGTCTTGAATCACTTGAGAGGTTTTGAACCTAGTCGGAAAAAGAGAGGTCTTATCGACGGTTTAGGTTCGATTATCAAAAGCCTCACTGGCAATTTGGACTATCAGGACGCAATTAGATTTGATGACGCAATTAAAAATTTAAAAACTAATGAAAATAGAATAACATCTGAGTTTAACTCTCACATAAGCCTTAACAAAGAATGGATGACGCAACATAATGACGTATTAAAGCAACTAGTAAAAAACCAGCAATTGATAAATGCAACTCTCGAAACTTTACTGAATAGTGATGCATATAAGGACACTAGTCTCTTAAAGTATGCACGATTTGGTCAATTGCTGACTATCATAGCAGAAAACGTAGACGATTTATTTAGAGAATTAATTAGACTAGAAAATGTTTTAGCGTTTGTGCGCGCCTTAAGCACACACCATTCTATGGTAGATATAGATACATTAAGTAAAATGATAGCTAGACTCCGTTTAATTTACGGAGATACTAGTGTATTAAGTTTAGATTTACGCGATTACTATAGTATTATAAGACCTGGGGCATACTTCGCCGGTAAGCAGTTAGTTATAGTTTTTAAAATTCCAATAGTCAGTACAAGTATATTCGATTTATACAAACTCTCGGTCGCTCCGAATAGGTACAATCAAATCCTTATTCCTCCCCTTCCATTCCTTGCAACCAATAAGGACAAGTATGCGTACATGGAGGCTGAATGCCCGAAGGTAGACAAGCAGTACCTCTGCGTAGAAGACACCGTTACCAGAATCAAGTACCAGCATGACTGCGCACGGGAACTCATCACGCACCACTCGCTGGGAGCAACCTGCAATCTCACCACTGTGAGCCTGGACACAGAAGCCATGGAGCAACTGGGCAACAAGGAATACATAGCAACCTTCCCTAAGCCTACTGAAGTTCACCTACAATGCAGCAAGGAAGAGTATAAGCGACTTCAGGGAAGCTACCTCATAACCCTACCAATGAACTGCACCCTATCTACACCAGAATTCACTATAATCAACGAGAACGATGAAGCATCCGGACAGCCACTGCTAATCACCAACATCGACTTTAACTTCAAGGAACATACTTCACCTCTGCAGAAAATTTCATTGAAATCTATTGACCTGAGAAAACTACATGACACCTACAATCGAGTCATATTGCAGCCGGAGATAACTCAAGATACGAAAGCAACACATTCATTGTACCACACCACTATCCCCTTCTACGTAGTGCTATTAGGTGCATGTGCACTTGCTGCAATTGAAATTTTTCGACGCCGCTGCTACAAGAAACTAAGAACATCTCCAAACTCTCAAAGCCAAGTTAAAGAAGTCACGCCGAATTATGAAGACGTTGATTCTAAAGAATTTCCAGCAACATTTTCACTAAAAGTTGGAAAATAGTTGCTGATCTGCGGGTGGAGGAATTACATATTGCGAAACTACGGAAACCGCTGCATTGGCCGCGCCCCAAATCAACAGCGACCAGTGCATCGACCGCAAGTTTGCTGATGCAGCAACGCACCGAAGCCGACCCGGTGGGAGCCTCACCTTTAGACGACACACTTTAAGCTAGGCATCAGCTGGAGTAGTCATTACTTAGTTTTAGAATATTAATTGTAATTTTAATATTAATTATTAATAAATTAGTTAAAGCAATTTCGGTTTTTTTTAAGTCCTCCGTCTGCAGCTAACGTAATTCGGCCTGCTGCTCTGGGCTGACATGGTAACTACAACATCACGATCCCGCAGTTCGAGGGCGACGCGCTGATCTCGCTGTCCCGCGCGGCCCGCGGTACGTCGCGCTCAACTTCACCACGCCCGAGCCGCACGGCCTGCTGCTCTGGGCTGACATGGTAACTACAACATCACGATCCCGCAGTTCGAGGGCGACGCGCTGATCTCGCTGTCCCGCGCGGCCCGCGGTACGTCGCGCTCAACTTCACCACGCCCGAGCCGCACGGCCTGCTGCTCTGGGCTGACATGGTAACTACAGCTTAGAGGCGCTGGTGCACAGCGGCACACGTTTGGCACGGCCACGCGGCGCATTATAGCTGCGTGTCTTCGTTTGTTAGACAACGTGGGTCTATGTTTCACACGCTATACACGAATATGAACCCACGATTATGTACAACTGTAGCGCAGCAAAGTTTTAAATCATATGTCAGGCGAAGCTACGCCGCTTTCGTGTACCGCGTGCGCAGCGTAGACAGCGTTGAGCTACGTGGGCGCCTTGTTTGAACAAGCCACGCGTGTAGCAATGACTTCACTGATCTTATATTCATGCGTAGCGTGTCCGTGGGTTGCGGTGGATACTATGACATATATTTTCTTGCAAAGCGAAGTTAGACACACGTGCGTAGTCTCTCCGTGCGCCGCGGTGGGCCAGCGTCTTAACACGCGGTCATAGCACGATTTTTCACCCACACCTCAGATCTACCTAGGTTTAGACAGAGGCTAGAGCCCACACACACGTTTAGTTAAACCGCTTCATTTAGAGTTGATAATATGATATCATATTTGATGGTAAATTGAGATCGGCGGCGCCTAGAATCACATTTTTTTCCGTTTTTATTAGTATTAATCGTGACAAGGACAAAACAAAAGATAAGTTGCTCAGTAAAATTTTAGCGAACCAGTCTGGCTATTTCTTAATCGAAAAATTTTTCTTTGTAATCGCTGAAAATTTAGAGAACCACGCTCTATATTTTTTTAAGATGATACTTTTAGTGATTTTTTTTCCAAACTGAGAATGATTTCAAAATTGTTTTCGGTTAAACTATAGTTGGTTGTTTCTTCTAGCAGCTGTATTTTTTTGCACCTAATCATGAAGAATAATGATCATCATATACAATTAGGCGCAAAAAATACTTGTTTTCGGTGATTTCGTGTAATACCGGTCTTAAGGGAGTTTATCTACCAAACGCCACCATCCACCTCGACCACAGCTTCCAGCTGAAATGTATCAGGTCAACGTCAGCTAAAGTCGTTTTCAAAATGTATACCCCTTGCATACCGCTCGGTACAGAAAACGGCAATGTACACAATTCTTATATTCTCAAAACCTCCCTAGTGAGGTGAGTTAGATAGGATTAATTACACGAACATTAAGTTTGTTGCAACTTTGTTACCAAAACACTAAGTACATAACGTTATAAAAACAAGTAATATTTTGAAAAAGAGAACCAAAAAACCTAGCTGCAAAATGTTGTATCCTATGTCACTTGCCCTCAAGACGATTCAAATAACACCTCACATATCGACATCCATCAAGTTGTTTAGGGCGTGCCAAAGAAACCTCAACATACCCAAATACATACATACACTCGAAAAAGTTAATCCTCCTTCTTGCGCAGTCGGGTAAAAAGACGTTCTGTTCCCAAAACCCTCCCTAGTGGGGTGCGTTGGTAAGTTATGCAGCAAACTACTCAAATACTAGGATTATCGTAACAATTAAAAAACTAAATTAAGAACACTTTTTGTACACAGTTTATGCAGTAAAAATATTCTATTCTATTCTATTCTATTTTGCCCTCAGGACACGGACTACATAGGAATGGGTCTCGAAAACGGATACCTCAGGCTAGTGTGGTCGCTCCGTCACAACTCTACACTCGAACTATCGAGAGACCTTCACAAGGCCCGAGTTCTATCCCGCCTAGTCCCGAGCGCTGGCTACTTGGCTGATGGCGAGTGGCACACGCTTGTACTGAGGGTCGAGAGGAACAATATCAGCTTGATGGTGGATACGGTGGTCGCGTATGTGGAAGAACCGGGCTTTAATGCAGTGACACGTTACGAAGACGTTGATTTGTTTATTGGTAAGTGTTATTTTAAGCAATTTTTTATTGAGACAATTTTGATGCAATTTACCTGCGCTTTAGAACAAGAATGATATGCTCGACAGCCAGCATTTTATTTATTCCCATATAACTTTGATTAACAAATATGCAGTGGCATAGCTATACCTGCAGGCCTAGCATGCGAAATGCGGCTCTTTTTATCGAGATATACTTATTTTACACCATCATCCATCCATCAGCCATAGGACGTCCACTGCTGGACATAGGCCTCACCCATAGATCTCCAATAAGACCGGTTGGTAGCGGCCTGCATTCAACGCGATCCTGCGGTCTTGACAAGGTCATCTGTCCACCTTGTGGGTAGACGTCCTACGCTGCGCTTTACGTGGTCTCCACTCGAGAACTTTTCGACCCCACCGGTCATCAGTCCTTCGTGCTATGTGCCCTGCCCATTGCCATTTCAACTTGCCAATCCGCTGGGCTATGGCGGTAACTTTGGTTCGTCTACGGATCTCCTCAGTCCTGATTCGATCTCGCAGAGAGACTCCGAGCATAGCCCTCTCCATAGCTCGTTGGGCTACTTGAAGCTTATTAATAAGGCCCATAGTAAGAGACCACGTTTCACACCATGGTAGGTATAATAATATACTCCGTCAGATATAGCATGCCGAGTCAAAAATGGTCACGTGGCTAAAACGTAGTGACGTCAATCGATGCTTACACAAGACCAAAATATATCATTTACAAATAGTAAGAAAGAAACGTTGACGATGACGAATGACGTCATTACGTGTTGGCTCTCGGAATCTAGACCTTGTTTTTGTGATCATGGTTTACACATAGCCTTGTCACGTTCTCACACGACAAAAAGTGACATACTTACAAGGGATGCTGATACAATATTATGGTCGCAGGTGGTATAGCGGACGCGAGTGCAACGGCAAAAAAACTGTTCCCTCACAAGTTCAAAGGGTGCATCGATCACATATCTACAAAGGAAAGAAGCTACCTGACAAACTTCAATGAGGTTTATAGCGAAAACATCAAGTCGTGCCAACTGTTTCCCCCAACTTAGATTAATAATATTGTGTAATAAAATAGTTGTAAAAGTGTGGCATCTGTTACTTCTGTAAGTAGATACGTTGATAGCAAAGAGTGGTCTATGTACTGTATGTGAATTCAGAGGCCTTAATCACAATTTTTAACCTTTTGAATTTTGACAATTTTAAGTAGAACAATGAGTTCAAATTGTCAAAATTCTTAATTAAAACGTCGATGCAAAAAATCTGATTATGAGACCCTGACTTTTTTTGATATGTCTAAAAGTGTAAACAAATATGGTAACTAATAACTTTTGTTCTTTAGTGAATATGTAGTATTAGAAACATGGGACATGATAAACTTTGGAGTTGATCATGACCATAGCAACAGCTATGATAACCACATTATTACTACCTACACACCTTCTGATTATATTATATTAGTCATAATATTTGTTTACACTTCTATAAGAGTTTGCAGCGTCAAATGTCGTTTTACCTCTGCTTTTCCGAGTGTCCTCATCTGTCTGTAGGAATTTAAATGTTTGGTACTCTTTCTAATTTTTATAGTGTTTGTAAACATAGGGTTTTCAACAGTAACGTGTGGATCTTATGATTGTATTTCTATTTTGTAATTTAGGTGGATAATATCCTTGAGTGTTACAAAACCATTTAATTTATGCCACACGGAAGTGCATAGCATAATACTCATAGTACAAAACATTCTAGTCTCTTTTTATAGGACCAAATGTGAACATTAGATAGGTATTTACTATTTAATTATGTAGATGTTTTGTATGAAAGTAGAATAGTAATTAGTTAATACATATTGAACACTTCCTGAATTTTTATTTCTAATTTAAAAGTATCAGTGAACCTATTAGTGATATTTCTCTCCCATAGATACCTAGGTAGTTTTGACAAGATTTTGTAGAAAAAAAAATTAAACATTCTGTATACACAAAATATAGTTTTATTGATATATTCATGTTTAATAAATTGTATACATAATAACATCATCAAATATTATATTATAAACATATACATTTCGTTATACGTACTTATTCAAACACAAATACAATATGAGATGTAATCCCCGTTAAACATATCTCATTACTCTAACGTTTAGTCAACACTGTGTAATATATTCAATTGGCATACATGTTCAGTAGCTAAACATGTCCCTTACAAGAAGCTCGTGAACATCAGATTTATTTACACTTCAATATTAAAAGCGATGTACATTCACAAAGTCATAGAATTCATTAGGCCTATTTACAAGTGGAATAACCATGGAATGCTTGACTGCAGTTCAGCTTGCCGTGTTGTACAACGTGTGAAACTTAGGAACATCGATTCCCTCATTGACACTACATTATTCAGATAAACTTTCTAAAAATAAATATTATATTAAGCGATAAAGAATAAATAAATTGTTAATTGCACGTCATTATTATAAAATCTTTCGAAAAATTAAATAGTTCCTTTATAAGAGGCGAGCTGCGCTCACCGGATAAGATGCCTCGTCGAGTCAGGCACAGAGTGATTCCTCTACATTACATATCTTAGTAACAAATTTAAAATCTCGATACCGAAAAAGTAACACGTATCCATTATTCTAGGAATGTTTCTGACAACAATAATAAACAATATAGGAAGAAAAGAATAAGCTAATCACAGAAGATGTAAATATCATATATTTACGAGCTAATTTATTTAATAGGTTGTAGGTGCCTCGCGTAATCTCGTCTATACAACGTAAACACCTATACTGCTATACTGACGGAAGAAGATAGCTCGATTGCAATAAGGCCTACGTAAATATGACAATACATTCATATTATTTTAATATGCACGATTTATGACATGTATGATTAATTAGATCCACGAAACAACATTCATTTAATGTAGGTAATAATAATTGGTACTACGAGACATCAATGTTTATATGTATAATAATACCCCATACACTTATTAAATCTAATATACTGAATAAAGAATAATTAAATTCATTTTTACTCACCTACAATGAAATTCGTTTAAAATTATATTTATAGACATATCGGTTAACAATTTCGCTAATAAAGTCATCAAAGTAACAAACACCGATTAATAATTACAATCCCATTTTTGGATACACATTTTTGGATCGTAATAGATTAGCACGAATTCCACAATTCCTAGCTTTTATACCGGGTGGTAACAATCTCGATCGTTGGTAATGTCTAAATTTACAAACAATTTACTCTATGTTACACTACACCAACGATTCTCCCGTACCACTCACTAAACTAATCTGACAGGTCTAAAACTATGTCTCTTTTCATGAAGGAATAAGAAAATGATGGTAACTACTTTTAAAGCTGCCAAATTTAGATTAGCAAATGGAACAAGAGAACCGACGTCATTGTCATCAATAAAAGTAGTGTTCTATTAATTATATAAAATAAGTTGCAGTTCATTGATGAGACATTATAATTAGGTACATATTATGAAATAAGCATTGGGTTTATGAGTGCTAGGGACGCGGCGCGCTCGTGTCGTGGCGACCGGCACTAGCACATACGATTCCTATCCAAGACGCGTAACGTAAGCTTTTTCCATTCATCTCAATAAACAAAGCTTTACTTGTAAAATCAGTCTCATTCGCATAAGGAAGTGATCACAGCACACACACTGGAAACTCGTTGCAGAGCGAGGGGCCACGACCCTCTTAACGAAACTTTAATAATAATAATAGAGCACCTCGTTCGCTAACTTCTTACAATTAAATCTGATAAAAGTGATAAAATATGCAACAGACCGATCGAAACTAAAACAATATCGAACGTTTAAAAACAAAGCACCGAGTCGCGGAGTACAAAAATATTGGAAGTATTTCGATATCACCAAACGAATTTTACGATTTGTTACTTCATTGAAACGTTCAAATGACAGATATCACACGCCCTCGACGGACGGCGAAAGAAATAACAAGTTACGAGCGTAGACTAGATTACGGAAAAACTGTGAAAGTCAAGATCGTAACGCGAGACGCGACACGCGCGAAGCTTCCACATCTCTGTAAAAATATAATTTCATATAACCGTAGCCTCACATTCGTGCAAAACAAAATTTTACAAGTGAAGCCACACAAGGATACCTTCCGACGCGGAGACGGCGGGGCGAGGGCGGGCGGCGGCTAGAGGCGGGCCAGCGCCCGCGGGCGCGCCGCCGCCAGCGCGCGTCAGGGCTGCGGCTCCACGAACACGCGCTCCAGCACCACGGCCACCAGCACCGCCAGCAGCACGAAGGCCGCCGCCAGCAGCAGCGCCAGGTGCCGCGGCGCCAGCGCGCGCGCGGGCCGCGCGGCGCGGCGCGGCGCGCGGCCCGCGCCCGCCGCCGGCACCGCCAGCCGCGCCGCGCCCGACCACGCGCCCGCCAGCCCGCCGCGCACCGCGCACACGCGCACCAGGTACTCCGCGCCCGCCTCCAGCTCCTCCAGCGCGCACTGCGCCTCCGCGCCCGCGTACACCTGCGGCCGATCGATCTCTTCACTCGCCTACCCAAAACACACTCGGGGACGACTAACTTATATCATTTGCTCTTTCCACCTTGTTCGGAAAAAGGAGCCAGAGGAACAGGCGAGAGACTGAGGGACGTTTTAAAAAGAGAATTGTTTTGAAACGAGCGCCACCCACCTGCTTATAGACGGCGTCCTTGAGGCGGGCGCACTGCAGCACGTACTCGGCGTCCTCGATGGCGTCCCAGACGACGGTGGCGCGGCGCGGCGCGGGCTGCGACAGCGCGGGCGTGCGCGGCGCGGGCGGGGGCGCGGCCGCCGTGCGCGCGCGCAGCGGCTCCGACCAGGCGCCGCGGCCGCCGCGCTCGTCGCTCGCGCGGATCCGGAACCAGTACTCGGTGTTCTCGCGCAGCTTCTTCGCCTTGCAGGAGCGCGCCGAGCCGCGGTACACGGGGCGGAACTCGCGCGCCTCGCCCGACCGCATCTCGACGCAGTAGTGCGCGCCCTCGCCGCCGCTCGCCTCCCACTCGAGCCGCAGGTGGTTGTGCGCGGGCGGCGCCACCGCGAGCCGCGGCGGCGCGGGCGGCGGCGGGCGCGTGGCCGCGCGCGCCTCCTCCGACCACTCGCCCAGGCCCAGGTCGTTGAGCGCGGCGACGCGCACGCGGTACACGGTGTCGGGCGCCAGCCCCTCCACGAGCCGCTCGGGCGCCGGGCCCTCGGTCTCGTAGGCGGCGTCGTCCACCTGCACGCGGTAGCGCAGCACGTCGGCGCCGTGCGCGGGCGGCGCGCGCCACTGCAGGCGCAGCGAGGCGGCCGTGGCCTCGTGGCGCAGCCCGAGCGGCGGCCCGGGCGGCGCGCGCGGCGTGAGCAGGTCGCGCGCGCCCGAGAACGCGCCGCGCCCGGCCGCGTTGCGTGCGCACACGCGGAAGAAGTACGGCGAGAAGGGCGTCAGCTCGCCCACCACGCACTCGGTGTCGGCGCCGCGGTACACCTCCGCGAAGGCCGCGTCCACGCTCGAGCTCATCTCGAGCCGGTAGTCGAGCACGGGCGCGCCGTTGTCCGCGGGCGGCGTCCACTCGAGGCGGGCGGAGCGCGGACTGTCCGCGGTGGCGGTAGGCGGCTCGGGCGCGTCCGGCGGCGCCGCCGGGGTCGAGAAGGCGAGCGGCGGCGAGGCCGGGCCGGCGCCCACGGCGTTGACCGCGACCACCCAGAGGCGGTAGTCGCAGCCGGGCAGCAGGTCGCGCACGGAGCACTCGGCGGCGGCGCCGGCGTACGCGAGCCGCACGCCGCCGGCCGCGTCCGCCACCTCGACGCGGTACTCGGTGAGCGGCACGCCGCCGGTGCAGTCGGGCGCGCGCCACCGCACGGCCAGCAGCGTGGCGCGCGGCGCGGCCTGCGGCTCGGGCGCGGGCGGCGCGGCGGGCGCGGCCGGCTCGGTGGCCACGGTCTCGGAGGGCGACCAGTCGCTCTCGCCGGCCACGCTGGCGCAGCGCACGCGCGCGCGGTACGGCGTGCCGGGCCGCAGGCGGTCGCAGTGCGCCTCGCGCTCGGGCCCGCGGTAGGCCTGCCGGTAGCCCTCGCCGGCGTCCAGCTCCAGCGTGTAGGTGTCGACGGGCGCGCCGCCGTCCTCGGGCGGCGGCTCCCAGCGCAGGCGGAAGGCGCGCGAGTGTATCTTGCCGCGCGGCGAGGGCCGGCCGGGCGGCGCGGGCCGCTCGGGCAGCGTGCGGTAGCACACCTCCGCGGACCAGGGCCCCTGCCCGTCGGCGGTCTCGCAGCGCAGCCGGAAGCGGTAGTCGGTGGCGCGGCGCAGGCCGGCGCAGGTGTGCGCCGCGTCGCCGCCCGCGTACACGGGCAGGAAGCCGTGGCCGCGCGCCGCGTCGTCCATCTGCAGCGTGAACTCGTCGTCGGCGCGCCGCTCCCAGGCCAGCGCGAGCGAGTCGGGCCCGGCGGCGGCGAGGCGCGGCGGCTCGGGCGCGGGCGGCGGCGAGCCCGCCGTCCACACGACCGTCTCCTCGCTCCACTCGCCGCGCCCGCACTCGTTCACGGCGGCGATGCGGAACCGGTAGCGCGTCTGCGGGCGGAGGCCGTTGGCGGTGTGCTGCTTGTTGCGCGGGCGCGTGAGCTCGGCGAACCCCTCGCCGGCGTCCATCTCCAGGATGTAGTGGGAGAGGCGCGCGCCGTTGTCGGGCGCGGCGGCCCAGCGCAGCAGCACGGAGGTGCGCAGGCGCTGCGCCACGCGCGGCGCGGGCGGCGCGTCGGGCGGCGCGGCGGGCGCGCGGAACGTGGCCACCTCGCTGGCGGGCCCGGTCTGCTCGCCGGCGCGCACCTGCAGGCACACCGAGTACTCGCACCCGGGCCGCAGGTCGCGCACTCTGTACCACACAACACGTACGATTACCTACTGACACCGACACACAGAGCTGGGCGACAGAGGTCGCGGCAGCGGCGTACTGACCGGCACGAGAGCGAGGCGCCGCTGTAGATGGCCTTGTAGCGGCCGCGGTCGCCGAGCAGCAGCTCGTACGTCAGCTCCGTGTTGGGGAGCGTCACGCCCTCGGGAAGCGGAGAGTTCCATTGTACGAGCGCGCTCGTCGGGGTAATGTCGCTCACCTGCGAACCAAAACGTAAGCGTAAGATTACCGATGGTCGTACCAATTTAGTATTGAAGCCAATGAAATAGAATATCTACAGACTCACAATCACTAAGTAACAAATCGTCTAATCATCGTTTATTTGGCCAAAAAGTGGCGCAATGCATAGGGAGTGCAGTGTGTTTTGGTTCAGACAGTTTTGTATCTCTGTAGGAGTTATATTTCAACTAGCTGATTCTCGAACCGTTAATTTGGGATAAAAAAATCCTTTTACTGTAAATTATATTTCAACTAGCTGATTCTCGAACCGTTAATTTGGGATAAAAAAATCCTTTTACCCCTTTACCCTTTACCCTTTTTCCCCTGACATCATGTGTGCAAAATTTCATGCAGATTGGTTGAATACTCAAAGAGTGAAAGTGAACAAAAAAAGAAATAAGCAAACTCACTTTCTGATTTGTGATATTAGTTTCATTATTAATTAGCGTTAATGAATTAATTATCTCATTAATATCATAGCTAGATGCACCATGTTTATGCTAGGTCCACATCTACAAGGAATCACATTTTTGTTTAAATAATAGTTGTTTGTTCTTTTCATTTTCGTAAGTTTTGTGGTCGTTCAATAAAAAACAAGTATAAATTAAAAAATTTAAAAAGCCCTGACACCGATTTTCATCAAAACCGACTTTCATCAAACATAGCTAAGAACACTCCCAACCTTCACCTTTAAAATAAATGAAGAAAAAAAATCAAAATCAAAATCGGTTCATCTGTTCGGGAGCTACGATGCCACAGACAGCACACAAATACACACACACACACACACACAAAAACGTCAAACTTATAACACCCCATTGTTTTTGCGTCAGGGTTAAAAATAGTTAGGATTAGGAAGTGAGAACGAGACTATGATGAAAAGTAGATGATGAAGCGCAAAAAGCTTGTATCCGTACTTGCGGCGTCCTGGTGGCGGAGAGCAGGTCGAGCACCGCGCTGGTGTCATCCTCGTCCCCGTGCAGAGACGCGCCGGCCGACGAGCCCTCGCCCTCGGACCAGGCGCCGGAGGAGGCTCCGCCGCTGCCGCCGCCGCGCCCGTTCACCTCCTTGCGCGGGGACAGCGATGGCGTACTCGCGCCGGAGTTCGCTTCTAGAACATTACATTCAACAAAAGACTGTTAGATGGATCCTTCAAACCCCATAGTCGCTCCCGGAGGCTTGCGGCAGCCTGAAGGCTGCTAACCTTCTGGGAGCACCTGGGCTGGTTGTAGTAAGAGGAAGGGTAGAGCGATAAACTTCAAGCACAGTGGCCCAATGAAGTGGCTAAGTGCGGAAAACGCCCAGCAAACAAACAAGGTTGTTATTGTATCTTATTGTATCTTACGTAACCTTATTTCAGAATTTGTACCACAAGTACGTTGTTCTCGAACTTACATTTATCCCGTCTGGTATAGTCGGGCCCTTATAAAACTGATAAAGGAAAAATCTAAAGCCCACAGCGATTGGAAGCGTCATAAAAACCCCAACGACTATGTAATTTTTTCTGAACTCAGACGAAGACAAAAGAGCCTACTCGATGAATGCTACAAGAGATATGTTAATTTATCTCAACAAAAAATCAAATCTCATCCAAAATTATTCTGGTCGTATGTTAAATCAAAAAGGCAAAAGGTCTCTAACTACCCGCAACGGATGTCTTGTAAAAATGTGACCCTCGACACACAGACTGGTATTTGCTCCGCATTCAACGTTTTCTTTCAGAAAAATTTTAATCAACCGTCCAACACTTACGACCTCAGTCAGCCAGGTGACTCTTGTCGTAATCTATATAATAAAAGTGAATCTATATAATAAAAGTGAAAAACCAGAACGAGATAAAAACGCAAGACGGAGCGAGATGGCGCTCTACAAAACTTCCATAGCGCGTTTCTCCTAAACGGCTACCTGTTTCTCGGTAATTCGCATGTATTTCGATTCCTTGACCTCGGGAATAGCGACAAACTTAATATTTATGGTTTTGGATGTGTAATTTTTGTATAATAAGCAAGATAAAATCGCAAGTTCAAATTTCGAGCCAAAAGAGATTATATTAGAGAGCCAATAGAATCGCCGGCTTGCTAGAGGTCGGGGTCGGGGTCGCGTTCAGAGGATAGGCTCTCAGCGCACCCCGTGTGCAACTCTGCCGTTCAAAACATAAGTGTAAAAACTTAGTTAAGCCTTATTTAAGTACTATTGTAATTATTTTATGTTTTTAATAAAGAGTTGTTGTTGTTGTTGTGTAAAAATTATTAAATTACATTGAATAAATTTAAACTGTATTACAACTAAAAAAAAACATATTTTCAAGCAAAGTTATAGAACAACTTAGTCGTTTCGTAAGGCGAGTGAAACAACGGAGACGTTAGAAAACAACGGAGAAACAGGTTTCTATCCTTTGCATAGAACGCACCCGTCTAGAACGTCTATGTCAGTGTTGCACGTTATTGCTCTATCTGCCTCAAAATGGGCAAATGTTATGCAAATTTACAAAAAAAGTCGTATCTTAGTGGATTTATTTAAGCCAGTGGCATGTCAAGTATTTTGATAGTCACAATCAAAGTTAAGTAAGTATTGTATTCAGAGTCAAGTCGAAGTCATGGTCTTGCAAAGAGATAAGATTTTAAGTAGAATAATCGGTATAAGATGCTGAAATATTAGTTTGAGAATATTAAATTACTTAGGAAAACAATAACTTCTTTTTTGTACAGGTGTTTGTTTCATCAAACAGTGTACTTTTCTCGCTAAACTGTATATTAATAAAGACAGCACTGCGTTTTCGAAAATATTATGTGGCAACACTGCTTAGAGAAACAAAAAACAATTTCGATGTTTGTTTTGAATTTTAATTCATCTGGTATGCCTTTATTTAAAAGTTGGTGCAATTATTATGTTACTGAAAAATTTTGGTAATAAAAGAAGGACTAAGTAACGGTACCAGGCTTTTCGCAATTGAAATGGAAGAAATCAATCAATTAATCATCTTACAGGAAGATTATATTTTAACCACATAACCACATTATGTCTGCGTCTGTGTGCGTGATATGGCAAATAAACACAGCACACTTAGCGAATTTGTGGCTTGCATATTGAGGTGTCATTTGGAAACCTACCTTCTCGATGTAGTTATTGTAAGCTACCGATAATTGTGAAATAAACATGACATAACATAGCGTCACGCCTTTCCCTCGAAGGGGCTAGAAGAGTTGTAATACAACATCCACACTTCGCCGGACGACATTCAGTCTCAAATGTATAAGGGGGCGAGCCTGTCGCCATACACCGGGCTCAATTTATGTAGCAGATGACTTAATTACAATACACACATACGTTCACACAATGAACACATTGGTGCGTGTCATCGGCTGGGTTTGAACCCGCTCCCTCTGGCTTGAGAAGCGGTCCTTCTCCAACTAGGCTAATTTTAATTTCTTAATTATATTTTAAAATTTACCTATATATTGTGTACGTATTCGTTTCTTAGATGTATTTGTATCATTTTAAAACAATAAACAAGAATACTTATGTTTTTGCTGAACATTTTATTATTTACATCACTGTACTTATAATATAGTAGGTAACTGTTACTTAACCACTAAAACTACTGAATGGATTTACATACTAGTAATTGGTAATTAATTGCTATGCAATAGATTCCACGCGGGCAGAGCCGCGGGCAAACTCTAGTATTATTCATAAAATAGAAGTTGAGAATGATGAAATCTTAAAACTTGTACAAAGGCTAGATGTGACAAAGGGAGCTGGTAGTGATAGTATCCCACCAGTATTCTTCGTCATGTGCGCTACTTCGTTGTGTGTCCCTATTTCGTTATTATTTAATCAGTGTCTTAAAATTGGCTATTTCCCTAGTATATGGAAGCAAGCTATTATAGTCCCAATTCATAAAAAAGGACCAAAAACAGCTATTGAAAATTATCGTCCTATCTCCATTCTTAATGTTTTGAGTAAATTATTTGAAAGGGTGGTCCATACTCATATTTATCCCGTAATATCTCCCTTAATACCCACAGAACAGCATGGCTTTATGAAAGGACGGTCGACAGCTACAAACTTAGGAGTTTTTATTGATTATCTTACTCGCAGTATGGAAGGAGGCTCCCAGGTAGATGTTGTCTACACGGACTTTGAGAAGGCGTTTGACCGCGTAGACCACATTATACTTCTCCACAAGCTAACTGAACTTGGCATCCGAGGCAATTTGTTAAGATGGATGGAATCCTATCTACGCAACCGTTCTCAAGCAGTAGTGGGTGGCTTCTGTTCGGACTTTATTAGAATCCCTTCTGGAGTCCCACAAGGGTCCATTCTGGGACCTCTTTTATATGCTTCGTATCTTTATGATATAGGCCAATTTCTAGAGCATGCACGGTTTCTCATGTACGCAGATGACACCAAAATCTACATGAAAATACAGAATGGGTCGGATTGTCTGAATCTGCAAGCGGATCTAGATAGATTATCCATATATTACGATAAGAATCGCCTGGGTATTAATACTAGTAAATGCTCATTTGTTTCATTTTCGCGGAAAAAAGGTCCTACAATGTTTGATTACCAAATCAATGGCATCAAAATAGGCAAAGTAGATACTGTTAGGGATCTTGGCGTAATTATGGACTCAAGACTTACATTCTCTGCACATGTGGACTCGGTGGTTGATAAGGCCTTCAAAAGCCTGGGCTTTATATTAAGGATTAGTCGTCCATTTTCAGATATTGGCTGTCTAAAGGTCTTGTATTATTCGTACGTAAGAAGCATTCTGGAGTATTGCAGCCCGGTGTGGGCTCCTCAGTACATTATATATATTCATAACTTGGAGAACATTCAAAGCAAATTTATTAAACATTTAAATTATCGATGTGGCCGGGACCACGTTTCTAGTGATTATCAGGACTCATGTTATCATCACCATCTTTCAACCCTTGAAGACCGACGTATATTAGCTGACATGTCACTTCTCCATGGATTATGTAATGGCTACATAGATTGTCCGGAGTTAACATCAAAAATCTTGCAATTCTGTGTACCAAAAAAGCGAACAAGACAGACAAGGCTTTTTGCTGTCTCCACATTCTCTACTAAATATGCTCGAAACTCACTCGTTAGCCGGTTACATTGGAAGTACAACAAAACATTCAGCGACGTCGATATTTTCCACGCCAGCAAGCTCTGTTTCAAACGGGAGGTTCTCCAAATACTTAAGGAAGCAAAGCAGAGATGAAGCCAAAAGCACTCAAACACACTCACCCCAACTATCACACACTCACACACACACCCACACACTCACACAGACGTCTTTTCACTCACCCTCTCGCACACACACCCTCTCACACACACACACCCTCTCACACAATAAAATAATATGAAGCACTAAAAATTGTCCAAAATTCTTAGTTTTATATGTACCTACTTATATTTCTCATCATAAAACAATATTTGTCTTTATATATTGAAAAGTGTTATGTTTATTTAAGTTTATTTAGTGATTGTTTTTATTATTTTGTCTAAAAAATGTAAATCCGTAATTAGCTGTAAGTTTATCTATAAGTTTATATCATGCCATTATTGTAAGCTGTGGATTTTGTTTAAATAAATAAAATAAATAAATAAAATAAATTGTTAGATGTTTACACACTGTTTTTTTTTGTTGGTTCACCAACAGGACTTTACAATTTTGAGTAGATTTATTATATTACTGCGCCCCGCGGTTTCACTGGCGGTCCCGATATGAAAAATTCCATAAATTCTTTTCTGTACCTCTGACAATCTGTGTGCAAAATTTCATGATGATCAGCGTTGCTATTCACAATAATTTCCGGATCGGAAACGTTTCCGATCGGATCCCACAAATATAAAACTCAAATTGTTTGATACTCAGTCTACTTTTAAAAATTTTGGAATGGGAAATAGAGTATAAATCGGATCAGAAGAATGAATCACGTTTAAAGTCTTATGAATATAGACTGAGATTCAAATAAATAAGTTTAAAAAATTTAGAATCCGATCAGAAACGTTTCTGAATGATTGTGAATACCTATGCGGGTCAGTAGTTGAGGTGTAAGAGTGTAACATGTATTTATAAATAAACGAACAAACTAACTTTCGCATTTTTATAAAATTGTTAGGATATGTGCTTTAAGGACCTATGTAACACGCCAATAATACGTAAACAGCATGTTTTTTTTTAAATTTAAATTTTTAAAACTCTGCTGATAAAGAGCCACTTGTAAAGTTCATAAAAAGCCAAATTTAAATAAAGCTGTTACACATTAGTGCCATGAACGCCCAATAGGAACGGCAAATATTATAGGCGCTTTCAAGGGCGTTCAAGACTACTCGTTCGATTTCGCTCATAATCAAACTTAAAAATTGTATTTGCATAAACTACTTGCTTGCAAAATTTAATGACTTTGAATCAACGATGCTTAAGTTATCGTTGAACAAATAAATGTGGAGATTTCCCAATAGCAGTCAACCTAAAAGATCTGTGTCTTTAAGTAAATAGTATGTAAAGTTTTATACCAATGCCATTATTCCTAGTGGTATGTTGTTTCCTCTCCAGCTTTTGCTTGAGTTTGGAATAGGCTCGCTGAGTGCGTTCGTCCTTCTGGTACACGGGCGGCGGGGAGTGCTGCATGTGATGCTGCGGCACGTGGAAGTGCGGGTACCCACCGCCGTAGTAGTGCTGCGGACCTCCGGCGCCATTTGTTGGGCCCTGAAAATTAGAACAACCTACGTTCAAACTCATTGCTTTGACACTATGTTATGCAGTATTAGCATTATTGCTTATTATTATTATTAGATGATTATTATAAAAGTACTGGCTTAGTAACTACATACTACATTTGGAGTAAAAACAATAATAAAAAAGTTGAGAACCTGCTGATGATGCTGGGATGCATGCTTATAATTATTAGCATTATGTTTGTGCATTACCATTTGTAGCATTATCATTGACTCATTCTACCAACTGCAATCTCTGGTAATTGGATTTCCATGTGGGGCATCATTATCATTATTGTCTTAAATCAAGACAGAAATTCTAGCTTTTGCCGGAAGAAAGAAAATAGCAGTTATCCATTGTTACTATTATACATTAGTAATGATGTTTACAATAGTTAATAATAATAATAATAAGTTTTTATTTCGTGATCACAATCGTGTTGGTAACATTTTAAAAAAATAATACATTACTTATTAAAGTTTTTGTGAGTACCTTTAAGATCACTGTACCCTGTACTAGGTCTCGTCAGAGCCTGTATTACAAGGTGCAGTTTTATTTACAAGTTTTATGTACAAAATATGTGCGTATCATAACTATGTTTGCATAAATGTAGGTTTGTTTATATATATTTAAACATTTCTAATTCTTAGCCTAATAATTAAACATTTTTGTATGCCTAGGTTTAATATTTATGTTTGATAGTAACATTAATCTATGTATGATGTTGTGAGTGAATCAGTGTTTTTGTGGTTGTGTGTGGGGGTGTGTTAGTGTGTGTGGTTCATGTGTATATGTGAGACAGCTACATATGAATAGTTGCATCTGTACATACTTATTCACATATGAAGATTATTGACATAAATTCAATGAATTTTAATTCCATATATTGACCTTGGCTTACTTTGCACATGGGTGATTAACAGATACAGGAAATCTATTTCAATGATTTACTGCAAACAATATCTACAACGCAAAATGATTATATGCTATAAAAGACACACAAACCTATTTACAACTAATACACCAATGTTCCATTTTGGCTACCCTCATGTAAATACAGACCCTCACAAGCTGTTACCCATGACCTTGTTTGTGTTAATTCAGAAAATAACATCCAAAAACTTTCCTTGTCATTACTTTAACTAATTATCAAATTTAATCAAGATCCATTCAGTGTTTAGCGGTGAAAAGCCTACAAACAGACAGACAGAGTTACTTTTTTTCGATTTTATTATGATACTATAAATTTAGGATTAAGTAGTTCCTTTATGTGTATCTAAGTGCGGAAAATGCCTCGCTTAAAAACAATGCCTACGATTTAAAATTTATTTTGTTTTTAAAATAATAATCAGTGTGTACCATTCCATCCAGTATAGGTTTACACTGTAGGTACCTATAACTCGAAATTGTATGTTTATCAGCATTGCAAAATAATATTTTCAGATAACATATTGAATGAAATTGTTAAAAAACCACTACCGTCTGTAATCTTGGAAAAATGTTCACACTGACCTTTTCTTGTTCTTCTTTAGACGTTTCCCTATGAACACCTTTCATTTTAGGTTTTCATAACAGTCTGGAGTTTGTGGTTTAAGATAATAACGTCAAAGACACCGTGCCACGTACAAGCGAAAGCGAACTGCTCGTTTCTGATAACGCGACCGCCAATCTCACGCCGCCGCTGCGGCAGGCAAGTATAACGTGGCCACGAGTAGATTAACCAATCCACAGGCGGGTAAGTATTCACTTAATCGAATACTTTACTTGGTCGGTTTATTAAAAACTATACACGTGCAAGAGACGAAGTTTTACGCGCATAAAACCAGAAACAATCAAGGAAATTATTTGCACAGAAGGTTCATAATCATGAAAAACATACCTAACACAGGTATATTCAGGGTAACTGTTTTCAAGTTATAATTTTCAATGAAGACTACAATTACTTCAATGAATGTAATATTTCGCAATTGATTTACACATTTTAACTGCGAGCATGGTTTATTTTATTAAATTGGAAGTAATGTTAACAGCGTAGCGCAGAATAATTATGTTGATTAAATATTTATGTTTTTGTTTCGTAAACAAACAAATTACAAAACAAGCGTCAAGTACTCGAGTCAAGCGTCCTGTCACTCACGCATGTCACGTGTCACGTCACGCACAGTTTTTTTTCCCCCATAATTATTTAATAACCATGGATACAAAGCCTTTCAGTCGTAACATTAAATAGGTGATTTTGGTTTTTTCTTATAATCTAATTCTAAGGACAACAAGGACACAAGGACACAAAATGGTGAAATGAAAATCTCAAATCTCCGAATAGGGCCACAGTAAAGTCCTGGATAATCTAGTGTTGCCACAGTTCAATAAAAAAGTCCACCACCAAATTAAAAAAAAACCCGTTTTAAAAATGAGGAACACTTATGGCGCGAAAACATTTTTTCGTTTTTGTAGCTGGACCGGGTAAATATTGTACATGATAATAGAATTTGCGGTTTTCTTACGGCTATTTTTCTCGTTATTTTACAGACATATTTGACAAATATGCACCTGATTGCTCAAAAACTTCGAGCAACACGACGGACGTCCTGTGTTGCTCCTACAATACGGTAATAGTTTTTTTATAAAACAGTACTCGCTGCATACGTACTAATATATTTAAACGAACTTGCTTTAAAAACTAATAGCTCTGTGAGCTGTAGACCTCGCGGCCAAAGACATTTGTCCTCCTCGCATTCAGGTGGAATTCTTTCTCGTGAATTTTTTGTGAACAGGTTCTATACAGATTATACAGATATTTTTTGCCGAGTCGGTTCTGCCTCCAAAAAAATATAATTCTCTAAGGTTATATCGAACCTACTCACAAAGTTTCAAAAGATTCAGTTAAGAAATGCAACCTGCGGTGCTTTTCACTATTATTCGGAAACGTTTCCGTTCGGATCCCATGAATTTAATTTTTTTTTTCAAATCTCAGTCTACTTTTGTAAATGCTGGAATAAGGAATCGAGTATATAAATCCGATCGGAAGAATGAATCACGTTTAAAAACTTATGAATACGGACTGAGATTCTTATAATTTGAATTGAAAATTGTTGGAATCCAAACGGAAACGTTTTCAAATTATATGCTGTAGACGGAGATAGAGATCCAGACAGAAATCCGGACATACGAAAGCATTTTTGTCGACGCTGAAGCAGAGACACGCTCGTCGAAAAAAAAAAGCAAGTACATTATTAATGATTTGCTTTGGAGTGCTTTTTTGTGGTTTTGAACTGTGTAAATTGATTTTATTTAAAAAAAAATTATACATCTATACGTCGCGACTTGTAAGCCTCCTCCGTTTCGTCGGTAAAAAAAAATAGTTATAGATTAAAAAATACGAACATCTCAAGAAAGATACTTTTTACTTTTACATATTCGAAAGTAACTCTGTATGTCTGTTTGTAGACTTTCCACGGCTAAACGGGTGAACGGATCTTGATGAAATTTGATAATTTAGATTTATTTTGGTACGAGGAAGGTTTTTTTGATACTATTTTCTGAATAAACTCAAACGTGTCGTGGGTAACAGCTAGTAGGTATATTAAACAAATAGGGTGAGAATCTTCACCCGCCAAAACTTAAAGTTTAATTAGACAATAATACGTTGTACGAAAAGGGTAGGTACTTTAATAGGTAGGTGTAATTGTAATTAAATGTTATTTAGACGAAATGAGCTTATTAATCGCCAACCAACAACAGAGTAACTTTGTAAAATATTTGTAAGCTTACGTAATGGTGTGGTTGTTGATGATGCGGTGGCGGCTGGTGGTGCTGCGGCTGCTGGTGGTGGGGCTGGTGGTGCGGCCCGTGGTGGGGGTGCGGCTGCGCGTGCGGGTGCACCAGGTAGTGCCGCATATTCTCGTCGATCACGGGTGGCATCATCGGCGGCATCATCGTGGCTGACGTCACCACTGGCATGCCTCCTGGAATTATGATTTTAAAATTAAATATGAATTACTTACAAGACTTACGAGTATATTAGATAGGAGAGGCCTTCTGCCTTGCAATCTTGCAAAATACCTTCACGAGGGCTAGTCGAACTTACTTTAGTTCAAGAAAATTTAAAACATTGTGAATAAAAAGGTTGTAGGTTTTGTAGGTGAAGTCTGGTTGAGGTGGGATCCAATCCCAAGCCCGCGACGCGACTCACAATCTGGCCGGCACGGCGCGCGGCGCCTGGGTCATGTCATGGCCGGCTAGGTTTTGCTTTATTTTGACATCGGCGCCGTCCGTTCCGCTTCGTAACTTTGCAGTTGTGTTGAATGAACGTGTTTTGGTTATTTGTAGAAATCCTTGTTTGTGGGATCATCCGCTTTTGTAGACATAACCGTGCGGCGGAAACGTGGCGCATAGTTCGAGCGCGCGGCGCAGCCGACCGCAGCCTCTTGAGCAACGCGCTTGGAATCCCACGAGAGCCTTGAAGTTCTTTGTTTAGAGTAAAAGGGATTTTTCCCAGTTTTAATTTGCTGCTATTACATAACTTTCTGCCACAACCGCTAATTCAATGTGGCTTGCTCTGATTGTACGTTTTGATTAGTATTTATCTATTCTGTGGTTTGTCCAACAAGTTTTAATATTGCAACAATCTAGTCTAGGTGCATTCGTTCCATCTAGGTAAAATACCTTCTCGGAATCTATAAAGAAGGCAATTGCCTCATTTGTTTTGTAGATTCAGTTTCTAGAATACAAAGTCACGAGTATCAGTTCGTTCATAATTATAACCCAAATACATCATAAGCACATAGGTACGTACAGGTACGTATATATAATATAGTGGTCGACATGTGCAATGTGCAAATAGGTACGAGTGCGTATGTGTGCGCCGGCAACAGCATCGGCAGTCGTTAGATACAAATGGAATTTGCGGCGATAAACAGCAATTTGTTCTGAGGACTTGGGACCGAGGAATGATGTGTGACTCCTGTTTTATTTACGAGCAAAATTACTCGGCTACTTGCTACAATTCTCTAAAGTAGAACATAGATTTAACATTTCAAGAACTAGTATTTAGTTAGGTATGTGCAATAAAACTTAATAATTTAACGATAAAAAGTTAACATTTTTGAAATTGTTCGTTGATAGCGAGTTACGTAGGTAGAGTAGTTAGATAGATAATAAATTGCTTGCATAGGTTAAATATGCAACTCATAAAATTCATGAGTCTCATACGACTTGTATTTGACAAACTAGAGCAAACGACTGGGCGTAGGCAAAGACATTTGAACTATTTTATCAAAGAGCGTATACCTAACCGTAATGATCATCACAAACTCTACCAAAAAGATGATTTTGGCGGTGGACAAAAAAAAACTAAAATATGGGTAGTTGTTTGTCTATTTTTGGCAAATACCTCTACATTATAATGGCCTGTCTTTGACGAACTAAATGAAAGTACCTATGAAGCGCCAAGCACAACACTCGATCAGTGGAAGGCAAGTTCACTGTGCAGAGACTGCATGGAGATTGGTCAGATTGGAGAAAAAAAGCGGAGGATCAGACTAAGGCACTACCTTGGGACAGTCCTACGTCCAGCAGAGCACTGTCATGGACTGATGGGGATGGTGATGACGATAAAAGCTAGAAGAAAAGGCGCGTAGCGTACCGTATTCAGGCAGCTGCACGGTGCACATGTGCGCGTGCTGGGGGTGCTGCTGCGGGTGAGGGCACATCTCCTGCGGTACGTAGTACTGCTCGGGCGGGTAGTACTCGCCGTAGTAGGGGTCGGGGCCGCCGCCGCCGCCGCCCTCTGCCACGCCCACGCCCACCATGGCGGGCTCTAGCAGCGCATGGCCCGGAGCCAGCGCCGCGTCTTCACGCCCGCGCTCGCTCAACCACTACTACCTGGAACAATTACAGAACCACTGTTAACATCCATAGTCTAAACCCCACATTGAATAACAACACTTTTACAGACTGTACCACACCCTGGCATTGCTCTTTTGCATCGCATTTCTCTTCTGCCTGGCAATTTGCTATATTCTCAAGGTTTTCAAACCAGGAATTTTCCTACCTCTATTGAACACAAGACAATCTACATAACGTTGTACGGCTTAAAAAATCCAAATCGTCATGTTTCCTGGGCAGTCTTCGTAAGATCTAGATAGCTGCTAGCGAATTTTGCGAAGTGATGCATAAATGGTTTGTTGCACAAGAGACTCATCACGTCGATGCTACGTCCGCGTGAGTCGTCGTGATCGTGTTTGCCTTCTAAATGGGGTGTTGGCGGCCTCACGAGTTCTGCGTGGATGCGCTTGCGCCGAGTAACTGTGTCAGTGATTGTGGCAGCGCACTGCCTTGAACAAGTGATTGCAACATAGAAAAATTAGAATGTGGTTTATCTTTTGTTTTGTCGGGTTTTAAACGACCTATCTCTCTTTACCTTTCAAGAAAAAGCTTTTTTCAGTTCATAACAATAATTAATACGTTGAATGAATCATTAGCTAATTTTGAAACAAATTTAATGTATCGGGATTTTCCTAACTATCGGGATGTTTAGTGTAATCTGTGTAAATACCTATTACCGAATTACTTGTTTCTAATTAGATATGAGATGAGATGAGCATGTCGCAGCGGTAAAACAAAAACTTAGTTTGAATGAAGCTGATAAATAGGTAGGGTATCACAAACTAATGTAACTAATATGTAGTGAATCATTGCAATCAATGTTAACAGATAAGTAATTAAATTAGATAGTGATAATTTAAAAGCAAACCAACCTACCTACTCTATACTTATTACTTTATAGTAACTTACTAACTTATATGTTAGGTGCATGGAAATTGTGAGTCAGTCTCTTTACGTAAAATGTACGCAAATAAAACAATGAACATTTAAATGCAACCGTATACATGGAATTTTTATGCAAACAACAACAATCAGTCGTCGACGTCGTCCACGACAAATATGAATGAATTATTCGTCAAATCTGAGTCACGCACCCGCGCCGTATCAACAATGGGCGAGCCACATTGCGGTCACAAAGGCGGTCTTTAACCATTCACATTTCTTGCCATGTGAGTACTTGCGACAGTTAGCTTTACACTTTACACTTATTGAGAGAATTTGACAATTCTGCAGAGAGAGAGAGAGAAACTAGAAAGTAAAGCAGGAAAGTTTGACGAGAGTCAATTCGTATGCCCTGTATCAGGCTGAATTGAATTAGCAGTGGTTTTTAAACTGAAGTCATGAAAAAAAAAAATTTTTAGGTACCTACGTGTCTGAGTAATGCCTGTAGTTAAACATTACAGTGGAAGGAAGAGAGAGATTTATCAAATCTGTCGAAATGACTTCCCCTCCATCAGGTAAGGCGGATGTAGATGATTATGTGATAAGAAACATTGTATTTGTTATCGTTTGCAAGCGCGGCACGACATGCAACAGTTATTAGATGTAAGTACCTTCTCGTAGGTAGGCTAGATGCAAAATGTACCTATTGGTATATTGCACCTAACCCGGCAATTTTTTTCATTTGTAAATATTAAGGTAAAGCACATTGGTTATCTACCTACGTTGTTTCTAATGCAGAGCCCGCCACAAAAAAAGACAATTATAGGCTCTAGAAATTGTCATTCCCAATAATTTGTGACTTTATTAGGAAATTTAATATGTACTAAAATAATTGGGTTCTTTCTGTGTTAATCAAATACATTTATTTTAGGGAGTCATTTAAGTAAGTCTGGCATAATTACTCATAGGAGATGAATAATCTTATTAGGTACCTACTTAAATTGTTTATTAATAATCTTATTAGGTACCTAGTTAAATTGTTACATAATTAATGTTACATACTTAATAATCTTATTAGGTACCTAGTTAAATTGTTTAATTAACATAAATCATTTCCTATGTCCTATAAATGAATTAATTAATACATTTACGTCAAGCACTGTAGAATTGTGAAACCAATATTTACCGATCCAGTTTCACGAGTCATCATTTTCAGGGGATTCCCTTTTAGTAAAATGATATTCCAATTATCTATTGCATGCTATAATATAACAGTATCGTCATCAAAATAATAATGCAGAGTTGTCAGATACGATCAAATTACTGGGTCATTTTAAGGTACTAGGTATTGTTTTTTATATAACTAGTTGCGCCTCGCGGTGGTACGCGCGGTCACATAAGAGCCGTTATTTTTTTTCGGGATTGAAGGTTATAAGATTGTTAGGTTATTTTGTATCCCTGGACCAATTCAAAATTTCATGAAAATCGCTTGAGTAGTTAGGACAAAAAAGCGTAACAAACAAACTTACTTTTACACTTTCCCAGTTATAAGTTGGTTAGGATTGTTAGGATAAGATCAATATACTTAACGATACCTATGAACTCAACTAAAGTAAGTACCTACACATTTGATAAAACACTTGGGCTCATAAAGTCTAATCAACCTCGCCAATTTATTGCAATTAATTTAAGAACCATGTTTCAGATAAACATTCTGATCTTTAAAGAGCATAGAGATGGCTCTATAATCATTCTACTACAAAAGCAACTAGGAAAATATACGTTGATAGAAATTTAAACAGCACTAATTCTGCATGTAATTACCAAGCATAATGGGACGCAATGTTCGAATGACCATCTCTAAATATTTACTACTGTGGTTTACAATTGCGGCCTCTTATTATAAAGTGCAATTTCATTTTTTGCATGTCATAAAAGTTAAGAGGTGAGCAATAAACGCTTGAGCACTTTGACTACATAAAAATAAAGGTGGTAACCTTAATAGACGCTCACTCATCCACTGCAATAGGGAGGTACCTACTTATAACCTCATGAATACTTAATCCGAATATTCATCATTTGAATAGTGACCTTGTCTGCGTTGAATGTTAGGTACAGACAACACAGTCTGGCTCAAGTCCTATTCCTAGAAGTACGGAGGGCTGTCTCTCACTCGCACGGTTACTGATTGAAAGCGACAGACAAATTATAAAATTGCTCGTCAAGACGAGAGCAGTGCGATGCAACTATGTAGAAGACTGGTTTGAATAAAGAGCAGAGCAGGCGTATAGAGCAACATTTGACATTTTACTGCACATAACCAGATAAGTCAGATAACCACCAATTTAACGACGCCGGAATTAATTAACTTTGTTCTCTACTTGAATTCGTGTAGGTAAAGCGAAACCAACACAGAGCTGTTTTCGATAAGGATAATTCGATGCAGTTTTTATATTCGTACGTAAACGTTCCATGGTAGATTTCTTCTACATCGAACTGTGCAAATAAATCAATCGAAATGTTTCTGTTTTGCACAAATAATGAGGTATTGCGCCTGATAGGTACTCGTACAGTACAAACACTTGATATGGGAAAACTTTGCTCTACTCTTCAAGCATAAATTAGCTGCTATAAACTTATCGTTTAAAACATTTGATCTATGTTACAGTATCTGAGATAGGTTGAGTATTCCAGGGTTGATAAGGGCCTTCTGCCCCCTTGTTGTGATGCAAATGGACTAGAATTCCTAAGCTATTAATTCATTGGTCTCGATCAGGTTCAATTGAATAAACGCGGATAGAGGAGTGTGGCGATGGCGTGGCGATCGTCATTTAGCGCTCCTGCGGTGTTATGTAAAGAGGCCGAGGCGCAGGCTGGTCGCTCGCCACTACGCTCCTCGCAGGGTCACGGCCGAACGTACGCCCGATGCCCTCAGCCCTCGCTCATTACGCTAACTACATACGTCATTAATCCTACAAGGTAATTGCTGGGTGCTCGAAACTCGGCCACTTTATTGGCGCCGCCATGCCACTAAAAGAATCACGCGAGTCCAATGTAGCCAAACTAGTTTGAGGCTTATACTGACTTTGAATGTTCGGATTAATCGAGCGATACTTGATTTAAATTGCATCCAAATTTTTAATGAAACAGACACCTGGTTACCTGGTATCGGTAATAAAGGTTAATTAAGTAGCTTTATTTTATCGAAACCGCAACATTGACCGCAAAGTTCAATATTGTAGATAACGAAATAGGTAGTCTAATTATGTAACAATTATCGTACAATTCGCTATTATTTCGATTTTCGTGTTAGGTCATGAGCCAATATGGCAAGTAGGTATGTGAGTATTATGATATTCCTATCAGAACTAGTGGGTGGAGCCCAGGCCAATTGAAACTGAACGAAATCTCGGCCTCTGACGCACGCGCACGCGTCCAACCATCGATCGAACGCAATTATAATAACGATAAAATGAAAATACCAACGACAATCGAGGCCAGAGTACAATGTGTAGCAATTAGTCTAAAATGGTAGATGGTCAAGATAATGCTCACACGGGAAAGCTTACTAAGTATGGTCAACAACAAAAAAATACGTAAATACGATAATGTGTGCAGGTTACAAAGTAGGTCGTTAAAATAGATAAAATCTGTTGATCGCACATGCAAGACAATTATATTATCTTTGTACAACAGTAAACTCCTCGCTTCGGGGATTGCAGGACGAAGTATAAATCGCGCTTTCGATTGGGCGCCTCAACACTCATTCATGCAATCCATTTTTCAATTTGAGCGTAGGCGAGTCCAGTTAATTCTTTTAAAGCGTATTATTTTCATAAAGGAAAGGAATGCACTGTCTACTAGTCATATAACACGATGGTAACTATTTTTAAGAAACTGATTTTCGGACTTATTTGTGAAATTTAAAAATATAAGCAAGGAAGCATATACTAATCAGATCCCTACGTCCTTTATACTTTGATTTTACTTACGACGAGGGTAATCGGTTTGTTTGTCTGGTAGTCGATAAGAGTGAACGTTGGGATTTCCAAACGTCAAAAACCACTAAAGGAGGAATATACGCGGACGAGACGTTCCGAGAACTCATTTACATTAAGCGGCAAATAACTTGGCGACGCGACGGTACAGCGATACGAGCCTTATGATAGTAAACAACCTTTAAAAAAATAATTAGGTATGTGTCTCTGTGTGGTTACAACGGACAAATATCAGTCCTTTGTAATCCACTAACTATAAAGTTCAGTTAGTAAAGGGTTTGTAGACTGCGTGAGCAGCGAACTCATGAGAAATCTCTCAGCAGAGATTTCTTCAGAAACTTTTAATGATGCTGAGAGAATGAACTAGACTAAGAATCCAGACTTCTAGGGGGTGAGCTGGAGGGAGGGGACACAAAAAAGACGGACGTTTTCACTCAGATCTCGAAAACACACTTCAGTTATCTAGTGGCGTAGATACTGCCTCTATCTTACGATACCTATTTGACTAGGCACCGATTGCATACCTATACTGTTATACTGATAAGTGGATACTGAAAAGGGTTTACAATACTCATAAATTAATTTTAACTTTGTAGTTTATAAGTTTTTTTTGTATGTAACTTCAAGGCTAATTCAATTATGCTACTGTTTGACGGATAGAGTAAAACTAAATTATTTAATCGTAGTTGAACCTGTTTAAGTATATTTACTGGTGGCTCTGTGAGCTGGAGACCTCGCAGCCGGCGTTTGTCACATTCGTCAAGCGATCCTCTGGAAATCTTGTGAGGAGGTTCGATAATTTCAAGAGAATCTGTTTAGAAATGCGATATCTAGAGAAAGACAAAGATCCGGACAGAATTCAGACAAACGTAAGCATTTTTGTCGAAACTGAAGCAAAGACGCTTTGTCGTTCGGTCGAAAAAAAAGGCTGAATACGCAAACAAGTATCATGCTTCATAAAAGAGCATGGGTTCTTTCATCATGTCGTTGCTAGACCCACGGAGTCCTTTCTCTATCTTCGAGATTGTAGGTAGAGCAGTAGAAGATTGATACCGAAAATGCACAAAACAAACATACGCATGATTCCCCTTCGGCCTCTGAAACCCGTACTACGCAGTATTGTAGAAATCGTGTAATTTATTGTTTTTCCCAACGTGATGCGACCACATCTATTATACTATACTTTTACAGTGAATATCTGATCATTATGTGTTCAGCAGACCGAGACTAGCTCATCACCTGTGAGTTGCCGATACTCACTACAAATTATATTGTCTGTGGCATAACTTCATGCTCCATAGCGTAGGTAAGTATATATGTCCAAACGGGTTGAAAAAAAGCTTGGACTTATTTTCCACATAAATAAAGCAGCGTGTGGAATGGGTAATTTTTCGCACAGTTGACTGCCTGGCCGCCGCCGCCTCAGCTGACAGGGCGCCATGACGACGCGCGGTCGATAGTCAAAGGCGACGGATCAAGGACCACCGCCCACATGTAAACATAGACAATGCGAACCAAAAACACGTTTCCTACGTTTTGGATTTAATGAGAACTTGATCTCGTCTATGGAGGAAAGTGCTCAGGCATCTATAACCCTATTCGGAAGTATGAGATATTCATCTCACCTTTTCTCGTCCTCGTTGCTCTCGTTTGAAACGACATAGGTGTGAAAGTGAACAAGATAAAATCTCATCACATCTCACGCGTAGGAATAGCCCTACTGATAGTACTTGATCCGAGAAGCCTGATAGGATAGGCTATTTTCTTCAGATTTAGATTTTTTTTACGAAAAGCTGTACCTAACTTTGGTTGTCTGTGGTAATCTGACAGTTTTATTTGCTTTTCATTCAAGCTTCTTTTCATTAAATAATTAATATTTAGTGAAAAGAAGTAGTGCGGGACATAATATTCCCGCACTACATGCTCTGGGTGTTAAAAAAAATATTCACTCTAAATAAGTACAAGGGCGGATACAGAAAAAAAACGAAGTACCTTATCATGTAAAAATAGATTGTACATGCGTGGGGTGCGTTAACCCTTAGCTAGCACAGCCTCCGACGTAGCTGGGCGGTACCCGCCCACGGCTCCCGGGCGGCCGCGGGCGGGCGGGCGGCGCCCACGCATTGACGCACTGCCACCTATCTGCCGTCAATGAACATTACACATAACCACCAAGCCACTTTTTTTAGGGTTCCGCAGTGAACTTAGTAACCCTTATTACATTATTAGGTTGTACATGAGCCCGTATCTCGTTTAGTTTAATTCGTTTGAAGGAAAACGGTATGCGGTATCTAACTACTTTGCTTATCTGCCCTCGTAGAAAATTACCCTAGTTACCGATATTACCTAAGTCTGCGTTGCGGAAAAAATAAAAAAGACATTTTAACTGGTAAGCAAAAATCGCTTTGAAGTTGAACGACGTCTTATAACTACTATATAGCTTACTTAGTAAGTAACATATCTAGTTACTTGGTAAATTGCACTTAAGTTCGTTCACACTTACTCTCAGCCTTCCCATTAGTCTCTAATTATATTACCGTGGGGCAATGCATTAGCTTACAATAAAGTAAGGGCCTTGCTGTCTGTTACAATTACTGCGTACTCTCCGGCGATGGCGTCGGGAGTCGAAAAGTGTAGTGGCGCGTGAAATTATACTCCGGAAATGGAGTACACTTGAACTGCATCGACTATTTCTGGACCGGGGCCAAAACTATGCAGGATAAATTCATTATATCTAGAGATTCCTAGATTCGAAAAATAAAACAATTCGCACTTTTTACAGCTCCTCCGTAGC
Source organism: Peribatodes rhomboidaria (assembly GCA_911728515.1). Taxonomy (NCBI): domain Eukaryota; kingdom Metazoa; phylum Arthropoda; class Insecta; order Lepidoptera; family Geometridae; genus Peribatodes; species Peribatodes rhomboidaria. Next base: position 6,383,285 of record OU452169.1, on the reverse strand, counting down.
TGGACGGCTAACTTTTTTACTAGCTGCTATTGCACGAGAATAACCTGCTCGTAAACCCACTGAAAATATCTGCCGATGTAAAAGAAAGGCAAAGAGCAATACTTTCTCACCTTACTTTGTAAATTTTACACTGGCTGAGTGTCTTTAAATCTACACGGTAATATTAAATCGTCCTAAGCAACTATCATTTACCTATTTTAGAAAACAAGCCGTCATCATTTCAACAAATCTCATAATACTCATTCATGACAACATTCTGCAAGCAAACGGTTCGACAACAACTAAAAACCGGCGTTGCGTGCTCCAATTAAGAGGCAATGACACCCGAGAGACCGGCTATCATTATTACATTCGCCATAGCAATAACATTGAAGCAAGCAAATCTTAGTTTATATGCTGATATTTCTCATTTCTTCGCAATAAACAACTCGCAAGTGGGTGGAAATTGAGCACAGTTTTGGTTTTATGTAGAAACATTTCTATTTTCAGAACATCATGACGTGTCTACCGCCGAGTTGTTTGGGAAAATCAATTTTAAAACCATTTTTGGAATTTAATTGATTCTCATGACGAATGACTAACAAATTCCCACACAAGTTTGTTTTTATCGTACAAATTAATTATAATTCTGGTATAATTATTATTGCGATCTAATTCTACTGTGAATGTGACTTTACTGTGTTAATTATATTCATTGTGGAGCAAAGATGGCTCTTAAAATAGACCATTGTAATAAACAACTGATAACCAGAAATGTGAATGGATGTCCGATGTTAGGACTGTCATAATTGAATGTAATATTTTTTACACCAAGAAGAATCGCAAAAAGTTTTTCATCTACACAAAATGTTTAGTCTCGTTTGACATATTTTCATGATTACTTGTGCTGTTTTGTGTTGTGAGCACAGTTTTTTATACGAGTAGTGCTATTCATTATTAATAGGGAACAAAATGTCCTTTGAAAAATTCAAATAATGTGGAATCGAACACGAACTAAATCAAATCACTGGCTAAAAAACTACATCTGACTTTCAAATTCTTTTGTTTAGTCTTCGACACTGTGATTAATGTCTCATGTAATTTCATTCAAGTAGTTACTAATCTATGAAGTATAACAATGGCCTAATCTATCCAAAACCCGTGCATCGACCCGCGGGCATTGATTCAAGTAGCCCGAAATCTCGAGAACGTCAAAACAAGTATAGAGCGACCAACTTATGTAGAGTGGATTATTGAGGACCAGTCAAAGTACTTTTTTACAATAAAACCGAAAGACCACAGAAAATGTTAGTATTTTTCATAAGTACAAGTGACACTGTGAGCTGTAAACCTCGTGGCCGACGTGAAATCTACAGGTCGCATTTCTTAACCGATTCTCGTGAAATTTTATGACCAGGTTCGATTATTATACTCGATTAGACTCGACAAAAAAATCTGTATAATTTCGAACCTGCTCACAAAATTTCAAGAGAATCGATTAAGTAATGCGACCTGTAGATGAAGTCAAATATCTGGACAGGGCAGAGATCCGGACAGAAATCGGACATACGAAAGCATTTTTGTCGAAGCTGAAGCAGAGACGCTTCGCTCGCTAACGCTCTCTCGGTCGATAAAACAGTCAGAAATTAGTGTCTGTATGAGAGAGAACAATGCCATGTGATGTGACTTAGTGTACAGTGTACTTATGTACACTTAAGGTATATAATTTTAAATAAGTCATTATTCGTAATATCGTGACCTAAAAATGGTTTATAATCCAAAGATATGTAAATGACAAAATACATAGGTTAAACTTCAGCGTAAGAAGATCAACATATCAGTACCCGTTGAGCAACTAAGTTACTTGAAACAATGTTGCAATATCTTTTTAACTAGGTACGTTTTAGATGCTTTAACCTACTTCTCGGCACTTCCTTAGATAACGCGCAACATTCTGTAGTTTGTAGCAAACAAATCTAGTATTTCCCCAGAGCACAGTTCATCATCCGCGTTCGTGACACGGCACACGCAACACAATAACAACAAAGCGAATATGAACGGCAGATTATTATACGCTACTATCTATTGCCCATCTCGCACATGTTGTAAATAACATGTATAATTTTAATTCACCGCCATGATATCGTAAATGGAGCGAGAACTATGCCGCATACATTATTTGCTGTATACTGCGCACACGCAATCGCAGTGAAAAAATGACATTAGCATAGAGCCTGGTTTTGATGCGAGCGTTCGCGATTTTTAATTGATTTTCATCCGTATTCGGTCGATGCTAATGCATTGGCAAATATGAGACGTAAGATGACTGCATTCCGGTATGATAAGTGAGAATGTTCCGTTCCACAGTCGGTACTGAATTATCAGGTACAGTCACAGCATCGTTTTTGGCACCTAGCCTATAACTGACAAACTTTAATGACACTTAGTACTAACACACTTATTTGTACGAAACACTTTTTAAATTGCGGTATAACTTCGACTAGACAGTACATGAGCTCTTTTTCGCTAAGCATGACTGTGATAGTAGTATAATCAAAGCGTCATCTATAGAGGGTATCGCCTCGTAGTAGATGAGGCTCAGAGCTTATCTACCGCAGGATACGGCGCCTCTTCCGCCGGCCGATGATATTGCGACACCTACGCGTCCCCCACCTCTCGATCCTCTCAAACATCTCTCAACACTATTGTATGTTTAATAAAAATATTGCTCTTCATAGCAAACAATTCACAATAAAACCCACCACATAAATGGAAGGAATAGGTAAGATTTTATTTAGCTCTACATTCCCAACCAGTATAAAATAAAATACAACGATTTATATGGTTGAGAAATGTCCTACAGTGTCGCATGTACCTTTTTTTCTTTTGCTGAAGGTAGGCAGGTAAAGTTAGGAAACCCCGAAACTTAAAAATCATATGAGCAAGAAAAACATGTTGGCAACAGAAAATGAGAAAGAAACCTGTTATAAGACGTAACTTTGAAAACTGGCCTAGCTGAAATGAAGGAATCTTACATTTCTTACATTTCTAAGAATCTTGAAACGGTTGCGTGGATACAAATCACGTGTATTAACGTTAGCGATCCGCGTATGGTAGGTATACCACAGAAGGTATAAATGTCGGTTGCGTGCCCCCATTGTATCCGTGACGGTCAATTAGCAGCCCTTAATAGTGGCCATTCAGCACGCGACCTGTGTGAATGGACCTGGCAAGAATGGAGTGAAAAGTACGATCGAGGCCGATGGGAAATATCCTAAAGGAAAGCAGCAAAGTATGCATAAAGAAAAGTTTTAAGAAAAGCTATTTTGATAATGATGGTACATTAGTGTCTCTACAAAAGGCTATAATTATTGATATCTAGCTTGTAGATGAGATTATTCAAATTGCTCAATATAGTATATTTCAAATAGTATAAATATATTCCTATCTAGGTAGGAAGACGAGAGTTAAGTGTTTTTTCTCCCTATGAATTTGGATGATTTGTTAGAAACGGTTCTGTGAATTTGGAGTTGTTTTGTTATTAATCCTGAATACCTCTCCGGCCACAATATTAATCCTAGCTAAACCGGGCTATTATAAAACAATGATACTCGAACGTGTATCAAATTGGTTGAATCGAACTATTCAGTGGAGCAAAGCAAATCCACACTTCATAGAATTGATCGGACAACCACCGGCGTGGGCGGCGGAACACATCGCTTATACCCAATATATCTCATAATTCTTGTTTGTCTTTGGATCGATGTTAGCGGTGTTAGGTAGCATAGTATGTAAAGTTAATAGTATAGTATAATAATAATGCAGGATAAATGCAGATGAACATTAAATTAACAGATCATTTTTGCTCGTGTTACTAGATAGGTCAACAAACTAATAACAATAAAAACTAACTTCTAATAAATAAGTAATTTAACACATTAAAATAAATAACTACTTGCAACTTGGCAAGTGATGCAATAATATACATACCTAGAATCTGCGAACACAAATTTGATTTTCCTGACAGTGAATATGCGGGTAAGTATGTTTCAGGGCTCATGTTTCCTGCGCTAAGCATAAAGTTTAATTTGCGTAGGTATGTTGTATCTATTGATCGTACCATTTTTGGCGGTTGTTTTTCTAGTAGCAAAATAGCAAAGCATTTATTGAACACTAGCTGCGCCCTGCGGTTTCACCCGCGGTTAAAAAGTATCCTATATGCTATTCTAGACTATAATCTATCTCTGTGCCAAATATCATCCAGATCTGTTCAGCCGTTCTGGCGTGAAAGAGTAACAAACATCCATACATCCATTCTTACAAACTTTCGCGTTTATAATATTAGTAGGATAGTAGGAAGTAGGATAGGATTAGTAGCTCAGATACTCGCTTATCCAACTCAAAAACGGGTCGGAAACTAAGACATATGACCGTGCAAGGCAGTGTTGCCAGTGGCAGATAGTCTGATATATCATGAGACAGCTGAAAAAGTAACAGTTTCACGAGATAAGTAACATTGATGGATTAATAAGTTGACTACTTTGCAAAACGATGCGAGCTAAAACTGAAAAACACATTTTTATGTGGAAAACGAAACTAATCAAAACACAAAACTACAATTCATAAAATGGACAAACAAACTGAACTGACATGACTGCTTCAAGTTCTTTTTTTGTTTGCTGGTAATAGGTATTTCAATGTTTTTATTAAGTCCTAAAAGTAACTTGGAGGTAACATGAGAGGGTTCAAAGTAACGTAAAATGTTACAAAAGTGACCAGAATGTCCCTTTTGCCACGCTGCTGGTGCAATGGCTGAATAAGATAAGGGCAATGATGGCACTTGATGGCAGTATCGATAAACTACCAGAGAAACTTGGTGTATTAAGAAGCGTAGTTTAGTTTATACATATCCGGGCGGCTAGTGATCAAAGTAGTACCTACACACGTTTCAGTCGTCACGAGACGCAGTGCCAGCAAGGATAAAGTGTGTAATAAGTAGTCTTTGTACGTTTTTTTCATGCATACTACTGTTTTATCTTCGTCATAGTAACACTGTTTTGTTTAATTCGGTCTGTGAGTTTTAAAACAGGCTGTCTGTGAGGCTGCACAAATCCGAATCTCACGTGAGTTTTATTCTCGGCAAGCTTTAAAGAGCAAAGGCTCTCGTCTACAAAGCTTATCACCGCTGCGTAGTGCGTAGTACTCTCGCGTAGTGCCACGCATACCGTATGAATACGCAATAAGCAAAAACACATGAAAATGTTAATTTATCGTAATTGAAGCTACGACGTCAAATGCACAGGTGCAGCTCCCACGCGAAAGCGACTACAGATTATATGTTCTCGTAGTACGTCGCTTCCCACCCTAGGCCCGGCAACTCCCCTCCACTGCTATAAAAGCCTCCTCCCGCTGTTCTTTACGTCAGCAGTAGCGACATAACATGTACCTACTCTGATGGGTAATTATTTCAATACACTCATTGCGTCTTCTACTCGGCTAATTGGTTTCCATTGAAGTCTGCGATTTGTGTAAAGAAAGCAGATCGTCACACGTGGAGCAAAAATCAACGATGTAGGTATTTCTATTTCAAATATTGACGTCTATTTGGGAAGGGTCAATCAGAGAAATAATTACAAGTTCAGAGGGTCGAGCCCGCAGTCCTGGCCCGGGGGAGCACCGGCCCGGCAGTGACCCACGGCATATTATGTCAACCCGTCGGCATTCACTTTCCGTGAGATTTTTTCATTCCTAAACACCGTTATTCGAAAAATAAGCAATTAAGATAAGTAAGTATACGTATGTGTAAAAAAATTAAACGCTTGTAATTAAATTGTTTTCACAGAACTTTACATGATGACTTAAGTATATAATTAAAGAGTCGTTTAAGTTCATAGCTAGTTTTATTGTTTTAAAACAAAGCATGCGAAAGATCAAATATGTTGCGATAGGTAAATTTATATGGTCGGTTCGGTATATAACAAGGAAGGTTTGTAGCCGCGACGCCAACGGCTCGCTACTCGCAGTGAAGCTTAAGCTTATTTAAATTTCATACATAGATGTAGATAGATACCCGACTCGCCTTCTGTTTTATTCATCCGGTCAAAGATCATGATGTCACCATGAAGACTGCCATATGGAAAGTAGGCGCAATCTATTGTGTTGTGTTATTGCCAACGAGGAAAAAAATAATTTTACGTTTAAGTACAAGCCTATCCAATTTTAAAATAGTCGGTATCATCTTGATGGTCCATTATCCACACTCGCCAATTTATTAAATGGAGGAGTTAATGATCGGCTACATAAATTCGTTGAATATTGAAATGGTCATGACGCTGCTAGAGAATTAATTAAGATTCATTTCTGTCCGCGCCAACCGGACTGAATGTCAATAAACCAGTTGTAGACGGATCGAAGAAATACTCAGCTATACTTGATATAAAACGATATGTGAGAAACTCAAATTCAAAATGTACTTTTTTAAGGAAGATTGCATTCACTGCCTATCGTGATTCGTGAATGTAGTTAACTAAATCAGCTCATCATTGTTAGTCCAATATAAATTTTGCATTATCTAAAGATCTACATTTTGTTACTATAGTTACAATCTAGCCATGATGAGTGCATTTGTTTTGGGATATGGTTTGGTTTATAACTATTACTCTATTTTGTTTATTTATTACTAGCAGTTTTGCACGCGACATCGCTCGCACCTTAAGTATAGGACCTTGTTATTAAGGAATTATGTAGCTTTCTAATGGTAAAAGAATGTTTGAAATCGGACCAGCCGTTTTTTAAGTTAATTTGTTACAAACATACAAATATACAAAAAATTAAAAATACAAATCTTTCCTGTTTCTAATATTAGAGTAGATGTAGATATCTCGACTAAGTATCTAAATAATAATAAAAAATGGTTAATAATAAACTAAATTGTGTATGTTCACGAATAATTGATTCTTTGTTCTATAGTTAAAACTTCTATTTCTGTTTGGATTGAATGCCTCAACCAATTTTGAATGTACCTAATTGAAATTGTTCTAACTGGTCCAATCAAAGATTATTTGGTTTTCTAACACTATAAACATCGAAACTTTGAGATGTGTACCTATTTATGTCATTACATTCAATAATTTACAATTGATTAGTCTAAATAACAATAAAATTTGTCAATTAATTAATTACGTCGAAACACTTAGATCCTTAAAGGTCTTGTCGATCATCTATAGCCCCTCTTATCAGGCTGGCATCTCAGATCAACTTAGAGGAAAAGATGAAACACTGCGTTATATCTCGCTGAAGCCACTTCTTTTTAAACTTGTGTGCGTGGTAATGTTGCCATGAAAAACATTTACAATTGCACGAAAACTGACATTAATTCCCAGCCATTTCCATTCCAATATACAACCTTAGTAGATTTAATATTCTAAAACTGCACTAACTAGTAAGAGTTTAATGTTACGGCTTTTTCAAAATTGACTTGTAAATAACTGCACAGTTTTTAAAAAGAACCTCAGAATGTAGTCCTGGCCACACTTTCATAATGCACTATGTATATTTATGTACACGAAATCCTACTAATATTATAAACGCGAAAGTTTGTAAGAATGGATGGATGGATGGATGAATGGATGTATGGATGGATGGATGGATGGACGTTTGTTACTCTTTCACGCCAGAACGGCTGAACAGATCTGGATGAAATTTGGCACAGAGATAGATTATAATCTAGAATAGCACATAGGATACTTTTTAACCGCGGGTGAAACCGCGGGACGCAGCTTGTTATAAATAAATTAAAAATATTCATACGCCATCTTATTCCCTAGATTGTTCCAAAAATTTTACCTTTTATTGTTATATTCTATGAAAGTTAATCGTTATTGGACGGATTTTCAAACTAAGTTTCAATTTAAATATGTGAAAGCACATAAATTCTTGTATCTATAAATTGTTGGTGGTCATACCTACAATATTTTTGTTAAATAATCTCGATACGTTAAAAACGTGCAGACTGTTTTGTTGTTTTGTTCAACAGTTTAGTCGACCGACCGAACTAGCGGTAGCCAGCGAAGCTTCTATGCTTCAGCTTAGACAAAAATGCTGTCGTATGTCCGAATTCTGTCTTCCTCTACAGATCGCATTTCTTCCGATGCCCCTGAACCGATCTCCTGATACCGGTTTTCTTGAAATTTTGTGAGTTGGTTAAATAATTAGTACTACTACACTACTTAGCACTTAAATAAATAAAAAAATATCAAGTCAGTTTTCGGAAATTTTTCAAAAACTGAAAGAAATCACAGATACAGCTCAGAGAGCCACTAGTTTAAACTTACAACAGCTTTCTTGCTAATTAGTCTGAATATGCTAACAATACAATACAATACAATATATCTTTATTGCACACCAAAAACTACATGAAACTCTTAAAAACTAAAATACATTTTTCGGCAGCACAAGGGCGACCTTATCGCCTAAAGCGATTTCTTCCAGGTAACCTTAATATGGCTAAGAAACGAATAATGTGTTTCTATTTTAGTCGTTTGTTCCTAGTCTATTGGATTACGATTGCATAATGCTTTAGCGTTGGTACTGCTACAAATTAAGCGATGTTGCGAGACTCGCATCACTGATTTGACATAATGTGCGAATTTCCCTTATTGTTCTGGAGCAGTGGCTTAGACATGTACCCTGACGTCATCCACGACTCCCGGTTAATATAATTGGTTTCAAATCCATTATATTATCTATTACTTTATATAGCGTTTCAATTTTTTTGTACTGCGAATAAAATATTTAGTTTTTCATAAATGTTTTCGTGAACGTTATGGTAAATATTTAATGATACGACGTCAAAACGAACTAACCTTCACCGAAATAACGTGCGTCATAGTATAAGGCGCATTTTGTCTTCACAAACAGGCATCCGGACTCCGGAGTCGCCGGGCTGAGTCTAGTTCCTTGACATTAGGCATTTGTGAAACTAGAATGCCTAAGCTTTGATGCTAGAAGGTTGTCCGCACAGCTGGTTTTGATTCCCACTGTTCGAGACGGTTTCTAGGAAATTGTTAGGCTACTAGCTGCGCCCCGCGGCTTCACCCGTGGTTAAAAAGTTTTATATCCTATGTGTTTTTCTAGACTATAATCTATTTCTGTGCCAAATTTCATACAGATCTGTTCAGCCATTCTGGCGTGAAAGAGTAACAAACATCCATCCATCCATCCATTCTTGCAAACTTTTGCGTTTATAATATTAAGTAGTAGAATTTTGGGTAGGAATTAGTTTAGGTACTTATATACATTACACTCTACATTTATAATTTATTTCTTAACGGTTAGGATACTTTATTAATACAAAAGACAAACACATCACGTATACTTAAATACATATTTATAGCATTGAATATTGATGTAAAAATGTAGTAGTGTGAAAGGTTTGATTTCAAAACTTTTTTTGGTCAATATTTTGATAACATCATCGAAATCACGCAAGTAAGAGAGTAAGATTTCGATTTCAAGTTCACGGTTGTTACAGAACGTTCACATCGTTGTTAAAACCATAGCAAGCACACGATAATTGCGTGTTTCAACATTAGAAGCTTGTGTCATAATAATAACCATGTAGGCTAACACACTTATCTTGTGCGTGTCGTGAAATTGGGGTTTCCTATACTTTAGCTTAGTAGCTGGCTACATGACAGACAATTTTAATGGAGAAAGTAACGCTCAGTAACGCCTGCACTCGCGCAAACTTTACTAAGTTGTGTATACTGATTGTGTGAAAAGCGATGGCAGCCTAGTTGGGAGAAGGCCCGCCTCTCAAGCCAGAGGGAGCGGATTCGAACCTAGCCGACGGCACGCACCGATTTGTTCATTGTGTGAGCATATGTGCGTATTGTATGTCATCTGCTACATGACTGGAGCCCGGTGTATGGCGACAGGCTCGCCCCCTGTCACATTTGGGACTGAATATCGTCCGGCGAAGTGTGGGTGTTGTATTACACCTCTGCCAGCCCCCTCGGGGGAAAGGCGTGACGATATGTTAATAGTAAAAATGTTCAACAAAATAAATAAACCGATTTCTAAATTTAATAAACCCTAACTTACTAAAGCGAAAAATGAAGCTCTATCTACCCACTAATTTATTTTCATACCTCCTGCTCGACAATTACCAATTAGGTACATAATTATCACTTGTCTCAACGGGAAGCAAGGCATAACCTCCCTAGGGAGAAAAATTTGTAAGAAAATCCCAAGGGATTTACGCAAACAGTTTGAAATTTGAAAAAGATTAGACGGAGTTTGATTGTACTCAGTTTATTATTATCCCATGGGTGTAACATACTTTTACAAAACCTTATTATTGCCTCGCGGAAGGTGTGAAAAGTATAGAGTATAGGTAGTTCACCTCTAGGATAAAGCGGCTTGACCCCTCGCTTCACTCAGGACTCTACATAATTTTCTCTCTTGCTCGGGCGTTCAGTTAAAAGTCCCTCGCTGCGCTCGAGAATGAACTCTAGAGTCCCTCGTTACTTTGACAGTTCAATAAGCCGCCTGTGACGCAAGACACTGTTTTATCCCCTTAGTGCATAATGTACTTATATAGGTAGTAAGTAGATATCATGTAAGCAGTAAGCAGATACTAGTAGGTTATATTAAAATCGTTTAAAAAAATATTAAAATTACCACTGTTTCCTAAAAAATCCGTTCGAGGCTTGCCAAATCTTGACTAAATTATTCAGAACGTTGAGGGGTCCCGTCAGACCGTCCGTTATCCAGTTTATGACTCAAGCAGGACAGTCATGAAGCTTGTAATCTAATAGTACCTAAATCAAATTTAAAGTAAGTTACTTATAATGTTTTATGTTGATGTCAAGCAGAGCTGTTCTACCGGCATAGTTTGTAAATGTTTGACGCACGGGCAAGCGTGACGTAACGGGTCCTTTGACGTTAAACCGCAAAGATTGATATTATTGGCTATATTTGGACAAAGCTCTCACTACGTACGAATGGATTAGAATAAAAGTGGTGATTTGGTAAACGTACATTAAGTACGTTACACATATCTTTACGATTTTTTTTAATAAAACTTAGTTTTAGTCATATCTATTTATTGAGTGGATAATGAATACATATTAATTACTCTAATAAGTACCTAGATAAGACAGCAGGTACACCTATTTAAAATTCAACGAATACATTGCAAAAGCATAAACTGTTATCTACTTGCAAATAACCCGCATTTATGGTAATCAGTTGTCATAATAAGACGTGATTTATGATAAAATACCTGTAAAACACCCAGTGCCAAAGTGACAAGCACTTTTGAATGCCGATGAGTCGATAACATAACCAACCATATAGGTAACATAATAATCATTTTATACCACATTTTTGTGTAAGCAACGGATATGGTTCGGCGTAGGCGTGGCACCTGTCGTGGCGTCGCACGCGCCTCTTCTGGGGCATCCATCCGGAAGTCCTTTAACGACCTATTACACCGTCTGTCACATAAATATGGTATCTCTACCCTATATCTATATCTCGCACGTTAGACTTGTTGTTGGTAGATTGTTGTCATTAAATATTACGTGTGAGTTCACTTTATAATATAAAGAAAGGCGTTACTAAGTAAAGCGTTCATTGAAAGTATTGGAAGGCAGCGAGCCGCGAAGGGTGGAACTATCAGATCAGTCACGATCCGGAGCAGAGTCCGAAGCGCATTGTTACATCACGCGCACTTTCTAACTCGACGAACGACGTGCACTACGATTTATATCGCCATCGGCTCTAATTAAAGTACCTGGGTACTCGTGGGTACCCGTCGACCGATACTCGATAGATTTTACTGCTCGAGAATTACAGATGAATTACACGATACGAAATTATACCAGTACAGACTCTGGCTCCATCAGCGATCACCAGGGACAATAGAGTTGTGCAACGAAGCTTCACTTTCGATTTCTTTTTTTAATATCTCTTATTCGACGAATGATTTATGATTTGTCTCACAATGTAAGGAGTGAAATGAGATGCATTAAACATTTCATCGTATCACAATGTTACAATTAAGATCGAAGAACAAAGGGGCCCGATGTAGTCAGCACGAATCCTGTAGCGAACGCATCGAAGCACAATCGCGAATGACGCGCCGCTATCGGAATGCTGGCTGATGTAGAATGCACGCGTACACCACACACACTACGGTACCTAACTGGACCGCGAACTATGTGTAGAGAATCGCATCCGCCTAGAACACTCCCAGCATGGAAAATTTCGCTTTGCAATTCGATAAGTATTAATGAGAAAGATGAGAATAGCGGAAGAGCGTGAAGGTAAAATGAAGCTCGGAAGTGCAAGCGATACAAGTGTGTGAGATGTAGAAAGTACTTTAGAAAGGAATCGAAGGTACGCATGACCCAGCGGCGGCAGCGGCGGCGCGCGCGAGGTGAGCGGCCCGCTGCGCCTGCGCCGCGCCGCCAGTTGCGACACCATGCGGAACTGGCGGCCTTCGCTGTCAACCTTTTAATTACTACTCGGTTATTCGCATACACATTCTCAGCTTACCTACTCATTCTCTAACACAGCGTATCAGCGTGACTTTACGAATTACCGATTCCCTGCATGCATGTAATTTTCCACAAATTCCTAATATACACCTATCTCCTTAGGTTACGTACAACATAAAGCAACGACGAGAATGAAAATATCAAACCAATTAACAGCTAATGTCCTTTCTAGTGTTTGACATCTTTTGTAATCGCTGCAATAACAACATGTGTAGAGCCAACAGGTACACACGACATTTAAATGATTGCATGCTAAAACAAATTCAGAAATGTTAGCATAAGATTGCAAGTAGGAATTGCAACAGACCGTTATTGAGTCTAAGAGCTCGTAGAATTAAATGAAATTCTACGAACGCTTAAACCGCAATCTAATGCGATTGTGTGGCTCATACGTTCCATAACGATCTGCAATCGGCGCGGGTCCTTCAATTGTCGTGAGTGCACGTCTACGGAGCGCTGTGCGGGTCGCAAGCTTCAACGGGCATCAATTCCACGTCGTAGTAAAGCGCAATTTGTTTAGGCAGTTTAGGCGATGAACTCAGCCACGCAGGGCGATATCGCCAGACGACGGGCGCGAGGCCGCGCCGCTACTGGCCGCCAGCTGATACTCAGCTGTTACACTCATCAACACAGAGTGTTTTCACAGTCACTCCGACAGCGTTCTTAGACCGACCAGCAATTATGGTAATTAAGTTCAGACAAACTAAATTCACGCAGCAGACTCGCTAGAAGCTGCAATCTGAAAGCGTTGCATCTGTTGGTGTGGCAACAGCTGCGAATCTATTCTAATGGTCACAATCGTTCATTCACCGTGTTCGCTAAACAAGAGCAATGAAGACTGGCGCCGACGAGCATGTCTCCAATGGTAGTCTCGAATAAATATTAAATCGCGGGTGATGTAGAGTTGTAGACGGACCTAATTTGTAAACATGCTGGTTGAATTGATGTGGCGACCGCATTTCTATTTAGATATTCTATTTAGACTTCTTTGTCTTTTGTCTGAAAAGTGTTAGTGTTTGCAATTAAATAAAGCTACCTATTTTCAGAAAATCTACAATATTTTTTTCACCTTACCAAATCTGTAGTATTTTGTCAAATTATTGCATGCCGAAACTCGTAGAGCTAGGAGACAATAAAGTAACAAACTAAAATTTAAAATAACCTACCTATCAAAATTCAGAATAGATAGGAAAACTATTTTTGCTATTTTTTATGGCAAGTTTCAGATAGGAATAGCAACAACGAGCAAACGACGTTCATGGCCAAATCATAGGGCCTCGAATTTATCGATCACATCGGTGCGGTTACTAGGATATTTGTATTGAAGCCCAGATAGGGAGATAAGTTAAACATAACATAAACATAACATCCAAAATACAATCGTGACAACATGATTTGCATACTTACACTTATATGTATTTGCCATACTTACAGTAGTAGAAAGTTTATTGATGAATTATAAATATTTTATACGTCACAATAAAATATACACGAAGGTTTTCCTATATTTAATTACGTAACAGAAAATTGGCCATTATATTCTGGTTCTTCGAGCCGGGCAGCTAAGCTAATAGCATGACATGTGTGCATTAATTACAAATAAATAAATCTTATTTATGTTTAGCACAACTTTGTTACAAAACACGTGTCCTACACATATGCGGTAGGTACATACATAATTAATTATGATATATGTGACCGATTACTGCATATTACATAATAAAGATAAAGAGCAAATAACAAGAAAATTAGGTAAACAAAGGGTGATTCATGACTCTGCAAGACATTTCACGTATGTGAACTACTTAGATCCCACAGAGCTACAATACGGGACATTAGTCACGCTAATTTAAACTATGAATAATCTGGAAACTGGTGCACAGTCTGGTAACAACGTTTTACGTTGACTTTCCTCTTGTAACACAAAACATGTTATTATCGGTGTAATTTTAAAAACTTTTCGAAAGCGACTAGAGTCTAGACTGTTTATTATATTAGTTTTTCTAGGTATCTAAGTACTTAATTTTGAAAAATTGGTCAAATTCCTTAGCGCGTATCGATCGTGAAGTGAGTAGATGGTACCCGTACCACACACACTTGAAACAGTTGTCGCTATTTGCTGAGATTTTAATTGCAAACGTAATTGTCAATATAGAGAGTTGGATAAGCACGCGATGGATGTACGTATAAAGCACATAGAGAAGTAATGTCCAACTCGATCATTGTGTGCGACAGCGCGACACAGGAAAACATGAGCCATCACGATGCGCCTCGCCGGTAACAATGAAAAGTTTTTTAAACAGCCGAGACATTTCAATTGTTACCTACCTACTACATACACTGCAAGCACAGGCCATGTGAGATAGCTCCCAGCATACGCCCGTTTTAGCCTTCAAACTGCTAAGATTGAACCGAGTAAATAATATGAATCACACGAGCAGGAGTAACGAATTGAAGAGATTATGTAGATGCGTAATAAAACGCCTGTATTTAAATTATTTAATGGCATAACTACGACAAGTAATCTACGTCCGCAGCACCTTGCATCTTATGATGCTAGTAAATATTTTACGAGCTGTTTTGCTGCTTCATTCGATTCAGTTTGTAC
The DNA here is from genome assembly GCA_911728515.1 of Peribatodes rhomboidaria. Lineage (NCBI taxonomy): Eukaryota > Metazoa > Arthropoda > Insecta > Lepidoptera > Geometridae > Peribatodes > Peribatodes rhomboidaria. Next base: position 6,368,132 of record OU452169.1, on the reverse strand, counting down.
CAAAGAGTAGTGTATTCGGAGTTATTTAATCACCGTTCGCGACAATACAGAGAATATCACTCCGTTATCAGTATTACAACGATAAAACACAAACAACTTAAGTATCCATGATTATAGAGCAAAAATCAAACATTACTCATTTACTAGTGGACATAGTCGGTTTGCTATCGTCTAAACCGTATGAATGGAAAACAGATATAAGTCAAACTTTCCCTGCAACTAGCATCGCTACACTGAAACATTTTGTGAAGCAGATCACGTGAGTTATTCTGGGCACTTGCATCAGATTATTTTCATTGATAAACGTGGACGAAAATACAGTGACTTTAGCCGTTAGAGGTCGCAACTGGCAGATGTACGAGTAGGCACCGCTCGTGCTGGATAAATCGATACGTAGAACACCTAGGAGAATGTGCGTTTAAGTGACACTAAAACAAAATCTTTCCTCTATGTTTAAAGTTTTATATATAAATATGCTACCTAGTCGATTCTAGACAAAACATTATAAAACGTGAACGAGTTCAGTCAACCACATATTATAACTGTTCATAATATTTATCAACGCCGTACGACAATGTCAAAGATAACATCATCATAATATTTCTCGGAGGTGAATGATACCTACTGATAGATTAAACAGAGAAGACTTGAGCTATAAAAATAATTACCTAGCGTCAAAAAGGGACGGTCTGCATTTAAATTAGATTATGAAAACGTTTTTAGCTGTATGGTCTATTTTTAAGTTTATGAGCGCATTAAGGGCCACGTAAGCGGTGGCAGCGACATGGAGGCTGATGCTATTTGCGTCGGAACGGGCCGGAGGCTGGGCGAGCGCCGCCGGGCACAGCTGACGTGGGCTCGCGAGGAGGCACCCCTCCCAGCTTCCTCTATCGATCGCACCCCCGGCCCCGTCGCATAGTCCCCGCCGTCGCTGCACCACTTGTTACATCTCTAGCCTTTATCACGTGATTCCACCGCCGCTGTTTTCCTTTTATTTTGAAAGTTTGAGACTATGAGCAGGTGTTGATTGTTGTTATCTCTTTACAAAATTTGGAGCTTTAAAACTCACTTGATGGCTCCGCACCAATGCGTAAAAGATTTTTATTAAGATATTTATTTTCTATTCGTGTAGGTTGACCTAACTAAGCTATGTTAGCTGTGTTAGATGTCGTTAAAAAGCTTCTAATAGCCAGCGTAGGAAGGGTAAATACTAATTACATATTTCAAAGAAAATTGCTCACATCATGCATAAAAAGAAAATCATGTTAATTTTCCTGAAAAGTTTGTCACAGAGCTGCTAAATGTCCCTTTTATGCAAAAGTTTAAGTTTATCATTTTCTCTTCTAACTACTACACTGAACGTCACACTCGGGCTGGCATTTGTTTGTTATGATAAAGAAAGTGGTTAGTGTAATCTAATGGGGTTTTGCTTATCGATAGCGATAACACGGCTAGTACCAACCGCTTCTGCCGAATAATCAATTGCACTCACATAGACCACAAAATTCGTAAATTGGTTGAAAGAGCGAGGACGCGAATCGCTAAGGAAACATTTGGTTCCGATTTTACATGCTTGTTATCCCGGGTGAAGACAAACTGTTTTAAGAACAGTATCTACAACAAAGGAGAGACGGTCAACTGACGGTTAATAATTTTAAAACTAGAGCTACAACTTTCCCAAATCACTACCTACTACAAAACGGGCAAAGCCTTTTATTAATGATTTGTTTATGCTAGCATAAATAATAATCCTAATAATTATCTAGTCGTTATCATTAAACTTAATGAATGAATGTGTGTACAATTTATGTGCGTTTTGACGTAGGTATGATGATTTTCAGTAAAAGTGAAAAGTTAATGGAAATATGTTTGTTTTATGTAAAGTAAGTACATGACTAACTAAACTATCTATGTCACTAGAGTTCTTCACTAGACTTATTTTATTAAGAACTAATCGGTCAAGCCAAACCGTATAGTGTGTTGAGGTCGCCTAGAAACAGACAAAACCCTTTATTTATGAAAAAAAACCTCCGTTTCGTCTGTCGAGTAAACAAGAAAAAAAACTAAACAAAGAAGCTTCTAGGTATCTGACGATACCAATCACTACGTACCTATCTCGACGTTATAACGCACAAGAACTCGGCGGCTTCGGCGCGTCTCGAGCGATGGACAAGGAAAACCCACCAGCATCCTGTTTGTATATGCACTATATATATATGCGCTTATGTGTATATTCTTCGGAACCTTAACATTATACTGACGACTATAAATCGTTGATACCCATCATAAGTTAGCAATAAACAACGCGAAGCTTTATAAACACGCAGATAATTTTAAACGGCTTGTTCCATTTCATATGTTGTTTTTATTATGAATGCAAGTGAGGCAAGTCATAATCAAGGCATAAAACTTGCTCGCTTACTTTACGATATTATATTCCTACCATTTTGCCAGATACTTCTAAACTTAGCTAAAAGCAGGTTTGCTACATGACAGGCACGAATATAAAAGCGGCACCTCAGTAAAGTGACGTAGCTTTCATTTTTCTCAGCAGCAACCAGTTCTACAAGCAACATGAGTTCAGAAATGGTAGGCAGAATTTTTTTATTGAGCGGTTTGAGCAACAAACATAAAAGCTAAACGATATAAACATGTTTAGATATCACATAGATTTTAAACAGGCATTATTCCAGGTCGGTTCCTCGGGGTAGAGGATTAAGGTGATATTCATTCGGAGACTACGTTACAGAGCTCACTCAGCGGTCTCTCGTGTGCGTGCGGTCAATGGTCGCGCGGCCCAGGCGCCTGCGGGGCCCCACGCACCCACCATTGCGAAAATAATGCAGCCATACACACGTCACATGTTTTGGTGAATTTTAATGTCTATTGTATATAATAAGTGTTCTGCCAGAACGCTCATAAGCTGCAAAAGCTTTTGTTCAGGATTTACTTCATAATTACTAGCTAGCCTACGCAGCTTTACCACGTAGTGAGTTCATCTCGTATCGCTTCTTTCTTGTTCCCTTTTATCACCATAGGTAAGGTACCTATTATTTAATGGGGTTGGTTTTCTTTTTTCATTTCCGATTCAAGGTAGAGTCACCCTAAATCTTACATTCAATATTTCCTTCCACTAGCTTTAAACTTGGATACCAATATCAAACAGAGTTTATTTTGAAGAAAAAAACCGTGACACCGATTTCTAATTTCCATTTCCACATCCATTTCCGATGGAAAATTATTTCATAGTTTTAACGATTATCTTATTTATAGTTCTATATAAAACTTGCGTATTTATCACGACTAGTGCCTTTTTCCAGATAGTTAAACCAAAGGTAGAGTAAGATCAAAATAAGTTTTCGAGTAATCGGGTCGCAAACGAGTTGTGCGGTGCGCGGCTCGCAGGCGGCGCGGCGCGTTCAACGAACGTCCGCGAGCCGGCGCGGGCCCAAGGTCGCCGCGTTCACTCGCCCGCCGCACCACCACCATCAACCTTCTGAGGCCTTATTTTATCCAACATTCTGCACCATTTTCAAGAACCCATCGTAAATTCGTAATACAAACCTCGTTTATGCCAAAAACGAAATCTGTTATTTTCAAACATAGGTGAGGGCGAGTCGAGTGCGCAATAACAATGAAACTGCATCGGCTTGTTGCAATAAAACATTCTGTGTTCGTTGCCAAGACCAGCCATTTAACTGCTGTTCGTGATACTAGGCGATTTTTTAAAAATGTGTGACTAATTCTCCGTTTATTTTTAAAGCCGGCCGCGGCGTAGTCAACACTAATGTAAGCTCCACGTGCAGAATGAAAACATAAACTAAGCGATTTCCATCGAAGTCATCGACTCATAGGTGATTGTCGTCTGTAAGACGTCAATTCGGTCTTTCGATGCGGATGTTTGTGCAATGTGCAACTCATGCATAGTTTCGACACACTAAAAGTGAACGTTGAGTGACGCAATCTTTTATTAGTGAATTACCAACGAAGCAATGATACTAAACCGCTAGAATCTCGAATCGTAAAAGAATTGAGCGGTTACGTTATGCAATTAGAATGATGTAAGTAATCAAAGCCGTATCTATGAATTTACATAGATGTCATCATTTTGAAATCCAGCTTTGGCTTTATTTTTAAGATGTACCTGCCTCTCTAATATTGGCGTTTAAACATAACGGTAATTCTATGGGTGGAATTGAAAGACTAGTTAAAAAACAGTAGACTGCTAATGCCATTTGTTTACTTACTTCGTACATCAGCGCGACTAATTGATGTTCCATTGTCTTTAATAACATTAAACGGTCTTTTACAGCTTCCTTTAACTTTAAATAGGTAAATTACCTGTGGTGAGATCATTTTTGGGCCTTACGTGGCTCCTTGGTTAGGTACTGTATCCTAAACAGTTGAAAGTAGGTTTATTTATCTTGTAAACTTTACATTGATTAACCAGAGGAAACAAGTGTAAATTTATTCGCTATTGAAGTAGCATAGGCTGACCGCGCCCCGGTCTGGTATGCTGGCTGTTGCGATATCAGCGGCACACGTGTCCACGACAAATCACCAGTAGACATAAAATGTTTAGTAGCTATACTTATAATACACAAGTATATAACCCAAACGCCAAGGACAGAATGCGAGCTTATTACAAAATAATACGTTCTATAACGATTGAACAAAGAGTAAGGTAGTTCACCTAAACGATTCCGGCCCTTTCACACAGGTAGACTCGATATTGAAAACATCAATTTCGAAGTTTTTCCTTATACCAGCATGGGATTTTTTGCGTTAATTAAAAACACGATTCATCGTAAGGCTTGAATTCAATTCTCAATTATGGTTTGAATGCAATCAGTAGGTAAATTTTGTTTTGCGGAAACTGTGGAATACAAAATAATAAAATGGACCTGCAGTTGGAAGATGAACTACTATTCAGTGATAATTTCTGCACAGCTCCCTCCATTTGAGGTAATTTTCTTCTGTGCCTACTAAGCGACGAGTGGCGACGACGACGTTGCGCATTGGAGAAATTCCTCGAGTATTCCGGTTCAACGGCCGCGCAAGCGTGAGCGTTCTGCGCCTGTGTGTTTGAGTGAACGGCGCGGACGCACACACGGACCCGTACCCTGCCTCTGCAAACACGACAGAACCGTTACCTGCTTTGCTATGCTCCTACACATCACCTACCAAGGCCTCGCCAAATAGAGGCTCTCATATGACAATTAGTCAGCCATTAAATGCTTTATAGAATGCCAATGAGCACCAAAATGAGTAGGTATACGGATACAGAATTAACAGTATCATTTAGCTATTCAAAAAGGAAATTAATTGAAGAAGAAATATAGTCGAGATAAGTCGAGAGCGATACAGAAGCCGATCAGCATCTGCGTAGTAAAGTGCAAAGAGCGAGACGATGACAAAGGCGTGCAATACTGTGGAGAGGGGAGGTTGAACGTGGAATTCGATTACTGTATCCTCTTTATATTTCATCACTGAGTATCATCACTCAACTCGCAACATAAAACGATACGCCCCCTAGTGACGTCAAACTTCTGGTCTCATCAATACTTCCAGCGAACTTGTATTAACATTTTTGAATTTAAGATAAAGGTAGGTAGGTACAGCAAAGAATTTGATGTCTACTTTACAGAAGAAATAAGACGCAAACACAGCTGCTGGCTCTAGAAGCAGCTCCTAGCTGACATCCTGACCGATTTACTACGTAATTGAATGTGATTCAATTTGAAATAAATGTTCATTGGGAATGATGGAGGGTCGTGTTCGTAGAATCAACGAAAGGCGTCGATGACAAGAACTAAACGATTTTGATTTTCATAAATACAAACAAGAAGTGAAGATTGTTTGCTATAAAAATGAGATTTTTAGTACAAGGTAGAAAAAATGGCAGACATTTACAAAAGAAACTTTGTTAATACCCAGATGTAGATTATTATAGAGTGCAGTAATCAAAACTAGTCTGTATAATTTTATAAGAACCCATATGTGATATAAAATAGGTACTTACATACTTCGATTTAGACAATTTATTTGATATAAATTAGGCTTTGTCCTAACTGTGCGCGGCTGACTGTCCGCTGGCTGACTCTGAGTTGCGTATTTGGCAAACTCAATATTGAGCAAGCGGTGAACTAGTTCTAAGCAAAATGGGAATCTGTCGCTCATTCAATGAGTCAGCAAGCAATACGCCGAAGACTCAGTACGCGCTGTCCGGACACTCGCATCTTTTATTCTATACTAGTATTATAAAGAGATAGCATTTGTCAGTTTTTAAGTTTGTTTGTCGGGGGTAATCTTCGAAACTAAAGAACAGATTCTGAAAATTATTTCACTAATAGATAGCTACATTATCCTTAAGTGCCATAGGCTATGAAATGCAAACGAAGAAGCGGGAGAAAAGCTATTTTAAAATATATTGGATGGCTAACTGAACGCTTTGAAGCTTCGTCTCGCGTAGTCTTAAGTAATCGCTTAGATTGCTTAGTTAGAACGAAGCCTTAATTATTGAATGTCGGACTAATAACATTAAAGGTTGTTCCAAATCCAAATCCAACATTTAAAATGGAATTAACAATTTCAAAAATGCTTAAGCAGGATGTTCTGACATTTGAGCTGAAATAAAAGTTGTTCTGAATGTCAAGGATTCTGTTAACATGTGAATCATTTTAAATGAAAGATTGTTCCTTTTCATAGATTTGGGAAAGCTAACATTACTTAAGTGTTTAAAGTTAAGCTGTGCAACAGTGAGAAGTAAAAGTTTAAGAGCATGTAAGTTGAGCAGTTAACCTTTCAACAAACATAGTAAAGAAGTTATCGTAACTGTAAATAAATAGCTACAAAATAAGATATGGTTGTGGTTCTTAGAATTGACACAAAGGAGCGTGCTTTGGCTATCTGAAACAAGATTAAAGGTCGCTGAGATTGTGTGAATTTGACCCGAGACCCGGACGCTATGTGATAAACTAATTTTGTTACCTAAGCAGTTGAAACATCATTTCGGTCAACTCAATGAAGCAATTGCATACATTTCGTAACCTTTGTGAAGAGCACAACATACAGGTGCCTTTAAGATTTTACTAAGGAAAAATATGACAAACATTGGCTTCTCGAATTAGCATTTGGGGAAAAAACTCAAGTTAGATTCTTAGAAAACTTGTTTGCGTAGGAGGTCAGAAAAGGATGAGGTTTTAGCATAAGTAATTATCTATTTGTTATTGAATCTTCATAGGCCGTAGAATCGACCAAGGAGGCATACGTAGAAACTACCTACATTCGGTTTAAGCGCACTTGGTCCAATTCCCATTTAATTGGTCTAATTCCCCAAATCGTAATTGATCCAATTTTGCGATTATTAGGTATTGTTTCTCTAATAAGAATTTGTTTTCTGATACATTTGATAGTAAGTTTTCTCGGCCCTATTTCGTGTTTTTGATGACATTTAGTCAAACGAAAAAGAAAAAAGAAAAATTGTCTATTACCTAGATCAAATTAGAATTGGACCAAGTGCGCCTTAGAGAGTATCAATCATTAAAAAGGTACCTACACCTAAAAGTTTGTAACAAATTGTGGGTCACACAGCGGAAGCGAGGACGGACGCGTTTCGAAATATAGCACGCACTATCGAGCTCATTACACTCATTATGCGAGATCATGACTAATGTCAACCGAGATACTCATTTATCAAGAATTTATACTGTCCTACAAGTTCTCCTGTGATGAGTGATGTAAAAAAGAAATCAACACCAAACATAAACAAAATTTTGTTTATTAGGCAAGTAGCAGTTGTATATTTACACATAAAAGCCGAGAAAAACCCTAATCAGAAGATAAGTGCGAGCAGTTTGATTGTAATCATCCTTTGAAAAGTAACAGCTCGATGTAGATATTACCTACTCGTTTAAGTAAGTGTGAGAAACTGAGACCGACGCATCAATGCTATTCTAGTAAACTCCAAATATTATTTTTCTTCGTTTAGTCTAGCCCTAAGCGGGCATTGTTGCAAATGCGTAGGGGCCAGTGCAACAGAGGCGACTCGACTCCGGAGTCACACTGACATTGCATTTAATCCGGCATCCCATATGGAATGCGGTCGTCCGAGTACTCAACCGGCCGCGCACCGCCCCGCGCCGCTCACCTCCATGTTTTCTTATCCACTCGTTTCTGTCTACCATATGGTATAGTGGGATAGGACCGATTCCAACAAGAATCTAATAAGCCGAAAATCCACTCGACGAGTCTACAACGCAGTTTATCTCCCTCAGATACCGGGTAATTTGGTTGACGCAAACTGGTACCGTCGTCTTTGCAATGGAAATTTTATGGCCAGTGTAGACGTAGACACGTTATTAGCGGACTATAGTAGCGAAACATTAAATGCATGAACGAAACGAGCAAATCGACAATTTTCGCTACGATTGCGCGCAGTCCCCGGCATTCCGGAGCGTATCGACGAGACGTTCGCCACGTAGCGGCCAGTGGAACCTCCGTCCGGACGAGCTGCATTCGCAGAATCGGAAATTTCACTCACCTTCGCCGGAGAACCGTAGATCGTTAAAAATATCCACTCGAGTCGATCGCACAGATAATACGGTTATCGTCCGTACAACACAAATATTCACCACACCAAAACGACAACATAAATAAACGCGGGCAGAGGCACCGCCGTCAGCGACGTCTGATCGCTCGCAGCCGACGTACTCCTCGCACTGATCGAAATGCAACTCGGAAAAATGCACAGGGCGGGGTTGTCGAATGTCATAAACGGTCGGTTACAGAGGTCGGACACTCGCCGGTGGAGCGTGGATAGGAGCAGTACACCAGCACATAACGCGACGCCGCTCGGCGGACTGAGTGGGCGCGCGGCGCGGCGCGGCGAGGGGCGGGCGGCGCGCGACGTGGCCGCCCGGCGCCCGCTCCTCCGCGCCCGCTTAGCAACGAGACGCCGACGGAGGCGCCGCCGCCGCCGCGGGACCCGCGCCGACCTCGTCCATCACAGGACTCTCAATCCTTTACTAGACGATACTCTTTTATTCTTAGACACTAATTCGTACGTACCGTACGGAATTTGATATTTTTATTTATTTTTATCATATTACACCGGTATCACTACGACACATGACGAATGCCACCATAAACGAAGCTCTGTTACTTTTATGGGATTCCCTTATTAACATATCTACTTAGTAAACAAAATTCTAACGACCGACCTAAAGTGGTGACTATTTGGATACCACATTTTGCACAGGAGGAGGAGGATTTTCTAAAACGTATGAGAACATTCTATCTCAGGAGTAAAATAGGGGAAGATGCGATGCAACGCTGAAGGCTGAGTGGCACCGCATATTTTGAAATCATGAGCATCATATTTTTTTGGCTTATTTATATTCTGCAAAACATTTTCTATTCGAGACGGGTACTGGGCAAATATTCATATTAGTTTTAAGTATGCTAGTGATAAAAGTATTCCAAAAACAAACAACGTAAGCCCGAACCACTAACAAGTGCTGCAATAAATCATCCGAGTTACTGAAACCGGAATAACAGGAACAACGACGGACCGCGGCTACATGTGCTGCTAAATGAATAAACTCCTCCGAGATTGCGACACCGCGGCTTCACAGACGGTTCCTGCAGTACCCTGTAATTATGGCACTTTCTTTCCCATTGTTAGCATGATGAAATCAGTTTTACTATCTCTAGCGATCGAGTGAGATTGGCGCGACGCTCCGCGGCTAGAGGGGATAGACTGGAGGGAAGCGCGGGACGAGGAATGCACTCGTTACTTGTCGCACTTGACGGTATACTTTCACCTATGCAGGTACATAGCAGACGCACTTGCAATCCGTTCGTTTCACATGTGAGCAAGTGACACTGGGGAGCCGGACTGCTTTCAAATAAAACGAAACGATGATCAGCATCCACCTTTATTACTCGAGATCACAGATCACACCCGACACATACATTCAGTTCACAATGTTCACATACTTAATTAACTACATATATATTTTATAACGTCGGTCGTTCCAAAAATTAAATTAAATTGTCCTCTTCCAGCAACTTTTTAAAAAATGTTGCACTTGATTCAGTATATTTTAATGAACCTCAGTCGAAGCAGTCTTAGTTTGCTCCGATAAAATTATTAACAAAACACAATACCTGATGAGTTTGTTACTGTGTCAATGACTGAATGTTCACTGCACTGCATCAATCACACTTCTTTTACAACGTTACACTAATTCCACTGATAAACATACAACTTAAGTATGTACAAATAGTATAGCGATTGAAGTAAATAGGCGACAGAGAAAGTTAAAGCCAGGGATGCCACGCGGGGTCCATGCGGCATAGATTGTCATGACTGTTTGCTGCGGTGACCAGGGTTGCCACCTTGCTGTCGGGCCCGTCGAACACTGCGAGGGAATTTAATCTATTCATGATGACTGTAACAGCTTTATTGACCATGTTGATGATGGTTTCATTGTCCATCTCGACTGGTTTTGTTTCAGTGGAAGTTCCAGCGGTGGGCAACCCTGATTTATCTTCCAGCCGCTTTCTGTAGCCGGTGATCATTTCGTCGCGTAATATTGTGCGCAGTATCGATTGTATCTGTAACAAAATTTGTAATGAGTTTGTAAAATATGCTACAGTTGCAGCACTCTCATCATACTCATACTCATTTATTTATACGATTAGTATACGTCAAAGGCTAAAAATCAATTCATTTACAATCGTAATAATAAAAAATTAATTAATTTACAATCGTAGTAATAAAAAAAAATGAATTAATATAGTAAATGTCATAAAATAATAATAATATTCAATTTAATAAATTAGGTATCTTAGGATATCATTTTTCGTATTAAGAATTCTTTCTCAATGTCATAGAACGCATCATATAATATAGTAGGCAGAGAGCAGTTCTCTCTACGAGATGTCCCTCTCTCTGTCTCCCTCTCTCTCTCTCTCTCTCTCTCTCTCTCTCTCTCTCTCTCTCTCTCTCTCTCTCTCTCTCTCTCTCTCTCTCGCTACAATCCTGGCACACATCTTTCGCTTCTTTCACTTTACTTTAATGCTTTTTCTGCAACTTCTTTCTTGGCAAAATTTTTATGCAGAGTAACTGTAAAAATATCTACTAAATATCTACTGTACTAATATCTGATGTATTTATCACTAGCTGTTACCAGCGGCTTTGTTCGCGTTAATGCAGAAAATAGTATCTAAAAACCTTTCTTGTGATAAACTGTAATAAACTAACTCTAGTAAACTAACTATCAAATTTTATCAAGATCCGTTCAGCCGTTTACCCTTGAAAAGCCTAGAAACATACAGACAGACAGTTAACTTCGATTTTATAATATTAATAAATGGATTGACCCCATTAGGATTGCTATGTCATCATAACATGATGCGATGATAAGAGCGTATCTTATTCGTAAACAATTGCTCTTAACAACTATTATTGTTTATCATAAGATAAATGTAGGTTAAATAAACTTAAAAAAATTGAATACATACTTAATATATGTACTTACATTGCTACATATTCGTATATTGTTCAATTAAACCTTTTATTATACCCTGAAATTAGGGTTGATAATTGATAATGAGACTGCAGTATTTAGAAACGTCTAATAAGCCTGTTGAAACTAAAGGCCTTGCCTTGTTTTCGCTTAAGATTTTTGTCAACGGGAAATATGTCAGAGCACTACACAGATTGGCGTATGAAACGTTTCAGTACAAATCATTGAGTTTACCTTGAAATTGGGTGTGACGAGACACCTTGCAACGGCTATGGCGGACGCAGTCAGCGGGCCCGTGATGCCAATGTTGGTGATAAGCTCGGAAATATTCGGCGTCAACCGGAAAGGCACGGGCCGATTGCAGTCCAGCTCACCTGGTGTAAAGGGTTCCCAATGGTAATCAGAGAAACATATAAAGTATGGTAACATTTAGAAAATAAATAAAAAATTAATTAATTCATTTGGGACTTCCACACACGGTCGCCTGACCCCAAACTAAGCAAAGCTTGTACTATGGCTGCCAGAGACTGATACACATACATACATTTATGTATATATTTTGAAATACATACTTAAATAAGTAGATATTTAACACCCAGACATATAACAAACACAAATATTCACCACATAAATGTTTGCCCTAGCTGGGAATCGAACCCACGCCCCCAAGCTCAGAAGGCTGAGCATGGGCTCACTACCAACTGAGCCACCGAGGCCAAGTGCGAGTCAGACTCGCGCGCGATGGGTTCCGTTTATTTTTTATAAAAACAGCAAACAAATCAGCAAATCAATGAATGGGAGCCACCTTAAGTATTAATTTTATTCTTTTTTCTAGTATTTGTTGTTACAGGGCAAACAGAAATACATCATCTGTGAAAATTCCAACAGTCTAACTATCACGGTCCATTAGATTACATCCTGGTGACAGACGGTCGGACAGTGGAGTCTTAGTAATACGGTCCCGTTTTACCCTTTGGGTACGGAACCCTAAAAACTGAAATTGGCCATTAGAATGTTTGTAATATTTCGTGATCCTTTTCGTGACAGAAACAAAAAAAATTGTTAGCTAGTTTGGTAATAAAATAAAAATGCTAGTATTAAAAACACAAACTTAAACAATCCTTAATGACATCACGTAACCTCTCATCAGTGCGTCCGAGAATAACCTAAACATGCATGAATTAGCGATGCAAAGCAAAAAGTTTAGCTGTATCATTAAGCTGTTGAAAAAGTATTAAATATCGCAAAACAAACAAAAAGCAAGTTATATTAGCAAGCCCAAACCGAAATATTAAAAAACGAACACAAAAAAAGAATAATTAAATAAAAAAGATACATTCACCAATCGCTGTTTTTAATACCAACACAAAAAAGTCCCGTGCGAACCTACACATACGAATAAATTTGCTGTGCAGTTAGAAACGCCTTTGCCATGTCAAATGCCATGCCTACCAGTGAATGATCTCACAAGCAATAATGTCAAACATAATGTGTATGCGCATCTCAGAACACAAAAAAGGAAAAAAAAAAGCATTCATCCGCTAATAAAATCTCCACATATATGGAGTCAGTATAAATAAGTGCATACAAATATAAGCTGGGTTAATGTTAAATACTCGCTGTGCAATTTTAAAATCATAAAAACATGTGATAAAAAGCTTGCGCTAGTTTAAAAATGAACAAACGCATAATTACAAGATATATTTTTATAAAGTTTTCTGTTTTATCTTCAAGTCGGTGAGATTTATAAAAAAGTAAGCGCATTTGTGGCTGTCATCGTGCGTGCGTCTTGTATGTCATCTGCTACAGGACTGTAGCCCGGTGTATGGCGACAGGCTCACCCCCTCTCACATTTGGGACTCTCGTTCGGCGAAGTGTGGGTGTTGTATTACATCTCTGCCAGCCTCCTCAGGGGAAAGGCTTGACGATATGTTATGCATTTAAGACTAACTGATCTTTCTGACCCCTGTCCTGGCAGTTTATTACGTTCATCTCGCATTAAAATAACGCCTCGTGTTATACGTATGACCGCAGAATAAACAATAGTACAAGATACGGCACGAAATCAAAAATATTTAATCTCAACTGTACATAATACAACATGGTGTGTACACTCCTTATCAGTACCGTTCATTCAAGCAAAAATTGACGTCGCACGGTCTGCGTTTTTATCATTCTAATAAAATAATACAAATTTAATTGAAATGTTTGTTAGAGAATGTAATTTGCTACTTCTTCACGCTAAAACAGCTCAACAGATTGGGATTGTATTTAGTACGGAGGTAGTTTATACCCTGGGTTAAAACTTTTAGTCCCGAAAAATTAACGATGAGGAAATAGCAGGTAAGATTGCAGATTTCAAGTATTGTTAAAAAATAACTGAGTTTTAATCGCAATTATTATTGTTACCTTTATTCGTTCGGAAAAAAGAAACAAAGGATTTTATTATGGAAACTGACGTGGTATTCACGCATTACGATTGTATGATACGGGAATTACTCACGTACGATAAGGTCGATTATTCCGACTATAGTTTCAACCGCATTCGGCGGTCTTTATCAAGGCGAGTGCGCGCGCGCGGCTGCGTCTCGCATAGCACTACAGTCGAAATAATCGACTTAATCGTACGTAAGTAATTCTCAAATCATAAAATCAAAACTATGAAGGATATTCAAATTTCATCAAAAAAATTAATAAACTCAGCGGAATGAATCACCATCCGTAATTTAAATGCTGTGAAACAGAGTTAGGGAGCGATAATCATATCAAGAACAAAACCATCTATAAAAGAACAAACAAAGCAGATGCTTCCCAATAAACACAGATGCGACACCAAAGCGAGACATAAAAGGCGAATTAACATTAAATTTCATACCTGTCGTATCGTCGACGTCGAACTTGAAGTACGAAACGTTGAGTAGCCCCGAGTCTTGGTGCACGTACATCATGTCAGGATTGAGCCGCGTCAAGTGCAGCACGTACTCGGCGAAGCTCGCGAGAGACAGCTGCAGAGTCAGCATCTTACGGAACGTCCAGTAGTCGGTCGGGGAGGAAAACGTCGCCGCGGCCCACTCGCGCACCATGCCTTTCGGGACCATCGTCGCTTGGACCTACAAACAATGAAAAGATAAGAGCATCCACGCAGGCGTTGCAAATGTATTCTGTAAATACATTTACAACCTTATTATTATTATTATTATTATTATTATTATTATTAGTAAATGTATTTCAACCTTCCGCACTGTTATGACTTTAACAACATTGATTGTGCAACCGAGATAGCATTAACGGCTGTGAATGTCTTCTTTGTACTTTGTATTTTTATTACTTTCAATTATTAATACACTCGTATGCGCAGCTTTATAAAAGCAGCGGCGAACATCATAGCTAGTCGATTTACGATCGTTAAATGTCATACCTCGCGTAGAATGTCCCTCAAAACCTGCTGAGAGGCCTGAGAGCCGCGCGCCTGTACCGCCGCCAGACGCTCGTAATACCGCGCAATGGGGGCATCGTATTCCACACCCCTGCAAAACAAAGCAAAAGATAACGATAATAATCCAGTCTCACGATAAATTACAAAGTAACATACGAGCTATAAAAAGGGTACCATTTATTTATGACTCGACAACAGCCACAATGTAGAAGAAAAACGCTTACCTATTAGCGCACTCAGTGCGATAGATATCGAGTAGCGATATCGAGCTAGGGTTGTCTTCCACGAGGCGCATTTGCGGCGACACGGACACGACCCTCGGGACCGTGAAGTGCAGGAACCTTCTGGAAGTTTCCTTCTGTTTGCCGAGGTAGTGATTGAGCATTCTGAGTAGCTGAAGGACGCGCTCTTCCCTGCGCGCGTCGCCGAGACCAGAGTCGTTGACGACTAAGTATGGGTATATCTTCCCGTTGTGTCCGCGGATGTAGAGGCGGCGCGCGTACGTGTTGTGTTTCTGTACGATGTCGACGCGCGGCATGAACCGTGCAATGCGTACGTGGTAATGCGTGTGCTTGGGGAGAAGGAACTCGCCCGGAAGCTCAACCTCGGCAGTCTTCAAACTAAAGTTTGATAGGAATCTGCACTTTTCTTCGATGAGGAACGACCTGAAAGAAATGTCTCTAGTAAAAATGGTTACAATAACTTCTAACTTCTAGCTAGATTAATTATTGTATAGCTTCATCAACACTTTTTTACCTTCTCTTACTAATAACAACTTACTTTGGCAAGATCTTGGTCTTGGTCTCCAATATCTTGACCCACTTCCTGAGCTTCTGTATCAAGTTCTGCAGCTTCATCGCGTTGGGTTGCGAGAAGTCGAAGTCGGCGGTGAACTGATTCTTCATCTTCTGGAAGATGGGGTCTTGGATCGTGGCCTGCGCGCGGCGCGCGATGTTCTCAGACACAGCTGCAGAGAATGTACTACTTGTAAGACATTCTGTAGACATACAAAATGAAAGTGCTTGGGTGAAATAATGGTTACGATGGTTTTACATCACATTACTCACATTTGTATTAAGGATGCGAAAGAGTGTCTTAATGTTCCCATTTTAATTTGTAACAGCTGAACGGATAATGATAGAGTTTGGTATATTCTAGTTTTTTTATCTTGGTTCGGTTGTTTTTTGGTGGTGATACAAGCTTTTTTATCCTGATAAAAATGTATGTCAGCGGGTACAATCGCGGATCGCTGTCTGTTAAAATACATAATTTAGAATAAAATAAAGATTGTCTGTAATGATACTTACATTAATTAGATTCACTGACGGATATACCTAATTTATCAGAGCTGTGTCCATTTCCTACAGTTCATCAAAAATATTGCTATCAAATATAATTTAATTTCGCACAAGCGATAAATAATCATATCCTCAGATAAGCTAATGGTCTCGTGTTCCGGTGATTAGTTTATACTGGCGACTTTTATCACGGGATTGGGCAATTGAACTTATACTTGTATAATAAATACCTTTTAAGTTTGATTTTGGAGCCGACGCATGTATCGAAGTGCCCAACTCTACTGTTAAATAATGTTTGAGCAAAAGATTTATAAGAGTTGATTAAGCTAAGGCAGTGCTTAGTGCGACTATGTAAGAGATCGTATCGGTAAGAGAATATCGGAAATTGAATAGTTTCGTGACGTCACCAGCCCCTTGGGGCTGTACCTTATAAATATTATAAAATAAATAAATAAAATATATAAATGTATATTATAAATGTACCTTGGTACATTTTAGGAAATACGCGCAGAGTGTTAAGAAACTTTATATGGAGACTAAATCGTATGTGAACAGGACTAATTAGGAGTAGCGTACTCTGAGTTTTAGACTTTATCGACAACCGAACCAATCATGGAGATACGAAAAGACTCAGCAGCGAGCCGTTTTTATCGGCCAGTTTCGGTCCTACTGTTGAGCAATGGTCATGTTTTCCACGCATTATTATCGTATTTGCGAAGACGCAAAGATACGCCTTGTCTTCGTCGGTCTGTAGACTTGAGTGACGATCTTTCCCTAATGTAAAACGTTGCTAATGCTGTAAAACGTTGTTTCATGCTTGACTGCAACCTTGCAGGATGCTGCAAGACCTTGCTTGCTTGACCGACAACCACGTGAGAGCAATTATAACTCGTGTGGTGAAGACGTATTAATCCCAGGCTGAAGCTGGCGACGACCTTCTTGATGAAGTGCAGTGTGTGCGGTGCGACGGTCGTATCAGTCACGGAGGCGCAGTAGTGGTATGACACCACGTGCTACTCGACGAGATCCTTGCGCAGTTGGCAGAGAATGTTTGCCAGTGACATTGGAGGGTGGATATGTCGAGTAGTGTGGTGAATACGTACTGATCCCGATGCCCAGGCCAAAGCTGGAAACGATCTTCTTGATAAGTGCATCGTGTGCGGCGTAACGGTCGCGTCGGCCACGGCCGTACTGGGGTGGTATGACACCACGTGCCACTTGGCGAGATCCTTGCGCAGTGGGCGGAGAATGCTGACCAATGACATTAGGGGGTGGGTATGTCGAGACGTGTGGTGAATACGTACTGATCCCGATGCCCAGGCCGAAGCTCGAGACGACCTTCTTGATGAAGTGCAGCGTGTGCGGAGTGACGGTCGCGTCGGCCACGGACGTGCGGTGGTGGTACGACACCACGTGGCACTTGGCGAGCCCCGCGCGCAGCTGGCGGAGGATCTCCTCGTACCAGTTCTCGCGGAACCACACCATCTGACGGGAAACGAGTGCTTTTACGCTTTGAAGGTGGCTTTTTCTTGCTCTAACTCAAGCTGAATTGCCCACCTTAATCTATTTCCCATGCTTTCCCATACCAAAACGTCATCTACGTAGGCTATTAGGTAAATCAAGAGTGGCTAACAATTAATGATGCCAGAGTTGGAGAGTAGGCTAATTTAAAATAAAATAAGTAATAGGTAATAAGTCGTATAAAAACGATGGTTATTTTTATCACTACGTACGTCTTTTGTTAAGGTTTTTAACAAGCATGTGACATGCTGAGTGACAATGTGCAATAGTAAGTTTAACGCAATTTCTAACAACTCAGTACAGAATTACACTTACATTTATGTTTCATCGATAAAAAATACACAAATCGCTGAAATGACAAACACAACTCGCTGTTTAAACCATTTTGAAACGTAGTCTAAGCCTTTTAGGGCAGATAAATAGCGTTACCTGATCGACGATTCCTTCAAGCGAGGAGAGTATGGTGGGGTGTATCTCTCGCTGCAGCTGCATGATCTTAGAACAGCGCCACATGGGCAGCGTCGCCTTGATGGGCCCCGGCTCGCCCGCGCCGCCCGCCGAGCTCTCGCTCACCTTGCTCGTGCTCTGCTCAAACCATGTACAGAACATTGTGTCAATACCTTTGCGAGGAATAGTGCCGGAACTGTTCAAAATATTAATTGTAAACCATTTGAGTCTCAAGAATGATTTGATTAACAATTAATCATGCGTAAATAATAAATAGAATTTAATAGATATACCATATTGATGCGAATATTTACGTGCGTGAACAGTATCGAATTCAATATAAATAAATGTTCTTAGTGTATTTTCTTAGTGCTACAAGACAAATTAACAAATGTTACCCGTATATTTACCTAAGGTTTATCTGTACTGTAAGTGACAATGTCAGCATTTTTATAAATAAATTTGATTTGATTACAATTTCGTAATTCCAATGTGTAAGGAATTTAATACGTATTTCAGTTTATACACGTAAATATTAATAAGTCGGACAAAGTTGAACTTACAGCAGAAGTGGAAGGCACTTGTCCGCCGCTATTCTCGGCCGTCTTGTGCCGCTCGCGCTGCTCTATTTTCAACGTGAGATAGAGCGTGCGGATCGGGAAGTAAACCGCTTGCGGGTACAGCCGCCCCACCTGGTGACAAACAATACCTCTCTTCATGAAGATAACCATTTACTAGTCCGCCAGCAAGTTGTAGTCACCGCCTGAACAAACACGTGAACCTTTGTACTAGGTTTTCTCAAACTTACAGCCTCACAAACGCCTATCAAACCCAGAAGACTGCGAATCTTTTACATAATCTTTGTAAACCATTCAATAAAAATGAGGTTGTTTTTTTAATAAGCAGAAGTCAACACAGTTACAAATAAAAATGTGCTGAAACTGGTGGTACAGCTTGTTACTTGTCGGAAAATTGAATCGATTTCTGGAGCAATTTTGGTCCAATCTCAAGATCGTAATTCGTATTCAGCTAGTCAGACTCAAACGCTATTTGGTAAATCATGTTGCGTGACGGATTGCGATTTTCATGAATAAGACCGATTGCGAATTTGACAATTCCCGATGAAATGTTGCGAACTCTTTACGATCACTAGCAAAGTCCTGTGGGTTCATATACCCCGCTTTGAGAAACCCTGTTTTAGACCATCACGAAAGCTACCGCCCTTACGCTAAAGGTTACTCTCCACAGAAGCCGACCAAATTGTATAAAATTTAAATGAAGTCAACAGCAACGTTTTTAAAACAATTAAATTTTGTCAGTTTCGCTATTTTGAGAGAGCGTCACCATTTAGTTGGAAGTCCGTTTCGAGACAGAGATAGTAGACGAAAACGGGAGATCGGAATAGTTGGTGCCGTTGTACATGGCGCGGTGCGGCGGCGGCGCGGTGCATGAGTGTTGCCGCTGCGTATTCAAATCTATGGCTATGCCACAGGGAGGTGCGGAACCGCGCCGCACGCACGCCAGACTTGCAACGTGCAAAACGAGGCGAGGAAGGGTGTAAGCGGTGCGGCGTCGGAGAGACACTGACCAGTTGTATACGTGGCAGAGGGAAGGGCGTTTTTTTATTTATTTATAAAACAAACGGCTTCTAAACAAAACATTTCAAAAAAACAAATCAGCCTTCAAAGTATTCGCTGACAGTATTTTTTTATTAACAGAATGTTTATGCAACGCTACACCTCTTTCGTCGCCGCTGCAATTCCGCGTCGGCGTTGTACAACGTTGCGGCTCCACACCGCCAGTGTGAACGCCTGTACGGCGAAATCTCAGCAGTGCGGTGCCGCGCCGCTTACCGCATCGCGCCGTGTGGAACGGCTCTTACTTGACTTTAGACTCTTGTACGTATGCCAGTTAGCGTGCCAGACCAAGACAAGACAAAAGCCTAAAGTCAAGTAACGGTCTCGATCTCCCGTCTCTGTCTCTGGTCTCGGCCTACTGTCTCTGTCACCACACCAACTTCCAGCTTTATACAAGGTAGTTTTGCTTTGTTTAAAAATTGTTTTTTGGCATCGCGTTCCTACATATCATAACTTTTTTCTTATCACAGGCTGTGACTAGCACTTGCACGCTGACTACAAACAGCTGGAAAATATCCCTCATGCCAGATTACATTGGAGTGTTGACTCAAAGAACATAATAAATAAAAGAAATGACGGTTTGTGTATTTAAAAGAAATGAAACTTGAATAGGTCGACCAGAATTTCCTAACAAAAATGAATTGAAATAAAAATAATTCTAAAGATTTTGCAATTCTAAGCTTGTAATTATCGAAAAGAAAAATTATTAATTTTTGCCATGAAAATTCTGTTCGACCTGTACCAAAGAGTGAGGATTGTGGAAGCAATGTCTGTTTTTATCATGATATTGAAAAAATGTATGTGAAAGATCGAGAATTTCTGTTACAGTTGGCTTGAAGAGCTTGAAGCTGTACCCTCATTCTACGGTAAGTTGAAAGTATGATGTAAGATGTATCAAACCATAACTATGGAAGTAACAAATGATAATAATTATGGATGTACGTTATACATTGTCTATCAAATCACCTCAGTTGCAGTCTTGATATATCTTAGAATCGTTATTGAAATCCATGTAAGTTACTTGTATAGGATTAAAAAAAAGGGGAAGCATGCATAATTTTACATCATCGTTCTCTACTATTTAACAAAATTGATAACATTTACTTCGACCTTCAACATTAAAGACGATCATGCACCAAAAATTGTCACGTCTTCGTCTGTAACTCGATTCAAGTTTTATCAAATATGTATGTGAAATCATCTGCACAAGAAACGCACAGAACAAATCATAGTATGTAATAATTAAAATACACTGTATATTGTTAAACTTAATGCTATTCCCATCAATACAACACAGAATATAGCACTAGAACTTACATGAATCAATACGTTCTGTAGGGGGTTCTTGCGGATCTGCGCCAAGCAGGCAACAAGGAGTGACATTCAACTTAGAACCCATACAATGCGTTAATGACGTCATCAACACTAACGAGGGCCGGGCGCCGAGCGGAGACCAGAGCGAAATAACAAAAACCAAATAAAAACATGCATAACCAGTTACTTGATATTATCACAATATTTCAATTTAATAAATACTGTTTATTTTAATATGACGAAGATTAACTTGAAAACATTGTATGTTTAATGATAGCTGTAGGTAGTAATATGAATTTTCTTCTAGAAAAGTTAACACCTAACTCATGAAGAATGTAAAACAACAAACTGAACAAAAACGATTAGAAGCGACATGGCTAATGTAGGACTAGTATCTGTGCTAGTCTTTACATCTAATTTTCTTCAATTTAGCAAATGATTGCAGTGAAATGAAAGACATGATGAGTCTAAAGGTAATATGAAGTCAGAATCTATCAATAAGAATGTTACTATTTTATTTACCCAATACTTTATGTATATGCTTTATGTTTTATGCACGCTTTAACATTCATCTATTTTTCCGAATTCGATACGAAGCTAACTCAAAACAGTGACTACCTTAGTCATTTAGTATACAAGAGAGTGTATCTGAGAGCACGCATGTCGCCTCGTGCTCTGGTCTCAACTAAAGCCGCGACCCAGCAGTTCTAAACTCACATGACTGAGCAGATTGAGTATAACGCTTCCGTCATACTGCACCAAGCAGGCTAGTAGCTGAGGGATCCAGGGAAGCCACTGCACTGGTGGAACTCCCACAGAGTACTTATCCAGGGCCTCGGCTAGGCTATTCTTTTCGTCGTCGAAGCTCAGCATCCAAAGAACCTGGGAGTGGAAATGCTATCAGAAAGTATCCTAGTACTTGTCAAATTTAGATTAATTATGGCTTAAAGCAATGTCGGTGACGGGTGGAACAATGACGGGTGGAACAATGACGGGTGGAACAAAACAGTGGTCGCAGCTGGCTGAACTATGAGACGCTAACCGAGGTAAAAAGAGTGTCTATCTTCAAACAACGAAATGGGTCATCATTACGGTCTTTTTTACGTCCCACTGCAGGGAAATGGGTCAACAATATTGTTAATATCACGGGCCACTCCTGAAACCGACTCTGTGAATGATACTAATGACTTTGTCTTTGATGTAATTACCCTATTCATTTCTCACCTTAGCACAATATTTCCTAGACTTGGACTCATTCTGGTGTCTGCACGCGTGCAAGAAGCAAGTCATGGCGGACACTCCAACGCTGATCTGTCGCGGGTCTCTTATGAAAATCTGTTCCAAATAATCGCCCCACAGCGCCCACGCTTTAACCAACGTATCGTGAAGCTGGACCGCCGCAGCGAACGCTTTATTCGCGTCTTCCGAACGTCCCAACTGAGCGAGCAACAGTCCTTTGAAAGCGTAGAACTCCGCCGTCATTTCCTTGGTGAAATACTTGAAGTTTGTCGACTCGATCATGTCCAAGCCTTCCTGCAGCTCGTCCTTCCCTTCGGTCCAGGACATTTGGATGTGACATTTGACTTGCTGCCGTATCTTTTGGAAGCAGTCTACTATCGGTACGCTGGGTATTGTGTAAATGCGGTGCAGGGAATCGAGACACACGCCCGACAGATTGTGTTTTCTAGCTATTTTGGCGAAGTGTATTATGGCCTGAAATAGAAACAGTTATTTTAATCAACTTACGATAAATCTGCATCAAATTGCATCAAATCAGTACCATTAAATTAATGTTCAATTTAACTCAATTTATTTATTCGGGTCATAGGTATAACTACTATACACTTGACAACTTCATTTACAGATTACATAATAATTATAATTTAAAATGAAATGTAACAAAGACGTTTGTAATATATTTAGAATATTTATGTTCTTAGTGTAGGTGCTACAAGACAAATAACAAATGTTACCCCTAATTTACCTAAGGTTTATCTGTAAGTGACAATGTCAGCATTTTCATGAATCAATTTTGATATGATTTGAAGTTCGAACCTGCGCAGACGCATGCACGCCGAGCATGCTGTGGTTGGAGGCGTGCTCGGCCTGCGAGTCGTAGTGCGAGGCGATGAACTGGTAGTGGTGCTGGCGCCACGTGAAGATGGCGCCCCAGTGGGACAGCGGGTCGGCCACCACCGGCAGCCGGTTGCGCCACGTCTTCACTATCGCCTTCATGTCGTGCAGCGACGTCGGCCGGCTGTGCAGTAGGCCCTGGGAACATCGGACATCGGATTAGTTTAGGAAATGGCCTAAGACGAGACGAAGACAGAGTGGTGTGGAAGCAGCTAATGAACGCCTCGGTGAAGGCATTTCAAGACGGGCACGACCTGAGTAATGAAGAGCAGGAAGAAGAACTGAAGTGGTCTGTTAGCGACAAGCGTAGACGAAAGTGAAGCTTCGCACTTTTTTTTGAATTCAATATTGCATTGGCACAATGAAGCACGATTGCCTAAAAAACTGACTGACCTACAGCCAAAATTTTTTTTTTAATTATTTACTGAAAGGAAAACAAACAGCTGTAAACAATAAACTAAGTACACAACGAAATAATAAAATAAGCCTAGA
Organism: Peribatodes rhomboidaria; assembly: GCA_911728515.1. Classification (NCBI taxonomy): domain Eukaryota; kingdom Metazoa; phylum Arthropoda; class Insecta; order Lepidoptera; family Geometridae; genus Peribatodes; species Peribatodes rhomboidaria. The sequence continues at coordinate 6,344,320 of OU452169.1, read as the reverse complement.
TAGTTTTTACTAATAAAGTAAGATTAAAAAAATTAAAGCGCCCCACCCGATGATTAAATTGAAAATTATCCTGTTTGACATTTCCCGGCATAACCGCATGCATTTCGAAGTGCTACCTTCTTCTGGAGCGGTGCGTGGCGTGAGTAGAGATGTAGTAGTGGTGTACTCAAATAAATGTATGCAATGTAAACAAGTGTGTAAAATTAAATGGAATAGATTTTAATTAGTACGTAATACAACATTTTGAAGAAATGTTATAGGTAAATTACATACCATAAGTAAATACCATTCTTTTATAAATAACGAAAGAGCGATCTCTCTTAACACAGGTTTTCCAAACTTAAGAGTCCGGCGACCTAACTAACTTCGACCTATGCGACCTAGACTAACTTCGCATTGGCTTAAGGTATTCTATAGCTATTTCGTCTAGAAGAAGAAGACATGCGAAGAGAGTGAGTAGTGATACTGACGAGCCTCTAAACTTACCTACAAGGTGACAAAGTACAATTTCAATTTTTTGCATTTTCAGACTTTCAGACTTTTGCACTTCTGTAATCATTCTTAAATAACTAAGAACTTCCCTTGTATTATGGATTCATTTAACAGCTAATGATGTAGACAACCTCCCTATGTAATGAAATTTTTGATTTGCTTTGTCTACCTATTGAATAAATCAGTCAAAAGCGACTCCTTAAAATGTGGATATTTTTCATATCTCTATTTTAGCTTGAGAATGTTTTAAAAAAAACCAAGAACATAGGGGCGGAGATATTGTTAATTTAATTGTAAATGCTAAATTTCATCATAATCTAACAAATGGTTTTCAAGAAACTTAAGTAGCGCGTTTGTATGGAAATTTCAGAGCGTCGCGGCCCTCTTAACAGGAGAGACTAACCCCTGTAATTGACCAGTTTAAGAAATGTTGAATTTGGAATTTTGACTCACGGTATGTATCTGCGCGGCCTCGCTGAGCTCCATGAGCTGCTGCGCGGCGCGGAGCAGCGGCAGGTGCGCGTGCGCAACGAGGCGCGGCAGGCGGCGCCACTCGCGCAGGCACTGCGCCGCCGCCGCCTCCGCGTGCCGCTCCACGCCCGACAGCTGCTGCTCGCCGCCCGCGCAGATGCACAGGTACCCGCGGTACAGGTTCACCAGCCATGCTGCGACCACAGACCACGGTACACCACAAGCTATAGCTTCACGTCAGAGGCGGTTGGACCTCGGTTTCAGTTTCAGTTTATTGTTTGAAATGGGTATAATTACAATAATTGGTAATATACACTTATGAATGTCAAAAAAAAATGCTACTAGATTATCAACACAAGTTGCCAAAAATATGTCTTACTAGCTGCGCCCCGCGGTTTCACCCGCGGTTAAAAAGTATCCTATGTGCTATTCTAGACTATAATCTATCTCTGTGCCAAATTTCATCCAGATCTGTTCAGCCGTTCTGGCGTGAAAGAGTAACAAACATCCATCCATGCATTCTTACAAACTTTCGCGTTTATAATATTAGTAGGATAAAACTACCAAAAATTTATAAATGTTACAATGCACGATAGCTGGTCAATTAATACATATAAAATTAAAAAAACAATAAAATAAAATTATCACAATGAATTTAAATAATTTCATATAATATTATGTCATAATATGATTTTATTACTTATCGCAGCCATGTCAATATCTCGGTCTCGAAGTCCCGCGCTGCTGCCTTCGAGGCCAGTTTATGTAATTTACTACCTGTTACCCGCAATTTCGTTCGCGTTTATTTAGGAAATAGTATCCAAAAACCTTCCTCGTGATTTACTGTAACTAGTCACCGAATTTCATCAAGATCCGTTCAGCCGTAGAGCCGTAAAAAGCCAACAAATAGACAGAGAGACAGACTAACAAAGTTACTTTCGATTTTATAATATTGGTAAGTATTATAATAAAAAGTGATATCGCGCTTGCCGACTTCAAGACCGAGACTTTACGGCGCGCGCGTATCATAAAGTCTCAGTTACGAGACCATAACACACTTAGACTTAAGTAGAAAAAAAGAGCGATAATTTAAGTGAATCTATCTTGTTTCCAGCTCTTGGCACAGGACCGGAATATGCTCAGCAGTGAGCGGTAGACTAAAGGCTGATGAAGATGATACAGCTATTAGAATATCAACGACATGGTTTTTTAAATTACCAAAATCAATTGCAAAACTTACCTAATTCTTTAGGACAGTTGTATTCCACTTCAGCTAGCGCCTCCTTCATAGTAGTCCAGTTGGGATTTCTCCAAGAACTTTCCAGAATGAGGAATGGGTCGCGACCGCTCCTCGTGAGACCGATCTCGAGCAGCGAATCCCACTGGTTCAGCTCTTTAGCGCACTTGAGCCAATGATGGGTCCAAAGACTGCATTCCTTGTGCATGTTTATTGAGGACGGATTTGCTGCGTATTCGCTCTTGTATTTAGCCATAGCAACGTCGTAGGCGGCCTGTAAACAATTTATTTACTAGAAAACGTCAAGAAAAAAACGAGGAAAAGGATCACATAACGTGTAATATTATTAAAAGAAAAACAAAAAACCCGGCTGCAAAATGTTGTACCCTATGTCACTTCCGCTATCAAGACGATTCAAATGACAACTCACATATCGAATTCTATCAAGCTGTTAAGGCTGTAGGGCGTGCCAAAGAAACCTCATACATTTATTTATTACTAGCTGCGCCCCGCGGTTTCACCCGCGGTTAAAAAGTATCCTATATGCTATTCTAGACTGTAATCTATCTCTGTGCCAAATTTCATCCAGATCTGTTCAGCTGTTCTGGCGTGAAAGAGTAACAAACATCCATACATCCATTCTTACAAACTTTCGCCTTTATAATATTAGTAGGATTACATTAACTTACAAAACTAACAGTTGGCACCAAATCGTTTTTGTTTAAAACTTAAGAAGAAAAACACACATCTGGTAACTGTCTAATGCAATTTACCAACATAGTACGGTTTTCCGAGAAGAACAAATCGAGATCAGGCTGCCGGGCAAGCAGGTCATTGAGTAGTGTGAGTGCGTGGTGAGTAGGCGCATACATACGTACCCGCATACATACATACCCACATACATATATGCTTACATGCATACACACGAAAATCATAACCCTCCTTCTTGCGCAGTCGGGTAAAAAGACAATAAGGCAAGCTATTGTAAGAAGAACTAAATCTTAGCAGCCTAGTAAAATGTTTACTAACTTGCGCCTGCTCATAGAACCCTTGCTGTTCGTACGCAATGGCCATGTTGGATTCTCGGTAGCGCGCATGTTTCTGCCACAGCCCCGACCACATGTCCTCTTCTTGTAAGAGCTCGTACATGTCGCTTAGCGAGTCTAGGATCTCCTGCAAACGAAATAAGATACATTTTGGAATTGTGTAAATTGTGAATTTCCAGCGAGGCGAAACGAAAATCTAGTGAATGTCAAATAATGCTATAATCTAGAAAGAAAACGCAAGGCCATTTTGTTGGAATACATTAAAAGCACATTTAATGAAATTTAAATTGTTTGTATTTGTGAAAATTCAGTAAAGTTAATCTTACAATTTCCAGAGTTTAACTTTCAGCCCAAAGTGGTCAAACGTTTTTTGTTGTTTGTTAGTTGAAATGTCTCACAGAAAGGTAAAGTCCTGCTAGCTATTTCATTACCCTAAGGATAGATAGATTGATAAATAAATACTTTATTGGTCACACCAAAAATAACAAAACAACAGAACAGAAAAACTTAAACTGTAGTGTAATTCTAAGTAGTAGTGTAAACTGACGGTCTTATTACTAAGAGCAATTTCTCTTCCAGGCAACCTTAGGATGGAAGGTCACATATGAAAGAGTAGGGACAGGGTGTGCAAAAATTAACAAAAATACAAAAAAAAAATAATAAGAGTGTACATACACCTACTTAAACTGTTTGAATTATACTTACATAAACATACATGTCATACTAATTTATTACATTCTAATACTTAAAATACCTAATAGTTAACAAAATATACTATTTATTACATATGATTTCACTAAAATAGAGTAACATACTTATTAGATCAACAAGGCAATTTTGATAAATAAAACTTTCTAACGGCATCCTTAAAAATAGCAAGCGAGGAACTACACAAACCGTAGGCGTAGTAGTTTCAGTTTCGTAGTCATATATGTCGACCTGTTCCCTGGGCGCGCGACCGGCGGCTTGCTCGATGGCCATCTGCTCCAGGTTGAGCGTCATGCGGTGCCACAGGTTGTGGGTCTTACCCAGGTACTTCATCATTGGCCTGGGGAAATACAACATACAGGATTTACCCTAATCAGGTATTATTAGTCTACCGCACTAAGCACGATCGTTGTAATTGGATGATTGATTGCTGTGAACGAAGACCTACAATTTAACGTGCTATCCGAGTCAGTGCTCAGGTGCAAATGGCACCTGCGGTCACCGATCCGAGGACAGACTGTGTCATCCGTTGCTGAGTCTGGTGGTGATCGGTTATAAAACTCCTAACATTTCAGAGGCCTTCGGGCGGTCTATAAACTCTGACACTATGGTTAGTTACTCGGCCTTTACGAACTCACTTGCTAACACACAAGGTATGACACCGTTAAAACTGGACCTTCTAATCGAATTGTAAAACATTCACATACACAAACATACATGAACATCTAGAAATGGCGACGCAGTATGAATCAAATTGATGTAAAAAATCTAACTCTGCCACATATTTTGATCCGAATGACCAAGATCAAAGTGTTCAGTGATTTGCGAAGGAAACATAGCCAGCTATAGCAATAAACGTCCTAGACTATTAAAAGCATTTTATTCCCATTGCTAGGGTTCTTCTTCTATTCTTCTCAGGTCGAATGATGATGGGAAGACTCACGGCTTGATACTGATGGGTGGGTTGCACCGCGCCAGCGCTTCTATGAAAGTGTTGAGCGCGCTGAGAGGCTGGTCGCGCTGCACCACGTGCACGCCCGATATTATGAACGGAACTATTTCGTTCATTATCGTCTGGAACAAATTGTATTTGGTACAATTTAAAACAAAATTCAATAACACAATACAAGGTTTACATTTCAATGCTTTGCTTGGCGTGTTTGGTGTTGAGCGTGTCAAGTATGTGATGCCATGAATAACGTTTCGGTATCCCTAATCGTAATTAGGGACTACTACATTGGATTATGGCAGGTTCTAGAGTACACGCTAACCTAAAGAACTAGTAACACCTACGTCCTTCCTTTACATTGGACACCTGAAGCCCTCAAGAACTAATGAGTTTGGGGCTGAGCTACCCACGTCCGTAGGAGTGTACTCTATTCTGATTCCCTACACGTGGTCCCCGGGTAGTGCTAACCGGGTAGCAAACTCTGGTGGGAGGCTTCGGCCGTGGCTAGTTACCACCCACCGGACCAAGCCATGCCGTGAAATGACCTAGTCGTGTTTCGGGATGTAGTCCGGTGTAACCGTTCCGAAGACGGGTCTGAGCAGTGGCGCACTTGTAGCGCCTCACTCAACTACCGTCTTTGTACTTCTTCACTCTAGTAAACTTCAAGGTTAGAGTGAATAAGTACCTTCTAGGTCGTCGTGCTCCATCTTAGACCACAACGTCGCTTAACATCAGGCGAGTTGGTGGTCAAACGCCGACCTATTATACATTAAAAAAAAAAAAAAAAAAAATGAGTGAGTACTGACCCCGAGCTGGCGGTCGTCGAGCGCGTGCCAGAGCGCGGGCAGCAGGCGCGTGGCCGTGTGGTGCGCGAGCGCGTCGTCCATGTGGCAGAGCTGCGCGGCCGCCAGCGCCAGCTCCGCCGTGCGCACGCGACGGGCCACCTCTAGGAACTCCGCCTGCTTCGCTATTATCTGGTTCAGCAGACGCTTCCTGAAAGATAGCAGATGTCAGAATGTTGCCGATCGTCATTTGCCATAGAATGGAGCCGACAGCGTTTTGCAAAAAGTGTACGAGACACGGACATTGATATTTCCAAGATTCATTAGTAGAGACCGATCGATGACAACTGTGACCGCGGGGTTGCATGACTGGAGAGATGACGAAAAAGATCAACCACTATTAGCGTTATTTTGACAATACTTACCTATTCGGATGAGTTCTGACCAAATCGTCTTTCTGATTGGAACTCGAATCCAAATCCATGTCGAGTACATCCTCTTTATCGGGGTCCATGGAATCGCTGAACCCATCGGAGGATTCTTCCTTTACGGTTGTGTATATGGAGAAAAGCTTGCGTTCTTCACTGTCAGCTGTATTAATTACCGACGATACGCAAGGTAGGAGATACTTAGTGTTGGATAGCCGGATTTGTGTAGCTGGAAAACAAACACATACAAAATTTCTTGTAGATAGAAAGGGCTGAAAATGCGATTTCACTGAGCAAACCATTTAGTGTAACTATTTTTTTTATCGCTACAATTTTCATGACTCACTGGTAACACAAGTAACGAGTAGCAACTCGAGACACTGCTTGATCCAGTAGTGTTGCCCGATGTGTTCCCAGTTCTGAGAACAGATAATGTAGAGCAGCCGATCGAAGATGCGTTTCCTAACGCTCCCGTCGTATACTTCGAAGAATTTGGCGCGAATAGCGGGCTGCGGGCAGCGGAGACCGGCAAGGAATGCAGGCTCTAACTTCATGGATAGCTCGGTTACTTTTAGGTTTTCGTCTCTGTAAAGAAATAAATAAATAGAATACTGGTAGTTATTCATTTATGGTCATAAGTTTTTTATTTTCAGAATGTAAAGGCTGGATAAAAGTGTTGCAAAGAGTAACGCTACAAAATGAGAGTTCATCATGAATGCTGCATAGTTAGTGTAGAGGTTTACTTGAAATTAAAACAGAGTTGAAGCATTTGAAATGATATTTTAACATATTGTTTTGTTTTAGCAACAATCAATTTTCTAGTCCGCACTAGGGCTTTAGATTGAAATTTTGATATTAATTAAATCTACTATGAATCAGCCTTATATCCAACACCACTGACCTGTAGACATAGTTGATCATCTCAAGGAACTGCGCATTAAGGTCCTGATCGTCAGGGAATCTCTTTTCCACGTATTGCATCAGCTTCACTAATAGGATAGACTTCTCGCGCAGTGAGGGCGCGCAAGCATTCGATGCTGTGATGGTCGCGCTACGTTGCTTCACCCACTCCTCTACCATGCGGGTTATGGCTTTCATAACCTAGCACAGAACAATATGAACTGAAAACTAATATTTAATAGCGAGCTAGGAGCAGCATCGTAGCTCAGGTGGCGCCGGCGGTGCCCAGGCTTAGGGTGCAGAGTTTAGAGGGGCGACTAATGAAAAATGATCAGGACTAAGTTTTGGGTCATGCTTAGAATACTCAGTAGTTATAGAAGCTCGCAGAGAGAGCATGAACGGCTAGTCACGGTACTGGCTGGGAGAGTTTGCTTAAGAAATTATTATCTCTTTTGTTTAATTAAATAATACTGCTTTTAGTCGCTATCTTCTTTATGTTGATGATGCAGTCCAAGCCGATTGCGGCTACGGCGACCAATTGCTGTTGCTGGGAGGCTATTGATTGTGCGTCCTCACATACTCAATTTTTGCAGCAAATGTTCGAGAACAGAAGCAACACGTGAGGACTCTATTGACATATTGAAGACACCCATTGGCAGTTTGTAGCGAAAGAATATGACAATCACCAATACGTATTGGTATTCCATTTTAATAAGCCTACCTTAGCGTCAGTAGTTTTCTCGATGAGTCCAACTAGCACAGTTCCAATGAAGGTCTTTCTTGTTTCCGGAGGCATCACAGATACGCGCGTTTTCAAAAGATCCAGGGCGAGGATCTGTAACAACGGTGTAATGCTCAATAAACAGTGGGATTGAATCGATCCTTACACTCATTAAGAAGTGGATGTGACCATAGAAAGAACATACAAAAACAGGAAAATTTGCATGGATTTTATACAGGTAGAGACACAAAAAAATGCATTGGGTGCAACGTGATCTTCATGAGCAGCGATATCAGTCAATCAATATATATATGAGGGGCTGCAGGCGCAGCAACCCTTCAGCATCACGAGCGAGCCGAGCAGCGAGTTAGCGCCTAACCTATCTAAACTTTAGCAATTTTTTTTTATAAGAGATCAACTCACCCAAAAGATCCCAAGTAGCCGAGTCCGGGTTGGGGGCTACGTGATCTCTTGCCATTCTCTGCAGCACTCTCATGAACGGCGATATCAGCCTGTCGATATACGAAGGGCTGGAGGCGCAGCAAGCCTTCAGCATCACGAGCGGGCCGAGTAGCGCGCTCGAGTTTATCCTCTCTAAGCTTTAGCAATTTTTCTTATAAGAGATCAACTCACCAAAAGATCCGAAGTAGCCGAGTCCGGGTTGGGGGCCACGTGGTCTCTTGCCATGCGTTGGAGCACTCTCATGAGCGGCGATATCAGCCTGTCGATATACGAAGGGCTGGAGGCGCAGCAAGCCTTCAGCATCATCAGCGGGCCGAGCAGCGCACTGGCACCGCTGGCCGCCGCGCCCGCGCTGCTGCCGCCGGCTGCCTTCTCGTACGTCGCCAGACCTTCGAACGCGTACTTGCTTACGCACGCGTATAGCGTCTCTAGCTCTTCGTACTGCGGGAGATCAATAACGTTGACTGACATCCACAAAAATAATCATTTTTAAGGACACTTTGGTTCTTAAGACAAGTATAATTACTTGAAATCCATCCAGACGTTTGGAAGATATGAGGTAATAATGAAATTTACACACAAATATACATACAAGCATCTTGGATAAACAAAAATTGACTACCATCTTAGCTATCATCGACCACTTACAGCTGTTGCTATTTTTGCTGAGAAGAACACTTTACTAACCTTAGACGCCTGCGCAGTTCCAGTAGGCTCCGTGGGGAATATAGCAGTCAGCTTCGCAAGTAAGTTGTGCGTCAAGCGAACTATCTTCGCGTTAGTAGACGAGACGCAAGCGGCTAAACCGCGCTGCAGCGGCTTTAAAGCGGCCAGTATTTGTTCGCGACGCAACACGCCGAGCAGGAAAACCAGCAGTTCCAGCGCTGTGCATGCGTTGGCGCATGCCGCTGCATTTGATTCAGCGCTTGAAAATACCTGAAGAACATCATTCACAAATTATAACGCAGTCATTGTAGCTATTAAAACCTCGGTAGACTGTAGTATTAGATCGTAGTCTATGGATTATTTTCCGCGCTTTTAGAATCGCATACTTATTTTAACGTCTGTGAACAAAATCTTACTGCATATATACGCAGGCACTCAAGTTTTACTTGAATCAAGAAGATTTTTATTGTAGAAACAAAATCCCTGTTGTGATTGATTAAAAAAACGTAATTCCTTATTTATTGTAACAAAGACCAAAACCGTTTTTAATCGTTTGCATTTCTTCCCTACATGTCATTCACCGCCGAAAGAAAGAGATGGAAATATAAATAAAGAAAGCTACGTTTCCACTCAGGCAGAGCTGAGCGGCTCAGAGCTTGGCGGTCATTAAATTGACCAAAAATAATAAGCGGAGCGGAGATTTCTAGAATGACCAAGCATTGCATTCAGCGCTGAGTTCTGTCCCTTTCGTCTATGCTTCAGTGGAAGTGCACCGTACGAGTTTGACTTAGCTGAAGGTAAGTAGGTAAGATTTCGATTTATAGGAAGGGAAGGAGGCTTGAATTAGTTGAGGGTAACCTCTATCAAGGTAGGTAAACACAAAATCCCAATTATCATTGTTATTATATTATAATTGTTATACGAGTACGTCTACTGTTGGTTTTGCTTAGATAAATAAATAAAATCACAAAACGGGTTTGACCTTGTAGATAGTACAATCGACTTAATGTTTTTTAATTTTAAATGCAGTGATCATAAATAAACTCTTTTTCTTTCTTTAAAAAAAAATTGACATGTCATGACTATTATAATATGTGATTTAATATGTAGTATATGTATATGCAAAGAGGTCGGAGTTCGTAGCCTCTTTTAAGAAAGAAGCTGTTCGTCTTTTATTTTTAGTTTTGACAGTTGTTGAGTTTTGGTTTTACAATAAAATGCTTCTATAATATTATAAAAGAATGTTTAAATACCTATTACAAACATAATAATATAATATGTGCGACTATTGTAGAGTGAGAATTGATTGGATGCTTGGTCAGAGGGGGAGGGCTTAAGTCCCCTAGGCCTTTCCCCCTCCCCCTGCCCCTGTTATCGCTAGTGGTGTGGTGTGATCGTTACTTTGTCGAGCCAGGCGAGCTTGGGGTCGCAGAGGTGCGGCCACACGTCGGGCTTGAGCGCGGCGCGCAGCAGCAGCACGCAGCGCCGCGACAGCGCCTCGCCCGGGGACGCGCCGCCCACCGCGCCCGCCGCCGCCACGCCCGCGCCGCCCTCGTTCACCTGCGTACCATTTTTATTCTATTTACTAACTGTTACTCGAAACTTCGTTCGCGTTTATGCAGAAAATAGTACTTGTCCATAAACTTTCCTCGTCACGTATTGTAGCCAATTATCATCAAGATTCGTTTAGCCGTGTAAAGCCCACAAACAGAAATATAGAGTTACTTTCGATTTTATGATGTCAGTAGTGGTTTTACACACAAAACAAATTCCAATCTAAAATTACTAAGCTAAGGATCCAACTGGATATCCAGAAAATCGTTGATCAGATCTGGATTGTAATTTAGACCATGTGTGCAAAATTGTAAGTTATTTAGTGTGTTATATTGTAGTTTTAGCTAGCAAATATTCGATGCAATATTGCATCGAACAAAACTCAAAACTCGCGCAGACGCCAGTCGTGTGCGTGCGCTTCCCATCGCGCCGCCGCCGTTTAACTAACGACACACGGTACATTATACCGCATCTTTACACTCGAACAACACGCCTGGAAGACTTAGATCTTACTAAATATACACAATTGCTGAATCATTGGTAGTGTGAATAAAATCAGACGACTTGCAAAGCGTCTTGTAAAGAGTCTACCCTGCAGTCCAAGTACCTATGGTTCTTATCTATAGGTAATATGCAGTTTAAAATCGTAACTCAGGTTGAGTTATCGAGGTGTTGAGTTGAAACGTCATTTTATCGATCGACAAAGTTTCATACTTGCACTACTATCTCGTAATGTCTTAATCGGTGCTTCAGTGCACAGCCGGAAACACAAACGCCATTAATATTGCAAATATACAATACCAATACCAATCGGACTATCTGCTGATTTGTCAGTCTTGTTTCGTTAAGTCAAGCTAGTGTACCTGACAAGTGAGCCTCAGCGGCAGATTATTCTTGACTCTTGTCATTAGTCTTGACACGCTGGGCTGCAGGATCACCCACCTCGTGTTCAGAGCCTTGCGGGACTCCGAGTCACTCTCGTCTATTGTATTTACCTCTGCATCAAGCTAGTGTACCTGGCAAGCGAGCCTCAGCAGCAGATTAACGACGACGTCCACGTGTTGTCGCTCCAGCGGCTTGGCCGCGTCGGGCTCGAGTCTCGACACGCTGGCCTGCGGGCTCGCCCACCCCGTGTTCAGAGCCTTCCGAGACTCCGTGCCGCTATCATCTGAAGACATGCGCTTCATTGCGCCGCTCGGGGATGTCGCTACCTGAATCGATGAAAAGATTATGTTAATAAATTGAAAAATTTTCCTAATCAAAAGTCGGTAAGTCTCATAACAAATCATTTACAAAATTCACAATAATGATTAATGTTTTTGAAAGGTACGGATTGCGTAACAAAGATCTTAATTCGTAAAAGTTGGCCATGCATTGCATCAGACACGATCAAACTGAGTGCCTAGAACTGTTACCCCCTCATGTATGTACATCCAAATGAAGTTATCCCGAGAGGAATGAGTCCACTATCAACTGGTCTCTTACAACTGTTAGCTCCCGGTGTAAGTACGTACGATGTTATCCAGCGAGGAGTGGTCCCGTATCCGCTGCAGCTCCCACTTGAGCGCGACCTCAGCCAGGTCGACGGCCAGCCGGCGGTGCTCCAGCGAGGCCGTCGCGCTGAACCCGAGCCGCTGCATCGCCGTCACCATGTGCCCCACCAGCGCGTGACGCACGGGGAAATACACCTGGCAGGAGAGAATATGTTCAAACAAATGAAGGTTTCGAATAGCGTCATCTATTACACATTCAGACCAGCGGGTCTAAAATACACATTTAGCACCGTTGTTCATTCATATAATAACAATTCATGGAATTAATTACTGACAGATTATTGTCAGTATACCGACATTCTTATTGCCGTTAAATAGCTAATTTATCAGGTGAATCAATGACTTGACTTTGATCTGATATACATAGACGTAAAGTCTCAGGACACAAAAGGCACCTTGAAAACAGGGCTTAGATCAAGTGCAAGCCTTGTTTCGCTGTCTGTCGCTCTGTAATTGCGTCGGTGTCACGATACCCAAATTTGCTAATACCACTTTAGCACAGTATGCTAAAGTATCATCAATGCTATTGTGGAACGATAAAGCTAAGGTTTAAATTGAGTTATCATTATAGATAGATTATAGTCTAGAATAGTACATAGGATACTTTTTAACCGAGGGTGAAACCGCGGGTGCGCAGCTAGTAAGAAAATAAAATAACCTTGTAATGCCTGACAACGAGTTGCAATATATGGAAGAGCTGCTGAACCGAGTGTCCGTCCTCGACGATGATTTTCTTGGTCCAGTGAGTCAGCATAGTGTTGCCATCCTCCATCCTTTGCGGCATCGCCGGAGTCAATATCTCCAGCGCTTGTCGCACTACGCCGCGCGCTTCTACCGCATGGGCTTTTAGTAGGCTGTGGAAAACTGAAAACACACATATTATTTGCAAATAAAAATTTAGATATTTTTTAGAAAAGTAGGCCAATAAAAAGTTAATTTACCCTCGCACTCAATTTCCGATTCAATTTTTTTACTCTTTATTCTATTTGTAGTTATAATAGTTTAGATTAAGTATATGTCACTCTTTTACGAGTACTCGGCCGAGAAAGGAAAACTAGTTCATTAAATAGGCCCTAAATCGTAAACGGTAAGTTCTACAAAAAAGTTCACAGGACGTAAAAGATGCGAATTTTTTTACAATAATGCTCTCAATAATTTTTGCCCCTAAGTAAATAGTTTCCGATATATCGGCCAATTACTTTTTTTCAAGATGTTGAAACTCCTCCAGGATCTATCAGCATTTTGTGATTTTATGCTCAGCACTAAAATTGTTTTTTTTTTAAATTGGATCGTTAACGCGATGTTGACAAAAAAAACGGCTATTTTTACTGGCCTAAAGACTGCTTGGACGATGAAGTTTACCTTGTAAGACGATGCGCTTGTGAATAGCGAACTTTGCAATGATGTGACTTAGCAGCAAATGGCCATGATACCTGAAACAAATGCAAGATTTTATCAAATATTGTATAATATGATGTCATCATTGAGTCAGACAAACTTTAAAAAACAAATTTGCCTTTGATTTACTTTTCAGTTTTGCTTGAACATAAGGGTCCCAGATGGGACATATATTTACTGCAATACTGGCCTGGCTATATTGCAACAACATTTTGTGTGACCCAGGCATTTAGTCATACATTTCTAGTATGGATGATAATGGCTGGGCTACAGTCGACAATATTGCCAGTATTGCTGGGCCAGCATTGCTCAGCTTAGGAGCACCCAAATTTTTTTGGAATTACATTTTTTCTCTGGCTATTGTCCATGCTTTGTCCTTTTTTATATTGTCTCCACCTTTCTGAAACGAACCGCTAGGGAATGGAACACCTTGCCCTCATCTGTTTTCCCGACTAACTACAACCTGGGTATCTTCTAGGCTAGAGTGAATAATACCATCTAGGTCGTCGTGCTCCATCTTAGACCACAACGTCGCTTAACATCAGGCGTACATAAAAAAAACGAAATAACTTTCGTAAGAGTTACCTGGTCGCCGGATCAACATAGTTCTTTCCCAGCAGACAAGGCCAAGCGAAGGTCATGAGCCGACGCAGCTTGTTGCCCTGCTTCTTGTTGTTAGCGTCGTGAATGTGCGCCGACGCTTGTTCTAGTAGCAAGCAGGCAAACTGCAGGAGCGAGATGCGAACCGCGTCTGAACACGCGAACGGATTCTCCGGGTCGATTACCTACGGGGAACAATTGTTTTATTAGGACCGAAAATAGGTTTGAGCTTTTTAATCCCCGACACAAAACAGCGGGGTGTTATAAGTTTGTGTGTGTGTGTGTGTGTCGTAGCTGCCGAACTAGATTTAAGTTTTTTTTTTAAGTTGAAGTAGTAGTATTCTTAGCTATGTGTGATAAAAATCTTTTTTTTTTTTCATTTTTAATGTTCACTTGTTAAATTCAACAATAAGCTTGCGTTTAACCGTTATTTCGCCGAAGTAAGTACGGTCTACGGAGCACGTTTGCCTAAAATACACCGATTCATTCAAGACTTGAGTACCGTGCCTGGAAGATGCCTATACTCAGTAGTGTATGAAGTGCCTCAAATGATGTTTCGTTCTCAAACTTGATAAGTCGTTATTTTGATGCTCTAGTAAGCGAACTCAAGTGCAAAACCGCGTTATAATTATTTAAATATAAGTCCAAAAGTCGCTCCACTTTTTTTAAAGAATAATTCGACGTTTATAAAAACGGTAACGAAATCGTTGCGAGGAAATTGAGGAAAACCTTTGTCCAGCAGTGGGACAATGAAAGTTAGATTTAAAAAAGTTGACGTTTAGCCACTAGCTAGCCTGATAACCACTTACGTTGTTGATAAACACCGACACCACATTGTCTGGGTTGTCCTGGTACGGCGCCGGCGCTCCGCCGACAATCTTCTGTCCCTTCTCGAAGCTGACCGCGAAGCACGGGATCAGTATCATCTGCAGCACTTTCGCCTTCAGCTCTTGAGACATGGTGTCTGTGGCGAAATGCTCCACGAAACGGAAGAACGCCGACCGCTTCCATTCTAACGTGTAGTTCTGTGCTACTGTGTTCTCGAGGAAATCGCGGAGGAACTGAAAAAGTGTTCCAAATTAGTGATGACGCCATGGTTAAAGCAGCTTTATCAGGTAGCTTTTTGTGTAATATAAATAAATATATTTAAGGTTCACCTTAAATAATGCGTGTGGAGAATATCAGATGAAGCTGAATATGACAAAAATCGTATGAAGCTAGCATACCGTACACTCAAATTTTGTCACATACAACTAAACTGTAACTTGTAAAAAACTATGTAGCCCACATTTCAATCTACAATTTGAGTGGACACGGCATGTTTTGGCCTTACACAGTCATAATACTAGTTTTATTTTATATATTATTTATATGTTTCTTGCCTGTAGTGGTTCTTTTTCCTAACAAGACGATAGAGTCATTTTTATAACTTTAACGTTCATAAGTGTAATTTCAAAACCCAATTAAATAAAGGCATTTTACTTTCGACTTTAATACTAAGATCCTAACTACTACGATACTCACTTGGAAGTCGGGTATAAATCTGTCACAGAGCGCTCGTAGAAGTTGGAACAGCAAGTCGATGTTCGACGGGTGATGGCAGAAGTAATGCAGCAGTATCTTCACGATAAGCTTCGGCTCTTTCCAGTGAGTACAGTCTACCACCTCCACTTTCTTGTGTGTGTCCTAAACAAATAGCAAGCTTAGTATTTTGATATCATTCGGCATTACAGCATGGAACCCTTAAGAGAAAAAGAATATATTGTAGCTAGGGCTCTATATAACGTACTGTTACTTTAAAAGTACTAATTACAAATAAAAGCTTATTTAACTTCGTATTCTACCTAAAAATCGATCATTGACATCTACAAATACACCGTATGTAACATGTGTTTTTACAGTGGTTATCAACACATTTTCAATGCATGTTTATTAGTTTTCTAAAAGATTGTGTTATGAAATGTAACAAGAAATAATTGAAAAGCTTACATGATACTGATCGGTACACCAGATTCTCTTCAGCAGCTCAATCAAATCCTGCTGCGTCGACATCCACTGATCGTCAAACTTTATCAACAGAGATATCACTCGTATCGCTTGGAACTGCATTTCTGATTTGTCAACTTGAGGTATTGCGCTTGCCGTTCCTGTGAAGTGAAAAACAGATATTTTTGAAAGAATCTGGGCAACACAAAAACGGTAACGCTAAACTAGCCTGACATTTAAGTAACAAGCCGTAAAGTTCAAAATGCTGGGGCAAATGTTGAGTTACGCGGTAAAGGGCGCTGTCATTTCAGAGTGAATAGTCATACTGTCGTTTAGGAGTGAATAGAGTCTAATCTACTACTACAGTTGACTACCGATACAACATAAAATAAACAACCCCATAGTTTTAACTAGACAAAAAATCTATTAAGTTTAAAACTACTCTAAAACTAAAACTTATTTTGAGTGCTGACATCAGACACCAATTTTGATGCCTTTTCCCCGAGTGGGTTGGCAGAGGTGTATTACAACACTCACACTTCGCCAGATGATATTCAGTGCCAAATGTAACAGATAGCGGGCATGCCGTAAATTATTGTCTCGGCAAAATTAAAACGCAGCTCGAATAAGAACTAAATTAAAACATAAAATGAACTGAAAACGTGCATTACCTTTCAACTGCCTACCTGCAGTGTTAGCCGCCAGGAGCTGCATGAGGCGCGGTTTCTTGGTGGTCTGCAGAGCTTCCCTGTAAGCCTTGCCTGCATCAGGATGCTTTATAAGGAACACCAGGAACCGGCTCCATTGCTGATCTTTTATGTTGTTATCGCTCAGTATTAGATCGAGGGTCTCTTTTGGGTATCTGGGAAAATTTTACTTAGGTAAATGTTTTATGTGATATTAATTTAGCATAGAGGTCAAAGTAAGCTAAAAAATACAATAAAGACTCCTAATTGATCCTCATGTTTGACACACCTGAGAGAATTCTATAACGTTTTATTTCTTTTGGGGGCTGAGCTACCCACGTCCGTAGGAGTGTACTTTATGCTGATTCCCTACACGTGGTCCCCGGGTAGTGCTAACCGGGTAGCAAACTCTGGTGGGAGGCTTCGGCCGTGGCTAGTTACCACCCACCGGACCAAGCCATGCCGTGAAATGACCTAGTCGTGTTTCGGGATGTAGTCCGGTGTAACTGTTCCGAAGACGGGTCTGAGCAGTAGCGCACTTGTGGCGCCTCACTCAACTGCCGTCTTTGTACTTCTTCACTCTAGTAAACTTCAAGGCTAGAGTGAATAAGTAGCTTATAGGTCGTCGTGCTCCATCTTAGACCACACCGTCGCTTAACATCAGGCGAGTTGGTGGTCAAACGTCGACCGATTATACATAAAAAAAAAAAAAAAAAAACGTCATAATACCACACATCACCTAAGAGATTGCAATTTTTCAGAACAAAAATGTGTTATTATGTGTGTTTGTTCTAACTCAACACTGGCTGTAACGGCTAAGCAGGATTTTAATAAAATTTGATCTGAAGATACCTTACACCAGAAAGTAAACCTATAGCCTGTATTAACCACATGCCACCTATAAATCTAAAAAACCAGAATAGTGAGAACTAAAGTACTAAGTGAACTATAAACAGCGCGTGCAACCGTGCGACATCTAACCTGAGAAGAAATTTGACGAGCGGTTCTCTGAACGGCGATCCAGCTTCGATGAGGAGCGACTTCTCCGTGTGGAATATGAGTCGGCAGAGCACGTCGATGAACCGCGGGGACGCAGCCGGGATTTGGTGGAATATGCCGATCAGGATGATGATCTTCTGCTCGTTTTCCATGTTCTTTGATACGCTTTGGAGGAAATTGCCACCTGTAAGGTAAATGTTGTTGTAGAGTTTAGTAAGGAGAAATAGTAAACAAGCAAGTTATGTACAAAAAATACAATAATATGAATAGCAATAAGTAGACCTATTTCTAGCCTGATCATTAAGACCCCGCCACGCTATGAGATGCTGGCCTTACTGGCGGTGTGGCATCGCAAAAAGGTTTTCTAATAATAAAATGGCGATCCATCGTACGTTTCCCCCGTGCCATCTCGTATTGCTCCTGTGACCAGATCCTAATTTAACCTAAACCATTCTTACCCCGATTAGTCTGGATAGAATAGTCCAGCAGTTTCTTCAACAGCTGCAGTAACTGCTCGCACAGTTTCTCGCTGAAGGTGGACGGGAACAGTTGTGTCAAGTACGAGAGCCTCTTCGCTCCGTTGACGCTGAGGTGGCGATGGTCGCCCAGAGTTAGAAGCAGCGGTCGCATCACCGGGTGAACCATTTCCATGTCGATTTGGAACCCGGCGAGGAACTTCTGCATGCATTCGAATCCCGCCTGGAAAGTTACCAGACGTTAAAGCCTGTTTTATACTGAGCTATATAGCATAATAATAACTATCCTCGCACCAATGTCTGCCTACCAATACGACATGCAGCGCGGCAGTAAAAGTATAGCTATTATAATTAATATGTATACGTCCGTCGCAGGAAAATTGTATAACTCGGCCTCGGCCGACTCGGAAAATTGTATAAATTGTTTACAAACGACCAGACAGTTTATAGAACAGATAAATATATTACATCGTAGTGTGAAGGGGCCTTTAACCCTTTAATTCGCAGTGTTGGTACACAACAACATTCGATTTGACAAAATCTTGACAATTTCCTATTGACAGTAGCTGGTATTTTTTTACGTAAAATATTTGTAAAAACAAATCGCAACCTCATAAAAATATGTGAATAATAATTTATGAACGCATCTTTAATCTACGACCAAAATGGCATCGAGACCACCCGCCATAGACGGATCGAAGGTAAAAAAAAATTTTAAAATTACTAATTAGCTTGGATTATGGGAGTTGCGTATTGTTTTTCTACTCATAAATATCACTTTCAATGCTTGACGCACAATTTACTCCATTTTATCTGTTATTTTACAAAATACAAGCGATTGAAGTGGTACGTTGTTCCTGACCGACACTGCGAAGTCGCTAAAAAAGTACCGGTCATTTGGTATGTTGTTTGTAAACAACATTGTCCCTTTACTAGAGAGTCATTTACCATTTCATATGTCGTTCACCTACAACACTGTCCTATTTTCAAGCACGTAGTTTTGTATATTTTTAATGCAAGTTACAGTTACTAACTTTTGTTTATGAGTTTTTGGCCGTCAAATGCAACTACAATTCATGTCTTTTATATGACTTCATGCCTTACGCTGGAAAAGACACATTTAGGAACAGAACGTTTACTGAGTATGAGGGTAGCTGAGGCCTGGGAGCAAAAGTTGTCCTTGCCTTATGCAAAACCATAAAAGAAAAACCTGCAACAGTATTTTTCGCTAACTTGTTCACATCATTGGAACTGATCTATCTATCTAGTGTCATTATATCGATCCAAGTTCAATGCAAAAAGATGGTTTGCCATTATTTGGACAAGCAATTGATTTTTGCGTCAATAACGGTTGGTTGATCTACAGAAAATAAAATGGAGGCAACAAAAAGCTAATGAGACTGAAATAATTTAGAATACATCTGGTGACCGAATTGCTCCACAAAGACAGGATGAGTGTCCTGATGCTGCTCAGGTTGAGAAAATCAAAGCACTTGTAGCGCCAAGACCACCTGACTCTGTGCGTTTTGACAACGTTGGACATTTGCAATATTTGGCAAGCAAGGCCGTTGTAAATATTGTTGTAAAAGGCTATACAAGCGTTCTTTGCAATAAATGCAACTTACGCCTAAGTTTAATTGAAAAAAAGAACTGTCAGTTCATAAATAACATGTCAGTTCATAAATAATACAGATAAAATGGCATTATTTTTAAATTTTCTTTAATGCATCGAATGAATAGTTTTGGTAGCAAAGCCAATGCGTAATTTTTGTAATGTGATTCTAATACCATTGTTTTATGAATAAAATGGCATGATTTAGAGTATGTTTTTTTTATTTTTGTCCTAAGCTCCTTGCTCTATAGGAGTCGCAGTGTAGGTACAGAACAACATACATTTACCAGAATAATTTGTCGTTACTGGGACAGTGTTGTACCTCACCAACATATGTTTTCGCGAAAAATACAGCATCTAGATTTTTTTTTCTATTTTTAGGAATCCTCTTGTACTTCAACTAAACCCTCAAAGTGCCAAAAACACAATTTAAAAGAAAAAAATTGTCCTGCGAATTAAAGGGTTAACATAATTGGAGATTGCTAAAAATATTCGCAATTATAGTGCTTTTAACAGTATTAATTATTTATACTGCCGCTTGTATGATATCAAAATCAATTAATATGTTTAATCTGTACTGAACATGTGCTAATAGTCACGCGTTTTGAACTAATTTAAAATAGCTGTTAATGCAATCAGGGTTAATATAATTAACTAATGCATTTTTTTAACTGCAAATTATCTAGCAAAACTTCTAATCTATAATATATAAATGCGAAATTGAGTTTGTTCGTTTCTTTCTAGCGCTTTCACGCCGTAACTACTCAACCGATTATCATGAAATTTTGCATACAAGTGGTCAAGGGTACAAAAAAGGACATATGTCCTTACATCAAACATACAAAAGGACTTTCGTCCCGAAATAATTAACGGTCCCTGTGAGAGTGCGGGTGTAACCGCGGGGCTTAGCTAGTATATTATAATCTCACCTGCTGTAGCTCCGGATCGTTCTTCTCAAGAGACTTGTAGAGCACTTGGAATATTTTCTCCCTGCAGTGTTTCTCTTGTATATAGTGACATGAGGCCAAAGCCCTGAGAGCGGAGGCTCTCAGCGGCACTAGATTGACTCCCTTGTAGCAGGGAAGCTTGCCAAGCATTGCATCTTCAGCCTCGCAAAGCGATAGGAGCTCTCGGAAGAATATTTTATGCTCGTTTACATTCAAATCTGAAACAGTACCAGTCACTGGGAGACTTCGTTCGCATGGTTTTAAGATAAGATTTAGATATAAGTTGTATTTTTGTAGCTGTACACACTTGGTTGATGAAGTTAGTTAGCTGTTATATTTCTAGATCACAAGATTTCGCCCACTCATTTATATCATTATATTCGTCCAATTTTACTAAGGTTATTTGTTTAATAGTAATGAAAGGATAATAAATGTCTATTTATGAAAAATGAAAGAAAGTGCGTGAATGAAATATAATGTTTTTTATCTGATACAATTTAATACAGCTTAAAGTAAACCTTGATTTTAAACATGATGTGGTCACAATTTTCTTTATCGTATGTTCAGGTTTTATTTTCTTTCTAATGTTCTTACTTACCTATGGTAAAAAGTCTCGGTTTCAACGTGGTACAGAATGTAGTTCCGTCCATGAGGCCCATCTGACAATTTGCCGGCTGGTGCCGAAGCAAATGCTTTTTAGGCGGAAGAATATCGGCAATCACTTCTCTGTGCGGGTCCATCACTTCAGTTACCGTCTTGTTTTGTAACTTGGCTATCAGCTCCAATGATTTCATTGCCTAAAATGGGGTAACAATGTTATAACAGTACCATACAAATATGTCATATACAGTCGAAGATAAAGCGTATTCCTACCTCTTGCCGCACCAGAAGGTGTGGGCTAGTAATTTGTAGAACCAATTCTGGTAATATTTCATTTAAGGCTCGTTTTTGCAGAGCGGCTACTTCTGGTTCCAATTCCACTCCAATCGGCGGTGTCACGCAAACCGACACCAACTTCTCCAAGTTCTGCGTCGCCTGGTCGATAGCGCCCGACGACACTTCCCCGGTCAGATCCATCATTATAAATAGCACCCCTTTCAAGAATGCGAATACGTGACGGTACACCCATTCCGGAGCCATGTTTTCGCACATGAACTTAACAGCAATGCAACCGCCCAATTTAGCGTACCAAGCGCGCTCGTAGCACAACGCAGACATCCGCTCCGCTAGGTATTCCATCAGTGGCAAGCGACAAGCCCGCTCCTTGCTCCCGGTTATGGTGGCCGCTGTTTCTATGATGAGAACAAGTGCCAAGTGCCCGGGTTTGCAGAGCTCCTTTTCTTCGTGTCCCATCACTATTGCTATAGCGTCGATGAGTACGATAGCGTCGAGACCTTCTTTGGGAGTGGCGGTGCCGGAGAAAGGTCCCGCTTCCTGAGCGATCGCCACCATCGAGTAGTGCCTCACCAGGGCCACCATCGTTGGTAACACTTGCTGGCGCAGGTCCTTGATAGCAGCCGCAACGAACATACCCGTGAGAGCAGTCCGATGTGTGTTTCGAACAATAGTGTTGGTGCACTTATAGTACGGCCCGGCCTGCGATTGGATTTTGCCCTCCGAGAACGTCGGGTGATTGAACAATTTCTGTAGGGTCTCTCTATCGTCGTCCAAGTTCAGCGAAGCTACTAGATAGCAACGGAGCACTTCCCAACATTGCTTTCTGTAAAACGGATCGGTCGCGCTCGACTTCAACGCTGTGAACGCAGTCTCGATCACTTTGTCCACTTCGAAGTCTATCGGCTTGGCTTGATCCTGGAAGTACGCCTGGATAGCTGGTGGAGGGACATCTGTTTCGCGGTATTCCAACCGCTGTGGTTCTATCATCATCTTCCGGTTCCCGCCGCCGAACTTCCCGAGTACTCTAAATGCGATCCTCGCCACTTCACTATTGTGTAGCGTTCTCCAAAGAGCTTGCATGAGGTCGGCTCGCACCGGCTGAATGTGTTCATACAAAAAGTCTGGTTGTAAGTTGTCTACGCAAAGCTCGAGTGTTCGCAAGCCTTGAGATATCAGTGTATGGGAGCCGTTCAACGCAGACACTAACGGGTCCATTAGCATCGGCAGATATGGCAGTAGGCTGCTCAGTCTAACGGGCACCGTCAAACAAAGCTCGACAAAAAGATCCTTCATGTGTTGTTTGTGAAGACCGCTCTGTAATCGGTTGAGCCCTTCCAACAAATTGGGCAACAACGGTAGGAATTCCTGGTACAATAAGTCATGACTACCTCCACCGATAGATCGGAACAGCGCTCTCAGCAACAAAAAGTAGTTGTAAGGCTCTTTTGCTGTCATTGCGTAGTCCATGGCTTTGTTGACGATGCTATGTAGATGGGGTCTAAGCATCTGTTCATTTTCCGACGGAAACAGACTTACGGAACCGAACACCAATTTGAACAATCTCAGGTACAAATTTGATCTCTCTACGTTGGTTCCCATCTCTTCCATTCTCTTAAGGAGATACTCAACGAGTACGGTCGCGAATATAGGCGAAGTGGCCGGATTCGAGAGGAAAGTGTTTGCAATGATTTGCAAAGTCATGTTTTTATTGATCCTCTCCACCATGTGAGAAATCGTCGCCGTGAATATCTCTTGGAACGTTTGCGGGTTCATCATCGAAAACTGTAAAAGGTTAAATACGTTAAGGATTACTAGTAATTTATTGGTATTTATGGTCAAGATCGATGTTGCGTAACAATTTTTCCATTCCGATAAATTTCAATTTACCAAGTGATAAAGCACTGACGGTTATATTTTGGTTTTATAATAGTAGACTGAAACGCAAAATCAAGTCCATATCAAGTCAAGTTATCAGTAGTAGTGTATCAGGTTAGATTTTGATACTCACGACTCCGCTGAAGTGTTCGAGCACCTCCTTCTCCTCTTTAGACCGCACGTGTGGTTGAGCGGGTGCGTGAGCGGGCGCGCGGGGTGCCGCCAGCGTGTAGATATCCAACGACTGCAGCCCCCAACGCACCAGCCGGATAAACACCAGCGTCTCGCGCGCTGTGAACTGCTTCTGCCCCGTGGACGTCGTCGAAGACGTGCCCTCGCCAACCGTCGCCGCAGTCTATCACACCAATAAATAAGGAAGCTTTCACACTCATAGCTACTCACTAGGCGTAGCCACAATCCACATAGGAATAGCTGTCGGGGATGCCATGACACACAAAGACGAGGTCAACAAAAAACTTCGAATCAGATTATGAATTTCAATTTACCATTTAGCACGAAACCACCTATTCTTAATTGACCTCATTTTAAATAGTACCTACTAATGCATATATATAGTAGACTTCGTAGACTTCTTCTTAAATTATATTTCACAATATCGTCAGCCATACACACACGACGAAGATAATATACATTTTGAGTGTGATTCTGAGCGATCGAAGATTTATGCGAATTCAACTGTCTTAACATTGGTAAATCTGTCAACAATAATAGATTTCAAAGAAAATACGTTAGTCCCTTAGCTGGTTTGTCGCAAAAATTAGACGATTTTGTATATTATCTTCATCGTATGTGTTAGATTAAGTTATTACCATATAATATCGAAAAATAAAATACCCGCAATAAATAAGTTTGTTACCCGCGACTTCGTTCGCGTTTATTCAGAAAATAGTATCCAAAAACCTTCCTCGTGAAATACTGTAATTAATTATCAAACTTCATCAAGACCCGTTCAGCCGTATAGACGGGAATAGCCAGACAGACAGAGTTACTTTAGATTACATGATATTAGTTTGGATTATATTATCTTTATCGTCTGTGACGGCCTTAACAAAGTACGATTTTAACACGAGATAAAATCTACATTTAGGTACAGTATTTCTAATAACGAGCTCATTATTTACAAAAATAAATTAGTATTTTTAAACCTAGATTTTATCGTTTCCATATAACAAGTAGGTATAATGAGTATTATTTATAATCAAGATAATTAGTAAATAAGATAAAACAAAATATTTGTTTTTGTATTTACTACTGATTGAACATTATTAAAATAAATTAGATTTATTTATTATCAAATAGGTATGTAATAAAACAACATTCAAAAAAATTTTTTTGGTTCGCAGGAAATATTGAAAAAACCTTTTGCATGACAATGGGTTCTATGAATTACAACGTATTTGACGGGTATTATCAAATAATTAAGCACTGAATTTTAAGTTAACGATTAAGAAGTTGCAAGAAATTAAATAAAAACTGTACCGATACAAGACTATTGTTTGGTTTTTGGCTCCTCAATTTAGTCTTAGTTGCATCATTTACTTCCTTTCGTCTAAGTTAGAAAAGAATCCTAAAAGTGGATAACCCCGCTCGCACTTTACCAATTCATCCACTGATAAGAGGTACTACAGACTGGTATAAATAAAACCGGGAGAAATTAAAAGCACTCATTATTTGAATTATTAATAATCGTGTTGCACCAATCGAGACGATGTTCGTGGCAGGCGTCGTCCTCTTTTCTCTGCTATGCAATCTGGCAGTGAGTGTGGGCGAACCACTCCACCCACTCTCCGACGAATTTATCGATCTTATCAACAAGGAAGGGAAATGGAGAGCCGGCAGAAACTTTCCCGCAGACACGCCCATGGAGTACATAAGGAAACTCATGGGCACACATGTGACATTCTCCGACTTTAAAAAAGTGCCAGTTGTTAAACACGACTTAGAACTTATAAACGATCTTCCAGACTCCTTCGATCCACGGGACAAGTGGCCAAACTGCCCCACATTGAATGAAATACGTGATCAAGGACAATGCGGAGCTTGCTGGGCGTTTGGCGCTGTAGAAACTATGACAGACCGAGTCTGTACATACTCCAACGGTACTAAAAACTTCCACTTTGCTGCTCAAGACGTCTTAACATGTAACTCTGATGGTTCCGGTTGCAACGGTGGCGATCCGTCCATGGCTTGGAAGAAGTGGGTGAACGTGGGTTTGGTTTCAGGAGGAAATTACAACTCGCATCAAGGCTGCAAACCGTACAGTATTGCTCCATGTGCTAATCACTTGAAAAACTGCATTAAATTCAGTCCCACACCACCTTGTGTGCACTCATGTGAAGATGGATATGGTACTCCTTATGAAAAAGACAGGAAACGCGGGAAAAACTTCTATCAAGTCGAAGGCGAAGAAGATATTATGGCTGAATTGTATAGAAACGGTCCTGTTGAAGGATTTTTCAACGTTTACGAAGATTTTGCTGATTACAAAGGTGGCGTTTACCGACATCTCAAAGGAGAGTATATATTTGGTCACGCTGTCAAGATGATGGGCTGGGGTGTGGAAAATGATACTAAGTATTGGCTCGTTGCTAATTCCTGGGGCACTGGTTTTGGGGAAAATGGGTTCTTTAAAATCTTACGTGGTGTGAATGAATGCTACATAGAAGATTCGGTTGTAGCCGGCGAACCACTGTTGGAAGATTATTAATAAAAAGGTGTTTTCTAAAACTTCACTAAACTACAATATTACTACAGAATATGCATGATATTTTTAAATTACCTAAATGTTTATTATGACGTTGTAATGTTTTTATTGCAGTCCATGCACTTTTTTCATTACATACTCAAACATATTCTAGGATA
Organism: Peribatodes rhomboidaria; assembly: GCA_911728515.1. Taxonomy (NCBI): domain Eukaryota; kingdom Metazoa; phylum Arthropoda; class Insecta; order Lepidoptera; family Geometridae; genus Peribatodes; species Peribatodes rhomboidaria. Next base: position 6,317,992 of record OU452169.1, on the reverse strand, counting down.
ACAATAAAGTCCTGCCGCACCTCCTTCCAAATAATGACGTTAATTAAATCACCATAATGCGCAATAAATGCTTTGACTTTGACTAAAGATTGGATTGCACCATTTAGGATCACGAACTTCGTGAAGATCTTTGCCACGTATTTTGACATCTAACGAAATGCAAAGAAAACATATCCTCCATCGATTATAAAATTTGCTAGGATTCTATAAAGCACGAGACTGGTTCGCACTTGGCCAATATATTGTTAGATAAGAGATATAACTAATTGCTATAAATGCCCGCAGCAGATTAATAGCGTCGTATTAGTGAATGCATGAACGTGCCTAGCACTAATAGTTCGCTAAATATACGGAAAGATGTCCGCGACACACATTGTCTTCTTTACTCTGCTGTGCAAACTGGCGGTGAGTGTGGGCGAACCACTCCACCCACTCTCTGACGATTTCATCGATCTTATCAACAAGGAAGGAAAATGGAGAGCCGGCAGAAACTTCCCCGCAGACACACCCATGGAATATATAAGGCAACTTGCAGGTACACGTGTGAACCTATCCGACCTCATGAAACTCCCGGTTGTTAAGCACAACTTGGAAGATATAGACAACCTTCCAGAGTATTTCGACTCACGTGAAAAATGGCCGAACTGCCCTTCTTTGAACGAAATACGAGACCAAGGACGATGCGGAGCTTGCTGGGCGTTTGGTGCCGTCGCAGTGATGACAGACCGCGTCTGCATTTACTCTAACGGCACGAAGAACTTCCATTTTTCTGCCGAAGACATCGTAACGTGTAATGTTAAACATTACGGTTGCTATGGAGGAAGTATGATCGAACCGATGGAACTGTGGGTGAAAGAAGGCGTGGTTTCTGGCGGTAATTACAACTCGCACGAAGGCTGCAAACCATATAGTATTCCTACATGCAAAAACCATTTGAAAAACTGTACCGAGTACAAGCCTGCACCTCAGTGTAAGCAGTCTTGTGAAGAAGGATATGACATACCATATAAAAAAGATAAGAAACGTGGAAAAAAGTATTATGTAGTCCTTAGCGAGGAAGATATTATGGCTGAGCTGTACAAGAACGGACCTGTTATTTCATCTTTCGAGGTGTTTGAAGACTTTGCGAATTACAAAGGCGGCGTTTATGAACATTTGAAAGGAGCATCCATAGGAGGACACGCCGTCAAGACAATTGGCTGGGGTGTGGAGAATGGCACAAAGTACTGGCTCATGGCTAACTCTTGGGGCACTGATTTTGGCGATAATGGCTTCTTTAAAACAATTCGGGGAACGAATGATGTCACAGATATGGCTGTTATAGCTGGAGAGCCATTGATAGAGGAATATTAAAATGATGTAAAAAATAAAAATAAGTACCTAGATAAATAGACGAAACAAAAATTGCATATACTCGCTCGTACGTTTATATTTGTTCATTCATAAATAATAATTAAATGTTTATCCAAATATAGTAACATTACTTTATTCTACGACACACCAATTACACCTTACCTCTTTATCTGAGTTGGTTATTTACTTATTACTTCCTAAATAATAATACTGGTGTTCTAACATAGATTTTTTTTACTAAGAATTAAAAATCGCAAAATTTGGCTCGCACTTGGCCAGCTTAATACTAGACGAGATAACAAATTCATATAAAAACACGCAGCTAAAATTTCTAACACCATATTAGTGGACGCGTTGAACAGCACACCACTAGTACTAATTCAACGAGTTCTAAGCATCCAGGACGATGTGCGTTACACTCATCATTCTTTTTACTCTGCTGTGCAAGCTGGCAGTGAGTGTGGGCGAACCACTCCACCCACTCTCTGACGATTTTATCGATCTTATTAACAAGGAAGGGAAATGGAGAGCCGGCAGAAATTTTCCGGCAGACATGCCCATGGAGTACATAAAGCAACTTGCGGGCACTCGTGTGAACCTTTCCGACTTCATGAAACTCCCGGTTGTTAAGCACAACTCTGAGGATATAGACAACCTTCCAGAGTATTTCGACCCACGTGAAAAATGGCCAGGCTGCCCTTCGTTGAACGAAATACGAGACCAAGGACGATGTGGAGCTTGTTGGGCGATTAGTGCCGTCGAAGTGATGACAGACCGCGTCTGCATTTATTCTAACGGCACGAAACACTTCCATTTTTCTGCCGAAGACATCGTAACGTGTAATACTTTTCATTACGGTTGCAATGGAGGAAGTATAATGGAACCGATGGAACTGTGGGTGAAAGAAGGTGTGGTATCTGGCGGTAATTACAACTCGCATGAAGGCTGCAAACCATACAGTATTCCTACATGCAAAAACCATTTGAAAAACTGTACCGAGTACAAACCTACGCCTCAGTGTAAGCAGTCTTGTGAAGAAGGATATGATATACCTTATAAAAAAGATAAGAAACGTGGAAAAAAGTATTATGTTGTCTTTGGCGAGGAAGATATTATGGCTGAGCTGTACAAGAACGGACCTGTTGTTTCATCTTTCGAGGTTTTTGAAGACTTCGCGAATTACAAAAGCGGCGTTTACGAACATTTGAAAGGAGGATCCATAGGAGGACACGCCGTCAAGACAATTGGCTGGGGTGTGGAGAATGGCACAAAGTACTGGCTCATGGCTAACTCTTGGGGCTCTGATTTTGGTGATAATGGCTTCTTTAAAACAATACGGGGAACGAATGATATGTCAGATATGGCCGTTGTAACTGGTGAGCCACTGATAGAGGATTATTAAGATTATGTACAACAATAAAAATAAGTACATACATTTACGAAACAAAAATTGTGTATTCGTGCTCGTGCATTTCTATATGTTAATGTAATTAAATGTTTGTCCCAATTTTGTAACGTTTATTTCATTCTATGAAACACCTGAACACTTCTTTCTTAATTACAATAGTTCTATTCTAACATGTTTTTTTTTCATGAGTATAAAAAATTGCGAAATTTGTTTCGCACTTGGCCAGCACAATACTAGATCAGATAACAAATTGATATAAAAACACGCAGCTAAAATTTCTAACACCATATTAGTGGAGGCGCTTTACAGTACACTACTACTAATAATTCGACAAGTTCTAAGCATCCAGGACGATGTGCGTTACACTCATCGTTCTTTTTACTCTGCTGTGCAAGCTGGCAGTGAGTGTGGGCGAACCACTCCACCCACTCTCCGACGATTTTATCGATCTTATTAACAAGGAAGGGAAATGGAGAGCCGGCAGAAATTTTCCCGCAGATATGCCCATGGAGTACATAAAGCAACTTGCGGGCACTCGTGTGAACCTTTCCGACTTCATGAAACTCCCGGTTGTTAAGCACAACTCTGAAGATATAGACAACCTTCCAGAGTCTTTTGACTCAAGGGAGAAATGGCCAAACTGTCCTACCCTGAACGAAATAAGAGACCAAGGACAGTGCGGAGCTTGCTGGGCGTTTGGTGCCGTCGAAGCGATGACAGACCGCATATGCATTTACTCTAACGGCACGAAACACTTTCATTTTTCAGCCGAAGATGTTGTTACGTGTAATGCTGAAAGTTTCGGTTGCCGAGGAGGAGGTTTGACTGCAGCTTGGGACGAATGGGTGAATGTGGGCTATGTATCCGGAGGAAATTACAACTCGCATGGAGGCTGCAAGCCATACAGTATTCCTACGTGCAAAAACCACATGAAAAGCTGCACTAATTACAAATCTACGCCTCTTTGTGTGCATGCTTGTGAAGAAGGATATACAATACCATACGAAAAAGATAAGAAACGAGGAAAAAAGTCTTATATTCTCGTTGGCGCGGAAGACATCATGGCAGAGCTGTATAAGAACGGTCCTGTTGTAGGATCTTTCTTGGTTTACGAAGATTTTGCGAATTATAAAGGTGGTGTTTACCAACATCTAAAAGGTGAGCTTTTAGGGATGCACGCCATCAAGACGATAGGCTGGGGTGTGGAAAATGGCACGAAGTATTGGCTTATAGCTAATTCTTGGGGCACTGATTTTGGGGATTATGGGTTCTTTAAAATTTTACGTGGAGACTACAGCTACTTGGATTTGTATGCTGTAGCCGGCGAGCCACTGGTAGAAGATTACTAAAACAAAAACAACGATTATCATCAGAAGGCCTGCCTTGTTGTTTGCCATGGTACAACAAATTTAAAAATATTATTTCATTTTAGATACAATCATTTTAATTATTATTGTTATTGATGTGTTAATAAGCTCATTAAAAACCTATGTAATGTAAGATTTTATTGATATGAAAAAAAAACCCGTAGTATGACTCGCACTGGGGTAGCTCATTAAATAACATGAGATAACAAATTGATATAAATACGCGCAGCGGAAATTAAAAACGCCATAACATTTTTCACGTTCCCCACGTTTTGGAACGATGTCTGCGACAGGCGTCGTACTCTTTACTCTGCTGTGTGCGCTGGCGGTGAGTGTGGGCGAACCACTCCACCCACTCTCCGACGAATTCATCGATCTTATCAACAAGGAAGGGAAATGGAGAGCCGGCAGAAACTTTCCCGCAGACACGCCCATGGAGTACATAAGGAAACTCATGGGCACACATATGAACATCTCCGACTACAAGAAATTGCCAGTTGTTAAATACGACTTGGAGCTCATAGACAACCTTCCAGAATCTTTCGACCCGCGTGACAAATGGACGAACTGCCCTACGTTGAACGAAATACGAGACCAAGGACAATGTGGAGCTTGTTGGGCATTTGGTGCCGTCGAAGCGATGACAGACCGCGTTTGCATTTACTCAAACGGTACGAAACACTTCCATTTCTCTGCGGAAGATCTCGTTACGTGTAACTCCAAAGACTGCGGCTGCGACGGTGGCAATTCGATGGAAGCCTGGCAAGAGTGGGTGGATGTGGGTTTGGTATCCGGTGGAAATTACAACTCGCACGAAGGCTGCAAGCCGTACAGTTTTCCTCCATGCGCCAATCATTTGAAAAACTGCATCAATTTCAAACCTACTCCATCTTGTGTGCACACTTGTGAAGATGGATACAAAGATTCCTATGAAAGTGATAAGAAACGCGGCAAAAACTTGTATTATATCGAAGGCGAGGAAGATATTATGGTTGAACTGTTCAACAACGGTCCAGTTGAAGCGTGTTTCCTGGTTTACGAAGATTTTGCTGATTACAAAAGTGGGGTTTATCGTCATGTCACAGGAGAGCTTATATTTGGTCACGCCGTCAAGATGATGGGCTGGGGTGTGGAAAATGGTACTAAATATTGGCTGCTTGCTAATTCTTGGGGCACTGGTTTCGGGGAAGATGGATACTTCAAAATTTTACGAGGCGTCAATGAATGCCTCATAGAAATGTTTATTCTGGGTGGTGAGCCATTATTGGAAGACTATTAAGTAATACGCTTCCTTCATTTTGCTTTTTTAATGTGTGAACAATAAAGAGTTTACCTAAGCATCTTTCTACTTGTATTAAAAAGACAAAAGTTTGTGTGTGTGTGTGTGTTTGTTACTTCTTCATGCTGAAACAGATGGATGGATTTTGATGACATTTTGTATGGTCTATGCCCTCTATTAACATATAGGCTACTGCTGACTAAAATGTAATTTTTTTAATAATAATAATCTTCAAGACAACCTGATAACACGAAAGTCGTGAATTCTTTTGTTACTCCTATAAATTCACTATAAAGCCAAAACCATAGAATCACGCTAATCACACTAATATTATAACTGCGAAAGTTTGGATGGATGTATGGATGTTTGTTACTCAATCACGTCAGGACGTCTCAACGGGTTTGGATAATATTTGGCACAGAGTTTATAGTCTAGAATAGCACATTTAGACTACTTTTTAACCGCGGGTAACACTGCAGAGCGCATCTAGTAAGTATTCATACTGACTAATACTATAAAATCGAAAGTAACTCTGCCTGTCTGTCTGTCTGTTTGTAGGCTTTTTAAAATCCGTTTAGCCATTTCAAGAGTAAGGTTTTTGGATACTATTTTCTGAATAAACGCGAACAAAGTCGCGGGTAACAGCTAGTCTATAGTAAACTTACCTTACAAGACGCACACCCCCATGTAATAGTCTTGACACCGCAAACGAGCGTCTTCACCAGCGTTCTATAATCGCCCACATTCAAGCTCTGCATTTGCGTCGAAGGGAAGCCAATCTTAGACTTTTCTTCGTTCTTCGCGATGGTGTCGAGGAAGTCTGGGAGAGGTTTCTCATCCTCCACCTTGATTTCCGGGGTGGAGGGGGTGGGGACGGGGGTAGTGGGGGTGCCAGGGGTGGTGCTGCCGCTGGGACACGCGAGGGAGGTGCTCGGGGCTGTGCACACCGGGGTGTTCCCTGCAGTAGCTGTGCCGGGGAGGTTTGATTTTGGATTGCTGCAACAATAGAAAGTTCTAGTATGTAAATCTCTGTAGACTGCTTTTATATTACGAACAAGCAAACGGTTCGCCGATGGTAAGCCATGACCGTTGTCTATGAATTCCTCCTACACTAGAGCTCAGTCAGGCATCAGAAAATAATGCCATCTTTTTACAACCTATTGAGAAATTATTCTTACTATTCCTTGTTCCATCACTGCAGCGGCCGCAACCGCGTACGACCAGTCTCTATTGTGATTGAGAAACGAGTAACATAACTTATTGTCACGTCTTTCCCTCGAAGGGACTAGCAGACGTATATGACAAGATCCACACTTCCCCAGACGATATTCAGTGTCAAATGTGACAGGATGCGAGCCTGTCGACATACAAGGGGCTCCAGTTATTTATATAGTTATGACATCAAAAACGCACAAAATAATTATGTTCACACAAAGAACAAACATGAACAAATTGGTGCGTGCCTTCGGCTCTGATCGAACCCGCACCGAACTCTGGCTTAAGAGGCGAGCTTTCTCCAACTAGGCTATCATCGCTTTGGCTCAGAACGGAATAGTTACCATTTATTCATCAAAACTGGCAGCTGCAACTTGGAGATGGTCTTGAACTTGAGTACGAAGACCTCGAGTATGCGCATGAGCAGCTGGCGGCCCTGCGGCTGCGCGCCCGGCGCTCCCTCGCTCTCCGACCGCTGCCGGATGCAGTCCACCAGGTTCAGCAGCAGCTTGCACGACATTGTTTGTATGCTGAAACAATTACCCCGCCAAATGCTTGAGGAACGACATGCAAATCTATTTGCCTATTACCATTTTTTTACATGGAACTAGCCGCGCCCCACGTTTTCAACGGCAGTTCTAGAGGAACCGTAATTTTTTTCGGGAGAAAGGTACTCTATGTCCTTACCTATATTATGCAAAATTTCATGATGATCGGTTGAAAGTATTACAAGCAAACCCATAAACAAACGAGCAAACTCACTTTTGCATTTATAATATTAGAAGATAGGATAGGATTAGTAAAGCTAGGATACTGTAAGGGTTTCGCGACACTCTGAATTTTCCATACAAACGCGCATGACAAATTTCTTGGTAACTATTTGTCAGATTATGATGAAATTTGGCATGTAAAATTAAATTAATCATATCTCCGCCCCTATGTCTTGGTATTTTTTTAAAACGTCCTCAAGAGAAAATAGAGCTCCGCAGTTGTAAGGGACTGCAGATATTTTCATAGCTCTATTTTCTGATCATATTTGACTGATTTAATAGACAGACGAAGTAAATCAAAAATCCCTTTACTTATGGAGGTTGTCTATGTCATTAGCCACATATGTAGAACACAATTTTCAGCTTCAAAATCAAGTATTTCCGAGATGTGTTAAGGTTGTCTTCCTTACCTGGTCGGTAAAGACTCGTCATGTACGTTCTTGGAGAAGAGGTGGGCGGCTATCGCGAGATCCGAGAGCGGCAAGTGTTGGCGCACATGGTGTACCAAGTCCGCCAGCGTGGAGTAGGCCAGCGGCCGGAGCGACTCGTGCACCGTCCACCCGCCGCCCAGCAGTACGTCCTCGTCGAACAGACGCTCCATGTAGGGAACGAACTCTGGAAGTTCAGTTCGGACTAAAAAAATGACTCTTGCTAGCTAGTCAAGGCTAGAGTACACCAAATACAGGTACTGTCCGTGTAAATTCCGGTCTGGTTTACGAGGGCCAGTAAAGTATGGAATTCTATGAAAGACCTCACACCGAAAGCACTATGTCCGTTTTTACTACTATGTGACACATGGACAATGGTAAGCTGACAGCATATGGAACAGATGGCAACTGGTTTGGTATGTTTTAGAGGTTATAATGATCAGAGTGCTTCATGTAAGGAGCAACCTCTGGAATTCTGGTACAGACTTGGAAATTACCCTTGCTATCTCCAATTATGAGCACTTATGTCAGGTGATTGGTTGAACATACAGCGGGACAGCCAAATTTTGTCCTTGAAGTGTCTTAAAGATCCTAAGAAGTGTTATTCACTAACTAGATACACACTGTGGTTTCACACACTATCTTACAGAAAATGGCAATTTTCCAAAATAGGAATCAACAGAAACATCATACTTCCAAACAGTAACATTTATTATAACTTACTTAGCTTAATAACTAATGTAATAAAGAATTTATTATTATTATTTTTATATTACTTACTTAGCCTTAAATCTGTAGCGAGTATGTGCCGCGTTGCTATAACTAGCTCTTTTCTCAAATGTGCCACCTCAGGGGGGCAGAGTGTTAAGAGGCCTATGATTCCTTTCACCATCAGATTGGCGTGGTTGGCAATCGTGTCCTGGTATATACGAATAATATATGCCAGGAATGCGAGGGTCTTAATCTGAGCACCCATAAAGTCGACAAACACTTCCTTGTTGAATGATGCTGATTGCCTGTTGAAAAATTAACAGTGTTCACAAGTGCTTAGGTACAAGGTTCAATCAATATTTTTTACATTTCTATTAATGTTTTTACAAAAGCTTTTAAAAAAAAATTTAAATAAATCATTTACCTATGAGTAGCAGCAGGCTGCAGTGTAATGGTCTCCATTATCAAGGGTATGAAATTGCTGACTTCCTGATGGACATTCTGTTTGTAAAGCTGATACATTAGGACCACTATGATGGGCAACTCCTGGATTACTTTTAGGGACAGCACAGATCTTGGTATTAAATTGTACTGAAAAAAATTATTATTTCTTTAAAATCAAAAGAACTAATTTCATTTATGTAGGTAGTCATAACTATTATGTAGGTAACATAATAGTTATAATTATTTACAAATTTGTAATGGGTAATATAAGCTTTGACTTATGTTTCATGTTTTACATGTAACTATATTTTCGTGAGTATCTAGAAAATGTTTTAAGTATAGATTTTCTTAGCAAATGTTTGTGAATAAGGTGTTTACTGTGCAATAGAACTGACACAATAATGAAACACTACACAGTAAACTATTACAAGAAAAGTTGGAGCTAATCAAACTTACAGTAACTACACTCCCATCCAACAGTTTCTTCTCAGTATGAATTGGTGTAGTTGTATAAGTTTCTTGTAGCAGTTGGTCTATGTTGACTTCTGAGAGGTCCTTCACCCTGATTGTCGGCTTGGGCTCAAATATTTTTGGCAGGTGGTTAGGGAGATCAGAATAAATTCCTTTGACCCACTGTAGAAACTTGTGAATCTGGACAAAAAAATTTTTTTTTTTTGGTTATTTCTTTGAGAATATACTCATTTGTAGACAATGATTCTTCTCTTTTAAATTGATAAAACCTTTGAAAATTATAGAAATTGGGCACAACTTACATCTACTTCCGTACTATAGGCTGGTCTATATTGTTTATGCAGCTCCATGAATATCTTCAAACACACTAGTACATTCTCCTCATTCTCAATTTCCATTAGCTTTAGCATCAGGATCAATATGTTCTTCACATAAGGTCGCAATGTTTCACTAATTGGCAGCCGGTGTATCATTTCAAGAATTAATTTGCGGACTTGCTGGATGTTATATTCAGCTATGAAATGTGGTTCTCCCTCTTGAAGGATTTTGAGAAATATTTTCAGCGAATGGTCCAGAAATTGAGGGTATTGTGGAGAACTAAGTATTACCTGTTAATAAAGATAATAAGAGGTTACAAGGCAAAGCAAAAGTATATTATAGTTTATGGATTAAAATATTTGTATCGAGGCTGATGAAGGGATATGCTTACAAAAATAGCAACACAAAAGCGAAATATACAATTCTTAACACAATTCAGGCAGGTACCTCAAAGTTTTCACTGAGCTCTTGGGCGGCTTTCAGTTTGATTTCATCCTTGGCGCCGGCATCTGCCAGCATGGTCACATAGCTGCGATAGGTATTCATTTGAGTGTGCGCGTCTGCGGCACCGCTCACGGACATTGTAGCCATCATTATTAATTCACTTTTACAATAAATATTTTAACCAAATCAACATTCTTGACGACAAAGTTAATGGAAGCATGATACGGTATCACTATCAACTAAACTTAACATAAACTACATTCTACGTGCATAAGTACAGTTATGATATCATGATTTTGTTTATTTGCGAATAACTATTGAATTTAATCCAAGAAAAACAAAATAAAGTACACCGCAAGAAAACAAGAGGCACGGAGAATGAAGAAGAATGAACAAATTCATTTTAATTTTCAATCTGTTGCGTAAAATCGATCGATGGAGTTTGGAGATGCAGCATTTTTTTCCCCAAAAACGCAAAAAAAAAAAATATTTTGTCATGGTAACATTAAAAAATCTATGGTTCATTGTTTTTTTTTTGACGGAAGGTAATCTAATGATACCACAGTACCATTTTATCTATTTACCCAATAAAATTAGAACTTTAATTTGTTTTGCTTTAAACTTTTTTTTTTTGAGAAAAAAACGTAGATCAAAAAATCCAATAATTGTTGATTGAAGAGAAGACTTAAATTCCTAAGATTATTATTTTAATCTGATATCATCATTTCATCATGAATCATGATTAATTTTACACCGTTGGGTCTAATGATTTTCTAGTTCCTAGGGTAAATCAACAAAAGATTAATGGCAACACTTCATATTCATTCTTGTCATCGGCATCGATGGATGCTATTACAATTTACAATTTATTTTTGTAAAAGAAACAATGGGTTGAAATAAAATCTAAACACAGATTTGGTTGTGAGAAAGTAAAGAAAAACCAATAGAGGAAAACATAAAATGTGATCATGGCCGCTTCAAGAACGTTGTTAGTCATAACAGTTTGGCTTCGATGCACAATAGTGTACGGATACGAATTTATATCCCAATATCCTAACCATCAGAATGAGACATTCCAGTTTTATCATCTAGCAGTCGATAGAGTCAGTGGCCAAGTCTATGCTGGATCGTTGAACTGGATTCATCAGCTAAGTCCAGATTTGAAACCGATTCATGTCGTGAAGACGGGACCTAAACTCGATAACCCTATGTGTCATGCAAGTGGTTGTACGTCTCCCGAAATAAAGACTACATCGATAGATAATGTGAATAAAATTTTAGTGATAGATCAAGAGTCAAGGATTGTTATCGCGTGCGGGTCACTGGCGCAGGGCTCCTGTTCTAAATACAAACTTGGAGACATCTCGGCAGAACCTGAATTTGTTCCAGTAAGCGTAGCAGCTAACGACGCTGAAGCTTCCACCTACGCCTTCATCGGACCAGAAAGGTACAATTCGTGGGACCGTTCCAATGTGCTCTATGTAGGTACTACCTTTACAAACAACGGAGAATACAGACACGATGTTCCTGCCATATCCAGTCGCGATCTCATGACTCTTGAGCTTGCCCAGTTCACATTCTCCAAGCAGAGTTTGATACAGATAGATGTAAAATATAGAGACAATTTTCTAGTGCAATATGTATACGGTTTTAATGCCAGTGATTACGCTTACTTTTTGTTAATACAAAAACATTCCCATTTAGCGGGTAACGAAGAGCTGGGTTATGTGTCCCGACTGGCTCGCACTTGTGTCAATGATGATAACTATAATAGTTACACTGAGGTTACATTAGAATGTCTTGTTAGAGAAGAAACTATCAATGGTAAGAGTGAAATTGTCAATTACAACTTAGTTCAAGATGCTAAGATAGCTAAGTCTGGAGCAAACCTAGCCTCTCAACTGGGAATCGAAATAGGGGACTCTGTTCTCGTAGCTTTGTTTAGTCCATCAAAAAGTATTTCTAATGAACCTATGTCTAAGTCAGCAATATGTGTGTTTTCATTGCAAGAAATAGAAATTAAGTTTAATGAAAATGTCCACATGTGCTTCAATGGTAGCACTAAAGCCCGCAATATGGGCTATATATCTGGCATGATATCTGATGGCAAATGTCCCAGTGTGGGCTCCACAGGAAATATTCTGAATTTCTGTGAAGTGGGCCTAAAAATTAGTGGACTTTATCCTATTAAAGCCACTTCAGTTATTCATTGGAATGATACTTTAATAACTTCTGCAACAATGTCTGTGACAGGTCTGCATACTGTGGGGTTTCTAGGTACAAGTGATGGCACCATGAAAAAAGTGCTAATAGATGCTGATAAAGCAAAAGAGTACTCAAGTGAAGAGATCTTGCCAGGTCAGAGAATTCTTCCTGATACAACTTTATCACCATATCAAAAGACCCTCTATGTCTTAGCGAAAAACTCAATTGTACAAATTCCTACTGAAAAATGTGCTGAACATGGAAACTGTTCTTCATGTTTGGAGTCCAATGATCCTCACTGTGGATGGTGTTCCTTAGAAAAACGGTGCACGGTTCAGAGCATGTGCCAGAATGGTACACAGAGTGCACCAAGGTGGCTATCTCAGTACACAGGACAACAGTGCATTGATTTTGAACAGATATTGCCCGATAGGATATCCATGAATGAAGTCACTACTGTTCAGCTTATTATTAGAACTTTGCCAGAACTCCCATTTGGGTCGAAATATAAATGTGTTTTTGGCAACACTCAACCAATAGATGCTGCAGTCACATCAAATGGTTTAGCTTGCCCTACACCAGATATCAAGCATAGACCTAAAATAACACAAAATCAAGACCATGTCTTTGTGCCACTTTCCGTACATTCATCAGAAACAAACAAAGATTTTGTTTCAAGAAACTTTGCCTTTTATGATTGCACTAAACACACAACATGTCATTCATGCATAATGAGCGAGTGGGCATGCAATTGGTGTATTTATGATAATAAATGTACACATGACACCTCCCTATGTCAGAGAACTATCATTAGTGGTGAGAATAATCCAACAAAGCTACTAAACCATGGCATTGGCCATTGTCCTCGGATAAGACAATACAAAAAACCAATCTTATTGCCAAACAATGTTCCTAAGGAACTGGAACTTGAAGTTGAGAACTTGCCACATCTCCAACCTGGACACACAGGCTTCCAATGCATAGTTAGCATTGAGTTGGCAAACATGATATTACCAGCTAGGGTTGAGTCCAATCACTACATTGTTTGTGATAAAACCACTTATTCATATGAAGAGGATGTGGGTGAATACAATGTTAGTGTAAAAGTGGTGTGGAACCACAAGCATTACATAGATACTATCATAATTACTTTATACAAATGCGAAATTTTGGGATCACATAGAGAACACGCCGATTGCTCGCTTTGTATTACAAGAAACTCAATTTACCAATGCACATGGTGTGGAAATTCGTGTTCCTACACTGAATCATGTCTCGAAAACCCAGTCACAGAATGTCCTAAGCCTAGAATTGATATGATCAAACCCCTAAGTGGACCTATAGAAGGGGGCACAATTGTCACAATAGAAGGAAGTAACCTGGGATTAAAAGTTGAAGAAGTAACTGGCAAAGTACGTATTGGCGAAGTTTTATGCGACATTGTAGATTTCGAAGTATCTGTTAGCATTACCTGTCGCACAGGACCTTCTAATGGATCTGCTGTTTCACCTGTTATAGTAGAAAATGATTCAGGCTATACGGAATCATCAGTTTTGTTTAGTTATAAAAATGTAAAGTTGCAAGGGATTTTTCCGGTTCTAGGCCCCGTATCAGGGGGCACGCAGCTAGCTATTGGCGGACAACATTTAAACATTGGATCATCAGTTTTCGCGTACTTGGATGACCTGCCGTGTTCTGTCAACAAAACACAAATCTCAAATAGCAGAATAATATGCATTACGCCTAAAGCCAACTCCCCATGTGTGATACATACACTGACTGTGGTCATCGATAACGCAAATAGAACTTTACATGGCGATCTGTTCAATTATGCCGCGGATCCAACTATCATGGAAATTAAACCGCTAAAAAGTTTTGTATCGGGTGGAAGAATGATAACAGTTCATGGTACTAATTTGCATACTATTCAGAAACCACTAATGAAACTTTATTATTCAAATGAAGTGGAACCTGTGAATCACACGGCTTGTACAGTATTGAATTCAAATCAGATGGAATGTCCGAGCCCTGCTATAAATAACAAATATTTAGAAATACTGCAGGCTACCAAATATCAAACAAGTACACCTCAGATTGCAATGAAGGTTGGTTTTGTGATGGATAATGTTGAAACCATGCATGATTTGGAAAAATACTTCAATCCTCCGCGGACTCACATGGTGTTTGTAGAAGATCCTCATGTTTACCAATTCACAAATAGAATAAAATCTTACAAAGGCGATCCACTAGTGATAGAAGGTGAAAACTTAATAAGAGCCAGTGATGAAACAGATGTAGTAGTCACCATCGGAACTCAACCATGCAATGTTACCAGCTTGACTATGCTGCAGCTACTGTGCACGCCTCCCGAAGTACAGCCTGCAAATACCGACGAAAATGGAGTGCAGATTACGGACATCAATTTGCCTTTAGTAGTCGTGAAAGTCGGAAGGAATCTACGATTCCCTATCGGATATCTTCATTATGAGCTACTAAGAAATTATAATTTCCCACCAGAAGCTATAGCAGGAATTGCAGCTGGTACATTCTTTTTGGTTCTTATTTTTATGATCGTCTTGGTAATGTACAGAAGACGAAGTACGAAAGCTGAACGAGAATATAAACGCATACAGATTCAAATGGATACATTGGAAAGCAACGTGAGATTAGAATGCAAACTAGCATTTGCAGAACTACAAACTGATATGTCTGATTTGGCAGCGGATTTGGAACATTCTGGTATTCCGACTCTGGATCATGTAAATTACGTCATGAAAGTATTTTTCCCGGGTGTTTCTGACCATCCGATATTAAACGTTCAACGACAATTCATCAATGCTCCGCGAACTAATTACGACGCAGCCATGATTCAGTTTGAACAACTTCTGAATAATAAATGTTTCCTTCTGTCATTTATAGACACATTGGAGTCGCAGAAATCTTTTAACATCCGAGACAAAGTTAACGTCGCTTCCTTGTTGATGATAATATTGATGGGGAAGATGGAATATGCTACAGATATACTCAAGTCACTTCTTCTACGACTTATCGATAAATCTGTTTGTAACAAACATCCCCAGCTAATGTTGAGGAGAACAGAAAGCGTCGTTGAGAAAATGTTGACTAACTGGATGGCTCTATGCATGTATTACTATCTCAAAGATTACGCTGGATCTTCCCTGTTCTTATTGTTCAAGGCAATCAAGCATCAAATAGAGAAGGGAGTTGTTGATGCTATAACGCACGAAGCTCGATATTCATTATCAGAAGAAAAACTTCTAAAAGAGCAAATAGATTATCAAACAATCACAGTTCACATTATGCAAGATGATTTTGATGAAAAAGTACAATGTAAAGTATTAGATTGTGATAGTATATCTCAAGTTAAATCCAAAATATTGGATGCTCTTTTTAAAAACACACCATTTTCTCTGCGACCTTCCGTCCACGAGGTTGATCTTGAATGGCGACATGGGAGAGGTGGTCATGTTACTCTACAAGATGAAGACCTCACCACAAAGACTCTGAACGGCTGGAGAAAACTAAACACATTGGCTCATTATGGCGTAAAAGAATCTGCGATTATGTCTCTCATATCGCGTCAGAATGATAGTTTCAACACCCCATACAAAATACCTTGCAAGAATTGCACAGGTATCTATTGTTCTAACTCTCACATACGAGTGTACAACAGCGACATCACTGATCAGAACGTTCACTTCTATCATTTAGTAAAGCCCATCGAGTACCAGCACATTGTGAATAAGTCATCAGAGCATAGCCACAAAGCAATACCTGAAATATTCTTGACAAGACTTCTGTCCACTAAAGGCACGGTACATAAGTTTGTCGACGATTTCTTCAGCACGATATTAACTGTGAACGAAGTGCTGCCGCCGGCAGTAAAGTGGCTGTTTGATCTCTTCGATGACGCCGCTAGGACGCACGGCATTATGAATCCTGAAGTAGTGCATGCGTGGAAATCAAATAGCTTGCCTTTGCGATTTTGGGTCAATCTCATAAAGAACCCAGACTTTATATTCGACATTAACAAGACTGCAACGGTGGATTCTTCGTTGTCAGTCATTGCGCAAACTTTCATGGACGCTTGCTCGTTGACCGAACATCGTCTGTGCAAAGACTCTCCATCCAACAAGCTGCTTTTTGCTAAAGATTTGCCAACATACAGAGACATGGTGATAAGGTTTTATCAGTCTGTATCGCAATTACCTCAAGTAACCGACCAAGAACTAAGTACTTCTATGCAACAACTCTCTGTAGAACAGTTAAACGAGTTTGATACTCTGTCTGCCTTAAAAGAGTTGTACATTTATGTGAGTAAATATAGAGAACAAATTATATTAGGACTAGAGAACAAAATGCACTTAGCTCATAAATTAGATAATATAGCGTGCACCATGGAAGGCGACCCGGCGGCCATGTGCTGACTATATGAAACCGTGGATCACGATTTGATTGCATTTACGTAACTTATTTGTATGACATATATTTTGTAAAAAGAAGCTTTAATTTATTCTGAAAAATACTCAGATTTATAGCAGATGTAAAAAGACTGTATTATATTATCAGTTACATGACCCTAGTTAGACTTAAACTATTTTTCTCATTGGATTGATTTAAAAGTATTAATTTTAACTTAGGATGTGGTAAATTATATTAGTAGGCACCTACCCAAACATTTTTTGTATAATTCTTGAATAATTTATTAAGTAATCATTACCTACTTACCAACCTACAAAATTTTATTTTTTTGCTAAACCAATATCTTAAACCTATAATTGAAACGAATATTTTGAATGTCTGATTTACTTACAAACTTCTGCGAGTTGAGATTACTTATTCAAGTTAAAAGATAAGTGTTACTTTTAACATTTTCAATTAGTTAATTATTCTTGTTTTTAATGTCCAATATGAAAAATATGATATAGGAGATAGGCATAATAATTGTATGGATTCAATGTATTATACATTATTTATCATGCATTTAAACTGCATTTACTCTCCCAGTGGCCATATTTTGTGTCCATGCTATTTTTATTATAGGAGTGAACAATCTTACTATACATTATATTTATTTATGCTCTCTAAGAATGTAAAGTATTATGATTCTGCAATAACACTAGATCTGGCACTGAAGTTAATATTATACCTAATGTAAATTCTTGAATACTTAATTATTGATGTGTAATTTTAAGATGTATGTGTAAAGAGAGGTAAGATAATTAAGAAAAATGTGATATTTGTATTTGGAATATTGGTAGTGTTACTTTTACTATTTTTGTAGAATACCTTGCCATAACATAATCAATTTGATTACAAATGATGTAGTCACAATAATATAAAGCTAATCTAAAGAGATCTGATAATTTAGGTTACTAATTTGTGAATTTATGTGTTACTGCTTGATCTCAATTTATTTTACATGTGCTCAAATACATATACTCGTACCAACTTAACCCCACTTGTATGTATAATCTCATATTGTAAAAAATTGCAGTTAAAACAAAGGTAATATTCCATTTACAAGATATTTTAAGCTAAGAGTTAGATGTAACTTGCTAGATAATAAGGCATCGTAAATTCACCCGTCTTTTAAAATTTTATATTATTGACCTAGATTTAAAATACTTATTTATCAGTCCTTTTGTAATGAATAATTTCAATATGAATGGGATAAAAAGAAAACTGCAGTTTTATTTCGACATTCATGTTTATTTTATTGACACATAAAATATCAAACATTAGGCAGCTCATTAGGCAAAGCTCTTTACTATAACATCCAATCTACATCTTCACACAATTGCTTTAATCAGTTTTGTACTTTCAACAACATAAAAGATTTGTGGTATTGACAACAATGTTTAAAATTCGCATTTTACAAAAGATACTTTTAAGCACCATATTCTACATAAGTACAAACATTCAAGTAGGCATACCAGATAATTACATTACTACACCTACTTTAAATCGATTGTTAGAAAGTCTCCATTACTTTGTTTCAATTTAGCCTATCTACTAGGTACACCTGAACACCATGAAGCCAAAATAAACTAGTTTTAGTCTTATTTAATTCGCTATAAAGAACATTGGAAGAGGCCTGTCAAGCAGTGCTCAACTTCCGGTTGAAATGATGATGACAAATCTTATTAAGAAGGTTATTACGTTAACTGAATCTGAATCTACGTATTTATTTTGGCCTCCATGTCAAACCATCGGCAATTCTTAAAATTTCTCGTACATAACATTTACTACACAACGCTCAAGCCTTCGTTGTAAAATTGGTATCAGATCAGGTTTTTTTTGCAGGATTTGCGTCAAGGAGTTGTAACTCGTAAGGCTGAGTTTTCGGTGGAGGAACTAGGCAATAGTGCGGCGCGGTGGGCTTCATTTCTAAACAGACTACCCTCAAGATATTTTGAACACTAATTAGTCTTTTTATGGCATTAAATATTTCATTTCCATTACATAACAAACGCGCTAATCAATGTTCTGAATATTGTAGTGTAACACGTCCGGTTTAGGAACCGAACCGCCCACCATTTCAATGATCCGCTATCACCGGTTACTACAGTTCGGTCGTACTCCAGCCACTATAGCAGTGGGTCTCCAATCTGTATGGAGCTGAAGGTCTAAAACAGCTCAGAACATAACTATTTATTAGCACTTAGTGCTCGTAATTAAGACTAAGACTTTGTTAAATTAGCTGATACTGCAGCTACTGATCAGATATCTCCTTTATGTAGGTATCTAATTAAGTAGTTAATAATACGGAAAATAAGTTATTAAATTAGGCTTATTTCAATCAGATAAATTGAGATCAGATTTTGGTACAAGCATAGAGAAACTATTTAAATTAATCTATGGTACAAGTGCCAAGTAATCGCTCATTTCACATTCACGAAGAACTCAGACGTCACTTTGTTCCAAAATCCATAAATAATTATAGTAGTACACTTGCAACTCAAACAAAATCAATCCTAAGCCAATGGAATTGATAAGTCGGTTAATTCTAATGGAATAATGTTGCGAATGTCAGTGCCTTTTTCGCGAAAAATAACTAGTAAGGATAGAAAATTTGATTTGTCTAGATGAGACATCGTTTAGTAAGTACATAAAGATACTAATTACACCGCAGTCAATTCGTGTCTCGAATTTAATGGTTCAGTATTCAAATCTTCATATTTAATTTATTATCTTCAAAAAGCCGCTAACTTGATTCGATGTATTTTTTTCAAATTTAGTTTGGCTTAGCACACACTCGGCATTTAGCTAGCCAGTGCCAATGTTCCATACTAGCTAGATTTCAATGTAAAACTACGTACAAAACAATTTGGACATCAATATCTTTCTATAAAATATTCTATACAACAAGGCTGTGTTACAATTTAGCTCAGACGCCGTAAAGTCTTGTGACAAGAATATAATGTTGCGTATGAAAACATTGTGCATATTTTTGTGTTATTAACGAGTTTCACTACGTCCCTGTTTCATGGCAGATGGACGGAGTTTAAAACATTGAATATGTATTTACTCATTGTGTATCACAAGCCCTCGCAGGCCAGACTGGAGTAATATGTAACAGAGCTTATACAATAACCCGACAAAATATAGGCACGCCGAAGAAGGCAAGTCGTTACAAACTACTAAAATTACATCGCATCATTAAAATCACATTCTTTCATATAAAACACGTCGATAGTGCCAAATATATAACATCCCTTTCTTCCAACGCCGACGTGCTATATTTTTTAGGAACGATCTAATATTACAAAATTACACATTAAAGTTTATCTGATTACATTAGGTGGATGTTAATTAAAATTAACATTATTTTAACACGAACGATAATATTATCTTGTGCAGACATTTATTAGTAGGTACAGATAGTTCAAACTAACACATGACAGAAGTAAGTGTAATTAAATGGTCAAAATTTAACCACAAAGAACACGTTTTTGTGACTAAGGGCCTCTTTCATCATCTCCAAGGAAAGTAATTATAGGACAGATCTACAATAGCGTAAAGATAAACCTTTCTCTTGCGAAAAAAATAGTATATAAGAATAGATAGCTTCTCCATTATGTAAATGTATTTGATGTATTGATACCTATCTAGTATGAACTATCATAAACCATTTATAAAAATTGTGCTTTGTACTATAATATGGTAAAATTTGATACAGAAAATCAAATCCATTCATAATTATTCACTCAAATCATTTCATCACAAACTGTATAACATAACAAAACTATAGGTACATTATGTCACATA
This sequence comes from Peribatodes rhomboidaria, assembly GCA_911728515.1. Classification (NCBI taxonomy): domain Eukaryota; kingdom Metazoa; phylum Arthropoda; class Insecta; order Lepidoptera; family Geometridae; genus Peribatodes; species Peribatodes rhomboidaria. The sequence continues at coordinate 6,297,287 of OU452169.1, read as the reverse complement.
AAAGTAAAATGCAAAAGTGAATAAATAATCAACAAAATATATCACAATGTGTTAAGAACTAAAATATTTATTTCTTTCACAATAACATAAAAATTCTCAATATCATAGATCCTGAGAGCTCAATTACAGAGTACAGTCCAGCCGTATACTTTTCTCCATCTACTATGGCGAGCTACGAACTTATTCGTAACAGCCATGCAGGTTATATACCTAGTTTATTTATCTCGTAAATATTCTGCATCTCGGCTCTCAGTCATTAAATAACTACCAAAATTGTCTACATATTATATAATATGAAAGCATTAGTGCCGGCAGTTCGTGTTCACATATAATAATATAAAAGCCACATATTCTTTTATCTTACTTAGGGCGTAATTTTAAATAGGAACCGTCGTATACCCATTTATTTAATTTGGTAACGGTTTGCCTTCACATTTGTCATTACGGACATACGAGAAAATTTGGAGAATAGCGCCCCCAAAACTAAACCTAACAAACATGTTTCAATGCGTCAAGAGGTAGGAGATGTTTCAAAACTTAAAAAGAATGTTTGCAGTAATTTTTTGTATCGTTGTTAATCTTCATTAGAGAATACCAAGGTTACTATTATTCAATATTTTAATATTCGTACATAAGTTCTTAGAAATATATCTTGCTTTTAAAATCTTTCATCGTCCTAGAAAAACTCAGATCTGTTTAGCGAATTTTTTTGAAATTACAGTTACAATAAGTCAGTCGGTTGTGATCTTGATCGATTTTTCTAGAACATCAAAAGGCCGCAAAACCGTATCGAGTCTATTCGATAACAGAACCGCGCTGGGCAGTCCTTACCTAAATTACGATACAAAATTATACAATAATTTCAACGTTCAACGTTTAACTAGAATTTAATCATACATCGCCAACTGGGAATTTGTTAATCGATTACAATACCCGGCAAAAACCCACGGATGACGTCACTCACGAAGCTAGCCGATCATTAGCTGAGCGCGCCGACCCACAACTCAGACATCTGCACTCGGCATAAAGCCACGTCTTCGAACTCTACCGGCAGCGTAAGTCAGCAGCATGTTTCCACACAAATCAACGCGTGAAACACTACCCCGTTTCACTGCAGCCGCCGTCACTGCAGACGAAAACGCAGCTTGATATTGGCCACAGACTTCGAGTCTGCAATGTTACCTCTTATCACATCTTGCCGGGTACATTGAAAACGGTCCACATCGCGCCTAGTGCGTGGCTACGTTCCGTTTCTCGAGCGGGTCCGTGTAGACGATGGTGGCGGAGCGGATGAGGTCGGGCTCCTCGTCTTCAGGCGTGTCTTCCGTCTGCGCGTCTTTGGGCGGGCACTTGTTGTGCGCCATGAGCAGGCCGCCGGCCAGCGCCACGAGCGCGCGGTCGAGCCAGTTGATGGGGTTAGCGTACACCAGCCCGCCCTCGTAGTAGCCGAGGTGCCCGCCGTGCGCCAGCTCCAGGGACATGGCCTTGTCGCGGGAACCTGGAGATAGACAGTTATTTTAAGCCCCGACGCAAAACATAAGGGTGTTTAACGATGGTATTTAACGTGTATCTGTGCATTTGTGTATGTGTGTCTGTATCATCATAGCTCCCAAACGGATTACACAACTCTTTTTTTATGTCTGATAGGCGACTCGATCGAGTGTTCTTAGATATCATTTGTGTTCTTGTTGGGGGTTTTGCAAATTTTAACAATTTTTATTTGTTTCGTTTATTTTATGGCAATCGACTTTTTTTATATTTTATTGCACTGTGTGGGTTATTTAAATTACCTGAAATAAGTTTAATATAATATTATTTATTAGATTATTTTTTTATTGATAAGCAAGCTGCGTTTGACAATGAGCACAGTTAAGGGTCAGCTACACGATCAGCAGCCACGTCCCCGACAGAGATGTAACCACCAGTCACTTATGTCAGGACGCGGTTGTCGATCGTGTAGCAGGCCCTTACTGGTGCTCATTGTCAAACGCAGCCGACTTATCAATAAAAATATATACATATTATATTTATTTCAGGTAATTTAAATAACCCATACAGTGCAATAAAACATAAATATATTCTATTACCATGCAATAAATGAAACAAATAAAAATTGACATCAATTGAAAACACATTTTCAATTGATGACAAAAATACGAGGTAATCAATTAAGATATGTTATCAACCATTAAAAATTCATTCAATGAAACCGTAACTGCATTGTTGAGTTAAGCAGGACGAGTAAGCAAGAAGGTAGGTAGTATAAATTAGGTAAAGCTATCCGATCGTTTGAGCAAGTAATGGGTGGGTGGGTCTCGGCCAAACCTCATTAAGCAGGGGTCGACGGCCATTAGAGGTTAATTGACGATTGTTAACGAATCATTAGAACGTCAAAAACAAAGATAACATTAAGTAAACCAATCTAAGTTTTATTATGCCTTAGGTGGCAAACAAGCTAACGGGCCGCCTGATGGTAAGCGATCACCGTCGTCTATGGATACCTGTAATACTAAGGGTATCACAGATATACTGCCGATCCTTAAAGACTCAATTGCCAGCTCTTTTGAAGAACCTCGGGTTGTAGTTACTCTGGAAATTTCGCAATTAAATTTTCTTTACCTTATTACAAAACAAAAATTAAAAGTGACCTAGCAAGCCAGACCCACTCACATCTCATACACGTAGATTAGTGTAAAGTATAATTTTGAGTACTTACTGACATGCTCCCTGATAACGGGAAGCATTTGTTCGGGAACGATGGGGTCATCGCGCGAGTTTATAAATATCATTGGAGTTTTGATGTTTTGTAGGTAGAAGTACGAGGAGCTCCACTTGTACAAGTCTGCTACGGTGTCGAAGCCGTGCACTCGCCTGAAAAAAAACAAAATAATTGACATGTAATAGATGCATTGAGTTAATAAAGTTTGGTCTCAGTCTTCGTATCCCAACGGCTTCCTTTCTCATAGACACCTATATGGGAAACATGATCCAAAAAAAAAGGGAGCAGCATTCCGGGAGCAAACACGTAATGACGTCACTCTTCATCGTCATCCGCCTCTTTCGAACTATTTGTAATTTGTATCTTACGATTTTACACACCATTGCTCCAATGCTAATGGATGACAATGTTCACATTTCTGGTGAGTATTGTTCCGAGTGCTAGTCAATTTTTTATTATTATTATTAATGTTAAGTTTTTTTTTTGTTCAATCTAGAATTGAATTAGGAGATTCAAACTCTACAGAAAATAATCAGCGTTGTCTTAAATGATCCTTAAATTTAAATAAATTCGTTATGTTATCACCTTTATATAAAGTTAAACTACCACTCACTGACTGACTGACTCACTCACTGACATAGAGAAACCTAAAGGGTATACGCCGGGGTGGTGGGGGAAAAGTGAATATGGGGTCGTGTAGGGGTTGGTCCAGAGGGCCCGGGAAAAATCTGACATTGGCGAAAAGTCGAGCCCTGATGGTGGTATGCCCTCGTATCTTGGAGACGGTGCATATTTTTACTAAAGCACTTGAACTAATTTTTTAAAAGACCCTGGGAACTTTCACGAGAAATCAAAAAAACATGGCTGCCATACAAAAAAAAAAATTTCGAACGGTGCAAGGCGAGGCCGAAGGCCGAGCCTTGCAGCGGCCGAGTACAATGACACACAATCAAAGTCGGATAGATCACATTAGCGAGGCCGAAGGCCGAGTCTACGACCGCGAGGCCGAAGGCCGAGCCGCACCGGGGCGAGGCCGTTAGGCCGAGCCACGGTGCGTACAGGACCACTCAACCGATGCGAGGCGAGGCCGAAGGCCGAGCCTTGCACCGGTAGAGTACGAAAAAGTAAGTTAAGTAAGTTTGTTGTGGTTTAATTAGCGTTGTGTTGTTTGTTTAAGTCTCAGATCAACTCTCTAGGTTTATCTGAGGTTTATGTATCGTGTAACACAAGTGGTAGTCGTACCTAGAGTAAGCCTCGTCGAGGTCCGGCAGTGTTCCCGCCGACACGATCATTTTCTCATCGAGCTTGTACCGGCTCTTCATTTCGGGGCTGAGCAGCATCCTCTTGTGCCTGGTGATGATGTTGCGGTGGTTGTCCGTCATTATGTACAGGTAGAAACGGCGGAAGTTCTGCCATTGGAGCAGGTACACCATCGTACTGAAAACAAACACAACTGAGTATTGCTACAGAACCAATCATAATTTTGGTTTACAAACAAGATGTTCCACAGACGTATCTCCAACATTTGGGTAAATTGATAAACACCGATTATCCCTATATTTATTAATATGGGACTCTACATATAATCATTAATATGGCATTGAAATGGATCGATAACAGTACATTTATATACAAGCTTGTATCATCAGTCTTTCTTAGAATTCACCGTCACGTGTGCAATTTCACAGTGCATACTATATTATTACTACAATCCAACGGTGTGCTTATTAAACCATGACATAGTAGAAGGTCGAATCGGTATTCATGGATCTTGAAACATCTGTGAAAAATTCATGGCCACAAACAATTGCTTACAATAAAACTGTGACCTAAAGACCTCGCGAAAACGTAAAAACAACCATATATCCCAGATTTTGAAAAGAAATCCAAAACATATATAATTATCCAACCTGCTCACAACATTTTAATTTTGGTGTGATATACAAACAGGCTACTACGACATCTCATAGCCATGATCGTTACGTTTTCTTTTCGGCTCCGCGCGACCATGGACCTTATTGCGCGGTGATACGATTCACGGTCGCCCAGCGTCAATGGTAGTCCTATATAGGAGGACAACCGGACAGACGATCGCCGGACGGACAGACATATGAAAGCCTTTTTGATGAAGTTGAAGCAGAGAAGCTCCGTTCAATATAGTTCGCTCGTTCAACATAACGCCATCAAAATGTTAGGTACTGTACGTAATCTGTGTACAGATTGTGTACTGTGTACATACGGTGTGTGTTTATTTTAAGTGTATACCAGTACAATACAATTGAATAGCTTTGATTGGACATAAATATATATTTGTTAATATCCGTAAAGATAAAGATCCGTAAAGAGCTATCAACCATACATTATTACATACACGTGGATGAAGCGTTGTCTTATGTTTTTACCTAACTAAGCAAACTGCATAGTTTTCAGTTAAGCAAAAGGCAGTTCGCCACTCTATATTTTAAATGGAGTGTCTGCTCAGCGCGTATTGAGTACGCGCTGTTCAGATAATTAGTCTGTCGCTCAGTTTACTCAGTTTGGACTAAGCCTTATACAGCTAGCCGACAATTTTAGTTGGCAATTTATGGGCTATTTAGGATCTGCGTAGGCGTACGGACAGACGTGACGTGACAGACATTACGTGACGTTGGCCTTATATAGGCCTAGCTTTACTGATTTAACGTACTAATGCCAAGAGTATGAATACGAGACATGACATTTCAGACCTTCAATGGCTTAGCATTAGCTCAGCATTTTGTACCTTACTTGTACTTGTATGTTCACAATTTCTCAGTAAAACAATAAAATATATTATAAAAATAATAAAAAAACAGTAAAAAATCAGACCACGTTTTTAAAATGTTTGCCTACAGATTAAATTTACTTATTTGTACAAGTGATTATAGTTTAAAAACAAGCAATAAACGACTCAAAAGATAACCCGCAAAAATTACCTATCTATTTGTTGTAAGTATATAGCATTCCATAATAGAGTGATTCTAAATCGTACGTTGTTTAACGTGACCGACTGACCAATGGCACTGACAACAAGATAAAAAAATATTAAAAAGGATACAATTGATGGACGTTTTAATCAAAACTAACGATGATATGATGAACGAATAATGATGATGATTAAAATCCAATAACTAAGAATAACTGTCAAAAAATTGAACTCGCGATCAAGGATAAACATTCTATCTCTTGTGTTCATAGTTAGAGTTCGAAATCTGCTGTTCGTTACTAATATTGTAAAAAAAAAACAATATTAGTAACGAACAGCAGATTTCGATCAGACATACATGATCGCTGACAATCGCTGACATACATGATCGCTGCAAAGTAGTTTAGCATACTAAAATCAAACTGGGTTTCCGCGGTAGGTAACAATAATTGTGTAATCATTTTATTCCGCACCAAATGGAGGGAAATGTTTTGCGTTCTCGACGTTCTGAGGGTAAGCATAGATTGATTAACTCACTCAATGGCATTATATCCCTGGCAAATGGAAATGCCTCCGATGATGTTCGGGGGCCGCTTGCGCTCCTCGCCCAGGTACTTGGTGATCAGGTTGCCTCCGAGACTGAAGCCGACTAGAATCAGTTTGGTATTGGGGTATCGCTCTAGAAGGTTCTCTATCATGTAGTTGTAGTCATCCGTGTGACCTGAAACGGAGAGATGCTATTAATATAGTGAAAAGGCTGGGTTAAGGTTAGACACATCGTCGTCGAGAGGGAGAGGGCGCAAGCTCGAGGAGGTGCCCGAAGGGGCTGGCGCTGTCCGGGCTGCGGAAGAGTGCGAAAGCGTCCCCTTAGCTCCGACACTTTGCACCGAGGTGGAACACCCTTGGGTTTTTAGTGGGTAGGCCGGCCGTCAGTGGCGGGATTCCGACATAAAAACTCTGTGCCCGCACCGGAGCTGTTGATGGTGGTATCCATAAAGGATTTTCCCAAGGTAAAAAAGGTCAAGTAGAATAACTAACTTGGCAGCTCGTTTACTTTGCTCGAGGTTTACATAAACTTTATTAGGATCTTCAGAAAAATTACACGTAAACCTCATCAGCAGACTAACACTAAAGTTTTTCAATTTGTTTCTTGACCAATTTTAAACAGTCTAGACAAATGCCTCTTCTAAAGACCGCCACTTGGCGCGATCAGGCGGGTTGGAGGTCAAACGCGGACTTATTGGCGATAAAAAAAAATATTCCCTAAACATTACTGCTTAAAATGTTTCATTTTAAAGTAGAAGTTGTTTTGAGCAATGATCTCATTTTTATAATTTACTAGCTGCGCCCCGCAGTTTTACCCGCGGTTAAAAGTATCCTATGTGCTTGTCTAGACTATAATCTATCTCTGTGCCAAATTTCATCCAGATCTGTTCAGCCGTTCTGGCGTGAAAGAGTAACAAACATCCATCCATCCATCCATACTTACAAACTTTCGCGTTTATAATATTAGTAGGAAATTTTGTTAGAAAGATTCTAAGATTAGTTACCTAACTTTTACATATTCAAATCACAATTTCTATGGAAATTTGAAGATAAATTATTAGCATAACTTAATACATCATTTTGAAGAACAAGGTTAAAGTCAGTTCGTTGAGCAAATACTAGTTTTCGTATTTTACGCAAGTAATTTGACACTGACCTGATAAGCTTTATTTAATCAGATCTGTTATTTTATACCTATATCAAGGATTACTGCCTTTTTTATTATTCGATGTTTTTTTTCATTACGACATAGCGACTTAATCGTGTTGTGTAAACTTAACCACACGACGACTTAAACATTTGTATCAATTTGTAAGAAACAATAATAACTTAACCATACAAAACATAATTATGTATTAGGTATTTTGTAAGAAACAATAATTTATCTACTAATCCAACCATTATTTTATTATTTGCATTATTTTTAGTCCCACGTAGTGAACATAAATTTCAACGAAAAGTAGGTTCACTCAAAAAATATTATACTTACATCCTTACGCTATTTTTATTTTCACCTTTAACCTTAATTCTATCCATTGAAGCCGTGAAAGGAAGCTATTATAGACGTCGGGCCAAGGAGGTGAACAAACTTCAGGTCTATTGTTAAAAAGGTTGGTGGTGGCTGGCAATTAATCCCAGACTTCGCAGAAAGGAACTAGGGTTCTAAAATAATCTCAATAACATTCCTATTTTAACTCCACATTAAACTAGTCTCATTCTCTATTCTTCAAATAGAGCGAGAGAAAAGCTGTGATACTGAAAATTGAGTGATGTAGTAGAGCCCCTCGGTCGATAAACCGAACATTATAAACCATAACCGCAGAATGGCATATTGCTCTATTCTCGTGACTCATGCACGAGTGAGTGTTACTTGTCGCTGACGTAATCCTCACCACCACCTAACGAATGGATAACAATCAGATCGATTAGTCTTGGTTTAACTCACTTTTAGTGTTCAAGCGGTACTTTGGTAACTAAGTAACTACTATGTAAACTATAACTGATGGTCATTTAGTTGCTCTTTCGATCTTTTCCCATTTTCTGCATGTCGTGCCGTTGAAAATTTCAATTGAAGTCTTGAAAATAGTTTGACCGAAATTGCACCTTATCTTACTGCGAAACGTCGGTATTTCCGTCACAAGTTTTTAAATCCATCGATAGTGGTGTAATATTAGTCATATGATTAGGTATTGATTTGGTAGGTGCTTAGTTGGTAGAGCAAAATTGATATACTAACGTATATGTACTTGCTAGAGAAGAGTTTAGTTTGCGTTGCAGAATTTTTCTACCCTTCTTGGCTACTTATCCCTGAACATTTTTTTTCTTGTAAAATCTAATTACTATTCTCATAACTACAGGTAAGTACTTTTAGTACCCAATACCAGAAAAGACCGTAGGCGTGTTCTATTAAACACCGGGATTGGCACAGAATTCGCCTTTGGCAATACTTTTTAATAATGATGTTCTCATAAAAAGTATTGCCAAAGCCGAAGATGTTTCAAAACAGCACCATCATATTTCATATTTTAAAGTGAATAGGTATGTAGCTATATTAATCTCGGACGTCATCGCGGAGCCCTAAGGAAGTGTAATATCCTATCCAGTCTCGGTAATCACGCGTATAACTGTGGGATGTTCACACACATCCTTGCGGATTATGTAATGTTAGTACGCCGGCAAGTGCCTAGTATGGCCTAGTCCCCCGGTGGTGGTTTAATAATATCGTAAATGGATGAATAAGCTAAAGAGTTCTAGGAACTTGTAGCAGGAATTATCTAGGAACTTGTAACTTCTAGGAGTTGACACCAGACATGAACTTGCTCAAGACAGAAGAGTGGCGCTTCATAGTAAATAGTAAAGTTCGTTCGCCCGTAAAGCCAGTTACAATATCTAGTGATACTCTCTTTGATTGAAAGAGAAAACCAACCTACTTACATTTAGACCATTCATTACCCTGGATGTAGGCTAATGCTTCGACTCCACCAACTATCAGATTGTAAACGCCGTTAGTTACTATATAATCGAATATATGCTTTCCTCTTTCGGTCACGACCCTAGAGTTTGGCACGAGTTCATAGGCATGACCTAGCTTGCCTTCGTGTCTAGCTAGACCTAGAACGTTTGGAAACTACCTAGTACATACAAAAAACTAGTACCTACTTACAAAATATATCATAAAGTACAACCTTATTTCATTTCAAGTTCTATCGTCAAAATCAATGTACAATAATAGACAGTAGACACAGACACAGACAGTAGATATAGTAATGACGCGAATGCAGTGCAGAGCGATATCAGCTGCTTAAATATCTTGTTTTATAGGTACCAACTTATCGCTTCTAATGACTTAAGCGTTAATTTAACACATGTAGATAGCATGATTCTATTTGTTTTATCTAGAACTGAACAATCCGGTAATTTTTCTTATCGACAATCGTTTGCCGGCAAAAGCCGCCGAAAATGTGCAATGACTCACCATACGAAAATATTCTGTTGCCGGTAACAGGTACGCTGTTCAACGCTCCGATGTGGTTGAGTACGGCGCACCGGTAGCCATGGCATTGCGAGTAGTGGACGTATGTGCGTATGTACACACTCTCTGAGGTGTTACCGATGCCGGGACATACGGCGACAGTCACATCATCTGTAAAAGAAACATCATTCAATACCGATCATTATTAACAAAACAATTTACAGGGTCAATTGGTAATGGCAAAGTAATGTGTACGTTTATCAATTGAGAGCACGTGTTCACGTGTTGCTGGTCTTTAATGAGACAATTGGATGTAGGTGTCGCATGGTTACCGTAATATGGACTAAGAAATAAAAAAATATTCCATGAAAATGAGACATGTAGTTGCAATCAAAATAAGCCGCCTTTACATCACCAATTGAGAGAGCACATGTGTTGCTGTTTGGTCTTTAACGAGATAATTGGATGCAGGTCGCATGATTGGTTATCGTAATAAGGACTAATGAATTTGTTCAATGAAAATGTGAAACATACATAGTTCCAATCAAAATAAGCCGGCTCTATTTCGATGGTAAAGCAACGATATTTTTTCACAAAGCGTGCATTGACTGCTAATGTATCAGTTACATAATTATTTGTATTCATAGGCAGTCAATACATGGTACCAGTGGCAGATCCAAGATTTTAGTTTTGGGGGGGATTTGAATTAGCAAAGATCAAAACAGACATTTCCGACTATTGTGGAGTGTCGAATTAAATATTTAGAGGGGCTTGAGCTCCCCCCTTCCCCTCCCTCGCCCCCGGATCCGCTACTGCACAGTAACACCGTAATATTGAACATTTGCACGTTACGTCAATGTAGACCGACCTTGGTCTTTATCTCTGAGGTTCTAGAATGAAACGAAAAAGTTCATAGTAACATAGTAATAGTTTAAATAAACTGTTTGTAATGCTGTTATTACTGCACCGCTGCTTTCAGCGTCAGTATGGAATCAATCGAATCCTCTTGTTATTTTTGTATACAACTAAAGATGATAGCCTAGCCGGAGAAGGCCCGCCTCTCAGCCAGAGGGAGCGAGTTTAGACCCAGCCGAAGGCACGCACCAATTTGTTCATTGTGTGAACATATGTGCGTATTGTATGTGATCTGACATGACTGGAGCCCGGTGTATGGCAACAGGCTCGCCTCCTGTCACATTTGGGACTGAAAATCGTCCGGCGAAGTGTGGGTGTTGTACACCTCTGCCAGCCCCCTCGGGGGAAAGGTGTGACGATACGTCTAAAGATGTAAATTATAAAGCAAAGCTTAAAAAACCGACATCCCGTCATCAATGTAAACAGTTTTTAGACTTTTGTTGATATTTTAAACTGCTTGACCGATTAAGACAACATGTATGTACATACTCGTATATGGAACCACCTTGAAAGAACGATCTACCAAACAAAAAACGAATCATTACAATCGGTTCGTAATTAGCGGAGTAATCACGTAACATACATGAACAAAATATACAGTCGAAATGAAAACCTCCTTCTTTTTGGAAGTCCGTTAAAAATAGAATAGATTTCGTTACAGACAATAACTGCTCCTCGATTTTTTATTACTGACATATATGACCAAATTACGAACCCTATTACCAAATATTAGACAAATTACCTACTACAAAAACTTGGTAACATTACTAAACAATTGACATAATATTATGTAGATCACACCAATTAAGCCAGAATTTAAAAGACTTAACATAGATATGCTAATGGGCATTATCACGATTGTATATTGCATTGTAAACATTGTCTTCACACGTAACACTCTTCATGTGAACGGATAACAATGCAGAGAGCTGGGCGACTATTTATGATCCAACTTTGATAACTTTAGATTTCTTTGAAAAATAACATATCGTTACGCCTTTCCCCCGAGGGGGCTGGCAGAGGTGTAATACAACACGCACATTTCGCCGGACGACATTCAGTCCAAATGTGACAGGGGGCGAGCCTGTCGCCATACACCGGGTTCCAGTCATGTAGCAGATGACAAATAATACGCACATCCATATGTTCACACAATTAACAAATTGGTGCGTGCCATCGACAGGGTTTGAACCCGCTCCCTAAGGCTTGAGAGGCGGGCCTTCTCCAACTAGGCTATCATCGCTTTGAATAATGTGCAGCTCTATATCTTATTGGTGGTTACTATTTAGGTAGAATAATACACCGTGTACACATAATATCTCTAAACGACGGACGTATTCTAGGATATCATTGTACTCGTTATTATGGCCAACTTTGACTATGGGGTCAACTCTGAAATCGATAAAAAAATTAGCTATTCCATACATTTTGTCGAAGATCAATGAACTTTTTGTATGGAACAGCAGATTTATTTTTTCGCGATTTAAGGATTGACCCTTATAATAAAAGCTGGTCGTAATAATGAATAAATTGATAGCCTAGAATTTGTCCGTGGTTTAAAGATACACCCTTTATATTCATACGTAATTATAACAATGCAAGTATTCCGCTTCCGCGTCAATAGACCTCGATAGAGCGATGTGTAACTCAGTTACAGAAAGCTACTGTCCTGAACAATTCAATGTTATCCCAATACTTTACATATACAACATTAGTTAGTATACCTACTATTTTAACTATTATTTTAGCATGTGTGGCGGAATCTTTTGTTTCCTTAAACTACGTAGGTTCCAATCGACATAAAACTTGGAAATTACCATCACGACGCGTGATAAATACTGCAAATCTGAATAGGTATCACGAGTTTCATGATTTTACATTGAATTTATTGCATTTAATAATAAAATTTACGACTAGGCTAGGAATAAATATTTGTTTTATTTTTATTAATATTTTTATATCCTGTACCTAAGTATAAAATGTAAAAAGTATTTATGGTAGATAGCGTGAAAATAATTAAGGTAGGTATCTAGTCTCTTTCATTTCTCTAGACTCCAGTTTCGTAACTTGTCATAGATTTGTTTTCAAGTGATTGATTGAAAACAAATATATATATGTACTAGCTGTCACCCCGCGACTTCGTTCGCGTTATATATATATATATATATGAGTGAGCTATCCTATATGTTAAGTTAGATCGAACTGCACACGGTGTGCAAATTTGATTGAAATCGGTTAAGTAGTTTAGGAGTCTATAGCGGACAAACAACGTGACACGTAATTTATATATGTAAAGAAGATATATATATATGTATAGAGCCACTATGGCTCTGTGAGCTGTAAACCTCGCCACCGACGTCTGTCCACCTCTACAGGTCGCATTCCTCAACGGATTCTTGTGAAATTTTATGAGTAGGTTTGATAAATGTACAGATATTTTGATAGAGTCAGTGTTTGATATTTTTGAAATGGCGGAGATATGTACATCTCCGCCATTTTAAAAACTAATTAATTATTAATTAATTAACTAAAACTAAGATTAATACTAAATATATATATATATATATATTATTGGAATATGGATACTTGTTGAACCTACTTACAAAATTTCAAGAGAATCGGTTAAGAACTGCGACTTGTAAAGAAAGACAGAGATCCGGGCAGAGATCACAAAACAGAATTCAGAACAGAAAACAGAACGTACGAAAGCATTATTGTCGAAGCTGAAGCATAGACGCTTCGCTCGCTAACGCTCGCTCGGTGGATGAGATAGAAGGCTCGCCTTTTAAGTCAGAAGGTACGGGTTCGATTCCAGCCGAAGGCATGCATCAATTTGTTCATTTGTGAACAAATGTGCGTATTTAATGCCATGTGGATATGTAACTTGAGCCCGGTGTATCCCCCCTGTCACATATGAAACTGAATGTTGCCCGGCGAAATGTGGGTGTTGTAATACATCTCTGCCATCTTGCCACGTCACTCCTCCTTCGGGGAAAAGACGTGGCGATGTGTTATGTGGAGATATATGAGTATGACATATAGGACTCTACATATTTATTTATATATATGTACTAGCTGCGCCCCGCGGTTTCACCAACGGTTATAAAGTATCCTATGTGCTATTCTAGACTATAATCTATCTTTGTGCCAAATTTCATCCAGATCTGTTCAGCCGTTCTGGCGTGAAAGAGTAACAAACACACATCCATCCATTCATCCATTCTTAAAAACTTTTGCATTTATAATATTAGAATAGGATATAGAGTCTATTCCATAAAGCATCTATTCACAAGATATTGCAATTACTTTGGAGTTAGACAGTCCGTCATCGTCTGGTCCACAGTCGGTAGAGTAATTTGCTCAATTAACTTTCATATTCAAATATATTTTTGATATACTCTTTTATCTTGATGTGTATTAAGATGCTTAACACATGTAAGATTGTGTAGATATGCTTTTGTATTAACTTGGCAGAAAAAAGGAAAGTTAAAAAAGACCTTTTCTTTATAGCTTACGAAGCGGAACGCATGAGCGCTAGCATTGGTTAGCTTGTGGCATGGCAGGGCAAGGTAGTGCAACCAACCTGAATTACAACATGCATTGCCTGAAGTAGTCCTACCACCTATACAAAACAGGTGATGTCATGTCCAGTATTGTTCTAATGTTAAGAAATAACATTTCTAAGATACACACATATCGTCACGCCTTTCCCCCGAGGGGGCTGGCAGAGGTGTAATACAACACCCACACTTCGCCGGACGATATTCAGTCTCAAATGCGAGAAGGGGCGAGCCTGTCGCTATACACCGGTATCCACTCATGTAGCAGATCGCACACAATACGCACATATGTTCACACGAACAAATTGATGCGTGCCGGCGGCTGGACTTGAACCCGCTCGAGGCGGGCCTTCTCCAACTATAGACAACATACCTAGGCTATCATCACTCTATGTTAAGACAATGCTATTAAAACTTCCGCGCATAGGACACATTTTTGTTCCAAATTCATAACAAAATTCCTTGTCACGAATTTTGACTTAGCCATAGGTATATAACACTCTGGACAACTCTACGAAATGACTAAGCCAGATTTAGTCATGTAGGTAAACCGTATTTCCTCATGTAGGAAAATCTAGATTTAATTGTTTACGCATGAAAATTAAGCCTTTCAAATTAAAGCCGGTTTATTTGCAAATTCCACGTTTCAGTGGCGAATTGTTCTTTTCCATCTCATGCCCATGACCTCTGCACTTCAATTATTGAGCAATTACTAATTAAATAGTAGTCGTACAGATCTATTTGCGTTGCGTTGCGTAGTCGTTAATTATAATTAGGTAAGTACTAAGTAGGTATATTGCTTCAGCTGGAAAACTATTATTAACTATTTTTTTTTCTATTATATTTCTTAGAAGTGTCTCCCTATAAATGACTTTTTTAGTAAATATATTAAATTTACTATTCTGTTATTGTAAGGTCGTTGGTTGACCTGAAATGTAAAAATAAAATAAAATAAAATAATAAATAAAACCAATTTACAGAAAAAATGCCATGCAGGTATAAAACCAAAAAAACACGTTTGTTTCCAATGAGACGAAATTAACTAAACCCGATTTCAAGGTCTTTGAATTTTGAATATACGCTGTGATAATCATTATTTAGTCAGATGTTCTATTAATAGGTTTGATCGTGATGACTACATCGAAAGATTCATCATCACGTTACAGAGTAAGTCTGTTTGAGATGATTTAATATGGCATTGTTTCTCAACCTGGTCGGCCAGGTAATTAAGGGACTTGCAATTAGCAAATGAATAAAGCTTGATAGGTAAAATAGATAAAGACCACGTATTTTTGGTGGTTTTAAGTTATTTAATGGCGCTTATAAAGTAATAAGTAGTAGAAATAATTATATTCTCACAATCTTTATTCCCTAAAAATTCAATGAAAGTAGTCATAGCAAAAAAAAAACAGAATTTTCTGCGCGTGACACTTTCCAGAGTCACAGCTTATCAGAAATTTGTGAAGGCTATAATAATTAGTGTAGAACTGTAGATTATACTTTTAGGCCCTTTTACTGAAACGACGCCGAATCAGTCTTGAATCTCGATTTAAAATTGGTTTTACTGTACATAAAAACAGTTTTAAATCGAGATTAATGACTGGGTGTCGTTTTAGCATACGGGCCTTCGAGAGACAAAGGACCACGACCGATGCAATTTAGGACCTAAAAAGGTTGAGAATCGATGACATAACTATAGATTACATACGCGCTTTAAAGGGTTATTTGCCTCAGACTTGTCAGGTTCAAGGTTAACCAGGTTATTGGTAAGCGATAGGCAGACAAAATGTCCAACCACTGTGTAAGTTAATCACCCATACCAACTAAAAAAGCTATCTTGACAAATATCAATCTCAAGAATGCGATAAGATTTAAGTGGGATCGAATTACTCGAGTCAAGGGTCATTTGGATGCTATCAAGACTTTACTGAGGCCTCAATTTCTAAGCTCAACCACAGAGATCAGTGGCGCGTAGTAAGGTAAAGGCTGATTGATAGGAAGAGCCTTGCTGTTACATACCACTATAGTCTAGCTAAGTAGATACTTTATTATTATTCAAAGTACAATTAATTAACTAGCAGTTGACATTTTATATCGACTATGCTATTAATGTAAATGATGTGTTAAGCTAAATAAGGTCTTTGAAAGATAGAAAAAGGCCTACTATAGATTTGAGATAAGTGCTTGACAAAGTTCTAAGGCACTCTGAACCATTTTGGTAGATTTATATGACCTAAGTTTTATTTGGATAAGGCGGTATCAAGCTGTAAAGGGGAATAAATAAAAAACGTTTTACACTCCTCCCCACTAGGATTCTCTGTGTCGAGGATGCCATAGAACAAGACAGACAAGGACAACTAATATCTCAGAACAGATGTTTAATAGGGCCGCGACGCTCTGAAATTTCCATACAAACGTGCTACTCAAATTTCTTGAAAACCATTTGTCAGATTATGATGAAATTTGGCATGTACCTAACTTAATTAACAATATCTCCGCCCCTATGTTCTTGGTTTGTTTTTAAAAACGTTCTTAAGCTAAAATAGAGGTATGAAAAATATCCGCATTTTTAAGGGGTCACTTTTGACTGATTTATTTAATAGATAGACAAAGCAAATCATAAATTCCATTACATAGGGAGGTTGTCTACATCATTAGCAAAAAAAAAATTGAAATTGCACTTTGTCACTCTGTAGGTAAGTTTAGAGGCTCGTCAGTATCATTACTCGCTCTCTTCGCTCGTCTTCTTCATCTAGACGAAATGGCTATAGAATACCTTAAGCCAATGCGAAGTTAGTCTAGGTCGCCTAGGTCGAAGTTAGTTAGGTCGCCGGACTCTTAAATTAATCATTCAAACATTCCATGCCCCGCCGGAAATCGAACCTAATATGTTTTGCTTATAAAACAGTCAAACTCCGACTAGGCCAGGAGGGTCACTGACGACCCTCCTGGCTGACGTCTCGTCAGTCAGTGTAGTAACATACCTTCGTGCTCGGATCCAACGGGCTCATACAGATCGTAAGTGAGCGTGGACTTGTCTGGCAGCACAAGGGAGATGCGGCCGCCGATCGGCCACGGGCAACGGACGCGCCCGATCAAGCTGTGCAGGATCGTTTGGACGTGCCCGCTGAAGCCCCATAGCCGAGTGGGGACATAGCTGCAAGGATGCATACAGTTCAACATACTTCACTCACAGTCTGTTTAAGATTCCTGGTTTTTTTTATTTTGGTTACATGGTTTGGTTTACATGGTTTAACCATTTACATTTATAGTGAAATATAAAGAAACTAGCTGTTTCTATGACCGGTGTCTATGTTTCACCGGTGGTTAATTAGTATTTAGGTTTTGGTTAATTAGTAGTACTATTTGGTATTCCAGACTATTATCTATCCCTGTATTACTTCTCATCCATCTATTCAACCTTTTGCGTTTATAATATTAATGTGTGTAATTACTGATGTCATCAAATAAAAAATTACACACATTATTTAAAAAATAAATGATCTTATTGATATTTTATAGAGGTAAGTTAGTAAGTTTAGATGTAGAGGGTGACCTCCGGAACTACTGACATGATTTTAAAAAATCTTTTACTAATAGAAAGCTACACAATCACTCAGTACCATAGGATATGAAACTTGCACACTGATAGAACATAGATAGTGACAAACACTGATAGAAGCTAGAGATATAAATTATATTTTAAGATTAATATAGCACAAGATACATTCATAATGAGCCTACCTAATTTTTGAATGTTAACACCATATTATGTGACGGTCCACAATTGAATTCCTTATGGCAAGGCCATAAGGGAACTTTATTCATGGACAGGTAATTTACAAATGGGTGTTTAAACAGTAACTATAGCTACACTTTTACACAAATGTGGAAAATTCTGGAACATACTTGAGTTTATACTAATAACATGAGCAAACATTGGATTTATTTAAATAAATAGTGAGACTCTATGACCATTTTATCTCTCTCAAAAAAAAGTAGACAGGTAGGTATAGGTTAACAAGTTTTGATTGGTTAGTTAGTAGGTGATGGAGTAATGATTCTTAGTTATGATGAGTTCTTGACCACCAGAAAGATTATTTAATGTTTTTGATAAGTTAATTATACCAATAAGGTTGTTAATCATCCACAACAGGCCTGGCTTGTTTTACCTCATCTAGTTTGATGTGAACTAGGTACTAAAAAAATGTTTCTGTACTAAAACTAAATTGCCAGCTATAGGTAAATGTATATGTAGCTGTGGTTTGTGTAGGGGATTTTCCTTCCATTGATCACTAAAAGATTCAGTATCTTCTTAAGATATTATGGTACCTATACTATTTACATGTACTTACTCCTTGGACTTAAGGGAGAATTCAGTACTGAAAGCCATTGGTTTCTAAGTAGCTGTGTATTTATTATATACTTAACAACATCAAAAAGATAAGATAACCTTTCATACACTCTTGACCTAGAATGATTTTTTTTTATTTAGTAATGTTTACTATTAAAGGTACCTAGGCCATGACATGGACATAGTAGATTAAGTAAGAATATTGAAGAGAAGAGCATTAATAAATTTCTAGTTCCATGGCTTGTTTGTTGTGGAAAAAGGCGTCGTTTAAGATCGATGTTTCGGATAGCAACAGTCAGACTTCATTCATAACAATAACATTGGAGTGGATTTGTCTTGTTGAATAGTGCTATTATGAGCTAGCAAATACCTCTCAAACCGCTAAATAACGGTCCATTTGATAAATGACTAATGAGATAAGTAATGACATCATCAATTCCAAGATCTCAGGTCATCCATGGAGACGAAGAACCAAGCAATCAATGTATGACACTTTATGAAACGAAAATACTTACGGTTCGTTTAGGAAAGGCGAGATAAATAGAATGTTCTCAATAAAATTTCTATCCCTTCCATAGATCACAGGTTTCTGAGGTTGACTATTTACATTCAGAATCCGGAATAACACACAAAGTATTACGGCGACAACGGCTAGGAGAACCGTCGACATTTTTTATCAATTTGATCAGATAGATTACGGCTTTTAATTTAGTGAAGGGAAATCTACATAATAGCGGCGATTACTTCTTGAGCACAAGAAGAAGCAACACACCCACCACTCACAAAACACCAGAAATAACTGAATAGTAAAAAAAAACAAATAATGAATGAACAAAAAACACAATGAATGAATGAAGCAAATTCAAGGCATATCATTGGATGTATAAATTGAATGTCAAATAATGATTGGCTCTAATATTTAAAAAAAAAACGGCAATGTTCTATTGGCTCCAGGAGTCAAATTTCAATGATTTAGAGATGAATGAAATTCAACCACAGAATCACTTGCTGTATTTTTTTTTTTATTTGGCTACGGCCCTTTCGGGTTTTGGGGCAATTTTGCCATCAAGTGAAGGATTAGAGTTAGCCTAGAGAGGCGAGATAATTCTTATGTTGACACTACTCATGGAACAATAATCAAAATCAAATCAACCGCTAGAGTGTGGAATACTCTGCCAGACTGTGTGTTCCCTGACACCTATAATCAGGGGGGCTATTCCTGCGCGTGAGATGAGATGCGATTTTATCTTGGTCAGTCTCACACCCATGACGTTTCAAACGAGAGCAACAAGGACGAAAAAAGGTGAGATAAAAATCTCAAATCTCCGAATAGGGCCACTGGGTGTCTTCAAGTCTCGAGTGAATCGGTTTCTTCTAGGCAAGCGTGCTCCATCGTAGGCCGCATCACTGCTTATCATCAGGCATGTTGGCGGCCAACCGCAAGCCTACTATGTAATAAAAAAAAATATATAAAAAAAAACAAATTTCTAACGAATAGTACACAGGCAAGTTGACCAAGTTGTCTAAGCTGAGGGTTGGCTGAGGGAGGGCCCCAAACTCGGCTCAGCCGCTATCTTGCAAATAGAGGACTTTGGCGGGAAACTAAAAAGGTGGCGTGCTGTGCGTGCTTGCAGGCCTAGAGCTTAGCAATAATACCGAAAAAAGAGAATTTTGTTTTGCATAATCTTCGACTCTTGTGCATTTTGCGAGTGGTGTCACATGACGAACCTTGAGCGGATAAAAACGTATTAATCTGACACACGAAAATATCGCTGTTAGCTCTACCGTAGCACACAAAAAAAGATAGTAAATTTAATTATTATCTAAAGATATGGTCCTTATAATTATGGGCCGGTGCAGGTTACGGAGATACAGGCCCAAACGGTTTTTTTGCAAAATGGCTGCACTTCCATCCGCCTTATTTCTAAGTATTTTGTGTTTTTAAGAGAATGGACAAGAGTAACTCGCTCCTCTATTACCTGTACTACAACATGAAAACGGTAGGTATGTTGACTCTTATTAACCGACTTCAAAAAAGGGAGAGGTTCTCTATTCGACTGTATGGATGTTACGCGATCATTCCTCCAATTATGAATCTATTTTGATGTTTTTTTTTAGTAGAGCCATGTCCCTAATAAATTTTATAGAAATTATAATAAGTAAACAAAAGTCTAAAAGTTGTTCACTAATCTAATCCAATTCGGATGACGAAGGTTGTTTTTTATATTATTAGCGAGACATGTATATTTACACCGTAGTACAATAATATATTTACACTTATATCACGTTCTTACACGACAAAAAGTGACGAGAATTTTGTCATGCGCGTATGCGCTAAGTCCATGACCACAAAAGCCAACTTCGTCGTCTGAGTCGTCTTCTCTTCTCCGAGACTTGTATGGGGCAAGGTGTGTCTAGGGTTTGTATCAGGGGGTTCCAACTTTCATTTGTTTGTTTTGCGTAAATCTATAAAAGATGAGTGATTTAACAAAAAATGAATTCGGGATATTTTCACACACGGTCGCCTGACCCCAAACTAAGCTAAGCTTGTACTATGGCTGCCAGAGACTGATTTACATACATATTATATTTTTAAATACATGCTTATATAGATATATACATCCAGACATAGAGCAAACACAAATGTTCATCACATAAATGTTGGGTGGGAATCATACCCACGCCTCCAAGTTTAGAAGACAGGTATACTACCAACTGAGCCACCGAGTCATATAATAGTTATAGATATAGTTTATAAATCAATGATCTTTATAAATAAAACAACGTAATCATATGCGTAGAACATAATTTTATTAGAGAAAAATGTCCATGATCAGAAACTAGCTAGTTACCAATAATACGATTAATATTTGATTTTTGATTACAATTCTTTGACAGATTTTGGTAAGTATCAAAATGAACGTTTACGACGTTTCGAATTCGTTAGAATAATGTTTTAAAAAAGACTGATTGACAAAAATTATGTAAGTAACGAAAGATAAAAACTTATTTGTCTCACCGCCGCCTTGATATTAAAATTACGTTATGTAAATCATTTTTGCTGCAGCATATTTGCTTGCTCAACCACGGATTGAGTAACCAAATATGGTTATAAGGCTTCGTCCTGACTAAGCAAACTGTGAGCGGCTGATTCTTTGCCCTCATTTCCAGCCACTCTGTAAGTTTTAAATGGAGTTTCCCAACAGCGCGTACTTTGCGCAGTTTGTGGCGTATCGCTTGCCGACTTAGGTATTCAGGGAGAGGCTGAATCGCATTTTGCTTGCTACAGTTCATCGAGTTTGCCTGATTCACAACTCACAGTCAGTACCCGGACAGTCAGCCGCTCAGCTTGCTTAGTTAGGACGAATCCTAATACCTATACTTAACTAAAAGAATAAATTAATGTTGCGGGTTGTACGTGTGCATCCAATTGTTAGACAGAAGTATAGTGTTTCAAACGACGGAAATATTCTAGGATATCATTTTACTAGTCACTATGAACAACTTTTACTAACGGACCAACAAAAATCACAAAAAATTGCTAAGGATAAATACTATTTAGAAAAATATAATTCAACCTCATTTAAATGTACGGAGCAGCTGATTTTGCTTTCATGATTTCAGTGTTGGTCCCACACTAAAGAGGAGGAACAATTAATGATATCCTAGAATATGTCTGTTGTCACTCCAAATATATCCCATTCTATTTTGGAGTAATTTTTAGTCATTATAATAATATATTTTTTGGTAATTTTCAAAATAGCTAAGGACAAGGTCAACAACACACAAGATAATATTATGATGGCTTGCCAGTTTACCACCTTATTTCGGTTTGTATTCGTTTAAGTACTTATTGTGAATCTACCACCTAAACTCAAACAGAATTAAATATAAACAAGCCTCAATTTGTGACATGACATACATAAAAATAATATATTTTTACAGTATATTTATCTTACATAAATATGTATCATGTTATATTCTAAGATAATTATATTACAGAAATACAATTTTGTAACAACGGGATGAGCAACACTTGTTTATATCTATAACTGTTTTTAATGTTTTGTCTGTTATTCAGTAAGGCTACTAGCTACGCGTAGTCGATACAGCCCTATTCTAACGCGTCAGATATTTTATGGTCATTGCATCTCGTTTGAAAAGTCATAGGAGTGAGACCGAGATAACATCTAACGCCTCAGAATAGAGGGCCAGGGCTTTTATTTACACAGAATATAAATAAGATGTAAGCTTTCGTTTACCAATTTTCGTTTTATTACAGTGATTAAATTTAGTACTACCAATTACGTAGTATTTTTAATGTAACATACGGCGTGAAAATTTAATTAAAATTATCAAATAAATCACGTACTCTTAATAACCGAACAAAGAATATCTTAAAAGTAATGCCTATTTTAATGATGAAGATTCTTAAGAAAAATATAAACAACTCTAAAAATATGTAATGTTAGTGAAATTTCACGTTTGCTACACTTAATACGAAATTAAACTCAAATAATAACAATGTAATTTTTTTAAATACCTACGCGATAATAAGAGCCCATCCAATGTATAGCACATCAGTTTTCTTAAGAATAAATATCTGTACATAGCTTAAGAATAAAATAGCTGCAAATTAGATGGTGCTGAAAAGCTAGAGATAATAATTAATGATAATTATAAGATTATTCTAAAAATAATTAGTAACGAGTACTCTAAATTATATTGTGATGATAGCTTTATATTTAAAAAAGAATAATGGCAAAATTTAAATCTGCTTAAATCCTAAGAAAATTAACAGTAGATATTTCGAGATTACGATTAAAATTAAGAGCGTTTGAAATCAAATTGATTTCGATTTCAATCATAGAATTGAATCGTATCTAAAATCAACACGATACTGTCTATTAATACAACCTACATATTATTTAGGTACAGCCTGCATTTTATGTAGGTTGTTTTAAAAGCTACAAGTCTCGCACAAAATTGTATCATCATCAACACCTTTTGCAAATCAAGGGCAAATGTTTAAACTAAAAAAAGCAACTTAGATTAAATGGAAATACAAAGAAGACGACACGAATTTGCCTTTTTCTTTTTCATAAAACGATTCTGCCTTACAGACAGGGGTCGCCACGTTCTATCATTTCTCAGTAAGTAGTGTATTTCAAAATAATTTTGTACAAAATGTTTTTATATACAGTATTACAGCTTAAGTAGGTACGAAAGAGGTTGATTTTAAACCATGTTGACATGTTGATGAGTGACTGCATCTACCTGAGCAGTAGTGAATTTGGCATTGAAAATAGCAAATGCTGAAACCTCTTTTTCATAGCCTTAATTACACTTTGAAAATAGATGCGTACAGTTTAATACAATAAATACGTTCATACAATAGCACCACCATTCTAAACAACCAATTCGCACTCATATCTATGTTTAAATCCATTCGAAATAACTTATCTTACATAACTTATATAGTATTAGGTACAAGATTAGTTAGGCGTAGTTTCGACCAGAGGATGTGTATTGTTTATCCAAATTTTTGAACGACTCATCTCTCTAAATATAAATTGCACTTGATAACCACTTTCACACCCTACCACTATGATCTTAGCAGGGACATCAGTTTGACAGCTCGAAGTGACTCGTTAAAAAATCGGGTTACGATTGAACAGATACAAGTATCTCTTATTAAAGACAAATTTACTGATAGTTAAATCAAAAGAATAATTTTACAATTTAGCGTTCGTAAATACATCAGTACCATACCAATACGCAAAAAATGTAAGCTACGCACACATCGGTGCCGCAATAAGTCTTTGTGAAGTCTTACACGCCCATTTAAGTATCGTAATAGCAATTTGTACACGTTCACTTAACACGCAAAACCTTCGTACGTGTGTGCACGCTACGGTCCAAAATGAATCCTGAAACTTAATGAATCAGTCTATACAGTACCTCGTTGATAAGCAGTCTTTGCAATCTACTTATAATCCGATTCGGACCGTAGCACATTCGACATTCACTTACGTTAGTTGCTGCCGAATTCAATGCAAAATCCGTACAAATAGGATAGCCTGCTAATTAGCAGTCTATCAATGCAAATCCACTGCCGTTTCAACGGTGCGGATTATACATTCCAACAGGAATGAGAGTTGATGTCTTCCAATTGTAAGTGTAGATGGCATCGCAGCGGTGCCACGGGATCAGCGAATCAAGCAAGTGAGGCAAAGCTCGGCGGACCCGATGCAGTCGTCGTGGCAGAAGGCGCCGCATTTCTTGCACAGGATCATCGCTCGGAGGTTGCAAACGCACGCGTCGTCGGCACCCACGCTTCTGCATCGCGCCACACTCTAGCAAAAGGTACAAACAACTTTTAGGCTGGAGATTTTTTTGTCGCCTATGCAACTCGACTTGGTACCAAAGTTATTTGAACATTTTATTTTATTTAACTTGTTTTTGAATTCACCCTAAGGTTATAAACCTGTTCATTGAATGCAAATGACTTAGAGGACTTGAATATTTTTATTAAAAAAAACATTTAAAACATTCAAAAGTAACTTACAACATTAGAGTTCTGGTTGGCAGGCGGAGCGCTCGACGCCCGTGGTGCAGCCACGTTGGGGGTTCTTTGTACAAGGATGTACTGGCCCACGTTATTTGATCTGTTCTCGTTTATCTGAAAATTGAAACATTTTGTAAGTTTTAAAAATAGCTATCAACATCAATAGTGTTAGTAGGCAGTGACGGCTAGTGCGATGATAAAACCGCGATACAGGCATCAGATCAAGCAATATAATTCTTCAGAACACTCCCGTTGCAATGAGATACAAAACACAAAGAGACCCAACGTCTCTGCGCATACTGAGCGGCTCTAGGTGTTCAGAATGCTTGGGATCGTCCACAATTCCGACACCTCTACACTATTAGCAGCAGCAGTACCGGCGGATAGTGGCGCGTCAACAGCGCGGGCGGCGCGGCGGCCGCAGCTGGCTGCGCAGCGCGTCGCGGTTCATACCTCGTTATGGTGCATCACGGAAACCGGCAACTGTCGCAGCAGAACCGGCGGGTGGTGGCGCGGCGCGCGCGACACGCGCGTCAACAGCGCGGGCGGGGGCCGCAGCTGGCCGCGCAGCGCGTCGCGGTTGGGGCTGTTCTGGATCACCGCCTGGCAGATCTGGTAGCTGCGCTCTAGATTCACCGCGCCAGGAGGCACTTTGTTTGAGCTGCGACTCCTGGAAATGATCACACAAACCATAAATGGATAGGTCACACTGAGCAAAAATCCTGTGTCAATTTGATCAGATAGCTCAATAGGTTAATTGCCAATTGATTCCGTATGCATGTAGACTATGGCCATGTTATATTTACACACACAGCATAATTTTGCAACTGATTACCTGTTAGAATCTTTTCCGAGTTTACTTTTCTTTCCTGCTGGCCTCAAACTCTGTGTCATGGTAGTCGAGTTAACTGGAGTGTTAGCAGCCGTTGTACTAGATACTAGTGTAGCGGCCGGGTCCAATTCTTGCTTCAACATCACCTTGTCAGTTGATGAGAGCATTGACTGACAACTTTCTGAAGAATTTGATGATTCCATATTATAATTTGCATCTCTGTCCTCTTTATACATGCAATTTTCATCATTCATGTTGATATCGTCCATGCTAGTCTTAGAGTCGTCGCTGACGTATTTTGCACTGTCCGGGTTTATGCTCGAAAATGTATGTATGGTCATGCCATTTTCATTGCTTGTCCATTCGTTTTCAGTCTTCCATGTAACAGCTGATGTTTTTGGCTTGGCTGGGTCTTGTAAACTATCATCTGGATATGATACCATCTGAAATAAAAGAATGGGTTTTTATTTTTTAAATTAACGGTTTCATTAACACTTTGTTTTTTAACTAACAAAATCTGAGAATAAACAGATGCAAGATAAAATATTTTAACTTACAGATGTGTTAGTTACTTCCATCATGGGTATTGAAGAATTTTGAGTCAATGGCATTGTGACAACAGCTGTTACATCTGAAACATAAAGATTTTTATATTAAAGAAATACATATTTTGCACAAGAATCAGATGTGATGTAATGACATATGTTTTTAGGGGTAGTTAGAAAATACCAAAATCGCAAAGTATTACAATTATTCATGAATTGAAATTTTACAAGTACCCTCAAAAAGTAATAACATTTATTTAATGTTGCCATAATGAATAATGACTTGAACACATTTTGGTATAAAATCAGAACACATTTAATACATAAATACACATTCTTGTAACATAATGTACTTACTTGCTTCACTGATATATGAAGATAGTTCCATAATATTGGGGTGAGGCACATATTTCACCTCTTCATTATCTATAACAAAAAATATCAATTTAGACATTATATCAGATACAATATTATTTATGTATTTGGTCCATAGTTTTTTAATAAGGTGCAACTCATTTTACTTTTAAAAATTGTTTTATTACCTGGAGTAAGTATTGAAGAGAGGCCAGTTTCCAAAATAAATGACTCTGCGTCCTTAAATCTTTCATCATAATAATTTTGTGTTACATTTTGAGGCAATCTTTCTTTGTCTTCACATTTTACTGTGCTATTAACATTTTGAAAGTTGTGGACAGGTTGGCTTTCTTCACTTTCCTTGACTTCAAAAGTTTGTATAATAGTTTTAGTTTCAACATTATCTGTTTTTTCCACTTCTGAATCAATATTGTTTTGATACTCAAGGATGTACTCTTTATTAGTTTTATGAGTAGGAGAATTTTTCACATCATCAACATGATCAGATTGCAAAGTTATTGTATTTTCTTGTGGTGCTGGTATTACCGTACTAGATTCTGTTTCTACATGACTTTCAACCTCTAATCTAGGTGCTGTTGATTCTGTCCTCTCATCATAATTATAGAGACATTCTTCAACTTTTTCATCTTGACTATTTGTGTCCACATTTTCACAATAAACTTCATTTTGACAATCTTGATCATTGTAACCATCTGCATCGGAGTAACTATTTGCGACCTCCGTTGTATGTTCTAAATAACTTCCATTGTCTATGTCATCTTCTTCTTCAAATTTTACTCTTTTAGAATAGCTGTATCCTTCACTATCATCACTCACTCTTTTATATGCTTCATTGAGGTTGATGTCAGAATCAATTACTTCCACTTCTTCTTTTTTACACTCCTTTGATGCATTGAATTCTTCTATTGTTACTATAGTGATATCCAGTTCTTGCTTCATTTCACTACTTTCAGATTCTGCATCAGGTAGTAAAAGTGGATCTACAGGTGTTGAAGTAACTGATTCATCCATTCGTTGGCTGGATGAGGTGTCAGAAAAGTTGCAGTCAACTTGGCATTCTTCATAAGTCTGGCTTTGATGCTTGACATGCTTCAGGGGGAGGAGATCAGGTACGGGTGCACTGGACTTTACACTAACAACCGAAGATTCTACTGTGATGTCATCTGCTTTGGATGAAGATCTAGTGACTGCTCCAACAGAACGCATTCTTTTACTATTACTTGATGATTTACTCTTCTTGGTTTTTGGAACAATACTGCTACTTGTTATAGATGCAGTGGGCCTTAACTTTATTGTAGTCTTTAGTGAAGGTCTCTCAGAGTTCAAATTTAAAGAAGATTTTTCTGTTCTTGATTTTTCACCCCAAATAGGCTCAAAATGTTTAAGTTTCCAAGGGTCAATTTTACTTTTTTCTTTTTCAGCTTCAGTCTTCATTTTTTGCTGGTTTTCTGGAGTAAACTCACCACCAGATAAGCAATTCTGCCATTCTAGGCAAGCCCTTGAGAAAAATTCATTGTTTAGACTAGAAGGATTCAATCTACCTGAAGGACTTAGCCTTTCCACGCTTGGAAGTAGTTGTCCTAACTTGTATTGGTATAGAGGCGGAAGCAGTGAGAATGTATGTTTGTTCAGCAGCTGTCTTATGTTTGTGTTGACTAATATTGAATCTGGAGTCTCTAGGTCAATGCAACCTTCTCTTGTCTGTTGTAATTGTGCTGCTGTAGATAGCTTTTTTCCACTTCGTTTCCTAGGCTTCAGAGAGAAACCTGGAATACTAGCGAGAACTTCTCTCATTGTTGATGGTTTGCAAGTTGCTTCAGAGTAAGACACAGCTGCAGTCCATTCCCGGTTCTCAGGTGGAGGAGGTGGAGGTAAGGGCTTCACAATTATCCTGGGAAGAGGTCGGGCGTGATTGGAACTTTTTTTCCTCCTCTTCGACTGTTTTTTAGAAGAGTGTTTACTAGACTTTTCACCATCTTCAGGAATGCGAATGACAGAAAATTGTTCATTGTTATTACAAAAAGCAAGCAATTTGTTATCCGACGTGCTGTTTAGATATTCTTCAGCGCTCGTAGTAGCATTTGTATTCAGTTCCATTGTCGTAGTGAGTTTAAGCTATAAATAATAATAGGTAAAATGAAAATTACGAATTTACGCCGATAGCAATCAGAATTTCAACCCATCGTGAATCTCCTAACAAAACCAACTGTGTGTGACCTTTAGAAAATTATCTTTAGAAAGCACAAAAAGTCTTTCATCACTTATTTATTAGAATTTAGGCAGAAATTAACCCTGCAATACATTTTTGGGAAAAAAATCGAGTTATGACCAAAATGTCGTATTATTCCTTGAAGAAAATGTCACAACAACGCAAGCTGGTATTGCCAGCTAGAGCATGAGATTTCAGACGGTGATTTAGGTTTTCTAAGGCCGGGCATATTTTTCTATCCGATAGTCGGATGGCTATACACTTCTGTCCCGACTATCGGATCGGAAGTCCTACTATCAGTGGGGCTATTCCTACGCGTGAGATGAGATGAGATTTTATCTTGGTCACTCTCACGACGTTTCAAACGAGAGCAACAAGGACGAAAGAAAGTGAGATGAAAATCTCAAATCTCCGAATAGGGCCCCTGATTGTTTGGACCCCTAATATGCTCTACTCAGAACGTTAAACTGTTAAAGACAGAGGATCATTTTATGTATAAGTTTTTGTTAACAGTATTCTTCGACACAGGCTTTGCACTGATGGTAATCTACTTCTTTTACAAAAACTCCTGGGGGGCTATTCCTGCGCGTGAGATGAGATGAGATTTTATCTTGGCCACTCTCACACCTATGACGTTTCAAACGAGAGCAACAAGGACGAAAAAAGGTGAGATGAAAATCTCAAATCTCCGAATAGGGCCAATGCATGTATGTTCCTACTTGTAGGGCCACAAGTAGGAACATAGAACATTCGGAGATTTCAGATTCTCATCTCACCTTTTTTCATCCTTGTTGCTCTCGTTTGAAACGTCATAGGTGTGAGAGTGACCAAGATAAAATGTCATCTCATCTCACGTGTAAGAATAGCCCCCCAAGTTTCAAAACCACCAAGTTAAAAGTTTTCCCAAGCTTGTATTTTTCTTAAGTGTGTAGTATATGTTTTTTTGCAGTTAATAAACATTTTCATTTCATTGAATTAATAAACACTGTTATCTTTATTGCATAATATTTTCGTATTTACCATCGGCAAATAGGAACCCTGTGCTCATGCCGTCAAACCGGTTTCGAGTTAATGGTGCCAATGAACACTAGTGTCATTTACGATACGCACAATGGCCCAATCACTACCTTAGTAAAAAATGCCCCGCTAAACAAACAAACAAACATTGCATAACGTCATGGCAGAGGTGTAATACAACACCCACACAAACAAACAAGTCACACGATAAGTTTCGATTTCGCGTTCCAGTCAAAAGAGTAGGCCGACTTCCAAAGAGGACGACTAAAGTACGCAAAACATACGGATGACTAGGCGGCATGGCCATGTTGGCTCTAGCCTGCTCTACGTGGCAAAAAAAACATGCAGTGCAAAATGCCTGCTTACCCAATCCCTTCCGCTGACGCCATTTTGTTTCCTTAAATATATCGAGAGCAACGGATAGTAGTATTTGCTGGTTTTTATAATTTTTATCCTAACCGCATCAATTTATTTAATAAGTGTGTTAAAAACTGAGTTATCTTACTTAAAATATAAAGGAATTATAAGTTATGGGACGTGGAAGGTAAGTTATGCGGTGCTTTGTGCATCAACGCTCGATCACACGCTATAATGGTATTAAAGCGCATTTGCATAAATGCGTAGTAACACTAGATAATAATCTATGAATTTGTGTAGGGATCGCAGCCGTGATAGACGTCGCAGTCGCAGTCGGAGCAGAAGCAGGAGCCGCAGCCGGAGCCCGCGTTATGGGCTCGGAGGAGGCGGTGGCGGCGGCGGTGGAGGAGGAGGAGGTTATGGCGGAGGATACGGCGGCGGTGGCGGTGGCGGCGGTCGTAGAAACAACCCCGGCGCTCTTCTTCGCAAACCAAAATGGGATCTGAACAGACTTAAACCATTCAAGAAAGATTTCTACGTACCACATGCTAATGTAGACAGCAGATCAGAATCCGAAGTAGAAGCTTGGAGAAGTGAAAATGAAATTACTCTAAAAGGTCGCAATATTCCAAAGCCGACATTAGGTTTTGATGAAGCCAACTTTCCAGACTATGTAATGGATGAAATTGACAAGATGGGATTTTCTAAGCCCACACCCATACAAGCTCAAGGTTGGCCTATTGCCTTGAGTGGGCATGATATGGTAGGGATTGCATCCACTGGATCGGGAAAAACTCTTTCCTATATTTTACCAGCAATTGTACACATAAACAATCAGCCTAAATCAAGTCGAGGTGATGGTCCTATTGCACTTGTGCTGGCACCTACAAGAGAATTAGCCCAACAGATACAAGAAGTTTGTGATAAGTTTGCAAACACATCCAAAATTCACAACACTTGTTTATTTGGAGGTGCACCTAAAGGTCCACAAGCGAGAGACTTGGATGCTGGTGTTGAGATTGTTATTGCAACCCCTGGAAGACTTTTGGATTTCCTAGAGAGTGGCAGAACAAACCTAAAAAGGACCACATATTTGGTGTTGGATGAAGCTGACAGAATGTTGGACATGGGTTTCGAACCACAGATTAGAAAAATAATTGAACAAATCAGACCTGACCGACAGACACTTATGTGGTCTGCGACATGGCCCAGAGAAGTACAATCTCTGGCATCTGAATTTCTGAAAGACTATCAACAAATTAATGTTGGCTCATTATCACTGGCAGCAAACCATAATATTTTGCAAATTATTGATGTGTGCACAGAATATGAGAAGGAAACCAAATTGAGCACACTTCTCAAAGAAATCATGGCTGAAAAAGAAAATAAAACAATCATATTCATTGAGACCAAGAAACGTGTAGATGATATAACAAGAAAAATGAAAAGAGATGGGTATGTTTCGAAACATTCACATATGTATTTCTCTAACTAGAAGCATACTACTTTACTGAGTCAGTATCTGTGCTGGTGACCTGCTTTGCTTGTGCACCTCAGCCAGACAGCTGCATCAGAATCTGATTCTGTAAATACAATCTTTTAAAAACTTTGTCTACATCTTATTTCAGATGGCCAGCTGTATGCATTCACGGAGATAAGTCACAAAATGAACGCGACTGGGTTTTGCAAGGTAAGACAATGTGAAATATGATGCTCAGTTGAGGTATGAGAAAATAATATATTTTTGTTTATTTTTTGTTAAATGCATTTGTGAATCCAAGCGATGTGATAGAATTGAGTTCATATTCCAAATTAATATGTCAGACCTAATTCAAATTTGAAAATAAAATGCAATACAGTAATTGGGATTTTTAAATGCGTTACGTCGAGAAGCGGTATCGGACTGCAGATGCGAGCTTGTCGAATGTGCGTGGCGGCGCAAGGCAGAGGTCGCTAGTCTGACCCCGTGTCTGCATGTGCAGGCTGCGGCGCGCGCGGGCAGGCTGCGGCGGCGCGGGAGCGGCGCGCGGCGCCGGCCGCGCCCAGCCGCGCCCCCGCGCCCGCCTGTCGTTCTCGGGGCTAAGCCCCATGCACTCCGACTCGCTCGGGCGGCTAGTCTGAGCCGCTTCTCGCGCCGGGCGGCGAGCCGGCCCCGGCGGCGGCCCCCGCGCCCTGTCGGCGCCAGGTGCCGACTCGACCGGCCTCTTCTCGCTCTCGATTATCTTTTATGTGCGCTATACATCATGTTAACCAGATGATGGAAGCTATATTACCTCCATAGTAAGTTTGTACAAGATTAACATTAGTTCGAGGAATTGGTGTCCACTGATTTTTCATGATGCCTGCCATGAATTTTATCGTGCACAGGTCACATACATTATACCTACATATAAGTTGTAAATGTTTAATTAAGATCTACATCGTAATCCAGTAAGTATTGTAGAGTACACTATTAAAAATTTTTTTCTAGCTGATTTACTTTCAAGCTCAACTTATATGATTTTCATTGTCTTGCAAGCCTGCCATTGTCTTTTACATTGTTCAAAATTCCAGTTGTATAATTATTATACATTTACAGGGAAGTTAACTTATGGGTTAACTTTAAGACCTTGTTACCTTTTCGTTTTTGCAGGCTTATAGATTAGGTTTGAATTAAGAGGTATATTTGCAGGCATCCTATCTATATTTATTTCAATAGCCAATTTCAGGACAAATCATCACAATGCATTGTGTTCAAGAAAATTCTTAAAACATTATTTATTGTGAAATCTAACATGACTGTGAATGTGTTTTTTCCTCATCATGCTGACACTAATAAGGTTGCTGATTTTAGCTTCTTGTTTAAAAGAACTCAAATATCCAAATAATGATAAAGAAGACCTATAATTTTTCACACCTACTTTGATAATTTGCAGATTTTCGTAGTGGGAAAGCCCCGATACTTGTAGCTACAGATGTTGCAGCAAGAGGTTTAGGTATGTATTTATAGTTTTATTTTAAAAGTTTCATATATAAGTAAGAAATTTCTGTGAAATAAATAATGTTTTCCATTTACAGATGTGGATGACGTCAAATTCGTTATAAATTTTGATTATCCCAGTAACTCGGAAGATTACGTCCATCGTATTGGAAGAACTGGAAGAACCAACAAAACAGGAACAGCCTACACGTTTTTCACTCCGTCTAACGCCGCGAAAGCATCTGACCTCATTTCAGTACTCAAGGAAGCCAAGCAAGTGGTTAATCCGAAGCTGCAAGAACTAGCCGAGCGCGGAAGCGGAGGTGGTAGACGTGAGTTTTTTAACGTTTTAATAGATTTATGCCCTAATGAGCTGCCGTGAAACATGATTGCGTTGTTTTGTGCAGGTCGCGGGCGCGGAGGCAGATACCGGCGCGGCGGGCGGCGCTCGCGCAGCCGCTCCCGCTCGCGCGACCGGCGCCGGCGCTCCCGCACTCGCTCGCGCTCGCGCGACCGCCGCCGCCGCCGTCGCAGCTCGTCGAGCCGCTCCCGCAGCAAGTCGTCGCGCTCGTCCCGGAGCCGCTCCCGCTCCCGCTCTCGCTCGCGAAGCCGATCACGCTCAGGCAAGTCTAGCCTTCTGAAGCCTACTCAAGATTCAGCGCCACAGCAGCTGCCGCAACCGTTGCTACCGACGCCCAAACCGCTTCTGCCGACTCCCATAGGACCCCAACTTCCCTCCCAGAACGATAGACTGAACAGCAGGGACCACAATTCTCCTCCGCGGAATACTCCCATGCAAGCTAAGCATAATGACAATCGTCATAATGTAGATAATATGAACCAAAGTAATATTCAGCAACTTCAGTCGAATCAAATCCCGGCTTTGATGGCCATCAACCCTCAGATGAATATGTGCATTCCTCCTCCTATGAATGGTCAAGGGTTTGTGATGCCCTCGTTCTTCCCTACGGATCAGTACAGCATGATGATGCCGCCGCCGTTCGGCGCGCCCATGCTCGCGGCCGCCGGCGGTTGGCCCAATCCCCCTCCGCCGCCGCCACCTCCCCCTCCTTCCTCTGACTCCGGTGGTACTTACGGGCGAGGCTCGGGAGAAAGCGGCCTCGAGTCAGATTCCAGAAAGCGTGGTGGCCGCGCCAGTGGCCTCGGAGCTCCCGACGGCTCGGGGTCCGGTTACGCCGGCGGCGGCCTTGGCTCGGTCGGCGGGCTGGGCTACGACGGCGAGCTGGGCGCCGCCGAGCGCTTTCCCCCGGTCGGGGGGCTCGGCTCCGGCGGCCTCGGCTCGGACGGCCCGCCCGGCGCCCGCTCCAAAGGGCGCGATAGGCGCCGCCGCGGAAGAGGACGCGATCATGACTCCTTTGACTCGGAGGAGCCGGCCGGCGGGCTTGGCTCCCACGGGCTCGGTGGCTCGGCCGGCTCCGGCCCGGGCCTGCTGCCTGACCTCGGGAGCGTCTCTGGCGGCCTGGGCGTGCCCCACGGGAGCCTGTTGCCACGCTTGCTGCCTCAGACCACCATCGACACGTTCGGTCCGCAGGGAGCTAATTTCACCGCATTCGGCTCGTACGCAAATAATAAACGAATCAATCAGCAGGGAAGCATGAATGATGACTATGGTAGTGCGAACCAGGTTGATTATTATGGGCAGCAGGGGATGGGGCCAGGCCGGCCCCAGGACGCAGCGCAGGGTGGTCTGGGCGCGCTGGCTAATGGCTCCGTGGGGTACAGTAACGGCCGCCAGAGGAATCGCCGGCGGTGAGCGTGACGAGGTTTGTTAAGTACTACATAAAACAACTCTCACACTTATACAGCCAACGTGCCACACTATATTAAAGAAGATCATCAATATCTTATCATAGATATATCATAATCTATGATTTTATTATTGAGAGCTACAAGACTGCAATGGCTTTATGTGGATTAACAACTGTGTATCCTTATATCCATTCCTTCTTTAATCGTTTTCGTTCTTGATTATGCAAATAACTAAAATCGCTTAGTTGATTGTTGTTTCTCTTTCTTACAGAAAATGGATACAATGGAGATTCGCGCCGTCGCAGAAGGCGTTGATCTTACGAATGATGAACTGTGGTACAGAATCTTTAGGTTAATTAATTCATAAAATTCCATCAAACTCCCGTAATTTAAACTTGATAGTTTTAGTATTAAAAAAAAACCGATCATTTTTCTGGAAGTAAGTTAGAAAGCGTATATTATTTTATATTCATTTTTATGTACTACTTGTAGAAAACTACTTCACAGATAGTAACTACATTTAACATATGCCCATTGACTTTATAACATTGTTGTATTAAACTGTAGTTGGTATCTATTTAATATTAAGTTCTCTATATTGTACATAGGCAACATCTGTCTCGATGTACTATTTAAAATGATTAAAAATTTAAAAGACACAAGTAGAAATATGCCACATAATGTAGGTACAACTTATATTTTGGTTAATGGCTCTTGTGAAGATGCTTCACAACTCCGCCAGTGTCATGTAGTATATTAATGTACCATCGAACAGATAATTTCACATGTGTATTTTACTAAATACACAACTTAATAACTTAACTAATAACTTTTTATCAACTAATGAAAAGCTTAGCATCTAAATAAAATTTCGTCTCTTATTTGGGTAGGTTATTGGAACAAAGTAAAATGTTGTTTGAGAAGATGTCTGTATGGTGTCCATAGATTTATGTATAATCATTTTAAGAGAATGTAAGTACATTACTACCCAGTAATTCATGAATGTTGGGTTGACTGTCATAATTTGAATGTTCTATAGTTTGATGTGAACTGAATAAATAAGCATTTCTTCTAAAATTGCTGTTGTATAATTTTGTTTTGAACCTATATCCTACTGAAAAAATACCTTTCTGATAACATAGTTTAAAACTACAGTACCTACTTA
Organism: Peribatodes rhomboidaria; assembly: GCA_911728515.1. Taxonomy (NCBI): domain Eukaryota; kingdom Metazoa; phylum Arthropoda; class Insecta; order Lepidoptera; family Geometridae; genus Peribatodes; species Peribatodes rhomboidaria. The sequence continues at coordinate 6,260,980 of OU452169.1, read as the reverse complement.
TTTCCCGAGTGTCTCCTAGAAGATATATCTTACAATAATAAAGATGTCAGTAGTGCCACTATTAATCTCTGTTGTGATCATCTGCTGCTTCATTACTTATGATCTAGATCAGGGATTCCCAAAGTGGTCGATATCGACCCCTTGGGAATCCATCCCCTTGGGGTCGATATTGGTTTCCTAGGGGTCGACATAAACAAAAACTGATTTTGGAGGTCGACGAGGTCTAAAAATCGACTATTAAATTAACACAAGTTCTTAACTAACTTAGCTTTAAGCTAACTTGAAGCATTGCTAATTCTCACTCTTGTCTTTTTGTATTGACCAAGTGAGAATGAAAAAAACACTGGCAGCTGTTTTAAGTTAGCGGGCCATTATGAATAAGGGTGTTGATCTTAAAAATATGTAATTTGGCCATGGGGGTCTGAGGTAACAGTTCATTTTGGAAAAGGGGTCACTTGTCCAAAATAGTTTGGGGATCCCCGGTCTAGATCTAGTCTTGATTACCTAGCTATACCGAAATAAGATTTAATAGGCATTAATGTTGGTACCGTAAAAGTAGGATGTCAAAAAACTTCAACTTCAAAACTCCTTGGTTTACTTACATAATAAAGAGAGATTATGTAAGGCTTAATTGATATTACCGGCGAGTCGAGATAGAAGAGAACGATATTGTAGTATAATAATTATAGTAAAATGAGAGCCTTATGTCAATTAGACAAAGCACCAAATAGGGTTATGGTCGTGCGCGACTTGATTTTTGCCCGTGTTTCGTGTGTGTGTGATTTTGGCGTTAACGAGCGAAGCGTCTACGCTTCAGCTTCGACAAAAATGCTTTGGTATGTCCGGATATCTGTCTTACCTACTCTACAGGTTGCATTTCTAAACCGATTCTCTTGAAATTTTATGAGTAGGTAGGCCATAAAATTATTTATAACTAGCTGTCACCCCGCGACTTCGTTTGCGTTTATTATTTATTTATATATATGTGAGCTATCCTATCTGTTAAGTTAGATCGAACTGCACACGGTGTGCAAATGTGATTGAAATCGGTTAAGTAGTTTAGGAGTCTATAGCGGACAAACAACGTGACACGTAATTTATACATAATTATTAAGATAATCATATTGCATTCAATAAAGATGTAAAAACTTATTATTATTAAAAAGCTTATTCATTATTACTTAGATTGTTTTATCTTAATTTAGTACCTAGTACCTGGATGACCGAGCTTTGCTCGGTATTTTCGGTAAATATCTACGATAAGATACACAAGTGAATAAATGAAATTAGGGTGAATTGAGTATACTCGCGATAACTTTTAATAAAAGCTTGTGAAGCAGGTGAACAAAGTTTCCTAAACCCCTACAAAAGTGCACATAAAGCACCCTGGGGGGCTATTCCTGCGCGTGAGATGAGATGAGATTTTATCTTGGTCACTCTCACACCTATGACGTTTCAAACTAGAGCAACAAGGACGAAAAATGGTGAGATGAAAATCTCAAATCTCCGAATAGGGCCACTGTTCATAATCTTTCTCGTATGAAAAGTCGTAAGATGAAGATAACATCTCACGCATCAGAATAGGGGCCTGTGCAAGGTTCAAGTTGGCGCGCGCTCCATCGTTGTTCTAGATCTATGAATTACATCGTATTCGTTAGGTTTTTGGGCCGTTTTACTGAACGGTTTTACGTGCGGTACGGTAGTTTGCCCGTTTTTTTTAATTAAAAAACTGGCAGTATTCATTGAAATAGGCATTTAATAGGCCAACTAGCTTGGCTAGCTAGAAATAATGTAATGAGCGAGCCCTGTTTCAACAGACTAACCTACACTATTGAAAAGTGTCATGACTGCTTTATCGTACTGCAAGTTGGAAAATGTAATGACCTCTTCACCTTAATATCATGGGGATGCTACACGCTCTCGAAAATATCGCGATATCTACTAGTATCTGTGTATCTACTAGTATAATGTATTGACGGATCGTGATACTCGCCAGATTTCTGAAAATATGGAAATCTACGATTTATGTCTTTATCGCGCAATTAATATCGAGCGTCTAGTTTTCCGGTCGATATTTGCGACTGCCTCAGTGACTCAGTGACTGCCTCGGTGGCTCAGTCGGTAGTGAACCTGCCTTCTGAGCTTGGAGGCGTGGGTTCGATATCCACCTAGGGCAAACATTCCTGTGATGAATATTTGTGTTTGCTCTATGTCTGGGTGTTAATTATCTGTTCAAGTATGTTTATAAAATTATATAAGTAATAAATAATAAATTCGGGACACTTCCACACACGGTCGCCTGACCCCAAACTAAGCTAAGCTTGTACTATGGGTGCCAGAGACTGATATACCTACATACTTAGATATTTTTAAATACATACATAAATAGATATTTACACCCAGACATAGAAAAACACTAATGTCCATCACATGAATGTTTGCCCTAGGTGGGAATCGAAGCCCCCAAGCTCAGAAGGCAGGTTCACTACCAACTGAGCCACCGAGGCAGTCAAATATACAATGTATGTTTATCAGTCTCTGGCCACCATAGTACAAGCTTTGCTTAGTTTGGGAGATGTGAGATGAGATTTTATCATGGTCACTCTCACACCTATGACGTTTCAAACGAGAGCGACAAGGACGAAAAAAGGTGAGATGAAAATCTCAAATCTCCGAATAGGGTCCCTGTGTAACAGCCATTACCCAATCCAATTTTAGCACGATCTCTAAGTTAGCGAAATGCAAATTTGGTAATGTAAAGTGACCGCGTCAGTCATTCTTGATACGAAAATAGAAATATAAATTATGATTGTTTTGATTATTTTAGTCTCTCTCCTAGCTTGTGTCTGCTTACTTTGTGGTTTCCAGGTTACCATGTTTGTCAGAGAGTATAAAATACCCAAATGCGATCCGTATCTATGTAGTTTGACAGCTAAAAGTACAGGTACAGAACCTCTCGCTTTGAATTCTTTGAAATGTGTACCTTCAGCGAATAATAATAAATCAAATTACGAGATCTACAGTACATAAAAATTACTTTTTTAATTGCCAAAAAATATCCAATCTATCCCTCGTAAAATAGTTTTTGATTATTGTTTGTTATTATTTATTTACAAGTTAAAATATGAGTTTCTGTGTTGATCTGGTATCAGAAGACTCTTTTTATGAAAATATTACCCTGGGTGTGACCAAACTTCTAGGTTTGTATCTTTAATTCCATAATAATAATTGAAAACTTAATAGCTTTAAATCAGGAAAACTTAGATTTCCTGAGGAGTACCCTAGTAAGGGTATCAACAAATAATTTAAGTAGCTAAGGTAAGTACTTTTTGCATAATATTATGTACCTAATGTAATAACTTACCTACCTTAGTCAACAAAACATTAACTTTGGGTAAATAATGTAGATAAAGGTGTAACTTTATTTAAACTTCATCATCACAGTAAAACTTGTTTGCAATTACAACATAAATAATACCA